>CM057337.1:930757375-932140261 GCA_030015575.1 Agapanthus africanus | reverse complement strand
ATAGTTTAAAATACGGGAAAATTATGGAAAAATTTCAGAAAATATATTTTATTGTTATCTTTAGTATAAAAATAATTTTGGGCTAAAAACTAAATAATATATCCATTCCTATGGTGTTAGCTAGTTATTAAAATCCAGTTTATCCTTTAAAACATTTTTAATTACGAATTAATTATTTTAATTGATAACAAAAATATGTAGATTATTTTAAGGCATTATAAAATTTTATTAAAATATTTTAAGCCTATAAAAACAATAAATAGATTTTAGAAAATTCCTTTAATCATATTTCAATTCTTTAAAAATTATTAACATTACCTTAAAAATATTCTTCTATCAACGAAACACGTAAATAATTATTTGATGGTAGAAATTTAAATAAAATATACTTTATTAGGTATTAGAAAACACGGTCGTTACAATCTACCCTTCTTAAAATAATTTCATTCTCGAAATTTCAGAAGGTGGGTCAAGGAAAGAAAAAAAATCACCAAGAAAGGGTTTATCGTGGTTAAAAATTTTGAGTCTCGCTCTCTCGTCCCATTTCCTCACTTCCGTGTATGTCTGCCTAGTAGTTCTTTCTCCACATAACTCTAGCCAGCTGGATTGTCTTGTCTCTCAAGATTTCATCCTTCTGGTATCCCGACCGGTTGCTGCTCGTAGATTACGCCAACCTTTCAAAAATCTCGGAATGATCAAAAGTATGACTAGGGTTGCCAGCATACCCTCTTAACTGTGAGATATAAAAGCATTAAGCACGCCCTCCAAAGAAAATAGCATAACTAGGCTATACATAAACCCACCGTCTCCTTCCAAGATGTTAAACGACCGATGAGTCGTGGGCTAAGCTTTCCGTGTTCACTGCATGGTATCACTGTTCCCTCATAAAATATCAGGAAAAAACCCCAATGGGGCATAACGTGCCCACACGTGACCAGGGGTCACGTGGTGACACGTGATGGTTTTCTGGGGATTCTGTTGAAATAGAATTAAATTCCAATCAAACAATCAATCAGTGGAGTCACGTGTCCACACGTGATGGGCCTTTAAACCCACTGGAAAAGGTATAATAAAACAACAGGGAAAAACCCCAATGGGGCATCACGTGCCCACACGTGACCAAGGGTCACGTGTTGACACGTGATGATTCCTGAGCTCTTTAAAAATAACAGAATTAAATTCTGGTTAAAATGCTTAATCAGGGGGTCACGTGTCAACACGTGATGGGATCCTAAGATCTCTGAAATAATAGAATTAAATTCTAATTAAATGGTCAATCAGAAGGTCACGTGCCAACACGTGACATGCTCTTAAGCCTTCTGAACTAATAGAATTAAAATCTAATTAAGAGGGAATCGAGAACCCTAACTGGAAAAATATTTCTCTAAATCTTTCCAAACAAAAGAATTGTGCTCTGTAAAGTGGAGCACCGTTGGATTAAAAATCCAACGGTGATTAAAAATCACCAATTTATAGAAAAATTCTATACAAGGAAAGATTTCCCTGAAATTCACCAAGAATAAAAAACAGAATATCTTTTGGATTAAAAATCCAACGGTGAATAAAATTCACTGAGTGATCCAAAAGATCATGTTGGTTACAAAATCGATTGAAATCTTGCAATGAAAGATTGACTAAACAAATTGATTCTTTTCTTTCTCCTATAAATAGGAGCCAAGAAGAGAAGAATGGGGATTTTTTTTGAGATACAACAACAACAGAGAGAAAAAAGAAGAGAATTTAATTCTCCAGAGAGAAAAGAAGATTTCCTCAGAAGAAAAGGAAACTCTAGATGAGAAAGGGAAAGAGATCATAAGCTCCATAAAAATAAAAAAGAGAATTTAATTCTCAAACTAAGAGTTTAACTCTTCTAAATAAGAACTTAGTTATTCTTTTGGTTGAAGATCTGCAGAAGCAGATCTCCCCATAAGTTGAGAATTTAATTCTCATCGGGGAGATTCTGCCATGCAGATTTAAAACTTAGAGGGAGAATTGAGTTTGAAGAATTTAATTCTTCCAAATGCCAAGGAATTTAATTCCTCTAAATACTTAGGAATTTAATTCCTCCAACAGAAACAGGGTTTAACCCTTAAAACAAGAACTTAGTTCTTCTTCATGGTTGAAGATCTGCAGAAGTAGATCTCCCCATAAGTTAAGAATTTAATTCTCATCGGGGAGATTCTGCCATGCAGATCCAAAACTTAGAGAGAGAGAGTTGGGTTTAAAGAATTTAATTCTTCCAAACATGGGAATTTAATTCCTCTAAAACAAAATTAGGGTTTAACCCTACCAAAGAATTTAATTCTTAATCAAAGGACTTAAACTCTCCATGCACGTAAACCTGATCACGTGGCAACACGTGACCCCCCTTTCAATGATCAGAAAAGAACGAATAAGACTAGGTCACGTGCCCCCACGTGACCCTTAAATAGATTCCTCAAAATGAAAAAGAACAAGTTTGGAGGCAATGCCTCACGTGCTCACACGTGACCCTTGACTAACACCTTTTTAAAAGGTCAAATAAGGGGAGACAGAGGAATTAATACCCAATACATTGGCACTATCACGTGTCCACACGTGATGATTACAGAGGCTAAGTGTTTAACACTTATTTGCAGATCCTGAGAGTAAAATAAAGGAGGTTTGGCCCAATTCTCAGGCGCCTCACGTGATCCCACGTGACCACTTCATTTATAGTGTTTAACACTATTCTGAGCGTTTTGTCCCTAGTGTTTAACACTGTTTTAAGCACATCACGTGGGAACACGTGATCGTCAAATATGTGTTAGTGTTTAACGCTATTTTTCAAACTGATCTTAGCCCAAATTGGCTAAGTTTTCCAGAGGCAAGTCCCTCCTTCAACTGAACCTCAAAATTGATCATGCAAAGTAAAGTCCAGAGCCATGATGAATGGCTAGTGCTCAACCAAAGACAAAATGGTGTCAGAGCCCCAAACCCATGTTTAGCATTGCTAAATAATGGCGAGCTGAGCCAAGACAAATGTTCAACAGTCCAAACAAAGGTCCAACATTTCGAACCTAATTGGACTTAGCCCAAGTTGGCCATAAATCCTTAATTCTGATTTAACTGAGCCCATGTGCTCATAATCTAATTAATTGATCTTAGTCCCAAATTGGACTACAGATTTCCCAATCAACTTTGGTTCAAGAGTACATCTCTTCACTCCTTTGATATTTGTCGGTGTAATCCTTCAACGTCTTCAGAGAGGTGACGGGTCCCGATAACCAATCATTTCATGGACTGTGGGGTGCTTAAACTCATGGACTATGATGTCCTTAAACTTTATAGACTATAACGTCTTTAAACTATAAACTGTGGGGTCCTTAAACCTATAGACTATGATGTCCTTAAGCTTAGACCGTAATGTCCTTAAATGTAACATTTCAGAAAAATAAAATATTATTTTTGGGAATTTTTATAATTAAATAATAAAATATTGAATATTTTAATAAGGCGGTATAATTAAATACCGATAAATGGGGAAAATTGGGAAAATTATGGAAATTATTAAAAGAGGGTGTTTTTATGTGAATTATGCAAATTTTAAGTTTTTATGATTAATTATATGCTAATTTAGTGCTAATCGCGATTAAAAATCGCTAATCGGATTTTAAACTTGTTTTGTGCAAAACATGCACCATATCTTTTTACACTTATTACATTTTCTTACATGATTTGGGGTGTATGGGTATTTGTTTTGGGTTTACTATTGAGGAGAGAGGGAAAACAGAAAAGAAAAAGAAAAGAATAAAGAATTAGGTATGGGTGAGAGAGAGAAAGGTGAGGGGGGTAATTGACCTTGACCATTCTCTTTTCCTCTCATCTCTCTTCATCATTATCCTCTCCCTCTCCCCTTTTAACTGCTGCTGCTGCTGCCTCACCTCCCTCCCCTCTTCATCCTTTCAAAACTTCATGAAAAACACCTCAAAATCCATCACCCATTTCATTAAAAAGATGCATGAGCTCACTAGCTACCCCATGGACCAAGAAAGCAAGGATTTTGGATACTTGGGGCAACTCAAGAAAATTCTTGAGTTGCCAAATGAGGTATTTTCTGAACCTTTAGCTTAGTATTTCCATTGCTTTTACCCCCATGTTATATTAGAACCGATATTGTGAGGTTTAGTGAGGGTAGGAAAATTCTAGTTAAGGGTTATGTAAATTGAGAGTTGTGATATGAAATTGAGCTCAGTAGAGGCCACACAAACCCCCTAGTGCTAGAATTCAGACCTAAACTAGAGACTAGAACCCCGGAATATGGATTTAGAAAAGCCGATATCGGAAAATGGTGAATTCTGTGAGTGTTAAATGAAATCTGCTAACACCCGGAGCCTCTGAAAATTATTTTGCAAGGACAGCGATACATGCAGGTGATTTAGAACATACCCTAAAAACCCTAGCCCCTAACTCCCCAACTTAGCCGCAGATTTATTCCTTCTGGCCGCAATTTGCGGCCAGACCTGGAGCTTTGTGGCTCGTTCTTGTTCTATAGATCCTACATCTGTAAATTAGACCCCTGGCATATGCAGAATTGACCAATTTGACCTAGGGTAAAATCTGGGACCATTTTCAAGAGTTCCTGTTTTGATTTGGGATTTCGTTTTGCGTATTTTATATTCTGGATTTTCGTATTTGTGTTTTACTTCGATCACTTGACGTTTGTACGACGATATCGAGGGTTGTTTGGTGGTTTTGAAAGCGTGGTCCATAGGTTCTAACCTATAGTCCTTAGTGTGTCGTTTTGGTTTTCCGATGTGATTTTAATGTGCATTTGCGATTGTGTTATCTTTGTAGGTACCTTCACGAAGGTTTCATATGATGAAGAAGATGAATGCGACATCGACACCGACACGCAAGATGCAGGTGAGTAGATTATATCTACGGGGGAAGTCGGGTGAATGGCGTATAACACTCCCGCAGTTCGATATTTAGTATACTATATATATACTATGTATTGATAGCTTTATGTGTGACATGGATATTCAAGATGTGATTAGGTATACTATGGTTAGATTAGGGTTTAGAAGTAAACTAGTATAGTTTCCTAGCTGCGAACCCTAGAATAGGTTTACACCTACACGCACACACATGCTTACTTATTATACTTATACCTGGATGATGAGGATAGTGAATGATATTTGGAGATGAATCGATGAGTTTGGGCGTACTGCCATGAGATCGGTGATATGTTGTGGTTCGTATTTGGGATGCGACATGAGATTTTAGCGGGCTTTTGGGCGTGTGCTTTACACACACATATATATCTATATAGATGGTATCGGTTTGTACTAGACTTGGATCAGTACCCCAGTTCATGAGATATGATGACAAGGATACCAGATAATTGATGAGAGGAGTGTGATATTGACCCGTACCCAGATTTGGGATGCCGTACGATAATATACCGTACGAGATTTATTTGATGATAAGATCCGCACTCATGACTCGAGGATGTCATATGATATTGTATCGTACGCGGTACCTTTGAGGCGGGATCACCGACTATTATATGTATATATGTATCGACTCAGATTTAGGTGGTTTCCACACCCCTCCCGATTAGCTTATTAGTTAGATCTGTAGTTTCCTTAGTAGATGTTAGACTAGACCCGAGTCATACCTATTTCAAAAACTAACGAATCGCGAGTATTTTAAAGATAGGCAAAGGGACTCTACGGATATTTTCAAAGACGCACCTTTTCTTAAAAACACCGTAGCCCTTATTTTACTAAAAACCCCGATTCATCTTATTTCAAATGGCAAAACTGTATGACATTTTTATATTGATGTGGATTCTTCACTGTTGTGTTCATTAGTCGATTTCTGCATATTCTTGCTATTCGCATCGCATTGCATGTGTAAATATGGTTATTGTTATATTAAAACCATTCTGTCAGGACACCAGCACCATTATCGATGATGCGTATGTTCCACGTACATCTGCTTGCCGGCTCACACACTTCATCATCGATAATTGCCATGTCACTACACAGTAGAATTATTGCATCAGGATATGACCCCTTGCATGGCATACTTGTGCACATACATATTGTACACTCATACTTGCGTACATACATATTGTACACTCATACTTGTGCACATACCTATTGTACACTCATACTTGGGTACATACATATTGTACACTCATACTTGTGCACATACCTATTGTACACTCATACTTGCGTACATACATATTGTACACTCATACTTGTGCACATACCTATTGTACACGCATATTTGCGTACATACATATTGTACACTCATAATTGTGCACATACCTATTGTACACGCATACTTGCATACATACATATTGTACACTCATACTTGTGCACATACCTATTGTACACGCATACTTGTGTACATACATATTGTACACTCATACTTGCGTACATACATATTGTACACCCATACTTGCATACATACGTATTTGCACATTCATAGATGATTCTGGCTTGATTTGGAGATTTGGGAACCGCAAGATACATTTTAAAACTAATTCATTTAAAGGAGCGGTTTTCTCTCGATATGTGTATATTACTGTTTTATGTTGCATGATATACTGATATGCTTACATTTCTATTATATGTTGCATACACATGCTTTATGATTATACGCATTGAGATATGTTGTTTCCATGATATTTCTGGATTTGGGAACCGTGGTTATTTCAAAAGAAGAGTATGTATTGTTTTTAAAAAAAAACCGGTTACCCTTGATATGATATTTCAGTGCGTCCACCATGTGTTTTCTCGGTTCTGAGAATGGCATGTGAAACCCAATTCGAGGAGCGGTAGGCACCGTCTGCGGATACATGGTGGACCCGGTGAGGTACCCCGGGGCAAGAAGACTCGTATATGTTGGACGGTGAGCCTGGAAGGGGAGTACTACCTACCGGTGATATTATTTGGGCTCGGCGGATATCCGGAGGATACCGACCGGAGTCGGAAGATGATATGGGCCGATCCGGACTGAAGGAGCCCGTGGGCCGATCCGGACTGACGGAGCCCGATATATGAGGATTTACGTGCCGATGTTGGGCACAGGTTTCATGATGTTTTCGAGTGTCGATGCTAGACACTCAGGTTCTATGATTTTGATGTGTCGCGAGGGACACATTGATTTATATCCTCATACTTCCATGCATATGCTTTTATGATATTTACATGCATGATGTTTTATGTCATTGGGTGACACGTGGACGAGATCCAGATACATACAGACATTGATTACATTGTTGGATGATATCCACATACATACAGACATTGATTACATTGTTGGATGATATCCACGTACTTATAGACTTCATGATATAGTTGACATTGATTCATATTGATTACATTGATCATACCTCATATTTATGATATGTTGTTACCTGAGGCACTGACACGAGCACATGGGATTACACTTATGTATAGATGTTTACCTTTGCCACCTTATCATGCTTCAGATTTATTCATTTTGAGGATATATTATTATTGATCATTTGACTTAGGATGAATCATACATACGATTTCTGCTCTGTGATGTTTTTTATTCATGAGTTGGCAACTCACCCCCGTTGTGCCACAGTTTCTTGCAGGTTTCGCCGTACAGATTTCATTGCGGCTTTCTGGCATACCGCTTCCTTTCTGGGTGATTGCTTTGGTAGGTGGGTTCACTCGCATCGTGACCACCCTTGTATTTATTTTATTCTGTTGTATCTAGTAATTCCATCAACCAAACTTGTATATTGTTTCAGACTTAGAAAACCAGTTGTGTATTATTTCGACCTTAAAGTCGCGCGTTGTTGTATTATGGTTTTCATGATGTTCTTGAATTTCCTTTTGAGTTTTGATTTCGCCCTTCGGCGTTGTATATTATACTGCTTGCGTGGTTGTGACCGTCAATTGACGAAGAGCTAGCTCCCGCTTGGGGATGCCTTTTATCATTATGCATATACTATTCTTGTTGTACTCCGTTTGGGGCCAGTATTTACAAAGGAAACTCTGCCGAAATTTTCAGAAAAGACTTGAGGATTTAAAAATGCATATTCGGCTTACTTATTTAAAAACCTTGTTTTTAAATAAGTGTTTTCTTCACTTCTTTAAAACTAGTTTTCCTTCATTTATTATTTAAATGGTTTTAGATTTCTAGGCTTTTGGCTTACTTGGATTAGATGGGGTCCTGTAGACTTCATATGATTCAAGGGCCAGTCACGTGCTATTTCAGGTCGTGACATTAAACTAATGTTGGACCGTAATGTCCTTAAACTAATCGACCGCGATGTCCCTAAACTAAATAATAGAGCTCAACTGCTCTTTTGTTGGATCTAAACGATCCTGTTAAGTTGATCTTAGTCTAAAATTAGATTAGCGTATCCTTAACAAACGTTTAAATTGATCTTAGTCTCAAATGTGACTAACGCATCCTTAAACCCAACCCCAAACCCAAATCTAAGAAGATACGGATTTGGACTAATCCACGCCCTACGGGCGACAACATAAATTAGTCTCCGTATACAATCCACGGGCAACCAAAAACAAAACAAACACACACGACACAAAGTGACCATTTGGAGAAGGAGAAAGTGGTTACCGCGATGCGGTAGCGTAATTAACTGCAGGGGCTTGCGCCTGCAGGGAAGAGTGTCCCCACAATCAAAAACCCCTCAACGAGGGTGAATCTGACGAAGTCTGCTACATCGGCCGTATCCGTTTAAACCTTCGATACATGGTGTCATAAATCAAATTGGCATCTTCGGAGAGGTGGACGGATAGCACCAATTAGTATCTGCCCCCAAATTCAGGCAAGACGGACCTACGCGGTCACGTCTCTGTGTTTCGGAGGAGAACAATCACCATCTCCACTTTTTTCTACAATTATATCAATCTTACAAATTCTCCATCTTCAGGATCGTCCCAATCGATCGGCACTTCTCCCATATAAAACTTGACCCCTCTCATCCGCTTCATGTGTTTCAACCATCCGCGTCCTCATGTTCTCCTTAGAGTAGTGTTTTTTTATCTTCAAGATGGATATCACAATCGCCAGCTCTAGATCTGAACAGGATGGTTGCGTCCACAAGTCGTTAGTTTTCTTGACGCATATGCAACTATATCGCCGCGCTGATACATCGCACCACCAAGTCCCTTCTCCGAAATATCGTAGTGGATGTTTTAAACTTCTGGGTTTGCTAAGAATATCAAGAAAGGTCGGGATAGTTATGATCTACCCTCCTTAGAATAATTTCAGATTTTGCAATTTCCAAAGGAGTAGCCACTACTAGGTACGGAAATCAGTAACGCTGTCAGGAATCCTCTTTGCTGCATGTGTCGCTCCCGAGAGTTGGTGTATCACTTGATGCATGGAAAGTCTCTGAAGGGTTTAGGTACAAGGAATCGGAAAATGTAAAATCAGTAGTTGCTTCCGGATAGAAATGTTCATAAGTTGAAGGGAGGTTGTGAATTGATGGAAAACTTGAGAGATATAACATAAAAGCAACTAGTCGAAATTACAAAAACTAGAAGAATTATGGCGAGTTTAACTAAGATTTACATCGAAGGATAAATAAGCATGGTATCAAAAAGAAAGGTTGAAAAAGAAAAGAGTATCTCTGCTGTCTTGCCACGTGGCATCAGCCTTCTCGGCCGTCATGATGAAGGTCTGGCGTTTGGATCCATTCCGCTGCGCTTGCTGAAAAACACGCTCCTGTGATTGAAAGGGTGGTCCCTTTGGTGATGCCTCTTAACCGGTTGGTTTAGTGGCGGAAAGTGGCCAGTTTCCCTGTGTTGGTGCCCTATAATTAGCCGGCTTGTTGACGGGGCCTGATTGTCTCCCTCTCTGAGAACAGTCCCCAATAGCATGATCCGGAGACCCACAGACTATGCAAAGTTTGTTCAAAATGCGACAGTCTCTCATGTTGTCCGGTTCTACCGCAATGGTTGCATGTAATGGTTGGTTTTCTGAAAATAGTTGGTCCTGCTGGTCTCTTGGGTTGTTGTCTCCCGTTGAATCTGGAAGATGATCCTCCAAGAATTTGATTGGCTGGTCGCTTATTACTAGACAAACGGTTATCCTTCCTCATGCATCGCTGAAGGTATTCAAAGTTTTGTGCTGCCTCTAAGATTTTATCATAAGTCGAAAGGGTAGCAGAAGACATGGAGGACCGCGCCTTCAGGTCCAATCCTTGTCGGAATCTCTTAACATAAAGTTCTGGGGTTGCTACCAGATGACGCGCGAACCGACTTAACCTTGAGAACTCTGAAGCATACTCGTCTACCGACTTATCCCATATGCTCCCTTGTTGGAGTTGTATAAACTCTCTTTCCATCCTTAAGTGTGCCACGATTGGAAAGTACTGGGTATCAAAACGCCGTTTGAACGTTTCCCAGTCGATGGGCTCCTTCAATCTACTTTCCTCTGCCTCCCACCATATCCTGGTATTATCCGTAAGTTGGAGCTTAGCGATGTTCACCCACGCGTCCTTCGGAATTTGAGCGGCACTGAGATCATTGACCGTTCCTTTGAGCCATTCCTCAGCTTCTAAGCGAGTTTCCTTCCTCGAAAAAGTCTTAGGGTGGAGTGATCTGAACTGCTTCACTCTCGCTGAACCTGGAGGAACTAGGGCTAGTACCTTACTTAAAATCTTTGCTTGCTGCTGCATACTTTCTCGTAGCTCTTGATGAAGGGCAGCTGCCTACTGCTGCTGTTGCTCCAGTAGTCCTTGCATCATTTGTAGCATAGCTGCTTGCTGAGCAGCGGTTTCATTGACTCCATTTCCCCTTCTGTTGCGGTTATGGTGTCGTCCGGCTATTGATGATCTGAATCAAAATAGGTTAGTTTACAAACAGGCTGAGGGGTGAGACAAGATAATAACTTGCATGGAAGAACAATAATTAATGCAAGAGAAGAGACTAATAAGAAGAGCAAGAGACACAAGAGAATTTTTTTGCTCGAAACTAAGATTTTATTATCCAACTTCAATAAGGAGAGTACAACTGAAAAGTAAGGACATGCCCCCTATTGTTCTACATTATTTTATTCAATCAAAGAAAAAGGAAAAAGTCTTATTAATCTTGATTATGGGAGTTCAACGAGTTGCGATTGGCCCTCGCACTAAGAAAGGTACGGTCATTCCCATGGTGTCTTGCGGGGACAACTGGCTGAGTTTCTTCGGCCTCGAGTTCCTCCTCACTCGAAGTTTCGTCCTTCGACTCATCCTCGGCAGGAGCCTCGTTCTCTGATTCCACCTCTATAGGGTCTTCTTCTTCTGCCGGAGCCTCCCCATCAGGATTATATTCCATAGGATTCTCTTCCGCCGCAGGAGCCTCTTTTTCTGGCCCCTCCTTTATATGCTCCTCTTTCATAGGATCTTCTTCTTCATCTTCGGAGTCATTGGCCATCATAAGCTCCGAAGTTGCAGCATCGACTTCTTCATATTCCGAGTCGCTGTCGGAAATAACCACCTGAGAGTTTACGACTTCGTCATCTGAATCTCCAGATGTAGCTTCCAAAGTAATATCGGACATATCTTCCTCGTCGAAAAGATTTGCCTTGACCTGAAAGGAAGGTCATGGTCAGGGTACAGAATGTCAAGGAAGGGACAAGGGACATAGGAAAATTATGAAATCGGTATAAATGGATGAGATTCACAAATATAATAACTTAGTTAACAGTTTTATTTTAGTACACAAGAGGACCTGCATGGGCCACTACTAAAACCAGTCACGCCCCGCTTCCCAAAAGAAGGAGAAGGATGACGTGGCATGGTCCGTAACCTAATTGTATTGAAGGTGGTCTATTCAATACAGTTACGTTAAGCGTATGAATATTTAACATGTAAGATGTGTACCAAAACAAAAATAATAAAAGCGAAAGGTATTTATTTCCATTAACCAAACTTTATTACATCCCAAAAGAAAGAGTAAAATAAACTAAGTAGTTTAATTACATCGAGGAGAAACAAAAGCCCTAAACATGTGGGCAATAACAAAAATTAAATCTAGCTAATCTTCCGTCGTCAAGTCTGCATAATCTTCATTAGTTGGCTCCACTCCTTAATCCTCATCATAATACTCATTCTCATCTGACGGACATTCCAAAGATAGAGCAAGAAAAGGAAGGTCCGTCAGCGAGTTATACTCGGGTAGGATTGCCTCATAAGGAAGTAAAGGTATAGAAACGAACATGTGTATATAAATATAATGAATATAATGTACATGGGTATAAAGGTATGAGGTTATATACAAATTTGATATGTTGACAGAGGTATATGTGAATATGAGTAGGTTGTGTGAGATATATGTTTGGTAAACGTTCAAGTCAAGTCAAACGGATATTCAGTCTAAGAGTTAGATCAGATTAAACCAGGTGTGTATTGATGGAATTGACTGGTGAACATACTCGCATCCTTGAGGTATCCCATGACTAGCTGGCGCTCGCGCCTGGCGTGGCAATCAATGCGGTAGCGTGAACGTCCCCGAAAGGTGTCCCATGACTACGATGGAGCTTTGTCTAGCGTGAATATCACTCAAGTGCACAGGTATTCCCACCCTTCAGTTCCATAATAAACAACAAGTCTAAACTGGTAATATATCCACATCCAAGATACTGAATAATTCGTGTCTCATAAAGAAAGGTAGATAAGATAACAGGTAGGTATAACACATGATGTGAGTTTAGTGTTGAGTATCAATAGGTATTGTAAACATTTTAGTTTGTTAAACAAGGGTCCGGATACTCGCGATTATTCCGTTGTGGCCACGGAACAATAACTGGGGAAGTGAAATGTACCGTTTCACTTTCCGGGATCATGATCGAGTAGCAGGGGAATCCGAGTTCCGAATCTCCTTGCCTAATCAAACTGCCCATCCCCGTGGTTCAGTATAAAGGTTTTGACGAATTAGAGTTAGTGCGTATACCTCTGGGCATGGAATTTCCATATTGTATGTCATCCACATATTGGATCATTCGCCCTCAAGTAGGGTTAATATTCGCCCGAATATCGGGTTAGTAGTCGTCCACACATTGGAATGTTCACCCTGCCTGCAGGGATCCTCATATATAAGTATTCCATACTTAGGTCCGCGCATTCTAACCTTAATCGTATCATGTGTCATGTATGTCATAAACTTGTAATCAAGAAGTTGATCTCATTTAATATGGCCTTCCACAACCGCTCGTTTTATCTTGTTCTCTTCTTAAGTTTGTAAGGTACTTCGTATCATCTTATGGAACACTTAGTTAATAAAGGATAACAATGTTTAATTATATTTATTGTTTATAAGAAAACCATGATATTTGGAATATTTATCGTTTTGGAAACCCATAATATTTTACTGAGAAAATATCCTTTTAATAAAAGGTTATGGTATTTATTTGAAAATTATCTTATAATAAAGTTTTAGATATCCTTTTGGAAAATATCATTTAAGGGTTATGGTCTTTGTTGAAAATAGCCTTTTAGTAAAGGTCAAGGTATTTAAATGAAATTATCTCCTTTTAGGATGGATTGAGATATTTTATTGTAAATAATAATTTTATGAAATTATAGTGTTTTAAGTTTGAGGTAACGTTTTAGAAAATACGTTCGTGTTGGCAACCGCTGCACATGGACGGCAGGATTTGTGTCCTTTTCAGGGACGATTACCTATCAACCACGAGATACTCGCGTAAAACATTACCCTATTATTAGGGTAATCTATTAGAGGTGCTATTCTAAAAGAACGACTCCGCGTTGACAACCGCTGCACATGGACGGCAGGATTTGTGTCCTTTCAAAGACGATTGTCTAGTAACCACGGGGTGATTCAGGTAAAACATTCCCCAATTAGGGTATCTCATTAAACTTTAGTTAACATTCTAAGAAGAATTAATATAAAAGTATCCTTTCGAGTGAAAGGGGCTAAGTTGGAAAAACCATATGCCGTTATTTAGATTTAGTATTATCCCCTTTCAAAAGGTAAAGGGATTTAACAAAATTACAGTAGTTGATGAAAAAGTGTAAGTAAAATATATGTATATGTCGTATCTAAAACATTTATTCCAAATACCTTATCTCATATGGATATTTTAAACAAATACAACATTTTAATAAAATGAGGGTATTTTGTGGAAGTAGCCTATTTTGAGATCACATAGATAGCATTGTCGGGTGTTTTTCGTCATCCCATTGAGATGGGAATGCGCACGCGCTTGTCAGGCGCATTACAGATTCCTCCTGCTTAGGGTAGGCTGGGGTTTATTGATTGTGGGGATTTGAATCTCCAGCAGCCGCGGACTAAGCTGCCGTTAATTACCCCTCGCCTTTGGAGCGAGGGAACCTCCGATTAACGTGTTAAACTGGTCATGTGAACTCAATGTGCAGCGTGCGTGTTGTGCTGTAAAAGGGGTTTTGGATATATCGGGGGCCCCGCAGAGTTTTTACGGGGGTCCCGCTACCCGGATAGTGGGCTGGGGGTCAAGGAGGCTAGCAACCCCCTTGCGGGGTGCGGGGCAGCGCCCTGTTAGAAATTTTTTTTAACGGGGAGGTGTTTTTAGTGTGGAGTATGTGTGTGTGTGTATGTATATATACATATATATATAAAAAGGGAAAGGGCATCCAAAGGATGCGTGGGAATAAGCGCCAGCGCTTTGGGTGCTAGCGATTTGAGCGCAAGGGCGCTCGGGCGCTAGCGCTTTGAGCGCATGCGCCCCACGTGCCAGGCACGTGGACGCTCGGGCGCTAGCGCTTTGGATGCTAGCACTCTGAGCGCAAGAGCGCTAACGCTTTGGACGCAAGGGCGCTAGCGATTTGGGTGCAAAGGCGCTAGCGCTTTGGGCGCAAGCGTCCCACGTGCCAGACACGTGGGCGCTAGCGCCTCACGTGCCAGGCACGTGGGTGCTCGGGAGGCAAAAGGGACTTGGTCCCTGCAATGGGAGTTGTACTCTCAGAAAGGAACACTTATTATTTTGTATGTGTGTGTGTGTGTGTATGAGGAGTTAAATTCTTAGGATATTTTGAAGCTGAAGGGGCTTCTCCCCTTGAGCCCTGGATCTTCCCCAAAGTGGGGTTTTTGGAGATGAGTCTCTTTCTTCTTCCTGTCGTTTGGCGGATCTTGGAGAAAGGGGGTGAGATTTAAAGATCTCCCCTTTTTGAGATCTAATAGAAGATCTGAGTTCCGCTTTGTGGGTTTTGTGGTGAAAAACTATTTAGTTTTATAAAAGAAAGAGTAAAACTCTTGATTTAATTCAAAAGAAAGAAGAAGGTTTTAGAACCTTGAGGAAAGAGAAGATCACAGATCTTGATACTTTTTGGGAGAGGGAAAAAGTTGTTGAGATATTTTCATTATCTTGGCCTTTATAGGCTATACACTTTACATATAGCTCCTTGGGCTTTACAAAAATGGCATTTTACCCATCCCATGGCTCATGTGCCATTTCTTTTTGCACATAAGCCATGGGCTTTACAAAAATTTGGCTCTATGCCCATTCATGCATAAAAAATTACATAAAACATGATTTCATTTTGGGCATGGAGGATGGTCGGCCGCTTCATGTTCGGACTGTTAGTTGTATGTATGCCCTAGAGGCCAGTATTGTACAGATGATGTATATTATATTGGATGCTTGGACATATATAGAGATGACTTTCTTGCTCGATATGATAGTATGCTATCTGGTTACTCTTTATCTTAACATGTACACTAGTCTCTTTATACTGTCTTATAGTTACATGTTGGTAAAGCCCTTAGGATTTGTACTTGACTACCTGGACTATGATGCAGATCATACTAGTGGGGACATGGTAGTCCATAAGTACATCCTTCAAGGTCCCTAGTCGTGGGTGTATCGAGACGGGGCATCGATATACCAGTGTAGACTAGCGTATACGCTTCTCGACCCATGTGATGGGCGATGGATGATCCCATATCCATTGGTGTTTGACATCAGAGATGGTATACGGGTGCTCAGTGGAGACTGAGTACACTGGACGGACTCGCCGAGAACTCCCAGATGGTATTATACCTCACGTCAGATGGCAGTTCTCAGGTGACACTTGTACAGGTTAGTCTGTAGACCCGAGATCGTCATAGAGTCTTGTGTGATTCCCACTGTGCTTTGATCTCCACCTTACCACGTCCATGAGGGCGTGCAAAACGGTGGTCTTTGGGCACAGTCCCGAGTCACATGGAGGCAATGAGCGATAGGAGGGGTTTCGTCTCTCCCGGTATTGGGGGTTGATGTTGCGCAGTGCTCGATTGGCCGTAGCAGGGAAGTCCCTGGCCAGGGCTGATCAGAGATTTGCTGGTAAGTGTTACCAGTAGTTTCTCGACCCGTTATGAGCCTCACATCGGCACGACTTATCGGGTTATTGGGATCTGACGTTTACCACCCCTAGACTTGATATGCGACATATCAGACGAAGAGACCGGACTGTATGGTAAGTGTTACTGGTCGGATTCGCAGGAGTGTGAGCGGGCTAGCTCGTCGATCTTCTGATCGCTCAATACCTGGGTGGCCGTTACGTTTAGCAGACCGCTTGCGGCTTGTGGGTGCTTGATATGATCATCATCTGCTACCGGCGTATTGACGAGTCTTTAGAGTCCTACACAGAGGTTTCCTAGCTCAAGCGAAACGAAATAGGAGTGCATATGAGATATGCGCGGGACCGAGAATAATGCGTGTATGTGATACCGTATTTGATTCTCGCGATTAATGTTTCGATTGGTTGTATGAGATATGACCTAGTTATCGAATCATTGATTCGATAAATCGATGCATTGAATACTAGTCGGTTATGTGCGACATGACCGGATCATTGAATCAAGTGTTGATTTAATGATTAAATGTATAATTATATATTTGATATATTACTTTGCATTAACTAGTATTGGTTCATTTTAAACGGATTTTTCTCACTTGATTTACACATTGTATATGTGATATACTTTTGTGCACATATTTGTATCATGTTTGATGATACTTGATCATATGGTTAAGTGTATAGAATTAAACCATAGTTAACTTGAGATTAGGGTTTTGATTATGCATTTATTCATTTATTTGTTTATTCATTTATTTGGATAAACTTTAAGATGAAAATGGTGGCAATTTTTGTTTCATATTGAAGCTTCATGAAGCTTTGACTTTGCTAACCATTCTTGTCTTCATGCTTAACCCTAACCCACTCAAATGACCATGGTTTATTCTCTACACTTAACCCTAGTTAAAGTTATGATAAGTTTGTATTTTCTTTTGATTTTAAAAGAGAACTTATCATAACTAGCTTGATCATCTTCTTCTTCTAAAAAGAAAAAGCTTGCTACTTTAATGGCAACTTGAGTTCTAGTGAGAGAAATCCAATTCTAAAGTGAACCCACCTCCTATTTCTTCACCCTCTACCTCTTGCCAAGTTGTTTTGGGTGTTTTCTTCATAAGTTTCACAACTTTGTGAAGTCGGAGCTTGAACTAGTGCAACCTCGACGTAGATCGTCTTTGACACGAAGCCGACGACCTAGCTCGCCCGTTTCTCCGATGAAGCCGACGATTGGGTTCGGGATTCATAATGGACAGCGAGAGGACACCCATGTGGAGCTAAGGAAGTGGAAATCCGGATCTACAAAGGTTGTAGCTTCTCACTTCTAGTTAAAGTGTTAACTAGTTTATAGTTTCGCCTAGAAATCTAGCCGACGATCCGTGTTAGGGTTTCTCGGCACCCATAATTTTTTAAATTGGCATGTTCGATGCCTTGTGAGACCTCTATAGTGTGCCTAGGAACCCTACACGGACTCGACCTGGGCATGGGCCCACTTGATCCGGGCTTGGGCCCACTTGGCATGGGGTTGACCTTGACTTTGACTTGGTCAATCGGGGTGCAATTTTCGACCACAACAAAGTGCCCCCATCAATAAATGCACACTACAGATGTGGGTCGTGTGCATGAAATTAATGGATCTTCTTTCGCGTGGAGGCGACTTGGTTTGGTTCCCACTTTTTGGGATGCACTGCCCTTTTTATGACATGGACGGTCGACGCTTAACGCGTCTCCGAGACGGAGTGTCCATGGTAGACGTTTCCCTAGCCTGGAGTGATTTAGTAGACGTGCCCCGGGCACGAAATGTCGTTGGTCGACGTTTCCCCGAGGCGGAGTGTCTGTAGTCGACGTGCCCCCGGCACGGAGTGTCTGCTTGACGTTTCCCTAAGGCGGAGTATCGGCTGGTTGACGTGTCCCCGAGATAGAGTGTCTGCTTGACATTTTCTCGTTACGGAGTGTCACTGTTGGACGTTTCCCCGGTACGGAGCGTCGCTGGTCGACGTTTCCCCAAGACGGAGTGTCTGTTGTCGATGTGCCCCCGGAACGGAGTGTTTACTTGACGTTTCCCTGAGGCGGAGTGTCGGCTGGTTGACGTATCCCCGAGACGGAGTGTCTACTTGATGTTTCCCCGTCACGGAGTGTCGTTGTTGGACGTTTTCCCGATGCGGAGTGTCTGTGTTGGACGTTTCCCCAATGCAGAGTGTCGCTGGTCGATGTGTCCCTGGCACGGAGTGTCTGTGTTGAACGTTTCCCCGAGACGGAGTGTCGCTGGTTGACGTGTCCCCGAGACGGAGTGTCTGCTGGACGTTTCCCCGTTGCGGAGTGTCGTTGGTCGACATTTCCCCGGCATGGAGTGTCTGTGTGGGACGTCTCCCTGGCACGGAGTGTCGCTGGTTGACGTGTCCCCGGCACGGAGTGTATGTGTTGGACGTTTCCCCGAGATAGAGTGTCGCTGGTTGACGTGTCCCCGAGACAGAGTGTCTGTGTTGGACGTTTCCCCGAAATGGAGTGTCACTGGTTGACGTGTCCCCGAGACGGAGTTGTTCCCCTCCGAATCATGGAGACGCGACCGCGTAGGTTCGTCTTTCCTGAAATTCAGGGCAGATGCTAATTGGTGCTATCCGTCCACCTCTCCGAAGATGCCAAGTTGATTTATGGCACCATGTATCGAAGGTTTAAACGGATGCGGCCGATGTAGCAGACTTCGTCAGATTCCTCCTCGTTTGAGGGGTTTTTGATTGTGGGGACGCTCTTCCCTGCAGGCGCAAGCCCCTGCAGTTAATTACACTACGGCATCGCGGTAACAACTTTCTCCTTCTCCAGATGGTCACTTCGTGTCGTGGGTGTTTGTTTTGTGTTTGGTTGCCCGTGGATTGTATACGGAGACTAAGTTATGTTGTCGCCCGTAGGGCGTGGACTAGTCCAAATCCGTATCTTTCTTAGATTTGGGTTTTGGGGTTTGAGTTTAAGGATACGTTAGCCTCATTTGAGACTAAGATCAATTTAAACGTTTGTTAAGAATACGTTAGTCTAATTTTAGACTAAGATCGACTTAACGGGATAGTTTAGATCAGACAAAAGAGCAATTGGGCTCTATTGTTTAGTTTAATGACATTGCGGTCGATAATTAGTTTAAGGACATTACGGTCCGTTGTTAGTTTAAGGACATCTCGGTCCATTGTTAGTTTAAAGACATCGCGGTCAAGGTTAAGGACATCATAGTCCGTGGATTTAAGGAATTCACAGTCTGATGTTAGTTTAAAGACATCACGGTCGAGGTTAAGGACATCATAGTCCATGGGTTTAAGGACCTCACAGTCCGATATTAGTTTTAAGACATCACGGTCGAGGTTAAGGACATCATAGTCCGTGGGTTTAAAGACCCTACAGTCCAGTGTTAGTTTAAGGACATCACGGTCGAGCTTAAGGACATCATAGTCCGTGGGTTTAAGGACCCCACAGTCTAGTGTTAGTTTAAAGACATCATGGTCGAGGTTAAGGACATCATAGTCCATGGGCTTAAGGACCCCACAGTCCAGTGTTAGTTTAAAAACATCACGGTCGAGGTTAAGGACATCATAGTCCATGGGCTTAAGGACCCCACAGTCCATGAAATGTGTGGCTGTCGGGACCCGTCACCTCTTTGAAGATGAGGAATTACAACGACAAATATCAAGGGAGTGAAGAGATGTACCCTTGAACCAAGGTGGATTAAGTGATCTGTAGTCCAATTTGGAACTAAGATCGATTAATTATATTATGAGCACATTGGCTTAATTAAGTCTGAATTGATGACTTATGGCCAACTTGGGCTAAGTCTAATTAGATTCAAAATGTTGGCCCTTTGTTGGACCATTAGACATTTGTCTGGTTTCAGCCCACATTATTTAGCAATGCTAAACAAGAGTTTGAGGGCTTTGGTAATATTTTTATCTGTGATTGAGCAGTAGACATTAGAGCTCTGATTTTTACTCAATTTTGAATGGGAGGTTTTGCCTCTGGAAGATTAACCAATTTGGTTCAAACTGGTGTTAAACACTAGATAACAACAGTGTTAAAGCTCTCAAGTTAGTGTTAAACACTAGAAGGTAACAGTGTTAAACACTGGAAGTATAATCCCCAAATTAGTGTTAAACACTAGGAGATAATTAGTGTTAAATACTGAAAATAAGGTTTTCAAATTAGTGTTAAACACTAAAAGTAAAGTTCTCAAATTAGTGTTAAACACTAGAAGACAATCTGTGTTAAACACCGGGAATAAAGCTCACGAATTAGTGTTAAACACTAGAGAAAGAGGGGTCACGTGTGGACACGTGAGGGCGCCCAAAGGTGGGACCGGATCCCTTTTTTACTTCGCTCTGCAAACACTTTTTACTTTTATTTTGAGAATCAAGTGTTGGCACATGATGGACATTTATGCACTGATTGTTAACGCATTTGCTAAGGGGTCACGTAGGGACACGTGAGAGCGCCCAAAACTTATATTTCCTTTGCTTTTTCTTTTTGTGTTTTGTAGGTCACGTGGGAGCACGTGAGGCATTGCCTCAGATCCTTTTCCTTTTCACTTTTGGGGATCTTTTCAGGGGTCACGTGGAGACACGCGACTTTAGTCCTTTGCATGCATGGAAATCTTTCAAATCCCTTTATTTCTTGAAGAATTAAATTCTCTGTAGGGTTAAACGCCAATTATGATTTTGGAGGAATTAAATTCCTATTGTGAAAGAATTAAATTCTTATGTAGGGTTAAACCCTAATTTTCATTTTAGGAGGAATTATGTTCCTTTTAATCTGAGAGAATTAAATTCTCAATTAGGGTTAAACCCTAGTTTTGTCCATCTTGAAGGAATTAAATTCCCATGGTTTTAGGAGAATTAAATTCTCAGATAGGGTTTAAACCCTAATTTCATATCTTGAAGGAATTAAATTCCTGTGAATCTTGAGAGAATTAAATTCTCAGATAGGGTTTAAACCCTAATATATCTTGGAGGAATTAAATTCCTATAAATTGGAGAATTAAATTCTCTGAACTCAACCCTCCCTCTAAGTCTTGGGTCTGCATGGCAAAATCTCAACCCGATGAGAATTAAATTCTCAACCTGTGGGGAGATTTGCTTCTGCAGATCTTCAACCAGAGGAAGAACTAAGTTCTTTTTGCAGAAGAGTTAAACTCTTGGATTTTGAGAATTAAATTCTCTGTTTGAAGTTTTGATCCTCTTTTTTTTCTTACCTAGGGTTTTCTTTATTGAGAATTAAATTCTCCTTTCTTTTCTCTCTGAAATTTCAAGATTCCAAAACTCTCTATCTCCAAAAATTCTCTCTCTCCTCCTCCTTTTGGCTCCTATTTATAGGAGAAGGAAAAGAATCAATTTGTTTACTAAATTTTTCATTGAAAGATTTTGTTTGTTTTCATAATTAATATGATCGTTTAGATCACACAATGAATTTTATTCACCGTTAGATTTTAAATCCAAAGATATTCTGTTTGTTATTTTTGGTGAGATTTAGGGAAATCTTTCATTGTCTAAGATTTTTCCATAAATTGGTGATTTTTAATCACCCCTGGATTTTTAATCCAACGGTTCCCCATAACCCTTTTCCATTTGGAAAGATTCAGAGGAATTAAGAATTTTAATTCTATTAAACTGTAAGGCTTTCAAAGTTTGTCACGTGCTGGCACGTGACCCTTGGTCACGTATGAGCACGTAACCCCCAATTGAGTTCTTTTCTTAGCCTCTTATTTATGCTTCTGTTTTAACCATCACGTGTTAACACGTGACCACTGGTCACGTGTGAGCACGTGATACCTCATTAAGGTATTTCCTTCAGCCGTTTGTTTTTATTTCTGTTTTAACTATCACGTGTCAACACGTGACCATTGGTCACGTGTGAGCACGTGATACCCCATTGAGGTATTTCCTGATTTTTAATCAGGGAACAAATGCCCCTACAGCGTTGCTCTCACGTGTCTGCACGTGAGTGCAATGCTGTCACTTTTGTGACCGTTGGATTTGTCTGGAAAGTAGGGGAGATGAAACGTTTTCTATCACATCCTATAAATGCAGGGGTCTCTTCAGAAGCGCCTCCACTCTTTCATCTTCTTCCTTGCAAACTTTTCCCTTTTGAGAATTTAATTCTCCTTTTCAGAGCTTAGTTCTCTGTTTCAAAAATTTTCCAGAGTTTAACTCTGTTGAAAGATTCTCCTTCCTCAGGTAATAATCTTGAACGAATGAAGAACTTTTGCATGAATCTCTATTGGATTTTAAATCCAGGACAAGGGTTTTTCCCATTAATCAAGAACCCATCTTTTTGAAGCTCTTTAAAAAAACAGAAAATCATTTAATCTTCAAATAATAGATCTCCTAGGATTTCTCTGATCTTCAGGGGTCAATGGTGGCGTTTGTCTTTCCCATGGAATCTAATTCCATCTCAAAAGAATGTCTCTGGGAATTTAATTCCCCTTTTCAAAAGGAATTTAATTCCTATTAAGAACTGAGTTCTTCCCATGGGGACTTCTTGGGGTTTTTTCTTGCCCTAAGTTGTCTCTCTGTAACCAAGAGGAAGAACCCTGCAATGATTCTTTTTATGGGACTTTAATTCCCTTGATTCTGTTTGATTTGTTACAGAGTCTAAGATGGATTTCTCCTAGGGAAATGTGTATGGTCATTTGAAACCCACTGCTTATTTAATGAGACTCTTCCTTTTGTCTCATTATAATTGCTTTGCCTCATCATTAGCCAGCCGCTATCTTGATTTTGTGGGACCCATGTGTTTTGTAACCAATGTTCCCATAAAATGAGTCCTCTGTCGCTTTCTTCCACTGTCTTTTTATATATATGCATTTATAAACATATATATATATACTGTTGGCTTCGCTTTAACAGTTCCCCCTACTTCATTTCAGGTACAATGACGTCTGTTCCATATTTCTCTTTCACTCGCTCGGAAGCCGCTTTTCCCCAATCGCCATCTGACGAGGAAGTGATGGCAATGATCAGGGCTCACGACCCGAATCGCACCAACTTACTTCTGTGGGGGACCTGGTACGGTCACATCATCCGTGGTCGCCGGAGTTTCCTTTGCGAAGTACCGACGGAGCCTACCTATCCGTTCCTGCCGATGGATCCCCCAAGGACAGTCTTTGCCGTGGAGATGCCGAATTGGACCCCGATGGGACGGCTTGAGCCTTCGACGACTGGCATCCTAAATCATCCTATCCCAGCCATAGATATTCTAAGATGCCTCATTTTCTAGGGCGAGGCCCAACCATGGGGGCAAATCTACAAAATAGGGCTCACCCCTCGACACCCCACGGGCTACCTTCTTTGGGCTCGTTACATCCTGTCCGCCCATCGCGCGCGACTGCAGAGGGTTGGTCTTTATCAGGAGATCTATGCATCCCTTTTTCACTACTCATCTCCTCATGTCTGGTGGGTTAAGGCTTTCCTGAACCAGTGGAATCTCCCCACCAACACTTTCCTCCTAGGAGATCGCGAAGTTTCGATTTCCTTGGAAGAATTCCGCAAGATCTCGGGGCTGCCGATCAGGGGGACACTTTATGAAGAGTTGCTGCCTCCCGATGAGTACGTCTTTGAAGCTGAGCCTGCAATGCTTGACAGCTTGTCTACCGAGAACGCCGTCCGTCAGAAGCGCCCGAGTTTGATCAAGGCTTTGGGCATCTTTGACAAACTGTTCACAGAATCTGAGGAGCAGGGCATCACTTTTAAGAGCTTCATCGCTTGCTTCCTCCGTGAGGATGGCTTGTCGAAGACGGCTCCGACGTTTGTGAACATCAATGACCCCTTTGGGTTTGGTTTGGATAGGCGGCCGACTAAGGAAGAGGATTTGCCTCAGTATTACATTCCTATCATGTCGGCGATATCTTTTGAATCGATTGCAGCTCCTGGCATGGATGGGGAGACTTTCTTTATAGGTTTCATTAGCGTTTGGCTCAGCTGGTTCGTCATCCCCATGCATCGCCGCTTCATGAGAGTCCGGGTTATCTACCCGGCTCATCGTATTGCCGAGGGAATACGGTTGGCCGCAGGCATCCCAGCGCTGTCACATCTTTATTATGGGTTAGACGCTGCGGCTAATACCTCAACCCCAGGTGTGGATGTGGTAAACTTTTCTCTTCATTACTTCACATCTTGGATTGAGATGCACGTGTTGGGGGCCTTCGCTGCACACCAAAGACCCAAATTTTATGATGCCTATACTTTTCCGCGATTGATGCGGCTGGTGGGTGCTTCTGCTCCAGACCCAACTTAGTTCGGGGCCATTCGTGTATTGCTCACTCCTTACGCTAGCGCGGGCGGACTGGTGTTCATTGACCGGGCCCTATCTTCTCCTTCAGGTCCGATTCAACAACTCTGCGACCAGTCGAAAGGTGAGGCGCCTTCTCTGAAGCCCCGGGAGGCCACGCACTTGTACACGATCAGACCAGGTTATCTGATATTCCGTCAGAACAGTGCGGCTCTTTTTATGCGGTACAATCTGCATCGCTTCGCCCGGCAGCTTGGATATGATCAGGGCGTTACCTTCGAGGCTTTTACAGTCGCGCCGGTCCCTTCACCCGAAGCTGTTCGTGATGCTGCTCATCACTTCGTGAGGCTGAACACTGGTTCCTGCTTCATGAT
The DNA here is from genome assembly GCA_030015575.1 of Agapanthus africanus. Classification (NCBI taxonomy): domain Eukaryota; kingdom Viridiplantae; phylum Streptophyta; class Magnoliopsida; order Asparagales; family Amaryllidaceae; genus Agapanthus; species Agapanthus africanus. The sequence continues at coordinate 932,115,331 of CM057337.1, read as the reverse complement.
TCCCGAAGCCGACCATATTCCCCGATGTGTGGGATCCTTCACGGGTTGGTACCTTCATCGGGTCAGCCTGATTATTGCTGAGGAGAAGAGGGTGCTTCTTAGACATGGCGCTCCTGCTCCGGTTCAGGCCACAAGAGTTCCACCGCGGCCGCGCGCACCGGTCCGCTTTCCCCTGAGGGACACCAGTGTTGCACTCATTCCGGGGGAGCCGGAGGTGGACCTTACTCCCACAGTTGGTATGACATTGGATACCCGGGCTCAGTCAAGGGGTAAAAGGGCACCAGTAGCAGTACCACCGCCGGCGGCATCGACAATGGCCGTGTCGTCCTCGGCAGCACCGCCAAGCGAGGGTGCCGGTAACGAGGGTGTTGAAGGTGAGGTGGGTCGGCGTCGTGCCAAGGCTCTACGGGGGAGGAAACGGTCGTCCTAGGCGGTCGGTTCTGGATCCAAGCGGCGGAGAAAAATGGCTACTAATCTGCTCGACTCTTTAGTAGAGTCTGAGCCCATTCTTCAGGACGGACCCTTGGCTCTGCAAGAATCGGACGCTGGCTTACTTTTTCCCAGTTCATCTGCCGAGGAAGCCGCACAATTGGCTGAGGCTATAAGACATTCGCAAGATGAATTGAAGAACGTAAGGATTCCGAAGAAGCCCTACCCTGCCGTCATCTTTTACGAAGACCCTTTGTGGATACGGCGACGATTCATAGGCCCTTTGGAAGAATGGTGTGAAAGGGCCCTTAAACAGGCCGTTTCGGCCGACGCTGAGGATGCGCTTTCACTGTGGATGGGTGGCCACGAGTCTACCCTTGAGCCCTGGCGAGCACGACTTCTTGAGAAGGAGCGCCGGCTCGAACAAGCCATATTGGAGGCTCCCTTGCGCATTGGTACATTTGTATAACTCTTTATAGTATTTTGTATTGAACGTATGTATATATATCCTTATCCTCATATAAACTTTGCAGGGACTTCGGCGATGGCCGAGGGTCTGAATTCGAGTCATGTTCTGACTATAGACTCTGCTAATATCCCTGATGAAGCACTAATCAGTGTGGAAGGGGTCGATGCAACCGTTGCTCTTGCAATGGAACCTCCTTTGGTGACTCCCGCTCCCCAAGCGCTTACACCCTCGGGAGAGGCATCTTTGTTGGTTGCCGATCCGATGGATCTTTCTGGGGTCAGCCCGGAGATTAGGGGACAGTAGTCGAGGCTACCGTCCTTTCGTTGGAGCCTGCAGTGGTAGCCGCTGTTCCTCGGTCAGAAGCCACTACACTAGTTCGCGTCCCCGATGATGTGCCTGAGGTCACGGAGGAGGCCGCTGAAGCTGCTATCCCTCCCACTCAGAATGGGAGGAGCATCGAAGGTAACCTTATACATTTTAGATTAGTAATTTTTCCGTTATCTGAACTCTTTTGTCTTTTCAGAATTACGCGGACTGGCGGGCTCTATTGCTGATTTGTCTCCCAGGCGGTCTTTTCAGCGTCTATTGGAGATGGATGCTCCGCAAGCGATATCTCCTCAGCGCATCGTCCTTTCGTCTGGGCAAGGTTAGTGTTGCTTACCCTCTTTTTACAGCATTACCACTATTTCATAAAATGACATTGCTGTCCTTTACAGTTCTGGAGGCCGACGACGAGGTCGAGATTCTTGAGGGGCCTGGGAAGCCTTCAAATCCCTCTTGTATGACTGTGGGTAAGTAAAGTCCTAACATTGTACCATTTGTTCCTTTGCTTACACATTCAGCCGACTGTTTATAAATCTGAACAGCTCTACCATTTCTTACCATGCTGGAGTCGCGCATTGCTATGCCGCCCGGTCCTTATGCCCTGCGTGCTTCGGAACGGACGGCCAAGCTAAGCTTCGCCTCTCTGTCGTCTTTGATCGAGGAACTTCGTGCTGGCAACGTAATTACGGCCGAAGCATTTGCTGCCGAAGCTAACGGCTCTCTTCCCTTTCTTGCCACCTATCATAGCGAGGCAATGGTGCAAGTCTGGGTTGAGTTTTGCCGGCAGGTGGAGGCTTGCTTGCACGTGCTCTAGTGTACCCGACTTTCTTCGGAGGCTGTGGCTGCGAAGGCGGGCTTGTGGGGGTCTGATAGAGCGGTGCGCGGCGAACATGGTGTCGTGCGAGAAGAGGCTCGGCCGCAAATTCTCAGAGAGGGAGCTGGCTTCTAAGGCGCTGAATGAGCTCCAAGCCAACCTTATGGCCAAAGCCAAGCGTATGAACTCTGGCGAGTGCTTCAAGAGGCCATCAAGGAGGTGGTGGCCATCGACAAAGCCGCCGTCTTCACTCGTGAAAGGGTTGAGGCTCACAAAGCTACCGAGAAAGAGCTCGAAGGCCGGCTTGCCTCATATTAGGCCCAGCAGGCTCAGGCAAAGGCTCGTCTTTTGGCGATATTGAATCACGAAGGCGAGGCCCAGCGAAAGAGGGATGGGCTGACCAATCTGCTAAATCGCCCGCCGACCTGAAGACTTGTATATATTTTTCTTTATTCTTCTTTTGTACATACTCCTGAATGAGAGTATACTTTTTTTTGTTCTTTCACGAATGGTACTTTGTACCCATTTTGGTTCATGAATAAAAAACATACTTTTCTTCTCAATGGTATATCCCTTTTTATTGAATGTATTCTGTGGATAGTCTATCTTGATCTCTTTGCAGGACAACGATGGCTTAGGATTCAGGGTTAAGATCTGCCTCCTAAGACTTTTCAACTTTATGAGCCATGAGGGTCTTATAAAGAATTTTCTCCCTACCGGTCGAGAGGATCCCGTAGGTGTAATTTCTCCTTAAGAATCGTGAGGATTCCTAAGTGTGTTTTTCTCTTGCAAGTCGTAAGGATCTCACAAGCAAATTTGCTCCCTTACGAGTCATGAGGACCCATAAGTGATGGGTGAGGTTATCATCATCCGTATTTCACGAAATCAGAAGTTGCTCTGGATGCTTCCCACGGGTTCACTGCCGTGTTCTGCGAGGACCAGGCTCCGCTCTGGATGTTTCCCACGGGGTCAGGATTGACATAAGCCGTGTTCCACATAACCAGGAATTTTTGCTCTGGATGCTTCCCATGGGTTCACTGCCGTGTTCTGCGAGGACCAGGCTCCGCTCTGGATGCTTCACACGGGGTCATTGTCGTGCTCTGCGAGGACCAGGAATTTTGCTCTGGATGCTTCCCACGGGTTCACTGCCGTGTTCTGCGAGGACCAGGCTCCGCTCTGGACGTTTCCCACGAGGTCAGAATTGACATTATCCGCGTTCCACGTAACTAGAAATTTTGCTCTAGATGCTTCCTACGGGTTCGCTGCCGTCTTCGGCGAGGACTAGGCTCCGCTCTGGATGCTTCACACGGGTTCACTACCGTGCTCTGCGAGGACCAGGATTCACTATGGACGTTTCCCACGGGGTCAGAGTTGACGTTATCCGCGTTCCACGTAGCCAGGAATTTCGCTCCAGATGCTTCCTACGGGTTCACTGCCGTGTTTGGCGAGAACTAGGCTCCGCTCTGGACATTTCCCACGGGGTCAGAGTTGACATTATCCGCGTTCTACGTGACCAGAAATTTTGCTCTAGATGCTTCCCACGGGTTCACTGCCGTGTTCCGCAAGGACTAGGCTCCGCTCTAGACGTTTCCCACAGGGTCAGAGTTGTCATTATCCGCGTTCCACATGATCAGGAATTTTGCTCTGGATGCTTCCCACGGGTCAGGATTGACATAAGCCGTGTTCCACGTAATAAGGAATTTTTGCTCTAGATGCTTCCCACGGGTTCACTGCCGTGTTCGGCGAGGACTAGGCTTCACTTTGGACGTTTCCCACGGGGTCAGAGTTGCCATTATCCGCGTTCCACGTGACCAAGAATTTTGCTCTGGATGCTTCCCACGGGTTCACTGCCGTGTTCGGCGAGGACTAGGCTCCGCTCTGGATGCTTCACACGGGGTCGTTGCCGTGCTCTGCGAGGACCAGGATCCGCTCTGGACGTTTCTCACGGGGTCATTGCCGCGTTCCACGTATCCAGGAATTTTTCTTTAGATGCTTCCCACGGGTTCACTGCCGTGTTCGGCGAGGACTAGGCTCCGCTCTGGATGCTTCACACGGGGTCGTTGCCGTGCTCTGCGAGGACCAGGATCCGCTCTGGACGTTTCCCACGGGGTCATTGCCGCGTTCCACGTATCCAGGAATTTTGCTCTAGATGCTTTCCACGGGTTCGCTGCCGTGTTCGGCGAGGACTAGGCTCCGCTCTGGATGCTTCACACGGGGTCAGAATTGACATTATCCGCGTTCCACGTAGCCAGGAATTTTGCTCTAGATGCTTCCCACGAGTTCGCTGCCGTGTTCGGCGAGGACTAGGCTCTGCTCTGGATGCTTCACACGGGTTCACTGCCGTGCTCTGCGAGGACCAGGATCCGCTCTGGACATTTCCCACGGGGTCAGGATTGACATTATCCGCGTTCCACGTAGCCAGAAATTTTGCTCTGGATGCTTCCCACGGGTTCACTGCCGTGTTCGGCGAGGACCAGACTTCACTCTGGATGCTTCACACGGGGTCGTTGCCGTGCTCTGCGAGGACCAGGATCCGCTCTGGACGTTTCCCACGGGGTCATTGCCGCGTTCTACGTTTCCAGGAATTTTACTCTAGATGCTTCCCACGGGTTCACTGCCGTGTTCGGCGAGGACTAGGCTCCACTCTGGATACTTCACACGGGTTCACTGCCATGCTCTGCGAGGACCAGGATCCGCTCTGGACGTTTCCCACGGGGTCAGGATTGAAATTATCCGCGTTCCACGTAGCCAGGAATTTTGCTCTAGATGCTTCCCACGGGTTCACTGCCGTGTTCGGCGAGGACTGGGCTCCGCTCTGGGTGCTTCACACGGGTTCACTGCCGTGCTCTGCAAGGACCAGGATCCGCTCTGGACGTTTCCCACGGGGTCAGGATTGACATTATCCGCGTTCCACGTAGCCAGGAATTTTGCTCTAAATGCTTCCCACGGGTTCACTGCCGTGTTCGGCGAGGACTGGGCTCCGCTCTGGATGCTTCACACGGGTTTACTGCCGTGCTCTGCGAGGACCAGGATCCGCTTTGGATGTTTCCTACGGGGTCATTGCCGTGTTCCACGTAACCAGGAAGGGTTAACTTTATCCGCATTTCATGGAGTCTGGGTTTGACTCTCGGTTATCTGTGTATCGCCGAGTCATGGAACTAGGAGTTGTCGCTGTTCCTCTTTGCTTGATATCGTGTCTGTTGTAATGAGACGAATGTTGAAATGATCTCCAGGCCATCTGTGAACCGTTGAGATTTGGCTTCTTCTTCTGATGAAACCTGGGGAGGAGGAGTGTGATTCTTTCTTTGTTTGCGCCCCTGGATTGTATACAGGGATTGATGTGATATCACCTGAAGAGCATAAATTTCATTTTATATATTTTTTATTTTATCTCTTTCCGCGATGCTCTATCATTTCAGCTTTTATATCGCGAAGGTCGCGATTGCCCCATCATTTCGGCTATTTTTTGCGGTGCCCAATCATTTCGGCTATGCATACATTTTTTCTTGCTGATTTTGTTGCAAGTTGCCCCATCATTTCGGCTATTTCGTATGCATGTGTGGCTCGCTAGCTTTTTGCCGCAAGCTTGGGATTAGACACCGATTTCGGCATCAGCACCGCTACAACTGGGATATTGCCAGGAGCGAATAATCATTTGCCTCTGTCGATATCGAACAAAGGTGGCTTAGTAGACAGGGTTATGATTCTGTCGACTAAGGCTTTTTACTTCATGAGCCGTAAGGGTCTCATAAAGGTATTTCTCCCTGCGAGTCGTGGGGATCTCGTAGGTGCATTTTTTCCTTAAGAATCATAAGGATTCCTAAGTGCATGTTCTCTTATAAGTCGTAAGGATCTTACAAGGGTGTTTTCCCCTTATAAGACAAGAGGACTTACAAGGGTTGTTCACCGTATAGACATATCCCTAGTAACGGATGTGTTCCCCTCCGAAAGACGCGGCGAAGACGCGGCGAACGTCTTGCCTGAATTTCGGGACAGATACTAATTGGTGCTATCCGTCCACCTCTCCGAAGATACCAAGTTGATTTATGGCACCGTGTATCGAAGGTTTAAACGGATGCGGCCGATATAGCAGACTTCGTCAGATTCCCCCTCGTTTGAGGGGTTTTTGATTATGGGGACGCTCTTCCCTGCTGGCGAAGCCCCTGCAGTTAATTACGCTACCGCATCGCGGTAACAACTTTCTCCTTCTCCATATGGTCACTTCGTGTCGTGGGTGTTTGTTTTGTGTTTGGTTGCCCGTGGATTGTATACGGAGACTAAGTTATGTTGTCGCCCGTAGGGCGTGGACTAGTCCAAATCCGTATCTTTCTTAGATTTGGGTTTGGGGGGGTTGTGTTTAAGGATACGTTAGCCTTATTTGGGGCTAAGATCAACTTAAACGTTTGTTAAGGACACGTTAATCTAATTTTAGACTAAGATCAACTTAACGGGATCGTTTAGATCCGACAAGAGAGCAATTGGGCTCTATTGTTTAGTTTAATGACATTGCGGTCGGTAATTAGTTTAAAGACATTACGGTCCATTGTTAGTTTTAAGACATTGCGGTCGAGGTTAAGGACATCATAGTCCGTGAGTTTAAGGACTTCACAGTCCGGTGTTAGTTTTAAGACATCATGGTCGAGGTTAAGGACATCATAGTCCGTGAGTTTAAGGAACTCACAGCCCGATGTTAGTTTTAAGACATTACGGTCAAGGTTTAGGACATCATAGTCCATGGGTTTAAGGACTCTACAGTCTGATGTTAGTTTTAAAACATCACGGTCGAGGTTAAGGACATCATAGTCCATGAGTTTAAGGACCCCACAGTCTGAGATTAGTTTTAAGACATTACGGTCGAGATTAAGGACATCATAGTCCATGAGTTTAAGGACCCCACAGTCCGTAACAATGTGTGGTTGTCGGGACCCGTCACCTCTCTGACGACGTTGAAGGATTACAACGACAGATATCAGAGGAGTAAAGAGATGTACCCTTGAACCGGGTGTAAATTGATTGGGAGAGCAGATGAGCTCAGTTCAATTTAAATTGAGGACTTATGGCCAGAATTGGGCTAAGTCCAGTTAAAAAAATGTTTAACATTTTATTCATGTTCTGCCTATTAGGCTTTTACTTAGGCTCTGCCCTTTTATAATGCATAGCAATGGGCTCGGATGCATAGCATTTATCAGGAGCAAAATAGTGGTCTTATAATGCGCCACGTGGCTTGTCAGGCGCTTTGCGCCAAGCAAAGAGCGCAATGCACTAGCGCATGCGGAGGTGACACGTGTCACGCTCTGTGCTAAGCGCAAGTCTGTTAGCGCACTGCGCCAGTGCGCCGCGCCAGTGAATGACATGTGGCACGCTTTGGCGCAGTGCGCTAGTCCAAGAGCGCAGTGCGCTATTTTTAGAAGCGCAAAGCGCAAATCGTTCTGTGGTTCACACGTGGCGCGTTCTGGCGCAGTGCGCCAGTCCAAGGAGCGCAAAGGCGCATTTCAAGAGTGCAAGGCACTGTCCAATAGCGCAGAGCGCAATTTGATCAAATTAAGATCAAAGAACAAGTTTTTTTGTTCTTCAAAGGAGGCCTTGCCTCAAGATTCAAGAACCAAGGTTAAAAACGGCACATTTTTCAAAGTGAATGGGCATAGACTACAGACGTATTTTTCCACTGACCCCACGGAGGAGCTCCTGTTCTTACAGGAGCCATTTTATCTTGATTAAAATTCCTCCGTCTCACCTCCATGTCCTGTATATTACTGCATCATCTTTTTGAATGGAGGTGAGTGAAAAGAATAAGTTTGGGGGAGGATCTTCACTTATATATTTTGCCCTCACTAATAAATTCCTCCCAGGCTTACAGGTTTTGTAGATATAGCGGTTGGCAATAGTGAGGACACTGTTGAAAACAAGTTTGGGGGAGGTTTGTGCTTAGTTTTGCATCATTTGCATATCATTTGCATAAGCACAAAAACATTTCTTTAAAAAAACCCATAAAAATTTAAAAATTTTCAAAACCCATAAAAATTTTATGTAAAAATTTTTGGCTCATCATTTTGTGTAAAATTTTTTCAAAAACCATAAAAACCTATAAAAATTTAAAATTTTTCAAAACCCATAAAAATTTTAAAATTTTCAAAATATAAAAATATTTAATATCTAACTTTTTTGTACATAAATAAGATAATAAAAGATTAGATAGTGAAAAATTACATCCATAAGATTAGAAAAATTTAAGAAAACCAAGAAAATTAGAAGTTTTCTTATACGAACTAGTAATAAGTAGTTATGAGCCGTTGTCCCAATGGTTAGTAGGATGAAGGAAGTCACTAATCTGAGGATAAAAATAAGTCTGAAAAATAGTTTCTATTCTGGAAAGCCAAACATTTTGAACGTTGATACCCTGCTATTCGCACTTACACACGTCTTGAAGCCCGGGATAGTAGAGGATACCTTGAAATGCTCTTATCTTAAAGCCGATGTATGAAGGAAATAAAAACAAAAAAATGAAGAAAATATAAAGTGGTGAGAAAAATGGACGCTGGTTTTGTTATCGCCGAGGGCAATAAAAAATATAGCGAGGGTGCCTCTTCACCTAGTGCCCTAAGGCCAACTGGTCTGGGAGTCACTGCTATGCCTCAGGTGGTGCAAGACGAGAAAAATACACCAAATAAGCAAGCACATGAGTAATCGGTCGGTTAGTACCTCAAGAACTATTAACGGTCGCATGAAAGTGTGTGAGCACATCTAAAAATTCATTAATTAAAAAGTACTGAGGCTGATGGGCAAGAGTATGATAGTTTGAATTGAATTCTCCGGGTGTAGGGATATCCTTTACACACACGCAGGGTGATATGATCGATGTTTGGAAGAAGGATAGGAATGAAGAATAAGACGATGTTTTATTGAGGGAGGACGTGATTTCTGACATCTTTTCATGACCATTAAGATAGGGCTCATGACAACCGAAAAGCTAATTAGTTGGAAACCCTAATTTTCAAGGCTTTTCTTTTACAATTCTTGTCTTTAAATGTAATATTCATGATCTTCCTTTTATTATTGGATTTTGTGGGTGCAATCCGCTGAAAACCCTCAGGAGACAACACTCCTCCTACTAGGGACACCTAGAGGTTTAAAGGCTTGTTGCACGTGCTCAGTGCAATCGTGTTGCCTACGAAAGTGTGCTAGTTAGTTTTTTTCTCTTTCTTTATTTTCTCCTTCTCTTTTTAATAAAACAACTCGCTCGAGATGATCGAAAATAAGTTTGGGGGAATTTGATCAGTCGAAAATACTGCATTTTTAACACGGCAATTTCCCTATCATTTGCACTCATCTAGAAGTGTTCGGTATTCATATTGCACATATTAGCAAAACATCTCTGAAATACCAGATTGCATGTGTTAGACTTTAAAATCGCCACTTTTAGGGAAATTGTGTGTTTATCATGGCATCGCATCATTCTTATATAGCGCAACTCTTGTCTCAAGAAATTATGCAGGAAATTGCAGAAACCGAGCCAAATTGTGAAAACAGTGCTGATAAAATACGCCAACTCAAAGGCTAAAGATCTGGAAGTGATCAAAGGCTAATTACAAGATTCAACATATCATAAAAAGGCCCCAAAGTCATCCTAAAGCATCAGAAGAAGACTCAAGCTCCAAGGCCCACAAAGCGCCGCGTATCCGCGGCGGGAGCCCGCTTGCGCCGCGGATCCGCGGCGGCTTGATGGCGCCAACTCCTCCAATTTTGCCACGTGCTTACCTCTAACGGCCCAAGCTTCCAGAAGACCCCAGAAACTCCACGTGGCGCATCTAGAAGGCTCGGCTTAACAAACTATATCTAGAAGGCTCTCTTAATAAACTTTTGGATGGAAAATTCAAATTTGAAATCCTAGATCTAGGGTTTTGAGGTCTATAAAAAGGAGCCTAGATCTAGGGTTGAGGTTGTTCAAGAATCATCCATCATCTTCTACCCACAAGTTGAGTGACACAACTTGTGCCTCAAACCCTAACCCTAATTCCAATTCAAAATCAAGATCAAGATCCTGAGTGCCATTCAAGCAAGAGAGCCTTCAACCTTTAGAAAGCGACGCCGGATTTCATCGGAGTAAGAGATCCAAGGAGATCCGCGACTCAAGGAGCAGAGCGAAGCCTAAATCGACGATCTAGTTCCTTCCTTTTGTAAATTCAAGAGAGTTGTAACGAAATTTGTCGATAAATAAAGGTGAAATTTCTATATCTTGCTTTTCTTTTAATTCAAGCATTATGATTCGATCTCAATTTGTGATTGCGTTTGTTATTATGATGTTTGAGTAAAACTCCGCTCGTGTAGGAGTTGTGACGATCAATAGATGATGATTTAGACACTTTTACAATTCTTAAATCCTATAATATTTGTAAATTCTTGTGAATCAAATGATCGATGACCTAGTTTCGGGATGATGCTCTCTTGATTGTGATCACTCAAAACTAGGAAACAACGATTGATCATTTGATTAACTAGAAGCTAGAATTTGAATGAGATTCATCGAAAGGACAAAGGATGAGTTATGGAATCCCTAAATTCTCCGCAAGATTCTTAACCCTCGGTAAATTTTTATCGATCTAGTATCAATTCGTTAATGGATAAGAATGAATAATCATTAGATCTCATCACATCTATAGATCCGATCTACTCCTACGAGCTACACTTCGAATCTTGATTGTTGGTTGGAAATTATCACACATCTTAATTCTTGATTTTAATGTTTCTTTTAGATCTAGATTTTTCTAATTCTTGAAACGCAATTACAAATCATGAATTGTTTTCTTTTCTTTTCTCTAAATTTTCTACTCATCTAATTCAAAAATTGAACGGATCTCACTTTTCCTGTGGACGATTCGCACTTACTAACGCGCTACATCCGACACCGTTATTGATTGCGGTCAAAATATTTTTGGTTGTGATTTCTTACAAATTTCTACATACACACCGAGAATTCATTCAATCAAATGGCGCCGTTGCCTGGGATCGTGTGCTAATTTGTTCAATTTTTTGAAATTTGAGTTGAAAAGTTTATTCCATCTTAATTTTTAAGATCAAAACTCGCGCAAAACACTAAACGAGTTGTTTTGGTTAATTGCAAGGAAATCTGGAGCTTGCTGTGCAATTGGAAAAATATTTGGAGATTTCCAGAGAGCTAAGGAAGTGATCAGGAGCACTCTGTAAAATTTTTGTGCAGGGAACAGAGCAAACCGCGGCGGAATCGCGGCTTAAGGAGGTCATTGCGGCGGAACCACGGCGGGCTTGAGGCTTCGCTGCACGAAAATTTCTCTGTAAGATTCTGACTTTTTTATCTCCTTCCTCATCTGCTCCAATTAACAATTTTCTGCAGGCTTCTTTGCAAAAATCACAGCACCGCAAAAAGCAAAATAAATTGTGCGTGTTTTTGATTTTGTGGTTGTTTGCATATTAATACGGACATTAAGGGACATGGCCAAATCCAGATTAGGTGGGGAGTTCATTACGCTTCCTAGGCCCCAAAAATCACAAACTTGCATCCGCATTACCCTCATTAACTAAAAAATATCTAGAGATGACTCTAAGGACCGTCGCGCTCACTTAGGACAGAAGAAGGCCGTGGGTAATCCATTGTTTATCCGCGTTTCTTTTGTGGTGTCTAAGGCAAGTGTGTCGAAGGCTAGTGGTTACTTAATTAGGCCCACTATTTACGTAGTGGAGAACCTCCCACTTACCTGGCACTTACCTGGCCACAGGAGAGACAAAGAGGCAGTGGAGGATTGATCCTGCGACTTGTCTTTTGGCAGTTAGGAGCGGTCTAGAGCTTTGACCTAGGTGACCATTGATTTTAGGGTTGCTTGTTGCATTTGTTGTGATCGCATCATATTTTCAAAAATCCGTATCATTTTTCAAAACAAACACCGCATTCATTCATTCCCCTAATTATAAGTCACGCTGCCACCTGTACTAACCTTTTTTAGTGCAAGATAGGCTGGACACGGGATTCTAGTGCCCGTCTTGTCCGCGTTCCCCCGATCGACTCCGAAGTCGGTATTTCTCCATTTACCTCTCTTTTACCCACCACCACACCCACACCGATGGATCCGTCTCCATCGAACCTCTTTACCGCTGCTCTGCCGCCGTCCGTTGGTGCGCAGAATCCACCCCGCATCTCTCTCCAAGAGAGGTGCTATCCTTTGCGAGGTCCTCTCTCGACCTGCTTATCCATTCCACCAGCCAACGGGGATAATTTTGAGATTAAACCCTATTACATCAACCTTCTACCCAAATTCTACGGTCTCGAGACTGAAGACGCATACGTCTTTATCACCAAATTTGAAAATTATGCGCGATGATGGGTACATCACAACTTTCTGTGGATGCCATGCGTCTACGACTTTTTTCATTTACTTTGTGCGATATAGCCGAGAAGTGGCTTTATAACACCACCGCACATTCCATTACGAATTGGGAAGAATTTGTTGCGGCATTCCTTAAGAAATTCTACCCTATGCAAAAGACAGCTCGAATCCGTAGCGAACTATATCAATTCACCCAGCTTCCGGCTGAACCATTCTCAAAATGCTTTGAACGATTCAAGAATCTTTTGGTTCAATGCCAACATCACGGCATCCCGAAATGGGACCTGTGCCGAATCATATATGAGGGCATTAACCCAAACACTAAACAGAACCTTGAAAACATGTGTCAAGGCACCTTTATGACCAAGGATGATGGGGAAGCTTGGAAATTTTTAGAAGAGTTCGCTGAAAAATCATTACAGTGGGAGAGTGGAACCCAGCCATCGTCTAGTGGTGGCGTACACCAAATTGACGTGTCCATAGGTGTTCGAGCTGAGATGGCAGCAATGCAAAAGAAGCTCGAAGCTATGGAACACAAATTTTGATGGGGATTGTCTGTCCCCTTGTAGACATGGAATTTCGGGATCGTGTAGCCCAGCGGGTATTTTATCTGATCATACCAACCCGGATATGGTCGTCTCATTTTGACGACTTGGCCGGCCGCTTCATTTGCTTGGTGAACTCGTATTTGTTGAGCAATATAATCATCCAGGGCGGCCTTAGAGATTGTTTCCTCTTTGGCTGTTGAAAGAGCCGGAGGTGGATTTGACGTTTCTCCTCTGTTGTCCTCGAGGATAATCGGAGGATCTTCAGCTGGGGGATCCGGCTGGATCATCATACCCACCATGTCCTGGAACAGAAGAGCCATTTGATTTATATTGGCCGCTTGTTCCGCAGCCTCCTTGTCCTTCTTTTCGAGCATTCTCCGAAGGAATTCAGCATCAGTCTCGTATTCGTGACGTTGTTTCCATGACGCCTCCGGGCTTTCTTTTGTCCCGGTGAGTGCAGCCATGGCAGTCAGCATCTCCTGAAGCTTCTTCTGCTGTTGTTCTTGAGCTCTTGTGATGGATCGGATGAGCGGTCGGTGGCCCGTCGAAGCGCAGCTATCCTCTTTTCCGGATGCCATGTAAACAGTATGTACCACCATGCCCCCAGACTTAGGATGTTTGGGTTCAGTGCCTTTGACATTTGTCGCAGGCATGGGGGTCTTCTCCGGCTTTCTCTTCTTATGAGCGGTCAAAGTTGAGGGGGCCGTCGCGGTGGGCACCCAAATAGCTTTCCGTGGCTTGGCAGGATGGCTTTCTTCCTGTCGGATCCTCAGCTTCTTCTGTTGGCGGGGATATTCTTGATCCACCACTGAGTTTCGGACTTGCCGCTAGACCTTGTAGATCTTGGAGGACAGCCGCTGAGGGGATTGCTCTGGTTTGGCATTCGCAACATTCTCCAATGGAGGAGGAGACCTTTTCAGTACAGCGGTAGGAGAATTCCTACGCACCTTATTCAACAGCTCAAAGCTGTTCCCAGTTGGAACAGCAGCATTAATTTTCGCCGTCGGGGCTGGTGGAGTTAGCCCAGAAGGGGAGTTGCCTCCCGACTTCCTCACTCGACGCCAGTGGAGACGTCGAGCATGTCGAGCTAATGGAGTTGGCTCGGTGATGGGGATGGCCTTGTCTTGCCCCCTATTCAGGTGAGGGGCCGCTGCCGGTGTCAGCTTATTAAAGACTGATGTCCTTTGAGTAGCAGGAGCAGGAGTTGGAGTTGGGACGGTCAGTCTTGTAAAGACCGATCCCTTGGCAGGAGAAGCCGCCTTGACGACTTCGGGAGCAGGGTTGGTTACTCTCTTCGGAATAACCTTCTCTGGGACTGCAAGCTTCATTGTGGGCCCGCAGGAATTTTGTCCTAGTCTAAAGAAGACCGAGGCGCTAGTGCTGGACGACCTACTGAGAGGGGCCGCAGTAGCTGTAAGTCGATCGAAGACCGACTTCTTGGGAGCTTCTGGTACGGGCACTGGGGTGCTGAAGCTTGTCGGCGGAAGCATGGTTCTGAAAAACAGCCCTGTGGTGGCTTGAGTAATCTACTCCACGGGCATCGTGAACAGAGAGGCCGCTTGGGGCCCGTAGGTTATGCCCCCAGTTGAGGCAGCACGCGAGTTGCAGCTGCATGTGGAACACTTTGAGCAGGTGAATGCCATTGCTGTTTTGCTTTCTGCGCCAAGCCAGAAACCAAATCTTAGTAACTTGAAACCCAAGGGCAACCATTAACAAACCGCGATTCGTTCGCGAACACGACACATGAAGTGTGGAGTGGAAAGTGGAAAAGGTCCCACCGGGCGTGCCAGAATCTGTTCCCCTTCGAAAGACGCGGTGAACGTCTTGCTTGAGTTTCGGGGCAGATGCTAATTGGTGCTATCCATCCACCTCTCCGAAGATGCCAAGTTGATTTATGGCACCGTGTATCGAAGGTTTAAATGGATGCGGCCAATGTAGCAGACTTCGTCAGATTCCCCCTCGTTTGAGGGGTTTTTGATTGTGGGGACGCTCTTCCCTGCAGGCGCAAGCCCTTGCAGTTAATTACGCTACCGCATCGCGGTAACAACTTTCTCCTTCTCCATATGGTCTCTTCGTGTCGTGGGTGTTTGTTTTGTGTTTGGTTGCCTGTAGATTGTATACGGAGACTAAGTTATGTTGTTGCCCGTAGGGCGTTGACTAGTCCAAATCCGTATCTTTCTTAGATTTGGGTTTGGGGGGGTTGTGTTTAAGAATACGTTAGCCTTATTTGGGGCTAAGATCAACTTAAACGTTTGTTAAGGACACGTTAGTCTAATTTTAGACTAAGATCAACTTAACGGGATCGTTTAGATCCGACAAGAGAGTAATTGGGCTCTATTGTTTAGTTTAATGATATTGCGGTCGATAATTAGTTTAAGGACATTACGGTCCATTGTTAGTTTTAAGACATTGCGGTCGAGCTTAAGGACATCATAGTCCGTGAGTTTAAGGACTTCACAGTCCGGTGTTAGTTTTAAAACATCACGGTCAAGGTTAAGAACATCATAGTCCATGAGTTTAAGGACCTCACAGTCCGATATTAGTTTTAAGACATCACGGTCAAGGTTTAGGACATTATAGTCCATGGGTTTAAGGACTCCACAGTCCGATATTATTTTTAAGACATCACGGTCGAGGTTAAGGACATCATAGTCTATGAGTTTAAGGACCCCACAGTCTGATATTAGTTTTAAGACATTACAGTTGAGGTTAAGGACATTATAGTCCATGAGTTTAAGGACCTCACAGTCCGTAGGAATGTGTGGTTGTCGGGACCCATCACCTCTCTGACGACGTTGAAGGATTACAACGACAGATATCAGAGGAGTAAAGAGATGTACCCTTGAACCGGGTGTAAATTGATTGGGAGAGCAGATGAGCTCTGTTCAATTTAAATTGAGGACTTATGGCCAGAATTGGGCTAAGTCCAGTTAAAAAAATGTTTAACATTTTATTCATGTTCTGCCTATTAGGCTTTTACTTGGGCTCTGCCCTTTTATAATGCATAGCATTGGGCTCTGTCATTGGATGCATAGCATTTATCAGGAGCAAAATAGTGGTCTTATAATGTGCCATGTGGCAAGAGCGCAATGCGCTAGCGCATACGGAGGTGACACGTGTCACGCTCTACGCTAAGCACAAGTCTGTTAGCGCACTGCGCTTTCTGAGTGCGCCGCGCCAGTGCGCCGCGCCAGTGAATGACATGTGGCGCGCTCTGGCGCAGTGCGCCAGTCCAAGAGCGTAGTGCTCTATTTTTAGAAGCGCAAAGCGCAAATCGTTCTGTGGTTGACATGTGGCGCGTTCTGGCGCAGTGCGCCAGTCCAAGGAGCGCAAAGGCGCATTTCAAGAGTGCAAGGCACTGTCCAATAGCGCAGAGCGCAATTTGATTAAATTCAGATCAAAGAACAAGTTTTTTTGTTCTTCAAAGGAGGCCTTGCCTCAAGATTCAAGAACCAAGGTTCTTGTTCCCATCAAAAGGCTGTGCCTTTATAGATCAAAAGATCTAAGAATGAAGTAAATTACTTCTTTTTAATCTTTCATGATTAGATCTTTCTTTGATCTTTTCTTTTTTATTGAAGATCCTGATCTTGTTCTTAGATCTTTGATCTTTTTAGAAGAGGATTCTTTTTTTTTTAATGAGATGATTTCATCTCTGTTCTTTAAGAATATAATTCTTTTACCTTTAAAGATGAAGAAAATGATCTTCTTTCTTCAAAGGCTTGCCTTTCTTTCTCTCTGAGTTTTTTCTCAAAGTTTGTAGAGGGTTCTCTCTCTTCTGTATATGTGTGAGACTTGGAGTCTAGGGGCCTTTATATAGGGTCAATTGATTAGTTAAGTTAGTTATAGAGATCTCTCTCTGATTGATCTGGGGATATTTCCCCACCGTTGGATCTTTGATCCTAAGGCCTCTGTTTTTCAGAAGACAATCTTCTTATTTTAATAAGATTGGAAAGATCTTTCTAGAATTTTAATTCTGATTAATTAATAATTTATTATTTAAATTCCAGAGCTGGCGCAATTGGCGCTAGCGCGCCTGCGTTTGACACGTGTCGTGCTGCGCAGAGCGCAGCGCAACTGCGCTAGCGCGCCTGTGTTTGACACGTGGCGGCAGCGCAGCGCGCAGCGCATCTGCGCTAGCGCGCCTATGTTTGACACATGGAGCGCAGCGCAGAGCGCAAGGGACCTGAAGCGTTGCTTCATTTTAAAATTTGAATTTTGAAACAGAGCTTTGCTCTGATTGGGGGTACGCTGCCAAGGGCGCAGTGCTCCTGGCGCTGGCGTGTCTGCTTTTGACACGTGACGCGCATCGCAAGGAATCTGAAGCGTTGCTTCAATTTTTTGAACTTTGAAATTCAAACAGAGCTTTGCTCTGATTGGGGGACGCAGAAGCGTCGCTTCATTTCCAGTTTTGGAATTTGGACAGAGTTTTGCTCTGATTGGGGGAAACAGGATGGAACTTTATTAGGGAAATGTTTATTCGCGCCCGTGGATTGTATACAAGGGGTAGTATTGTGGTTGTGGGAGGGGGACGCTTAAGAACAGGTTTAGATCCCTGTAGCTTAAGACTTTCAAATCTTATGAGCCGTGAGGGTCTCATAAGAGGATTCTCCTTACGAGTCGTGAGGATCTCGCAAGTGTAATTTCTCCTTAGGAATCGTGAGGATCCCTAAGTGTGTTGCTCCCTTGTGAGTCATAAGGATCTCACGCAGGTGGTTTCTCCTTACAAAGTCGAGAGGACCTTGCAAGTGCCTTTTAACTAGGTGCGTCCTTTCGGGTTTTCATAAATACTCGCCGGTAACCCTGCTGTTTTTACTCACAAAGCCCTTTCGGGTTTTCATCCGTGCCCATTTTGCTTACGGACACACCGTTTTTATTTTTTTTCTCTTTTTTTTATTCTTTTTTTTGTATCAGCTTTGGTATGCTGCAATCCACCGTAGTTTATTGACGTCTCGGTCAACAGCTAGTTTTAGGACATAGTTGTCCATTGTTAGTTTAAGGACGTTTCGGTCCGTTGTTAGTTTAAGGACGTTTCGGTCTGCAAGCCAGCTACTACTTATAGAGTTTAGGCCTAGGAAGATAGCGAGCGGATATAGTCGTCGTCATCTATCATTGACCTAGGCCGTGACTCGTCATGCATAGTATTTCTTTATGAAGCGACCGTTTATTGGCCTGAAGGGTCTTTCACCATGCATGTCTATGGGTAGATAGGCCCCACCTTGGTAGACCTTGTCTATGATATACAGGTCTTCATAGTTCGGCTCGAATTTCCCCCGTTTGGCACGATTGGGGATCATAGGTCTTTTGACCACTAGCACGAGTTCGCCTTGGCGGAATGTTCTCGGCCTAATCAATCTCTTATATGAACGCGTCATCTTTGCTTTATAAGCCTCCAGATTTTGTTGCGCTATAAGCCGGGTTTCATCAAGGGCGTCGAGCTCCTCAAGCTGAAGGTGAGCATTCTTTTCGTCCGTTAGCTCGTAATGAACTGCTACTCATAAAGAGGGTAGCTCTATCTCGAGGGGAGTACCGCTTCTGTATCGAATACCAATGCGTATGGCGTTGCGTTCGTGGCCGTCTTGAACGTAGTTCGGTACGCCCAGAGAGCTTCATGCAGTCTCTCGTGCCAGTCTTTTTTATTTCGGGGCACCTTCTTCTTCACGATCTTTGTCAAGGTCTTGTTGAAAGCCTCAGCTAGACCGTTAGCTCGGGGATTATAGACTGATGAATATCTCCGGTCTAAGTTATGTTGTTGCACGAAGCGGCTTATCTTGTGGCTTCTGTAGGCTGGCCCGTTATCGGAAATGATCCGTCGCGGAGTGCCGAACCGATAGATGATGTGTGCCTTGAAGAAATGGAGAATATTCTCCGTCTTCACTTCCCTCAGCGGTACTGCTTCTGCCCATTTGGAGAAGTAGTCAATTGTCGCCAAATGAATCGATGTCCTCTGGACGATGCTGGTTCGATAGGGTCGATTATGTCAGTCCCCCACATTTCAAATGGCCAGCTAGCCACTGTCGGTTGTAGTGGATTTGGGTGCTGATGGATAAAGTCCCCGTGAATATGGCACGAGTGGCATTGCTTCGCATACTCGAGCAGTCCTGGATCATCGTGGGCCAATAATAGCCCATCCATTTGATCTTCAGCTTCATCTTCGGCCCGGCTTGGTGAGAACCGTAAAGTCCGTCGTGAGTTTCCTGAATGACTCTCTTCGCCTCTTCAAGTCCCAGGCATCTCAACCACAGAGAATCAAATGACCTCTTGTACAGAGTGTCATTGACGAAGGCAAAAGATAGGGCTCGCTTCATGAGCTGATGTTTTGAGGACGCATCTTCAGGCGTTCGACGGGATTTGAAGTACTCTATAAAGACTTCTCTCCAATCCTCGACCTTTTCTTAGTCTTTTGCCTATAGAGCCATTTTCCCGGTTGCTCCCTTTTCCTCGGACAACTCCGGAGATATTTTTGCCGGTGCAAAAACCAGACGGCTTTATACCGCGATTCTTACGTTATCGAGGTTCTCATCGGCCAATTCTTTAGCCAGCTTGGCTAACGCATCCGCTTTCCTATTTTCCGCACGCGGTATGCTTTCCAAGGTGTAGGAAGGTATTTGGGTCAGCAGTTGCTGTACCCTCTCGCCGTACTTTACCAGTTCTGGTTTGCTCGTTTGATAGTCGCCGTTTACTTGACTAACGACCAATTGGGAATCTCCGTATATGAAGAGGGTTTCAATTCCCATGTCGATGGCGATCTCGAGACCTGATATCAAAGCTTCATATTCGGCTTCGTTGTTTTTCCTCTGCTCTGTCAAGGAGAAGGCGAAGTGAATTATCCCTCCTTGTGGAGTTATGAAGATGAGGCCTACCCCCGATTTGATTATAGGGATGCTTTGTTTGCGCTTCTTCACGGAAGATGCCCCATCAAAATAAAGTTCCCACCGGGTATCATTACCGTCAATCGTATCAAACGCATGCTCATCTGGCAGTTCGCAATTCAAAGGAGAATCGGCAGGTATTGGATGCTCAGCGAGGAAGTCGGCGATGGCATGGCCTTTTACTATCTTAAGAGGTCGATAAGTTATCGAGAACTCCATCAAGAGCAGGGCTCATTTAGCGAGTCGCCCCGTCAATATGGCGTTTGACATCAAATACTTGAGAGGATCCACCTTCGATATGAGACAGACTTCGTGCGCCAACACATAGTGCCTGAGCTTTGTTATCGCGAAGATCAACGCCAGGCAGTGTTTTTCGATGGGAGAATAATTGCTTTCTGCTCCCAGGAGAACTCGACTCAAGTAGTAGAGAGCTATTTATTTCCCTTGGTCGTTCTCTTGTGCCCATAATGCGCCTAAGGAACCTTCAAGGGCGGTTGTATACAGAATGAGAGGCTTTCCCTTGACCGGAGCAGCCAGCACTGGCGGATTCTGCAGGTATTGCTTGATTTCGTCTAGCATGTTTTGGCATTTATGATCCCAGACGAACGGGGTTCCTTTCTTCATCAGGTGGCTGTAAGGACGGTACTTGCCTGAAAGATTGGCTATAAATCGCCGGATATACGCGAGCTTTCCTTGGAGAGACCGCAATTGCTTGAGAGTCCTTGGCGGAGGCATTTCCATGATCGCCTTGATCTTTGACGGATCTATCTCGATGCCTTGGTGTCGGACGATGAACCCTAGGAATTTGCCTGAGGACACTCCGAACACGCATTTAAGATGGTTCATCTTCAAGTTGTATTGCCGAAGGCGTTGAAATACGGTCTTCAGATGCTCTAGATGTTCCTCGTATGATTTGCTTTTAACTACGAGGTCTTCGATATAGCATTCGACGATTTCATGTATGAGGTCATCGAAAATCTTCGTCATGGCCCTCTGATAGGTGGCACCGGCGTTCTTTAGACCGAAGGTCATCACCTTGTAGCAGAATATACCCAGAGGGGTCTGGAAAGCGGTGTGCTTCTGGTCTTCTGGATGCATCTTTATCTGATTGTATCCTGATGACTCGTCCATGAAGGAGAAGACTTCGTGAGTGGACGTGTTATCTATCATCAGCTCAGTGAC
Organism: Agapanthus africanus; assembly: GCA_030015575.1. Lineage (NCBI taxonomy): Eukaryota > Viridiplantae > Streptophyta > Magnoliopsida > Asparagales > Amaryllidaceae > Agapanthus > Agapanthus africanus. The sequence goes on along the minus strand of CM057337.1, from coordinate 932,094,341 downwards.
TGGTACTGGAAAGTCGTCCTTTGGGCAAGCTTTGTTGAGGTCCCGGAAGTCCACACATATGCGCACCGTCCCATTTTTCTTCATTACTGGAACAATGTTGGCGATCCAGTCGGGATATTGAACCTCTTGGATAAAACCGGAGTCGATTAGTTTCTTGACCTCGGCGTTGATGCTCATCTCAAGCTCGAGCCGCATTCTCCTCGGTGCTTGTTTGATTGGCTTGGCGTCCGGAAATATTGCCAATTTGTGGACAACAATCTCTAGGTTGTTCCCCTCCGAACGGCGGCCAAGACATGGACGTCTAGCCTGAGATTCGGGGCAGATGCTATTTGGTTTTATCCGTCCACCTCTCCGAAGATGCCAAGTTGATTTATGGCACCGTGTATCGGAGGTTTGGACGGATGCGGCTGATGTAGCAGACTTCGTCAGATTCCCCCTCGCTTGAGGGGTTTTTGATTGTGAGGACACTCTTCCCTGCAGGCGGAAGCCCCTGCAGTTAATTACGCTACCGCATCGCGGTAACAACTTTCTCCTTCTCCAGGATTTCACTTCGTGTCGTGTGTGTTTGTTTTGTTTGTGGATACCCGTGGATTGTATACGGAGACTAAGTTATGCCGTCACCCGTAGGACGTGGATTAGTCCAAATCCGTATTTACTTAGATTTGGGTTTGGTGTTTTAGTTTAAGAATACGTTAGCCCTATTTAAGGCTAAGATCAACTTAAACTTTTGTTAAGGATACGTTAGGCTAATTTCCAGACTAAGATCAACTTAACGGGATCGTCTAGATCCATTTCCAGTTTAGGGACATGGTGGTCCATCATTCCTATTTGGGGACGAGCATTAGTTTAAGGACATTTCGGTCTAACATTCCCATTTTGGGACGAATATTAGTTTAGGGACGTTTCGGTCCATGAGTTTAAGGACCCCGCAGTCCATGTTGATGTGTGGTTGTCGGGACCCGTCACCTCTCTGACGTCGTTGAAGGATTACAACGATAGGAGTCAGAGGAGTTCGGAGATGTACCCTCGAACCGGATATAAATTGATTTAGGAGAGCAGTCTTGCTCAGTCAATTTAATTTGAGGACTTACGGCCATGATTGTGTTAAGTCCAGTTGAAAAAATGTTCAACGCTTTTATTTGTTTTTGGCCTAATAGGCCTGTGCTAGGGCTTTGCCCCCTTTTTAAATAATGCATTGCATTTTTTATTTTATTTGGGCTCCGCATTTTATTTTGTTTGGGCTCTGCCCTTTTATAAATGATGCAGAGCATTAATTTTATTTGGGCTGTGCCCTTTTATTGCATTGCAATTTATTTTGGCCTACTAGGCCTTTTTGATTTGGGCCTGGCCCTTTAGTAAACAATGCAGTACATTTGTCAGGCGCTTTGAGCGCAAGCGCTTGTGGTGATGACACGTGTCACGCAAGCGCAGTGCGCTGCGCCAGTGTGCTGTGCTTGCGCTGCTGACACGTGGCGCGCTCTGGTGAGTTGCGCCAATTTCAGAGAGCAAGACTCTATCTTAAAAGCGCATAGCGTAAGTGGTTCAGGTGCTGACACGTGGCGCTCTCTGGTGGCTTGCGCCAACCCAAGAGCGCAACAGTGCAAATTTTATAAGTGCAGGGCACTGTTTAATTTCTTGATCCAATTTAGATCAGAGAAAACAAGTTTTTCTTGTTTTTTTTCTTATTTTCAGGGAACCAGTGGTTCATAAAAAGTGCAAGGCACTTATTATTATTTGAAGGTCATTGATCTTATTCTTAGATCAATGATCTATTAGAAGAAATTCTTCTATTTTATGAAGGTTTTTACCTTTTTCTTGAACTTTCTTCAGAGTTCTCTCTGTTTTAAGGTTCTTAATCTCTCACAATGTTTATGATCTTTTGAGTTGGGGTCTAGGGGTCTTTATATAGTGCCCATAGATTTGTTAATTTTGTTAAAGAGATCATTCTCTGAGTGATTTGAGGAATTTTCCCCACCGTTGGATCTTTGATCTGAGGGCTTTTGTTTTACAGAAGACAATTTTCTTGTTTTAACAAGAACAGAAGAATCTTACTAGAATTTAATTCTGTTTGGCGCAAACGTCCCAGCGCGTGACACGTGTCACGCAGCGCAGAGCGCAGCGCAACTGCGCTGACACGTGTCGCGCAGCGCAACCGCGCTGGCGCAACCGCGCCGGCGCAACTGTGCTGCCACGTGGCGCGCAGCGCAGAGCGTAAGTCATCTGAAGCGTTGCTTCCTTTAATTTTTTTTTTAATAGAGCCTTGCTCTGATTGGGCGTGCTTCCTTGGGCGCTGCGCACTCTGCGCTGGCGTGCCTGATTTTGATACGTGGCGCCCTGCGCGCAGCGCAAAGGATCTGAAGCGTTACTTCATTTATTAAAGTTTAAATTTTCAAAGTAGAGCTTTGCTCTAATTGGGGAAAGATGAAGCGTTGCTTCATCTTCCGCCTTGGAATTTGAACAGAACTTTGCTCTGATTGGGGTAAACAAATGCCCCCCACCGTTGCGCTCACGTAGCCCCAAACGCGAGCGCAACGGTGGTAGAATTCCAACCGTTGCGGCAACTTTTGGAAGTTGAAAGGGCTCTTGATGCTTATAAATAGGACCTCTGGTCCTTCACAGATGATCATCATCTCCAAGAATTTTATTTTCAGAATCTCAGAGCCCTGCTCTTTTGTTTAACACTTTTAAAAGTTCAAACTTTAGAGAATTTTAGGTAAAAAATTAATTTGGATTAAATTAAATCAATTTTAAGAGCCTTGCTCTCAATAGATCCCTGATCTAAAGAAGACCCATTTAGGGTTTCATTTAGCAGAGCTTTGCTCTAAAGGGGTCTAAAGAGGACTAAGGAGAACCCTATTATGGTTCCAGTAATAGAGCTCTGCTCTCCTGAGAGGATTTTATTTGTAACTTCTTCATTCATCGATGGAGCTTTGCTCCTTTTTAAATCATATAGCAAAACTCTTACGAGTTGTTAATTTTGTCGATCTTCTTTTATAGGAGTGATGGACGCCCACATGTACGATCTCGACGAGATTATCTCCTACGGGGACATCCGCCGACTCGGACGTTCCCAAAATCGAGAATTTACCAATGTCGAATGTGCAGAGATCATGAGTCGCTTTGACGCGTATAACGGTCAACTGCTTCCTCGGCGCTCCCCTTTGTTGAAGCTTATTGTGGGAGCCATCTGGGAAGCGCTTCCCCTATTCTTTACCGGCGTGCCGCTTAGAGCATTGGACGCCGCCGAGGACAAGGTGCACTCAGTGTACCTGATGAATTTAATCTCGAAGAGAGGGCGAGACAATCTTATCGATCTCTTGCACGAAGCCTTTCAACAGTCCGCTATTCTTGCTGCCTATCGGAGGGTGGAGGACATCAGTGGGGATCCCGACACCCATGCTCGCGAAAGGAAGCACACCAGGATGGTTCGCTAAGCTTGGAAAGTTTTGGACAGGGTCACTTTCGAGTTCCTCAATCCCTGTCCAGGATCTGAGGTTTTGCCGTTGTAATTATTTGAATAATGTCTTTGTTTATTGTCTTTATGCTTGTAAGAACCCTTTGCAATATGAATGGAAAATTTCTATTTCAGCTTGTCTTATTTTTCGTTCTGAGTCTTTCGCACATGCATGAATGAATGTGTCTCAAATGCTTGATCAAATGCCCATCGGATGTTCTTTCTGTCGCTTTCTTCTTTCTTTTAATATCAGTATGCTGCCTTAACAACATGATTGACAGATAATAGAGTAAGCATCTTGGCTTCTTCGAGAGATAGCGATGGCTTAGGCTGCAGGTTCAGATCTGCCGCCTAAGACTTTTCAACTCTATGAGCCGTGAGGGTCTTATAGAGACTTTTCTCCCTACGGATCGAGAGGATCTCGTAGGTGTATTTTCTCGTTAGGAATCGTGAGTATTTCTAAGTGCGTTTTCTCTTATAAGTCGTAAGGATCCTATAAAAGAATTTTCGCTCTTACGAGTCGAGAGGACCCGTAAGCGGTTGGTGAGTTGACTTGTTTCCGAGTCGAAGTATTGCTCTGACGGGGAGGCCGTTGGCTGACTTGTTTCCGGGTCGGAGCGTTATTCCGACGAGGAGGTCATTGGCTGATTTGTTTCCACGATGGAGGTCATTGGTTGACTTGTTTCCGCGACGGAGGTCATTGGTTGACTTGTTTCCGAGACGGAGGTCATTGGTTGACTTGTTTCCGAAACGGAGGTCTTTGGCTGACTTGTTTCCGAGATGGAGGTCATTGGTTGACTTGTTTCCGAGACGGAGGTCATTTGCTGACTTGTTTCCACGACGGAGGTCATTGGTTGACTTATTTCCGCGACGGAGGTCATTGGTTGACTTGTTTCTGAGACGGAGGTCGTTGGCTGACTTGTTTCCGAGACGGAGGTCATTAGCTGACTTGTTTCCACGACGGAGGTCATTGGCTGACTTGTTTCCGAGACGGAGGTCATTGGTTGACTTGTTTCCGAGACAGAGGTCACTGGTTGACTTGTTTCCGAGACGGAGGTCGTTGGTCGACTTGTTTCCACGACGGAGGTCATTTGCTGACTTGTTTCCGAGACGGAGGTCGTTGGTTGACTTGTTTCCGCGACGGAGGTCATTTGCTGACTTGTTTCCGAGACGGAGGTCGTTGGTCGACTTATTTCTGCGACGGAGGTCATTTGCTGACTTGTTTCCGAGATGGAGGTCATTGGTCGACTTGTTTCAACGACGGAGGTCATTTGCTGACTTGTTTCCGAGACGGAGGTCATTCGCTGACTTGTTTCCGAGACGGAGGTCATTTGCTGACTTGTTTCCGAGACAGAGGTCATTTGCTGACTTGTTTCTGAGACGGAAGTCGTTGGTTGACTTGTTTCCGCGACGGAGGTCATTTGCTGACTTGTTTCCGAGACGGAGGTCGTTGGTCGATTTGTTTCCGCGACAGAGGTCATTTGCTGACTTGTTTCCGAGACGAAGGTCGTTGGTTGACTTGTTTCCGCGACGGAGGTCATTTGCTGACTTGTTTCCGAGACGGAGGTCATTTGCTGACGTGTTTCCGAGACGGAGGTCATTTGCTGACTTGTTTCCGAGACGGAGGTCATTGGCTGACTTGTTTCCGAGACGGAGGTCATTGGTTGACTTGTTTCCGAGACGGAGGTCGTTGGCTGACTTGTTTCCGAGACGGAGGTCATTAGCTGACTTGTTTCCGAGACGGAGGTCATTTGCTGACTTGTTTCCGAGACGGAGGTCGTTGGTTGACTCTAGGTTGTCTGTGAACCGTAAAGTCTTGGAACTAGGGACTTTGCCGTAGCTCCGATTGGTGATGTCACATCCATGTCCTGCTGGAATGAGGAGGAACGCCGCTGTTGGTCTCCAGGCTGTAGATGGGGTCGTCGTGATCTGACTTCCCTTTGACGCAGCCTGGTGGGGAAATGTAGTCCCCTTTCACTTTTTTGTTTATGCCCATGGATTGTATACAGGGGTCACTATGGACTTACCTGCAGGGCAAAAGTTTCATTCATTTTTATTGTTTTATTTCCGCGATGCTCTATCATTTCAGCTTTTATATCGCGAAAATCGCGACTGCCCAATCGTTTCGGCTATTTTTCGCGGTGCCTAATCATTTCGGCTATTTATTTTATTTTTACTCGCTACTTTTTATTGCGAGTTGCCCAATCATTTTGGCTATTTTGTATGCATACGTTTTTACTTGCTGCTTTTTATTGCAAGTTGCCTCATCATTTTGGCTATTTCGTATGCATGTGCGGCCTACCGGCTTTTCACCGTAAACCTGAAATTAGACACCGATTTCGGCATCAGCACCGCTACAACTGGGATATTGCTAAGAGCGAATCATCATTTGCCTCCGTCGATGTCGAACAAAGGTGGCTTAGCGAACAGGGTTAAGGTCCTGTCGGCTAAGGCTTTTGACTTCATGAGCCGTAAGGGTCTCACAAAGGTATTTCTCCCTACAAGTCGTGAGGATCTCGTAGGTGTAATTTCTCCTTAGGGACCGTGAGTATTCCTACGTGTATGCTCCTCTGTAAGTCGTAAGGATCCTACAAGAGGGTTTTCTTCTTATAAGTCGAGAGGACTTATAAGGGTTGTTCATCGTGCGTACATATCCCCAGTCACGGATGGGACTTGGTTAGGGAAATGTTTATTCGCGCCCGTGGATTGTATACAAGGGTCAGTATTGAACCACTTGTAGGGCAATATCGAAGGTTGTGGGGGTTGCTTAAGCACAGGTTTAGGTCTATGTAACTTAAGACTTTCAAATCTTATGAGCCGTGAGGGTCCCATAAGAGAGTTCTCCTTACGAGTCGTGAGGATCTCGCAAGTGTATTTTCTCCTTAGGAATCGTGGGGATCCCTAAGTGTGTTGCTCCCTTGTGAGTCGTAAAGATCTCACGCGGGTGGTTTCTCCTTACAAGGTCGAGAGGACCCTGTAAGTGTCCTTTAACGAGGTTGCGCCTTTTCAGGTTTTCACAAACACTCGCCGGTAGTCCTGCTGTTTTTACTCACGGAGCCCTTTCGGATTTTCATCCGTGCCCTTTTGCTTATGGACGTACCATTTCTTTTTATTCTTCTTTTTTTTTACGAGGTCGTGCCCTTTCAGGTTTTCACGAACACTCGCTGGTAGTCCTGCTGTTTTTACTCACGGAGCCCTTTCGGGTTTTCATCCGTGCCCATTTTGCTTATGGACATACCCCCATTTTTTATATTTTTTACGAGGTCGTGCGCTTTCGGGTTTTCACGAACACTCGCCGGTAGTCCTGCTGTTTTTACTCACGGAGCCCTTTCGGGTTTTCATCCGTGCCCTTTTTGCTCTTGGACATACCGTTTATTTTTTTATATTTTTATATTTTTATTTTTATTATTATTATTTTTTTATATTCATCTCGTCAGCCTAAGGATGCTGCGGTAGTAGTTTAAGGACGTTTCGGTCCATCATTAGTTTAAGGACGTTTCGGTCCGGCATTAGTTTAAGGACGTTTCGGTCCGGCAAGGAGAAGGCCGACTACTACTTATAGAGCTTGAGCACTTGTGATCCCTCGGCGTTAACCATGCGACAATTGCCGGTAGTTCTGTCAAGTCCCTCGGTTGTACCTTTATGCTCCCGCTGAGTTTTGCGCTTTTCCCGCTTAAAATGTTGCTGGTGAGCGACATATCCTTGCCACCATCTTCGAAAGCTTTGCACTCTTCAGTGGGGTGCGAAATCTTCTGATGATATAAGCAGTAGGAGGGGTGCATTTCCGCTTCACCGGTAATGCTTCGTTCAGAGGAAGGTAGCTTCATGCTCATTGATATGGCCTTAGCGAACCTTTTCCTCGTCTTGAATTTGCTTTTACCCGTAGAGGATGTATTTCGCTCCAGCGGAAGTGTCTCAGCTCTTTCGTCAAGTCGCTGGCGTTTGGCCCTTTCAAATATAGTCGTCTCGCGCTCCCGATCAGCTTTACTTTTTAAGAGAGCTTCATTGAGGAACGCGTCAATTACTTCATCCGATGGCTCCAGACTTTTTGGTTCAGGATCTGCCCCCAGCTTTTCAGTGCAAGGAGTCTCTTCATCGTCCGTGAACGAATGGGAAATCACATAACAGCTCGCTATGTATTCTTCAGGTTCATCCGACGAACTTTCTCCCTCATCTTCCTCTTGAAAGACGTGGTTGATGAACTCTTGGAGTGTAATGGGAGTCCGTGCTTTCTGGTTGTATTCCTCCAGCGCGTAAATTTGTTTTTGTAAGTCCATGTGCTTGTCGCCAGGCTTCACGGGCTTCTTGGATTTCTTCTTCTTCTTCTTTGAAGATTTTGACGGCTGGCTGTGAGCGCTTGGGCCACCACCATCGGTCTTTGGAGTTGGACGCGGCTTCAACATCCCCTCAATGATCTGAGGTTCCAACGGGTTCTTCCACTTGATCGCTGGGCATGTTTGAAGATCGTTCAGCATCCTCCTTGTCTTGGCTGACAGCACAACCTCCTATGGGGCTTCTTCGACGAGAGAGCATGTTGCCTCCGACATATTCAACCTTTTAGAGACGTGAGGTTGCGGTGGATTCACCTTCCATCTGTCAGATAACGCGAACTTGCCCTGTTGGTACCGGTCTTCAAGCCAAGTTTTGAAGACGTAGCAATCTTCGATCGGATGACCCAGTACTCGGTGATAGGGACAATAGTTGGGCTCATTGACATCATTTGGTTGCGACGGACGTTTTGGATCCGGCAGATTTATGAGTCGGTTGTGCAACGCCAGCTCGAATAATCTTCTCGTTTTATCTCGGGGAAACGAGTAAAGATGTCCTAGCCTCTCTTCAAGGGATACGTATGGACGCATATTATTTTGATGAACAACTGGCTTCGAGTTGCTCGGCTGTTGTTGAGTATTAGCGACAGCGATCGTTTTTCCTTTCCCCTTGTCATTTCGGGAGTCTGGCTTTGGAAGAGGAGGTCTATGGCCCATCTGATCCATTTGCGCTAACTTTTCGATCAGGGCCTCGAAGGTAGTCGGCTTGAAGAACATCATAAATTGCGAGATGGTTGCTTGCGGATCAAGGGTTCCCACAAACATACCCACTGCAGAAGCTTCTTCAATGCGTTGCTCGCATTTTGACCATAAGTTCCGCCACCTTATAGCGTATTGGACCCATGTATCGCCTGGCTTCACCCTGACGTTAATTAGTGCCGTCATCGGGGTGCGTTCGCTGGCGCTTGCAAAACGCTGGGTAAACAGTAGCTCCATCTCCACGAAGGTCTTGATAGAGTCGTTTGGGAGCTCAGAGTACCACTCGAACGCTGTATCTGACAAGCTGCCAACGAACTGGCGAAGCAACAGTTTGTCATCACCGCCGGTGTTGCCGCAGAGTGCCCTGAACTGGGCAACATGCTGGTGGGGATTGCCCGTCCCCTTATAGACATGGAACTTGGGAATGGTATAGCTCGGCGGGTACTTGATCTGGTCGTACCAGCTCGGATATGGTCGTCCCGTTTTTACGACCTGGCCGGCTGCTTCGGTCGCATGATGAACCCGTATTTGTTGTGCTATATACTCGTCCAAGTCAGCTTTGGAGATTGTCTCCTCCTTAGCTGTTGACAGAGCCGGTGGAGGGTTTGACGTTTCTCCCCTATCGTCTTCAAGGACGATTGGGGGATCTTCAGCTGGAGGAGTTTTTGGATCATCATCCCCACCATGTCTTGGAACAGGAGGGCCATACGCTTTATGTTGGCTGCTTGTTCAGCAGCCTCTTTATCCTTCTTCTCCAATATGCGGCGAAGGAATTCAGCATCAGTCTCTTGCTCCTGGCGTTCATCAAATGACGTTTCAGGGCTTTCTTTTTGCCCAGTGAGTGCGGCCATCGCGTCCATCATTTCCTGGAGCTTTTGTTTTTGCTCCTGATCTTTGGTCACCGATCGCGTAAGCGGTCTATGACCTGTGGATGCACGACTGTCCTCCTTTCCCGACGCCATGTATACTGTATGAACTATTATACCCCCGGACTTAGGGCGTTTAGGTTCACCGCCTTTGGCATTTGCCGCGGGCGCGGGAATTTTCTCCGGTCTTCTTCTTTTGTGGGCCATTGAAGTTGAAGGGGCTATTGTAGTGGGCACCCTGGCGGTTGTTGTCCTTTGCTGTTTAATAGGACGGTCCTTTTCTTCTTGCACCTTCGCCTTTTTCTGTTGACGAGAATGATCTGGGTCAATTACGGAGTCTTGACCCCTTCGCCAAACTTTGTATATTTTTGAGGACAGCCATTGAGGGGGCTGCCCCCGCTTCATTTCCGGAACTCTCTCCGCAGGTGGAGGAGATCTTTTCAGTGTAGCATTTGGAGAATTCTTGCGTACCCTCCTCAGTGGTTCAAAGCCGTTCCCAGTTGGAACAGCAGCATCAACTTCCACCATTGGAGCGAGTGGAGTTAGCCCCGAGGGGGAGTTGCCCCCAGCCTTTCTTACTCGTCGCCAATGGCGACGTCGAGTATGACGAGCCGTTGGGACTGCCTCGGCGATAGGGACAGCTTCATCTTGCCCCCCGTCCGAATGAGGCGCTGCTGGTGCCAGCCTCTTAAAGACGGAGGTCGTCCTCTGAGTGGCTATATTCAATCTGTCAAAAACAGATCCTCGAGCAGGGGCAGGAGCCGGAATAGTCAGCCTTGAAAAGACTGACTCCTTGACAGGAGAAACCGCTTTGGCGATTTCGGGAGCAGCCGTCTTCTTTGGGATGGCCTTCTCAGGTATCATGGGCTTTTTGGCGGGCCCTTTGGAGTTGAGGCTCAGTCTGGTGAAGACCGAGGAGTTGGACGACCCATTGAGAGGGGTCGTGGGAGTAGCAAGTCGATCGAAGACCGACTTCTTTGAAGCTTCCGCTACGGGCATAGGGATGGTGAAGCTTGCTGGCGGGATCATGGTCCCGAAGAACAGGCCGGTGGTGGCTTGAGTCACTTTCTCCACGGGCATAGTAAGGACGGAGGCCGCTTGAGGCCCATATGCTACGCCTCCAGGTGAGGCGGAGCGTCGGTTGCATTGGCACTTTGAGCAGTTCGAGCAATTTGAGGCTATTGATGCTTGATTTCTGTGCCAGGCAAAAGACCAAATCTTAGTAACCTGAAATCCAAAGGCAACCATTAACAAACCGCGATTCGTTCGCGAAGACGACACACGAAGTGTGGAGTGGAAAGAGGAAAAGGTCCCACCGGGCGTGCCAGAATCTGTTCCCCTCCGAACGGCGGCCAAGACATGGACGTCTAGCCTGAGATTCGGGGCAGATGCTATTTGGTTTTATCCGTCCACCTCTCCGAAGATGCCAAGTTGATTTATGGCACCGTGTATCGGAGGTTTGGACGGATGCGGCCGATGTAGCAGACTTCGTCAGATTCCTCCTCGCTTGAGGGGTTTTTGATTGTGGGGACGCTCTTCCCTGCAGGCGCAAGCCCCTGCAGTTAATTACGCTACCGCATCGCGGTGACAACTTTCTCCTTCTCCAGGATTTCACTTCGTGTCGTGTGTGTTTGTTTTGTTTGTGGATGCCCGTGGATTGTATACGGAGACTAAGTTATGTCGTCGCCCGTAGGACGTGGATTAGTCCAAATCCGTATTTACTTAGATTTGGGTTTGGTGTTTTAGTTTAAGGATACGTTAGCCCTATTTAAGGTTAAGATCAACTTAAACTTTTGTTAAGGATACGTTAGCCTAATTTCCAGACTAAGATCAACTTAACGGGATCGTCTAGATCCATTTCCAGTTTAGGGACATGGTGGTCCATCATTCCCATTTGGGGACGAGCATTAGTTTAAGGACATTTCGGTCCAACATTCCCATTTTGGGACGAATATTAGTTTAGGGACATTTCGGTCCACGAGTTTAAGGACCCCGCAGTCCATGTTGATGTATGGTTGTCGGGACCCGTCACCTCTCTGACGTCGTTGAAGGATTACAACGATAGGAGTCAGAGGAGTTCGGAGATGTATCCTTGAACCGGATGTAAATTGATTTAGGAGAGCAGTCTTGCTCAGTCAATTTAATTTGAGGACTTACGGCCATGATTGGGTTAAGTCCAGTTGAAAAAATGTTCAACGCTTTTATTTGTTTTTGGCCTAATAGGCCTGTGTTAGGGCTTTGCCCCCTTTTTAAATAATGCATTGCATTTTTTATTTTGTTTGGGCTCTGCATTTTATTTTGTTTGGGCTCTGCCCTTTTATAAATGATGCAGAGCATCAATTTTATTTGGGCTCTGCCCTTTTATTGCATTGCAATTTATTTTGGCCTACTAGGCCTTTTTGATTTGGGCCTGGCCCTTCAGTAAACAATGCAGTAAATTTGTCAGGCGCTTTGAGCGCAAGCGCTTGTGGTGATGACACGTGTCACGCAAGCGCAGTGCGCTGCGCTTGCGCTGCTGACACGTGGCGCGCTCTGGTGAGTTGCGCCAATTTCAGAGAGCAAGGCTCTATCTTAAAAGCGCATAGCGCAAGTGGTTCAGGTGCTGACACGTGGCGCTCTCTGGTGGCTTGCGCCAACCCAAGAGCGCAACAGTGCAAATTTTATAAGTGCAGGGCACTGTTCAATTTCTTGATCCAATTTAGATCAGAGAAAACAAGTTTTTCTTGTTTTTTTATTATTTTCATGGAACCAGTGGTTCATAAAAAGTGCAAGGCACTTATTATTATTTGAAGATCATTGATCTTGTTCTTAGATCAATGATCTATTAGAAGAAATTCTTCTATTTTATGAAGGTTTTTACCTTTTTCTTGAACTTTCTTCAGAGTTCTCTCTGTTTTGAGGTTCTTAATCTCTCACAATGTTTATGATCTTTTGAGTTGGGGTCTAGGGGTCTTTATATAGTGCCCATAGATTTGTTAAGTTTGTTAAAGAGATCATTCTCTGAGTGATTTGGGGAATTTCCCCACCGTTGGATCTTTGATCCGAGGGCTTCTGTTTTACAGAAGACAATCTTCTTGTTTTAACAAGAACAGAAGAATCTTACTAGAATTTAATTCTGTTTGGCGCAAACGTCCCAGCGTGTGACACGTGTCACGCAGCGCAGAGCGCAGCGCAACTGCGCTGACACGTGTCGCGCAGCGCAGAGCGCAGCGCAACTGCGCTGCCACGTGGCGCGCAGCGCAACCGCTGGCGCTACTGCGCTGCCACGTGGCGCGCAGTGCAGAGTGCAAGTCATCTGAAGCGTTGCTTCCTTTAATTTTTGTTTTAAATAGAGCCTTGCTCTGATTGGGCGCGCTGCCTTGGGCGCTGCGCTCTCTGCGCTGGCGTGCCTGATTTTGACACGTGGCGCCCTGCGCGCAGCGCAGAGGATCTAAAGCGTTGCTTCATTTATTAAAGTTTAAATTTTCAAAGTAGAGATTTGCTCTGATTGGGGAAAGATGAAGCGTTGCTTCATCTCCCGCCTTAGAATTTGAACAGAGCTTTGCTCTGATTGGGGTAAACATAGGTCTAGTCCTGGCATCTCGGAATAGTTCCATGCGAAGCAATCTTTATGCTGCATGAGCACGTCCTTTAGCGTAGCCACCCTTTCTTCAGACAACAGCTCGCTGACGAATGTTGGCCGCGAATCGCTTATCGTCCCCAGATCAATTTTCTTGAGATCATCTGCAGTAGTATGTATTCCATCTTCCAGCTCTTTAGGCGCCGGTGGAAACTCTGAGATCACCTCGTCGTCATTGTTTTCGAAGCACCAGAGGAGGTCACCCATATTCTCGGGCTCTCCTTCTGATAGCGTTATTATATGTCAGGTACGAGCTCGCTTCCAAGACCGATGTTGATCTGGTTCTACTCTCGCTGTATGCGCGGCTTTTGGTTCGTACTTCTGTGACGGATTTATCCTCCAACTACTTGATAGAGCGAACTTACCGAGCTGATATTGGTCTTCGACCCAGTTCTTGAAGGTGAAGTAGTCTTCAAGAGAATGTCCTATTGCTCGGTGATATGAGCAATAGTTTAGGTGAGAGACCTCGTTGATTTGCTCGGGGTGTTTAGACTCCGGAAGTGTAATCATTTGATGTATTTTGGCGAGATCAGGTATCTTCCATGTTTTATTCTGAGGAAAAGAGTATGCTCGACCCATCTTCTTTATAAGAGATGAGTCCGGATTGCTCGATTCCCGATCGCGTGGCTTCTTGGTCCCGCTTTGTCGCTGTCGAACGCCTTTTCCACTCTTTGATTTATTTTTGCCTCTGCGTCGGGCCTTTTGTATGACGGGTTGATAAGGAAGAGCATTGCCATTCTCCGCGGCCTGTTGAAGGAGGCGTTGTATCTTGGCTTTTTCTTAAATGGCCATCTCATGGTTATGGTCATCCCGGATCTTTTGACCCGCTTCCCTTACTAACTCGTCCATTCGTTCTTCAAATGACGGACTCAGCACTTTGATGATCGGACCTTGTTTTGGTTCAGGATCAGCATCTTTTAACAGGGCGTCCGCTTCTTCATCAAAGTCATATATGACGTAGCTACCATGGACTCATTCCCGTTTCCTCGGCTGGACATATTCGAGTCCGACCGTTTCCATTCTCCCGTTGGGCAGTTTGCGCTGAGTTCCGGGGATATCCCAAATCCTGTTGTAGAACCGAGCTTGTCGAGCAATCTGTCTGAAGGGTACCCCTTGGCGCTTCAATAGCCTTCTCAAGCCTTCCGAGTAATATCTAGGTAGACGGATGGGCTGGAGTCTGTCAAGCAGGGGATCGGCGCCGTGCCAGATTTTTTGTCCACTTTGGTTTCCCCCGATCGGTAGAATAGGATCGCTTCTTCACCCTTTCGCTTGGGAGGGACGTAGAATGTTCGGAGTTCTTGCACGCTATAAGTTTCGAGTGCATCGAGATCCTTGTAATGCTCTTGTGGAACTATAGTAATTTGCAAACTCTGATTATCACCAGCGAATGCTTGTATTGGTGGCCGAGTGGAGAATATAGCGTTAACTTCGTCTTCCGAGTCGCTGCCGAAGATCAACACGGGGGCAGAAGATCCCGGGTTGTTGCATTGAGACGGCCTTGAATAAACTATCTCTTCTTCCTCCTCGGTATCACTCCCGAAGATCAGAATAGTGGTGATAGCTTTGTTCTTCGGTTTATGGCATTTTTCCGTATCCTCAAAATCTGGTAAGAAGTATTTTGCATCTTCGTACTTCCGGACTTCGTTCGCGGAGAATGGGTTCAATTCCCCCGTCACAGTATACTCGAGGCCATCCCTGAAATACTTCATACACTGGTGCTGTGTAGAAAGAATAATGTTGTACTCGTGTAACCAGGGCCGGCCGAGCAAAGCATTGTAGCATGTCTTGGCATCAATGACATGAAATTTAATGTCTGTGACAAGCAGCCCGAAGCGCAGTGTCAGTATTACAGACCCGAGAGTCCGTGATGACTGGGAGTCGAAACCGGAGATGGTAATTTTATCGCGAGCGAGGTGCTGAACGCTCATGCAGATTTCCTTCAATACTCGCACGTTGAGGAGATTGACGGAAGACCCATTGTCAACCAGAATTTTTCCTATCTTTATATCGTGACAGTATCCTGAGACATATAGGAGACGGTTATGCTCGCACGTCCCAAGGAGGAGATCTTCATCACCGAAGGTGACATCGGCTGTGTGCACTTCTTCTAGCTCGTCCTTCATCCTTTCTTCGGCGAGGAAAGCTTGGAATTGCTCTGGCTCTTGTAGCGCCTTGATCAATAAATCTCTTGCTTCTTTTGATAGTAAAAGGGCGTCAAGAATGCTGAGCTGCGAGGGTAACTTCCTCAAGTGCGCCAGAACGTTGTAGTCCACCTTACTTTTCTTGGACGGGTCCTTAGCGGTTAGCTCTTTCATGACTTGGTCATCTAGGGCGATATCCTTAGAGACCTTTTCTTTTCCCTTATCTTTTTTATTTGTGGGTCCGAGATTCTTTTCGGGCAGTGTACAATTGCGCAGCTGAATATATTCACAGGTCTTCGGCTCTTCCTCTTTTCCCGAGGTGGACTCTTTAAAGAGAGGGCTAAGAGTCATCTCTTCTTCAGAGTCGTTCCCGAAAGTAAGAACTTACGATCCTCCGGTGTTAACCATACGACAGTTGCCGGTAGTTCTTTTATACTCCTCGGTCGTACCTCTCTGTTCCCGACGAGTTTTGCGTTTCATCCGCTTAAAATGTTGCCGGTGAGCAACATACCCCTGCCACCATCTTTTAAAAGCGTTGCACTCTTCGGTGGAGTGTGCCATCTTTCGATGATATAGGCAGTAGCTAGGATGCATCTCTGCTTCACCGAGAGTGTTTCCTTCGGAGGGTGGTAGCTTCATTCCCATTGATATGGCTTTAGCAAACTTTTTCCTCATCTTGAACTTGTTTTTATTCGCGACAGATGTCCTTTGACTCAGCGGGAGGGTCTCGACTCTTTCGTCCAGTCGCCGGCGTTTGACCTTTTCAAATACGGTCATCTCACGCTCCCGATCAGCTTTACTTTTCAGAAGAGCTTTGTTCAGGAATGCGTCGATCATTTCATCTGATGGCCCTGGAAGTTCTGGTTCAGGACTTGCCCCCAGTCTCTCGGTGCAAGGAGGTTCTTCATCGTCTATCGACGAGTGAGAGATCACATGGCAACTTGCTACGTAATCCTCAGATTCATCTGACGAGTCTTCTCCATCATCTCTGTCTTCAAGGACGTGGCCGAGGAACTCTTGGAGCGTGATTGGAGTTCGCGCCTTCTGATTATATTCTTCCAGTGCATCGATCTGCTTTTGTAGGTCCGTGCGCTTGTCGCCAGGCTTCACGGGCTTCTTAGATTTCTTCTTCTTCTTTGAAGATTTTGACGGCTGAGTGTGATCGCTTTGGCTATCACCACCAATTTTTAGAGCTGGGCGCGGCTTCAGCATTCCTTCGATGATCTGGGGTTCTAGCGGATTCTTCCACCTGATCGCCGGGCATGTCTGGAGATCTTTCAGCATTCTTTTGGTTTTGGCTGAAAAAACGACCTCCCATGGAGCTTCTTCAACAAAAGAGCACGTTGCCCCCGGTGTGTCCATCTTCTTAGGAGTGTGCGGTTGTGGTGGGCTTACTTTCCATTTCTCAGACAGCACAAACTTGCCTTGTTAGTACCGATCCTCGATCCATCCCTTAAAGACGAAGCAATCTTCAATTGGATGGCTTATCGTTTGGTGGTAAGGGCAATAATTGGGATTATTCACTTCGCCGGGTTGCAATGGTCGCTTTAGATTCGGCAAATTGATAAGCCTGTTGCGCATCGCTAGCTCGAACAGCCTCTTCGTTTTATCCCGTGAGAATGAGTAAGGGCGCTTCATTTTCTCATTATAATAGCGCCGCCTCTCTTCCAGTTGATCCGTTAGTTTTGGAGCACTGGGCTGTTGTTGGGTATTCGCAACGAAGGTCGCCTTCCCTTTTCCCTTTTTGTTCCGCGGCTCCAGCTTCGGAGGAGATGGTCTATGACCCATCTGGTCCATCTGGCCTAGCTTGTCGATTAAAGCCTGGAATGTGGTCGGTTTGAAGAACATCATGAACTGTGAAATAGTTGCATGAGGGTCTAGGGTGTCCATGAACATGCCCACCACTGGTGCTTCTTCGATGCGCTGTTCGCACTTCGACCATAGATTTCGCCATCGGATTGCGTATTGAACCCAAGTTTCGCCTGGCTATACCCTTGCATTGATCAATGCTGTTATCGGGGTGCGTTCACTTGCACTTGCGAATCGCTGGGTGAACAATAACTCCATTTCTGTGAAAGTTTTGACGGAGTCGTTTGGAAGTTGGGAGTACCACTCAAATGCCGTCTCCGATAAGTTGCCGATGAATTGACGGAGCAAAAGCATATCATCGCCCCGGTGTTGCCGCACAGAGCTCTGAACTGGGCGACGTGCTGGTGGGGATTGCCTGTCCCCTTGTATACGTGGAATTTGGGGATCGTGTATTCCGGCGGATACTTTATTTGATCATACCAGCCTGGATATGGTCGCCCAGTTTTGACAACTTGGCTGGCTGCTTCATTTGCCTGGTGAACTCTTATTTGCTGAGCAATATAGTCACCCAGGGCAGCTTTAGAGATTGTCTCTTCCTTGGCTGTTGACAGAGCCGGCAGAGGATTCGATATTTCTCCTCTGTCATCTTCAATTATTACTGGAGGATCTTCGGCTGGGGGATCCGGCTGGATCATCATGCCCACCATATCTTGGAATAGAAGTGCCATTCGCTTTATGTTAGCCGCTTGCTCTGCGGCTTCTTTGTCCTTCTTTTCGAGAACTCTGCGAAGGAAGTCAGCATTAGTTTCTTGTTCGTGACGCTGTTCTGATGATGCCTCCGGGCTTTCTTTTGGCCCGGTGAGTGCGGCCATCGCAGTCAGCATCTCCTGAAGCTTCTGCTGCTATTGTTCCTGAGCTCTTATGATGGATCGGGTGAGTGGTTGGTGGCTCGTAGAAGCGCGGTTATCCTCTTTCCCAGATGCCATGTAAATAGTATGGACCGTTATGCCCCCAGAGTTAGGGCGTTTAGGCTCAGTGCCTTTGACATTTGTCGCAAGCATGGGGATTTTCTCCGGCCTTCTCCTCTTATGAGCGGTCGAAGTTGAGGGGGCCGTTGCAGTGGGCACCCAAGTAGTCGTCGCCTTCTGTGGCTTAACAAGACGGTTTTCTTCCTGTCGGACCTTCAGCTTCTTCTGCCGGCGGGGATAGTCTTGATCAACCACCGACCCTCGGACTTGTCGCCAGATTTTGTAAACTTTGGAAGATAGCCGTTGAGGGGGCTGCTCCGGCTTTATTTCTGTGACGGTCTCCACCGGTGGCGGAGATCTTTTCAATACGGCAGTAGGCGAGTTCCTGCATACCTTGTTCAGCAGCTCAAAACTGTTCCTGGTTGGAACAGCAGCATTAATTTCCATCGTTGGAGCTGGTGGAGTTAGCCCAGAGGGGGAGTTGCCCCAGGCCTTCCTTACCCGGCGCCAGTGGCGACGTCGAGCGTGTTGAGCTGATGGAGTTGGTTCGGTGACGGGGATGGCTTTGTCTTGCCCCCTGTTCAGGTGAGGGGCTGTTGCTGGTGTCAGCCTCTTGAAAACTGATGTCCGTTGAGAGGCGGTATCCAACCGGTCAAAAACAGACTTCTGAGCAGGGACGGGAACCGTAGCGGGAGCCGGAACAGTCAGTCTTGTAAAGACCGACCTTTTGGCAGGAGAAGCCGCCTTGACGACTTCAGGAGCAGGGTTGGTTACTCTCTTCGGAGCAACCTTTTCTTGAGTTGCAGGCTTCATCATGGGCCCACAGGAACTCTGGCCCAATCTGGAAAAGACTGAAGCATTTGGTTTGGGCGACCCGTTGAGAGGGGCCGCAGCAGTTGCAAGTCGATCAAAGACTGACTTCTTGGGAGCTTCTTGTAATAGTGCAGGAGTGCTAAAGCTCATTGGCGGGAGCATGGTCCCGAAGAACAATCCGGTGGTGGCCTGAATCACCTGGTCCACCGGCATCGTAAATAGAGAAGCCGCTTGGGGCCCATAAGCTATGCCTCCGGATGAGGCGGAACGTGAATTGCAGTTGCAGTTGGAACACTTTGCGCAAGTAGACGCCATTGATCCTTCGCTTTCTGCACCAAGCAAGACGCCAAATCTTAGTATCTCAAACCCAAGGACAACCATTAGCAAACCGCAATTCGTTTGCGAACACGACACACGAAGTGTGGAGTGGAAAGAGAAAAAGGTCCCACCGGGCGTGCCAGAATCTGTTTCCCTCTGAATCACGGAGACGCGACTGCGTAGGTCCGTCTTGCCTGAAATTCGGGGCAGATGCTAATTGGTTCTATCCGTCCACCTCTCCGAAAATGCCAAGTTGATTTATGGCACCATGTATCGAAGGTTTAAACGGATGCGGCCGATGTAGCAGACTTCGTCAGATTCCCCTTCGTTTGAGGGGTTTTTGATTGTGGGGACGCTCTTCCCTGCAGGCGCAAGCCCCTGCAGTTAATTACGCTACGGTATCGCGGTAACAACTTTCTCCTTCTCCAGATGGTCACTTCGTGTCGTGGGTGTTTGTTTTGTGTTTGGTTGCCCGTGGATTGTATACGGAGACTAAGTTATGTTGTCGCCCGTAGGGCGTGGACTAGTCCAAATCTGTATCTTTCTTAGATTTGGGTTTTGGGGTTTCAGTTTAAGGATACGTTAGCCTCATTTGAGACTAAGATCAACTTAAACGTTTGTTAAGGATACGTTAGTCTAATTTTAGACTAAGATCGACTTAACGGGATCGTTTAGATCCGACAAAAGAGCAATTGGGCTCTATTGTTTAGTTTAATGACATTGTGGTCGATAATTAGTTTAAGGAAATTACGGTCCGTTGTTAGTATAAGGACATCTCGGACCATTGTTAGTTTAAGGACATTGCGGTCAAGGTTAAGGACATCATAGTCCGTGGATTTAAGGACTCCACAGTCCGATGTTAGTTTAAAGACATCACGGTCGAGGTTAAGGACATCATAGTCCATGGGTTTAAGGACCTCACAGTCCGATGTTAGTTTTAAGACATCACGGTCGAGATTAAGGACATCATAGTCCATGGGTTTAAGGACCCCACAGTCCAGTGTTAGTTTAAAGACATCACGGTCGAGGTTAAGGACATCATAGTCCATGGGCTTAAGGACCCCACAGTCCAGTGTTAGTTTAAAGACATCACGGTTGAGGTTAAGGACGTCATAGTCCGTGGGTTTAAGGACCCCACAGTCCGATGTTAGTTTAAAGACATCGCGGTCGAGGTTAAGGACATCATAGTCCGTGGGTTTAAGGACTCCACAGTCCAGTGTTAGTTTAAAGACATCACGGTCGAGGTTAAGGACATCATAGTCCATGGGCTTAAGGACCCCACAGTCCATGAAATGTGTGGCTGTCGGGACCCGTCACCTCTTGAAGACGTTGAGGAATTAGAATGACAAATATCAAAGGAGTGAAGAGATGTACCCTTGAACCAAGGTGGATTAAGTGATCTGTAGTCCAATTTGGAACTAAGATCGATTAATTATATTATGAGCACATTGGCTTAGTTAAGTCTGAATTGATGACTTATGGCCAACTTGGGCTAAGTCTAATTAGATTCAAAATGTTGGCCCTTTGTTGGACCATTAGACATTTGTCTGGTTTCAGCCCACATTATTTAACAATGCTAAACAAGAGTTTGAGGGCTTTGGTAATATTTTTATCTGTGATTGAGCAGTAGACATTAGAGCTCTGATTTTTACTCAATTTTGAATGGGAGATTTTGCCTCTGGAAGATTAACCAATTTGGTTCAAACTGGTGTTAAACACTAGATAACAACAGTGTTAAAGCTCTCAAGTTAGTGTTAAACACTAGAAGGTAACAGTGTTAAACACTGGAAGTATAATCCCCAAATTAGTGTTAAACACTAGGAGATAATTAGTGTTAAATACTAAAAATAAGGTTTTCAAATTAGTGTTAAACACTAAAAGTAAAGTTCTCAAATTAGTGTTAAACACTAGAAGACAATCAGTGTTAAACACTAGGAATAAAGCTCACGAATTAGTGTTAAACACTAGAGAAAGAGGGGTCACGTGAGGGCGCCCAAAGGTGGGACCGAATCCCTTTTTTACTTCGCTCTACAAACACTTTTTACTTTTATTTTGAGCATCACGTGTTGGCACGTGATGGACATTTATGCACTGATTGTTAACGCATTTGCTAAGGGGTCACGTGGGGACACGTGAGAGCGCCCAAAACTTATATTTCCTTTACTTTTTCTTTCTGTGTTTTGTAGGTCACGTGGGAGCACGTGAGGCGTTGCCTCGGATCCTTTTCCTTTTCACTTTTGGGGATCTTTTCAGGGGTCACGTGGAAACACGTGACTTGTCCTTTGCATGCGTGGAAATCTTTTAAATCTCTTTATTTCTTTAAGAATTAAATTCTTGGTATGGTTAAACCCTAATTATGATTTTGGAGGATTTAAATTCCTATTGTGAAAGAATTAAATTCTTATGTAGGGTTGAACCCTATTTTTCATTTTAGGAGGAATTAAGTTCCTATTAATCTGAGAGAATTAAATTCTCAATTAGGGTTAAACCCTAGTTTTGTCCATCTTGAAGGAATTAAATTCCCATGGTTTTAGGAGAATTAAATTCTCAGATATGGTTTAAACCCTAATTTCATATCTTGAAGAAATTAAATTCCTGTGAATCTTGAGAGAATTAAATTCTCAGATAGGGTTTAAACCCTAATATATCTTGGAGGAATTAAATTCCTATAAATTGGGAGAATTAAATTCTCTGAACTCAACCCTCCCTCTAAGTCTTAGATCTGCATAGCAAAATCTCAATCCGATGAGAATTAATATCTCAACCTGTGGGGAGATTTGTTTCTGCAGATCTTCAACTAGAGGAAGAACTAAGTTCTTTTTGCTGAAGAGTTAAACTCTTGGATTTTGAGAATTAAATTCTCTGTTTGAAGTTTTGATCCCCTTTCTTTTCTTACCTAGGGTTTTCTTTATTGAGAATTAAATTCTCCTTTCCTCTCTGAAATTTCAAGATTCCAAAACTCTCTATCTCCAAAAATTCTCTCTCTCCTCCTCCTCTTGGCTCCTATTTATAGGAGAAGGAAAAGAATCAATTTGTTTGGTAAATCTTTCATTGAAAGATTTTGTTTGTTTTCATAATTAATATGATCTTTTAGATCACACAATGAATTTTATTCACCGTTGGATTTTAAATCCAAAGATATTCTGTTTGTTATTTTTGGTGAGATTTAGGGAAATCTTTCCTTGTCTAAGATTTTTCCATAAATTGGTGATTTTTAATCACCCCTGGATTTTTAATCCAACGGTTCCCCATAACCCTTTTCCATTTGGAAAGATTCAGAGGAATTAAGAATTTTAATTCTATTAAACTGTAAGGCTTTCAAAGCCTGTCACGTGCTGGCACGCGACCCTTGGTCATGTGTGAGCACGTGACCCTTGGTCACGTGTGAGCACGTGACCCCCAATTGAGTCTTTTTCTCAGCCGCTTATTTATGCTTCTTTAACCATCACGTGTTAACACGTGACCACTGGTCACGTGTGAGCACATGATACCTCATTGAGGTATTTCCTTCAACCGTTTGTTTTTATTTCTGTTTAACTATCACGTGTCAACACGTGACCATTGGTCACGTGTGAGCATGTGATACCTCATTGAGATATTTCCTGATTTTTAATCAGGGAATAGGAGTGTCTGCTTGACGTTTCCCCATTACGGAGTGTCGCTGGTCGACTTTTCCCCAGCATGGAGTGTCTGTATGTGACGTTTCCCCGTTACGGAGCGTCGCTGGTCGACGTTTCCCCGAGACGGAGTGTCTGCTTGACGTTTCCCCGAGGCGGAGTGTCGGCTGGTTGACGTATCCTCGAGGCGGAGTGTCTGCTTGACGTTTCCCCGTTATGGAGTGTCGTTGTTGGACGTTTCCCCGGTACAGAGTGTCGCTGGTCAACGTTTCCCCGGCATGGAGTGTCTGTGTTGGACGTCTCCTCGGCACGGAGTGTCGCTGGTCGACGTTTCCCCGGCATGGAGTGTCTGTGTTGGACGTTTCCCCGAGATGGAGTGTCGCTGGTTGACGTGTCCCCGGCACGGAATGTCTGTGTTGGACGTCTCCCCGGCACGGAGTGTTGTTGTTGGACGTTTCCCCGATGCGGAGTGTCGCTGGTCGACGTTTCCCCGGCATGGAGTGTCTGTGTTGTTTGACGCAGAGGTCGATGTTGGAATTGGTTGGTTTGATTTGTTTGATTTGAGTTGACATCAGCATCGCTACACTGGAATATGGTACCAGGAGCGAATCATTATTTGTCTTTGAGAGGATTTGGGGATTGGTTTTTTTTTGTTTGGCATCTGCATTGCTGCACTGGAATAATGCCAGGAGCAACTCATCATTTGCCCCGAGAGGATTTAGGAATTGATGGCTTAGGAGGCAGGTTTAGATCCCTATCACCTAATGCTTTTCAATTTTGTGGGCCGTAAGGGTCCCATAAAAGCATTTTCTCCCTACGAGTCGAAAGGATCTCGTATGTGTATTTTCTCCTTAGGAGTTGTGGGGACTCCTAAGTGTGTTGCTCCTTTGTGAGTCGTAAGGATCTCACGCGGGAATTTTCTCCTCACAAAGTCGAGAGGACTTTGCGAGTGCATTTCATCTCTTTTTCACGAGTTTGCGCCCTTTCAGGTTTTCACAAACTCGCCGGCAGTCCTGCTGTTTTTACTCACGGAGCCCTTTCGGGTTTTCATCCGTGCCCATTTTGCTTGTGGACATACCGTTTTTTTTCCTTCCTTCAACTGGTGGGGCTTTAAAAGTAGTCTCACCGGCAGGACTTGGGAGAGATTTGGATCGTTTTACGCCCATGGATTGTATACGGTTTTACAGGATATATGATCCAGACCGTAGGGTAGGAAAAATTTCGGGGCTTTGTCGGCGTCTGCATCACTGCACTGGAATATGGTACCAGGAGCGACTCATCATTCGTCGTTGGGGTATGGGATTTGGAATTTGGTTGGCGTCTGCATCACTGCACTGGAATATGGTACCAGGAGCGACTCATCATTCACCATTGGGATTTGCGTTTGGAATTTGGTTGGCGTCTGTATTGCTACACTGGAATATGGTACCAGGAGCGACTCATCATTCGCCATTGGGAATTTGAGTTTGGAATTTGGTTGGCGTCTGCATCGCTACACTGGAATATGGTACCACGAGCGACTTGTCATTCGCTATTTGAGAGTTTGGGTTTGGTTGGCGTCTGCATCGCTGCACTGGAATATGGTACCATGAGCGACTCATCATTCGCTGTTGCCTATTGGGAAGCGATGGCTTAGGAGACAGGTTTAGATCCTTATCACCTAAGGCTTTTCAATTTTATGGGCCGTAAGGGTCCCATAAAAGCATTTTCTCCCTACGAGTCGTAAGGATCCCGTAGGTGCATTTTCTCTTTAAGAGTCGTGAGGACCCACAAGTGTGTTTTTCCTTTGTGAGTCGTAAGGATCCCACGAAGGTTTGTTCTCCTCATGCATCGTGAGGACACATGAGTGGGTCTTCCCAATGGAGCATAATTCCAAGGGCGGAAACCAGCCGCATAACTGGTGATTACGGTGGGGCATGGGTATATTGAGAATTATTTAAGCCCGTGGATTGTATACGGTAGTCAATTTGGGGACTGGCCGTAGGGCTGGAAGAATTTTGGGAAATTGGATTTTGGTTGGCGTCTGCATCACTGCACTGGAATATGGTACCAGGAGCGACTCATCATTCACCTTTGTTTTTTTGTTTTCATTTTTGTTTTACCGCGATTGCTCTATCATTTCAGCCTTTTTTATCGTGAAGGTCGTGATTGCCCTATCATTTCGGCTATTTATTCGCGGTTGCCCCATCATTTTGGCTGTTCATTTTCATTTTTATTTTTACTCGCTGATTTTTATTGCGAGTTGCCCTATCATTTCGGCTTTTTATTTATTATTATTATTATTATTATTTGTTTTATTTACACATTTTTACATTCCCAGTTTAACGACTTGGAGATCGATTGTTCCTAGTTTAATGACGTGATGGTCGACTGTTCCCATTTTAACGACGTGGTGGTCATTTATTCCCAGTTAAAGACTTGGTGGTCTGGGGTTTTCTTATCTCAGCTTCTCGAACTTTGATCTTGGCGGGGCTGTGTTGATGATCGTAGCTCTGTGGCTTGTCGGTTCATCTGACGACTGTGAGGCTTTCCAAGTTGTATTGGTTCTCCATCTAATCTTTAAAAACATAGTAGTCTTCAATGGTATGACTCACCATTCTATGATATGGGCAGTATATGGATTGTCGGTCATGTTCATCTCATGTGGCTTCTTTGGAATAGGCAGTTGAAAACCGTTGTTCAAGACGTCCACGAATATTTCGCGGGCTTTATCCCTCCTGAAGGAGTATACTTTCTTCTTTCTCTCCATTAGAGTAGGTGCCCTAACTGATGCTGGACCCTAAGGACAATCAGTCTTTGGTTCGCCGACTATCCGCTTACCACGATCAGTGTACGTATCGGAGGGACTGGAGGATGATCGCGTCCGTTTTTCACAAAGGTGTTTCGCTCTCGGGCTGGAGGGAGCATCGGTCGGCTGCTTCCGGATATCAATCCCAGCTCACGAACCGAACTTTGATTTTGCTGTAATTGCAATCGGGTGACTTGGGTCGTGAGATCCGCCACGACATTTGCCAGCTCGTCGACTTTAGAATGGACCTTCGCCATCTTCTCATCCCTGTCCTGAAGTTACCTTTGAAGCCATTGGAATAATACTTGTTCTATAGTTCCGGGTATGACAACGGGGTCATCCTATCGCCTGAACTTGATTCAGCATGAACCATGGGTTCCTTTGGCTCAATGGCCTGGGCGAGCTCTTCATCATTTGGATCGGGCCGATGTTGGATGGCAACAACCGCGTCATTGTCATGATTATAAGGCGTAGGAGGACTTGTTCCTCTGAGCTCCATCATATAGACCGTATGGGTTGTGTACCTGTCTATTGCTTCTTCATTGGCAATGTTGCTCGGTTGGCTCTTAGCTTGTTGCCTTGGTCTGCTCTTTTTAGAGAAAGGCAGATGTCTGAGAGAATCAGGTCCCTGAAGGACTTCGGTCTCCGTTTGTATGAAATTGGCGGTCGCAGCTTGATTGTTTGTTAACACGCCATGGGAAAATGATATTTCTCCCGCCTTGTATTGTTTCTCGACCCAATCCTTGAAGATGCAACAGTCTTCAATAGTGTGTCCCAGCACTCGGTGGTATGGGCAAAAGTTAGGATGATCAGTCCTATTCGCTTCACTTAGCCTTTTTGGTTCTGGTAACCGCAGGCCATTCTTCAGAGCATCTTTAAAAAATTTGTGAACCTTGTCCCTTCGGAATGAGTAGACCTTATTTCTTCTTTCCTCTAAAGTTGGCTCTTGAGATTTGTTAGTTTTTGCTCCGCCCGTTCTCTGCTTATCAGCTTCACTTGGAGCATTTTCATTACCTTCAGGAGGATGCTGGTCTTGGGAAGTGACAGCCACATTCAAACCAGATTGGATTTGAGATGTGGTGGCCCCATCCTTGCTGCGAAGGTTGTCACTGGGACACGCGCCTACCATGTAGACTGTGTGGATAACACATTCAGCCGTCCTTTCATCACTGGTAGCTGGTTTCGCGGTGCGGTCCGGGCTTTGGAAATTCATAAATTTTAATATGGCCGGAGCCCTAGCCCTTTTGTTGGCTCTGTATCTGAGCTGCTTCTGCCTCAGCTTCTCTGCCTTGAGCGCCTGGCAGGCTTTTGCTCTTCGGGAAGCCGCCATAGGCCGAGTGATGGGGAGCTTAGAGAAAATACCTAACCGAGCAGTTGTCAAGGGCGCCGCTGGAGCTTGCCCGAGATGCCTTATTGCTTTGTTGGTGTTGATGGCCTTGCCCTCAGCTGGGGCCATGGAGAGCCGTTCAAATATCGACTTGCGTTTGAGTTAGGGCGCCTTCGAGACCACCACATTTGGCATCTTGCCTTTCGAGACCGTTTGTCTGTCACCGGGGCTTGAGGAGCTAGGATGGCGTTAGCTGACACGAACAGAATAGAGCCAAATGGTAGCGGCGGCTCCTCCCACTGTCCCCCGAGACTGTCGGAAGGACCGTCCTGGCATCCATCTTCATCGTGTAGGAGATTGGGAGCCGTGCTGAGAGCTGGATTCATCTTTGGAGACATTGTTGAAAAGTGATTGCTTGAAAACCTGAATGAAAGAGCATTATTTTAGTATAAATATAGATATGTATATTGATTAAGTTCGCATGAACGTTTAACCCGAAATATGGGAGGAGAGATTGGTCCCACCGGGCGTGCCAAAACCTGTAGGGTGTTTTTCGTCACCCTATTGAGATGGGAATGCGCGCAAGCTTGTCAGGCGCATTACAGATTACCCTGCTTAGGGTAGGCTGGGGTTTATTGATTGTGGGGATCCGAATCTCCGGCAGCCGCGGACTAAGCTGCCGTTAATTACCCTTTGCCTTTGGAGCGAGGGAACCTCCGATTAACGGGTTAAACTGGTCATGCGAACTCAATGTGTAGTGTGCATGTTTTGTGTTTTAAAAGTGGTTTTGGATATATCGGGGGCCTCGCAGAGTTTTTACGGGGCTCCCGCTACCCGGATAGCGGGCTGGGGGTCAAGGGGGCTAGCAGCCCCCTTGCGGGGTGCGGGGCAGCGTCCCGTTAGAATTTTTTTTAACGGGGGAGGTGTTTTTAGTGTGAAGTATGTGTGTGTGTGTATGTATATATACATATATATATAAAAAGGGAAAGGGCAACCAAAGGATGCGTGGGAAAAAGCACCAGCGCTTTGGGTGCTAGCGCTTTGAGCGCAAGGACGCTAGCGCCCTGATTGATCGTTCTTTTGCGTATGCGTTTCCGAAATCAAAGAATTATATACCGCAATCAAGACAGTGTCGCTTGATTGCTAGCCGGTTGAGTACGGGTCGGTCCACAGGGAGATGATTCCTATTCTTTATGTTTTAACGAGTTAAGTCCAAAAGATTTTGGGTTTTAATTTTAAGACCTAAGAATGAGATAAAAGTTTATAAAAAGCTTGCTAGGGTTAAGATTAGGTTAGTTTGGAAAATCAATTATTCTCACCGCTATCTTTGACCTAATTAAGAACTTTTAGGTGTTAAGGTAATAGTTAATAAAGGGGATTAGCACGATCGGGAAGAAACTGGGTTTCTTCCTCTAGGTCCTTGTCCATCCTTTCTTAACTCTTACCCTAATCTCCATGGAAAACAATCACAACCGGTCTTTAACTAGGGTATCACCGCTACCTCATTGGATAGGGTGCCGTAGTGAGCGGTGTGTGTATGTATGCATAGAGTCCTACTTTAAAATGTTGAACGGGCAAGAAAGAGGTGAGAGATTTTCATCTCTCAAACCTTTCCCAAACCTAACCCTAACAAGTGAGGAACTACTCACTCATTAGGGAATTGATAAACGAATTCATTTTTATGGTTTTCTTGTAATTAACTACGGTAGATAAAAAATTTATAACTACGGCAGAGAAATAAAATTGCTAGATAAAAAAAATTCAAGATAAAAAAACTTACTTCTTCATTGATGCACTCTTTGACAATTACAAGGAATTGAAAATCTAAGATCTAGAAATTAAAAGAGGCATCTCAAAAGAGCCACCCAAAAAGAGGCACGCTCCAAAAAGAGCTGTAGGCTTCCTATTTATAGATAATAGAAAACCTAGGGTTTACATCCGATCCATATCTAAAATTACAAAACTTCCCTGAGAAGCCTGGTCAACGCACCGACACCCACCGACAAAATGCACCGACATGTGTCCTATATGGCCGCGGATCTGCGGCCATATGCCTTGTTTGGCCGCGGATCCGCGGCCATCTTGGGGGTCTTAGGCTCTTTTCTTCAGGTATTCTTTTTGTTGTTTTTCCTTATATTTTCTTCACTTGGTTCTTCAGAATGTATTCTAGTTTCTTCCAGATTTCCACAGTGCAGAATGTTGTGGAATTTTACCGTTCGCTTCGTGTTGAAGTCTTGAATCTTGTGCTGCCTTCATGCTTTGTGAAATCGAACTGTTTGCTGATCTTCGTTTGTCCTTCAAACAGTTGGCAGCATCATAAAGATTCTTCTATTTGTTAGTCGTAGTCTCACTTTTGTAGTGTCTTTTCACCATTTTCACTGTATTGTTCCGAGAACCTGTAACCTGCAACTAATCAACAGACATGGATCAAAAGCACCTATTTATTTGCAATATGATTAAGACTGGGGAATATAATAATGCAAAATTATGATATGAACAAATAACCCCAAACTTATCTTTTGCTCGTCCCGAGCAAAACTAATTTATTCTCGAAAAAGCCTAACGTCACTTTCGCAGGGAAACGCGATTGCACTGAGCTCGTGCAATAAGCCGTTAAATCTCTAGGTGTCCTTAGTAGGAGGAGTGTTGTCTCCTGAGGGTTTTCAGCGGATACTACCCACAAAATCGTATCAATTTGGCATATTGACTTTCATTCTTTAATTAGGTATTCTAGCAAGAAATTCTATTATCTTTAACTTATAAATCATCAACCCATATTTTTCACACTATCTGTTCATTTAACTTAAGATCATACATGTTCTGCAAATTTACTTAGCTTTTAGCATCTTTTGAATTTTCCTTCTAAGGTTCCATCTCAACTTAGGTATTTCTATCATCTCTACTGAAAATATAAGTCCTATTTTTTATTCCTATCTCTCATCCAAACCCCAATCATATACCCCTACGCGTGTGTATGTATCACCCCTACACTTAGAAATTCAATTCAAGCTATCATACTCTTGTTCATCTTCCAAAGTACTTTTAGTTGGTGAATTTTAAATGAAATTGCTCACACATCCTTCATGCGACCGTTAATACTTCTTGAGGAATTAACGATCGATTACAAAATGTGTTCGTGCATTAAGGCGCAATTCCTCGTCTTGTAATAGCTAAGGCTTAGCAGTGACTCCCAAACCAGTTGGTCTAAGGCACTAGATGATGAAGCACCCTTGCTATATATTTTTTCTATTTATGCAGCCTTAAGTAATTACAAAACCAGTGTTCATTTTTTTATCTCTTTATTCATATTTGTACCCCTTTTATTTTATTTTCCTTCATACTAAGGATTTTAGACAAGAGCATTTCAAGGTATTTTCTACTATTCCAAGTTTCAAGGTGCGTGTTTGTGCAAGTTTTAGGGTATATATTTTCAGAATTTTGACTTAAAGTTCGGAATTATTTTTCAGACTTACACTTCAAACAAAAATTCAATACTCTTCCCTTATTTTGACTTAGCCCAAGAACTGAACTCAAAATTTGCCTATTTCTAAATAAACTATAAGGACATATATTTTCTACCGTTAAATTTTAAGAAAGGTTATTTTTAGGGTTTTTAATTTACCAAGTTTAGGATCTAGTTTTTCCTAACTAGTCAACCATCATGTTGAACTTAAGTCAAATATGGCCAAAATTGAACTTTTCAATTTTTATAATTTTTAAAATTTTTTAATTTTTTATGGGTTTTAAAATAAGTATGCAAATGCAAAAATATACACATGAATGCGAAAGAAGAAGGCTTACCGAGCACACCCCCAAACTTAAACTTGACAGTGCCCTCACTGTCAAGCTACACCAAGAGGGTCAAAAAATATCGGCACTCCCCTGTTTATTTTTTTTATATTTTTTTATTGTTAAAAGAAAAATATATATATATACAAAAAAGGTTCCCCCCAAACTTAAGTGAAACAGTGTTTCCACTGTTGAAGTATTAAAGTTCAGAGTTAGGGAGGAGAAAAAACACAGTATCAAGCTATACAAGGCCTTACACAGGCCAAAGGTTAGCACCATTCATTCAAAAATTTTATCGTTATAATGGTGTGGTTGGTGAAAGAATGGAGTGTAGAGAAAAGAAATGAGAAACACACGAGACCGTATGGGAAGAAAGGTGGAATATGGTCTCGGTATATTAAGAGAAGAATGGCGGAAGAGAGAAAGAAGTGTCGTACAAACTTGAGGGTGTAAATTGAGTGAATAAATTAGCACACTTTGTGATGACCGATGTGTTAAAAGCGATTGTGCTAATCTATCAACCCGTCGAGAAATGGGGTCAAATCCCTCAAGATTCGCGAGAAAATATGGGTACGTTGAACTTGTTAAACCAAACATTGAAAATGAAAGTGTAATGGTTTTTTGCAAGGTCGGAACGATGGAAAGGACGAAAGGGAGTGATTTAGGAAGGGTCACAGTAAAAGATTCAGGAGGGTGTACACAGTCAGTAGGAAGAACATGATGAATTGGAAAATCCGACTCATCAAGCAAAACTGGTTTATCCTCAATATTCTCCTCAAAATTTAGCTTATCCATGCCATTCTCATCAAAATCAAGACGCATATGAAGTTCGGGAAAAACATTTAATGATTTGGAATGATGAATTGGAGAGACAATTTCAATAAAATCTGCGGGTTCATCATCCAAAATATCCCCAGCGTCGATATCCTCGATCAAGTGAAAATTAATTTTCTCAGACACCTCATCAAAAGCATGGATATCAATCAATTCAGGTTCTAGAGTGGAGGTGTAGAGATTAAAAGGATTGGTGATGGTTTCACTCGAAAGGGACCCTTCGCAATCTGGCAAATCAAGCACTACAAAGTCGCACAACTCATTAAATGTTTTATTTTCAACTGGTGAATCATTTGGGACACTTGATAGACATTCAAAACTGGAGTTGTGGGATTCACTTGGGGATTGGGAGGTTTGATTTGGAAGTGTGTACAGCTCACTCTCACCACTCATATTCTCACTCTGTCCAACCGCCTCATCATGCATTGGAAAATTTGGAGCTACTTGGAAACTAGCTACCGGTTCACTAGATTGTCTTGATGAATTAAGGGCGGCAATGGATACATTCAAATTCCTCATCTGTTGGTTTGTCGCTACAATATAAGCTTCCAATGACTGTTCCAGACTAGACATGGGTTGTGAAGGGGTTTCAGTAAAAGATTCAAGATTGTTTGGATTCTGGAAACTCCCAAATGGCTGTGTAGAAGCAATGTCTAGGGAAGGTGCGAAAGTCGGGTAGGACTGGTAGGAATTGAATGGTTGGACAGGAGTAGGATCAACATTTGGATAAAAAGGTGAATGGACTTGTTGATCCCAAGAACTGGAAGTATTGAAAGGAGTGAAAGATCGGTTACGATATTGTTCAATATGTTCAGCAATAGACATGGGTTTCGAAGTTACAACAGGACTCGAAAAAGGAGTATCAACGTAAGAAGGTGGTGAAGGTTGAAATGGTTGATATAAGGTGGATTTCGGAGACCAAATGTTTCTCCTAAACGCTTCTATTCAATCTTTCAAAGAAATTTTGGGCATGGAGGGGTCATCGGAAATTCGACCAAAACAATTCGCGTAGGAAGAAAAATTTGGTTTAGGGTACCAAAGTTCGGCAAGAGTTTTGTGAGGTGGTGTACCCATGATGTGAGAAAGGAGAAGAAAAGAATGTGATGAGTTTTTTTTTATTTTAATTTTTTTTTTTTAAAAATGTTTTTGGAGTTTTGAAATTTTTGAAAGCGTTTTTTCAGAAATAGTTTTGCAAAATTTGTACGGAATTACGACACAATTTCAAACAATCGCAATTTATACATGCACAATCAAGTCTAGAGCTAAGGTCTCCTAAGTCAACTAGACTGCTCCTAACTGTTCCAAAGGGCAAGTTGTGAGATCCTCAAATCGCCTCTTCACTGCCAATTGTGGCCAGGTAAGCACAAGTAAAGAAAGGAGGGATCCGCTCACGAATCACCGTGAGACGGGCCTTTTAAAATTACCTTTCCTACTTTTCTAGCCTAGGCACCACAAAGTCAGGCTTAGATAAACGACCGATGCCTACAACCTTTCCTTTGTCCTAATAAGCACGACAGTCCCTAGTTGGCTGAGTCTAATATTTTTTATTAACTCGAAGGTTGATGCAAATGCTTTTTGTGATTTCTGGAGTCATAGGAAGGATAATGAAATCCTCACCCAATCTTGATTGGGGTTATAGCTCCTTAAAAATCCGTTTTAAATATGCAAAGCAATTAACACACCAAAAATCTAAAACACTTTCAAAAAAATTTCTATTTTGCAGCGCAAAGAATCCTGCACAAAAACAATTTATTGGAGAGGGAGAAAGATTTTGCGCAAAGAACCCTGCAGGAAAATTTTCAGTTGAGATCAGGAGGTTACAGAAGAGATAAAAAATACTCACAGAGGGATATGAGGTGATGACGTCAGCATGAGGCCGCGGATCCACGGTCAAAGGCACCAAATCGCGGCGGTTCCGCGGTCGAATGGTCGGTTTAGATCCTAAAAATTCTGTTCTGTGCTGTTTTGATCCTCCTCTGTCTGTTTAGATCTTCTGTTTGCTGTTTTGTTCACTGGTTTTGCTCCAGATCTGAATTTGTCCTTCTTCCTTTCCTGTACAATTCACACAATACCTCTAAAAAAGAACAAGATGATTTTTATTTTTATTGGATTTAAAAAAAATTGTTTGTTTTTAAAGTTTTCAATTTTTTTAAATTTTTTTATTTTTTATAATTTTTTTCTTAACCCGAAATTACACAAAGAAAAAGACTTCCGTTTCCCCGGCAACGACGCCATTTGATTGATCGTTCTTTTGCGTATGCGTTTCCGAAATCAAAGAATTATATACCGCAATCAAGACGGTGTCGCTTGGTAGCTAGCCGGTTGAGTACGGGTCGGTCCACAGGGAGATGGATTCCTATTCTTTATGTTTTAACGAGTTAAGTCCAAAAGATTTTGGGTTTTAATTTTAAGACCTAAGAATGAGATAAAAGTTTATAAAAAGCTTGCTAGGGTTAAGATTAGGTTAGTTTGGAAAATCAATTATTCTCACCCTTTCTTTGGCCTAATTAAGAACTTTTAGGTGTTAAGGTAATAGTTAACAAAGGGGATTAGCACGATCGGGAAGAAACTGGGTTTCTTTCTCTAGGTCCTTGTCCGTCCTTTCTTAACTCTTACCCTAACCTCCATGGAAAACAATCACAACCGGTATTTAACTAGGGTATCACCGCTACCTCGTGGGATAGGGTGCCGTAGTGAGCGGTGTGTGTATGTATGCATAGAGTCCTACTTTATTATGTTGAACGGGCAAGTAAGGGTTGGGAGATTTTCATCTCTCAAACCTTTCCCAAACCTAATCCTAACAAGTGAGGAACTACTCACTCATTAGGGAATTGATAAACGAATTCATTTTTATGGTTTTCTTTTAATTAACTACGGCAGATAAAAAATTTATAACTATGGCAGATAAAAAATTTATAACTACGGCAGATAAAAAATTTATAACTACGGCAGAGAAATAAAATTGTTGGATAAAAAAAATTCAAGATAAAAAAACTTACTTCTTCATTGATGCACTCTTTGACGATTACAAGGAATTGAAAATTTAAGATCTAGAAATTAAAAGAGGCACCCAAAAAGAGACATGCTCCAAAAAGAGCTGTAGGCTTCCTATTTATAGATAATAGAAAACCTAGGGTTTACATCCGATCCATATCTAAAATTACAAAACTACCCTGAGAAGCCTGGTCAACGCACCGACACCCACCGACAAAATGCACCGACACGTGTCCTATATGGCCGCGGATCCGCGGCCATATGCCTTGTTTGGCCGCGGATCCGCGACCATCTGGGGGGGGGTCTTGGGCTCTTTTCTTCAGGTATTCTTTCTGTTGCTTTTTCCTTATATTTTCTTCACTTGGTTCTTCAGAATGTATTCTAGTTTCGTCCAGATTTCCACAGTGCAGAATATTGTGGAATTTTACCGTTCGCTTCGTGTTGAAGTCTTGAATCTTGTGCTGCCTTCGTGCTTTGTGAAATCGAACTGTTTGCTGATCTTCATTTGTCCCTCAAACTTTCGGCGGCATCATAAAGATTCTTCTATTTGTTGGTCGTAGTCTCACTTTTGTAGTGTTTTTCACCATTTTCACTGTATTGTTCGGAGAACCTGTAACCTGCAACTATTCAACAGACATGGATCAAAAGCACCTATTTATTTGCAATATGATTAAGGCTGGGGAATATAATAATGCAAAATTATGATATGAACACACCCCACGTGCCAAGAACATGGGCGCTAGCGCCCCACGTGCCAGGCACGTGGGCGCTAGCACTCTGGACGCAGGAGCGCTAGCGCTTTGGGCGCTAGCGCTCTGGGCACTAGCGCTCTGAGCGCAAGAGCGCTAGCGCTTTGTGCGCAAGGGCGCTAGCGCTTTGGGCACTAACGCCCCATGTGCCAGACACGTGGGCTCTCGGGCGCTAGCGCTTTGAGCGCAAGGGCGCTAGCGCCTCACGTGCCAGGCACGTGGGCGCTCGGGAGGCAAAAGGGACTTGGTCCCTACAACGGGAGTTGTACTCCCAGAAAGGAACACTTATTATTATTATTATTATTTTTTGTGTGTGTATATATATATATATATATGAGGAGTTAAACTCCTAGGATATTTTGAAGCTGATGAAGGGTCTCCCCTTGAGCCCTGGATCTTCCCCAAAGTGGGGTTTCTGGAGATGGGTCTCCTTCTTCTTCCTGTCGTTTGGCCGGATCATGGATAAAGGGGGTGAGATTTAAAGATCTCCCATTTTTGAGATCTAATGGAAGATCTGAATTCCCATTTGTGGGTTTTGTGGTGAAAAACTATTTAGTTTTATAAAAGGAAGAGTAAAACTCTTGATTTAATTCAAAAAAAAGTAGAAGGTTTTAGAATCTTGAGGAAGGAGAAGATCACAAATCTTGATGCTTTTTGGGAGAGAGAAAAAGTTGTTGAGATATTTGTTCCCGTCAAAATTTCTGCGCAAAAGAGCTCAAGGTATCAAATGGCAGTGATACGCTTAAGAAAATGCGAACCAGTATTTTGCGAACTGTATTTTGACAAACTCCCAAATGAGAAACAGCTAAATTCTGATGGTATCGAAAGCATCTCGAAAAATCCTTCGATTTGATATATTATGGGCCTCATAATTCATCCGGGATCAAAAGTTATGAGGCATCACGTGCCTACACATGATCGGGGGTCACGTGCAGACACGTGATGGGTTCCTAAGCTCTTAATTAATAGAATTAAATTCTAATAAAAAAATCAATCAATGGGGCATCACGTGCTCACACGTGATAATTTCTGAGTGCTTTAAAAATAACAGAATTAAATTCCGGCTAAAAGCTTAAACAGTGGGGTCATGTGCTCACACGTCATAGGCATCTAAACCTTCTGAACTAATAGAATTAAATTCTAAATTAAGGGAAATCAAAAAACCCTAACCGGAAAAATATTTCTCTAAATCTTTCTAAACAAAAAAGATGGTGCTCTGTAAAATGGAGCACCGTTGGATTGAAAATCCAATGGTGATTAAAAATCACCAATTTATGGAAAGATTTTATACAAGGAAAGATTTCCCTGAAATTTGCCAGGAATAACAGATAAAAGATCTTTTGTATTAAAAATCCAATGGTGAATAAAATTCACTGAGTGATCTAAAAGATCATGTTGGTTACAAAATCAATTAAAATCTTTTAATGAAAGATTGACAAAACAAA
Source organism: Agapanthus africanus (assembly GCA_030015575.1). Lineage (NCBI taxonomy): Eukaryota > Viridiplantae > Streptophyta > Magnoliopsida > Asparagales > Amaryllidaceae > Agapanthus > Agapanthus africanus. Next base: position 932,057,783 of record CM057337.1, on the reverse strand, counting down.
TTGATTCTTTTCTTTCTCATATAAATAGGAGCAAAGAAGAGAAGAGAAGGGATCTACTTTTTTGGGAGATAACAACAACAGAGAGAAAAAAGAGAGGAGAATTTAATTCTCAAGAGAAAAAAAAAGATCTCTTCAGAGAAAAGAAACCCTATGTGAGAAAGGGGAAAGAGATCTAAGTTCCATAAAACAAAGAGAATTTAATTCTCAATTTAAGAGTTTAACTCTTCTGAATAAGAACTTAGTTCTTCCTTTGGTTGAAAATCTGCAGAAGCAGATCTCCCCACAAGTTGAGAATTTAATGCTCATCGGGGAGATTCTGCCATGCAGATCCAAAACTTAGAGGGAGAATTGAGTTTAAGGAATTTAATTCCCCCAAATTCATATGAATTTAATTCCTCCAAAACAGAACTAAGGTTTAACCCTATATGAGAATTTAATTCTCCCAAATTCATAGGAATTTAATTCCTCCAAAACGGAATTAGGGTTTAACCCTATATGAGAATTTAATTCTCCCAAATTCATAGGAATTTAATTCCTCCAAAACACAACTAGGGTTTAACCCTATATGAGAATTTAATTCTCCCAAATTCATAGGAATTTAATTCCTCCAAAACAGAACTAGGTTTAACCCTACATAAGAATTTAATTCTTTCAAAACACATGGGAATTTAATTCCTCTAAAATGAAATTAGGGTTTAACCCTATAACTGAATTTAATTCTTAAAAGAAAAAAGGATATAAAAATCTCCATGCACGTAAAGAGATCATTACCCAACTTGGTCACGTGGTAACACGTGACCCTCATCCTCAATGAGTAAAAAAGAACGAACAAGACTAGGTCACGTGCTCCCACGTGACCCTTAAACAGATTCCTAAAAATAAGAAGGAATTAGTCCAGAGGCAATGCCTCACGTGTTCCCACATGACCCTCATAAATGAAGAGAACAAAGCCAAATGCAGTATTGATTTTGGGTGCCCTCACGTGTCCCCACGTGACCCCTTAATAAACACTTTAATAATCAATACATGGCTACTCATCACGTGCCAACACGTGATGGCTTGAAGACTAAAAGTGTTTAACACTTATTTGAATATTCTGATAATAAAATAAAGGAGGTCTGGCCCCATCTTCAGGCGCCTCATGTGACCCCTTCCTTTCTAGTGTTCAACACTATTTTGAGTATTTTGTCTCCAGTGTTTAACACTGTTTTAAATACATCACGTGAGGACACGTGACCGCCAGATGTCCTCTAGTGTTTAAGACTATTTTCAAATCAGTTTAGCCCAAATTGGCTAAGTTTTCCAGAGGCAAATCTCCCCTTCAAATGAGCCTTAAAATCCAGAACTATAATGTTTAAGTGCTCAGCCGAAGACAAAATGTTCTCAGATCCTTCAAACTCTTGTTTAGCATTGCTAAATAATGAGGGGCTGAACCCAGACAAATGCTCAACGGGCCAACAAAGAGCCAACATTTCAAACTTAATTGGACTTAGCCTAAATTGGCCATAAGTCCTCAATTCAGATTTAACTGAGCCAATGTGCTCATAATCTAATTAATTGATCTTAGTTCCAAATTGGACTACAGATCTCCCAATCAACTTTGGTTCAAGGGTACATCTCTGAACTCCTCTGATATTTGTCGTTATAATCCTTCAACGTCTTTAGAGAGGTGACAGGTCCCGATAACCAATCATTCCATGGACTGTGAGGTCCTTAAACTCATGGACTATGATGTCCTTAACCTCGGACTGTGGGGTCCCTTTAAACCCACGGACTATGATGTCCTTAACCTCGGACTGTAGGGTCCCATTAAACCCACGGACTATATGTCCTTAACCTTGGACCACCATGTTCTTAAACTGGCAATTGACCGCAAAGTCCCTAAACTAAAACAATAGAGTTCAAATACTCTTTTGTTGGATCTAAATGATTCTGTTTAGTAGATCTTAGTCTAAAATTAGACTAACGTATCCTTAACAAACTGTTAAGTTGATCTTAGTCTAAAATTAGACTAACGTATCCTTAACAAATCTTAGTCTCAAATGAGACTAACGCATCCTTAAACCCAACCCCAAACCCAAATCTAAGAAGATACAGATTTGGACTAATCCACGCCCTACGGGCGACAACATAAATTAGTCTCCGTATACAATCCACGGGCAACCAAAAACAAAACAAACACCAACGACACGAAGTGACCATCTGGAGAAGGAGAAAGTGGTTACCGCCATGCGGTAGCATAATTAACTGCAGGGGCTTGCGCCTGCAGGGAAGAGCGCCCCACAATCAAAAACCCCTCAAATGAGGGGGAATTTGACGAAATCTGCTACATCGGTCACATCCATTTAAACCTTCGCTACATGGTGTCATAAATTAATTTGGCATCTTCGGGGAGGTTGACGGATAGCACCAATTAGCATCTATCCCCAAATTCAGGCAAGACGGACCCGCGCGGTCGCGTCTCCGTGTTTTCGGCGGAGAACAATATTTTCATTATCTTGGCCTTTATAGGCAATACACTTTACATGTAGCCCCTTGGGCTTTACAAAAATGGAATTTTGCCCATCCCATGGCTCATGTGCCATTTCTTTTTGCACATAAGCCATGGGCTTTACAAAAATTTGGCTCTATGTCCATTCATGCATAAAAAATTACATAAAAAATTACATAAAAATTATTTATTACATGATTTCATTTTGGACATGGAGGAGGACCGGCCGCTTCATGTTCGGACTCGACCTGGGCATAGGCCCACTTGATCCGGGCTTGGGCCCACTTGGCTTGGGGTTGACCTTGACTTTGACTTGGTCAATCGGATCAGTCTTTACAAGGATCTCCCATCAAAGGATCAGTCTTTACAAGGCTGGCCACTCCGGCTCCCGTTCCTGCCCAAAGGTCTGTCTTTGACAGATTGAATACTGCTACTCAACGAACATCGGTCTTCAAAAGGCTGGTGCCAGCAGCGCCTGACCAGAACAGGGGTTATAACAAAGCCATCCCCATAGCTCAACCAACACCATCTGCACGATATGCTCGCCGTCGTCACTGGCGCCGAGTAAGGAGGGCTGGGGATAGCTCCCCTTCTGGACTAACTCTGCCAGCTCCAATGGTGGAAATCAATGCTGCTATTCCAACTGGGAACAGCTTTGAACCGCTTAGGAGGATTCACAAGAACTCTCCGACTGCCGTTGTCACGCCCCGCTTCCCAAAATACGGAAAACGAGGGATGACTAGGCCATCCATGCTCCTACGGTCAAGGAATAATCCCGCCGTAGTCACACTTCGGCTTCTAACATTACATGGTAATCAGTAAATAAAGCACAGCAGTAAAGGAATTACATCACTAAATTATTACATTAAAATCCGTTGTTCACAAATTACAAATAAACATGAAGAGTTACTAACCAAGTTCAATTACACGATCACTTTTATGGAAAGCAGAAAAGAAAGAAAAGTACTCCAGACTAGATCTCCGTGAGCTCGAAAGATAGATCCGTCTCCTGCGCTGGTTCTTCCACGGAATCTGAGCATGCATACTCAGGTCGTCAGAGCGACACAATAGCAATATTATTATAATGTGGTGAAACATGTAAATGAGGTAATAACAGTGAAAGTACAATGCGTGTAATCGCTATGTCACTATATGATGCAAAGTATGATCTGTGTCCCTATCAGTCTCTAGGTCAAGTTTGAAATCGTATAGTGGAAAGGAAGATCATGTTTAACAGGAGTCTCGTACATACCCGAGACAACGGCCCACATGCCCGGGACATAACCCTGTCAGCCGGATCGCTAGATCCTACCTAATATATATATCACTGCTCGAATGATCATCCTCTAAAACACGGTCCTGCTAAATACGATTCTCTTTCCACTTCGATTTCCCCTTTTTCCCCAGGTATACACTATTTATGATTTTGATTTAGTCGTGTACAAATATACCAATGGCACGGTTTTATCACTGTTCACTGTATCAATCACTGTCACGAATCATTCACTTTCCATTGGTGTACTCGACACTCCTAAACCAATATCATTCACGCACGATAATGCAATGTCCACTGAGCACTAACACGCACTAACACTATGTATATGGCAATTGGGGTATGATATGTGTGTGTATGCCATTAACAAGCCATGTATGTTATGAACCAATATGCACGTCATCAGCTTACAAAATTTGTATTAATTCATATGTTTAGAATTCAACAAAATGATACAAATACGATAAATAGCACACTCTGTCAGCAATTCATCAAAATTAGTTTCATTTCAATCGGGTTCCCGGTATTCAAGTTACAGCCGTTTCATTTTAAGTGCTCGCGGCTGGAAATTCAGTTTCTGAACTGAACGTCCGTTTCGCGACACGAATTTCACCCTGTTGGGTTCAGAATTTAGCGATTCTACAGCTGAATAAAATCTAGGGTTTTCAATAGGGTATTCAACGTAATAGACGGATTCTCAATCGCGTCTGTACGTCGAAAGTTATACACTGTTTAACACTAGTTCGTCACTTCTGAATCTGTTTTGGACTGTTATACGTCCTGCCTTTTTAATTTACAAATTAAATAGCAAACGACGATGAAACGGAATGAAAACACTTATGTTATTTACCTAACAGATTCACCTTTAATAAGATGCAGAGTTACGCAACATACGAGTTCAGGAAACCAAGTGGTACACATTACGGAACATTAAACAGTAATTAGAGTCGCTCTGGACTGCAGTCCAGAGTCGCACTCCGATCCAAATGTCGTCACAATTTCGGTATAGAAACCATTGGAAACTTGCATAGGGTTAAAGTTCGTCTAGTCGTCTTCGATTTAAGCCCTCTAACGTATCATTTCAATAAGTACGTAATTTATGGTGATTTTAACAACTTTCAGATACGTGAAATTTCTAGTTTTACGGGTATATTTGGGGGTATTCATTTTAGTCACTAACAGTCGTATTTTCCAGTAAGATTTATACAAGGTATTCATCACTACATGGGCCAGCATAGACAATCTAATTTCGTCAAATTAGGTGAATATTTTCATTGGGATCATGCATCGAACATGTATGTCACATAATCTACCGGAAATTGTAAATTTGTTATCTATACGATTTAAGTTTGTAACACGAATATATTAGCATGTAGCAAGTAAAATACTTGCCTGGAAACATTTTGGTTGATGTTCGATAGCGACAACGTCACGAGCGCGTGACGAACGGCGCGAATTGGTTTGCACAACCTTGGCTCGCGATATGGGTTTGACGTCGAAGTTGCCCGGAGACGTTTCACGGTCACTGGAAGCGGAGGGGGTGCTCTGTGGTTCGCCTGGGAAGTGGTGGGGTCAACGACGGTCGGCGGCGTCGCTCCGGCGATGGCAGCAGGGTGTAAGGTTGTGTGTGTGGGTTTTTAGGTTTTGGAAAGAAGGAGAGAGAGCTCGGGTGTGGGTCTTTTGGAGTGATGATGACGATGCTGAGGATGGAGAAGTCGACGGGGGTTTCAGGTGCAGTGGGGCTCGCTGGTGTCATGGGTGCCGGTGGTCGGGTGGATGCAGGTGAGCTCGGGTGTACAGGGGTTGGGTGTGTAGGGGTTCTCGGTTGGTGGAGTAAGATAGTGAGGGGTTCTGTGGGTGGAGGAGACACGAGGGAGGAGGATGAGGTGGTGTGGTCGTCGGCGTCGGCATCGTTGTCGGTGTAGGGAAACGAGGCAGTGGGTTCGGTGTTAGAGAGAGAGAGTTTTTAGAGAGAATGTGAGGAGTTGAGAGGGAGATAGGGGAGACGAGGGGAGAACGTTGAGGGGATCGCGAGGGGTGCGCGTCGTGGGGTAACGGCGCATGAGCGTGGGCATGGGCGCGAGGTAAGGCGAAGAAAGTGGATCGAGTGAGCGGGAAAGGGAAATAGCCGTTGGGAGAAGATGAAGGGGCGAAGCGGGTCGGGTCGGGTTCAGAAGGTGTGGGCTTGGGGTATGGCTGAAGGAAAAAATAGGAGTTTTGGGTTTAATTTTAATAAAAGAAAAACGGGCTGAGGAAGAGACGGGCTGGGCTGGGAATGGAGTGCTGGGCTTCGGGGAAATTGTTTTAATTATGAGGGGGAAAATTCTATGGGCTGAGGGTTTTTTTAAAGAAAAGGAAATGATTTATAGGAAGTTAATTCATTTTATGAAAGGGAATGGGCTGAGTTTGGATTTAGGTTTAATTCATTTGATTTTCTTTGGGTTTTGATTAATCTAAATATTGAGACTCAAGCAACCAATTACCAACGAAATTTACGAGGGAAAAATCAGGAAATAAACGGGAACTAGGAAAATACAGGAAAATTCTATAGATGGGGAACGGGGATTTACAACATACCCCCCTTACAAAAATTTCGTCCTCGAAATTTAACAAGGATACAAGAAAACAACAGGACTACACAAAGAGATGCGGAAAACGTGCGCGGATATCTTCCTCCCGCTCCCAGGTAGATTCTCCTGGTGAACGACCGCCCCAAGATACTCGGACTAACGGAATGACCTTATTCTTCAGCACTTTCTCTCTGCGGTCGAGGATGGTAGTGGGCTGCTTCTCGTATGATAGATCGGTACTCAAAACTAGCTCAGAATAGTCCAGGACATGGCTCTCATCCCGAACATAACGCCGCAACTGAGACACGTGGAAGGTATTGTGTACACCAGCTAGCGATGGAGGCAAAGCAAGTCGGAAAGCCACCTCTCCTACTCGCTCTAGCATCTCAAAAGGTTCGATAAAACGGGGACTGAGCTTTTCCCGACCTCCGAACCTGATAACTCCACGGGTAGGGGAAATCTTTAAGAACACGTGATCTCCGACTTCGAATTCTAGTGCCTTCCTGCTGGTATCTACCCAACTCTTCTGTCGATCCTGAGCCGTCTTAATACGCTGCCTGATCATTTAGACCTTGTCGACTGTCTGAACAATGAGTTCGGGGCCCAGTAATCTTCGTTCTCCCACATCATCCCAACATACTGGGGATCGACACTTCCGCCCGTAAAGTGCTTCGAAAGGAGCCATCTGGATGCTAGCCTGATAACTGTTGTTATAGGAAAACTCGACTAGATGCAGATGGTCTTCCCAGGAACCCTGAAAGTCCAACATACAGGCTCTCAACATATCCTCGAGCATCTGAATCGTACGCTCGGACTGTCCATCCGTCTGCGGGTGATAAGCTGTGCTGAATTTAAGGCGGGTACCCAAGCTCTCCTGTAAGCTCCTCCAAAAGTGCGGCACGAATCTGGTGTCCCGATTTGACACAATGCTGACTGGAACACCATGAAGTCGCACTATCTCCTGCATATATCTCTCTGCCAGTGACTCTGTCGACTGTCCCACTCGGAATGGTATGAAGTGTGCAGCTTTCGTGAGGCGATCGACGATAACCCAAATGGCGTTATTGCCCCTAGGGCTCCATGGTAAGGCCGTCATGAAATCCATAGTAATGTGCTCCCACTTCCATTCTGGTATCGGCAGTGGTTGTAACAATCCCGCTGTCCTCTGATTCTCCGCCTTCACCTGCTGGCATACTAAGCATCTGGATACGAACCTCGCAATCTCCCGCTTCATTCCGTTCCACCAAAAGTGCTGCTTTAGGTCTCGGTACATCTTCGTACCTCCCGGATGCACAGAATAAGCTGAACTATGCGCTTCAGCCAGTACCTTTTCTCGAACATCTCCCTTGGGTACGCAGAGTCTGCTACCGAATCTCAGAGAACCGTCTTCATGTATGATCAAGTCCATTCTTAGCCCGGCTTCTACTTGCGCTCTGAACTTTTGCAATCGGGGATCATCCGCTTATGCAGCCTTGATGCAATCCACCAGAGAAGACTGCACCTGCAGTTGCCAAAGTTGACTGAGTGCGCCCGGCGTAACGACTTCAAGCTCGAGTCTCTGGAAGTCCTCAATAATGCTCCTCTGACTGGTCAACATCATGACCGCTGGTTTGCGACTGAGCACATCTGGTACAACATTCACCTTCCCCGGGTGATACTGAAGGTCTAAGTCATAATCTGCCATCAGCTCTAGCTATCGGCGCTGCCTCATGTTTAGTTCCTTCTGAGTGAAGACGTACTTCAGACTTTTATGATCCGTGTACACCTCCACTTTCTCGCCCAAAAGGTAGTGCCTCCAAATTTTCAACGCAAAGACTACTGCAGCTAATTCCAAGTCATGCGTAGGATAGTTCTTCTCGTGATTTCTCAGTTGTCGAGAGGTGTAAGCAACCACTCGGCCGTGCTGCATCAGAACACAGCCTAAACCCTTCCCTGAGGCATCACTGTGTATCACCAAACCACCGGAATCATCTGGTACTGTAAGAATAGGCGCCGTGGTTAACTTCTGCTTCAGCGTGTCAAATGCTTGAGTGCACTCCTCTGTCCATGCAAACGGTACATCCTTCCGTGTCAGCCTCGTCAATGGTTCAGCGATTCTTGAGAAGTCTTGGACGAATCTCCGATAATAACCCGCCAATCCCAGAAAACTCCTAATCTCGGCCACTGACTTCGGCGTTGGCCAATCTCTGACAGATTCTATCTTTGCCGGGTCCACCGAGATGCCTTCGCCCGAAACAATATGCCCCAAAAACTGAACCTTGTCGAGCCAGAATTCACACTTGCTTAGCTTCGCATACAGCTTCTCTTCCCGAAGAATTTGTAGAACCGTGCGCAAATGTTCAGCATGCTCCTCCCGGGTCTTCGAGTAGACAAGTATGTCGTCGAAAAACACAACGACAAATGTGTCCAAGTACTTTGCAAACACCCTGTTCATCAAGTCCATGAATATTGCTGGGGCATTGGTAACACCAAACGGCATCACAAGGAACTCGTAATGTCCGTATCGGGTCCTGAAAGCCGTCTTGCATACATCCTCGGCTGCCACTCTGATTTGATGATATCCAGAACGGAGGTCCAACTTCGAGAATACCTTGGCCCCACTTAACTGATCGAATAAGTCGTCGATGCGTGGGATTGGGTACTTGTTCTTTATTGTGACCTTGTTCAGCTCCTGATAATCTATACACATTCGCAGCGATCCATCCTTCTTCTTTACTAACAGAACTGGTGCACCCCACGGTGAAGCGCTCGGCCGAATAAATCCTTTCTCCAATAGCTCTTCAATTTGCTTCTTTAACTCCGCCAACTCAACTGGTGCCATTCTGTATGGGGCCTTGGATACTGGGGCCGTACCTGGAGTCAAATCGATCGAGAACTCCAAGATGCGAGGAGGTGGTAGACCTGGTAGGTCTTCAGGAAATACGTCCAGAAAGTCCCGAACAATCTCTGGGGCTAGGCTCTCATCAATCTTCATAACTGTCAGCTCCTTGGGCTTGGCTCTGTACTTGGCTGGCTCCAAAGATTCGCTTCCGCCCTCGAAAATAAACTCCGGGTGATTGGGAATGCGGAAGATCACATTCCTTGCACGTCAATCGATAACTGCATGGAAGGTACTCATCCAATCCATCCCGAGAATTGCGTCGTAACTGCCTGTCCCAATCAGAAGGAAATTCGCATGGAATTCCCTGCCACATATTACAACCGGACATGATCTACATTCTCGACTAGATATTATAATGCCATTACCCGTATGTATCTCCCAGCCCTTGGTTAGTCGTTCATGTGGTATAGAGTGTGTATCAGTGAAATGCTCAGACAAGAAACAGTGCGATGCTCCAGAATCAAATAGTACTCTAGCTGGCAAGGAATGTACGAGTAGAGTACCTGTAACAACGTCTCCTGACGCCTCTGCCTGCTCGGCAGTCAAGGTGAAAGACCGTCCCTGACCGCGTCCTGTAAAGGGTTGCCTCTGCTCCTGTGGCCTCTGCTGTGGCGGTCCAGAACCTCTCTGTATCTCTGCTCGCTCAGGGCAACCGCTAATCCTGTGCTGACTGGATCCGCAAATCAAGCACTGTCCCTTGGCACAACGACAGTCCTTCTGGGTATGCCCATCTCTACCGCAGTAGCCGCAAACTACGTTCTGTCTCTGGGGGCGATGCCGTGGCACGAACGGGCGCTTCATTTATGTCGTTCTAGGCCTGTGAACCGGTATGGTTCCTCGAGAAGGTGCAGGGGTACATGCTGGAACGACTGGGGGTTTCCTAAACTTGTTGATCAATTGCTCCTGAACTCTCGCCGCGTTGAGTACCTGTGCGAAAGTCTGCAACTCCAGTGATGCAATCAACTGCTGCAACTCGAAATCAAGCCCCTGCAAGAAGCGTCTGGCCCTGGTGGCCTCTGAGGCGACCATGTATGGGGCAAAACGGCTCAAACGGTTGAACTCTGCCGCATATACGTCCACTTGGCATCCATTCTGCTTCAATAGAATAAATCATTCCTCCATCTCTGCCTTGGCGGTGGAAGGGAAATAATGATCTAGGAAGCACTCTTTGATTTTGCCCCACACAATCGGCCTGTCCAGCCTGCTTTCTTCCACTGACCACCAAGTACGGGCTTCATCTTCCAATTGGATCTTTATCACGTCCACCCTATCTTCATCTGGTACCCTGGCGGCTGTCAGTAAGTTTTCCATGTTCACTAACCATTGCTCAGCCTCAAGGGGTTCAGCTAGCCCTGTGAATGCAGCTGGATGCAACCGTCGGATGTCTGATACGGTACCAGCCCTAGCATGATAGGCTGGTGGGGTAGCGCTCTCGGGGGCGGTAGTGAGTGCGGAGGGTCCTCATGCGGCGATAATCGCCCTAAGTCCCTTAGCGAGTAAGTCTGTCTTCCTCTCCTGAGCTTCCGTGAGAGAGGTCGGTGCACTAAGTATTCTTTCCGTGCGGTCCTGAGAACTGGAGTCCGAGGAGGGGTCATTCGGGGACGTCATATCGCTGGACGATTCAAAAGGATAAGATCAGATTCAAGGATGAAAATCAGGAATAGTGAAACGAAATTAATGTAATACCGTATAGTTAATGTTATCCCTTGTTACTAAACATGGCTCTGATACCAACTAAACCATGTCACGCCCCGCTTTCTAAAATACGGAAAACGAGGAATGACTAGGCCAGCCATGCTCCTACGGTCAAGGAATAATCCCGCCGTAGTCACACTTCGGCTTCTAGCATTACATGGTAATCAGTAAATAAAGTACAGCAGTAAAGGAATTACATCACTAAATTATTATATTAAAATCCATTGTTCACAAATTACAAATAAACATGAAGAGTTACTAACCAAGTTCAATTACACGATCACTTTTATGGAAAGCAGAAAAGAAAGAAAAGTACTCCAGACTAGATCTCCGTGAGCTCGAAAGATAGATCCGTCTCCTGCGCTGGTTCTTCCACGGAATCTGAGCATGCATACTCAGGTCGTCAGAGCGACACAATAGCAACATTATTATAATGTGGTGAAACATGTAAATGAGGTAATAACAGTGAAAGTACAATGCGTGTAATCGCTATGTTACTATATAATGCAAAGTATGATCTGTGTCCCTATCAGTCTCCAGGTCAAGTTTGAAATCATATAGTGGAAAGGAGGATCATGTTTAACAGGAGTCTCGTACATACCCAAGACAACGGCCCACATGCCCGGGACATAACCCTGTTAGCCGGATCGCTAGATCCTACCTAATATATATATATATATCACTGCTCGAATGATCATCCTATAAATACGGTCCCGCTAAATACGATTCTCTTTCCATTTCGATTTCCCCTTTTTCCCCAGGTATACACTATTTATGATTTTGATTTAGTCGTGTACAAATATACCAATGGCACGGTTTTATCACTGTTCACTGTATCAATCACTGTTACGAATCATTCACTTTCTATTAGTGTACTCGACACTCCTAAACCAATATCATTCACGCACGATAATGCAATGTCCACTGAGCACTAACACGCACTAACACTATGTATATGGCAATTGGGGTATGATATGTGTGTGTATGCCATTAACAAGCCATGTATGTTATGAACCAATATGCATGTCATCAGCTTACAAAATTTGTATTAATTCATATGTTTAGAATTCAACGAAATGATACAAATACGATAAATAGCACACTCTATCAGAAATTCATAAAAATTAGTTTCATTTCAATCGGGTTCCCGGTATTCAAGTTACAGCCGTTTCATTTTAAGTGCTCGCGGCTGGAAATTCAGTTTCTGAACTGAACGTCCGTTTCGCGACACGAATTTCACCCTGTTGGGTTCAGAATTTAGCGACTATACAGTTGAATAAAATCTAGGGTTTTCAATAGGGTATTCAACGTAATAAACGGATTATCAATCGCGTTTGTACGTCGAAAGTCACACACTGTTTAACACTAGTTCGTCACTTCTGAATCTGTTTTGGACTGTTATACGTCCTGCCCTTTTAATTTACAAATTAAATAGCAAACGACGATGAAACAGAATGAAACCACTTATGTTATTTAGCTAACAGATTCAACTTTAATAAGCTATAGAGTTCCGCAATATACGAGTTCAGAAAACCAAGTGGTACACATTACGGAACAGTAAACAGTAATCAGAGTCGCTCTGGACTGCAGTCCAGAGTCGCACTCCGATCCAAATATCGTCACAATTTCGGTACAGAAACCATTAGAAACTTGTATGGAGTTAAAGTTCGTTGAGTCATATTCGATTTAAGCCCTCGAACACACCATTTCAATATGTACGTAATTTATGGTGATTTTAACAACATTCAGATACGTGAAATTTCTAGTTTTACGGGTATATTTGGGGGTATTCATTTTAGTCACTAACAGTCGTATTTTCCGGTGAGATTTATACAAGGTATTCATCACTACATGGGCCAGCATAGACAATCTAATTTCGTCAAATTAGGTGAATATTTTCATTGGGATCATGCATCGAACAAGTATGTCACATAATCTACCGGAAATTATAAATTTGTAATCTATACGATTTAAGTTTGTAACACGAATATATTAGCATGTAGCAAGTAAAATACTTGCCTGGAAATATTTTGGTTGATGTCCGACAGCCGCAACGTCACGAGCACGCGACGAACGGTGCGAATTGGTTTGCACGACCTTGGCTCGCGATACGGGTTTGACGTCGGAGTTGCCCGGAGACGTTTCACGGTCACTGGAAGCGGAGGGGGTGCTCTGTGGTTCGCTTGGGAAGTGGTGGGGTCGACGACGGTCGGCGGCGTCGCTCCGGCGATGGCAGTAGGGTGTAGGGTTGTGTGTTTGGGTTTTTGGGTTTTGGAAAGAAGGAGAGAGAGCTCGGCTGTCGGTCTTTTGGAGTGATGATGATGATGCTGAGGATGGAGAAGTCGACGGGGGTTTCAGGTGCAGTGGGGCTCGCCGGTGTCGTGGGTGCCGGTGGTCGGGTGGATGCAGGTGAGCTCGGGTGTACAGGGGTTGGGTGTGTAGGGGTTCTCGGTTAGTGGAGTAAGATAGTGAGGGGTTCTGTGGGTGGAGGAGACACGAGGGAGGAGGATGAGGTGGTGTGGTCGTCGGCGTCGTCGTCGTCGTCGGTGTAGGGAAACGAGGCAGTAGGTTCGGTGTTAGAGAGAGAGAGTTTTTAGAGAGAATGTGAGGAGTTGAGAGGGAGATAGGGGAAACGAGGGGAGAACGTTGAGGGGATCGCGAGGGGTGCACGTCGTGGGGTAACGGCGCACGAGCGTGGGCGTGGGCGTGGGCGTGGGCATGGGCGTGGGCGCGGGGTAAGGCGAAGAAAGTGGATCGAGTGAGCGGGAAAGGGAAATAGCCGTTGGGAGAAGATGAAGGGGCGAAGCGGGTCGGGTCGGGTTCAGAAGGTGTGGGCTTGGGGTATGGCTGAAGGAAAAAATAGGAGTTTTGGGTTTAATTTTAATAAAAGGAAAACGGGCTGAGGAAGAGACGGGCTGGGCTGGGAATGGAGTGCTGGGCTTCGGGGAAATTGTTTTAATTGTGAGGGGAAAAATTCTATGGGCTGTGGGTTTTTTCTAAAAAAAAGGAAATGATTTATAGGAAGTTAATTCATTTTATGAAAGGGAATGGGCTGAGTTTGGATGTCGGTTTAATTCATTTGATTTTCTTTGGGTTTTGATTAATCTAAATATTGAGACTCAAGCAACCAATTACCAACGAAATTTACGAGGGAAAAATCAGGAAATAAACGGGAACTAGGAAAATACAGGAAAATTCTATAGATGGGGAACGGGGATTTACAGCCGTGCTGAAGAGATCTCCTCCACCTATGGAGATTACTACAGAAAAGAAGACGGAGCAGCCCCCTCAGTGGCTTTCTTCCAAAATTTACAAAGTCCGGCGACAGGTCCAAGAATCAGTGATTGACGAGGACTACTCTCGCCGGCCAAAGAAGCCTAAGGCCAAACAAGAAAAGAGCCATCCTGTGATACCACAGAGGATGTCATCCGTCTGGGTGCCCGCTGCAACGGCTCCCTCAACGTCAAACACTCAAAAGAGAGGAAGGCCGGAGAAAGCCCCTGTGGCCATGGCAAACCGCAAAAACACTGAATCTAAACGCCCCAAGTCTGGGGGCATGGTAATACATACCGTTTATATAGCTTCCGGAAAAGAGGATATCCGTGTCTCCATAGGTCATAGACTGCTTACGCGATCAGTAACTAAGGCTCAGGAGCAACAACAACAAAAGCTCCAAGAAATGCTAACAGCCATGGCCGCATTTACGGGACCGAAAGCAAGCCCGAAGACATCCTCGGAGCAGCGCCGTGAGCAGGAAACTGATGCCGAGTTTCTTCGGAGAATCCTCGAAAAGAAGGACAAAGAGGCAGCAGAACAAGCTGCCAACATAAAACAAATGGCGTTCTTATTCCAAGACATGGTCGGGATGATGTTACAGCCGGATCCTCCAGCTGAAGACCCCCCAATCATCATTGAAGACGACAGAGGGGAGACATTGAACCCCCTCCGGCTCTTTCAGCAGCCAAAGAAGAGACAATCTCTAAGGCAGCCTTGGACGACTACATCGCTCAGCAAATACGAGCTCACCAAGCAAACGAAGCGGCTGGACAGGTCGTTAAGACTGGGCGACCCTATCCAGGCTGGTATGACCAAATAAGGTACCCGCCGGGATATACGATCCTTAAATTCCACGTATATAAAGGGACTAGGAATCCACATCAGCATGTCGCTCAATTCAGAGCCTAGTGCGGCAACACCGGGGGTGATGATAAGCTTCTGCTCCGCCAGTTTGTTGGTAGTTTGTCGGAAATGGCGTTTGAGTGGTATTCGGAGCTTCCCAACGACTCCGTCAAAACTTTTGCAGAGATGGAGCTGCTATTCACCCAACGTTTTGCAAGCGCTAGCGAACGTACCCCGATCACGGCACTAATCAATGCCAGGGTGAATCCAAGTGAAACATGGGTTCAATATGCAATACGGTGGCGAAATTTATGGTCGAAGTGCGAGCAGCGCATCGAAAAAGCGCCTGCGGTAGGCATGTTCGTGGGAACTCTCGACCCTCAAGCGACCATCTCCCAATTTATGATGTTTTTTAAGCCAACCACCTTCCAAGTCTTGATTGACAAACTGGCCCAAATGGACCAGATGGGCTATAGGCCTTCCTCTTCAAAGACAGAGCCTTGGAATGAAAAGGGCAAAGGGAAAGCAACCTTCGTCGCCAATACTCAGCAGCAGCCGAGCAACTCAAAGACGGTCGTTCGCCAAAACAACGTGCGTCCACGCCCATCCCTCGAGGAGAGACTGAGACATCCTTACTCGTTTTCCCAGGATAAAACGAGGAGACAGTTCGAGCTGGCAGTGCGCAACAGACTCATTAATCTACCGGATCCAAAACGTCCGTTGCAGCCGGACGATATCAACAATCCTAATTACTGCCCTTACCACCAAGCAGTAAGCCATCCAATCAAAGATTGCTTCGTTTTCAAAGGCTGGATTGAGGACCAATACCAACAAGGCAAGTACGCATTATCCGAAAACTGGAAGGTGAACCCGCTACAACCTCACGCCCCTAAAAAAGTGGACATGCCGGGGGCATCGTGCTCATTCATAGAGAAAGCCCTTGGACCGCAATGTCCTAAAACTTGCAATTGACCGATACGTCGATAAACTACTATGGACCGAAACGTCCCTAAACTAACGACGGACCGAAATGTCCTAAAACTAACAACGGACCGAAACGTCGTTAAACTAACAATGGACCACTATATCCTAAAACTAGCTATGGACCGAAACATTTTTAAACTAACAGTGGACCACTATTTCCTAAAACTGGCTATTGACCGAGATGTCGATAAACTACTACGGACCGCAGCATCCCAAGGCTGACAAAAAAACGGTATATCCATAAGCAAAATGGGTACGGATGAAAATCCAAAAGGGCTCCGTGAGTAAAAACAGCAGGGCTACCGGCGAGTTTTGTGAAAACCCGAAAGGGTGCAATCTCGTTAAAAGATACTCACAGGGTCCTCTCGACCTTGTAAGGAGAAACCGCCTGCTTGAGATCCTTACGACTCACAAAAGAGCAACACACTTAGGGATCCCCACGATCCCTAAGGAGAAAATACACTTACGAGATCCTCACGACTCGTAAGGGAACCATCCTATGAGACTCTCACGTCTCTTAGGATTCAAAAGTCTTAAGCTACAGGGATCTGAACCTGTTCTTAAGCCATCACCTTTCCCAGATTGCCCTATAAACGGTTCGATATTGACCCTTGTATACAATCCACGGGCACAAATAAGCGTTTCCCCAACAGAGTCCCACCGCTGACGAGGGATATCTTCATATGGCGAACGACACTTTTAAGTCTTCTCGACTTATAAGGAGAAAACACTCTTGTGAGATCCTTACGACTTATAAGAGAACACACACTCAGGAATCCTCACGATTCTTAAGGAGAAAATACACCTACGAGATCCTCTCGACTCGTTGGGAGAAAAACCTTTATGAGACCCTTATGGCTCATAAAGTCAAAAGCCTTAGTCGACAGGATCTTAACCCTGTTTGCTAAGCCACCTTTGTTCGAACCCACAAAGGCAAATGATGATTTGCTCCTGGCAATATCCCAGTTGTAGCGATACTGATGCCTAAATCGGTATCAAATTCCAAGTCCTTTCATGGCAAATGATGATTCGCTCCTGGCAATATTCCAGTCGCAGCGATGCTGATGCTAAGATTGGCACCAGATTCCAAGTTCCACACTCGCGATAAAAAATCAGCGAGCCAAAAATGCATATGAAATTGCCGAACTGATGGGGCAACTTGCAACGAAATCAGTAAGTATAATATATGCATACAAAAACAGCCGAAATGATTGGGCAACTCGCAATAAAAAGCAGCAAGTAAAAAGAAAAATAGCCGAAATGATTGGGCACCGCGAAAAATAGCCGAAATGATTGGGCAATCGTGACTTTCGCGATATAAAAAGCTGAAATGATAGAGCATCGCGGAAAGAAATAAAAAAAATGAAAGAATGAAACTTTTTGCCCTACAGGTGAGATCACATCGATCCCTGTATACAATCCAGGGGTACAAACAAAGAGGGAACCATACCTTCCCACCAGGCTCCATCAGAAAGCGAAGCCAAATCTCGACGGTTCATAGACAACCTAGAGACAACCTCGACATTTGTCGCAATATTGCAGACACAATGTCAACAAACGAAGCAAAGGAAGATCATTAGTTTTAGGGTCACGACGTTAACATCTACAGCCTAGAGACCAAACAACGGTGTGCCTCCTCTTCCAGCAGGACGCAGATGTTACACCATCAAACGGAGCTATGGCAAAGTCCCTAGTTCCAAATCTCAATGGCCACATTTACAGCCTAGAGACCAACAACGGCATGCCTCCTCATTCCAGCAGGACGCAGATGTTACACCATCAAACGGAGCCACGACATAGTCCCTAGTTCCAAATCTCGACGGTTCACAGACAACCTAAAGACCATCTCAGCATTAGTCTCGTTACACCAGACGCAATGTCAATAACGGCGTTCCTTCGCACTCCAGCAGGATGCAGATGCAACGTCAACAAAAGACCTCACGGTTGAAACAAAGTAGAGTGACGGCGAAATCCCAGCTCCACCTCAGCATTCGTCTCGCTACACCAGACGCAATGTCAACAACGGCGTTCCTTCGCAGTCCAGCAGGATGCAGATGCAACGTCAACAAAAGACCTCACGGTCGAAACAAAGTGGAGTGACGGCGAAATCCCAGCTCCACCCCAGCATTCGTCACGCTACACCAGACGCAATGACAACAACGGCGTTCTTTCACAGTCCAGCAAGATGCAGATGCAACGCCAACAAAAGACCCCATGGTTGAAACAAAGCGGAGTGACAGCAAAATCCCAGCTCCATCTCAGCATTCGTCTCGTTACACCAGATGCAATGTCAACAACGGCGTTCCTTCGCAGTCCAGCAGGATGCAGATGCAACGTCAATAAAAGACCTCACGGTCGAAACAAAGTGGAGTGACGGCGAAATCCCAGCTCCACCTCAGCATTCATTTCGCTACACCAGACGCAATATCAACAACGGCGTTCCTTCGCAGTCCAGCAGGATGCAGATGCAACGTCAACAAAAGACCTTACGGTCGAAACAAAGTGGAGTGACGGCGAAATCCCAGCTCCACCTCAGCATTCGTCTCGCTACACCAGACGCAATGACAACAACGGCGTTCTTTCGCAGTCCAGCAGGATGCAGATGCAACGTCAACAAAAGACCTCACGGTTGAAACAAAGTGGAGTGACGGCGAAATCCCAGCACCATCTCAACATTCGTCTCGCTACACCAGACGCAATGTCAACAACGGTGTTCCTTCGCAGTCCAGCAGGATGCAGATGCAACGTCAATAAAAGACCTCACGGTCGAAACAAAGTGGAGTCACGGCGAAATCCCAGCTCCACCTTAGCATTCGTCTCGCTACACCAGACGCAATGACAACAACGTCGTTCTTTCGCAGTCCAGCAGGATGCAGATGCAACGTCAACAAAAGACCCCATGGTCGAAACAAAGCAGAGTGGCGGCAAAATCCCAGCTCCATCTCAGCATTCGTCTCGTTACACCAGACGCAATGTCAACAACGGCGGTCTTTCGCAGTCCAGCAGGATGCAGATGCAACATCAAAAAAAGACCTCACGGTCGAAACAAAGCGGAGTGATGGCAAAATCCCAGCACCACCTTGACGTTCGTCTTGATACAGCAGACGCAACGACAAAGCAAACGAAGCGAAGGCCAAATTCCTAGCTTCAGGCTCTTGACGGTAACTCATATAAAACCTGAAAGACTACCGGATATCATCCCACATGGAGTGGTCACCAGCTCGACGTTCGTCTCGATATAGCAGACGAGATGTCACTACAGCGTCCTTCCTCCAACAGGATTCGGACAAGCCAAAGCAAACGAAGCGAAGGCCAAATTCCTAACTTCAGGGTCTTGACGGTAACTCATATAAAACCTGAAAGACTACCGGAGATCATCCCACATGGAGTGGTCACCACCTCGACGTTCGTCTCGATACAGCAGACGAGATGTCGCTACAACGTCCTTCCTCCAACAGGATTCGGACACGCCAAAGTCCTTCCTCCAACAGGATTCGGACACGCCAAAGCAAACAAAGAGAATGCCAAAATCCTAGCTTCAAGGTCTTGACGGTAACTCATATAAAACCTGAAAGACTACCGGAGATCATCCCACATGGAATGGTCACCACCTCGACATTCGTCTCGATAAAGCAGACGAGATGTCACCACAGCATCCTTCTTCTAACAGGATTCGGATACGCCAAAGCAAATGAAGCAAAGGCCAAATTCCTAGCTTCGGGGTCTTGACGGTAACTCATATAAAACCTGAAAGACTACCAGAGATCATCCCACATGGAGTGGTCACCACCTCGACGTTCGTCTCGATACAGCAGACGAGATGTCACTACAGCGTACTTCCTCCAACAGGATTCGGACACGCCAAAGCAAACGAAACAAAGGCCAAATTCCTAGCTTCAGGGTCTTGACGGCAACTCAAATAAAACCCGAAAGACTATCGGAGATCATCCCACACCAGCGCGGAGTGGTTATGACTCATCGGGGCTCTCCAAAATGAGCCTAACCTCAAGTAAAAAGCGGCATGGCAAATTCCGCTTGCTCTTCCGACGGTCAAATTGCCTAGGAATATTGCTTGAAGACGTCTTGTCCAGCCCCCGAAGGGATCAGAGACACGACAGTCGCTAGGCTACTCGAACAGCAAGATTGCCTATTGAGGGATACATTAGCCAACGCGATGGTACGACGGGCAAAACCCTAGTACCACAGACCCTAACGAACCTCTGTCGTAAAGAGCAGAGTTTAACTGTGACGTTAGGACATTCTTGCGAGAACTTCTCGATTCGACTCGACTCGTGAGGAAATTAGTGTCCTTGCGAGAACTTCTCGATTCGTCTCGACTCGTAGGGAAAAACCTTAGGCAGTGAAAAAAAAACTGTTTCTTAAGCACTGGGGCCCTGCAAGTCAGTCTAAGATAGGCGCTTGCATACTATTCACGGGCCACACTCTCCGAAGCCGAATATCGACAAGGAGGGAAACAACCACTTACGAGTACTCTCGACTTGTAAGCAGGAAAATTCTCTTGTGAGATCCTTACGACTCTCAAGAGAAAACGCACTTAGGAGTCCTCACGACTCCTAAGGAGAATATACACCTACGGGATCCTCTCGACCTGTAGGGAGAAAATTCTTTATGAGACCCTCACGGCTCATAAAGTTGAAAAGTCTTAGGAGACAGATCCTAACCCTGTCTCCTAAGCCATCACTGCCCTATAAAGAGTTCAAGAGGAACTGTTATCTACCATCTATGGGCCATATTTGCCAAAGATACATGTCACTGAAATGGAGAAGTTACTCATGAGCATATAAACTCCTTCACACCAGAGTAAAACATAAAGAAATAGAAGGGTGCGGCTCATGGGGCTGAGGGTTTGCAACTATATCCCTTAAGAGTTGAGATATGAGTCAATGATAAATGACGACGCTTGTGTCCGCTCGTTATCTTCTCAGATCAAGATTCTGAAAGTTATATACCAACCCGAAACTGGTCATACGCCATGCATAACTCTGCATTACTTCACTCACGTACATACTTACGTGGGAAAAGTAGTGGGGGGCATTTGTTCCCGTCAAAATTTCTGCGCAAAAGAGCCCAAGGTATCAAATGGCGGTGATACGCTTAAGAAAATACGAACCAGTATTTTTCGAGCTGTATTTTGACAAACTCCCGAATGAGACACTGCTAAATTCTGATGGTATCGAAAGCATCTCGAAAAATCCTTCGATTTGATATATTATTGGCCTCATAATTCATCCGGGATCAAAAGTTATGAGGCATCACGTGCCTACACGTGATCGGGGGTCACGTGCAGACACGTGATCGGTTCCTAAGCTCTTAATTAATAGAATTAAATTCTAATCAAATAATCAATCAATGGGGCATCACGTGCTCACATGTGACCAAGGGTCACGTGCTGACACGTGATAATTTCTGAGTGCTTTAAAAATAACAGAATTAAATTCTGGCTAAAAGCTTAAACAGTGTGGTCACGTGGTCATACGTGATAGGCATCTAAACCTTCTGAACTAATAGAATTAAATTTTAAATTAAGGGAAATCAAAAAACCCTAACTGGAAAAATATTTCTCTAAATCTTTCCAAATAAAAAAGATGGTGCTTTGTAAAATGGAGCACCCTTGGATTAAAAATCCAATGGTGATTAAAAATCACCAATTTATGGAAAGATTTTATACAAGGAAAGATTTCCCTGAAATTTGCCAGGAATAACAGATTAAAGATCTTTTGGATTAAAAATCTAATGGTGAATAAAACTCACTGAGTGATCTAAAAGATCATGTTGGTTACAAAATCAATTAAAATCTTTCAATGAAAGATTGACAAAACAAATTGATTCTTTTCTTTCTCATATAAATAGGAGCCAAGAAGAGAAGAGAAGGGATCTACTTTTTTGGGAGATAACAACAACAGAGAGAAAAAAAGAGAGGAGAATTTAATTCTCAAGAGAAAAAAAAAGATCTCTTCAGAGAAAAGAAACCCTATGTGAGAAAGGGGAAAGAGATCTAAGTTCCATAAAACAAAGAGAATTTAATTCTCAATTTAAGAGTTTAACTCTTTTGAATAAGAACTTAGTTCTTCCTTTGGTTGAAAATCTGCAGAAGCAGATCTCCCCACAAGTTGAGAATTTAATGCTCATCGGGAAAATTCTGCCATGCAGATCCAAAACTTAGAGGGAGAATTGAGTTTAACGAATTTAATTCCCCTAAATTCATATGAATTTAATTCCTTCAAAACAGAACTAGGGTTTAACCCTATATGAGAATTTAATTCTCCCAAATTCATAGGAATTTAATTCCTCCAAAACGGAACTAAGGTTTAACCCTATATGAGAATTTAATTCTCCCAAATTCATAGGAATTTAATTCCTCCAAAACGGAACTAGGGTTTAACCCTACATAAGAATTTAATTCTTTCAAAACACATGGGAATTTAATTCCTCTAAAATGAAATTAGGGTTTAACCCTATAACAGAATTTAATTCTTAAAAGAAAAAGGGATTAAAAAAATTTCCATGCACGTAAAAAGATCATTACCCAACTTGATTACGTAGTAACATGTGACCCTCATCCTCAATGATTAAAAAAGAACGAACAAGACTAGGTCACGTGCTCTCACGTGACCCTTAAACAGATTCCTAAAAATAAGAAGGAATTAGCCCAGAGGCAATGCCTCACGTGTTCCCACGTGACCCTCATAAATGAAGAGAACAAAGCCAAAGGCAGTACTGATTTTAGGCGCCCTCACGTGTCCCCACGTGACCCCTTAATAAACACTTTAATAATCAATACATGGCTACCCATCACGTGCCAACACGTGATGGCCTGAAGACTAAAAGTGTTTAACACTTATTTGAATATTCTGAAAATAAAATAAAGGAGGTCTGGCCCTATCTTCAGGCGCCTCACATGACCCCACGTGACCCCTTCCTTTCTAGTGTTGAACACTATTTTGTGTATTTTGTATCTAGTTTTTAACACTGTTTTAAATACATCACGTGAGGACACGTGACCGCCAGATGTCCTCTAGTGTTTAACACTATTTTCAAATCAGCTTAGCCCAGATTGGCTAAGTTTTCCAGAGGCAAATCTCCCCTTCAAATGAGTCTTAAAATCCAGAACTATAATGTTTAAGTTCTCAGCCGAAGACAAAATGTTCTCAGAGCCACCAAACTCTTGTTTAGCATTGCTAAATAATGAGGGGCTGAACCCAGACAAATGCTCAACAGGCCAACAAAGGGCCAACATTTCAAACTTAATTAGACTTAGCCCATATTGGCCATAAGTCCTCAATTCAGATTTAACTGAGCCAATATGCTCATAATCTAATTAGTTGATCTTAGTTCCAAATTGGACTACAGATCTCCCAATCACCTTTGGTTCAAAGGTACATCTCTGAACTCCTCTGATATTTGTCGTTGTATTCCTTCAACGTCTTCAGAGAGGTGACGGGTCCCGATAACCAATCATTCCATAGACTGTGGGGTCCTTAAACTCATGGACTATGATGTCCTTAACCTCGGACTGTGGGGTCCTTTTAAACCCACGGACTATGATGTCCTTAACCTCGAACTGTGGGGTCTCTTTAAACCAACGGACTATGATGTCCTTAACCTTGGACCATCATGTCCTTCAACTGGCAATTGACCGCAAAGTCCCTAAACTAAAACAATAGAGTTCAAATACTCTTTTATTGGATCTAAATGATCCTGTTAAGTAGATCTTAGTCTAAAATTAGACTAACGTATCCTTAACAAACTGTTAAGTTGATCTTAGTCTAAAATTAGACTAACGTATCCTTAACAAAGGTTTAAGTTGATCTTAGTCTCAAATGAGACTAACGCATCCTTAAACCCAACCCTAAACCCAAATCTAAGAAGATACGGATTTAGACTAATCCATGCCCTACGGGCGACAACATAAATTAGTCTCCGTATACAATCCACGGGCAACCAAAAACAAAACAAACACCCACGACAAGAAGTGAGCATCTGGAGAAGGAGAAACTGGTTACCGCGATGCGGTAGCGTAATTAACTGCAGGGGCTTGCGCCTGCAGGGAAGAGCGTCCCCACAATCAAAAACCCCTCAAGTGAGGGAGAATCTGACGAAGTCTGCTATATCGGCCGTATCCGTTTAAATCTTCGCTACATGGTGTCATAAATCAATTTGGCACTTTCGGAGAGGTGGACGGATAGCACCAATTAGCATCTGCCCCCAAATTCTGGCAAGACGGACCCGCACGGTCGCGTCTCCGTGTTTTCGGCGGGGAACAATATTTTCATTATCTTGGCCTTTATAGGCTATACACTTTACATGTAGCCCCTTGGGCTTTACAAAAATGGAATTTTGCCCATCCCATGGCTCATGTGCCATTTCTTTTTGCACATAAGCCATGGGCTTTACAAAAATTTGTCTCTATGTCCATTCATGCATAAAAAATTATATAAAAATTATTTATTACATGATTTCATTTTGGACATGGAGGAGGGTCGGCCGCTTCATGTTCGGACTCGACCTGGGCATGGGCCCACTTGATCCGGGCTTAGGCCCATTTGGCTTGGGATTGACCTTGACTTTGACTTGGTCAATCAGGGTGCAATTTTCGACCCCAACAAGCATGGGTAAGTGTGGGTATGTAAGGGGGTGAATTGATACCCCGTGGGTTATAACATTAAGCATGTCACATTTCATGTTGTATGAGCGTGCAATATTTTTGGCATACAGGAGTCATTAAAAAAACCATTTTAAATATGTGTCAACACTATTATCATTAAGAGGTACCAAAACAGACGTGCAGAAATGTTTTTAACATCATTTTAATATGAGGTTGGGGATTAGGACTTGAAATCAAGATCATTATGAGAAAGAAGGCGACAGATGAGTGGAGAGAGGCGGATCATACCTTTTGTTTGAGTCGGATGCCGATGGGTTGAAAACGTAGGCTTGTACTAAATCCTCAATAGCTCCGCGCTCGGATTTCTTCTCAATACTTAGGTGGAACCACAGCGTCGGTGTCGTCGATACGAAGGTGTGGGTATTTTTTTTATAGAATTTTTGGAGTTCTGAGGTGTGAGATATCACTGATTGAAGGTCTCTATTTATAGGGTTTTTTTTTCACCAACCATAAAATCCAAAAACTGTTAAAAATCCTCACAATCTGCGCTCCCAATCAGCAGAATCATCAGCCGCCGCCGCCAGCGCTTCGTGGCTGTTGGATCTTGATCCAACGGCCGAGATCGTGCCGAAAAACCCACTCATCCGCGCCACGTGTCATGCGTGTGGGGATCACGCGTTTTCGCGTGGTCCCCACCACGTGGGCGCTGCCGGGTGATTCTGGGCCGTTGGATCTTGTATCCAACGGTCCATGATCAAGGGATTAATATTTTTTTTATAAATAAAAGTAATAAACTGTTTATTATTTAGAAATTGAATTTGGTTTTAAAAAATCTTTAAAAATACGAGAAAATTATGGAAAAATTTTAGAAAATATATTTTATTGTTATCTTTAGTATAAAAATAATTTTGGGCTAAAAACTAAATAATATATCCATTCTTCTGGTGTTAGCTAGTTATTAAAATCTAGTTTATCCTTTAAAACATTTTTAGTTACGAATTAATTATTTTAATTGATAACAAAAATATGTAAATTATTTTAAGGAATTATAAAATTTTATTAAAACATTTTAAGCCTATAAAAACAATAAATAGATTTTAGAAAATTTCTTTAATCATATTTCTATTCTTTAAAAATTATTAACATTACCTTAAAAATATTCTTCTATCAACGAAACACGTAAATAATTATTTGATGGTAGAAATTTAAATAAAATATACTTTATTAGGTATTAGAAAACTCGGTCATTACAATTACCCAGATTAACTTGACCACCTTGTTCCACAAGGTTTTCTCTTTCTGATCTTGTATCTCGATTGGCTGTTGCTCACAAGTCAGATCAGTCTGCACAGTGAGCTCCAAGTGATCAAGTATGTAGCTGGGGTCACGCATTTAATGACATTGCTGAGATATATAGAATACGTTATACACTCCTTTCGATGATGGGGGTAGTGCTAAACGATGCGCCACTTCTCCTACCCGTTCCAAAATATCAAATGGACCGATGTATCTTGGGCTAAGCTTCCCTCGTCGTCCAAAATGAATAACTCCTATGTTCGAAGATATCTCAAGGAATACGTGATCTCCGGGTTGAAACTCCAAGTATCGGTTCTTTGCATCTGTCCAATACTTCTGTCGGTTCTGGGCTATGTGGATATTTTCCCTGATCGTGCGAACTACATCAATTATTGCCACGATCATCTTTGGCCCAAGGAGTTCTCGATCTCTAATGTCAGCCCAACTCATAGGAGAACGACACTTTCGACCGTAGAGTGCTTCAAACGGTGCCATCCTGTAAATTCCCAGTTCCGTAAATAAAATTTTTCCATATTTTTCCAAGTCCCCTTGAATGTTTTTTCTATTTTTCTCCGTATTTTTGTATGAATTTAGATGCTTATGTTTTAAATATTAAATTTTCCTAAACAAACAAAAATCCCGGCCTTTAACCAACCCGGCCCAAGCCTATACCCGACCCGCTTCTTCCCCACTCCCTCTTCCTTTCCCGCTTCTATTCTATTTCTTTCCACGTCGCTTCTCATCGCGACCACGCCCCCGCTTCTCGCCGAGACCACGTCCCCACTCCTCGACCCACGACCTCGCGCGCGCGCACGCTCGCGAAGCTTCCCTCGACCTCGTCTTTCTCCTCCTCCTTCTCTCATCGCCACTCCAACACCACATGAGCCCCTCCTTCTTCTCCATCCCTGCTCAACTTACAACAAAGAACCCAACACTATCGAGCCTCCTCTTGTCATCGACGAATGCCCGAGCCCCCTTAACAGCAACCTCTGCAACCTCCATCAACTCCACCCAGCACCCCGGGCTTCCAGCAACCGAGCTCTTCAACCTCCCTCGAAAGCACCACCACCTTGTAGCCCTCTCCGTGCCGTACCACCCCTGAGTCACCGTCGGACAATCCCCTCTGCACTCGATGCCCACTGGCATCTTCCCCGCATCGCCACAGCCAAGCTACACTGCTACCATGTGCCATGCACTATGCCTAGTCGAGCTCGAGCCGAGGCTGCAAACCCTAGTCACGCTGTTGTCGTGATCGCGCCATTGCCGTTGCCGCTGCCATACCGTCGTCGATACGTCATCAGGAAAGTATAATGCTTGCTTCATGCTAATTTTCCCTATTTCAATTCAAATTACCAATAAATTCCATATATACTTTTCGTGCGAATCGATGTAATGCAAGTGTTCGATGCAAAACCTGAATGGAAAACCGCCGTTAAATTGACGCAAACTAATCACATATGATGTCCCGAGTAATAACGAACGCTGTGTTATGATTTGGCTGGAAAATACGGACTTTACTGACGTGATAGGTCTTTCCCATTTAGACCCGTTAAAACTGAAATTTTCCCGTGCCTGAACCTTGTAAAAATCGCAGTTAATTGGTCATAAATCAGAATGTTGCGTTCGAGTGCTCATATCGAAGAATACTCGACGACCTAGAACACCATAAGAGTTTTAATCCATTTCTATGCTAAAGATGGGACGGAAACTGGTTCGGAGTGCGGCTCTGGACTGCAGTCCAGAGCAGCACTGGCTGTCGATTCTTGTTTTGTAATACTTTCACCCTACTGTATGAAAATGCCATGATGCGGAACCCTATACCATAGCGAAGATAAGTCTGTTATATAATCATTGAAAGTGGTTTCATTCATTTTTACCGTCGTTTACTATTTAAATTACATTTTAAATCAACAGAACATATAGCAGTCCCAAACAGGGACAGAACGTATATCCCTTTATTGTACAATGCATAACTTCCAGTACACCATGGATATTATTGATCTGTATGGTGCGTTGGAAACCTAACTAATAAACCTAAATTTTGTTCAACTATAGAATCACCTAATTTTGACCCCAACAGGGTGAAAACTGTGTTGCGAAATGGATCTTCAGTTCAGAAACTGAATTTCAAGCAGCGAACACTTAAAATGAAACGACTGTAACTTGCGAACCCGAAACTCGATTGACTTGAAATCAATTTTGTTGAACTTCCGATTGAGAGTAATCATTACCGCTTTTATATCTTTTTGCTTAATTCTTAATGGATATTTAATACGAATTTTCTATGTTCATAAGATGCATAACGACTTGTACTGCACATAAAATGTTTAGCGGCATGATTCATAGTTCTACCCGACTACAAGACCTCTAGTGATAGTGAATATTCATGTTAATTCTCCGTGTATATTGCATTGTCGAACGTGTACAGTATCGGTGTGGTTGTGTCAAGTACGCTAGTGAATAGTGAGTGATTCGTGACAATGAACCATACAATGAACAGTGAATAAAATCTTGTTACTGATGCGTACTTGTACAAAACTAGCACATATTCATGAATAGTGAAACCTGGGGGAAAAAGGGAAATCGAAGTGGAAAGGGGATTGTATTTAGCGAGGTCAGTGATTTAGAGGATGATCATTCGAACAACGACTCTTATATATATTAGGTTGGGCCTAGCGGTCCGGCTGACAGGGTTATGTCCCGGGCAACAGCGGGCCGTAGTCTCGGGTATGTACGAGACCCTCGTTAAACATGATCAACCTTTCCACAACTCGATTTCAAAAGTGACTTAGAGACCTATAGGGACACAGATCGTACATTGCATCAGTTAGTTACATATTGATTTACCTGCATTTTATCTCCACCGTTATTACTTTCATTTTCTTGTCTTTTGTTATTATTATAATACTGCTATTATGTCTCTCTGACGACCTGAGTATGCAACCTTAAGGAAGAACCAGTTCAGAAGTCAGACTTGCCCTTGGAGCTTGCAAAGATTTAGACGGTCGTGCCTCCAGATTATGAACAATGACAGTTGATATAATAACTAGTGATGTATTTCCTTTACTTCTGTGCTGTGTTTACTGATTACCATGTAATGCTAGAAACCGAAGTGTAACTACGGTGGGATTATTCCTTGACCGTAGGAGCATGGCTGGTCTAGTCATCCCTCGTATTCCGTATTTTAGAAAGCGGGGCGTGACACATCCCAATGTTAGATTGGTAGCTATTGTTGTATGCAAACTCCACGAAATGTTGGTGATCTTCTCACGATCTTCCAAAGTCAAGCATATAAGCCCTTAGCATGTCCTCTAGGATCTAAATTGTCTGCTCGGACTGTACGTTGGTTTGGGGGTGGTATGCAGTGTTGAAACTCAGACTTATGCCTAGGCTTGCTTGAAGACTCTGCCAAAACTGGGATCGAAATCTGGTGTCCCGGTTGGAGACAATGAAAACTGGTACTCCATGAAGTCTCACGATCTCCTGTATGATTCATGGGTATCAAAACAAGTGGGGTACAATTTGAAGGTTTAAATCTTATTTTAGATTTGATTTACCTCCATATACTTCCTTGCTAGAACTTCTGTAGACTAGCCGACTCGGAATGGAATAAAAGGAGCCGATTTGTTGAGTCAATCCGCAATAACCCAAACTACGTCGTTAGCCTTCATGCTGCGAGGGAGTGCAGTTACGAAGTCCATAGTAATGTACTGCCATTTTCATTCTGGGATAGGAAACGGTTGAAGTAGACCGGCAGTTCTGTGATGTTCAGCCTTTACTTGCTGACAGACTAAGCACTTTGCTACGCTTCGTGCTGCTTCTCGCTTCATTTCATGCCACCGGTAATACTGCTTCAGATCCTTGTACATCTTCGTGCCCCCGGGGTATACCGAATAAAGAGAGCTGTGAGTTTCTTTCATCAACACTTCTCGAATATGGTCAACTGGCACGCATAAACGGCTCCCATACCGTAAGAATCCATCCTCGTGAATTATAAAGTCAGTTCGAAGCCCACTCTCTACTTGTTCTCTGATCTTCTGCAACTTGGTATCGCTTGCTTGAGCTGCTTTTATTTGATCAGCAAGTGTGGACTGAATCTACATATTCATCAAGGATGATATAATATCTGGCACACTTATTTCAATCTCCAATCCATGAAACTCCTATTGTAACTTTCACTGTGAGGTGAGATTCATTGCAGATGGCTGGCGACTCAAAGCATATGGCACTATGTTTTCCTTCCTTGGATGGTACAGAAAGTTTATGTCGAAGTCTGTCATGAGCTCTAACTATCTTCTTTATCGCATGTTAAGCCCTTTCTGAGTAAATATATACTTCAGACTCTTGTGGTCGGTATAGATATTAACTCGCTCACCCAACAAATAATGCCGCCAGATCTTGAGAGCGAAGATAACCGTTGCCAATTATAGATCATGGGTGGGATAATTGCGCTCGTGCGTTTTTAGCTGTCTTAACGCAAAAGTTACAACTTTGCCATGTTGAAGAAACACACATCCCAATCTTTTCCATGAGGCATCATAGTGAACTTCCAAATCGTCAGACATGTCTGGTATAGTAAGAACATGTGCAGAAATTAGTCTTGTCTTCAGCTCCACAAAAGCTTTTTCACATGCTTCCGACCACACGAAGGCTTCATCCTTATGAGTAACTTTCGTCAAAGGTGTTGCAATATTCTAGAATACTTCAATAAAGCGTCGATGGTGTAATACCCAGTTTTGATATACCGTAACCGTATTTTAATAAATATTTTCCCCAATTTTTCCTACATAATTTTCTAAAATTTTCTAAAACCTAAACCTTTACCCTAATTAAACCCTATCCCCTTTTTATATTTTTCCTAATTCTTATTTTCTAAACCCGGCCCATGAGCCATCCCTAACCCAACCCGTTCCCTCCAACCCGACCCAAATCCACTACCTACCCGACCCGAACTCTCGCCACGTCCCATTCTTCTCTTTCTCCTTCCCTTTTCTTTCCCGCTTTCTCCGCGACGTCCGCCCCCACGACCCGCTCCTCCTCATCCCACGTCCTCGCGCCCACCTCCACGATGACCGCGCCCACCTCCACGACGATGTAGCCTATGATCCCAACAACCCCGCACGATCCGCGCTCACCCATGACGAGCTCCTCCATCTCCCTCGCCAACCAACCACGATCACCGCCACCTTCTTGCGATCTCTCCTACGCAAACCCTAGCTGCCTTTCATCTTTTTCTCCTCATTCCTTTCCTCCCGAGCACCTCCACCGACCACCCAACCGAGTCCTACTCCTCCTTCTTTGTCACGCCCCGCTTCCTGGTGTACGGTGAAGGGGACATGACGAGCCCGCTACGTATTTACTCTGAAGTAAATACGCTAAGCGTATCTAAGCAATATAAAAGAAATGTACACAAGAGACAAAAGGTATAATAAAACAGCAACTTTATTTATTAACATTCTTTTTACAATACATGGAAAATTAAATACAACTGAATGAAAGCAATGCCTAAACAGTGGCATAATAGAAATGGAAAGTACCGAAATGAAATGTCTACAATGAAGCTAGAGCTATGGGTCGGAAGCAAGCTGATCCAAGTCAGCGCCGGTAGGCTCGATCTCCTGAGTTTCCAGATCACCTGACAACATTCCAAAGAAGAAAGAGAAGAAATGTCGTCAGCGAACAATCGCTCGGTAAGTCCCAAAGATAAGGGAGAAATAGAAAAGACAGAAAGAGAGAGAGTGTAGCTTTTAAAATTGTATTATATTGTTATAATGTTATATTTAGTGTTAACGCTGTTGTTTGTAGCTTGGTACAGAAGGATGCCAGTGTATACGAGAGGAGTCTCTATATGCTAGAGATTAGAGCAAATGGAATATACAAGGCTCCGTTATACAATCCGGAATAACAACAATTGGATTCAGGTTAGGTGTCTTAATCTTGCAGCCTCGTGCCACTTTTAACACCTTCCTTACCAATCTACCCCTTAAACCCCGCGATACCTTGATTGTATTGTTTGTATTGTATTTCAACTTGTAATTAAATTGTAATATAGATTGTATATTTGGATGACTTACCGAAACCATGATATCAGTAAAATGGATGTACTGGAGAATCATGGATGTAACTGGAGAATCATGTAAATTGAAGTATATCCATGGTTCGGTTCGGTTAATACATATTGAATAGATTGAATATATGGATTCATGGATTCATATTGAATTGTTATATTGTAGATTATACTTGAATCATATTCAAGTCAGATTGAATATAATGAGACTCAGTCTGAGTCAGAACAATTAGATAAGAAATTGAAGTCCTGAATTAGGTTTTGATGTTATCGGTAACCGCTGCACATGGACGGCAGGATTTGTGTCTTTTTCAAAGACGATTACCGTGTTGATAACAACGTTGTTAAGTTATCTACCTTAGATAGGCAAGCACCCATATCTCCGGCTCCCTGAGGCTCAAGGACTGGTTCCGCTTAAACCTATATTTACTAGGGTCCTTATTGTAATTTATATAACTTGAGGGGTTTTTATGTAAATAATTTTGTATAGTTTTCAAAATACAACTCAAGTATTTAATTATCGTCTTTATGTACATACAACAATTTAATGATCATGATAAATATGTATACATGTTCGAATAGCATGAAATGAGTCAAGTATATTATTCGAGTAACTACCATAAACAATGTTGTAAAGAAATATTATGTACGACTAATTAATCAAGTCGAACGAATGCGGAATATAAACAGAAATATGGCTCTAAGTGTTTTTCATCCGTGAGTTCTGGTTTCACCTAAATACGACTACCGGTTTGGGAGGTATATATGTTTTCGTATCGTCGCGCAAAACAGATCAGAATCTATTCGGCACCGTTATATATTTTAAAAACTCAGTTTGAGTTAATTTCTATCAGGTTTCAGATCACGAAGATTATTAGAAAATTGTAGGTCTTTCGATGTACTTATCCAAAACACCAAGATTCACATGATTTGGATTTCTGAATCTCTAGCTATAATCGTTTTAATATCAGCATTTAAAACAGAAATTCAGATTTCTGGACAGCAATTATATGTTATATTGTGAAGCCTATATCGGATTGTTTCATGCATTTCTAAGTAATCTAATATACAGAAAATTATAGCTTTATCATTTATGCATCTATACATCTAAATTTTGCCACGAACGGATATCAGGATTTCGAGTTATGTCCTATTTAAAAAACAGTGTGCGAATCAGGACATATTCTGTCCAGATTTGTCGCTTAATATTGTAACGCAGTTTTCTTTATCTTAAGTTTGTTTTCAGTAAAAACTTAAAACTAATAAAATCTAGATTATTCGATGTAGATATCTAAAAAACCTAAATTTTCTCAATTTGGATATCGGTATACCAAGTTATGTGTCTTAGAAATTGACCAATAACTGCAGTTTTCTATTTTATGAACAGTGAATAAAAACGATATAATTCTTAAACCATTAAGTGATTCGATCTAAAAATTTTACAGCATGTACAAAAAAATATATTCTATCAAAGATAAATTTTCTGAAATTTTCAGAAGTAAAAATTAATTTCTAATAATTATTTTAAAGCTAAAGGTATTGATGTGTATACTAAAATAGGTAAAAAGATTAACTAGTATTTTATGCAGGCTTCTATTTTTCTTTTAATAAACAAACCGATTTCATGAGACATTATAGATATATTGTGGCATGAAATTTTTGTTCTCATAACTTGTAATAAATATTCATAGTCATGAACAAAGAATTAAAAACACTTTAATTTGAAAAAGAAGCAAAAGATATTATTAAACCATATAGAACCATATATATCTAGACTTATATATATGTATATGTTTATGTTTATCTTCTCTTATGGATTATGATATGAAAAAAATAGCGGGTTTACGAGATATGACAAAAGGAGAATAAAGAGATGGAGAGGGAGGGAGAGAAGGGACTTACATACACAAGCCGGTATTGTCACCGGGCTTGTCTGTCCGCCGATAGTCTCGCGTTACTAGCGAGACCTTCTTGAAAAGTTCTTCATGTTCTTCTTCTTGGACTCTAGGTGAAGAGAGAGAAGTGAGAGATAGAAAAATGTGAGGAAGGAAAAGATAGAGGAGGACAAATAAAGATGGTGTAATGGTGAATTATGTATAATAATATATGCATTCAATATGGGAATTAAAAGAGAAATGAAAGGTCACCATTCATTTTGGAAATGGAAGGTCTCATTTGTAAGTTATGAGAAGAATAAAAAATTGATAAAAAAATAATTGCAAGAATAGGGATTTGAACATGAGATCCATGGAAAAACAATACAAAGACTTAACCAATGAGCTACAAGGTTGTTTATACACATATTTAATACGAATTAAATATATGATGTTGCTTAAAAAAAAGTGAGCTCTTGGGCTCATAGTTTTATTAAAGAAAATGAAAATGAAATTGGATTTGAGTTATGGGCTGGGTTAGGTCTTATGTTTAACTTGAAAAAAGGTTAAAATTTAGTTTTAAAGAAATGCGTTTAGGAAAAATAGATAGAAGAATAAAATAATATATTTATAAAAAACAAAATATACAGAAAATACTAAGAATAAATAAATACAGTATTTTACTAAAGAAAAAAAACACGAAGGTACAGTAATACTAGGGTCGTTACATTCTACCCTCCTTAAAATAATTTCGACCTCGAAATTACTCAAGAAGGTGTTGCAACCGAGTAAGGAAACAGGATTAGGATGATGTCGTCTTTGAGCTCCGTCGATCAATATTCTAACCAATTGAGCTAATAAGTCTACAAGATACAAATAGAAAGGGTGAATAAGAATTAAGAATTCAAAAGTGGAGAGATGGACTTCAAGAAAACCGAAGGTGGAGTTCAAGATGGATTCAAGAAATATGTAATGTAAAGAATGTTTTTAGTTGCTGTTTCTTGTGTTATATTGCTTAGGTTGTTCACGCAGAACAGAACTGTATGGTAGGGTTCCATACAGCTCTGACCTGTATGGGCCACCAACAAAACCTGTCACGCCTCGCTTCCCGGTGTACGGTGAAGGGGACGCGACGAGGCCGATACGTATTTACTCTGAAGTAAATACGCCAAACGTATCTAAGCAAT
Organism: Agapanthus africanus; assembly: GCA_030015575.1. NCBI lineage: Eukaryota > Viridiplantae > Streptophyta > Magnoliopsida > Asparagales > Amaryllidaceae > Agapanthus > Agapanthus africanus. The sequence goes on along the minus strand of CM057337.1, from coordinate 932,022,720 downwards.
ATAAAAGAAATGTACACAAGAGACAAATGGTATAATAAAACAGCAACTTTATTTATTAACATTCTTTTTACAATATATGGAAATACAAATACAACTGAATGAAAGCAATACCTAAACAGTGGCATAACAGAAATGGAAAGTACTGAAATGAAATGTGTACAATGAAGCTAGAGCTCTGAGTCGTAAGCAGGCTGATCTAAGTCCGTGCCGGTAGGCTCGATTTCATGAGTGTCCAGATCACCTGACAACATTCCAAAAAAAAAAGAGAAGGATGTCGTCAGCGAACAATCGCTCGGTAAGTCCCAAAGATAAGGGATAAATAGAAAAGACAGAAAGAGAGAGAGTGTAGCTTTTAAAGTTGTATTATATTGTTATAATGTTGTATTTAGTGTTAACGCTGTTGTTTGTAGCTTGGTACAGAAGGATGCCAGTGTATACGAGAGGAGTCTCTATATGCTAGATACTAGGGCAAATAGAATGTACAAGGCTCCGTTATACAACCCGGAACAACGACAATTGGATTCAGGTTAGGTGTCTTAATCTTGCAGTCTCGTGCCACTTTTAACACCTTCCGTACCAATCTACCGCTTAAACCCCGCGATGTCTTGATTGTATTGTATTTCAACTTGTAATTGAATTGTAATATAGATTGTATATTTGGATGACTTGCCGAAACCATGATATCAGTAAAATGGATGTACTGGAGAATCATGGATGTAACTGGAGAATCTTGTAAATGGAAGTATATCCATGGTTCAGTTCAGTCAATACAGATTGAATAGATTGAATATATGGATTCATGGATTCATATTGAATTGTTATATTGTAGATTGTATTTGAATCATATTCAAGTCAGATTTAAAATAATGAGACTCAGTCTGAGTCAGAACAATTAGAAAAGAAATTGAAGTCCTGAATTAGGTTTTGATGTTATCGGTAACCGTTGCTCATGGGCGGCAGGATTTGTGTTTTTTTCAAAGACGATTACCGTGTTGATAACAACGTTGTTAAGTTGTCTAGCTTAGATAGGCAAGCACCCATATCTCCGGCTCCCTGAGGCTCAAGGACTGGTTCCACTTAAACGTATATTTACTAGGGTCCTTATTGTAATTTATATAACTGGAGGGGGTTTTATGTAAATAATTTTGTATAGTTTTCAAAATACAACTCAAATATTTAATCATCCTCTTTATGTACATACAATAATTTAATGATCATGATAAATATGTATACATGTTCGAATAGCATAAAATGAGTCAAGTATATTATTCGAGTAACTACCATAAACAATGCTGTAAAGAAATATTACGTATGACTAATTAATCAAGTTGAACGAATGCGGAATATAAACAGAAATATGTCTCTAAGTGTTTTTCATGCGTGAGTTCCAGTTTCACCTAAATACGACTACCGGTTTAGGAAGTATATATGTTTTCGTATCGTCGCGCAAAACAGATCAGAATCTATTCGTCACCGTCATATATTTTTAAAATGCAGTTTGAGTTAATTTCTATCGGGTTTTAGGTTACGAAAATTATTAGAAAATTGTAGGTCTTTCGATATACTTATCCAAAACACCAAGATTCACATGATTTGGGTTTTTGAAGCTCTAGTTATAATCGTTTTAATATCAGAATTTAAAACAGAAATTTAGATTTCTGGACAGCAATTATATGTTATATTGCAAAGCCTATATCGGGTTGTTTCATGCATTTCTAAGTAATATAATATACGGAAAATTATAGATTTATCATTTATGCATCTATACATCTAAATTTTGTCACAAACGGATATCGGGATTTCAAGTTATGTCTTATTTAAAAAACAGTGTGCGAATCAAGACATATTTTGTCCAGATTCGTCGCTTAATATTGTAACGCAGTTTTCTTTATCTTACGTTGGTTTTCAGTAAAAACTTAAAACTAATATTATTCGATGTAGATATCTAAAACACCCGAGTTTTCTCAATTTGGATATTGGTATACCAAGTTATGTGTCTTAGAAGTTGACCAATAACTGCAGTTTTCTATTTTATGAACAGTGAATAAAAACGATATAATTCCTAAACCGTTAAGTGATTCAATCTAAAATTTTTACAGCATGTACAAAAAAATATATTCTATCAAAGATAAATTTCCTGAAATTTTCAGAAGTAAAAATTAATTTCTAATAATTATTTTAAAGCTAAAGGTATTGATGTGTATACTAAAATCGGCAAAAAGATTAACTAGTATTTTATGCAGGTTTCTATTTTTCTTTTAATAAACAAACCGATTTCATGAGAAATTATAGATATATTGTGGTATGAAATTTGTGTTCTCACAACTTGTAATAAACATTCATAGTCATGAATAAAGAGTTAAAAACACTTTAATTTGAACAAGAAGCAAAAGATATTATTAAAGCATATAGAACCATATATATCTAGACTTATATATATGTATATGTTTATGTTTATCTTCTTTTATGGATTACGATATGAAAAAAATAGCGGATTTACGAGATATGACAAAAGGAGAATAAAGAGATGGAGGGGGAGAGAGAGAAGGGACTTACATACACAAGCCGGTTTTATCACCGGATTTGTCTGTCCGCCGATAGATTCGCGTTACTAGCGAGACCTTCTTGAAAAGTTCTTCATGTTCTTTTTCTTGTACTCTAGGTGAAGAGGGAGAAGTGAGAGATAGAAAAATGTAAAGATAGGAAAAGATAGAAGAAGACAAATAAAGATTGTGTAATGGTGAATTATGTATAATAATATATGCATTCAATATGGAAATTAAAAGAGAAATTAAAGACCGCCATTCATTTTGGAAATGAAAGGTCTCATTTGTAAGTTATGAGAAGAATAAAAAATTGATAAAAAAAATAATTGCAAGAATGGGGATTTGAATATGTGATCTATGGAAAAACAATACAAAGACTTAACTAATGAGCTACAAAGTTGTTTATTCACATATTTAATGCGAATTAAATATATGATGTTGCTTAAAAAAAGTGGGATCTTAGGCTCATTCTTTTATTAAAGAAAATGAAAATGAAATTGGATTTGAGTTATGGACTGGGTTAAATCTTATGTTTAATTTGAAAAAAAGTTAAAATTTAGTTTTAAAGAAATGTGTTTGGGAAAAATAGATAGAAGAATAAAATAATATATTTATAAAAAAACAAAATATACAGAAAATACTAAGAATAAATAAATACAATAGTTTACTAAAGAAAGAAAACACGAAGGTACGGTAATACTAGGGTCGTTACATTCTTCTTTTCGCCTTTGCCGCCTCCAGCCCGAGCTTTAATAGTATATTTGCGTTGGTAAAGATAAATTCCAGCTTTGTATCGGGCAACTTCAATCCCTAAAAAATATTTCAAAGGGCCCAAATCTTTTATATGGAAGCATTGCTAGAGAAACGTCTTTAGCTGGTCAATAAGAGAAGAATTGGATCCGGTGATAACGATATCATCAGCGTATATCAAAATAAAAATGGAGCCGTCTCGATGATGCAGAGAAAAAAGGGAATAATGAGCATATGACTGAATGAAACCAAATTCTAATAGTATAGAAGGGAACTTGGCAAACGATTGGCAAGAAGCATGTTTAAGACCGTATAAAGATTTGTGGAGATGGCAAACAAGTGGCTTCCCTTTTTAACGATATCCTACAGGCTGGATCATATGTACCCCTTCATTTAGATCACTATGCAAAAAGGAATTGTTAACGTCCAATTGATGTAGAGACCAATTGCGAATAGCGGCAATAGCGAGAATAATGCGAACAATAACAAGCTTGGCAACCAGGGCGAAGGTATCATGAAAGTCAATGCCTTCGATTGAGTATAACCCTTCACAACAAGACGGGCTTTGTAGCGTTCAATGCTGCCGTCAGATCTTCGTTTAATTTTATGAACCCATTTGCACCTAATTGCCTTTTTGCCAGGTGGTAAAGGAACAACGGACCAAGTGTGATTCATGTGTAGGGCATCAATCTCAGTTTGCATTGCATCTTTCCATTCATGAAATTTCATAGCTTTGGCAAAACCGGTAGGTTCATCAATTTGAGACAAAGAGGATAAGAAAGCAAGATGCTTAGAATTGAAACGACTGTAAGATAAGTGAGTAGATAAAGGGTATAGAGTACCTGACTCAAGAGATGGAGGTGTTTGGAGTTGGGTAGAGTGGCGACGGTAAATATCTAATTTTTGCGTTCGGGCATGAGGTTGGGTTGAGCGGCTAGGATGAATAGGAGGGGGCGGCGGCGGGGTGAGTGAAGGTGTTGAAGAAGGATTTTGGGTAGGGGTTGGACTGGGTGCTATCAGTTGTGGGCGAAGAGATGGGCCAACAGTATTAGGCTCATCCATTAGTGAAGGGAATGATGTAGTAGATGGTGGATCGGGACTTGTTGGCGCAACCAAGGTTGGTGGTGATGTTGGCCTAGTAGGTGAGCAGGTATTTGGAGCTAATGGTGAATGAACAATGGGAGAGGAGAATGACCCAGTATCAATGGTAAGACAGTTGTGGGAATTTGAGGATTTGCTTCCTTTAAAGCAAAAGGGAATATATGTTCATGGAAGCTGACATCTCGACTAATAAAATTTTTGTTTGTAAATAAATCATAAATTTTGTATCCCTTTTGGCCAAAAGGATAACCCATGAACACCCCAGGAGGGGGGCGGGAATCAAATTTGTTTTGGACAGATGTATTGCGACCATGGCATAGGCATCCAAAAACCTTAATGTGTGAGAATGCGGACGGTCTGTGAAAAACCATGCTTTTTTCCATGTAAAACAGTGGTGGGAAGACGATTAATTAAACAAGTGGCACTTAAAATACAATCGTCCCAAAAACGCAAGGGTAAATTTGATTGAAATCGTAAGGCACGTGCAACATTCAAGAGATGTCGATGCTTGCGTTCAACAATGCTGTTTTGTTGATGGGTAACGACACAACTAGATTGTTGAATGACACCCAATTTACCAATGAATGCATGTGTAGATTTGTTAAAACATTCACGGGGCATTATCAGAACGAATTTGTTTGATACAGATATTAAATTGTTTTCGAATCATGGCAAAAAAATCGAGGAATAAAAAAATTAACATCTGCTTTAGACTGCATTAAGTAGACCCAAGTACTTCTAGAAAAGTCATCAACAATTGTCAAAAAAAATAAGCACTATACAGGGTAGGTGTCCGATATGGACCCAAACATCAAAGTGCATCAAATCAAAACAAGCAGTTGTAGACATCATATGTAATGAAAAAGGAAGTTTAGAGAGTTTAGCTAAAGGAAAAACGGTGCAAATGCACCTCTTATTTAGTGATATTGTAGATTCCGAACTTTGCAAATGGGAGGCAATAGAAAAAGCTGGGTGTTCTAAACGCCAGAGCCTTAGGTCAAATAAAGAGCCTTGAGAGGAGACGGGTGGTTAGAGAGTGAACGCTAGGCTCCAAGTAATATAAACCACCGCACGCTTTACCCAATCCAATCACCTTCATCTTCCCGAGGTCCTGAAAAAGACAATAATCGGGATAAAAGATGACAGAACAATTATGATCTTGAACAATTCGTTTAACAGATAACAAATTGTATTGGAAAGACAGACGTGTAAGACATTGTTTAGGATAAGAGAGTGTGAATAATGGATAGTGCCAGTATGTAAAACAGGTATATGAGATCCGTTAGGGATAGTAAGGTATAGAGGGCCGGATAAAGGTGTATAAGAAGAAAAAATATCCAAATTAGCCGACATGTGGTCAGTGGCACCGGTATCAATTATCCAGGAATTCGACAAGGAAGAATGGTAACAAAATTGGTTACCTGCTAGGTTTGCCAGAGGGTTAATATTACCGGGAGGAATGAGTGCAAGCAACTGAGATACTTGGTCTGCAGTTAATTGAGTAGTAGATGACGGTGCAAGTGCATCATTGCGAGATGGTGATGATAGTAAGGCGTCGGCGTTGGAGGCAGTGGCATTAGCGCTTTGCCGTGGTGAGGCGCTTGGGAAGAGCTTGAAGATTGGTGAATTCCCCTTGGGGATTCACCTTGCATTCATTTGTATTTATAGATGTACAAGAGATATACATGAGGATATTTAGGAGATAATCTCTCCTATTTACATGTATAGCCTAATTATAGCTACCTAATTAGTAATAGAATATTAACATATATTTTCTAATTAGTAATAGAATATTAACATATATTTTCTAATTAGCAATAGAATATTAACATATATTTTCTATTATCACACCCCCGCAAACCGAGCGAGAGGAGGTCGGACGTTCAGGCTGGAGCGAAAATCAGTGAAGAGTGAAGTAGGAAGTCCCTTGGTGAAGATGTCGGCATATTGTGAGCTGAAAGGGACGTGGTGAACCCGGACGTGACCCAAAGCTACCTTTTCATGAACAAAGTGAATATCGATCTCAATATGTTTCGTACGCTGGTGTTGCACCGGATTAGTGGATAGATAGACAGCACTAACATTGTCACAATATACAAGGGTCGCATGAGTAAGTGGGCAATGAAGTTCCAAAAGTAGGTTGCGGAGCCAACAAGTCTCAGCAACGGCATTGGCAACCCCACGATATTTGGCTTCGGCACTGGAGCGAGAGACAGTAGCTTGACACTTTGAGGACCAAGAGAGAATATTATCACCCAGGAACACACAGTAACCGGAGGTAGAGCGGCGTGTGTCGGGACACCCACTCCAATCCGCATCAGAGTAAGCAGTTAATCCGGTGGCGGTGGACGGATATAGGTGTAGGCCATGGTCCACTGTGCCACGAACATAGCGCAAGATGCGTTTGAGAGCGTTGAAGTGAGGCTCCCGAGGATCATGCATGTAGAGACACACTTGCTGGACACCGTAGGAGAGATCAGGCCGGGTAAATGTGAGGTACTGTAGAGCGCCGACAAGGCTACGGTAGAGTGATAGGTCCTGAACCGGTGTACCAGAGGGGCCAAGTTTGGACTTAGTGTCCACTGGAGTCGCACACGGCTTGTAATTAGCCATGTTGGCTCGATCAAGTATTTCAAAGGCATATTTCTGCTGTGACAGAAAGAGACCATCCTTTGTGCGAGTTGCCACGATCCCAAGGAAATAATGGAGTGGGCCCAGGTCAGTCATGGCGAACTCGGAGTTGAGGGACGCAATAATCCGCCGTAGTAGAACATCTGACGAAGCCGTGAGGACGATGTCGTCCACATAGAGTAAGAGAAATGCTAGGTCGCCCCCATGACGGTAAATGAAGAGAGAAGTATCTGACAGACTGTTGCGGAACCCAATGCACGCCACATACTTGGCAAACCGTAGGTACCAGGCACGGGGTGCCTGTTTAAAACCATAGAGGGATTTACGGAGGCGACATATATGGTCGGGATGAACAAGATCAATAAAACTCGGTGGTTGATGCATATAGACCGTTTCATGTAATGCTCCATGAAGGAAGGCGTTTTTCACGTCTAACTGATGTACAGGCCAGGAGCGTGATAAGGAAAGGCTGAGTACAGTGCGGATAGTAGCTGGTTTGACCACCGGATTGAAAGTGTCATCACAGTCAACTCCCGGCCGTTGGCTCTTGCCGTTGGCAACCAGGCGAGCCTTGTGTCGCTCAAGTGACCCATCAGAGTGAAGCTTGTGCTTGTACAACCACATAGACCGAACCACATTCACCCCAGGTGGGCGAGGCTCCAGAACCCAAGTTCCATTTTTAATAAGAGCATCATATTCAGCCTGCATAGCTGCACGCCAGTGAGGATCCTTGAGGGCTTGGATATGAGAGCGGGGAATAGGGGAGGGAGTGGATATGTGGAGGTTGAGTTTTTGAATTGGTTTGGATATCCCGTGCTGTGCAGGGGTGACCATGGGATGCGAGGGAGGTGGAAGGGGAGGGGAGTTGGAGGTGAGGTCGTGGATGCCGTTGAAGGGGAGGTTGAGGCTGTGGAGTTCGTGGAGTGGGATGGTGGGGTGGTGGAGTCCGTGGGGCTAGTGGGGGGCACCCCCGTAGTGTGAGGGGATGTATTGATGTTGGGAACAATGGGCGACTCTAAGAGACGACGTGAGATATGTGACGGTTCGGAGGAGAAGTCGAGGAAGTTGTATGTGGTGGACGGAGTAGGAGATAGAGAGTTAAATGGGAAGACGGACTCATCGAAGGTGACATGACGAGAAATGATGATTTTTCTAGTGGTGAGATCAAGGCATCGGAAACCCCGATGATTAGTCGGATAGCCGAGGAAGACACATGGGGTAGACCGTGAGGCTAGTTTATGAGGAGGTGAGAGATGGGGATAGCATAGGCACCCGAAAACTCGAAGATGAGAGTATGAGACAGGCTTTTGGAAGAGTTTAGAGAAAGGAATGTCATTTTGTACTGAGGTGGATGGGAGGATATTGAGAAGGTGTGTGGCCATTGTTCACCGCCGGAAACACCGGAAGACTGAACGTCTAGCCTGAATCTGGGGGCAGATGCTAATTGGTGCTATCCGTCCACCTCTCTGAAGATGCCAAGTTGATTCATGGCACCATGTATCGAAGGTTTAAACGGATGCGGCCGATGTAGCAGACTTCGTCAGATCCCCCCTCATTTGAGGGGTTTTTGATTGTGGGGACGCTCTTCCCTACAGGCGCAAGCCCCTGCAGTTAATTACGCTACTGCATCGCGGTAACAATTTTCTCCTTCTCCAGATGGTCACTTCGTGTCGTGGGTGTTTGTTTTGTTTGTGGTTGCCCGTGGATTGTATACGGAGACTAAGTTATGGTCGTCCGTAGGGCGTGGACTAGTCCAAATCCGTATCTTTCTTAGATTTGGGTTTGGGGGGGTTATGTTTAAGGATACGTTAGCCTTATTTGAGGCTAAAATCAACTTAAACGTTTGTTAAGGACACGTTAGTCTAATTCTGGAATAAGATCAACTTAACGGGATCGTTTAGATCCAACAAAAGAGCAGTTGGGCTCTATTGTTTAGTTTAGTGATATTGCGGTCGATAATTAGTTTAAGGACATTACGGTCCATTGTTAGTTTTAAGACATTGCGGTCGAGATTAAGGACATCATAGTCTGTGGATTTAAGGACTCCACAGTCTGACGTTAGTTTTAAGACATCACGGTCGAGGTTAAGGACATTATAGTCCATGGATTTAAGGACTCCATAGTCCGATATTAGTTTTAAGACATCATGGTCGAGCTTAAGGACATCATAGTCCATGAGTTTAAGGACCTCACAGTCCGACGTTAGTTTTAAGACATCACGGTCGAGATTAAGGACATCATAGTCCATGAGTTTAAGGACCCCACAGTCCATGAAATGTATAGTTGTCGGGACCCGTCACCTCTTTGAAGACGTTGAGGAATTACAACGACAAATATCAAAGGAGTGAAGAGATGTACCGTTGAACCCAGGTGGATTAAATAATCTATAGCCCAGTTTGGAACTATGACCAATTAATTATATTATGAGCACATTGGCTCAGTTAAGTCTGAATTGAGGATTTATGGCCTTCTTGGGCTAAGTCCAATCAAGTTTGGAATATTGGCCCTCTGTTGGTCCATTGAAGGGGAGGCTCTGCCTCTAGAAAATTAGCCAATTGGGCTGAAGCTAGTGTTCAACACTAAAGAACAACAGTGTTAAACACTGGTAATAAGATTATCAAATTAGTGTTTAAACACTAGAAATGTGATTTTCAAATTAGTGTTAAACACTAACAGATAACAGTGTCAAACACTGGCAACAAAATTATCAGATTAGTGTTAAACACTAGAAGAGGGAGGGATCACGTGACAGGTGGGGCCAGATCACCTTTATTTTGTTCTCAGGATATTCAGATAAGTGTTAAACACTTTTGGTCTTCAGGCCATCACGTGTGGGCACGTGATAGGCTTCCAGTCATTGATTATTAAAGCGTTTTACTAGGGGTCACGTGGGGACATGTGAGGGAGCCCAAGAATGGTTCTGCCTTTGGATTTGTTCTCTTTTGTTTTGAGGGTCACGTGGGAAAACGTGAGGCATTGCCTCTGAGCTTTTTTTCCTTCTCATTTTGGGGATCTTTTCAGGGGTCACGTAGGGCCACGTGACCTTAGTCCTTTGGATGCATGGAGATCCTTCAAGTCTCTTTATTTTTAAGAATTGAATTCTTTTATAGGGTTAAACCCTAATTATGATTTTGAAGGAATTAAATTCCTATTGTGAAAGAATTAAATTCTTATATAGAGTGAAACCCTATTATCATTTAGGAGGAATTAAATTCCTATAAATCTGAGAGAATTAAATTCTCAATTAGGGTCAAACCCTTATTCTGTCCATCTTGAAGGAATTAAATTCCTGTAATTGTAGGAGAATTAAATTCTCAGATAGGGTTTAAACCCCAATTTCATCATGAAGGAATTAAATTCCTGTGAGTTTGGGAGAATTAAATTCTCATATAGGGTTAAAACCTAATTTTGTTTTGGGAGAATTAAATTCTCTAAACTCAATTCTCCCTCTAAGTTTTGGATCTGCATTGCAGGATCTCAACCCGATAAGAATTAAATTCTCATCTTATGGGGAGATGTGCTCTGTGCAGATCTTCAACCAGAAGAAGAACTAAGTTCTTTTTTTTTGTAGAAGAGTTAAACTCTTAGATTTGAGAATTAAATTCTCTATTTGAAGTTTTGATCCCCTTTCTTTTCTTACCTAGGGGTTTTTCTTTTGTAGAGAATTAAATTCTCCTTTTTTTCTCTCTGAAATTTCAAGATTCCAAAGCTCTCTCTCCAAAACTCTATATCTCCCTTCTTCTCTTCTCTTGGCTCCTATTTATAGGAGGAGGAAAAGAATCAATTTGTTTAGAAAATATTTCTTTGAAAGATTTTGTTTGTTTTCATAATTAATATAAGCCTTTAGATTATTAAGTGAATTTTATTCACCGTTGGATTTTCCATCCGAAGATATTCTGTTTGTTATTTCTGGTGAGCTTTATGGAAATCTTTCCTTGTCTAAGATTTTTCCATAACTTGGTGATATTTAATCACCCCTGGATTTTTAATCCAACGGTTATCCTTAATCCTTTCCCATTTGGAAAGATTTTAGAGAAATTTAGAATTTTAATTTTATTAAGCTGTAAGGCTTTCGAAACCAGCCACGTGCTGGCGTCACGTGTGAGCACGTGACCCTCGTTGAGGTATTTTCTGATTTTTTTAGAATTAAATTCTATTTAAGCTGCAGGGCTTTCAAAGCCTGTCACGTGCTGACACGTGACCCTTGGTCACGTGTGAGTACGTGACCCTAATTGAGTCATCTTTCACCCTTTCTTTTGTTTTTCGTCTCTATTTAGTGAGATTTTAACCATCACGTGTCATCACGTGACCTTTGGTCACGTGTGAACACGTGATACCTCATTGAGGTAATTCCTGATCTTTTAATCAGGAAACAAATGCCCCCACAGCGTTGCTCTCACGTGCCTGCACGTGAGTGCAACGCTGTCACTTTTATGACCGTTGGATCCATCTAGGGAATCGGGAAGATGAAGCGTTTCCATCACATCCTATAAATGCAGGGGTCTCTTCAGAAGCGCCTCCACTCTTTCATCTTTCTCCTTTGGCTATCTTTTTTTTTGAGAATTTAATTCTCGTTTCTCAGAGCTTAGTTCTCTGCTTCAAAAATTTTTAGAGTTTAACTCTGTTAAAAAGATTCCCTTTTCTCAGGTAATGATCTTGAACGGCTGAAGAACTTTCATACATATGAACTCTTTGAATTTGAAATCCACGCCAAGGGTTTTTTCCCTTTAACAAGAACCCATTTTTCTTTAAGTTCTTTAACAAGAACAGAAAACCATTTAACCTTCAAATAGTAGATCTCTCAGGGTTTCTCTAATCTTTAAGGATCGGTGGTGGTGTTTGTCTTTTCCATGGAATTTAATTCCATCATCAAAAAGCTCTGGCTATGGGAAAAGAATTTCTGGGAAGTTAATTCCCTTTTTCAAAAAGGAATTTAATTCCTATGAAGAACTTAGTTCTTCTCAGGGGACTTCTTGGGTTTTCTTGCCCTGAGTTGTCTCTCTGTAACCAAGAAGAAGAAGTTTGCAATGTCTCTTTCTAGGAATTTAATTCCCTTGATTCTGTTTGATTTGCCACAGAGTCCAAGATGAATTTCTTTTTAGGGGAATGTGTAGGGTCATTTGAAATCCACTGCTTATTTAATGAGAATCTTTCTTTTGTATCATTATAATTGCTTTGCCTCATCATTAGCCAGCCGCCATCTTGATTTCGTGGGACCCACGTGTTTTGTAACTAATGGTCCCACAAAATGAGTATGCTGTCGCTTTCTTCCACTGTCTTTTTATATGTATATATTTATAGTCATATATATACACCGTTGGCTTTGCTTTTAACAGTTTCCCCTTATTTTATTTCAGGTACAATGACTTCCGTTCCGTACTTTCCTTTCACTCGCTCGGAGGCCGCTTTTCCTCAGTCACCATCTGATGAGGAAGTGGTGGCGATGATCAGGGCTCATGACCCGAACTGCACCAACTTGCTTTTGTGGGGGACCTGGTATGGTCATATTATCCGGGGTCGTCGAAGTTTTCTTTGCGAAGTGCCGACGGAGCCTACCTTTCCGTTCCTGCGGATGGATCGACCAGGGACTGTCTTTGCTGTGGAGATGCCGAATTGGACCCCGATGGGACGGCTTAAGCCTTCGACGACTGGCATCCCAAACCATCCAATACCGGCCATAGATATTCTGGGACACCGTATCTGCCAGGGCGAGACCCAACCGTGGGGGCAGATTTATAAGATAGGGCTTACCCCTCGACAACCCATGGGCTACCTTCTTTGGGCTCGCTACATCCTATCCGCCCACCACGCGCGACTGCAGAAGGTTGGGCTTTATCAGGCGATCTATGCGTCCCTCTTCCACTACTCGTCTCCTCACGTCTGGTGGGTTAAGGCCTTCCTGAACCAGTGGAATCTTCCCACCAACACTTTCCTCTTGGGGGACCGTGAAGTTTCAATTTCTTTGGAAGAATTTCGCGAGATCTCGGGGCTGCCAATCAGAGGGACACTTTATGAGGAATTGCTGCCTTCTGATGAGTACGTCTTTGAGACTGAGCCCGCAACACTTGACGGCTTTTCTACCGAGAACGCCGTCCGCCATAAGCGTCCGAGTTTGATCAAGGCGCTGGGCATCTTCGACAAACTGTTCACAGAATCTGAGCAGCAGGGTGTCACTTTCAAGAGCTTCATCGCTTGCTTCCTTCGCGAGGATGTCTTGTCGAAGGCGGCTCCCAAGTTTGCAAGCATCAACGACCCCTTTGGGTTTGGTATGAACAGGCGGCCGACTAAGGAATCGGATTTACCGCAGTATTATATTCCTATCATGTCGCCGGTATCTTTCGAATCGATTGCAGCTCCCGGCATGGACGAGGTGACATTCTTTGTGGGCTTTATCAGTGTCTGGCTCAGCTGGTTCGTCATCCCTATGCATCGCCGCTTCATGAGAGTCTCGGTTATCTATCCGGCTCATCATATCGCTGAGGGAACACGGCTGGCCATAGGCATCCCGGCGCTAGCGCATCTCTATCATGGATTGGGCGCCGCCGCTAACACCTCAACTCCCGGTGTGGACGTAGTAAACTTCTCCCTTCACTACTTTACATCTTGGATTGAGATGCACGTATTGGGGGCTTTTGCTGCGCATCAGAGACCTGCTTTTTATGACGCCTACACTTTTCCGCGACTCATGTGGCTGGTGGACGCTGCTGCTCCTGACCAGACTCAGTTCGGGGCTATTCACGTGTTGATTTCTCTCTATGCTAGTGCAGGCGGGCTGGCATTTGTTGATCGGGTTCTATCTGCTCTTTCAGACCCGATTCAACAACTCCATGACCAGTCGAAAGGTGAGGTGCCTTCTCTGAAGCCCCGGGAGGCCACGCACTTGTCCGCGATCAGACCGGGCTATCTTGTATTCCGTCAGAACAGTGCGGCTCTGTTTATGCGGTACAATTCGCATCGCTTCGCCCGACAGCTTGGATATGATCAGGGCGTCCCCTTCGAGGCTTTTACTGTTGCGCTGGTCCCTTCACCCGCAGCTGTTCGTAATGCTGCTCATCACTTCATGAGGATGAACACTGGTTCTTACTTCATGATCCCCGAAGCAGATCATATTCCCCGATGCGTGGGGTCCTTCACAGGCTGTATCTTCATCGGGTCAACCCAGTTATTGCTGAGGAGAAGAGGTTGCTTCTTGGCTATGGCGCTCTTGCTCCAGCTCAGGCCACGGGAATTCCGCTGCGGCCACACGCACTGGCCCGCTTTCCCCTGAGGGACACCAGTGTTGCGCTCATTCCAGGGGAGTCGGAGGTGGACCTTACCTCCATAATTGGTATGCCGTTAGATACCCGGGCTTAGTCAAGGGGTAAAAGGGCGCCAGTAGCAGTACCACCGCCGGCGGCGTCGACAATGGCCGTGTCGTCCTCGGCAGCACCGCCAAGCAAGGGTGCTGGAAATGAGGGTATTGAAGGTGAGGTGGGTCAGCGTCGTGCCAAGGCTCCACGGGGGAGGAAACGGTCGTCTTCGGCGGTCGGTTTTGGATCCAAGCGGCGGAGGAAGGTGGCTACCAACCTGCTCGACTCTTTAGTAGAGTCTGAGCCCATTCTTCAGGATGAACCGTTGACCGTGCAAGAGTCGGATGCTGGCTTACTTTTTCCGGGTTCAGCTGCCGAGGAAGCCGCACAATTGGCTGAGGCTATAAGACGTTCTAAAGATAAGTCTCAGAATGTAAGGGTTCCGAAGAAGCCCTATCCTGCCATAATCTTTTAGGTAAGGCTTACTTTTTCCGGGTTCAGCTGCCCTTCGTGATCCGGCGGCGGTTCATCGGCCCTTTGGAGGAATGGGGCGAAAGGGCCCTTAAGCAGGCTGCTTCGGAGGATGCTGCGGACGCGCTTTCATTGTGGGCTAGCGGCCACGAGTCCACCCTTGAACCTCGGCGAGCATACCTCCTTGAGAAGGAGTATCGGCTTGAAGAAGCCATATTGAAAGCTTCCCTACGCATTGGTATGTTCCTGTATTTCTTTGTAATACTTCATATTGCTTGCACTTGTATATATGTATTCTTATTCTCGTGTGAATTGTGCAGAGACTTCGGCGATGAGGGAGGTTCCAACGGGCTTACTGACGGTAGAGCCTGTTGACACCCCCAATGAAACATTGCTCGATGTAGAGGGGGTTGACGACGCTGTCCCTCTCACGATAGAGCCTCCTGTGGCAGTTCTTACTCCTGAAGCACTCGCTCCTTTGGGAGAGGCACCCTTGGTGGTCGCCGTCCCAACGGATCTTCCTGAGGACGGCCCAGAGGCTGGGATGGAGATAGTCAAGACTACCCTCCCTTCGTTGGAACCCGCAGTGGCTGCCGCTGCTCCTTCCTCAGAGACCGTTACACCAGCTCGTGTCCTTGATACTGTGCCTGAGGTTGCGGCGGAAGCCGTTGAAGCTGCTATCCCTCTAGCTCAGAATGGGAGAAGCGTCGAAGGTAACCTTCCACATTTTAAACTAGTAATCTTTCCATTATCTGAACTCTTTTGTCTTTTCAGAATTGCGTAGACTGGTGGCCTCTATTACCGATCTCTCTCCCCGGCAATCCTTTCAGCGTCTGCTGGAGATGGCCGCTCCGCAGGCGATATCTCCTCAACGCATCGTCCTCTCGTATGGGCAAGGTGAGTGTTGTTTACCATCTCTTCATAGCATTGTTGTTATTTCGCGAAATGACGTTGATGTCCTTTACAGTTCTGGAGGGCGACGATGAGGTTGAGGTTCTCGAAAGACCAGGGGAGCTTTCAGCTCCTTCTTGCATAACTGTGGGCAAGTGAAGTCTCAATACTGTCCCACTTGTTCTTTTGCTTAAAAGTTTCACTGATATTTTATAAATCTGAACAGCCCTGCCAGTTCTCACAGCGCTAGAGTTGTGCATCGTCATGCCGCCCGGCCCTTATGCTTTGCGAGTCTCAGACCGTCTGGCGAAATTAAGCTCGACTCCCTGTCATCCCTGATCGAGGAGCTTCATGAGGGCAGTGTAATCACAGCCGAAGCGTTTGCTGCTGAAGCTAACGGCTTTCTTCCTTTTCTTGCTACCTATCATAATGAGGCGGTGGTGCAAGTCTGGGTTGATTTTTGTCGGCAGGTGGAGGCTTGCTTGCATGTGCTTGAGTGTACCCGCCTTTCTTCGGAGGCTGTGGCTGCGAAGGAGAGCTTACGGGGCTTAATCGAGCGGTGCGCGACGAATATGGTGTCATGCGAGAAGAGGCTCGGCCGCAAATTCTCAGAGAGGGAGCTGGCTTCGAAAGCTTTGAATGAGCTCCAAGCCAACCTTACGGCCAAGGCCAACAAAGTGTATGAACTCTGGCTAGTGCTTCAAGAGGCCATCAAGGAGGTGGTGGCCATCGACAAAGCCGCCGTGTTTACTCGCGAGAGGGTCGAGGCTTACAAAGCTACCGAGAAAGAGCTCGAAGGTCGGCTTGCCTCATATCAGGCCCAGCAGGCTCAAGCGGAGGCCCGTCTCTTGACGATATTGAACCATGAAGGCGAGGCCCAGCGAAAGAGGGATGAGCTGACCCAGCTGCTAAATCGCCCGCCGACCTGAAGATTTGTATATCTTTTTTTTCTTCTTTTTGTACATACTCCTGAATGAGAGTATATTTTTGTTCTTTCACGAATTGTACTTTGTATCCATTTTGGTTCATGAATAAAAAGACGCATTTTTCTTCACACTGGCATCTCCCTTTTTATTGAATGTATTCTACAGATAGTCTATCTTGATCTCATTGCAAGACAACGCTGGTTTAGGATTCAGGGTTAAGATCTGTCTCCTAAGACTTTTCATCTTTATGAGCCGTAAGGATCTCATAAAGAGATTTTCTCCCTACAAGCCGAGAGGATCCCGTAGGTGTAATTTCTCCTTAAGAATCGTGAGGATTCTTAAGCGTGTCTTCTCTTGAAAGTCGTAAGGATCTCACAAGAGAATTTGCTCCCTTACGAGTCGTGAGGACCCGCAAGTGACGGGTGAAATTGCCCTTATCCGTATTTCACGAGGTCAGGTGTTGCGCTGAATGCTTCCCACGGGTTCACTGCCGTGTTTGGCGAGGACCAGGCTCCGCTCTGAATGTTTTCCGGGGTACCGTAGTTTAAAGATATCACGGTCGAGGTTAAGGACATCATAGTCCGTGGATTTAAGGACTCCACAGTCCGTGCTAGTTTTAAGATATTACGGTCGAGGTTAAGGACATCATAATCCGTGGATTTAAGGACTCCATAGTCCGTTGTTAGTTTTAAGACATCACGGTTGAGGTTAAGGACATCATAGTCCGTGGATTTAAGAACTCCACAGTTCGTTGTTAGTTTTAAGACATCACGGTCGAGGTTAAGGACATCATAGTCCGTGGATTTAAGGACTCCACTGTCCGTTGTTAGTTTTAAGACATCATGGTCGAGATTAAGGACATCATAGTCCGTGGATTTAAGGACTCCACAGTCCGTTGTAAGTTGTAAGACATCACGATCGAGATTAAGGACATCATAGTCCGTGGATTTAAGGACTCCACGGTCCAATTTTTTGCTCTGGATGCTTCCCACGGGTTCACTGTCGTGTTCGGCGAGGACCAAGCTCCGCTCTGGATGCTTCACACGGGTTCACTGCCGTGCTCTGCGAGGACCAGGATCCGCTCTGGATGTTTCCCACGGGGTCATTGCCGCGTTCCACGTAACCAGGAATTTTGCTCTAGATGCTTCCCACGGGTTCACCGCCATGTTCGGCGAGGACTAGGCTCCGCTCTGAATGCTTCACATGGGTTCGCTGCCGTACTCTGCGAGGACCAGGATCCGCTCTGGATGTTTCCCACGGGGTCATTGCCGCGTTCTATGTAACCAGGAATTTTGCTCTAGATGCTTCCCACGGGTTCACTGCCGTGCTCTGAGAGGACCATGATCCGCTCTGGATGCTTCACACGGGTTCACTGCCGTACTCTGCGAGGACCATGATCCGCTCTGGACGTTTCCCATGGGGTCATTGCCGTATTCCACGTAACCAGGAATATTGCTCTAGGTGCTTCCCACGGGTTCACTGCCGTGTTCGGCGAGGACTAGGCTCCGCTCTGGATGCTTCACACGGGTTCACTGCCGTGCTCTGCGAGGACCAGGATCCGCTCTGGACGTTTCCCACGGGGTCATTGCCGCGTTCCACGTAACCAGGAATATTGCTCTAGGTGCTTCCCATGGGTTCACTGCAGTGTTCGGCGAGGACTAGGCTCCGCTCTGGATACTTCACACGGGTTCACTGCCGTGCTCTGCGAGGACCAGGATCCGCTCTGGACGTTTCCCACGGGGTCATTGCCGTATTCCACGTAACCAGGAATATTGCTCTAAATGCTTCCTACGGGTTCACTGCCGTGTTCGGCGAGGACTAGGCTCCGCTCTGGATGCTTCGCACGTGTTCACTGCCGTGCTCTGCGAGGACCAGGATCCGCTCTGGACGTTTCCCACGGGGTCATTGCCGCTTTCTACGTAACCAGGAATTTTGACTTTATCCGCATTTCACGGAGTCGAGGTTTGACTCTTGGTTATCTGTGCACCACCGAGTCATGGAACTGGGGGTTGCCGTTGTTCCGCTTTGCTGTGATGTTGTGTCTGTTGTAATGAGACGAATGTTGAGATGATCTCCAGGCTATCTATGAACCGTTGAGATTTGGCTTCTTCTTTTGATGAGACCTGGGGAGGAAAGGTATGGTTCTTTCTTTGTTT
The DNA here is from genome assembly GCA_030015575.1 of Agapanthus africanus. Lineage (NCBI taxonomy): Eukaryota > Viridiplantae > Streptophyta > Magnoliopsida > Asparagales > Amaryllidaceae > Agapanthus > Agapanthus africanus. The sequence goes on along the minus strand of CM057337.1, from coordinate 932,003,959 downwards.
GCGCCCCTGGATTGTATACAGGGATTGCTGTGATATCACCTGTAGGGCATAAATTTCATTTTTATTTTTATTTTATTTCTTTCCACGATGCTTTATCATTTCAGCTTTTTATATCGCGAAGGTCGCGATTGCCCAATCATTTCGGCTATTTATTTTATTTTTACTCGCTGCTTTTTATTGTGAGTTTCCCAATCGTTTCGGCTATTTTGCATGCATACTTTTTTTAACTTGCTGATTTTTTATTTGCAAGTTGCCCCATCATTTCGGTTATTTCGTATGCATGTGTGGCTTGCTGTCTTTTTGCTGCAAGTTTTGGATTAGACACCGATTTCGGCATCAGCATCGCTACAACTGGGATATGGCCAGGAGCGAATCATCATTTGCCCCTGTCGATGTCAAACAAAGGTGGTTTAGTGAACAGGGTTAGGATCCTGTCGACTAAGGCTTTTGACTTTATGAGCCGTAAGGGTCTCATAAAGGTATTTCTCCCTACAAGTCGTGAGGATCTCATAGGTACGTTTTCTCCTTAGGAATCGTGAGGACTCCTAAGTGTATGACTTCTTGTAAGTCGTAAGGATCTTAAAAGAGAGTTTTCTCCTTATAAGTCGAGGGGACTCACAAGGGTTGTTCACTGTGCGAACATATCCCTAGTCACGGGTGGGACTTCGTTAGGGAAATATTTATTTGCGCCTGTGGATTGTATACAAGGGTTAGCATTGAGCCGCTTGTAGGGCAGTATTGAAGGTTGTGGGGGCTGCTTAAGAACAGGTTCAGGTCTCTGTAGCTTAAGACTTTCAAATCTTATGAGCCATGAGGGTTTCATAAGAGGGTTCTCCTTACGAGTCGTGAGGATCCCGCAAGTGTAATTTCTCCCTAGGGATCATGAGGATCCTTAAGTGTGTTGCTCTCTTGTGAGTCGTAAGGATCTCACGCGGGTGGTTTCTCCTCACAGGGTTGAGAGGACCCTGTAAGTGTCTTTTAACGAGGCTGCGCCCTTTCGGGTTTTCACAAACATTCGCCGGTAGCCCTGCTGTTTTTACTCACGGAGCCCTTTCGGGTTTTCATCCGTGCCCATTTTGCTTATGGACATACCGTTTTCTCTATCTTTTTTTTTCTTTTTTGTACCAGCTTTTGGATGCTGCAACCTACCGTAGTTTATCGACATCTCGGTCAACAGCTAGTTTTAGGACATGGTGGTCCGTTGCTAGTTTAAGGACGTTTCAGTTTGTTGTTAGTTTAAGGACGTTTCGGTCCGTTGTTAAAGAAGGTCTGTCACTACTTATAGAGTTTAGGCTTAGGAAGATAGCGAGCGGACATAGTCGTCGTCGTCTATCATTGACCTAGGCCGTGACTCGTTAGGCGTAGTATTTCTTCAGGAAGCGACCATTTATTAGCCTGAAGAGCCTCTCGCCATGCATGTCCATGAGTAGATAGGTTCCACCCTGGTAGATCTTGTCTATAACGTACGGGCCTTTATAATTCGGCTCGAATTTCTCTCGTTTAGCACGATTGGGGATCATGGGTCTTTTGACAACCAGCACGAGTTCGCCCTGGCGGAATGTCCTCGGCCTAGTCAATCTTTCGTAGGAGCACGTCATCTTTGCTTTATAAGCTTCCAGATTTTGTTGCGCTATGAGCCGGGTTTCATCAAGGGCATCGAGCTCCTCGAGCCGAAGGTGAGCATTCTCTTCATCCGTTAGCTCATAATGAACTGCCACTCGTAGAGAGGGTAGCTCTATCTCTAGGGGAGTACCGCCTCTGTACCAAATACCAATGCATATGGGGTGGTGTTCGTGGCCGTCTTGAACATAGTTCGATATACCCAGAGAGCTTCATGCAGTCTCTTTTGCCAGTCCTTCTTATTTCGGGACACCATCTTCTTATCTTCGTCAAGGTCTTGTTGAAAGCCTCAGCTAGACCGTTAGCTCAAGGATTATAAACTGAGGAGTATCTCCAGTCTATGTTGTGCTGTTGTGCGAAGCGGCTGAGCTTGTGGCTTCTGTAGGCTGGCCCGTTATCGGAGATGATCCGTCGCGGAGTTCCAAACCGATAAATGACATGCGTCTTGAAGAAATGGAGGATATTCCCCGTCTTCACTTCCCTCAGCGGTACTGCTTCTGCCCATTCGGAGAAGTAATCAGTTGTCGCTAAAATGAATCGATGTCCTCTGGACAATACTGGTTCGATGGGGCCGATTATGTCAGTCCCCCACATTTTGAACGACCAGCTAGCCACCGTTGGATGTAGTGGATTTGGATGCTGATGGATAAAGTCCCCATGAATCTGGCATGAGTGGCATTGCTTCGCATACTCGAGGCAGTCCTGGATCATCGTGAGCCAATAATAACCCATCCGTTTGATCTTCAACTTCATCTTCGGACCTGCTTGGTGAGAACCGCAGAGTCCGTCGTGGACTTCTTGGACGACTCTTTTCGCCTCTTCAGGTCCCAGGCATCTCAACCACAGAGAATCAAATGACCTCTTGTACAGAGTATCATTGACGAAGGCAAAAGATACGGCTCACTTCATGAGCTGATGTTTTGAGGAAGCATCTTCAGGCGTTCGACGGGATTTGAAGTAGTCTATAAAGACTTCTCTCCAATCCTCAGCCTTTTCCTGGTCTTTTATTTGCAGAGTCATTTGCTCGGTCGCTCCCTTTTCCTTGGACGGCTCCGGAGATATTTCTGCCGGTGCGAGGATCCGACGGCTTTGCACAACAATCCTCACGTCATCGAAGTTCTAATCGGCCAATTCCTTAGCGAGCTTGGCTAACGCGTCCGCCTTGCTATTTTCCACACGCGGTATACTTTCCAAGGTGTAGGAAGGTATTTAGGTCAGCAGTTGCTGTACTCTCTCGCCGTACTTTACCAACTCTGGTTTACACGTCTGGTAGTCGCCGTTTACTTGACTAACGACCAGTTGGGAGTTTCCGTATATAAGGAGGTTTTCAATTCCCATGTCGATGGCGATCTCGAGGCCTGCTATCAAAGCTTCATACTCGGCTTCATTGTTTGTCCTCGGCTCGCTAAGGAGAAAGCAAAGCGCATTATCCCTCCTTGTGGGGTCACGAAGATAAGGCCTACCCCTGATTTGACTATGGGAGTGTTCTGTTTGCGCTTCTTCATCGAAGATGCTCGATCAAAACAAAGTTCCCACCGGGTATGACCCTCGTCGATCGTGTCAAACGCATGTTCGTCTGGCAGTTCACAATTCAAAGGAGAATCGGCAGGTATCGGATGCTCAGCGAGGAAGTCGGCGATAGCCTGGCCTTTCACTGCCTTAAGAGGCTGATAGGTTATTGAGAACTCCATCAAGAGCAGGGCCCATTTAGCGAGTCGCCCCGTCAATATGGCCTTCGACATCAAGTATTTGAGAGGATCCACCTTCGATATGAGACGGACTTCATGCGCCAATGTATAGTGCCTGAGTTTCGTTATCGCGGAGATCAACGCCAGGCAGTGTTTTTCGATGGGAGAATAATTGCTTTCTGCCCCCAGGAGAACTCGACTCAAGTAGTAGAGAGCTCTTTCTTTCCCTTGGTCATTCTCTTGTGCCCATAATGCGCCTAAGGAACCTTCGAGGGCTGTTGTATAAAGAATAAGGGGCTTTCTCTTGACCGGAGCGGCCAACACTGGCGGGTTCTGCAGATATTGTTTGATTTCGTCCAGCGCGCCTTGGCATTTGTGATCCCAGACGAACGGGATTCCCTTCTTCATCAGGTGACTATAAGGACGACACTTGCCAGAGAGATTGGCTATAAATCGCCGGATATACGCGAGCTTCCCTTGGAGAGACCGCAATTGTTTGAGAGTCCTTGGCGGAGGCGTTTCCATGATTGCCTTGATTTTTGACGGATCTATCTCGATGCCTCGGTGTCGGACGACGAACCCCAGGAATTTGCCCGAGGAAACTCCGAACGCGCATTTGAGAGGGTTCATCTTCAAGTTGTATTGCCGAAGGCGTTGAAATACGGTCTTCAGATGCTCTAGATGTTCTTCGTATGATTTTCTTTTCACCGCAAGGTCGTCAATATAACATTCAACGATTTCATGTATGAGATCATCGAAGATCTTCGTCATGGCCCTCTGATAGGTGGCACCGGCGTTCTTTAGACCGAAAGGCATTACCTTATAGCAGAATATACCCAAAGAGGTCCGGAAAGCAGTATGCTTCTGGTCTTCACGATACATCTTTATCTGATTGTATCCTGATGATCCGTCCATAAAGGAGAAAACCTCGTGAGTGGACGTATTGTCTATCATTAGCTCGGTGACCAATACAAGGAAGTCATCCTTCGGGCAGGCTTTATTGAGATCCCGAAAGTCCACACATATGCGCACTGTCCCATTCTTCTTCATCACTGGGACGATGTTGGCGATCCAGTCAGGATACTGAACTTCTTGGATGAAGCCAGAGTCGATTAGCTTCTTGACCTCTGCGTTGATACTCATCTCAAGCTCAAGCCGCATTCTTCTCGGTGCTTGTTTGATTGACTTGACGTCCGGGGATATTGCCAATTTTTGGACAGCAATCTTTGGGTCTAGTCCTGGCATTTCGGAATAGTTCCACGCGAAGCAATCCTTATACTGCATAAGCACGTCTTTTAGTTTAGCTACCCTTTCCTCAGACAGCAACTCACTGACGAATGTCGGTCGCGGGTCACTTGTCGTCCCCAAATCAATTTTCTTGAGGTTATCTGCAGTGGTATGTATTCCATCTTCCAGCTCTTTTTGCGCCGGTGGAAATTCTGAGATCACCTCGTCATCATTGTTTTCGAAGCACCAGGGAAGGTCATCCCTATTCTCAGGCTCTTCTTTTGATAGTGTTATCATATGACAAGTACGAGCTCGCTTCCACGACCGATGTTGATCTGGTTCTACTCTTGCTGTATGCGTGGCTTTTGGTTCGTACTTCTGTGGTGGATTTATCCTCCAACTACTGGATAGAGCGAACCTGCCTTGCTGATATTGATCTTCGACCCAGTTCTTGAAGGTGAAGCAGTCTTCAATAGGATGTCATATTGCCCTATGATAGGAGCAATAGTCCGGGTGAGAGACTTTGCCTGCTTGCTTGGGGAGTTTGGCCTCCGGAAGTGTAATCATCTGATGTTTTATGGCGATATCAAGTATCTTCCGTGTTTTATTCTGAGGAAAAGAGTATGCTCGACCCATCTTCTTTATAAGAGACGAGTCCGGGTTGCTCGATTCCCGATCGCGTGGCTTCTTGGTCCCGCTTTGTTCCTGTCGAACGCCTTTCCCACTCTTTGATTTACTTTTGCCTCTGCGTCGGGCCTTTTGTATGACGGGTTGATAAGGAAGAGCATTATCATTCTCCTTAACCTGCTGGAGGAGGCGATGCGTCCTGGCTTTCTCGTAAATGGCCATTTCACGGTTATGGTCATCCCGGATCTTTTGACCCGCTTCCCTGATGAGCTTGTCCATTCGTTCTTCAAATGACGGACTCGGCATTTTGATTGCAGGATCTCGTTCTGGTTAAGGGTCGACGTATTCTGACAGGGTGTCCTCTTCTTCATCGAAGTCATATATGACGTAGCTACCATGGACTCGTTCCTGTTTCCCGGATTTCACGTATCCAAGCCCGAGCGTTTCCATTCTCCCGTTGGGTAACTTGCGCTGAGTTCTAGGGACATCCCAAATCATGTTGTAGAACCGAGCTTGTCGAATGGTCTGTTTGAAAGGTACCCCTTGGGGCTTCAAGAGCCTTCTCAAGCCTTCCGAGTAATATCTAGGCAGATGGATGGGCTGGAGTCTGTCGAGCGTAGAATCGGCGCCACGCCAGATTTCTTTCTCCACTTTGGTTTTCCCATATCGGTAGAATAGGATCGTCTTTTCACCCTTTCGCCTGGGAGGGACGTAAAATGTCTGCAGTTCTTGCACACTATAAGCTTTAAGTGCATCGAGCTCTTTGTAATGCTCCCGCGGAACCATGATAATTTGCAGACTCTGATTATTGCCAGCGAAAACTTGTATTGACGGCCGAGCGGAGAATACAGCATTCACCTCGTCTTCCGAGTCGCTGCCGAAGATCAACATGGGGGCGGACGGTCCCGGGTTGTTGCGTCGAGGCGGCCCTGAATAAACTATTTCTTCTTCTTCCTCGGTATCACTCCCGAAGACTGGAATAGTGGTGATAGCTTTGTTCTTCGGTTGGTGGCATCTTTCCGTGTCCTCAAAATCTGGCAAAAAGTATTTCGCGTCTTCGTATTTTCGGACCTCGTTCACGGAGAAAGGGTTCAACTCACCTGTCACAGTATACTCGAGACCATCCTTGAAGTACTTCATACACTGGTGTTGTGTAGAAGGGATGATGTTGTATTATTGTAACCAAGGCCGGCCGAGCAAAGCATTGTAGCAAGTCTTGGCGTCAATGACGTACAATTTAATATCCGTGACGAGTAGCCCGAAGCGCAGTGTCAGTATCACAGACCCAAGAGTCCGTGACGACTGGGAGTCAAAACCAGAGATGGTAATTTTATCGCGAGCGAGATGCTGAACGCTCATGCAGATTTCCTTCAAGACTCGCATGTTAAGGAGATTGACGGAAGACCCATTGTCGACCAGGATTTTGCCTATCTTTATATCGTGTCAGTATCCTGAGACATAGAGGGGACGGTTGTGCTCGCACGTCCTAAGGAGGAGGTCTTCATCGCCGAAGGTAATATCGGCTGTGTGTACTTCTTCCAGCTCGTCTTTCATCTTTTCTTCGGCGAGAAAAGCTTGGAACTGTCCTGGCTCTTGTAGCGCCTTGATCAATGAATCTCTCGCCTCTTTGGATATCATAAGGGCGTCGAGAATGCTGAGCTGCGAGGGTAGCTTTCTCAAGTGTGCCAGAACGTTGTAGTCCATCTTGTTCTTCTTTGGCGGGTCCTTGGCAGTCAGCTCTTTAATGACTTGGTCATCTAGGGCGATATCCTCAGAGACCTTTTCTTTTCCCTTATCTATTTTATTCGTGGGTCCGAGATTCTTTTCTGGAAGCGTGCGGTTGCGTAGCTGAATATTTTCACAGGCCTTCGGTTCTTCCTCATTCCCCAAGGGGGATTCTTTAAAGAGAGGGCCAAGAGCCATTTTCTCGTCGGAGTCGCTCCCGAAGGTGAGAACCTGCGATCTCCCGGCGTTGACCATGCGACAGTTACCGGTAATTCTTTTATGCTCCTCGGTCGTACTTCTCTGCTCCCGGCGAGTTTTGCGTTTCATCCGCTTAAAATGTTGCCAGTGAGCAACATATCCCTGCCACCATCTTTTAAAAGCGTTGCACTCTTCGGTGGGGTGCGCAATCTTTCGATGATATAAACAATAGCTCAGACACATTTCGGCTTCACCAAGAGTACTTCCTTCGGAGGGTGGTAGCTTCATTCCCACTAATATGGCTTTCGCAAACCTTTTCCTCGTCTTGATCTTTTTTTTATTTGCAACCGATGTCTTTTGATTTGGCGGGAGTGCCTCGACCCTTTCGTCCAGTCGCCGGCGTTTGGCTCTTTCAAATATGGCCATCTCACGCTCCCGATCGGCTTTACTTTTCAGATGAATTTCATTCAGGAAGGCGTCGATCATTTCGTACGACGGCCATAGAAGTTCCGGCTCGGGACATACCCCCAGTCTTTTTGTGCAAGGAGCCTCTTCATCGTCTAGCGATGAATGAGAGATCACATGGAAACTTGCTACGTAATCCTCAGATTCGTCCGACGATTCTTCTCCGTCATCTTCGTCTTCAAGAACGTGGCCGAGGAACTCTTGGAGCGTGATTAGAGTCCGCGCCTTCTGGTTATACTCTTCCTGTGCGTCAATCTGCTTCTGTAAGTCCGTGCGCTTGTCGCCAGGCTTCACGGGCTTCTTGGATTTCTTCTTCTTTTTCAAAAATTTCGACGGCTGGGTGTGAGCACCTTGGCTATCACCACCAATCTTTGGAGTTGGGCGCGGCTTCAGCATCCCTTCGATGATCTGGGGTTCCAGCGGGTTCTCCCACCTGATCGCTGGGCATGTCTGGAGATCATTCAGCATCCTTTTGGTTTTAGCTGAAAGCACGATCTCCCATGGAGCTTCTTCAACAAAAGAGCATGTTGCCCCCGGTGTGTCCGTCTTCTTAGGAGTGTGCGGTTGTGGTGGGTTTACTTTCCACTTCTCAGACAGCGCAAGCTTGCCTTGTAGGTACTGATCCTCAATCCATTCCTCAAAGACGAAGCAATTTTCAATTGGATGGCTTACTGTTTGGTGGTAAGGGCAATAATTGGGATTATTCGCTTTACCGGGCTGCAATGGTCGCTTGGGATTCGGCAAATTGATAAGCCTGTTGCGCATCGCCAGCTCGAAGAGTCTCCTCGTTTTGTCTCGTGGGAACAAGTAAGGACGCTTCATTTTCTCATTATAATAGCGGCGTCTCTCTTCCAGTTGATCCGTTAGCTTTAGAGCACTGGGCTGCTATTGAGTATTCGCAACGAAGGTCGCCTTTCCTTTACCCTTTTCATTTTGCGGCTCCGGTTTCGGGGGAGACGGTCTGTGACCCATCTGATCCATCTGGGCTAGCTTGTCGATTAAAGCCTGGAATGTGGTCGGTTTGAAGAACATCATGAACTGTGAAATAGTTGCATGAAGGTCTAGGGTGCCCAAGAACATGCCCACCGCTGGCGCTTCTTCGATGCGTTGTTCGCACTTTGACCACAGATTTCGCCATCGGATTGCGCATTGAACCCAAGTTTCGCCCGGCTTCACCCTTATATTGATCAACGCCGTTATTGGGGTGCATTCGCTGGCACTCGCGAATCGCTGGGTGAGTAGCAACTCCACCTCTGTGAAAGTTTTGACGGAGTCATTTGGAAGCTCGGAGTACCACTCAAATGCGGTCTCTGACAAGCTGCCGACGAATTGGCGGAGCAAAAGCTTATCATCGCCCCCGGTGTTGCTGCACAGAGCTCTGAACTGGGGTACATGTTGGTGCGATTGCCTGTCCCCTTGTATACGTGGAATTTGGGGATCGTGTAGCCTGGCGGGTACTCTATCTGATCATACCAGCCTGGATACGGTCGCGCAGTTTTGAAAAATTGGTCGGCTGCTTCATTTGCCTGGTGAGCTCTTATTTGCTGAGCAATATAGTCATCCAAGGCAGCTTTAGAGATTGTCTCCTCCTTGGCTGTTGACAGAGCCGGCAGAGGATTCGATATTTCTCCTCTGTCATCTTCAATTATTACTGGAGGATCTTCGGCTGGGGGATCCGACTGGATCATCATGCCCACCATGTCTTAGAACAGAAGGGCCATTTGCTTTATATTGGCCGCTTGTTCCGCAGTCTCTTTGTCCTTCTTCTCAAGCATTCTCCGAAGATATTTGTTTACCCCAAACAGAGCAAAGCTCTGTTCAAATTCCGAGGCGGGAGATAAAGCAACGCTTCATCTTCCCCCAATCAGAGCGAAGCTCTGCTTTGAAAATTTAAACTTTAATAAATGAAGCAACGCTTCAAATTTTTTGCGCTGCGTGCAACGCGCCACGTGTCAGGCGCAGATGCATCAGCGCAGCGCCCAAGGCAGCGCACCCAATCAAAGCAAAGCTCTATTTTAAGTAAAATTAAAGGAAGCAACGCTTCAGTTGCGCAAGCACCGCGCTGCGCGACACGTGTCAGTGCAGTTGCGCTGCGCGACACGTGTCAGCGCAGATGAGCCAGCGCAGTTGCGCTGCGCGACACGTGTCAGCGCAGTTGCGCAGCGCGACACGTGTCAGCGCAGTTGCGCTCATCTGTGCGCTACGCGACACGTGTCACGCGTTGGGGCATTTACGCCAAACAGAATTAAAATTCTAAAGAAATCTTTTCTCTCCTTGTTAAAACAAGAAGATTTTCTTCTGTAAAACAGAAGCCCTTGGATCGAAGATCCAACGGTGGGGAAAATTCCCCAAATCACTCAGAGAAAGATCTCTTTAACAAATTTAACTAATTTATGGGCACTATAAAAAGGACCCTAGGCCTCAATTCAAAGGCATCAACATTTTCTGAGAGGAAAAAAAAGAGAACTCTGAAGAATTCCTCAAGAGCAAAAAAGGTAAAAACCTTCAGAAAAAGAGAAAATTCTCTTAAAAACAGATCATTGATCTAAAAACAAGATCAATGATCTTCAATAAAAAAGAAAACTAACTAATAATAGTGCTTTGCACTTACTTATGAACCATTGGTTCCTTGAAAACAAAAAAAACTTGTTTTCTTTGATTTAAAATCGATCAAAAGATAAAACAGTGCTCTGCACTTGCAAGAACTGCGCTGTTGCGCTCCTGTATTGGCGCAAGCCACCAGGAAGCGCCACGTGTCAGTAGCGCAATAGCGCAGCGCACTGCGTTGTTGCGCTTGCGCTCGCCAGAGCGTGATACGTGTCACCACCATATGAGCTTGCACTCATAACTTGGCTCAAAGCGCCTGACAAGCCACGTGGGGCACTGTCAGAGTACTTAATGCTCTGCATTATTAAAGAAAAGGGACAGAGCCCAATTAAAAGGCCTAACAGGCCTAATCAAAAATGCTATGCATTTTAAAAAAGGGCAGAGCCCAAACAAAATAGATGCTCTGCATCATTTATAAAGGGCAGAGCCCAACCAAAACAAAGGAAAATAATGCAGTGAAGGGGCAAGGCCCTAGCACCAAAGACAAAAGAATATTGAAACTGGACTTAGCCCAGTCGTGGTCATAAGTCCTCAAATTAAATTGACTGAACACGGCTGCTCCCTATATCAATTTACATCCGGTTCGAGGGTACATCTCCGAACTCCTCTGACACCTATCGTTGTAATTCCTCAACGACGTCAGAGAGGTGATGAGTCCCAACGACCACACATAAATACGGACTGCGGGGTCCTTAAACTCGTGGACCGGAACGTCCTTAAACTAATGTTGGACCGGAACGTCCTTAAACTAATGTTGGACCACCACGTCCCTAAACTGACATGGACCACCACGTCCCTAAACTGGAACATGGACCGCAACGTCCTTAAACTACCTATGGACCACTACGTCTCTAAACTGGAACAATAGAGCCTCCAAATGCTCTTTTACCGGATCTAAATGATCCCGTTTAAGTTGATCTTAGCCCCAAACACGGCTAACGTATCCTTAAACATTCAAATGGACTATAAAACTCCAAATCAACTTTGGTTCAAGGGTACATCTCTGAACTCCTCTGACACCTATCGTTGTAATCCTTCAACGACGTCAGAGAGGTGATGAGTCATGACGGCCATATATTAAATGGATCACCACGTTAAGTTGATCTTAGTCTCAAACAGGACTAACGTATCCTTAACGAACGTTTAAGTTGATCTTAGCCTTAACACGGCTAACGTATCCTTAAACTAAAACACCAAACCCAAATCTAAGAAAATACGGATTTGGACTAATCCACGTCCTACGGGCGACGACATAAATTAGTCTCCGTATACAATCCACGGGCAACCACAAACAAAACAAACACACACGACACGAAGTGAAATTCTGGAGAAGGAGAAAGTTGTTACCGCGATGCGGTAGCGTAATTAACTGCAGGGGCTTGCGCCTGCAGGAATGAGCGTCCCCACAATCAAAAACCCCTCAAGCAAGGGGGAATCTGACGAAGTCTGCTACATCGGCCGCATCCGTCTAAACCTCCGATACATGGTGCCATAAATCAACTTGGCATCTTCGAAGAGGTGGACGGATAAAAACAAATAGCATCTGCCCCGAATCTCAGCGTCAGTACATCGCGGTCCTGTGCGCCGCCTTTCGGAGAGGAACAGTATTCAGCATCAGTTTCCTGATCACGGCGCTGCTCCGTGGATGTTTCCGGGTTTTCCTTTGGCCCGGTGAGTGCGGCCATCGCAATCAGCATCTCCTAAAGCTTCTGCTGCTGTTGTTCCTGAGCTCTTGTGATGGATCGGGTAAGTGGTCGGTGGCCCGTAGAAGCGCGGCTATCCTCTTTCCCGGATGCCATATAGACGGTATGCACCACCATGCCCCCAGACTTAGGGCGTTTAGGCTCAGCGCCTTTGACATTTGTCGCAGGCATGGGGATTTGCTCCGGCCTTCTCCTCTTGTGGGCGATCGAAGTTGAGGGGGCCATTGCAGTGGGCACCCAAGTAGCCGTCGCCTTTTGTGGCTTAACAGGATGGTTTTCTTCCTGTCGGACCTTCATCTTCTTCTGTCGGCGGGGATAGTCTTGATCCACCACCGACTCGCGGACTTGTCGCCAGATTTTGTAAATTTTAGAGGACAGACGCTGAGGGGACTGTTCTGGCTTTGCTTTCGCAACATTCCCCACCGGAGGAGGAAATCTTTTCAGTACGGCGGTAGGAGAATTCCTACGCACTTTATTCAGCAGCTCAAAGCTGTTCCTGGTTGGAACAGCAGCATTAATTTCCGCCGTTGGGGCTGGTGGAGTTAGCCCAGATGGGGAGTTGCCTCCGGACTTCCTTACTCGGCGCCAGTGGCGACGTTGAGCGTGTCGAGCTGATAGAGTTGGCTCGGTGACGAGGATGACCTTGTCTTGCCCCCTGTTCAGGTGAGGGGTTGTTGCTGGTGTCAGCCTATTGAAGACTGACGTCCTTTGAGAAGCATTAGCGGGTGTGGGAGTTGGGACAGTCAGTCTTGTAAAGGCTGACCCCTTGGCAGGAGAAGCCGCCTTGACGACTTCAGGAGCAGGGTTGGTTACTCTCTTCGAAATAACATTTTTTTGAGGTGCAGGCTTCATCATGGACCCTCCTGAACTTTTGCCCAACCTGGAGAAGACCGAGGCACCGGTGCTGGACGACCCGTTGAGAGGGGCCGTAGTAGCTGTAAGCCGATCGAAGACCGACTTCTTGGGAACTTCCGGCGTTGGCACAGGAATGGTGAAGCTCGTTGGCGGGAGCATGGTCCCAAAAAATAATGCTGTAGTGGCTTGAGCGACATGTTCCACGGGCATCGTGAACAGGGAAGCAATTTGGGGCCCGTAGGAAATGCCCCCAGTTAAGGCAGGGCGCGGGTTGCAGTTGCATGTAGAACACTTTGAGCAGGTGAACACTATTGATCCTTTGCTTTCTGCACCAAGCAAAACGCCAAATCTTAGTACCTCGAAACCCAAGGGCAACCATTAGCAAACCGCGATTGGTTCGCGAACACGACACACGAAGTGTGGAGTGGAATGAGGAAAAGGTCCCACCGGGCGTGCCAGAATCTGTTCACCGCCGGAAACACGGGAAGACTGAACGTCTAGCCTGAATCTGGGGGCAGATACTAATTGGTGCTATCCGTCCACCTCTCCGAAGATGCCAAGTTGATTCATGGCACCATGTATCGAAGGTTTAAACGAATGCGGCCGATGTAGCAGATTTCGTCAGATTCCCCCTCGTTTGAAGGGGTTTTGATTGTGGGGACGCTCTTCCCTGCAGGCGCAAGCCCCTGCAGTTAATTACGCTACCGCATCGCGGTAACAACTTTCTCCTTATTCAGATGGTCACTTCGTGTCGTATGTGTTTGTTTTGTTTGTGGTTGCCCGTGGATTGTATACGGAGACTAAGTTATGTTGTCGCCCGTAGGGCGTGGACTAGTCCAAATCCGTATCTTTCTTAAATTTGGGTTTGGGAGGGTTATGTTTAAGGATACGTTAGCCTTATTTAAGGCTAAGATCAACTTAAACGTTTGTTAAGGACACATTAGTCTAATTCTGGACTAAGATCAACTTAACGGGATCGTTTAGATCCAAAAAAAGAGCAGTTGGGCTCTATTGTTTAGTTTAGTGACATTGCGGTCGATAATTAGTTTAAGGACATTACGGTCCATTGTTAGTTTTAAGACATTGTGGTCGAGGTTAAGGACATCATAGTCCATGGATTTAAGGACTCCACAGTCCGACGTTAGTTTTAAGACATCACGGTCGAGGTTAAGGACATCATAGTCCGTGGATTTAAGGACTCCATGGTTCGATATTAGTTTTAAGACATCACGGTTGAGGTTAAGGACATCATAGTCCATGAGTTTAAGGACCTCACAGTCCAACGTTAGTTTTAAGATATCACGGTCGAGATTAAGGACATCATAGTCCATGAGTTTAAGGACCCCACAATCCGTGAAATATATGGTTGTCGGGACCCGTCACCTCTTTGAAGACGTTGAGGAATTACAATGACAAATATCAAAGGAGTGAAGAGATGTACCCTTAAACCCAAGTGGATTAAATGATCTATAGCTCAGTTTGGAACTAGGACCAATTAATTATATTATGAGCACATTGGCTCAGTTAAGTCTGAATTGAGGACTTATGGCCTTCTTGGGCTAAGTCCAATCAAGTTTGGAATATTGGCCCTCTGTTGGTCCATTGAAAGGGAGGCTCTGCCTCTAGAAAATTAGCCAATTGGGCTGAAGCTAGTGTTCAACACTAAAGAACAACAGTGTTAAACACTGGTAATAAGATTATCAAATTAGTGTTTAAACACTAGAAATGTGATTCTCAAATTAGTGTTAAACACTAACAGATAACAGTGTCAAACACTGGCAATAAAATTACCAGATTAGTGTTAAACACTAGAAGAGGGAGGGATCACGTGGGAGCACATGACAGGTGGGGCCAGATCCCTCTTATTTTGTTCTCAGGATATTCAGATAAGTGTTAAACACTTTTGGTCTTCAGGCCATCACGTGTGGGCATGTGATGGGCTTCCAGTCATTGATTATTAAAGCGTCTTACTAGGGGTCACGTGGGGACACGTGAGGGAGCCCAAGAATGGTTCTGCCTTTGGATTTGTTCTCTTTTGTTTTGAGGGTCACGTAGGAACACGTGAGGTATTGCCTCCGAGCTTTTTTTTCTTCTCATTTTGGGGATCTTTTCAGGGGTCACGTGGAGCCACATGACCTTAGTCCTTTGGATGCATGGAGATCCTTCAAGTCTCTTTATTTTTAAGAATTGAATTATTTTATAGGGTTAAACCCTAATTATGATTTTGGAGGAATTAAATTCCTATTGTGAAAGAATTAAATTCTTATATAGAGTGAAACCCTATTATCAGTTAGGAGGAATTAAATTCCTGTAAATCTGAGAGAATTAAATTCTCAATTAGGGTCAAATCCTAATTCTGTCCATCTTGAAGGAATTAAATTCCTATAATTGTAGGAGAATTAAATTCTCAGATAGGGTTTAAACCCCAATTTCATCACGAAGGAATTAAATTCCTATGAGTTTGGGAGAATTAAATTCTCATATAGGGTTAAAGCCTAATTTTGTTTTGGGAGAATTAAATTCTCTAAACTCAATTCTCCCTCTAAGTTTTGGATCTGCATGGCAGGATCTCAAACCGATGAGAATTAAATTCTCATCTTATGGGGAGATGTGCTCTGTGCAGATCGTCAACAAGAAGAAGAACTAAGTTCTTTTTTTTTGTAGAAGAGTTAAACTTTTAGATTTGAGAATTAAATTCTCTATTTGAAGTTTTGATCCCCTTTCTTTTCTTACCAAGGGTTTTTCTTTTGTAGAAAATTAAATTCTCCTTTTTTTCTCTATGAAATTTCAAGATTCCAAAGCTCTCTCTCCAAAACTCTATATCTCCCTTCTTCTCTTCTCTTGGTTCGTATTTATAGGAGGAGGAAAAGAATCAATTTGTTTAGCAAATTTTTCTTTGAAAGATTTTGTTTGTTTTCATAATTAATAAGAGCCTTTAGATTATTAAGTGAATTTTATTCACCGTTAGATTTTCCATCCGAAGATATTCTGTTTGTTATTTCTGGTGAGCTTTATGGAAATCTTTCCTTGTCTAAGATTTTTCCATAACTTGGTGATATTTAATCACCCCTGGATTTTTAATCTAACGGTTATCCTTAATCCTTTCCCATTTAGAAAGATTTTAGAGAAATTTAGAATTTTAATTCTATTAATCTGTAAGGCTTTCGATGCCTGTCACGTGCTGGCACATGACCCTTGGTCGCGCGTGAGCACGTGACCCCTGGTTACGTGTGAGCACGTGACCCTCGTTGAGGTATTTTCTGATTTTTTTAGAATTAAATTCTATTTAAGCTGTAGGGCTTTCAAAGCCTGTCACGTGCTGACACGTGACCCTTGGTCACGTGTGAGTACGTGACCCCAATTGAGTCATCTTTCACCCTTTCTTTTGTTTTTCGTCTCTGTTTAGTGAGATTTTAACCATCACGTGTCATCATGTGACCCTTGGTCACGTATGAACACGTGATACCTCATTGAGGTAATTCCTGATCTTTTAATCAGGAAACAGCTATGTGGAGGGCTTCTACCCAATACCCAGGAGGAAGGTGGGCTTGAATGAGAAGAGTGCGGAAAATATTGTTAATAGTCCGTATCATCCTTTCTGATTTGCCGTTTTATTGGGAGGTATGGGGGCATGAAAAACGAACAAGTATACCATTAGCAGCAAAGAGATCATGAAGGGGAGTATTATCAAATTCACCACCGTGGTCACACTGAAAGGCTTTTATTTCCCGATTAAATTGAGTGTGGACATAAGCACGAAAATGTAAGAATTTTGAAAAGAAATCAGATTTACGCCGTAAGGGATAGACCCACAAGAATTGTGAGAAGTGATCCAAAAATATAACGTAGTATTTAATGCCACTAATACTGGAAATAGGTGAAGTCCATAAATCCGAATGAACAATATCAAATGGGGACTCAACAATAGACTCTGAACGATAAAACGGAAGCCTAACATGTTTTCCTAATTGACACGCATGACATAACTTTTGAGTTTTGTCTTTATTACAAGAAATAAAACCATGAGACACTAGAGACTGAAGAACAGTGTCGCCCGGATGACCCAAACGTCTGTGCCATGTGGAGGGACTGGAGGTGAGGAGGGCGAGAGGTGGAGCGGCAGTGGAGTTGGTGGTGACGGGGTAGAGATCACCAGTGCTATCACACCGATGGATAGTTTGCTTTGTCCGGAGATCTTTCACAGAAAAACCATGAGGGTCAAATTCAACAGTACAATTATTGTCTTTGGTAAATTGACGTACGGAAATGAGATTTTTAATAATTTTGGGTGAGATAAGCACATTCTGTTGTGAAAGGGGACGGTGGGGATTGGGTAAATGTCTATGGCCCATGTGAGTAATAGGGATTGAGGATCCGTCACCAATAAGTACGGACTGTATGATACTATTATTAAAAACAGAATATAAGTTACCTGCGTCGGATGTCAAGTGGGCGAAGGCTCCCGTGTCCATATACCATCCTGCGTTGTCGTGAAGGGCCAGGGTGTGTAAGGCCAGAGGAAGAGTAGTAGTGGGCACAACCGAGGCAGTGGGCTGATCGACAGACGCAGGCGCGAACCAGGTCCATGGCGGAGGAACGGAGACCGAGAGAGCCTGTTGGGATGATGGACGTAGGTTGGGGCCGAGTAGTCCAGGCGCGGTAGTAGGGCGTAGCTTTGCAGCAGAGTGGCCGGGCCACGGGTTGGCAGTAGGAGGTGCAGCGGGCCAGTTTGGAGGCCAGAAGTACGGGCCCCAGGCATAAGGGTTGGGTGTCGGATGCTGGGCCGAGGGCTGGCGCAGTGATGCTTGGTTGAACTGCTGACGGTTGCGGTTGTAGTTCCGGCCAGGACGACCGTTGTTACGGCGGGCGAAGTTGCTATTGGAGGACTGAGGAGGAAGGGTGGCGTCATGACCGGCCATGAGGAAGAGAATAGGAGGGAGAATAGGAGAGATTAGAGTTTTGTTGGCTCTGATACCATGAAAATTGGTGAATTCCCCTTGGAGATTAACCTTGCATTCGTTTGTATTTATAGATGTACAAGAGATATACAGGAGGATATTTAGGAGATAATCTCTCCTATTTACATGTATAGCCTAATTATAGCTACCTAATTAGTAATAGAATATTAACATATATTTTCTAATTAGTAATAGAATATTAACATATATTTTCTATTATCAGAGGTACGACCGTCTTTGGATCCTTTACCCTCCGTCAACTAGACTTATTCACTGCTTATTACAGAGGAAGGGAAAAAAAATTTGGACGGAAGAGAGAAAAACAGGATCTATAAGCGCTTTGATACCATGTAAAATTGTAGAGAATATTTTGTGAAGGCTTACTTTTCTTTATTGCATTCATGGGTATAAATATACAGCATTTGCTAATTACAAGGAGCTAATTACAAGGGACTAATTACGGGGAGGTCAAAGATAACATCCTATAATTACATCATATAAATTTGTATAATTACTATAATATTGTGGGTTATTTCAATATATATAGCTATATATAGCTTTGTCTGCTTTATTTTTGGGCCTTGTTTAATGGGCATTAAATTAGTAGTTATTTCAAAGCCGAGTGGACTCTAAACTTGAATTCGTAGTTATACCTCATGCGATCGTACTTGAGTTTTAACTTGTTTTATTAAAACCCTTAAATGGAATAAATAAAACAATCGTTATGCCCAATCAAGTCATGCTTAAAATAAAAGGTTAAAAATAAAATCTACACCACTTTCACACTTATTATTAGAATATAAAATACCAGACCTCAACTCTCATTATAACTTCGGAGTTTTGGTACAGTGGAAGGGGCTTTTCACATGGTATCAGAGCAACCCAAGTTTGATCCCCACCAGACGCGTATTAAATGCGGTTATATTTAAATTAAAGATACCGTCACGCAAAAATAAAAAAACTAGATTTCGGCCTAAAAGGCCTTCGACCTGCGACTGTGTGTTAGGATATAGAATATAGTCCCTCAACCCTCACCATAACTTCGGAGTTGTGGTGCAGTGGAAGAGACATAAAGATAAGTTCTAAGCAATCCAGATTTGAACCTTGCCGGATGTGTATTCAAAAATTGATTTATTAAAAATAAAATACCACCGTACAAAAGTCCAGCTCTCCAACAAAATTTGAAGTTATGATGTGGGTATTTCATAGTCAAAGAAATGAAATGAAAAGAAAAGAAAATTAAATTTTGGCCTCTCAAAAACTTGGAGTCATCTTGATGGAGCTTCTTTACGGGCCTCCGTCAGATGTTGTCTTCCGTTGATCTCCCAGTGGGCTTAGTTGATTATCTTCCTTCACGTGTGGGTCTCAATGGGCTTTGAGAGGACAAGGTGGGATGAGGAGGCTGCCGCCGTGTACCTACAAAGAAGTCCCGGGGTGGTTTGGGACCACCGGGGACCCTCCGACGCTCAAGTCAGTGATAAGATCCGAGCAGAGTAACGGCGTAAGTGTCAAAAAATGGCTTCCTTGACCCCTCTGTGATGGGGGCTTATATAGTAGCAGCAGCACGCAGCAGCAGGCGCGAGAATCTCGCCGGCAGTTACGCTCCTGACGTCACGCCGGCGTAATGAGAGGATCGCCCGTTAATAGGGACGTGATGGCGTGGAACGTGGGATGTTGCCGGCGGAGAATCCGCGCATGGCGAGATTTGCGGAGCGGCGGTTACGCCTGTGAATGGTGGAGTTGGTCGGTCGGAGGGACCGAGGAAGATGGCCTCGGCGGGAGAGCTCGGGAACGAGCGGAAGAGCCGAGGCATCTTGGTCCAGTGGTAGCTCGGGAACGAGCGGAAGAGCCGAGGCATCTTGGTCCTGTGGTATCTCGGGGGCGAGCTGAGAGGCCGAGGAGGCTAATTTACAGGGGCTCCGAGGAAGGCCAGCTTGTGCTCGCGGGTCGGGTACAGGGGTGGCCTGGTCGGCCCCTGTGGGCACTTTCTTATGAGTTCTGGGACACGTCACCGGCCACGTGTCCTGATCTTGGAGGTTGCCAATATCGAGCATTATCATAAGCCCCCCACTCTTGTCCTAACCAGCTGGCGGGTCGGGCTAAGAGTGGACTGCCAGGCCGCCCGGGGAGAGCTGCCTCCTAAGATTTCGTCAGGACGCGTCCCCGGGCTGTCAGCTGCCTTTCCTGCCAGCGAATCAGGACGAAATCTCTGCGTTTAAGGAAGGTGCACCGGTTTGTGCATTCTGTCACTGAAGCGACTGTCTGCGTGTCAAGCGTCGGTTGACCGACGCGACGTGTGCAAACCTGTGACGTCTGATGGGGCGCCGTCCAGTGCGGGAACGACAAGTGGAGCAATCAGTCGTCGAGTTGACTTCGATTACCTGATGTCTTTGTCGGGGATTCAGGTCCGCTGCATGTGATGGGCTCAGTAGCCTCGTTATGAGGGCTGCAAACCTGCAGCGTCCATTGGGCAGGAAGATGCCTGCTGGGGATGACCGAGTAGAGAAGCTGCTCGGTTGATCTTGGCGAGGGCCTTAACCCCCAGCGTTGCGAGTAGGGAAGCTACCGGCCAGGGATAGTCGAGTCTGGAAGGACTTTGATCCTTGTCTTTGTTGAGTAGGAAGCTATCCGCCGGGATGCGCCGAGTAGAAAGGGGCTCGGCGGCCTCGCGAAGAGGGCTTCAGATCCTCAGCGTATGATGGACAGGAGGATGCCCGCTGGGATGCACCGAGCAGGAAGGAACTCGGCGGCCTCACGATAAGGGCTTGAGATTCTCAAGATCTGATGCACAGGAGGATGCCCGCTGGGGATGCACCGAGCAGGAAGGAACTCGGCGGCTTCACGATAAGGGCTTGAGATTCTCAACATCTGATGCGCAGGAGGATGCCCGCTGGGGATACGCCGAGCAGGAAGGAGCTCGGCAGCCTCACGATGAGGGCTTCAGACCATCAGCGTCTGATGGGCAGGAGGATGCCTGCTGGGGATGCGCCGAGTAGGAAAAAACTCGACGGCCTCGCGATGAGGGCTTTAGACCATCAGCGTCTGATGGGCAGGAGGATGCCCGCCGGGGATGCGCCGAGCAGGAAGGAATTCGGCGGTCTCGCGGCGAGGGCTTCAGACCATCAGCGTCTGATGGGCAGGAGGATACCCGCTGGGGATGCGCTGAGCAGGAAGGAACTCGGCGGTGTTTCCCCCAATCAGCGCAAAACTCTGTTTGAATTTCAAAAATTCAAAAATTGAAGCAACGCTTCAAATCCCTTGCGCTGCGCGCAACGCGCCACGTGTCAAAATCTGATACGTCAGCGCAGTGTCCAAGACAGCACGCCCAATCAGAGCAAGGCTCTATTTAAAACAAAATTAAAGGAAGCAACGCTTCAGTTGCGCAAGCGCTGCGCTGCGCGACACGTGTCAGCGCAGCTGCGCTGCCGACACTTGGCAAGCGCTGGTGCATCTGTGCCAAACAGAATTAAAATTCCAGTAAGATCTTTCTGTTCTTGTTAAAACAACAAGATTGTCTTCTGTAAAACAGAAGCCCTTGGATCAAAGATCCAACGGTGGGGAAAATTCCCCAAATCACTAAGAAAATGATCTCTTCAACAAATTTAACAAATTAATGGGCATTATATAAAGGCCTCTAGACCCCAATTCAATCATCAACATCAAGATCAAAAACAACAACACAGAGAATAGAGAGAGCTCTGAAAAATTGTGAGAAGAACTAAAGAAGAGAAAAAAGGTAAAAACCTTTATAAAAAAAAAGAAGAAGAATTTCTTCTGAATAGATCATTGATCTAAGAACAAGATCAATGATCTTCAATAAACAAAAAATAATAGCAGTGCCTTGCACTTTTTATGAACCATTGGTTCTGGAATCTTAAAGATTCTTTTCTTGAATCCAAAATTGGATCAAGTTATTGAACAGTGCCCTGCACTTGCAAAATCTGCACTGTTCCGCTCCTGGGTTGGCGCAAGCCACCAGAGAGCGCCACGTGTCAGCTCCAAGACCCCTTGCGTCGTGCGCTTTTAAGATAGAGTATTGCTCTCTGAAGTTGGCGCCACTCACCAGAGCGCGCCACGTGTCAGCAGCGCAACAGCGCAGCGCACTGGCGCAGCGCACTGCGCTTACGCTCACCAGAGCGTGACACGTGTCACCTCCACATGGACTTGCGCCTTGCGCTCCTCAATTGGCGCAAAGCGCCTGACAAGCCACGTGACGCTCTGTCAGACTAATTAATGTAACGCATTATTAAAGGGCAGAGCCCAATAGAAAGGCCTATCAGACCAAACAACAGTGCTATGCACTATTAAAAGGGACAGGGCCCAAATCAAAAAGGCCTAACAGGCCAGAATAAAATGCAGTGCATTATTAAACAGGGGCAAAACCCTAGCACAGGCCTAATAGGCCAAAGAAAAATAAAAACGTTGAACATTTTCGACTGGACTTAGCCAAATCATGGCTGTAAGTCCTCAAATTAAATTGACTGAGCATGGCTGCTCTCTTAAATCAATTTACATCTGGTTCAAGGGTACATCTCTGAACTCCTCTGACACCTGTCGTTGTAATCCTTCAACGTCGTCAGAGAGGTGATGGGTCCCGACGGCCATACATGCAATGGACCACTATGTCCTTAAACTGGTAGTGGACCCCCATGTCCCTAAACTGGAAAATGGACCCCCATGTCCCTAAACTGGAACATGGACCGCTACGTCCCTAAACTGGAACAATAGAGCCCCAAATGCTCTTTTGTCGGATCTAAACGATCCCGTTTAAGTTGATCTTAGCCTCAAAAATTGCTAACGTATCCTTAAACTTTCAAACAGACTTTAGTCCCAAATCGGACTATAAATCCCCTAATCAACTTTGGTTCAAGGGTACATCTCTGAACTCCATTGACACCTATCGTTGTAATCTTTCAACATCGTCAGAGAGGTGATGGGTCCCGATGGCCATACATGCAATGGACCACCATGTCCTTAAACTGGTAATGGACCACTATGTCCTTAAACTGGTAGTAGACCCCCATGTCCCTAAACTGGAACATGGACCGCTACGTCCCTAAACTGGAACAATAGAGCCCCAAACGCCCTTTTGTCGGATCTAAATGATCCCGTTTAATTTGATCTTAGCCTCAAAAATGGCTAACGTATCCTTAAACTTTCAAACAGACTTTAGTCCCAAATCGGACTATAAATCCCCTAATCAACTTTGGTTCAAGGGTACATCTCTGAACTCCTCTGACACCTATCGTTGTAATCCTTCAACGTCGTCAGAGAGGTGATGGGTCCCGACGGCCATACATGCAGTGGACCACCATGTCCTTAAACTGGTAATGGACCACTATGTCCCTAAACTGGTACAATAGAGTCCAAATGCTCTTTTTTCGGATCGAAACGATCCAGTTAAGTCGATCTTAGTCTCAAATCGGACTAACGTATCCTTAACAAACGTTTAAGTCGATCTTAGCCTCAAATATGGCTAACGTATCCTTAAACCAAAACACAAAACCCAAATCTAAGCAAATACGGATTTGGACTAATCCACGTCCTACGAGCGACAACATAAATTGGTCTCCGTATACAATCCACGGGCAACCACAAACAAAACAAACACCCACGACACGAAGTGAAATTCCGGAGAAGGAGAAAGTTGTTACCGCAATGCGGTAGCGTAATTAACTGCAGGGGCTTGCGCCTGCAGGGAAGAGCGTCCCCACAATCAAAAACCGCTCAAGCGAGGGAGAATCTGACGAAGTCTGCTACATCGGCCGCATCCGTCTAAACCTCCGATACACGGTGCTATTAATCAACTTGGCATTTTCGGAGAGGTAGACGGATAAAACCAAATAGCATCTGCCCTGAATCTCAGGCAAGACGTCCTCACGTCGTCGCCGTCTTTCGGAGGGGAACAGATTCTGGCACGCCCGGTGGGACCTCTTCCTCTTTCCACTCCACACTTCGTGTGTCGTGTTTGCGAACAAATTGCGGTTTGCTGTGGTTGCCTGTGGATTCGAGATACGTAGATTTGGTGTCTTGCTCCGTGTAGAAAACAGAAGGACAATGGCTTCAAACTACACTGCCTACAACTGCAACTCCCGCTCCATCCTTGCTGAAGGAGTGACTTATGGGCCCCAAGTGGCCTTCCTTTTCAAGATGCCAGTGGAGCAGGTAACTCAAGCCACCACTAGGCTATTCTTCGGGACCATGATCCCACCAATGAGCTTCAATGCCCCATTACCATCGCAAGAAGCTCCGAAGAAGTCGGTCTTCGGTCAGCTTACAACTATCGCGGCCCCTCTCAATGGGTCGCCCAAGCCCAATGCCTCAGCTTTCAGCAAACTGGGACAAAACTCATGTGGGCCCATGAAGAAGCCTGCAATACCAGAAAAGGTTGTTCCGAAGAGGATAGCCATCCCTGCTCCTGAAGTCGTCAAGGCGGCTTCTCCTGCCAAAGGGTCGGTCTTCACAAGACTGACTATTCCGGCTCCCGTTCCTGCTCGAAGGTCTGTCTTTGACAAATTGGATACCACTACTCAAAAGACGTCAGTCTTCAAGAGACTGGCACCAGCAGTGCTTCATCTGGACAGGGGGCAAGACAAAGCCATCCCCATCGCTGAACCAACTCCATCCGCATGACACGCTCGACGTCGTCACTGGCGCCGAGTGAGGAGGGCTGGGGGCAACTCCCCTTCTGGGATAACTACGCCAGCTCCAACGGTGGGGATCGATGCTACTGTTCTAACTGGGAACAGCTTTGAATTGCTGAACACGGTGCGCAGAAACTCTCCTACTGCGGTGTTGAAACGAACTCCTTCACCTGTGGAGAATACTCCAGAGAAGAAGCTAGAGTAGCCCCCTCAACGGCTGTCCTCTAAAATTTACAAAGTCTGGCGACAGGTCCAAGAGTCGGTGATTGATGAAAATTGTCTCCGCCGACAGAAAAAGATGAAGGTTCGGCAGAAGAAGGATTACTCTGCCAAGCCAGAAAAAGCAACAGCTGGCTGGGTGCCCACTGCAACGGCTCCCTCAACGTCAATCACTCAAAAGAAAAAGAGGTCACAAAAAGCCCATGTGAATATGGCGAACCGTAAAAGCGCTGAACACAAACGCCCCAAGTCTGGGGGCATAGTGGTGCATACTGTTTATATGGCATCCAGGAAAGAGGACAGCCGCGCTGCGACGGGTCACCGACCACTCACCCGATCCATCACAAGAGATCAGGAACAGCAGCAGAAGCTTCAGGAAATGCTGACGCAAATGGCCACACTCACCGGGCCAAAAGAAAGCTCGGAGGCATTGTCAGAACAGCGCCACGAACAAGAAACCGACGCTAATTTCTTACGCAGGGTCCTCGAAAATAAGGACAAAGAAGCCGCAGAGCAAGCGGCTAATATAAAACAAATGGCGCTCCTCTTACAAGACATGATAGGGATGGTGTTACAGCCGGATTCCCCAGCTGATGACCCTCCAATCATTGTTGAAAACGATAAAAGGGAGACGTCTAATCCTCCTCCAGCTCTTTCAGCAGCCAAGGAAGAAACCATTTCCAAGGCCGCACTGGATGACTATATAGCTCAGCAAATACGAGCTCATCAGGCGAATGAGACGGCTGGGCAAATTGCTAGAACCGGACGACCCTACCCGGGCTGGTATGACCAAATCAGTTACCCGCCGGGATATACGATCCCTAAATTCCATGTGTACAAGGGGACAGGGAATCCACATCAGCATGTCGCTCAATTCAGAGTCTTATGCGGCAATACTGGAGGCGATGACAAATTGTTGCTTCGACAATTCGTCGGCAGCTTAGAAGAAACAGCCTTTGAATGGTATTCGGAGCTACCTAACGACTCTGTCAAAACATTTGCGGAGATGGAGCTACTGTTTACATAAAGATTCGCGAGTGCTAGTGGACGCACCCCGATAACAGCACCGATCAATGCCAGGATAAGGCCAGGCGAAACGTGGGTCCAATATGCAGCACGATGGCGGAACCTATGGTCGAAATGCGAACAACGTATCGAAGAAGCGCCAGCGGTGGGCATGTTCGTGGGTACTCTCGATCCGCAGGCGACTATATCCCAATTCATGATGTTCTTCAGGCCGATCACTTTCCAGGCCTTGATCGACAAATTAGCCCAAATGGACCAGATGGGTCATGGACCGTCTCCTCCAAAACTGGACTCTCGAAATGAGAAGAAAGGAAAAGCGATCGTTGTTGCCAATACTCAACAACGGCCGAGCAAATCAAAGTCGGTTGCTCGCCAAAACAACGTGCGTCCATGCCCATCCCTCGAGGAAAGGCTGGGACGTCCTTACTCGTTTCCTCAGAATAAAACAAGGAAACTGTTCGAGCTGGCCATGCGCAACGGACTCATCAATTTGCCGATTCCAAAACGTCCATTGCAGCCAGGCGATATCAACGAGCCCGATTATTGCCCTTACCACCACACGGTAAGTCACCCGATCGAGGACTATTTCGTCTTTAAGGGATGGATCGAGGATCAGTACTTACAAGGCAAGTTCACGCTGCCTGAAAAGTGGAAAGTAAACCCACCACAGCCGCACACTTCAAAGAAGACGGACACGCCGGGGGCAGGTTGTTCTTTTGTTGAGGACGAAAACGATAGAGAAGACTCATCATACGAGTCCGAAGACTATGTAACGAGTTGTCATGTGATCTCTCACTCATTGATAAATGATGAAGAGGCTCCTTGCGCCGAGAAACCGAGGGCGGACCCTGAACCAGAAATTCTGCGGCCGTCAGACGAGATGATCGATGCCTTCCTGAATGAGATTCGTCTAAAAGTTAAAGCCAATCAAGAGCGTGAGATGGCCATACTGGAAGGAGCCAAACACCGCCGACTAGGCACTCTCGTCAAATCAAAAGACATCCACTGCCGATAAAAACAAATTCAAGACGAGGAAAAAGTTTGCTAAAGCCATATCAATGGGAATGAAGCTACCGCCCTCTGAAGAAAACACTCTCGATGGAGTAGAGATGCATCCTAATTATTGCTTGTATCATCAGAAGATTGCACATCCCACTTAAGACTGCGACTCCTTTAAGTGTTGGTGGCAAGGGTATGTCGCTCATAGACACCACGTTAACAAAATAAAGTGGGAAGCTCGTAGACAGCGGAAAAATACGACAGATGAGCATAAAAGAGTCGCTGGCAATTGTCACAGGGACAAACCCGTGGGATCACGAGTTCTCACCTTTGGGAACGACCCCGACGAAGAAACAGCCTTCAACCCTCTCTTCAAGGAATCCATCTCTGAAGAATTGAAGAATTATGAGAACATTCATCCGTGCAAAGGCATACTACCCGGAAAGAATCTCGGACCCGCAAACGACGGAGCAAATGAAATGAGAAAGGAAAAGGGAAAAACAACCTGTGTTGCCAACACTCAACAACAATCGAGTGGCCCTAGACCGGTTGTTTGTCAAAACAATATGCGTCCACGCATATCCCTCGAGGAGAGGCTAGGACGTCCTTACTCGTTTCCTCAAGATGAAACAAGGAGACTGTTCGAGTTGGCAGTGCGCGACAGACTCATCAATTTGCCGAGTCCAAAACGTCCGTTGCAACCAGGCGATATCAACGATCCCAATTATTACCACCAAACGGTAAGTCACCCGATCGAAGATTGCTTCGTCTTTAAAGGATGGATCGAAGATCAATACCAACAGGGCAAGGTCGCGTTGTCCGACAACTGAAAGGTGAGCACGCCACAACCACATGCTCCGAGAAAGATGGACACGCCAGGGGCATCATGCTCAGTCATAGAGAAAGCCCCATAGACCGAAAAGTCAGTAAACTAGAGATTCGCCTCAAATACGGCGACGACGGACCGAAACGTCCTTAAACTAATGACGGACCGAAACGTCCTTAAACTAATGACGGACCACTACGTCCTAAAACTAGCTGATGACCGAAACGTCCTTAAATTACTACCGCAGCATTCTTAGGCTGACGAGATGAATAAAAAAAAAGGAGTGAAAAAAAATAATAAAAATAATAATAATAAACGGTATGTCCATAAGCAAAATGGGAACGAATGAAAACCCGAAAGGGCTCCTAAGTAAAAACAGCAGGGCTACCGGCGAGTGTTCGTGAAAACCTGAAAGGCCGCGGCCTCGTAAAAAAAAGAATAAAAAGAATAAAAAAACGGTACGTCCATAAGCAAAATGGGCACGGATGAAAACCCGAAAGGGCTCCGTGAGTAAAAACAGCAGGACTACCGGCGAGTGTTTGTGAAAACCCGAAAGGGCGCAACCTCGTTAAAGGACACTTACAAGGCCCTCTCGACCTTGTAAGGAGAAATCACCCGCGTAAG
The DNA here is from genome assembly GCA_030015575.1 of Agapanthus africanus. Lineage (NCBI taxonomy): Eukaryota > Viridiplantae > Streptophyta > Magnoliopsida > Asparagales > Amaryllidaceae > Agapanthus > Agapanthus africanus. The sequence goes on along the minus strand of CM057337.1, from coordinate 931,975,948 downwards.
ATCCTTACGACTCACAAGGGAGCAACACACTTAGGAATCCCCATGAGTCCTAAGGAGAAAATACGCTTGCGAGATTCTCACGATTCGTAAGGAGAATTCTCTTATGGGACCCTCACGGCTCATAAGATTTGAAAGTCTTAAGTTACAGAGGCCTAAACCTGTGCTTAAGCAAACCCCCCACAATCTGCGATATTGCCCTACAAGTAGTTCAATTCTGACCCTTGTATATAATCCACGGGCGCGAATATACATTTCCCTAACCAAGTCCCACCATGACTAGGGATATGTTCGCATGATGAACGACCCTTGTAAGTCCTCTCGACTTATAAGGAGAAAACCCTGTTGTAGGATCCTTATGACTTACAAAGGAACATACACTTAGGAATCCTCACGATTCCTAAGGAGAAAATACACCTACAAGATCCTCACGACTTGTAGGGAGAAATACCTTTGTGGGACCCTTACGGCTCATGAAGTCAAAGCCTTAGTCGACAGGACCTTAACCATGTTCGCTAAGCCACCTTTGTTCGACATCGACAGAGGCAAATGATGATTCACTCCTGGAAATATCCCAGTTGTAGCGGTGCTGATGCCAAAACCGGTGTCTAATTCCAGGCTTACGGCGAAAAGCCAGCGAGCCGCACATCCATACAAAATAGCCGAAATGATGGGGCAACTTGCAATAAAAAGCAGCAAGTAAAAACGTATGCATATAAAACAGCCGAAATGATTGGGCAACTCGCAATAAAAAGCGGCGAGTAAAAATAAAATAAATAGCCGAAATGATTGGGCACCGCGAAAAATAGCCGAAATGATTGGGCAATCGCGATCTTCGCGATATAAAAGCTGAAATGATAGAGCATCGCGGAAATAAAACAATAAAAAAAAACATGATGAAACTTTTGCCCTACAGGTGAGATCACGTCGATCCCTGTATACAATCCAGGGGCACAAACAAAGAGGGAACCATACCTTCCCGACAGGCTCCGCCAGAAAGCGAAGCCAAATCTCGACGGTTCACCAGCAACCTGGAGACAACCGCGACGTTCGTCTCGATACAGCAGACAGGATGTCATCCCAGCGTTCTTCCTCCAGCAGGGTTCAGACGCGACAATCAAACAAATGGAGCCATGGCAAAATCCCTAGTTCCAAACCTCGACGGTTCACCAGCAACCTAGAGACAACCGCGACGTTCATCTCGATACAGCAGACGGGATGTCATCCCAGCGTTCTTCCTCCAGCAGGGTTCAGACGCGACAATCAAACAAATGGAGCCACGGCAAAATCCCTAGTTCCAAATCTTGACGGTTCACCAGCAACCTAGAGACAACCGCGACGTTCATCTCGATACAGCAGACAGGATGTCATCCCAGCGTTCTTCCTCCAGCAGGGTTCAGACGCGACAATCAAACAAACGGAGCCACGGCAAAATCCCTAGTTCCAAACCTCGATGGTTCACCAGCAACCTAGAGACAACCACGACGTTCGTCTCGATACAGCAGACGGGATGTCACCCCAGCATTCTTCCTCCAGCAGGGTTCAGACGCGACAATCAAACAAATGGAGCCACGGCAAAATCCCTAGCTCCAAATCTCGACAGTTCACCAGCAACCTAGAGACAACCGCGATATTCGTCTTGATACAGCAGACGCGATGCCAGCATACGAAGCAAAGGCCAAATTTCTAGCTTCAGGATCTTGACGGCAACTCATATAAAACCTGAAAGACTATCGGAGATCATCCCACACCAGCGCGGAGCGGTTATGACTCATCGGGGCTTTCCAAAATGAGCCTAACCTCAAGTAAAAAGCGGCATGGCAAAATTCCTAACGCTTGCTCTTCCGACGGTCAAACAGCCAAGGAGGATTGCTTGAAGACGTCTTGTCCAGCCCCCGAAGGGATCAGAGACACGGCAGTCGTAGGGCTACTCGAGCAGCACGATTGCCTATCGAGGAATATATCAGCTGATGCGACGGTACGACGGCCAAAACCCTAAGTACCACAGACCCTAACGGACTTCTTTCGTAAAGAGCAGAGGTTAACTGTGACGTTAGGATATTCTTGCGAGAAATGCTTGATTCATCTCGACTTATGAAGAAATTGATGTCTTTGCGGGAACTTCTCGATGCGGCTTGACTCGTAAGATAAAGCCTTAGGCAGTAAGGATTAAAAAACTTGTTCCCTAAGCACTGGGACCCTGCAAGTTGGCCCAAAATGGTCTCTTGCATACTATCCACGGGTCTCACTCTCCAAACTCGAATCTTGACAAGGAGGGAAACAACCGCTTACGGGTCATCTTGACTCGTAAGAGGGAAAATTCTCTTATAGGATCCTTACGACTTATAAGGAAAAAAATGCACTTAGGAATCCTCACGATTCTTAAGGAGAAAATCCACCTACGAGATCCTCTCGATCCGTAGGGAGAAAAGTCTCTATGAGACCCTCACGGCTCATAGAGTTGAAAAGTCTTAGGCGGCAGATCTGAACCTGCAGCCTAAGCCATCACTATCCCTTAAAGAAACCAAGATGCTTACTCTATTGTCTGTCAACCATATTTATCAAGACAGCATGCTGATAATAAGAGAAGGGAGAAAGCAAAGAAATAGTACAAGACATTGCAAAAAAAATGTGTATCTTTATTAATTCAATCAAGTTCAGGGTGAATCGTACAAAAGAATAAAGAATGGATACATTTTATTCGAAAAAGAAAATTTTTAAAAGTATATTGATACAAGGGCAACTACTGGGAAGGAAGCGTCTTAAATAGCCCTATCAGTTGTTCGCGCACTTCCTTCCACGCCTTTTCCTGGTCGGCCGTCACTGCCAGTTCCGCCTCCATTTGAGCCCGCTGCTGCAAGAAGGATGCAAGCTGCTCCCCGACGGCCTGCTGAGCTGCTTCGCGGCCTTGGACGTCACGCTCGGCGGCATCAAGCTTCCATTTTAAGTTTAGCCCATTAGAGATACGCTCTAGAAGGCCCTCGAAGATAGCCTTCACCTGGGGGGCGTTCGCCTCAACCTCAGCGCGCAGACGAGCCTTCTCGTTTGAGATCTCTTGGCATTCCCTCAGCCTTAAAGCCGCTTCTTGTTCCAGGTGACGGAAGTAAGAAGCGCTTTGCTCAATCCATGCCGCTCTTTGATTGCTTGCGGCTAAGGTCTCGGGAGCAGGGCACATAAACTCCGACTGATGCAAGCGGACCTCGATTTCCCTGCAGTGATTGACCCAAAGCTCGACGACGCCTCCATCATGAAAAGTCACAAGCACCGCCAACATCGGGTTAACCTCCGCAGCAAAATCCGCAGCAGATGGGAGAGCATCTGCGTCAAGCTCCTCAACGTATCCGCTCAGCATGCCCAAGCTCATTACAGCACCCTTTGAAGACGGACGTCTCAGGAAGGGGCCTGCCGGCATTATAACGCGAGACTCAATGGGTGCCGGGATCAGAACGACAGCTGAAAGAACAAAATACGATTAGATGACGGTTCAAGAAATACAAAAAAAAAGTCATCGATGCAATAGTTTACTATACCAGCTGCAGCAGGCGGCAAGGCCGGGAGGGCCGGTGGCGCGACCGATCTTTCATCTCCTCCTTCGATTTGTAGCACTGCAATTAGGACAAGGAAGAGTCAGAAATAATTCCATTATTGAAAAAAGAGAAGCATCAATTGGAAACGATACTCACCAGTGCCGCTGGAGGAAGAAGTGAGTTCAGATGGGAAGGAGAAGTGCGGGTGCAACACCTGATAGAGATGATCAAAAAGCACTCCTAAAAAGACGGAATAGTACGACATTAGTACATAAATTATGCGGCTGAAAGATAAAACTAATGGGTTGCAAATCCATACCTTCCAACATCTGCGATGGTACAAGGGAAGGCTGAGAGGTGACCACCGCCAAGGTAGTAGTTGACGGCGCTCCCTCGAGCAATGGAGCATCAGCACTGGCCGCACCTGCATTAAAAAGCAAAGATAAACTTGTCAGAAAGGATTGCAAGATAAAAAGGGACAGTAACTCGAGATTTACCTGATGAGCCGCCGGCCGAAACCAAGGCGTCTCCCTCCTCCATCGATACAAGGCCACCTCCCATGGCCTCATCACCGGACTCGACAGGGGCTGTCATAGTGCTCGCACGACCGGGAGACGGCGGAGGTCCATAGACGGGGAGAGCAATGATTGGAGCATTGCCAGACTCTTGGGAAAGAGCGACTGGCTCATCCCCGAGAGTCATACTTATCTCGCCCGCTACTCCTTCAGGCTCGGCGGCCACTGCTGTCTCATCTGCCGTCGCCATGGGGTCGCCGGTTTCAGGCGCATCGTCCGCTACTGCCCCAGGAACAGTTATAATGGTCGCCTCATTTGCCGCTACCTCGGGCTCGGCATCAACGACCTTCTCTGGTGCAGCTCCCTCAGCCCCCAGCCCAGGTTCAGCAACCCCGGCGACGTCGCCCACCGTCGGCTCGGGTTCGGCCGGTGCCTCTTCCTCTGTCCCCTTAGGTTCAACGGTTTCCGTCTCTCCTTCGGTTGGACTTGGCCCTGCAGGACAAGATATATAAGAACCGACAAATTTACAATTCTTATAACAAAATCCTGAAAGATACGTTACCTGAGGTGGACTTATCGTTAGCACCCCGAACTGCACGCGCCACCTGTCTGCGAGCTGTGGACAAAGTGCCGGGGACTCTTCTAAGGGAGTATCAGCACGAGGGACGGTGCTTGGGCTAGCTCCCATGGCCAAAGCAGCCCTGCGTGCCTTCGCCTCGCACCTTAGCCGCTTTCTCTCCTCCCGAGCCGTTGAGACAGACCTCTTCAAAGCCTCCTTCATTGAGACGTCCTCGTCTGTGAACAGGGATGCCTCCAAATCCTTCAAGGCATCCCTCGCCGACTTGTCGAGTTGAGGCTCTCGCGGCAGCCCTGAGGAGACTGGGACTTCAGTAGTGGGCCCGGGGAGAGTCCCCGCATCAGCTGGCACAGCCCCTGCAAAGAAGCAAAGGAAGAAGGTTAGGTTGGCCATCAGAAAAGAGGATAAAAACTTAATAAGTCGATACATACCAACGCCCGACAGAGCGCGCTTCTTTTCCTCCTCCTGGAAGATTTTTAGAGAGGCAGCGATGGCTTCTTCAGTAGTGACACCTGTTAAAAAACAAAAAAGCATTAGTCAAAAATAATGATAAGGATGCGATGAAATAACAAAGAGTGCAGCTAATGATTACCTGCTCGAGCGAGTTTATCCAACCACGCTTCGAGCCTGGCTGATCGCTCAGAAGCCGCAATGGCGGCCGCCAGATCGGTGTCTGCTGGATCTACCGAGAGGCCCTTATTGCTGTCGTACTCGCTTATACCTTCGGTAAGAGGGGCCTCAGGCTCTAAACCAAGGATAGCATCGAGAGAGAGGAGCGACTTCTTCTTCCTCTTCTGCCCGCCAGCCCTAGGTGCACCCGAGATCGACTTGCGCTTTGCAGGCACCTTAGTGCTGCGGGTCCCAATATCCTCGCCCATGCCGAAATCCGGCAAGACCACATTCACCGGCTCCATTGGAGCACGAGGCGCGGGTGGCATGTCCGCGGTAGCACGAGGTAATCCGCATGGAGGACTCAGCACACGCGGTGGTTCGGCTTCAGCATCTTTCAGCGGAGGGACTACGGGGGTCCTTGGCACCAGAGGAGCTTTACGGTCGCTGTCGGGAGGCACTCCCTTACGGTCGACCAACAAGCGCTTTTCTTCCTTTATAAGGGCGCCCGTCGAATGTTGGTACCATGTTGTATACGTATTAAGGATTCGTGGGGCACAAGCCGGCTCGCTGATAAAAAAATGAGAACCCGTATTCAGACGCATGAAATGATGCAGCGCGCTCCGCATCCCTTCTTCAGTGACAGCAGGGTCCAGCAAGAAAGCCTCCAACGGCACCCCTTGATTATAGCTCAGTTGCTGGGCAAAACGATGCGGGTTGTATCTCATAAAAAGCGCCGCATCATTTTGCCTAAACACCAGGAAACCCGGCCTGATGGAATATAGATGCAGGGTCTCCCGGGCTGTCAGAACTGAGGCCCCATCTTTGAAAATGTCTTGCAATGACCGCACTGTGGTAGTAGACTCCTTTCCAATGGTCAACACTTTGTCAGTAAAAGACATCCCGTCTCCGACTGTGTGGGGACGAAGGAGCAAACTTCTGGCATTCCGTGGCGACGGAGTCACAATTGAGGCGCCGATCAACCGCATGATTCGAGGGAAGCTGCATCTGTCATAGAACGAAGGCCTTTTGTGCATACCGAAGATGCCCAGTGTATGTAGCTCAAGCCATGATATGAAGTAATGCATCGGGAAGATCATGTGCAGTACTCCAGGTTCATTAGCATCCGCCGCTTGACTAAAGCTGTGATACAGGTGTGCCAAGCCAGTGATCCCGACGGCCACTTTTACCCCTATGGTCATCCGGTGAGCTGGGTAAAAGACAGAGGGCCTCATACGGCGAGAATGCATCGGGAGTGCAAACCAACTCAGCCATAGCCCAAGAAATCCTAATAAGAACGCTTCCTCGTCCATCCCAGGGGCTGCAACCTCCGCAAAAGAGACCACCGGGGAGTTAGGAAGGAAAAAACCCTTTTGATCTACCTCCTTCGCTGAAAGGTTGTCCAAACCTAAACCAAAAGGGTTATCAAGCATGGCGAACTTAGCAGCTTCTGCGAGAGGACGTTTGGATGAAGGAATCGAGCGATGAAATCCTTGAAACTGACCCCGCGGCTCCCACATTCAATAAAAAGGGCCTCGTAGATGTTCAACACTTTGATCAAACTTGGAAACTGATGTTGAACAGCATTCTCCGGAGTGAGGCCCATTATTGCTGGCTTAGCACCGAAGACGTTCGTCTGTAGGAAGGAGCTCCTCATAGTGCTCCCCTATGACCGGTAAGCCGGAAACCTCTGTGAACTCCTCTAAAGAAATCGACAATTCCCGGTCCAGTGCAAGGAAAGTGTGAGTAGGGATGTTCCACTGCTCCAAAAAGGCCTTAATCCACCAGGTGAGAAGCGTGGGATATTGAAAGAGGGAAACGTAAACAGCTGTGTACAACCCAAGCCTCATCAACTGCGGACTTCTTCGCTAACAAAATGTAGCGAGCCCATGGCAGATAACCGATCGGATGACGGGGGATCAGACCTATATTATATGATTGCCCCCAGGGTCGTGCCTCGCCTTGACAAATACGGCGTCCCAGGATATCCAAAACCATAGGAGGCTGAACAGAAATCGCATCTATAGCGGGATGAAGAAGGCCCTTTGAAGTCCAATCGACCATCTCCACGGCATACTTCACCGGGGGTAGGTCGGCATAATGGATCGCCATGATAGGCTCTGATGGTACTACACATGAAAAGCTTTGTCGACCCCTGATAATTTGATTGTACCACGACCCCCAAAGGTGAAGATTCTTATAGTCCAGATCGTAGTCCCTGATCATAGCTAGGACCTCCCGGTCTACGGGTGCTCCGGGGAATCCTCCTTCCGAACGAACAAATGGGAACGAGGTATCGAAAGACATGTTTCCTACGGAAGAACGAAAAAATTTTAGCCGTCAGTGTTGTAATTCCAACGCTTGGCGTTTTAAAAATTTTACCACACTGCAATGCAGTGGGTAAGGGACTAAATGGGGACCCACAAAATCTAGATGATAGTGCACTAGTTAATAAGACAACCCCATCATTGGATGAGACTGTCAATTAATGAAGAGATCCCCAAGAGAATATTCTCATTAATAAAAAATCCCTAAAGACAAGGAGAAAATCTCCTCTTTCAGAGCAAAGCTCTGTCATAGAGTGACATTTGTCAAACTCTGGTCTCAAGGTAATAAAATTTCCTAAAAAGAACCTAGCTCTGTGGTAATAATGGAAAGATCCATCAAAAGAAAATTTTAACTCCTAAAGATTAAAAATTTGGGGTCTTAAAAATCCATGGAAACTTATAAAAAGTTCTCCATTTTTAGATAAAAAAAGATCTATGTTTGATCCATGAGCAAAGCTCTGTTCATGGGTTAAAACCCATGAATAAGATCTCTGTAGATCTATGGACTTTTGAGAGCAAGGCTCTGTTGATGTAACCCCAAAGGGTTTTTTTTTAGATCAAAGATCTACAAGAGCAAGGCTCTATTAATTTAATTTAAATTTTACCTAAGTTGTTCTAAAAATCTGAACTTTTGAATTCTTGAAAAGAAACGAGAGCAAGGCTCTAAAGTTCTCAAAAGCAAGAGCAAGGCACTGAAAATCAAGATTCTTGAAAATGGTAAAACATTTACTAAGGACCAAGGGTCCTATTTATAGGCGCCTGCGCCCCTTCAACTCACCCGTTGATCCAACAGCCAAAATCTTGCCACCGCTGCACTCACGTGTGTGCCACGTGAGCGCAACGGTGGGGGGGCATTTGTTTCCCCTAATCAGAGCAAAGCTCTGTTTGAATTTCAAAAATTCAAAAATTGAAGTAACGCTACAAATCCCTTGCGCTGCGCGCAACGCGCCACGTGTCAAAAACTGATACGTCAGCGCAGCGCCCAAGGCAGCGCGCCCAATCAGAGCAAGGCTCTGTTTAAAACAAAATTAAAGAAAGCAACGCTTCAGTTGCGCAAGCGCTGCGCTGTGCGACACTTGTCAGCGCAGTTGCGCAATTGCGCAAGCGCTGCGCTGCGCGACACGTGTCAGCGCAGTTGCGCTGCGCTCTGCGCTGCGCGACACGTGGCGGCGCAGTTGTGCCGCGCTCTGCGCTGTGCGACACGTGTCAAGCGCCGGTGCATCTACGTCAAACAGAATTAAAATTCCAGTAAGATATTTCTGTTCTTGTTAAAACAACAAGATTATCTTCTGTAAAACAGAAGCCCTTTGATCAAAGATCCAACGGTGGGGAAAATTCCCCAAATCACTCAGAGAATGATCTCTTCAACAAATTTAACAAATTAATGAGCACTTTAAAAGGGCCCCTAGACCCCAATTCAATCATCAACATCAAGATTAAAAACAACAACACAGAGAATAGAGAGAGCTCTGAAAAATTGTGAGAAGAATTCAAGAAGAGAAAAAAGGTAAAAACCTTTATAAAAAAAAAGAAGAAGAATTTCTTCTGAATAGATCATTGATCTAAGAACAAGATCAATGATCTTCAATAAACAAAAAATAATAACAGTGCCTTGCACTTTTTTATGAACCATTGGTTCTGGAATCTTAAAGATTCTTTTCTTGAATCCAAAATTGGATCAAGTTATTGAACAGTGCCCTGCACTTGCAAAATCTGCACTGTTGCGCTCCTGGGTTGGCGCAAGCCACCAGAGAGCGCCACGTGTCAGCTCCAAGACCACTTGCGCCGTGCGCTTTTAAGATAGAGCATTGCTCTCTAAAGTTGGCGCCACTCACCAGAGCGCACCACGTGTCAGCAGCGTAACAGCGCAGCTCCCTGGCGCAGCGCACTGCGCTTGCGCTCACAGAGCGTGACACGTGTCACCTCCACATGGACTTGCGCATTGCGCTCCTCAATTGGCGCAAAGCGCCTGACAAACCACGTGGCGCTCTGTCAGACTAATTAATGCAACGCATTATTAAAGGGCAGAGCCCAATAGAAAGGCCTATCAGACCAAACAGCAGTGCTATGCACTATTAAAAGGGACAGGGCCCAAATCAAAAAGGCCTAACAGGCCAGAATAAAATGCAGTGCATTATTAAACAGGGGCAAAACCCTAGCACAGGCCTAATAGGCCAAAGACAAATAAAAACGTTGAACATTTTCGACTGGACTTAGCCCAATCATGGCCGTAAGTCCTCAAATTAAATTGACTGAGCATGGCTGCTCTCTTAAATCAATTTACACCTGGTTCAAGGGTACATCTCTGAACTCCTCTGACACCTGTCGTTGTAATCCTTCAACGTCGTCAGAGAGGTGATGGGTCCCGACGGCCATACATGCGGTGAACCACTATGTCCTTAAACTGGTAGTGGACCCCCATGTCCCTAAACTGGAAAATGGACCCCATGTCCCTAAACTGGAATATGGACCGCTACGTCCCTAAACTGGAACAATAGAGCCCCAAATGCTCTTTTGTCGGATCTAAACGATCCCGTTTAAGTTGATCTTAGCCTCAAAAATGGCTCACGCATCCTTAAACTTTCAAACATACTTTAGTCCTAAATCGGACTATAAATCCCCTAATCAACTTTGGTTCAAGGGTACATCTCTGAACTCCTCTGACACCTATCGTTGTAATCCTTCAACGTCGTCAGAGAGGTGATGGGTCCCGACGGCCATACATGCAATGGACCACCATGTCCTTAAACTGGTAATGGACCACTATGTCCCTAAACTGGAACAATATAGTCCAAATGCTCTTTTGTCGGATCTAAACGATCTAGTTAAGTCGATCTTAGTCTCAAATCGGACTAGCGTATCCTTAACAAACGTTTAATTCGATCTTAGCCTCAAATATGGCTAACGTATCCTTAAACCAAAACACAAAACCCAAATCTAAGAAAATACGGATTTGGACTAATCCACGTCCTACGGGCGACAACATAAATTGGTCTCCGTATACAATCCATGGGCAACCACAAACAAAACAAACACCCACGACACGAAGTGAAATTCTGGAGAAGGAGAAAATTGTTACTGCGATGCGGTAGCGTAATTAACTGCAGGGGCTTGCGCCTGCAGGGAAGAGCGTCCCCTCAATCAAAAACCGCTCAAGCGAGGGGGAATCTGACGAAGTCTGCTGTTCCCCTCCGAAAGACGGTGCGACTGGACGTCTTGCCTGAGATTCGGGATAGATGCTAATTGGTGCTATCCGTCTACCTCTCCGAAGATGCCAAGTTGATTTATGGCACCATGTATCGAAGGTTTAAACGGATGCGTCCGATGTAGCAGACTTCGTCAGATTCCCCCTCGCTTGAGGGGTTTTTGATTGTGGGGACGCTCTTCCCTGCAGGCGCAAGCCCCTGCAGTTAATTACGCTACCGCATTGCGGTAACAACTTTCTCCTTCTCCAGATGATCACTTCATGTCGTGTGTGTTTATTTTGTGTTTGGTTGCCCATGGATTGTATACGGAGACTGAGTTATGTCATCGCCCGTAGGGCGTGGACTAGTCCAAATCCGTATTATCTTAGATTTGGGTTTGGGGGTTTAGGTTTAAGGATACGTTAGTCTCGTTTGAGACTAAGATCGACTTAAACGTTTGTTAAGTATACGTTAGTCTAGTTTTAGACTAAGATCAACTTAACGGGATCGTTTAGATCCAACAAGAGAGCAATTAAGAGGGGGCCCTGTTGTTTAGTTTAGTGACATTGCGGTCAATAGGTAGTTTAAGGACATTGCGGTCCAATATTAGTTTTAAAACATTACGGTCAAGGTTAAGGACATCATAGTCCGAGGATTTAAGGACTCCACAGTCCGACGTTAGTTTTAAGACATCCCGGTCAAGGTTAAGGACATCATAGTCCGTTGTTAGTTTTAAGACATCCCGGTCAAGGTTAAGGATATCATAGTCCGTTGTTAGTTTTAAGACATCCCGTTCAAGGTTAAGGACATCATAGTCCGTTGTTAGTTTTAAGACATTCCGGTCAAGGTTAAGGATATCATAGTCCGTTGTTAGTTTTAAGACATCCCGGTCAAGGTTAAGGACATCATAGTCCATGAGTTTAAGGACCCCACAGTCCGTATCAATGTGCGGTCGTCGGGACCCGTCACCTCTTTGAATACGTTGAGGAATTACAGCGCCAATTATCAAAGGAGTGAAGAGATGTACCCTTGAACCAAGGTAGATTAAACAGTCTTTGGCCCAGTTTGGAACCAAGACCAATTAATTATGTTATGAGCCTATTAGCCCAGTTAAGCTTGAATTGAGGACTTATGGCCATCTTGGGCTAAGTCCAATCATGTTTTAGAATATTGGCTTTCTGTTGGCTCATTAAAGAAGAGGCTTTGCCTCTAGAAACTTAGCCAATTGGGCTAAAGCTAGTGTTGAACACTAGAGACCAACAGTGTTGAACACTGGGAATGAGATTGACAAACTGGTGTTAAACGCCAAAAGATAATCAGTGTTACATACTAGCAACAAGGCTTTCAAAATAGTGTTAAACACTAAAGCAAATCAGTGTTAAACACTGGCCAGAGAGATTTCAAATTAGTGTTTAAACACTAAAGCAAATCAGTGTTAAACACTGGAAATAGAGATTCCAAATTAGTGTTAATCAGTGTTAAACGCTGGTAACAGGAATTTTAATTTAGTGTTAAACACTGCTAACAGAGATTTAATTTAGTGTTAAACACTAAGAAATTCAGTATTAAATACTGCAAATAGAGTTTTTCAATTAGTGTTAAACACTAAAGCAAATCAGTGTTAAACACTGGATACAGAGGTTTCAATTTAGTGTTAAACACTAAGGCAAGAGGGGTCACGTGGTAGCACGTGAGAGCGCCCTCCTTCTCTTTATTTATTCTGCCGAGAGTATTGAATAGTTTGGAACATCACATGCTGTCGTGATGGGCATTTAAGTGTTTGTCTGTGAGAGCTTCTGCCAAGGGGTCACGTAACGTGGGGCACGTGAGGCGTTGCCTCAAAGCCCTTTCTCTGTGGATCTTTTCAGGGGTCACGTGGTAGCACGTGACCATGTTTCTTTGCATGTTTGTTTATCTTTTTAAGAATTAAATTCTTCATAGGTTTAAACCCTAATAATAACTTTCTAGGAATTAAATTCCCACCTTCTTTTAAAGAATTATTCTTAGATAGGGTTAAACCCTAATTTCTTTTCTGCAGGAGTTAAATTCCCATTAAGTTCGGGCATAAGAATTAAATTCCTGTGAGTTTGAGGGAATTAAGTTCTCAATTAGGGTTAAACCCTAGTTCTGTCCACTTTTGAGGGAATTAAATTCATATTAACATAGGGTTAAACCCTAATTTTATCTCAAAGGAATTAAATTCCTATAATTTTGTGAGAATTAAATTCTCACAACTTAATTCTTCCTCTGAGTTTTGGATCTGCATGGCAGGATCTCAACCCAATGAGAATTAAATTCTCAATTCATGGGGAGATGTGCACTTTGCAGATCCTCCATCAGAAAAAGAACTAAGTTCTTTTCTTTATATAAGAGTTAAACTCTTTTGAGAATTAAATTCTCTTTTTAAGCCTCTCCTTTCTTACCTAGAGTTTTCTTTTGCAGAGGATCAATTTCTTTCAAAATCTCAAGGCTCTCTCTCTCTCTCTCTCTGTGTATGTCTCTGTATATCTTTTTTAAACTCTCTCCTTTGGCTCCTATTTATAAGAGAAGGAAGAGAATCAATCAGTTTTAGTGAATCTTTCATTGAAAGATTTGATTTGTTTATTAAGAGATTTGATTTATGTTTATCATTAACCTGGACCATTAGATTATTAGGTGATTTTTATTCACCATTGGATTTTAAATCCAACGATATCTCTTTGTTATTTCGGTTAGATTTAAGGGGAAATCTTTCCAAGTCTGATATTTTTCCATAAATTGGTGATATTTAACCACCTTTAGATTTTTAATCCAACGGTTCCAAATAATTCTTTTCCACTTTGGAAAGACTTGAGAGATCTTTTCTCAGAATTTAATTCTGTCGTAAAAATAAGGCTCTTGAAGATGGTCACGTGTGGCCACGTGACCGTTGGTCACGTGAACGCACGTGACCCCTGGTCACGTGTAGGCACATGACCCCTCCTGGAATGGGCTTCTCTTCCTTCTGCGTTTTGTTCTTTGCCGCTGCTTAGTCATCACGTGTCAACACATGACCGCTGGTCACGTGTCAACACGTGATGCCTCTTCCATGGGTTTTCCTGATTTTAAATCAGGAAACAAATTCCCCCACAGCGTTGTTCTCACGTGTCTGCACGTGAGTGCAACGCTGTCACTTTTGTGACCGTTGGATCTGCCTTGGAAGTAGGGTAGATGAAACGTCTTCAATCCTGTCCTATAAATGCCCATGTCTCTTCAGAAGAGCCTTCACTTTGCTCATCTTCCTCCTTTGAGAACTTCCTTCTTTTGAGAATTTAATTCTCTTTCTCCGGAGCTTAGTTCTCTGCCTTGAGAAATTTTCAGAGTTTAACTCTGTTCAAAAAAGACTCTTCCTTTCAGGTAATGATGCTCGAAGAACCTTCATTAAAACAAACTTTCTGGATTTTAAATCCACATCAAGGGTTTCACCCCTTTTAATATGAACCCATTTTTCCTTTAAGTTTTTCAACCGAAATATGAAACCATTTAATCTTCAGCAGTAAATCTCTTTAGGGTTCATCTGATCTTTCAGGGATATGATGATGTTGGCTGCTCTTTCCGAGGAATTTAATTTTTTTTAAAGAAAATGTTTCTGGGAATTTAATTCCCTTCTCTTAAAAAGGAATTTAATTCCTATGAAGAACTCAGTTCTTCCCTTGAAGGCTTCTTAAGATTTTCTTGCCCTAGGTTGTCCTTCTGTAATCAATGAAGAAGAAGCTTTGTAACAATTCTCATGACCTTTATTTCAGGTATTATGGATGCCCATATGTATGATCTTGACGAAATCATTTCCTATGGGAATATTCGTGCACTGGGCCGCAGTCAGAACCAGGAGTTCACCAATGCTCAGTGCGCTGAGATCATGAGCCGTTTCGACGAGTACAACCATCGGCTACTCCCTCGTCGCTCTTCTCTTCTGAGACTCATCGTGCTGGCGATCTGGGAGGCGCTCCCTCTTTTTTGCACCGGCGTGCCGCTCGGGGCATTGGACGCCGCCGAGGATAAGGTACATTCGGTGTACCTGATGAGCCTGATTTCAAAGAGGAGGCGAGACTACCTCATTGATCTCTTGCACCAGGCTTTTCAGCATTCAGCCATACTTGCTGCCTATCAGAGGGTGGAGGACATTCGTGAGGACCCCGACGCTTGTGACCACGAGAGAAAGCATACCAGGATGGTTCGAAATGCCTGGAAGATCTTGGACAAAGTTACATTCGAGTTTCTCAATCCATGCCCAGCGTCCGAGGTCTTACCGTTGTAATCGTTTCTTTTTTGTTTTGTATGAACCTTTTAAAATATGAATGATAAATCTTATCGTGTCTTTCTGTGTTTGCATGCCCCCCCTTTTTTGTGGGATTTTGTCATATATATATATATATATATATATATATATATATATATATATATATATATATATATATATATATATATATTTTATTGTTGCTGCTGATGTGTTTAGTTGTGCAAGGCATTGTTTCACTTTCTAATACACACCAAGCATGGTGCTCACGTGCTCTGCACGTGGGGTCCCTTCGATGGGGCTGTTCAACTTTCCCTGCCCTATCTTTTGTGCATGGCATTAGATGCAGAAAATGAGCCTTGTAAATAGTTCCCTTTCCTGATTTCCAACGCCTTCCCCTTTTTGGGCCTTGGAAATAGTTCCATCATACCATATTCTCCGCGTGTAGCATTTAATGCTCCCCTTTATAGTCTTGAGGCCATAGCCTGTTTCCTCTTCACAGAGAAGTTTATTCTCATTTTGACGTGATTTAATTTGGGAAACAACTGGGTGTCATGGCCTGCAACCTTCCACACGCTCGTCGACAGCCCTGGGAAGTGCCTATCGAGGAGATGATTCCTCGCTTTGCTGCACGATTGGTGGACCCTCGCCTTACCGATGACGAATGCGACTCAGCGACATATGAGATCTCAATCCGTAGGGGGTCCCCCCTCCCAATGGGCTCCCTCTGGCTCCGGATGATTCTTACTGCCGTGCTTGCCGACATCCCCCCTCACCCGGCGGAGATGACCCTGGGATGCTTGACGCGGTCGAAGAAAAGCTCGAGGGCTTTCATGAGGCGTGCCTGATTACTCAGGCCTTGAAAGATCGCTCGGTTCACCTTTTGAGCGAAATAAGAGCCCGGCGGGCTATTATGTCTGCTTTTGCGGATGAATATGGCGCCAATCGGTGGGGAGTGATTTCTCGCGAGAACCGTCGCTTTAACGTGTTGGAGAGAGCAGAGAGAGAGATGGAGAATTTCGCTCTTTGTTTTGTTAACCCCTGTGCCACTGATCCTTTGTTTGGTGACCTTTTTCCGCTAGCGTAGTATATTCAAATTAGTTTTCGCATGCTTTACGTTGAACTTTCATGTAAGCTGGGCACTAGCATGTATGTTTCTGCTTGCACAAATGAACTTTGTATTCTTCCCGTGAGAACTTTCTTTAATTACGAACACTATCACCATGTTGCATGCACATCAGAGCTTCGAGTATTATTTCTTCTCGGATATTCATATAGTTGCAGATGCATGCTTGATAGGATATACATCGGAAATTTTCTTGTTACTTTCCATACCCGATGATGTGCGTGTGCTTTAGATCGACTATTGCTACCAACAGTCCCGAGCGTACCTATCCTATTTCAGAGGCTGCGGTCATGACAGCGGACTTGCGTGATCTGATAGAGCGATGGTGTCGTGCGAGAAGAGGCTCGACCGTAAATTCTCGGAAAGGGAACTGGCCTCTAAAGCACTGAGCGAGCTTCATACCAGCCTCACAGCCAAAGCCAATAAAGCGTATGAACTCTGGCGGGTACTTCAAGAGTCTATCAGAGAGGTGGTGGCTCTTGATAAAGCAGTCGTGTTCACTCGCGAGAGGGTCGAAGCTCACAAGGCCACTGAGAAAGAGCTTGAAGGCCGGTTTGCTTCGTATCAGGCCCAGCAGGCCCAGGCGGAGGCCCGTCTTCTGGCGATCCTGAATAATGAAGCCGTGACCCAGCAAAAGCAGGATGAGCTAGCGAAATTACTAAATCGCCCGCCGGCTTTAAAACTTGTATCTTTTCCTTTGTTCTGGTACATACTCCTGAATGACAATATTTTCTTTTTGTTCTTTCATGAATTGTACTTTGTACCCATTTTTGTTTATGAATAAAGACATATTTTTCTTCTCGACGGTGTGCCTCCTTTTTATTGAATGTGTTCTGTGAACAATTTATCTAGGTCTCCTTGCAGGGTAGCGATGGCTTAAGATTCAGGGTTAAGATCTGCCTCCTAAAACTTTTGAGCTTTATGAGCCGTGAGGGTCTTATAAAGAGCTTTTCTCCCTACAGGTCGAGAGGATCCCGTAGGTGTAAGTTCTTCTTAAGAATCGGGAGGATTCTTAAGCAGGTTTTCCCTTGGGAGTCGTAAGGATCTCACAAGAGAGTTTTCTTCCTTACGGGTCGTGAGGACCCGCAAGTGCTGGGTGCGGTCACCCTTATCCGTATTTCACGGGGTCAGGGGTTGGTTTGGGATAGTTTCCAGGGTATCGTAGTTTAAAGACATCGCGGTCAAGGTTAAGGACCTCATAGTCCGTGGGTCTAAAGACTCCACAGTCCAACGTTAGTTTTAAGACATCACGGTCAAGGTTAAAGACCTCATAGTCCAGGGATTTAAGGACTCCACAGTCCAATGTTAGTTTTAAGACATCACGGTCAAGATTAAGGACTTCATAGTCCGTGGGTTTAAGGACTCTACAGTCCACTGTTAGTTTTAAGACATCACGGTCAAGGTTAAGGACCTCATAGTCCGTGGGTTTAAGGACTCCACCGTCCGATGTTAGTTTTAAGACATCACGGTCAAAGTTAAGGACCTCATAGTCCGTGGGTTTAAGGACTCCACCGTCCGATGTTAGTTTTAAGACATCACGGTCAAGGTTAAGGACCTCATAGTCCGTGGGTTTCAGGACTCCACAGTCTGCGAAATGTGTGGTTACCGGGACCCGTCACCTCTTTGAAGACGTTGAGGAATTACAATGCCAAATATCAAAGGAGTGAAGAGATATACCCTTTAACCAAGGTAAAATCAGTCTAGAATCATCATGGTAGATCGTTAGTTTTAAGACATTGCGGTCGAGGTTAAGGACATCATAGTCCGTGGATTTTAAGGACTCCACAGTCCGATGTTTGCTCTGGATGCTTCACACAGTTTCACTGCCGTGCTTGGCGAGGACCAGGCTCCGCTCTGGGCGTTTTCCGCGGGGTCAACGAGTGACGTTATCCGCGTTCCACGTAACCAGGAATTTTGCACTAGATGCTTCACACGGGTTCACTACCATGCTCGGCGAGGACTAGGCTCCACTCTGGATGCTTCACACGGGTTCACTGCCGTGCTCTGCGAGGACCAGGATCCGCTCTGGACGTTTTCCACGGGGTCAAAGAGTGACATTATCCGCGTTCCACGTGACCAGGAATTTTGCACTAGATGCTTCACACGGGTTCACTGCCGTGTTCGGCGAGGACTAGGCTCCGCTCTGGATGCTTCACACGGGTTCACTGCCGTGCTCTGCGAGGACCAGGATCCGCTCTGGACGTTTTCCACGGGGTTAAAGAGTGACATTATCCGCGTTCCACGTGACCAGGAATTTTGCACTAGATGCTTCACATGGGTTCACTGCCGTGTTCGGCGAGGACTAGGCTCCGCTCTGGATGCTTCACACGGGTTCACTGCCGTGCTCTGCGAGGACCAGGATCCGCTCTGGACGTTTTCCACGGGGTCAAAGAGTGACGTTATCCGCGTTCCACGTAACCAGGAATTTTGCACTAGATGCTTCACACGGGTTCACTGCCGTATTCGGCGAGGACTAGGCTCCGCTCTGGATGCTTCACACGGGTTCACTGCCGTACTCTGCGAGGACCAGGATCCGCTCTGGATGTTTTCCACAGGGTCAAAGAGTGACATTATCCGCGTTCCACGTGACCAGGAATTTTGCACTAGATGCTTCACACGGGTTCACTGCCTTGTTCGGAGAGGACTAGGCTCCGCTCTGGATGCTTCACACGGGTTCACTGCCGTGCTCTACGAAGACCAAGATCTGCTCTAGACGTTTTCTACGGGGTCGAAGAGTGACGTTATCCGTGTTCCACATAACCAGGAATTTTGCACTAGATGCTTCACAAGGGTTCACTGTCGTGTTCGGCGAGGACTAGGCTCCGCTCTGGATGCTTCACACGGGTTCACTGCCGTGCTCTGCGAGGACTAGGATCCGCTCTGGACGTTTTCCATGGGGTCAAAGAGTGACATTATCCGCGTTCCACGTGACCAGGAATTCTGCACTAGATGCTTCACACGGTTTCACTGCCGTGTTCGGTGAGGACTAGGCTCCGCTCTGGATGCTTCACACGGGTTCACTGCCGTGCTCTGCGAGGACCAGAATCCGCTCTGCACGTTTTCCACAGGGTCAAAGAGTGACGTTATCCGCGTTCCACGTAACCAGGAATTTTGCACTAGATGCTTCACACGGGTTCACTGCCGTGTTCGGCGAGGACTAGGCTCTGCTCTGGATGCTTCACACGGGTTCACTGCCGTGCTCTGCGAGGACCAGGATCCGCTCTGGACGTTTTCCACGGGGTCAAAGAGTGACGTTATCCGCGTTCCACGTGACCAGGAATTTTGCACTAGATGCTTCACATGGGTTCACTGCCGTGTTCGGCGAGGACTAGGCTTCGCTCTGGATGCTTCACACGGGTTCACTGCCGTGCTCTGCGAGGACCAGGATCCGCTCTGGACGTTTTCCACGGGGTCAAAGAGTGACATTATCCGCGTTCCACGTAACCAGGAATTTTGCACTAGATGCTTCACACAGGTTCACTGCCGTGTTCGGCGAGGACTAGGCTCCGCTCTGGATGCTTCACACGAGTTCACTGCCGTGCTCTGCGAGGACCAGGATCCTCTCTGGACGTTTTCCATGGGGTCAAAGAGTAACATTATCCGCGTTCCACGTGGCCAGGAATTTTGCTGATTATATCCGCATTTCCCGGAATGGAGGTGTTTCGCCCAATCAGAGCAAAGCTCTGTTGAAATTCAAAATTCAAAAATTCTGAAGCAACGCTTCAAGTCTCGGGCGCAACGCACCACATGTCAGGCGCTGATACGTCAGCGCAGCGCCCAAGAAGGCGCACCCAATCAGAGCAAAGCTCTATTAAAGGAAGCAACGCTTCAGTTGCGCAGGCGCTGCGCTGCGCGACACGTGTCAGCGCAGATGCGCTAGCGCAGTTGCGCTGCGCGACACGTGTCAGCGCAGTTGCGCTGCGCGACACGTGTCACGCGCTCGGGCATCTGCGCCAAACAGAATTAAAATTTTTAAGAAATCTTTTCTGTTCTTATTAAAACAAGAAGATTTTCTTCTGCAAAGCAGAAGCCCTTAGATCAAAGATCCAACAGTGGGGAAAATTCCCCAAATCACTCAGAGAAAGATCTCTTTAACAAATTTAACTAATTTATGGGCACTATAAAAAGGACCCTAGGCCTCAATTAAAAGGCATCAACATCTTTCTAAAAAAAAGAAGGAGAGAAAAGAATTCTGAGAAACTCCTCAAGAATAAAAAAAGGTAAAAACCTTTAGAAAAAAAGAGAAAGTTCTCTTAGGAACAGATCATAGATCTAAAAACAAGATCAATGATCTTTAATAAAAATAAAATAAAAATAGTGCTTTGCACTTTTCATGAACCTTTGGTTCTCTGAGATAAGAAAAACAAGAAAAAACTTATTTTTTCTTTGATCTAAATTAGATCAAGAAATCAAATAGTGCTTTTCACTTCTGTTCTTGAATCTAAAAGATTCTTAGTGCTTTGCATTTGCAAACTGCGCTGTTGCGCTCTTGGGAGCGCGCCACGTGTCAGCAGCGCAACAGCGCAGCGCCACGTGTCAGCAGCGCAACAGCGCAGCGCACTGCACTGTTGCGCTTGCGCTCACCAGAGCGCGCCACGTGTCAGCAGCGCAACAGCGCAGCGCACTGCACTGTTGTGCTTGCGCTCACCAGAGCATGACACGTGTCTTCACCATAAGCGCTTGCGCTCAGTGAGTGGCGCAAAGCGCCTAACAAATGCAATGCAGGGCCAAGCCCAATTAAAAAACCAAACAGGCCTAATTAAATTGATGCTCTACATCATTTATAAATGGGCAAAGCCCAAACAAAAATAATAAAATGCTATGTAGATGCCTTGCAGAGCCCAAAATAAATTGATGATCTGCATCTTTTATGGGCAGAGCCCGAACAAGAAAATAGAAGTAATGCAATGCATTATTTAAGTGTGGGCAAAGCCCTAGCACAGGTCTAATGGACTAAAAATAAATAAAATGTTGAACATTTTCAACTGGACTTAGCCCAATTCTGGCCGTAAGTTCTCAAATTAAACTGAACTGAGCACAAATGCTCTCTCTCAAATCAATTTATATCCGGTTCGAGGGTACATCTCCGAACTCCTTTGACATCCATCGTTGTAATTCCTCAACGGTGTCAAAGAGGTGACGGGTCCCAACGACCACACATCAATACGGACTACGGGGTCCTTAAACTCGTGGACCGAAACGTCCCTAAACTAATGTTGGACCGAAACGTCCCTAAACGAATGGTGGACCACTACGTCCCTAAACTGGAACATGGACCACCACGTCCCTAAACTGGAGCACGGACCGCAACGTCCCTAAACTACCTATGGTCCACTACGTCCCTAAACTGGAACAATAGAGCCTCCAAATGCTCTTTTGCCGGATCTAAACGATCCCGTTTAAGTTGATCTTAGCCTCCAAACACGGCTAACGTATCCTTAAACATTCAAACGGACTATAAAACTCCAAATCAACCTTGGTTCAAGGGTACATCTCTGAACTCCTCTGACATCTGCCGTTGTAATCCTTCAACGACGTTAGAGAGGTGACGAGTCCCGATGGCCAGATATTAAATGGATTATCATGTTAAGTTGATCTTAGTCTCAAACAGGACTATCGTATCCTTAACGAACGTTTAAGTTGATCTTAGCCGCAACGCGACTAATGCATCCTTAAATTAAAAACACCAAACCCAAATCTAAGTAAATACGGATTTGGACCAATCCACGTCCTACGGGCGACGGCATTACTCAGTCTCCGTATACAATCCACGGGCAACCACCAACAAAACAAACACACACGACACAAAGTGAAATTCTGGAGAAGGAGAAAGTTGTTACCGCGATGCGGTAGCGTAATTAACTGCAGGGGCTTGCGCCTGCAGGGAAGAGCATCCCCACAATCAAAAACCCCTCAAGCGAGGGGGAATCTGACGAAGTCTGCTACATCGGCCGCATCCGTCTAAACCTCCGATACACGGTGCCATAAATCAACTTGGCATCTTCGGAGAGGTAGACGGATAAAACTAAATAGCATCTGCCCCGAATCTCAGCGTCAGGACATCGCGGTCTTGTGCGCCGTCCATTCGGAGGGAAACAGATTCTGGCACGCCCGGTGGGACCTTTTCCTCTTTCCACTCCACGCTTCGTGTGTCGTCTTCGCGAACCAGTCACGGTTTGTTAATGGTTGCCTTCGGATTTCAAGTTACTAAGATTTGGTCTTTTGCCTGGAGCAGAACTCAAGATTCAATGGCCTCTAATTGCACCAACTGCTCGAAGTGCCACTGCAACGGACGCTCCACCTCACTGGGAGGTGTAGCATATGGGCCCCAAGCGGCTTCCTTCCTCACTCTGCCAGTAGACCAGGTGACCCAAGCCACCACTGGCCTGTTCTTCGGGACCATGATCCCACCTACAAGCTTCTCTGAGCCGATACCTGCACCGGAAGTGAACAAGAAGTCGGTCTTCGACCGGTTTACTGCTACGACGGCCCCTGTCAACGGGTCTCCCACTACCAAACCGACAGCCTCTGTTTTCACCAGGATAAATCAGAACTCTAAATTGGCTGTCTCAAGGAAAGCAATAACTGCTGCTCCAGAAGTCGTCAAGGCGGCTTCCCCTGTCAAAGAGTCAGTCTTTTCAAGACTGACGATTCCTGCTCCTACCCCTGCTCAAGGATCCGTCTTCGGCAGGTTGAATACCACCCCTCAGAAGACAACCTCAGTCTTTAAGAGGTTAACACCGGCGGCGCCTCATTCAGACAGGGGGCAAAAAGAAACTATCTCAATCTCTGAGCCAATCCCAATGGCTCGACGTCGCCATTGGCAACGAGTGAGGAAGGCAGGGGGCAACTCTCCCTCAGGGCTGACTCCACCGGCTCCAGTGGTGGAAGTCAACGCTGCTGTCCCAACAGGGAATAGCTTTGAACTGCTGAGGAGGGTACGGAAGAACTCTCCAACCGCTATACTGAAGAGATCTCCTCCACCTGCGGAGAGAGTTTCAGAAACGAAACGAGAACAGCCCCCTCAACGGCTGTCCTCAAGAATTTATAAAGTTTGGCGGAGGGTTCAAGACTCCGTGATTGACCCAGGTCACTCTCATCACCAGAAAAAGGCGAAGGTGGAAAAAGACAAGGACTGCCCTATTAAACAGCAGGGGACAGCAGCTGCAAGGCTGCCCCCTTCACCGGTTCCTTCAACCTCAACGGCCCACAAAAGAAGGAGGCCAGAGAAAACTCCCACGTCAGCGGCAAAAGTTAAAAATGGTGAACCTAAACGCCCCAAGTCAGAGGGCATAACAGTTCATACGGTTTATATGGCATCGGGAAAAGAAGATAGCCGCATATCAACAGGTCATAGACCGCACACGAGGTCAGTGACCAAGGCTCAGGAGCAGCAGCAGAAGCTCCAAGAGATGATGAACGCTATGGCCGCACTTACAGGGCCAAAAGAAACCCCTGAAACATCCTCGGACGAGCGTCAAGAACAAGAAACGGACGCAGAATTCCTTCGTCGCGTACTGGAGAAGAAGGATAAAAAAGCTGCGGAGCAGGCAGCCAACATAAAGAAAATGGCCCTCGTGTTCCAGGACATGGTGGGTATGATGATTCAACAAGATCCACCTGCTGAAGATCCCCCGATCATCCTTGAAGACGATAGGGGAGAGACGTCGAATCCTCCACCAGCTCTGTCCACAGCTAAAGAGGATACAATCTCCAAAGCTGATTTGGATGAGTATATCGCCCAACAAATACGGGTTCATCATGCAACCGAAACAGCCGGCCAGGTCGTGAAAACGGGGAGGCCATATCCGAGTTGGTACGATCAAATCAAGTACCCGCCAGGTTATACGATTCCCAAGTTCCATGTCTACAAGGGGACGGGCAATCCTCATCAGCATGTTGCCCAGTTCAGGGCACTCTGCGGCAACACCGGCGGTGACGACAAGCTGTTGCTTTGCCAGTTTGTTGGAAGCTTATCAGATACGGCGTTTGAATGGTACTCTGAGCTCCCGAACGACTCTATTAAAACCTTCGCGGAGATGGAGCTGTTGTTTACTCAGCGTTTTGCAAGCGCCAGTGAACGTACCCCGATGACAGCACTGATTAACGCCAGGGTAAAACCCGGCGAGACGTGGGTTCAGTATGCTATACGATGGCGGAACTTATAGTCAAAGTGTGAGCAGCGCATTGAAGAAGCTCCCGCGGTGGGTATGTTTGTGGGAACCCTCGATCCACAAGCAACCATCTCGCAGTTTATGATGTTTTTCAAGCCGACTACCTTCCAGGCCTTGATTGACAAACTAGCGCAAATGGATCAAATGGGCCATAAACCCCCTCTTCCAAGGCCAGACACCCGAAATGACAAAGGGAAGGGAAAAGCGATCGTCATCGCTAATGCTCAACAACAACTGAGCGACTCAAAGCCGGTTGCTCGTCAAAATAATACGCGACCGTACGTACCCCTTGAGGATAGGATGGGACGTCCTTATTCCTTTCCCCGCGATAAAACGAGAAGGTTATTCGAGCTGGCGTTGCGCAACAGACTCATAAATTTTTCGGATCCAAAACGTCCGTTGCAACCAAGTGACGTCAACGAGCCCAACTACTGTCCTTATCATCGAGTACTAGGCCATTCGATCGAAGATTGCTACGTTTTCAAAAATTGGCTTGAAAACCAGTACCGACAGGGCAAGTTCGCGTTATCTGACAAATGGAAGTGAATCCCCCGCAGCCCCACACCTCTAAGGGGACGAATACGCCGGGGGCAACATGCTCCGTCATTGAAGAAGCTCCTTGGGAGGTTGTATTATCAGCCAAGACAAAGAGGATGCTAAACAATCTTCAGACATGTCCAGCGATCAAGTGGAAGAATCCGTTGGAACCGCAGGTCATTGAAGGGATGTTGAAACCACGTCCAACTCCAAAGACCGATGGTGGTGGTTCAAGCACTTGCAGCCAGCCGTCAAAATCTTTGAAAAAGAAGAAGAAGAAATCTAAGAAGCCCGTGAAGCCTGGCGACAAGCGAATTGATGCTGGATGAATACAACCAAAAGGCACGGACTCCCATTACGCTCCAAGAGTTCCTCAATCACGTCTTTCAAGAAGAAGACGAGGGAAGAAGTTCATCTGATGAATCCGAAGAATGCGTGGTGAGCTGTCATATGATTTCCAATTCGATCACGAACGAGCAGGAGACTCCTTGCACCGAAAAGCTGGGGGCAGATCCTGAATCAAAAATTCTGGGGCTATCAGATGAGGTAATTGACGCATTCCTTAATGAAGCTCGGTTGAAAAGTAAAGCTGATCGAGAACGCGAGACGGCTATATTTGAAAGGACCAAGCGCCAGCGACTTGATGAAAGAACTGAGACGATCCCGCTGGAGCAAAACACCTCCGCTACCGACAAAATCCAATTCAAGATGAGGAAAATTTTTGCTAAGGCCATATCAATGGGCATGAAGCTACCATCCTCTGAAGGAAACATCACTGGTGAAATGGAAACGCACCCCTCCTATTGCTTGTATCATCGGAAGATTTCGCACCCCACTGAAGAGTGCAAAGCTTTCAATAGATGGTGGCAAGGGTATGTTGCTCATCGACAACACTTTAAGCAAGAGAAACGCAAAATTCATCGGGAGCAAAGAAATACGACCGAAGGGCTTAAAAGAACTGCTGGCGATTGTTGCATGATTAACACCAATAAACCACAAGTGCCTACATTTGGGAGTGATTCTGATGAAGAGCTAGAACTTGCCCCCCTCTTTAAAGAGTCCGATTCGAGAAAAGAAGAAGAACCGAAGGTTTGCGAAAATATCCGGCTACGTAATCGCACGCTACCCGAAAAGAACCTCGGACCCTCGAACAGGAAAGATAAAGGGAAAGAAAAGGCCTCTGAAGATATCGTCTTAGATGACCAAGTGGTGGAAGAGCTAGCTGCCAAAGACCCACCAAAGAAGAATAAGGTGGATTACAACGTCTTAGCACATCTGAGGAAGCTGCCCTCACAGCTCAGCATTCTTGACGCCCTTTTGCTATCAAAAGAGGCGAGAGATTCGTTGATTAAGGCGCTCCAAGATCCGGAACAATTCCAAGCATGCTTGGCCGAGGAAAAGATGAAGGATGAATTGTAGGAAGTGCACACGGCCGATGTCACTTTTGGCGATGAAGACCTTCTACTTGGGACGTGCGAACACAATCGCCCTCTCTATGTCTCGGGATACTGCCATGATATAAAGATAGGCAAAATCCTGATCGATAACGGGTCGTCTGTTAACCTACTCAACGTGCGGGTGTTGAAGGAAATCTGCATGAGCGTCCAGCACCTTGCTCGGGACAAGATCACCATCTCCGGGTTTGACTCCCAATCATAAAAAACTCTTGGATCTGTGATACTGACACTACGCTTCGGGCTGCTCGTCACAGACATTAAATTCCACGTCATAGATGCCAAGACATGCTACAACGCTCTGCTCGGCCGACCATGGTTACACGAGTACAACATCATCCCTTCTACACAGCATCAGTGTATGAAATATTTTAGGGATGGTCTCGAGTATACCGTAACGGAAGAACTGAATCCGTTTTCCGTAAATGAAGTTCGCAAATATGAAGATGCCAAATACTTCTTGCCGAAATTTGAAGACACGGAGAAGTGTCACAAGCCAGAGAATAAAACTAACGCTACCATCCCTGTCTTCGGCAGTGATACTGAGGAAGAAGAAGAGATGGTTTATTCGGATCCGCCCCAACACAACAAGCCGGGACCATCGGCTCCTACATTGATCTTTGGCAGCGACTCGGAAGATGAAGTCCATGCCGTATTCTCTGCTCGACCTTTAATACAAATGTCCGCTGACGAAGAGCAAAGCCTGCAAGTCGCCATGGTGCCGCCTGAGCATCATAAAGAACTGGATGCACTTAATATCTACAGTGTAGAAGAGCTGCGGACATTCTATATCCCTCCCAAACGAGAAAGCGAAAAAGCAATTCTATTTTACCACTCTGAAGAAACCAAGGTGAAAAAAGAAATCTGGCATGGCGCGGATCCTGCGCTCGACAGGCTTCAGCCTATCCGTCTTCCCAGATATTATACAGAGGGTTTGAAGAAGCTGCTGAAACGCCAGGGGATATCCTTCAAACAGACCGTTAGAGAGGCCAAATTCTATGACGGGGTCTGGAACGTTCCCGGGACTCAACGCAAACTGCCTAGTGGGAGAATGGAAACGAAAGGGATTGGATACATCCGGTCAAAGAAACGAGAGTTACTACCCGGCTGCTACGTCGTGTATGACCTTGATGAAGAAGCGGATGCTCAATGGGAGGACGCTAATCCCAAGCCAGTGAAAGTTCCAGATGCAAAGGAATCCAGTCCGTCGTTCGAGGAACAAATGGACAAACTTATAAAGAAAGATGGTCAAAAAGTCCGAGATGATCACAACCGCGAGACGGCCATCTACGAGAAAACCAAGACGCAACGCCTTCTCCAACAGGCCGTAAAGGATGAAAATGCCGTTCCTTGTCAACCTGTTATAAAGAAGGCTCAGCGCAAAAGCAGAAATAAGTCGAAAGGCCAAAAAGGCGCTCAACAGCAACAAAGCAGGGCTAAGAAGCCACGCAAACGGGAGGCGAGCGTTATTGATCTATCCCTCATGAAGAAAATGAGTCGAGCATACTCTTTTCCTTGGGATAAGACGAGGAGGATATTTGAGCTTGCTCTAAAACATCAGATGCTCACCCTGCCGGAGTCCAAGCATCCCGAACAAGCAAGCGAAGTCTCTGACCCAAACTATTGCTCTTACCATCGAGTAGTAGGGCACCCGCTCGAAGACTGCTTCACCTTTAAGAATTGGGTCGAAGATCAGTACCAGCTCGGCAAGTTCGCTCTGTCTGACAACTGGAAGGTAACGCCGCCACAGAAGCACGAGCCCAAGGCCACGAAGGAAGAGCCAGTTCCGCATTGGGATTGGAAGCGAATTCGTACTTGTCACGTGATAACGATATCAAAAGAAGAGCCCGAGAACATGGATGACCTTCCCTGGTGCTTCAAAAACAACAACGATGAGGTAATCTCAGATTTCCCACCAGCGCCGAAAGAACTGGAAGATAGAATCCATACCACTGCAGATAACCTTAAGAAAATTGAGTTGGGATCAGCAGACGATCCGCGACCGACATTCATCAGCGAGCTACTATCTGAAGAAAGGGTAGCTGCGTTAAAGGATGTGCTTCTGCAGCATAGAGATTGCTTCGTGTGGAACTATTCTGAAATGCCGGGACTAGATCCAGAAATTGCTGTACACAAATTGGCGATATCCCCGAACATCAAGCCAGTCAAACAGGCGCCGAGAAGAATGCGACTCGAGCTTGAGATGAGCATCAATGCCGAGGTCAAGAAGCTGATCGACTCTAGCTTCATTCAGGAGGTTCAATACCCTGAATGGATCGCCAACATCGTCCCGGTGATGAAGAAAAACGGGACAGTGCGTATATGCGTAGACTTCCGCGATCTTAATAAAGCTTGCCCGAAGGATGATTTTCCAGTGCCAGTCACCGAACTGATGATAGACAATACGTCCACTCATGAAGTTTTCTCCTTCATGGACGGCTCATCAAGGTATAATTAAATAAAGATGCATCCCGAAGACGAGAAGCACACCGCCTTCAGGACTCCTTTGGGTATATTCTGCTACAAGGTGATGCCCTTCGGTTTAAAGAACACCGGTGCCACCTATCAGAGGGCCATGACGAAGATCTTCGATGACCTTATACACGAAATCGTTGAATGCTATATTGACGACCTCTTTATTAAAAGCAAATCATATGAGGAACATCTCGAGCATCTGAAGACCGTATTTCAACGCCTTCGACAATACAACTTGAAGATGAACCCGCTTAAGTGTGCATTCGGAGTTTCCTCAGGAAAATTCCTGGGATTCATTGTTCGACATCGAGGTATTGAAATAGATCCGTCCAAGATCAAGGCGATCATGGAAATGCATCCGCCGAGGACTCTTAAACAGTTGCGGTCTCTCCAAGGGAAACTCGCATACATACGGCGATTTATAGCCAATCTTTCAGGTAAGTGCCGTCCTTACAGCCACCTGATGAAGAAGGGAACCCCGTTCGTCTGGGATCAAAAGTGCCAAAGCACACTAGACGAGATCAAACAGTACCTGCAAAACCCTCCAGTGTTGGCTGCTCCGGTTAAGGGAAAGCCTCTCATTCTTTATACAGCCGCCGTCGAAGGTTCTTTAGGCGCATTATGGGCACAAGAGAACGATCAAGGGAAAGAAAGAGCACTCTACTACTTAAGTCGAGTTCTACTGAGGGCAGAAAGCAACTACTCCCCCATCGAAAAACACTGCCTGGCGTTGATCTTCGCGATAACAAAGCTCAGGCACTACGCGTTGGCGCATGAGGTCCGTCTCATTTCAAAGGTGGACCCCCTTAAATACTTGATGTCAAAGGCCATATTGACGTGACGACTCGCTAAATGGGCCTTACTCTTGATGGAGTTCTCGATCACGTACCAACCTCTCAAGGCGGTGAAAGGCCAGGCCATCGCCGACTTCCTCGCTGAGCATCCCATACCCGCCGATTCTCCTCTAAACTGCGATCTTCCAGACGAACATGCGTTTGATACGGTCAACGGTGATGGAACTCAATGGGAGCTTTATTTCGATGGCGCATCTTCCATGAAGAAGCGCAAACAAAGCACCCCTATAATTAAAACGGCCGTAGGGCTCATCTTTGTAACTCCACAAGGAGGGATAATGCGCTTTGGTTTCTCCCTAACAGAGCCGAGGACAAACAATGAAGCCGAATACGAAGCTCTGATAGCAGGCCTCGAGATCGCCATTGACATGGGAATTGAAAACCTCCTCATATACGGGGATTCTCAACTGGTCGTTAGTCAAGTAAACGGCGACTACCAAACATGCAAACCAGAACTGGTGAAGTACGGCGAAAAAGTGCAACAATTATTGACTCAAATTCCCTCCTATACTTTGGAAAACATACCGCGCACGGAAAACAGCAAAGCAGACGCATTGGCTAAACTTGCTAAAGAACTGGCTGACGAGAACCTCGATGACATTAGAATCGTGGTGCAAAGCCGTCGGGTGCTTGCCCCAGCAGAAATATCTCCGGAATCATCCGAAGAAAAAGGAGCGAGCGAGCAGACGACCCTGCAAGTAAAAGACTGAGAAAATACCGAGAATTGGAGAGAAGTCTTCGTAGATTACTTCAAGTCCCGCCGATTGCCTGAAGAAGCCTCCACAAGACATCAGCTCATGAAACGAGCTCTATCTTTTGCCTTCGTCAATGATACTCTATACAAGAGGTCATTTGATTCTCTGTGGCTGAGATGCCTAGGACCTGGCGAAGCGAGAAGGGTCGTCCAGGAAGTTCATGACGGACTCTGCGGTTCTCACCAAGCAGGCCCAAAGATGAAGTTGAAGATCAAACACATGGGCTACTACTGGCCCACGATGATTCAGGACTGCCTCGAATATGCGAAGCAATGCCACTCATGCCAAATCCATGGGGACTTCATCCATCAGCATCCAAATCCATTACACCCAACGGTGGCTAGCTGGCCATTCGAAATGTGGGGGACTGATATAGTCGGCCCCATCGAACCAGCATCGTCTAGAGGACATCGTTTCATCCTAGCGACGACTGACTACTTCTCTAAATGGGCAGAGGCAATACCGCTGAGAGAAGTTAAGACGGAGAATATCCTCCACTTCTTCAGAACGCACGTCATATATCGGTTTGGAACTCCGCGACGGATCATCTCCGATAACGGGCCAGCTTACAGAAGCCACAAGATCAGTCGCTTCGCGCAACAGCACAATATAGATTGGAGATATTCCTCGGTTTATAATCCACGAGCTAACGGTCTAGCTGAGGCCTTCAACAAGATCTTGACGAAGATCATGAAGAAAACAGTGTCGCGAAATAAGAAAGACTGGCACGAAAGACTGCAAGAGGCTCTCTGGGCATATCGAACTACGTTTAAAACGGCCACAAACGCAACACCATATGCGTTAGTATTCGGGACAGAAGCAGTACTCCCCCTCGAGATAGAGTTACCCTCTCTACGAGTGACAGTCCATTACGAGCTGACGGACGAAGAAAATGCTCACCTTCGGCTTGAGGAGCTTGACGCCCTTGAAGAAACACGGCTCATAGCGCAACAAAATCTGGAGGCCTATAAAGCAAAGATGACGCGCTCATATGAAAAATTGACCCGACCGAGGACATTTCGCCAAGGCAAACTCGTGCTAGTGGTCAAAAGGCCTATGATCCCCAATCGCGCCAAGCGGGGAAAATTCGAGCCAAACTATGAAGGTCCGTACGTCATAGATAAGGTCTACCAGGGCAGGGCCTATCTACTCATAGATATGCACGGTGAAAGGCCTTTCAGGCCAATAAACGGTCGCTTCCTAAAGAGATACTACGCTTAATGAGCTACAGCCTAGGTCAATGATAGATGACGACGACTATGTCCGCTCTCTGTCTTCCCAAGCCCAAAACTCTATAAGTAGTAGCTGGCCAACGGACCGAAACGTCCTTAAACTAATAGCGGACCGAAATGTCCTTAAACTAATAGCAGACCGAAACGTCTTTAAACTACTACCGCAGCATCTTTAGGCTGACGAGATATAAAAAAAACATATAAAAATAAAATTAAAAAAAAACGGTATGTCCATAAGCAAAAAGGGCACGGATGAAAACCCGAAAGGGCTCCGTGAGTAAAAACAGCAGGGCTACCGGCGAGTGTTCGTGAAAACCCGAGGGGGCGCGACCTCGTAAAAAAAAGGGAGAAAAAGAAAATAAAAAGAATAAAAAAATGGTATGTCCATAAGCAAAATGGGCACGGATGAAAACCCGAAAGGGCTCCGTGAGTAAAAACAGCAGGACTACCGGCGAGTGTTTGTGAAAACCTGAAAGGGCGCAACCTCGTTAAAAGACATTTATAGGGTCATCTCGACCTTGTAAGGAGAAACCACCCGCGTGAGATCCTTACGACTCACAAGGGAGCAACACACTTAGAGATCCCCACGATTCCTAAGGAGAAAATACACTTGCGAGATCCTCACGACTCGTAAGGAGAACTCTCTTATGGGACCCTCACGGCTCATAAGAGTTGGAAGTCTTAAGTTACAGAAACCTAAATCTGTGCTTAAGCAACCCCCATAACTTTCGATATTGCCCTACAAGTGGTCCAACACGGGCTCTTATATACAATCCACGGGCGCGAATAAACATTTCCTTGACCAAGTCCCATCCGTGACTGGGGATATGTTCACATGGTGAACAACCCTTGTAAATCCTCTCGATTTATGAGGAGAAAATCCTCTCGTAGGATCCTTACGACTTACAGAGGAACAAAACACTTAGGAATCCTCACGATCCCTAAGGAGAAAATACACCTACAAGACCCTCACGACTTGTAGGGAGAAATACCTTTGTGAAACCCTTACGGCTCATGAAGTTAAAAGGCTTAGACGACAGGACCCTAACCCTGGTCCCTAAGCCACCTTTGTTCAACATCGACAGAGGCAGATGATGATTCGCTCCTGGCAATATCCCAGTTGTAGCGGTGCTGATGCCGTAATCGGTGTCTAATTCCAGGTTTACGGCGGAAAGCCAGTAAGCCGCATATGCATAGCCGAAATGATTGGGCAACTCGCAATAAAAAGCAGCGAGTAAAAATAAAATAAATAGCCGAAATGATTGGGCAATCGCGACCTTCGCGATATAAAAAGCTGAAATGATAGAGCATCGCGGAGATAAAACAAAAAAAATGATGATAAAACTTTGGCCCTACAATTAAGATCACATCGATCTCTGTATACAATTCAAGGGCGTAAACAAAGAGGGAACCATACTTTCCCAACAGGCTCCGCCAGAAGACGAAGCCAAATCTCGACGATTCAGTCCAATTCCGAAGAAACCAATGTCTTCAGCAAATTCCTCGACTCACGGATACAAACACTCCTTGACGAGAGCCTCCTGATCCGCGTCAACTCGCAGAGCCACCAGCGTCTCCGTGGGAAATCCTTGACTCGTTTCAAACCCCAAGGAAACAAATAATCCTTGGAGCTTGGAAAACAAATAATCCCTAACAAATTCCTCGACTCACGGATACAAACACTCCTTGACGAGAGCCTCCTGATCCGCGTCGACTCGCAGAGCTACCAGCGTCTCCGTGGGAAATCCTCGACTCGTTTCAAACCCCAAGGAAACAAATAATCCTTGGCGCTTGGGAAACAAATAATCCCTAGCAAATTCCTCGACTCACGGATACAAACACTCCTTGATGAGAGCCTCCTAATTCGCGTCGGCTCGCAAAGAAACTGTGTCTCCGCGGGAAATTCCCGATTCGTCCCAACATGCAAATGAAGCCTCAGGCAGCAGGGACTATAAAAATTAAAAAAAAACTTGCTTCCTGAACAATGGGACCCTGCAAGTCAATCCAAAATGGTCTCTTGCATACTATTCACGGGTCTCACTCTCCAAAGTCGAATTTCGACGAGGAGGGAAACAACCGCTTACGGGTCCTCTCGACTCATAAGAGGGAAAAATTCTCTTGTAGGATCCTTACGACTTATAAGAGAAAACCACACTTAGGGATCCTCATGATTCCTAAGGAGAAAAACCCACCTACGAGATCCTCTCGATCCGTAGGGAGAAAAGTCT
This sequence comes from Agapanthus africanus, assembly GCA_030015575.1. Classification (NCBI taxonomy): domain Eukaryota; kingdom Viridiplantae; phylum Streptophyta; class Magnoliopsida; order Asparagales; family Amaryllidaceae; genus Agapanthus; species Agapanthus africanus. The sequence continues at coordinate 931,942,121 of CM057337.1, read as the reverse complement.
CTATGAGACCCTCACGGCTCATAGAGTTGAAAAGTCTTAGGCGGCAGATTTGAACCTGCGGCCTAAGCCATCGCTATCTCTTGGAGAAAATAAGTTATCGGCCAATTAGGTTCATCGAAAACATCATGATACAAAGGGAGAAAGCAAAGAGATAGTACAAGACATTGCAAAAAGAAAATGTGTATCTTTATTCATTAACTTCAATCAAATACAAGATGAATCGTACAAAAGAATAAAGAATGGATACATATTATTTAAAAGGAAAATTTTACAAATACATTGATACAAAGGCAGCTACTGGGAAGGAAGCGTCTTAAGTAGCTTTATCAGTTGTTCGCACACTTCCTTCCATGCCTTTTCCCGACTGGACGCCACTGCCAACTCCGCCTCCACTTGGGCCCGTTGCTGTGTGACAGATGCAAGTTGATCCCTGACGGCCTGATGAGCAGCTTCACGTCCCAGAGTGTCATGCTCGGCGACATCAAGTGCCCGCTTCAGTCTCAGCCCATTTGAGATGCGCTCCAGAAGGCCCTCGAAGACGTCCTTCACCTCAGCGGCGTTTGCCTCAACTTCAGCACGCAGGCGAGCAGTTTCGCTTGAAGGTTCTTGGCACTCCTTCAGCCTCAAAGCTGCTTCTTGTTCCAAATGACGGAAATGAGAAGTTCTTTGCTCGAGCCATGCTCCCCGTTGAGTGCTCACGGCCAAAGTCTCTGGGGATGGACGCATCGACTCTAGCTGATGAAGGCAAGCCTCAATCTCCCGATAATGGTTAACCCAAGAGGCGACAATGCCCTCGTCATGGAAGGTGGCAAATATCACCAACATCGGGTTAACCATCGTAGCGAAGTCCTCAGCAGATGTAGGAGCCTCAACGTTGAGTTCCTCGATGTAGTCACTCAACATGCGCAGACTATTCGCCGCACCTTTTGAGGACGGACGTCTCTGGGAAGGGCCGTCCGGTATTGTAATACGAGACTCAAAAGGCACCGAGACTGGAACGACAGCTGAAAAGGACAAAATGTGATTAGATGATGATTCAATAGATACGGAGAAAGTCATGATAAGATAGTTTACTATACCGGTTGAAGCAGGTGGCAAGGCCGGAAGGGCCGGTGGCGCAATCGATCTTTCTTCTCCCCCTTCGATTTGTAACACTGCGGTCAGGACAAGAGAGAGTTAGAAATAATTCTACCACTGAAAAATAAAGATATCAATCGGGAACGGTACTCACCAGCGCCACCAGAGGGGGAGGCGAATTCAGATGGGAAAGAGAAGTGTGGGAGCAACACTTGATAAAGGTGGTCAAAAAGCACTCCTGAAAGACACAACAGTATAACTTTAGTAGACAAATTATGCGTCTGGAAGATAAGATTAATAAATTACAAACCCATACCTTCCAACACCTTCGAGGGTATGAGAGAGGGTTGAGAGGTGACCACCGCCAAGGCAGTCGTTGAAGGCGCTCCCTCGAGCAGTGGGGCATCGGCACTGGCTGCACCTGCATTACAACAGATGCGAATTTGTCAGAAAGGATTGTAAGATAAAAAAAAAAAAGAAGATAGCAACTTGGGATTTACCTGATGAGCTGCCGGCTGAAACAGAGGCGATTCCCTCCTCTATTGACATGAGACCACCGCCCGTGGCCTCATCACCTGACTCAATGGGAACCGTCGTGGTGCTCGCGAGACCTGGAGACGGCGGAGGACCATAGACGGGAAGGGCTATGACTGGAGTATTGCCGGATTCCAGAGAAGGAGCGGTTGACTCGTCCTCGGGAATCATGGCTGCCTCACCCACTACTCTCTCAGGTTCAGTAGTCGCGGTTGTATCGTCCACTGTCACCACGAGGTCGCCGGCCTCAAGCGCCTCGTCCACCACCACCCTCGGTTCAGTTATTATGATCATATCATCTGCCACCACTTCAGGCTGGGCATCAATGACCCGCTCAGCTGTAGACCCCTCAACCTCTATCTCGGGCCCCGAAGCCTCGGCGACGTTGCCTAACGTCGGCTCAGGCTCGGTAGGAGCCGCCTCCTCTGCCTCCTTGGGTTCAACGGTCTCCGCCTCCCTCGATCGGACTTGGCCCTGCAAGATAAGAGATATAAGGACCAATGGCATTAAAATCCTTATAACAAAAACTCTGAGAGAAACATTACCTGAAGTGGATTTACCGTTTGCGCTCCGAACTGCGCGCGCCACCTCTCTGCGGGCAGTGGATAGGGCGACAGGGGCCTCTTTAGATGGAGTATCAGCACGAGGGGCAGTGCTGGGACCCGCTCCCGCAGCCAAGGCAGCCCTACGTGCCTTTGCTTCACGCCTCACCGCTTCCTTTCATCCCGGGCTGTCGCAATAGACCTTTGCGACGCCTCCTTCAAGGCGTCATCATCCTCGTTCAGGGATGCCTCCAGAGCCTTTAAGGCATCTCTCATCGGCTCTTCAAGACGAACCTCCTGCGGTAGCCCAGAGGAAGCAGGAACATCGGCAGCCGGTAGAACATTTGCGTCACTTGGAGGGAACGGCATTGAGGTTCCTGTGATTAAAAGGGAAAGGTTAGATCGACCATAACGCAAGGAAAATGAAAACTTGATGAGTCGAAACTTACTAAGGCCCATAGATGCTCTAAGACGTTCCTCCTCCTGGAAAGTCTTCAGAGAAGCGGCAATGGCTTCTTCGTCAGTGATGCCTGTCGAAAGGAGAGAAAGAAAAGCGTTAGTCAAAGGCAATGAAGAGGATATGTTGCAATAAAGAAAAGGCGACTAGTAGTTACCTGATTGCGCTAACTTAGCTAGCCATGCGTCACGCCTCGCCAACCATGCTGAAGCCTCGAGAGCAGCCTCCAAGTCTGTATCGTCAGGCGGCGGCATCACTAATCCTTCGTTAGTCCCGTATTCGATCAGACCCTCGGCATAGGGAGCATGGGGTTCCTGACCGAACACGACGTCCGCAGCAAAGAGCGACTTCTTTTTCTTTTGCCCTCCGACCCTAGGCTCACGGGGGATCGACTTCCGTTTAGCAGTCACTTTGGGACGACGGGTCCCGATGTCCGCACCCACGCCAGACTCTGGCGAGGGTACAACCACTGTCTCCACTGGAGCACAGGGTGCGGGAGGCGCATTTGTGATATCAGGGAGCGGCAGCTCACGTGGAGGACTTTGCGCACGCGATGGTCTGCCCCCGGCATCTTTTAAAGGAGGAACCACCGGGGTCCTTGGCATTAAGGGAGCATTACGGTCGGTGCCGGGAGGTGCTTCTTTGCGGTCGATCAACACTCGCCTCTCCTCCTTTATAACGGCCCCCGTCGCATGATTATACCACTCTTTATATACATTAAGGAGTCGTGGAGCGCAGGCCGGCGTGCTGATAAAAAAATGAGAACCCGTGTTCAGGCGCATAAAGTGATGTAATGCGTTCTTCATCCCTTCTTCATTGGCAGCAGGTTCCAGTAAGAAAGCTTCCAAGGGTACCCCTTGATCATAGCCCAGTTGTTGGGCGAAATGATGCGGGTTATATCTCATGAAGATTGTCGCACCGCCCTGCCTGAAAACTAAGAAGCCCGGTCTAATAGAATACAAGTGGAGGGTCTCCCGGGCCGTCAACACTGAAGCTCCATCCTTAAAGGAATCCTGTAATGGTCGCACCGCAGAGGTGGACGCTTTTCCAATGGTTAAAACCTTGTCAATGAAGGACATCCTAACTCCAATGGTGTGAGGGCGAAGCAGTAAAACCCTGGCGTTCCGTGGTGAAGGGGTCACGATTGATGAGCCAATCAACTGTATAATACGAGGAAAACCACACTTGTCAAAGAATGAAGGCCTTTTATGCATGCCAAAGACACCCGCCGTGTGTAGTTCGAGCCACGATGCAAAGTAGTGCATCGGGAAGACCACGTGCAGTACCCCGGGCTCATTGGCATCCGCTGCTCGGCTAAGGCCATGATATAGGTGCGCCAAGCCAGCAATTCCCATAGCCACCTTTACCCCGATGACCATTCGGTGGACTGGGTAGAAGACGGAAGGCCGCATGCGATGAGAATGCATTGGGATCGCGAACCAACTCAGCCACAGTCCGAGAAATCCTAAGAAGAAGGCCTCCTCATCCATTCCAGGAGCCGCAATTTCTGCAAAAGACATGGTCGGGAAGTTAGGAAGAAAGAAATCCTTTTGGCCTACTTCATTCGCCGGCAGGTTATCCAAACCTAAACCGAAAGGGTCCTCAAGGGTGGCAAACTTGACAGATCCCGATAAAATGACACTTGGACGAAGGAAACGAGCAATGAAGTCCTCAAAGTTAACCCCCCGACTCCCATGTTCGATAAAAAGGGACTCATAGATGTTCAACACCTTGATCAGGCTCGGGAATTGGTGTTGAACGGCGTTTTCCGGCGTAATTCCCCTTATCATCGGCTTGGCACCGAAGACATACTCATCTGTCGGGAGCAGCTCTTCATAGTGTTCCCCTATGACTGGTAGGCCGGATACCTTCGCGAATTCCTCCAAAGAGATGGACACTTCCCGATCCATGGCAAGGAAAGTGTGGGTGGGAATGTTCCACTGCTCAAGGAAAGCCTTAAACCACCAGGTGGGGAGCGTGAGATACTGGAAGAGAGAGACGTAAACCGCAGGGTACAATCCTAATCTTATCAACTGCGACTTCTTCGTCGACAGGATGTATCGGGCCCACGGCAGGTAGCCAATCGGATGGCGGGGATCAGACCTATGTTATATGATTGCCTCCAGGGTCTCGCCTCGCCCTGACAGATACGACGTCCTAGGATATCCAAGACCATAGGACGTTGGACCGGAACCGCATCCATAGCGGGATGAAGAAAGCTGTTTGCGGTCCAATCCACCATCTCCACGGCATACTGCACCGAGGGTGGGGTAGCATAGTGAATCGCCGTGATGGGTTCCGACGGCACCGCGCATGTGAAGCTCCGGCGGCCCATGATGATCTGATTATACCACGATCCCCAAAGGTGGAGACTCTTGTATTCCGGGTCGTACTCCTTAATCATGGTCAGGACCTCACGGTCCGAGGGTGCCTCGGGAAATCCCTCCTCCGAGCGGACAAAAGGGAATGAAATGTCTGAAGACATGATCGCTGCAAAGGAACAATTTAGCCATTAGTGTTATAATTCCAACGTTTGGCATATAAAAAAAAGGGAAAATGCATTTATTAAATTAAATTAAAAATTAATTAATTACACCACAAGACAGTGCAGTGAGCAGGAGACCAAAGAGGGACCCACAAAATCTAGATGACAGTACGTCAGTTAATAAGACAATCTCATCATTGGATGAGATTGTCAGTTGGTCTCCAGGAAAACATTCCCATTTATAAAAAAGGGGGGAAGAATCCCTAGAGACAATGAGAAAATCTCCTCTTTCAGAGCAAAACTCTGTCACAGAATGACATTTGTCAAATTCTGGTCTCAAAGGAATAAAATTCCTTAAATGAGCATAGCTCTGTGATAATAATGGAGAAGATCCATCAGAAAATTTTAACACTTAAAAAATATTTTAAATTTTTTTGGGGACCTTGAAAAATCCATGAAAACTTATGATAAGTTCTTCATTTTGTAGATCTAAAAGATCCACACTTGATCCAAGAGCAAAGCTCTGTTCATGGATTAGAACCCATGAACAAGATCCCTGCAGATCTATAAGTGTTTGAGAGCAAAGTTCTGTTTATGAAACCCCAATGGGGATTTCTTTAGATCAAAAGATCTGTGAGAGCAAAGCTCTTTGGTTAAGATTAATTAATTTGATTTAAATTAATTTTACCTAAAAGTTTTCTAACTTTAGAAACGAGCAAAGCTCTGAAGTCCTTAAGCAAGAGCAAGCTCTGAAAATAAAAGTTCTTGAAGATGGTAATCATCTACTGAGGGCCAGAGGTCCTACTTATAAGGCGTTTGCGCCCCTTGAGCTCACCCCTTGATTCAACGATCAGGAGTTTGCCACCGCTGCACTCACGTGTGTGCCACGTGAGCGCAACGGTGGGGGGGCATTTGTTTCGCCCAATCAGAGCAAAGCTCTGTTGAAATTCAAAATTCAAAAATTCTGAAGCAAAGCTTCAAGTCTCAGGCGCAACGTGCCACATGTCAGGCGCTGATACGTCAGCGCAGCACCCAAGAAGGCGCATCCAATCAGAGCAAATCTATATTAAAGGAAGCAACGCTTCAGTTGCGCAGGCGCTGCGCTGCGCGACACGTGTCAGCGCAGATGCGCTAGCGCAAGTTGCGCTGCGCTGCGCGACACGTGTCAGCGCAGATGCGCTAGTGCAGTTGCGCTACGCTGTGCGCTGCGCGACACGTGTCACGCGCTGGGGCATCTGTGCCAAACAGAATTAAAATTTTTAAGAAATCTTTTCTGTTCTTGTTAAAACAAGAAGATTTTCTTCTGTAAAGCAGAAGCCCTTAGATCAAAGATCCAACGGTGGGGAAAATTCCCCAAATCACTCAGAGAAAAATCTCTTTAACAAATTTAACTAATTTATGGGCACTATAAAAAGGACCCTAGGCCTCAATTAAAAGGCATCAACATCTTTCTAAAAAAAAAAGAAGGAGAGAAAAGAACTCTGAGAAACTCCTCAAGAATAAAAAAAGGTAAAAACCTTTAGAAAAAAAGAGAAAGTTCTCTTAGGAACAGATCATAGATCTAAAAATAAGATCAATGATCTTTAATAAAAATAAAATAAAAATAGTGCTTTGCACTTTTCATGAATCTTTGGTTCTCTGAGATAAGAAAAACAAGAAAAAACTTATTTTTTCTTTGATCTAAATTAGATCAAGAAATCAAATAGTGCTTTGCACTTCTGTTCTTGAATCTAAAAGATTCTTAGTGCTTTGCACTTGCAAACTGCGCTGTTGCGCTCTTGGGAGCGCGCCACGTGTCAGCAGCGCAACAGCGCAGCGCACTGCACTGTTGCGCTTGCGCTCACCAGAGCGCGCCACGTGTCAGCAGCGCAACAGCGCAGCGCACTAGCGCAGCGCACTGCACTGTTGCGCTTGCGCTCACCAGACCATGACACGTGTCTTCACCACAAGCGCTTGCGCTCAGTGAGTGGCGCAAAGCGCCTAACAAATGCAATGCAGGGCCAAGCCCAATTAAAAGACCAAACAGGCCTAATTAAATTGATGCTCTGCATCATTTATAAATAGGCAAAGCCCAAACAAAAATAATAAAATGCTATGCAGATGCCTTGCAGAGCCCAAAATAAATTGATGCTCTGCATCTTTTATGGGCAGAGCCCGAACAAGAAAATAGAAGTAATGCAATGCATTATTTAAGTGTGGGCAAAGCCCTAGAACAGGTCTAATGGACTAAAAATAAATAAAATGTTGAACATTTTTAACTGGACTTAGCCCAATTCTGGCCGTAAGTTCTCAAATTAAATTGAACTGAGCACAAATGCTCTCTCTCAAATCAATTTATATCCGGTTCGAGGGTACATCTCCGAACTCCTTTGACATACATCGTTGTAATTCCTCAACGACGTCAAAGAGGTGACGGGTCCCAACGACCACACATCAATACGGACTACGGGGTCCTTAAACTCGTGGACCGAAACGTCCCTAAACTAATGTTGGACCGAAACGTCCCTGAACTAATGGTAGACCACTACGTCCCTAAACTGGAACATGGACCACCATGTCCCTAAACTGGAACATGGACCACCACGTCCCTAAACTGGAGCATGGACCGCAACGTCCCTAAACTACCTATGGACCACTACGTCCCTAAACTGGAACAATAAAGCCTCCAAATGCTCTTTTGCCGGATCTAAACGATCCCGTTTAAGTTGATCTTAGCCTCCAAACATGGCTAACGTATTCTTAAACATTCAAACGGACTATAAAACTCCAAATCAACCTTGGTTCAAGGGTATATCTCTGAACTCCTCTGACATCTGCCGTTGTAATCCTTCAATGACGTTAGAGAGGTGACGAGTCCCGATGGTCAGATATTAAATGGATTATCACGTTAAGTTGATCTTAGTCTCAAACAGGACTATCGTATCCTTAACGAACGTTTAAATTGATCTTAGCCGCAACGCGACTAATGCATCCTTAAATTAAAAACACCAAACCCAAATCTAAGTAAATACGGATTTGGACTAATCCACGTCCTACGGGCGACGGCATTACTCAGTCTCCGTATACAATCCACGGGCAACCACAAACAAAACAAACACACACGACACGAAGTGAAATTCTGGAGAAGGAGAAAGTAGTTACCGCGATGCGGTAGCGTAATTAACTGCAGGGGCTTGCGCCTGCAGGGAAGAGCGTCCCCACAATCAAAAACCCCTCAAGCGAGGGGGAATCTGACGAAGTCTGCTACATCGGCCGCATCCGTCTAAACCTCCGATACACGGTGCCATAAATCAACTTGGCATCTTCGGAGAGGTAGACGGATAAAACCAAATAGCATCTGCCCCGAATCTCAGCGTCAGGACATCGCGGTCCTGTGCGCCGTCCATTCAGAGGGGAACAGGAGGTTTGACTCTTGGTGATATGTATATCGCCGAGCCATGGAACTGGGGGTTGCCGCTATTCCGTTTCGCTTGATGTTGTGTCCGTTGTGACGAGACGAGTGTTGAGATGATCTATAGGTCACTTGCGGCCCGTCGAGATTTGGCTTCTTCCTTTGATGAAACCTAGGGGGAAAGGAGTATGATCTCTTCTTTGTTTGCGTCCTTAGATTGTATACAGGGGTTGATGTAACATCGCCTGTAGGGCAAGAGTTTTCATTTTTATCTTATTTCTTTTTCCGCGATGCTCTATCATTTCAGATTTTTGTATCGCGAAGGTCGCGATTGCCCTATCATTTCGGCTATTTATCGCGGTGCCCAATCGTTTCGGCTATTTATTTGGTTTTTACTCGCTCCTTTTTATTGCGAGTTGCCCAATCATTTCAGCTATCTTTCATGCATACATTTTTTTTTACTTGCTGCTTTTTATTGCAAGTTTCCCCATCATTTCGGCTATTTCGTATGCATGTGCGACTTGCTAGCCCTTTTCGCTGCAAGCTTGGATTTTAGACCGATTTCGGCATCAGCACCGCTGCAACTGGGATATTGCCAGGAACGAATCATCATTTGCCTCTGTCGATGTTGAACAAAGGTGGCTTAGCGAACAAGGTTAAAGTCCTGTCGACTAAGGCTTTTGACTTCATGAGCCGTAAGGGTCCCACAAAGGTATTTCTCCCTACAAGTCGTGAGGATCTTGTAGGTGTGTTTTCTCCTTAGGAATCGTGGGGATTCCTAAGTGTATGTTCCTCTGTAAGTCGTAAGGATCCTACAAGAGGGTTTTCTCCTTATAAGTCGAGAGGACTTACAAGGTTTGTTTGCCATGTGAACATATCCCTAGTCACGGATGGGACTTGGTTAGGGAAATGTCTATTCGCGCTCGTGGATTGTATACAAGGGTCAGTATTGAGCCACTTGTAGGGCATTGTCAAAGGTTGTGGGGGGGTTGCTGAAGAACAGGTTCAGGCTTCTGTAACTTAAGACTTTCAAGTCTTATGAGCCGTGAGGGTCCCATAAGAGAGTTATCCTTACGAGTCGTGAAGATCTCGCAAGTGTAATTTCTCCTTAGGAATCGTGAGGACTCCTAAGTGTGTTGCTCCCTTGTGAGTCGTAAGGATCTCACGCGGATGGTTCCTCCTTATAAGGTCGTAAGGACCCTGCAAGTTTCCTTTAACGAGGTTGCGCCCTTTCGGGTTTTCACAAACACTCGCCGGTAGCCCTGCTGTTTTTACTCACGGAGCCCTTTCGGGTTTTCATCCGTGCCCATTTCGCTTGTGGACATACCGTTTTTATTTTTATTATATATATTTTTTATATATTTTATTTTATTTTATTTTTTTTGTTCTGAGACGCTGAAATCCATTGTAATTTACCGATATCTCGGTCAACAGCTAGTTTTAGGACATAGTGATCCCTTGTTAGTTTAAGGACGTTTCGGTCCGTCGTTAGTTTAAGGACATTCCGGTCCAATGTTGAAGAGGGCTGGTTACTACTTATAGAGTTCGGGCTTAGGAGGATAGCGAGCGGACATAATCGTCGTCATCTATCATTGACCTAGGCCTTGACCTATTTAAGCGTAGTATTTCTTTAGGAAGCGACCGTTTATTGGCCTGAAAGGTCTTTCACCGTGCTGATCTATGAGTAGATACGCTCCACCTTAGTAGACCTTATCTATGATGTACGGGCCTTCGTAGTTTGGCTCAAATTTTCCCCGTTTGGCGCGATTGAGAATCATAGGTCTTTTGACTACTGGCACGAGCTCGCCTTGGCAGAATGTCCTCGGCCTGGTCAATCTTTCGTACGAGCGCGTCATCTTTGCTTTGTAGGCCTCCAGATTTTGTTGCGCTATGAGCCGGGTTTCATCAAGGGTATCAAGCTCCTCAAGCCGAAGGTGAGCATTCTCTTCGTCCATCGGCTCGTAGTGGACCGTCACTCGTAGAGAGGGTAACTCTATCTCGAGGGGGAGTACTGCTTCTGTACCAAACACCAACGCGTATGGCGTCGCGTTCGTAGCCATTTTGAACGTAGTTCGATACACCCAAAGAGCTTCATGCAGTCTCTCATGCCAGTCCTTTTTGTTTCGGGATACCGTCTTTTTCACGATCTTCGTCAAGGTCTTGTTGAAAGCCTCAGCTAGACCGTTAGCTCGGGGATTATAAACTGAGGAATATCTCCAGTCTATGTTGTATTGTTGTGCGAAGCGGCTGATCTTGTGGCTTCTGTAGGCTGGACCGTTATCGGAGATGATCCGTCTCGGCGTTCCAAACCGATATATGACGTGCGTCTTAAAGAAATGGAGGATATTCTCCGTCTTCACTTCCCTCAGCAGTACTGCTTCCGCCCATTTGGAGAAGTAATCAGTGGTTGCTAGGATGAAACGATGTTCTCTAGACGATCCTGGTTCGATGGGGCCGACTATGTCAGTTTCCGACATCTCGAACGGCCAGCTAGCCACCGTTGGATGTAGTGGATTCGGATGCTGGTGAATGAAATCCCCATGGATTTGGCATGAGTGACATTGCTTCGCATACTCGAGGTAGTCCTGGATCATCGTGGGCCAGTAGTAACCCATCCGTTTAATCTTTAACTTCATCTTCGGGCCTGCCTGATGAGAACCGCAGAGTCCGTCGTGAACTTCCTGAACGACTCTTTTCGCTTCGTCGGGTCCCAGGCATCTCAACCATAGAGAGTCAAATGACCTCTTGTACAGAGTATCATTGACAAAGGCAAAAGACAGAGCTCGTTTTATAAGCTGATGTTTTGAAGACGTATCTTCAGGCGCCCGATGGTATTTGAAGTAGTCTATAAAGACTTCTCTCCAATCCTCAGCCTTTTCCCGGTCTTTTACTTGCCGGGTCTTCTGCTCAGTCGCTTCCTTTTCTTCGGATGATTCCGGAGATATTTCTGCCGGGGCAAGTACCCGACGGCTTTGTACCACGATTCTTACGTCATCGAGGTTATCGTCGGCCAATTCTTTAGCGAGCTTAGCTAGTGCATCTGCTTTGCTATTTTCCGCACACGGTATGCTTTCCAGCACATAGGAGGGAATTTGAGTCAGCAGTTGTTGTACTCTTTCGCCATACTTCACCAACTCTGGTTTGCACGTTTGGTAGTTGCCATTTACTTGACTAACGACCAGTTGGGAATCTCCTTATATGAGGAGGTTCTCAATCCCCATGTCGATGGCGATCTCGAGGCCTGCTATCAAAGCTTCATACTCGGCTTCATTGTTTGTCCTCGGCTCTGTTAAGGCGAAAGCAAAGCGCATTATCCCTCCTTGTGGAGTCACGAAGATAAGGCCTACCCCCGACTTGATTATAGGGGTACTTTGTTTGCGCTTCTTTATAGAGGACGCTCCATCGAAATAAAGCTCCCATCGGGTATCACCACCGTCGATCGCGTCAAACGCATGTTCGTCTGGCAGATCGCAATTCAGAGGAGAACCGGCAGGTACTGGGTGCTCAGCAAGGAAGTCGGCGATAGCTTGGCCTTTCACTGCCTTGAGAGGCTGATAGGTTATCGAGAACTCCATCAAGAGCAGGGCCCATTTAGCGAGTCTCCCTGTCAATATGGCCTTCGACTTAGATATTTGAAAGGATCCACTTTTGATATAAGACGGACTTCATGCGCCAATGCATAGTGCCGGAGTTTTGTTATCGCAAAGATTAACGCCAGGCAATGTTTTTCGATAGGGGAGTAATTGCTTTCTGCCCCCAGAAGAACTCGGCTTAAATAGTAGAGTGCTCTCTCCTTCCTTTGGTCGTTCTCTTGTGCCCATAATGCGTCTAAGGAACCCTCAAGGGCTGTTGTATAAAGAATAAGGGGCTTTCTCTTGACTGGAGCAGCTAACACCGGCGGGTTCTGCAGGTACTGCTTGATCTCATCTAGCGCGCTCTGGCATTTTTGGTCCCAGACGAACAGGGTTCCCTTCTTCATCAGGTGGCTGTAAGGACGGCACCTGCCTGACAGGTTGGCTATAAATCGCCGGATGTATGCGAGCTTCCCTTGGAGAGACCGCAATTGTTTGAGAGTTCTCGGCGGTGGCATTTCCATGATCGCCTTGATCTTCGACGGATCTATCTCGATGCCTCGGTGTCGGATGATGAATCCCAGGAATTTACCCGAGAAAACTCCGAATGCGCATTTGAGGGGGTTCATCTTCAAATTGTATTGCCGAAGGCGTTGAAATACGGTCTTCAGATGCTCTAAATGCTCTTCGTATGACATGCTCTTCACTACAAGGTCGTCGATATAGCATTCGACGATTTCATGTATGAGATCATCGAAGATCTTTGTTATGGCCCTCTAATAGGTGGCACCGGCATTCTTTAAACCGAAAGGCATAACTTTGTAGAAAAATATACCCAAAGGAGTCCGGAAAGCGGTGTGCTTCTGGTCTTCGGGATGCATCTTTATCTGATTATACCCTGATGAGCCATCCATAAAGGAGAAAACCTCATGAGTGGACGTATTGTCTATCATCAGTTCGGTGACCGGTACTGGGAAATCATCCTTCGGGCAGGCTTTATTGAGATCTCGGAAGTCCACACATATGCGTACTGTCCTATTTTTCTTCATTACCAGAACGATGTTGGCGACCCAGTCAGGATACTGTACTTCCTGGATAAACCCAGAATCAATCAGCTTCTTGACTTCGGCGTTAATGCTCATCTCAAGCTCGAGCCGCATCCTTCTCAGCGCCTGCTTGACTGGCTTGATATCCGGGGATATTGCTAATTTATGCACAGCAATATCTGGATCTAATCCTGGCATCTCGGAATAGTTCCATGCGAAGCAATCTCTGTGCTGCATAAGCACGTCTTTTAACGCAGCCACCCTTTCTTCAGAGAGCAACTCGCTGATGAATGTCGGTCGCGGATCATCTGCCGACCCCAACTCAATCTTCTTGAGGTTATCTGCAGTAGTACGTATGTCATCCTCTAGTTCTTTCGGAGCTGGTGGAAATTCTGAGATTACCTCATTGTCATTGTTTTCGAAGCACCAAGGGAGGTCATCCATGTTCTCGGACCCTTCTTTTGATATCGTTATCATATGACAGGTACGAGCTCGCTTCCAAGACCGTTGTGGATCTGACTTTGCTCTTGTGGCTTTGGGTTCGTGCTTTTGTGGCGGCGCTACCGTCCATCTGCTGGATAGAGCAAACCTGCCCCATTGGTATTGGTCTTCGACCCAGTTTTTAAAGGTGAAGCAGTCTTCGATAGGGTGTCCTATGGCTCGGTGATAAGAGCAATAGTCCGGATGAGAAACCTCGTTGGTCTGCTCAGGATGTTTAGATTCCGGAAGTGTAATCATTCGATACTTTATAGTGAGATCGAGTATCTTCTTCGTCTTTTCTTGAGGGAAGGAATACGCTCAACCCATCTTCTTCACGAGAGACAAATCCGGACCGCGCAATATCCGATCACATGACTCTTTAACCCTTTGTTGTTGCTGTCGACTCCTTTTTCCGCTTTTTGACTTACTTCTACTTCTACGTCGTGCCTTTTGCGCAATGGGTCGACAGGGAGGAGCATCGTCGTCTTTTGCAGCCTGTTGAAACAGACGTTGCGTCCTGGCTTTCTCGTAGATGGCCATCTCGCGATTATGGTCGTCCCGAGCTTTTTGACCCGCTTTCCTGATAAGCTTGTCCATTCGTTCTTCAAACGACGGACTCAGCACTTCGATCGCGGGATCTAGTTTTGATGAGGGGTTGGCATTTCCCGACAGGGCGTCCTCTTCTTCATCGAAATTATATATGGCGTAGCTACCGTGGACTCGCTCCCGTTTCCCAGATATCCAAGCCTAAGCGTTTCCATTCTTCCGTTGGGCAGTTTGCGCTGAGTCCTAGGGACATCCCAAACCCTGTTGTAGAATCGAGCTTGTCGAATAGTCTGCTTTAAGGGTACCCCTTGGCGCTTCAATAGCCTTTTCAACCCGTCTGTGTAGTATCTGGGCAAACGGATGGGTTGGAGCTTGTCAAGTGTAGCCTCCACGCCATGCCATATCTCTTTCTCCACCCTTGTTTCTGCGGATCGATAGAATAGGATCGCCTTTTCGCCTTTTCGCCTGGGAGGGACGTAAAATGTCCGCAGCTCTTGCACGCTATGAGCTTCAAGTGCATCCAGGTCTTTGTAGTGTTCCCGCGGCACCATAGTGATTTGCAAACTCTGATCATTGCCAGGGGATGCTTGTATTGACGGCCGACTGGAGAACACGGCATTAACCTCATCTTCCGAGCCACTCCCGAAGATCAATATGGGGGTGGACGGTCCCGGGTTGTTGCGTCGAGACGGCCCAGCGTAAACTATCTCTTCTTCTTCTTAGGTATCGCTCCCGAAAACAGGGATGGTGGCGGCGGCTTTGTTTTCCGGTTTGCGACACCTTTCTGTATCCTCGAAGTCTGGCAAAAAGTACTTTGCATCTTCGTACTTGCGGACTTCGTTCACGGAGAATGGGTTTAGCTTACCTGTTACGGTACTCAAGACCATCCTTAAAATACTTCATACACTGATGCTGTGTAGAAGCGATGATGTTGTACTCGTGTAACCATGGTCGGCCGAGTAAAGCGTTGTAGCAGGTCTTGGCGTCAATGACGTGAAACTTAATGTCCGTGACGAGCAGTCCGAAGCACAATGTTAGTATTACAGATCCGAGGGTCCGTGATGACTGGGAGTCGAAACCAGAGATGGTAATTTTGTCATGAGCGAGGTGCTGCACGCTCATGCAGATTTCCTTCAACACCCGAACATTAAGAAGATTGACGGAGGATCCATTATCAACCAGAATTTTGCCTATCCTGATATCGTGGCAATATCCAGAGACATATAGGGGACGGTTGTGGTCGCACGTCCCGAGGAGCAGGTCTTCATCACCGAAAGTGATATCGGCCGTGTGCACTTCTTCCAGCTCATCCTTCATCCTTTCTGCGGCGAGGAAGGCTTGGAATTGCTCGGGTTCTTGTAACGCCTTGATTAATGAATCTCTCGCTTCTTTTGATAATAAGAGGGCGTCGAGAATGCTGAGCTGTGAAGGTAGCTTTCTTAGGTGTGCCAGGATGTTGTAGTCCACCTTACCCTTCCTGGGAGGGTCCTTGGCAGTCAGCTCTTTCTTGACTTGGTCATCTAAGGCGATATCCTCAGCGACCTTTTCCTTTCCCTTATCTTTTCTAGTTGCGGGTCCGAGATTCTTTTCCGGGAGTGTGCGATTGCGCAGCTGAATGTTTTCGCAGGCCTCCGGTTCTGTCCTCTCTCCCTAAGACGGACTCTTTAAAGAGAGGGCTCAGAGTCATTTCCTCATCAGAGTCGCTCCCAAAGGTGAGAACCTGTGATCCTCCGGCGTTAACCGTGCGACAGTTGCCGGTAGTTCTTTTGTGCCCGTCGGTAGTTCTTCCCTGCTCCCGACGAGTTCTGCGTTTCATGCGCTTAAAATGTTGTCGGTGAGCAACATATCCTTGCCACCATATCTTAAAAGCATCGCACTCTTCCATAGGGTGTGAAATCTTCCGATGATATGAGCAATAATTAGGGTGCCTCTCCGCCCCATTGAGCGTGTTTTCTTCCGACGGTGGTAGCTTCATTCCCATTGACATGTCTTTGGCAAACCTTTTCCTCGTCTTGAATATGTTTTTATCCGCATCGGATGTCTTTTGATCTGGCGGGAGTGCTTCGACTCTTTCGTTTAGTCGCTTGCGTTTAGCTCCTTCCGATGCGGCCATCCACACTCTCGATCGGCTTTACTTTTCAAACGAATCTCGTCTAGAAAGGCGTCGATCAT
Organism: Agapanthus africanus; assembly: GCA_030015575.1. Taxonomy (NCBI): domain Eukaryota; kingdom Viridiplantae; phylum Streptophyta; class Magnoliopsida; order Asparagales; family Amaryllidaceae; genus Agapanthus; species Agapanthus africanus. The sequence continues at coordinate 931,925,819 of CM057337.1, read as the reverse complement.
TTCATCTGTCGGCCATACAAGTTCTGGCTCAGGGTGTGCCCCCAGTTTCTCAGTGCCAGGAGTTTTTCCATCGTCCGTAAACGAGTGGGAGATCACATGACAACTCACCACATACCCCTCGGATTCATCTGACAAGCTTTCTCCATTATCTTCCTCCCGAAAGACGTGGTTGAGGAATTCTTGGAGCGTGATGGGAGCCCGCGCCTTTTGATTGTACTCTTCCAGCGCGTCAATCTGCTTCTGCAAGTCCGTGCGCTTGTCTCCAGACTTCCCTGGCTTTTTGGATTTCTTCTTCTTTTTCTTTGAAGATTTTGACGGTTGGGTGTGAGTACTTGGGCCATCACCGCCGATCTTTGTAGTTGGGCGCGGCTTCAACATCCTTTCGATGATTTGAGGCTCGAGCGGGTTCTTCCATTCGACCGCCGGGCATGCATGAAGATCACTCAGCATCTTTTTGGTTTTAGCTGATAGCACGACCTCCCATGGTGCTTCTTCAATGAAAGAACAGGTTGCCCCCGGTGTATCCGCCTTCTTAGGAGTATGCGGCTGCGGTGGGTTCACCTTCCACTTTTCGGACAGCGCAAACTTTCCCTGGAGGTATTGATCTTCAATCCATCCTTTGAAGACGAAGCAATCTTCCATCGGATGGCTTACTGTTTGATGGTAAGGACAGTAATTGGGGTTATTCACCTCAGTGGGTTGTGGCGGTCGCCTCGGATTTGGCAAGTTGATAAGCCTGTTGCGTACTGCCAGCTCGAATAACCGTTTCGTCTTGTCCCGCGGGAACAAGTAGGGACACTTCATCTTCTCATCATAATACCGCTGTCTTTCTTCTAGCTGATCCGCCAGCTTTGGGGCACTGGGTTGCTGCTGAGTGTTTGCGACGAAGGTTGCCTTCCCTTTACCCTTGTCATTCCGAGGTTCTAGCTTCGGGGGAGACGGTCTGTGACCCATCTGGTCCATCTGGGCCAACTTGTCGATCAAAGCCTGGAACGTGGTTGGCTTAAAGAATATCATGAACTGTGAGATAGTTGCATGAGGATCGAGGGTACCCACGAACATGCCCACCGCGTGCGCTTCTTCAATGCGTTGTTCGCACTTTGACCATAAGTTCCGCCATCAGATCGCGTATTGGACCCAAGTTTCACCCGGCTTCACCCTTGCATTAATCAAAGCTGATATCGGGGTGCGTTCGCTGGCGCTTGCGAAACGCTGGGTAAACAGCAACTCCATTTCAGCGAAAGTTTTGACGGAGTCGTTCGGAAGCTCAGAGTACCACTCAAACGCCGTCTCTGATAAACTGCCGACGAATTGGCGAAGCAAGAGCTTATCATCGCCGCCGGTGTTGCCACAAAGAGCCCTAAACTGGGTGACATGTTGATGGGGATTGCCTGTCCCCTTGTATACATGGAATTTCGGGATTGTGTAGCCCGACGGGTATTTAATCTGGTCATACCAGCTTGGATATGGTCTTCCCGTCCTGACAACTTGACCAGCTGCCTCAGTCGCCTGGTGAACGCGTATCTGTTGAGCTATGTATTCGTCCAGGTCAGCCTTGGAGATTGTCTCCTCCTTGGATGTGGACAGAGCAGGCGGAGGATTTGACGTTTCTCCCCTGTCATCTTCAAGAACGATTGGACGATCTTCAGCAGGAGGCTCTTGCTGGATCATCAGACCCACCATGTCCTGGAATAGAAGGGACATTCTTTGTATATTGGCTGCTTGTTCAGCAGCCTCTTTATCCTTCTTCTCCAGTATCCTACGAAGGAACTCAGCGTCAGTTTCTTGTTCCTGGCGTTGATCAGATGACGCTTCGGGGTTTTCTTTCGGTCCAGTGAGTGCGGCAATCGCGTTCATCATTTCTTGGAGGTTCTGTCGTTGCTCCTGAGCCTTGGTCACTGACCGTGTAAGTGGCCTATGACCTGTGGATGCACGGCTGTCCTCTTTTCCAAGCACCATGTATACTGTATGCACCATCATGCCCCCAGACTTAGGGCATTTCGGCTTATCGTTCTTGACATTTTCTGCAGGAGTGGGGACTCTATCCGGCTTCTTTCTCTTCTGAGTAGTCGACATGGAGGGAGCCATTGTCGCGAGCACCCAAGTGGCTGGCGTCCTCTGTTGTTTGACATGGCAGTTCTTTTCTTCCTGAACCTTCACCCTCTTTTGCTGGCGGGAGTGATCTTGAATGATTACCGAGTCCTGAACCCGTCGCCAGACCTTATAAATTTTGGAGGACAGCCGTTGAGGGGGCTGCTCCAGCTTTGTTTCTATAACATTTTTCGCAGGTGGAGGGGATCTTTTGAGAACCGCGGTCGGCGAATTTCTGCGTACCCTGTTTAGCAGCTCAAAGCTGTTCCCAGTTGGAACATCAGCCTCAATTTCCACCGTTGGAGCTGGTGGAGTTAGCCCGGAGGGGGAATTGCCCCCGGTCTTCCTTATCCGGCGCCAGTGGCGACGTCAGGCATGCCAGGTTGTTGGGATTGATTCAGTGATGGCTGCGTCTTGCCCCCTATTCTGGGGAAGGGCTGCTGCCGGTGTCAGCCTCTTGAAGACTGACGTTCGTTGAGAAGCTACAGTTTTCTGAGCGGGAGCGGGAACGGGGGTAGTTAGTCTCGAGAAGACCGACCTTCTGGGAGAAGAAGCCGCCTTGACAACTTCGGGAGCAGCTGTCTTCCTTGAGATGGCCAGCACAGGTATTAGGGGCTTCTCGGCGGGCCCTTTGGAGTTCAGGCTTAGTCTGGTGAAGACCGAGGAGTTGGATGACCCGTTGAGAAGGGCCGTAGGAGTAGCAAGTCGATCAAAGACCGACTTCTTTGACGCTTCCGGTACGGGCATTGGGATGTTAACGTTTACCGGCGGGAGCATGGTCCCAAAGAATAAACCGGTGGTAGCTTGAGTCGCTTGCTCTACAGGCATAGTGAATAGCGAAGCAGCCTGGGGTCCGTATGCTACACCTCCAGATGAGGCGGAGCGTCGGTTGCATTTGTAGTTGGCGCAGTTCGAGCAATTGTCAGCCATTGATCCTTTTGCTTTCTGCGGCAAACGAAACGCCAAATCTTAGTACTTCGAAACCCAAGAGCAACCATTAGCGAACCGCGATTGGTTCGCGAATCACGACACACGAAGTGTGGAGTGGAAAGAGGAAAAGGTCCCACCGGGCGTGCCAGAATCTGTTCCCCTCCGAAAGACGGCGCGACTGGACGTCTTGCCTGAGATTCGGGGCAGATGCTAATTGGTGCTATCCGTCTACCTCTCCGAAGATGCCAAGTTGATTTATGGCACCATGTATCGAAGGTTTAAACGGATGCGTCCGATGTAGCAGACTTCGTCAGATTCCCCCTCGCTTGAGGGGTTTTTGATTGTGGGGACGCTCTTCCCTACAGGCGCAAGCCCCTGCAGTTAATTACGCTACCGCATTGCGGTAACAACTTTCTCCTTCTCCAGATGATCACTTCGTGTCGTGTGTATTTATTTTGTGTTTGGTTGCCCATGGATTGTATACGGAGACTAAGTTATGTCGTCGCCCGTAGGGCGTAGACTAGTCCAAATCCGTATTATCTTAGATTTGGGTTTGAGGGTTTAGATTTAAGGATACGTTAGTCTCGTTTGAGACTAAGATCGACTTAAACGTTTGTTAAGGATACGTTAGTCTAGTTTTAGACTAAGATCAACTTAACAGGATCGTTTAGATCCAACAAGAGAGCAATTAAGGGGGGCCCTGTTGTTTAGTTTAGTGACATTGCGGTCAATAGATAGTTTAAGGACATTGCGGTCCAATGTTAGTTTTAAGACATTGCGGTCAAGGTTAAGGACATCATAGTCCGAGGATTTAAGGACTCCACAGTCCGACGTTAGTTTTAAGACATCCCGGTCAAGGTTAAGGACATCATAGTCCGTTGTTAGTTTTAAGACATCCCGGTCAAGGTTAAGGATATCATAGTCCGTTGTTAGTTTTAAGACATCCCGGTCAAGGTTAAGGACATCATAGTCCGTTGTTAGTTTTAAGACATCCCGGTCAAGGTTAAGGACATCATAGTCCATGAGTTTAAGGACCCCACGGTCCGTATCAATGTGCGGTCGTCGGGACCCGTCACCTCTTTGAAGACGTTGAGGAATTACAATGCCAAGTATCAAAGGAGTGAAGAGATGTACCCTTGAACCAAGGTAGATTAAACAGTCTTTGGCCCAGTTTGGAACCAAGACCAATTAATTATGTTATGAGCCAATTAGCCCAGTTAAGCTTGAATTGAGGACTTATGAACATCTTTGGCTAAGTCCAATCATGTTTTAGAATATTGGCTTTCTGTTGGCTCATTGAAGAAGAGGCTTTGCCACTAGAAACTTAGCCAATTGGGCTAAAGCTGGTGTTGAACACTAGAGACCAACAGTGTTGAACACTGGGAATGAGATTGACAAACTGGTGTTAAACGCCAAAAGATAATCAGTGTTACATACTAGCAACAAGGCTTTCAAAATAGTGTTAAACACTAAAGCAAATCAGTGTTAAACACTGGCCAGAGAGTTTCAAATTAGTGTTTAAACACTAAAGCAAATCAGTGTTAAACACTGGAAATAGAGATTCCAAATTAGTGTTAATCAGTGTTAAACGCTGGTAACAGGAATTTTAATTTAGTGTTAAACACTGCTAACAGAGATTTAATTTAGTGTTAAACACTAAGAAATTCAGTATTAAACACTGCAAATAGAGTTTTTCAATTAGTGTTAAACACTAAAGCAAATCAGTGTTAAACACTGGATACAGAGATTTCAATTTAGTGTCAAACACTAAGGCAAGAGGGGTCACGTGGTAGCACGTGAGAGCGCCCTCCTTCTCTTTATTTATTCTGCCGAGAGTATTGAATAGTTTGGAGCATCACGTGCTGTCATGTGATGGGCATTTAAGTGTTTGTCTGTGAGAGCTTCTGCCAAGGGGTCACGTAACGTGGGGCACGTGAGGCGTTGCCTCAAAGCCCTTTCTCTGTGGATCTTTTCAGGGGTCACGTGGTAGCACGTGACCCTGTTTCTTTGCATGTTTGTTTAACTTTTTAAGAATTAAATTCTTCATAGGTTTAAATCCTAATAATAACTTTCTAGGAATTAAATTCCCACCTTCTTTTAAAGAATTATTCTTAGATAGGGTTAAACCCTAATTTCTTTTCTGCAGGAGTTAAATTCCCATTAAGTTCTGGCATAGGAATTAAATTCCTGTGAGTTTGAGGGAATTAAGTTCTCAATTAGGGTTAAACCCTAGTTCTGTCCACTTTTGAGGGAATTAAATTCCTATTAACATAGGGTTAAATCCTAATTTTATCTCAAAGGAATTAAATTCCTATAATTTTGTGAGAATTAAATTCTCACAACTTAATTCTTCCTCTGAGTTTTGGATCTGCATGGCAGGATCTCAACCCAATGAGAATTAAATTCTCAATTCATGGGGAGATGTGCACTTTGCAGATCCTCCATCAGAGAAAGAACTAAGTTCTTTTCTTTATATAAGAGTTAAACTCTTTTGAGAATTAAATTCTCTTTTTAAGCCTCTCCTTTCTTTCCTAGGGTTTTCTCTTTTTAAGCCTCTCCTTTCTTTCCTAGGGTTTTCAAAATCTGCATAGCGGGTTTTCTTTTGCAGAGGATCAATTTCTTGCGCAGAGGATCAATTTCTTGCAAAATCTCAAGGCTCTATCTCTCTCTCTCTGTATGTCTCTGTATATCTTTTTTAAACTCTCTCCTTTGGCTCCTATTTATAGGAGAAGGAAGAGAATCAATCAGTTTTAGTGAATCTTTCATTGAAAGATTTGATTTGTTTATTAAGAGATTTGATTTATGTTTATCATTAACCTGGGCCATTAGATTATTAGGTGATTTTTATTCACCATTGGATTTTAAATCCAACGATATCTCTTTGTTATTTCGGTTAGATTTAAGGGGAAATCTTTCCAAGTCTGATATTTTTCCATAAATTGGTGATATTTAACCACCTTTAGATTTTTAATCCAACGGTTCCAAATAATTCTTTTCCGCTTTGGAAAGACTTATGAGATCTTTTCTCAGAATTTAATTATGTCGTAAAAATAAGGCTCTTGAAGCTGGTCACGTGTGGCCACGTGACCGTTGGTCACGTGTACTCACGTGACCCCTGGTCGTGTGTAGGCACGTGACCCTCCTGGAATGGACTTCTCTTCCTTCTGCGCTTTGTTCTTTGCCGCTGCTTAGTCATCACGTGTCAACACGTGACCGCTGGTCACATGCTAGCACGTGATGCCTCTTCCGTGGGTTTTCCTGATTTTAAATCAGGAAACAGCTACATCGGCCGCATCCGTCTAAACCTCCGTTACACGGTGCCATAAATCAACTTGGCATCTTCGGAGAGGTAGACGGATAAACCGAATCTCATGCAAGACGTCCTCACGTCGTCGCTGTCTTTCGGAGGGGAACAGGCGGCCTCGCGATGAGGGCTTCAGACCATCAGCGTCTGATGGGCAGGAGGATGCCCGCTGGGGATGGGCCGAGCAGGGTAGCTGCTCGGTGCCTCTCGGCGAGGGCTTTGATCCTTGATGCTGGAAGGGTCGCGAGAGGCCTGTGAAGGATGGCCGAGCAGGGTAGCTGCTCGGTGCCTCTCGGCGAGGGCTTTTGATCCTTGACATTGGAGGGGCCGTGAGAGGCCTGCGAAGGATGGCCGAGCAAGGTAGCTGCTCGGTGCCTCTTGGTGAGGGCTTTGATCCTTGACGCTGGAGGGGCCATGAGAGGCCTGCGAAGGATGGCCGAGCAGGGTAGCTGCTCGGTGCCTCTCGGCGAGGGCTTTCCGATCCCTAGCGTTGTGGTAGGGATGCTATTCGCCAGGGACAGCCAAGCGAGGGATCCTCGGGCTCGACTGCCTCTGGGAGGACTTTCTGATCCCTGGCGTTGCGGTAGGGAAGCTACCCGTCAGGGATAGCCGAGCGAGGGATCCTCGGGCTCGACTGCCTCTGGGAGGGCTTTCTGATCCTTCAGGACGAGGACCGAGCAGGGTTACTGCCCAGTGCCTCTTGGCGAGGACTTTGATCCCTGTCGGTTGTGGTAGGAAGTTGCCAGCTGGGGATAGCCGGGCAAGGACCCGACTGCCTCTGGGAGGACTTTGGTCCTTGGCGCGAGAAAAAGCTATAGGGCTGTAAGAAGCCTACCAAGGACCCTTGGCCGGGTAGGGTTACTGCCTGGTGCCTCTTGGGGAGGGCTTTTGTCCTGAAGGATAGCCGAGTGAGGGAACCTCGGGCCTCAACTGCCTCTGGGAGGGCTTTTTTGATCCCCGGCATTGTGGCAGGGAAGCTGCCCGCTGGGGATAGCCGAGCGAGGGAACCTCGGGCTCGACTGCCTCTGGGAGGGCTTTTTCATCCCCAGCATTGTGGCAGGGAAGCTGCCCGCTGGGATAGCCAAGCGAGGGAAGCTCGGGCTCGACTGTCTCTGGGAGGGCTTTTTGATCCCCAGCGTTGTGGCAGGGAAGCTGCCTGCTGGGGATAGCCGAGCGAGAGAACCTCAGGCTCGACTGCCTCTGGGAGGACTTTCTGATCCCTGGCGTTGCGGTAGGGAAGCTACCCGCCAAGGATAGCCGAGCGAGGGATTCTCGGGCTCGACTGTCTCTGGGAGGGCTTTCTGATCCCTGGCGTTGCGGTAGGGATGCTACCCGCCAAGGATAGCCGAGCGAGGGATCCTCAGGCTCGACTGCCTCTGGGAGGACTTTCTGATCCTTGGAGTTGCGGTAGGAAAGCTACCCTCCGGGGATAGCCGAGCAGGGTAGCTGCTGGGCTGCCTCTTAGTGAGGGCTTAGATCCTTGGGCGAGGTGGCCCTCGAGGCGCCGTGGCAAGCCCCCTCTGTGCGAACCCGTCAAGGGAGGGGGTGTCGGTCTATTCAGCCGGCGAGGGCGTTGATGACGGTTGCCGGAGGAGGTTCACCCGCGCCTCTGATGAGGGGGAGGCGACGGCTGGTATCTGGATCTTCAGGGTGATCGCTTGCCATGGGGATGGAGATCGGAAGGTCAACTTTGTTTTTTTGTGGAGTTTCGGTTCCCACAGACGGCGCCAACTGATGGAGCTCCTTTTCGGGCCTCCGTCAGATGTTGTCTTCCGTTGATCTCCCGGTGGGCTTAGTTGATTATCTTCCTTCACGTGTGGGTCTCAATGGGCTTTGAGAGGACAAGGTGGGATGAGGAGGCTGCCTCCGTGTACCTGCAAAGAAGTCCCAGGGTGGTTTGGTACCACCGGGACCCTCCGACGCTCAAGTCAGTGATAAGATCCGAGCAGAGTAACGGCGTAAGTGTCAAAAAATGGCTTCCTTGACCCCTCTGTGATTGGGGCTTATATAGTAGCGGCGGCACGCAGCAGCAGGCGCGAGAATCTCGCTGGCAGTTACGCTCCCGACGTCACGCCCGCGTAATGAGCGGATCGCCCGTTAATGGGGATCGTGATGCCGTGGAACGTAGGATGTTGCCGGCAGAGAATCCGCGCATGGCGAGATTTGCGGAGCGGCGGTTACGCCTGTGAATGGTGGAGTTGGTCGGTCGGAGGGACCGAGGAAGATGGCCTCGGCGGGAGAGCTCGAGAACGAGCGGAAGAGCCGAGGCATCTTGGTCCTGTGGTAGCTCAGGAACGAGCGGAAGAGCTGAGGCATCTTGGTCCTGTGGTAGCTCGGGGGCGAGCTGAGAGGCCGAGGAGACTAATTTGCAGGGGCTCCGAGGAGGGCCAGCATGTGCTCTCGGGTCGGGTACAGGGATGGCCTGGTCGGCCCCTGTGGGCCCTTTCTTATGAGTTCTGGGACACGTGTCCTGATCTTGGAGGTTGCCAATATCGAGCATTATCATTAGCCCCCCACTCTTATCCCGACCAGCTGGCGGGTCGGGCCAAGAGTGGACTGCCAGGCCCCCCGGGGAGAGCTCCCTTCTAAGATTTCGTTAGGACGCGTCCCCGGGCTGTCAGGTGCCTTTCCTGCCAGCGAATCAGGGCGAAATCTCTGCGTTTAAGGAAGGTGCGCCGGTTTGTGCATCCTGTCACTGAAGCGACTATCTGCGTGTCAAGCGTCGGTTGACCGACGCGACGTGTACAAACCTGTGGCGTCTGATGGGGCGCGGTCCAGTGCGGGAACGACAAGTGGAGCAATCGGTCATCGAGTTGACTTTGATTACCTGATGTCTTTGTCGGGGCTTCGGGTCCGCTGCATGTGATGGGCTCAGTAGCCTCGTTATGAGGGCTATAAACCTGCAGCGTCCGTTGGGCAGGAAGATGCCTGCTGGGGATGACCGAGTAGAGAAGCTGCTCGGTTGATCTTGGCGAGGGCCTTGACCCCTGGCGTTGCGAGTAGGGAAGCTACCGGCCAGGGATAGTCGAGTCTTGAAGGACTTTGATCCTTGTCTTTGTTGGGTAGGAAGCTATCCGCCGGGATGCGCCGAGTAGAAAGGGGCTCGGCGGCCTCACGAAGAGGGCTTCAGATTCTCAGCGTCTGATGGGCAGGAGGATGCCCGCTGGGATGCGCTGAGCAGGAAGGAACTCGGCGGCCTCATGATGAGGGCTTGAGATCCTCAACATCTGATGCGCAGGAGGATGCCCGCTGGGGATGCGCCGAGCAGGAAGGAGCTCGGCGGCCTCACGATGAGGGCTTCAGACCATCAGCGTCTGATAGGCAGGAGGATGCCTGCTGGGGATGCGCCGAGTAGGAAGAAACTCGACGGCCTCACGATGAGGGCTTCAGACCATCAGCGTCTGATGGGCAGGAGGATGCCCGCCGGGGATGCGCCGAGCAGGAAGGAATTCGGCGGTCTCGCGGCGAGGGCTTCAGACCATCAGCGTCTGATGGGTAGGAGGATACCCGCTGGGGATGCGCCGAGCAGGAAGGAACTCGGCGGCCTCGCGATGAGGGATTCAGACCATCAGCGTCTGATGGGCAGGAGGATGGCCGCTGGGGATGCGCCGAGCAGGGTAGCTGCTCGGTGCCTCTCGGTGAGGGCTTTGATCCTTGATGCTGGAAGGGCCGCGAGAGGCCTGCGAAGGATGGCCGAGCAGGGTAGCTGCTCAGTGCCTCTCGGCGAGGGCTTTTGATCCTTGACGTTGGAGGGCCCGTGAGAGGCCTGCGAAGGATGGCCATGCAGGGTAGCTGCTCGGTGCCTCTTGGCGAGGGCTTTGATCCTTAACGCTGGAGAGGCCGTGAGAGGCCTGCGAAGGATGGCCGAGCAGGGTAGCTGCTCGGTGCCTCTCGGCGAGGGCTTTCCGATCCCTGGCGTTGCGGTAGGGATGCTACCCGCCAGGGACAGCCGAGCGAGGGATCCTCGGGCTCGACTGCCTCTGGAAGGACTTTCTGATCCTTGGCGTTGCGGTAGGGAAGCTACCCGTCAGGGATAGCCGAGCGAGGGATCCTCGGGCTCGACTGCTCTGGGAGGGCTTTCTGATCCTTCAGGACGGGGACCGAGCAGGGTTACTGCCCAGTGCCTCTTGGCGAAGACTTTGATCCCTGTCGGTTGTGGGAGGAAGCTACCAGCCGGGGATAGCCGGGCAAGGACCCGACTGCCTCTGGGAGGACTTTGGTCCTTGGCGCGAGAAAAAGCTATAGGGCTGTAAGAAGCCTACTAAGGACCCTTGGCCGGGTAGGGTTACTGCCCGATGCCTCTTGGCGAGGGCTTTTGTCCTGAAGGATAGCCGAGTGAGGGAAGCTCGGGCCTCGACTGCCTCTGGTAGGGCTATTTTGATCCCCGGCGTTGTGGCAGGGAAGCTGCCCGCTGGGGATAGCCGAGCGAGAGAACCTCGGGCTCGACTACCTATGGGAGGGCTTTTTGATCTCCAGCATTGTGGCAGGGAAGCTGCCCGCTGGGGATAGCCAAGCGAGGGAAGCTCGGGCTCGACTGCCTCTGGGAGGGCTTTTTGATCCCCAGCGTTGTGGCAGGGAAGCTGCCCGCTGGGGATAGCCGGGCGAGGGAATCTCGGGCTCGACTGCCTCTGGGAGGACTTTCTGATCCCTAGCATTGCGGTAGGGAAGCTACCCGCCAAGGATAGCCGAGCGAGGGATCCTCGGGCTCGACTGCCTCTAGGAAGGCTTTCTGATCCCTGGCGTTGCGGTAGGGAAGCTACCCGCCAAGGATAGCCGAGCGAGGGATCCTCGGGCTCGACTGCCTCTGGGAGGACTTTCTGATCCCTGGCGTTGTGGTAGGGAAGCTACCTTCTAGGGATAGCCGAGCAGAATAGCTGCTGGGCTGCCTCTAAGTGAGGGCTTAGATCCTTAGGCGAGGTGGCCCTCGAGGCGCCGTGGCGAGCCCCCTCTGTGCGACCCCGTCAAGGGAGGGGGTGTCGGTCTATTCGGCCGGCGATGGCGTTGATGACGGTCGCCGGAGGAGGTTCACCCGCGCCTCCGATGAGGGGGAGGCGGCGGCTGGTATCTGGATCTTCAGGGTGATCGCTTTCCATGGGGATGGAGATCGGAAGGCCAACTTTATTTTTTTGTGGAGTTTCGGTTCCCACAGACGGCGCCAACTGATGGAGCTTCTTTTCGGGCCTCCGTCAGATGTTGTCTTCCGTTGATCTCCCGGTGGGCTTAGTTGGTTATCTTCCTTCACGTGTGGCTCTCAATGGGCTTTGAGAGGACAAGGTGGGATGAGGAGGCTGCCGCCGTGTACCTGCAAAGAAGTCCCGGGGTGGTTTGGTACCACCAGGGACCCTTCGACGCTCAAGTCAGTGACAAGATCCGAGCAGAGTAACGGCGTAAGTGTCGAAAAATGGCTTCCTTGACCCCTCTGTGATGGGGGCTTATATAGTAGCGGCAGCACGCAGTAGCAGGCGCGAGAATCTCGCCGGCAGTTACGCTCCCGACGTCATGCCCGCGTAATGAGCGGATCGCCCGTTAATGGGGATCGTGATGGCGTAGAACGTGGGATGTTGCCGGCGGAGAATCCGCGCATGGCGAGATTTGCGGAGCGGCGGTTACGCCTGTGAATGGTGGAGTTGGTCGGTCGGAGGGACCGAGGAAGATGGCCTCGGCGGGAGAGCTCGGGAACGAGCGGAAGAGCCGAGGCATCTTGGTCCTGTGGTAGCTCGGGAACGAGCGGAAGAGCCGAGGCATCTTGGTCCTGTGGTAGCTCGGGGGCGAGCTGAGAGGCCGAGGAGTCTAATTTGCAGGGGCTCCGAGGAGGGCCAGCTTGTGCTCGTGGGTCGGGTACAGGAGTGGCCTGGTCGGCCCCTGTGGGCCCTTTCTTATGAGTTCTGGGACACGTCACCTGCCACGTGTCCTGATCTTGAAGGTTGCCAATATCGAGCATTATCACACCTCTTCATCTTTTGAACTTTGCTTGTACAGCAGAACGTAATAAAATCTTTTGTTTTTGGAATAAAGAACAAACAATAAAACAAGACCGAAGCATATCTACACCAAACAAATGAAGTTAGTATATATTACTAGTGTCGACTCCACACGTAATGTGTGGATTTGAAATTAATCCAATCGAAAACGAAAACGAAAATGAAAAGACTGAAAATTATAAAAATAACTCAAATAATACAATTTTTAACCGATTATTGCATTGACGATGCTATGCTAAGTTGTTATTTAATTTTATGTAACAGAGAACTTGATATAAATGATGCTTTGATAATGGTCGTGTAAAATTAGAAAAAACCAGAAAACATTTCTAACCGATTCAAATAATTTTGTATGTATGTCATTGGGTCTTTTCATATATTTATATTCTGACGGTTAATATAAAACTATAAATATATATTTAGAAATTAATTTCTCATGTAGTTAACATAATTTTGGAAGCCATGTAGTTAATATTAGAAGTAAACAGTCCTGGTTTATGGTTCTATTTGTCATTATCCAAAGGCTTATTTATCAAAAACTACCATAAAATTTCCGCCTTCTTCAAAAAAACTACCCTTAAGTTTCCACATTTTTCATAAAACCCTATCCTAAAGTTTCAAAATGAAGGATAACTATCCTTTTTAACGGCGTTGCGTCAGCGCAAACGACGACACGTCAGCATTTCGCAATCTCATAAGAAAAACAAAAAATATCCAAAATACCCCCAACTTCATCTTTCCCAAACACTTAAGCTAACCCTAACCTCCAGACCTCCCCCTCTACTCCCCCGACCTCCTCAGCCGTCACCCCGATCTCTTTCACCCTCCAGTCACCATTACCTCACCGGCATCATCTCGACGGACCACCACCACGACCACCACCATCACCCTTCCTTCCATCACCACCACCACCACCACCATCTTTCTCATCTCCCCCCTTCACTTGTCACCACCCCCACCACCATCACCCCACCGTCCCGTCTCCTCTTCTCCTGCCCACCTCTCACCCGACCTCTCCCTTCCACCCCTCCCCCTTTGCCGCCCCCCTTCCGGACCACCACAATCTTCATCATCAAAATCATAACCACCATCAACAGCATCTTCTTCATTCCTACCATCACCTTCACACTAACCCCACCGCCCCGTCCCCTCTTCATGCCCCCACCCCGTTTCGCCGCCCAACCCAGTTTCCGCCACCCTCATCACCACCACCTTCATCATCAGAATCATCACCGTCACTATCATCACCACCACCACCGTCATTATCTTCTTCATCCCCCCATCGGCCCACCTCCTTCCCTAATCCTCAACACCACCACCATGCCCACCGGCCTGCTTCCTCCCCCTGGTCGTCGCCCCACCGCCTCCGCCTGGTTGCCGCCCCCAGCTTCCCCGATAACCAAAACCCAAACATATATTATTATTAATAATTTAATTAATATATATTTAACTTAATTAATTATATTTAGGTATAAGAGCAAAATGGTCAAAATATTGATTGTCATTGACCGTTAAAAGGGTAGTTATCCTTCATTTTAAAACTTCAGGACATTATTCTGAAAAAAGGTGAAAATTTTAGGGTAGTTTTTGGTAAATAAGATTTATCCAAAATAGCCAATTTTGATCAAAATGGCCAATTTTGATTTCGAATTAATGTCGTATTACCGAAATTTTAAACCTTAATACTAAAAAACAAAATGATTGTTCGAGTAATGCATCAATAGTTTAGCCCAATGTAAGATTTGGTTTTTTAATATATATACTTTTTTATTTAAAATTTATTTGAAAAAGAAACTACTCTAGATATCCTATTATAATGAACGTTAAAAAAATTTACAATTATTTTTTATTCTTTAGCTTGAATACAAGATGTCATATATCAAATCATGAAGAAAAACTAACTTGAATTTGGTTTTAAAATTAAACATCAATAATTTTCATATTTCACATCTAAAAAATCTAATTTTTGCATAAATTAAAAAAATGGACAAGTAACTAAGAAAAAATTGAAAGAGGATACGAACTCTTAATTTATTAACTTTAATTGAGGTATTTAAATGTATATAGAAGAAAAGATCATATGTAATGATATTATTCTATTTTTTCTATTAAAATTCCCAAAACTAAACTCAATGGCAAAACTGAAAAAACATATTAAGCATAAGGGTAATATAGGAACTTGAGAAAATAGTTTTGTTGAGAGAATATTTCCTTTTAAGTGGAATATGACAAAAAAAACCTCCAATGTATTAGACTAGAAAACGATCCTAACGCGTAGCACATGGGATAAAAAATGTTTCGAAATATTTCTGGATAAATTGAAAGACTAAATAGGAAACCAACATTCATTCATTTTCTTCAAGAAGAAACTAGTATCATTTTGACTGATAATGAAATAAAAAAATACTTTTGGTTTTAAAAGTCCATATTATGATTATTTTTTTTTGAAAGTATCCAATAAAATTTCAAACAATGATAATTATTTATATAATGAAATTTGAGCATCAACTTCAAAGAAATTGATGTAAAGAATGGATTATTTATTAAACATATTTTATTCTATCATGCATTGTTCTTTTTAATTTTTTTTGTATTAAGATAAAAATATTATTGGCTCTCTTGAAAAAAATACCAAAATTTTCTTTCTAAATAAATAGAAAATCATTGCAAGTAGAGTTGTTAAACGAGCCAAACGAGACGAGATTTAGGTTGTTCGGTTTGGCTCAATTATTTAAATGAGCTTAAAAACTTGTTCAAATTTGGCTCGTTTATTTATCAAACGAGCCCAGGCTGAGCCTTCATCGTTCCCGAGAGAGCCTCAACTTTTATCGAGCCTATCTAAAATTTAGAAAAAATGTATAAATAATTACATTAATATATAAAATATCATATCAATGTTCAATATAATAACTGACAAGGTGAGTAGCTGGGAATGCAATTATTATAATTAAATAAGCAAGTTTAAAACTTGTTTTTAACTTTGTCAACAACTTAAAGTTATTAATTATTTAAATTTCTTAATATTTTAGTATAACAATAGTTGATTCAATATTTATCATGATGTAAGCCCTAGTTAACATCAACAAGGTAATAATTATAATCTAAATTTAGAATAAGTAATCACATATTTATTCATAGTGAATACCGAATAAAATTCATATTCAACTCTACATGAGCTTTAAATAAGTCGAGCTTGAATACGAGCCGAGCTTGAGCCTACCTTATTCGTATTTGTTCGTTTATTTTATCGAGCTTAGATTTTGTTGAAGCTCGGCTCGTTTAGTCTTCAAACGAGCCTGAGCCGAGCTTTAACAAGTCAATCCGAGATCTGAGTTTTGAGGTTTTTTAACAGCCCTAATTGTTGGACATAGGATCAATAATAAATTAAGGAAATACAAATATTAGCGAAGAAAATAAAAACCGAAAACCAAATTTTTAAAAAAACGACAAAAGCCTCATATAAATATGCCAAGGGACAGGCAAAAAAAATATGAAAAGCTTTTGGTTTTTTTGAACATAAATATCATATAATTTTTTATTTTTGCATGGAAAATTTTTGCATGAAAATTAAATCGAAAACAATTTTCAAAGATTAAAAAAGAAAAATAAGGAAAAATTACTTGTTTATTTGTAACTACAATTTTTTACATGAAATTAAATCAAAAACTATTTCCAAAGATTAAAAATGGAAAATAAGAAAAAATTACTTGTTTATTTTTAATTAAGGCTAACTGGAAAAGCTTTATGGCAAAAAATAAAGAAGAAAAATAAAATAAAAAACAAATAATAAAAAAATAACCCACAAATAGTATATTTGTTGTTGGGCCATGAGTGGGCCAATAGCAAGGGTTATGCAAATCATTTTGAATAAAGGTCAGTTTGGATGAACGGTGTGAAACCATAATTGTGAAACCATTGTTTTGTAACCAAACTATATTTTGGGATGTGTTCGGGATAGCAGTATGAAACTATGGTTTTGTAACAATGAACTATGGAGTGTTTGGATTACTTAAATCATGATTTTGTAACCATGAATTTTGGGGGGAAATTCATTAAAAATTATTAAAATTTCTACCCAGCCCTTTCAATTTTAAAAAAATAACGAAAAGGGGCCCCACCGTTTTTTCTCCACCGATCAAATTGATTGGTGGGAACCGCTCACCGCTCCCCTCGAATAGGGAGCAACGAAGCATTGAGCGACAGTAGCTGCTCAACTCTCGGGGGAGTAGCGAGCACAGCTCCCCCGAACGGGCCCTAAATCCAAGGACAAAAAGGGAAACATGAAAAATAGTGCTTTTGAGGGAATATTCCCTTGACCAAACTACGTATTATATTAGACTTTAACCCCAAGCATAACGCGTGGGATCAAAGACGATTTAATACTCATAAATGAATTCATACGGTACACAAAAATTGTTATAATTTGATATGTAAACAACACATGATAAAAGAATGTACGCATCAATTTTTTGCTAGATCAAAATAATCGTCATTAATCGGATTCTTTATAGATCATGATATTTCTTCATAAACAATATAGTTTTTACAAAAATAAATAGAGTTAGTATTTATTTTTAATTTTGTATAAATTATAAGTACGTAATACGTTATTAGTTATAATGGAACTATAATTATTGAATGTAATTTATTAAAAAATATAATTATATACTTTATATTATGCATGATAAATAATGTAATTATTGGATATAATTTGAATAATTTTCTAAATACTCTATCTTTTTATTTGATTATCAATATAGTATTTGATTTCTTTTTCTATAAGAAATATTATATGACAAATTAGATCTTAGTTTAATATTTCAAGACTGTATAAAGTCTAAATTTCACTTAAATACCAAATTTTTTTATAGTTTTTTAATTTAAATACCATATACTTTCTGACTTATGAGTCGATACCAAGAATAATCATCATATCTAAATAAATACTATGTTTTGCTATTTACAATTTATAATTTACAAATACGAACGTTTTATGTTATGTAATGCGATTATAAACCAATGTAAATAATGAATTATATCAATATTTTAGCTAAAAAAATTATTTTTCAATAAATTCATTACTTAGTAAATTTTTAAATAGCGATAGTTATTCACGTCGTAAAATTTTAGTATAAGGTTTAAAGCAATTATAATTTTTATAAATAAATATAAAATAACTATTGTTTTTTGAAACATTGTTGTTTCATCATATTTAAAAAAAGGATATAGGATATTTTTTGTGACTATTTCGATACAAATATTATTATTTCTCTTTTTAAATTTTTTTTAAATTCTTATCAAATATTATGAATTATAAAATCCAAGGAGAATTAAAGAAAAAATTTCATTGCACCCATACTATAGGGATGATGCCCATAAATTGTATCCAAGTGAAGAAATGACATGTTAGACAATAAATAAGCTTTTCTCAAGAAATTTGCAAATTCTTTATATGAACAATATGAGAATTGCTAAGCTTTTTTTTCAGCTAAACCCTCTCTAAGCAGAAATTCTTTACGGATTTTCTAAGGATTTTGCAAATCCTTTATAGGAACAACTTTGGAAATACGTCTCATCAAGAATTTGGTTTTCTAAATATACCCTTGTTTATCTAAGACCAAGAAATATTATTATATTCAAATTAAGAAGGACATTTTGGGAAACACTTGCCAAAAACAGTGTTTTGGCAAAATATGCCATCTTATGCAAAAGATTCCTTTTCCATGAAGTTATATGATATATGAATAGTGATTAGTGATGATTGCTTCAAAAGAAAATATTTCTTCCACAAAAGAAAGAACTTTATGCCACAAGAGATTAAAAAGAAATACAAAAATACTTAAATAGGAGAACATTCATAAATATATGCAAATGTGCCTTACTTCAACCATAGTCACATAATTCGTGAATTATTCGCCGAATTCACAAATTTTTTATCAGCCGATTTAATCTCCGCATTAATCGGCGTTACCGAATGGGCCGAATAATTCGCGAATTATTCGTGAATTATTCCCGAATTATGTGAAAAAACAGCGAATAATTCAAAAAACAGCACATAATTCACAAAATCAAAACCTCGCATCTCATATATTAATTTCTTGCTCGAAATCATTCCCGAACATTTCCCGAACATTTACCGAATCTTTCCCGAATACCTGCCGATTTTTCCGAATAGTTCTCTGAATCCCAATTTTCGACCTCGCCGAATTATACTCGAATGACAAATTTGTGACTATGACTTCAACTGGTATATACTTCACCTATTAGAAGAGAACCAAAAAATAAATAAATAAAATAAAAATATTTTAACTCCTGGACTTGTATTGCCAGACGCAACCAAACTCTCGTGCTCGATTTCACAGAAATCTTCAACTACGCCATCACTTGCGCGCTTCCATGCATAACATTAAGGTCGGAACATTCGATATTCCTGCTTTATTCTTCAAGGTATATTATTTGATTTCTTATCGTAAATTGTACTATCAAATACAGAAACATCGACAAAACCTGCATTAGCTTCACAACCTGCAATAGCTTGGGCTTGACCTGAATCCCCTGCAGCATAAAGGTGTGTAGATACAATACATACAATCAAAGCAGTGGAAATAAATGTGTATCTACGTTAGGATATTACCAAAATACTTAATCCGATTGGTGTGATTGTCATCCTCGTCCATGTCACGTTCTAGATCTCTTGCGCCTCCACGCAACGGCCGGAGGGAAACCCTGCTTGAAGAAACGAGAATCCCCCACATGAACATCCCGCAAGTCAATCGTAGTAAAATAGGATGGAGGAAGGAGACGACGGCTCTCTTTTGGATCTTTTTCTCTATATCCCTCTAGCTTATTATTAATTAATCCACTTAGAATAATAACCCTAACCTCATATATCATATCTTTATATAAGGACCGCTAGAAAGGACGAATATTGGACCGGGTGAAGCCCAATAGCCAACATACTCCCACTCGCACCTTCGTGTGGGTGTCGTCCATAGCTCCTTGAGCCGGTTTTCTGAACCGTTGACTCTTTGAGTCAATTATCTCCCTAAGAATCTTCTCCTTCGGTCCTTGTTCTTACCCATACATGTTGATGTGGCGTGGACCGTTGAGAACCTGCAAGTGAGTAATCTTATAGCTAGACCCGTTATGATCGACCCAAAGATCTCCCTAAAAGAAAAACAACATAAACCGAATATATGGTAGGCTCGCGAAATCTCATACTCCAGATTCGATTAGACATGTCTGCACAAGTATATTCGATCCCTCCCAAAAGCGTACTTGAACACCGTGGTAGTTTCTCGATTCATCACACTTTTAAACTTTGTCACCATGGCGTCAATAAGAGTTGGCCATGCGATACAATCAGAAAATATTCCAATCGATCTTCCTTCGGCTCAGAATAGTTAGGTCTGTTATTCACCCACTTTCCTGACACTGTCCCGTATGTGCGGTATATTGTCATCACAGCAGAAAACAGCATCCAAAGTAGCAGACGCTCATAACATGCCTATCCAGACAATCCAGTGTCACTAAGGGTATATAGACTTCCCGTCTTTCCGTGAAAAAGACTGTCATAAGGGCTCACACAGGGAGGGAGATAAGATCCATCCCTCAATCTCATTATGCGCACGATCCAAGCACACGTCGTATGGCAGTGTGTTACGGTATAAAATTCTCTCCCTGAGAGAATACGCCATTAAAATTGTACCGTATAGACCCAAGTCCAATCATCCTGTGATTGACTTTCCCGGCTATATTGCCTTGCGATATGCCTGGGATCTCCCGACAAGCTCGTACCCCGTACAATGACTCAGACCCCTAGTCCGGCTATATGTAAACATGTAAAGTGGTCATGGGATAACCACTTCAGTCGCTCGGCCTATAGCATATACAACCTCATCCTGAGCCGGTCAGGATGACTCTATTAAGTGCTCCCACTGTCGCCATACTCAGTATGCAAAAATACAGTCACTACTCCGAGCAGATAATGTCTAGCACTCAATCTCACATTCATATACTTCCCAGCATAAAGGGGATCTCTCGTGTGAGGGGGAGTTCCTACCCGGTGATCTTTGTTAAATGTGTGCCCTGCACACATGTGTATCCCGTACACTTATACTCCATGTCTGAAATAGTCAAACAAAATAGAAATATTCATCCTAGATAATAAAGAAAGAAAGTTACACACCATCAATCTTAAAATATGCATTTATAAAGTCGCCACCCATAATAATAATGCCAAATACAAGAGTAAGGTCTATCAAGCAATTTGAAATGCAAAACGTCACCCAGGACGAAGCCCAAACGCATATAGCATTATTTAGCTATTTCCTTTGCCATTGGATCCCCGATCGTCTGACATGAAGGAAAACACTATAGTTTAGACCATCTTCTCATGCCACTAACTCCTTGAATAAGCGTCATTAGATCTGTAAGTGCTTCAACTTCCCATATATATGGAATTGTTTGAGTATACTATCAATGACCTGAGTCATGATAGAGAAAAACCCTGTTTTCCTTGCGTACGAAATCACGCTCAGACTCTCGAGGAATGACTTCTGCTAGCAGCCTATTCGGTGCTACTGAGGTAGTCGCATATTCCGCCTCTATGGTGGAAAAAGCTACACAACATGTTTCTTGCTACTCCAAGTGATGGTCCTGAAATTATGCAAGAAAGCATGTGCGGATTTACGCATACCCAGATTGTCGACCCAGTCAGCATTTGTTTGTCCATATAATCGCAAGCTTGATTCCTCATAGCACAAGGTATAGTGGGTCGTCCCATATAAATACCTGAAAATCCTCGTCACTTCATCCTAATAAGCAGACCCTAATACTAAGTCCAATCGGTAAGGGTTATATGTCTGATCAAGTATACACCACGCATACATTTGACTAATAACTATGCAAAATGGAACCCACTACGTCAAGAGTCTTATAGCAAGGGTCAAGGCTAAAAACATATCCAATAGTGATTAGAGTAATCAATTGTAGAGTGATCGTACGAGCTAAACCATTTGAAGACATACCTTATGTGAGTCTCCGAAAACAAACATAGGATATAACACCCTAGTACGGTTATACGATATTAACTGGTATTTTAAAATTTGCTTTATATTTCTTTTTTTTATTCATTTGGGTTGCGATTGATTCGAATAGTAGAAGTGGTTATTCGACTCGACCCGCATGTGTGAAACCCATTATGGTGATAGATTATATTTTATTTAATCAGTAAACTAAGTCCATGAGAATCTAGTATAATTGATATTTATAGTATTAAAATTATATGCATATATTTTTTGGTAGCCACAAGTTAAGGATAATGTATATTTGTTAAATAACATCATATGGTTAAGCATCTCGTATTTTATTTTTGGGTTTTATCTATTACGTTTAAATCTCATGAAATCTAAACCCCAAATATTTATTAGACTTATATATGTTTAAAATCCTGTTAGATCTTAAATAAAGAGTATAAGATATTTAAATTATATTCTTTACATTATACTTAAATAGATTACGTATATATATTATTTTTCCAAAATATATTTTCAGTGAGATTTTGGTGGAGATGGATCGAAATTTGGTATTATCTTTTATACTAAAAATTTTATATTAAACTATATACACACACACACAATTTATTTTCCTATATAAACAAACAAATAAATAAATAAAAAAACCTCTCTCTCTCTTCCAACTCCCTTCGCCATCAAATCGAGACTCTCGGCTCACCTCAATCCCAACTTAACCGCAGTTACGGCTGACTCTCCGCCACGTCACATCCATCGTCATCGAGATTATCGGATTTGTCTCGAGTAAGTTCTGATCGTACTATGCATCGTCGTGGTATCGTATCGTTTCGTTCGTGTGTTCGTAACCGAGGCAAGTATCCGATACTTGTTTCATGCTAGTTACAACAAGATTAAATCTTTTCGTAATATTATTTTACTATTTGATAGATTGGTATATATTTATGCAAATGTAATTTATATTCAATAATTTTTAATTAATACCGTAATGAACTGATAGGTATATATTTAGATATTCTGACTATTTTGTTAATTGGTGAAGTAAGTAGTAACGTTTTTAAGTAATAAGAAATTACAAGAGAATTTCATATATATTTAGATATTCTGACTATTTCGTTAATTAGTTAAGTAAGTAGTAACGTTTTTAAGTAATAAGAAATTACAAGAGAATTTCATATATAATCTACAGTGAAGGAATTGTGTATCGTGTCAATCTAATAGTATTAGAATTAGTTGATTTTAAGGTATTTTATATTTTATATGTTATTACAGTAATTACAAGTGGATCATGTAAATAGTCAAAATATTATTGATTAGTATGATTTTCATATTTACTTGCTAACATTACTGTGTACTCTTCTTATCATTGTGTTCACTAAATACTAAACATTTTCTACTAAGCAATCACAAATTCACTAAATCTTACCACACCATTTTTATCACATATTGCTTGTAATTCATTTATCATATTTGTAGTACTATATATGATATGTTTATTGTCTATTTAAGAATAACCATAACTATTTACCTAACATACACTGTGTATTGAACATTATACCACTTACACTATACAGGACACAATATATTATTGCTACACCGCTCTTAATAATCCTTTAATGCTATCTAATATAAATCTTTACTTACTCTAATAGAAATTCTAAATCCTGTCTAGAAAATAGTATACATTATAAAACACTTTTCTATTTTAAAGCAAAAATAAAGAGTGATAATTATATTAAGATACAAACTCTTTTATTATTATTGACGTGTTTTATACTACCCTCGATTATGATAATATACTGATTGATTTTATGTACCCATATTATCTCGTTATCGTTATCGTGCCAGTATATATCTGCCATGTAATGTTTACCATGCCAACAACTACTGATATTGACTTGATTGACTGGACCTGTTGTCCTGATAGACGTAATATGTACTTGATTGTTTTTGTGTTGGCATTAGATAGATTTTATATTGATACCTGATTTGAACATGAAACCTGGGAAAGGGAGAAATCAAGAATGTAATTGAAACGTAACTCAAGAGAATATTATTATTGTCGTGATTCCGGGAGTGTACGGAATAACCATTGTTTATTATACCGTGGTCCCGTGGGGAATGAACAGGATATATTGTACCGTGGTCCCATGTGAAATGAACGAGATATATACTATTGAGTTACAAAGGGAATTATATTAATTGGTTTCAAATACCTGTATGATAGTAAACTTAAAAACACAGATTTTAGAATACATGCGACCTACATATAGTCTGCTGTTATACCACCTGTGATTGTTTATTTATAATTATCCAGTATTGTGCACATGACATCCTATATAGCACGTTCAGATTATTACTATTATTATGATATTTATGAAGCACCGACGTCTTAGTTTTACATTGCCCAGTTCCTTTAACCTTGTCACAGGGAGATCGAGAATATTTTGACAGGCAAGCTGAGCAATGAGGAGCTTTGCTGATTAGTTCAGTGATATTTAGATGTATTTTATTTTGTAGTCATGGTTTTAACGTTATGATCCCATAAGAGACGTGGTTGTTTTCCTAATATATTTAACCTAATAAAAGAGCAAAGCTCTGTTGAATTCAATGAAGCAGCGTCTCACGTGCTCTCCATGAGGGTACCAGCGCCAGAGCCAGTCTTATAGGATTAAATCCTATGATGGCGCCTCACATGCTCCTCATGCGGGCACCAATGTGCAAAGCACAGAAGAGTTAAAATCTTAGATGGCGCCGCACGTGATTCTCATGCGTGTGTCAATATGCAAAGCACATAAGAGTTAAACTCTTAGATGGCACCGCACGTGCTACTCAAGCGGGCGTTAATGTGCAAAGCACATAAATACCCATTATAAGAATTAAATTCTTAAGTAGCACTCACGTGCACAACACGTGAGCGCCAGCACCCAGGTACAATTAAAATTCTACAATACTCCCTGTTAAACAGAGCCGTGGGATCAAATATCCAATGGAGATGATAAATCATCAAAATACAGAATTAAATTCTGTTGGGAGAAAACATTTCCAAAATCTTTCTAAAATAAGAAAGATACTCTCGGTTGAATCAAAAATCCAATGATAGAATTAAATTCTATTTTTGGAATATATTCTCTCAATCTTTCTAAACGAGAAAAATTGCTCTCTGTAAAACAGAGAATCCCTGGATTAAAAATCCAATGGTGATTAAAAAATCACTATTTTACAGAATAAATTCTGTATAGGGGGAAATATTTCTCCAATCATATTCTGTAAAACAGAAGTTCTTGAATCAAAAATCCAACAGTGGATAGAATCCCCCGAGCAAATTTTGAGGCCAATTAAATCAATTGGTATTTCTCAAATAAGAGATTTTCTCAAACTAATTAACAAATTTGCCTCCATTATATAAAGGACCCGAGACTTTAAGTCTCAAAAGGAGAAACTCCTCATAAACTTCTGTAAAAATACAGAAAGTTCTCAAAACAACAGAGAATTTAATTCTCAATAAAGAAAAAGATTTTCCTCCTCTCAAGCCTTAGGTAAAGAAACGACAGAGATCAAAATATCTCATTTACCAATCATAGCATATCTAAGAGTTTAACCCTTTTCAAGAACTTAGTTTTTTCTCTGGATCTGAGATCCACAAGACAAGTTTTCCACATGTTGAGAATTTAATTCTCATCGGGAATATCTTGTTCTTGAGAATCAAAGATTCAAAGGGGAATATGGATACAAGAACGTGGAGAAAACAATACTTCAAGAACTTTGTTCCACCAAATCAAGAACTTAGTTCTTTAAAGAACCTGATCCAAGATCCTCAAAATAGTGATCTTGGTGATCCTTAATGGTCAAAACACCATTAAAAAAGGTTTAACCTCTTTGAAAACATGAACATGGAAAATATGGAGTTCATAATACTCCAGAAACTTAGTTCTTAAAGAACATGATCTCAGATCCTCAAAATAATGATCTTAGTGATTGTTAATGGTCAAAATATCATTAACAGAGATTTAATCTCTAAAAAAGAAAAATAGACTAGCGCCTCACGTGGGCGCCCCCTTTTAATAGCGCCCAGTGCCTCACGTGAAAAACATGCGGGTGTCCAAAACAGAAGGCCGACGCCTCACATGAAACACACATGAGGGCTGAATAAAAGTGCTTAGCACTTCATATGCAGCCAAAATGCCCGAGTGCTTAGCACTGATTGGGCAGCGCCCAGCGCCGCACGTGCACCTCATGTGGATGCCATAAAAAGTTCTTAGCACTTCACATTCAGTCAAAATGACTAAAAGTGCTCAACATTTATTGGGCAGCGCCCATGACTGAATGCTTCACATAACATACATGTGAGCGTCAGAGCTTAAATAAGTGCTCAGCACTTTTATATGAAAAGAAAATGACTGAACAAACAGAACCCAAATAAATGCTTAGCACTTTTGAGTAAAACAAAAGGCTAAATAGACTTACCCCAAATTGGCTAAGTCTCTGAAATTTTCTCGCAGCTGAGCCCAAATACTCTTTTGCTGGATCTTAAATAAAAATGATCATTAAAATTTTGCTAAGTTGATCTTAGTCTCAAATTAGACTAACGCATTCTTAGTAAGAACAAATTGAGCCCAAATGCTCATACATTTAAGTTGATCTTAATCTCAAACCAGATTAACGGTCCTTAAATAAACTTAAGACCCAAATCTAAGATATACAGATTTGGACTAACCCGCGCCCTATAGGCGGCGACATAAACTAGTCTCCATCTACAATCCACGGGCAACCAAAACAAAAAAAAACACGACACGAAGTGAACTTCCGGAGCAGGAGAAAGTGGTTATCGCAATGCGGTAACGTAATTAACTGCAGGGGCTTGCGACTGCAGGGAAGAGCATCCCCACAATAAAAAAAACCCTCATAAAATGAGGGGGAATCTGATAAAGTCTGCTACAACAGTCGTGTCTGTCCAAACCTCTGATATACTATGCCATAAATCAACTTGGTATCTTCGGAGAGGTGGACGGATAAATCCAAATAGTATCTGCCCCCAAATTCAGGCAAGACGATCCATCCCATTTCGTCTCTGTTTTCGGCGGTAAACAGGTTCTGGCACGTCCGGTGGGACCTTTTCCTCTTTCCACTCCACACTTCGTTTGTCGTGTTTCGCGAACAAAATCACGTTTCACTATGGTTGCCCTTGGATTTAAAGTACTAAAATTTGGTGTCTTGCTCCTATGCAGGAAAAAATCAATGGATTCTAACTGCACTTCCTGCAGCAACAACTCTCACTCCACCCCAGCTGGAGGAGTGACTTACGAGCCCAACACAGCCTCAATCTTTTTAATGCCGGTGGAGCAAGTTACACAAGCCATTACTGGATTGTTCTTCGGGACCATGCGCCCACCAGTGAGTTTCGGTGCCTCAGCGCCGCAAGAGGAAGCTCCCAAGAGATCAGTCTTCGATCGACTAGCGACCACAACGACCCTTCTCAATGGGGCCATTCAAAACCGACGTCTCAGCCTTCAACAGGCTGAGCAAAAGCTCAAACGAGCCCGCAAAGAGGCTCGTGATACCTGAAGGGGCTGCCCCAAAGCGGATAGCCCTTCCAACTCCTCATATAGGTGAAGTCGTCAAAGGTGCTTCCCCTATCAAAAAGTCGATTTTCAAAAGATTGGCCAGCCCTCCCCAAACTTCAATCAGGACGTCGGCCTTCAACAGTCTGACACCAACAGTAGTCCCTCAGTAAAGCCGGGGGCACGAGGAATCTGCTTCCAAATCTGAGGCGGTCCCGTCTGCAAGACACTCTCGACGTCGCCACTGGTGCCGAGTGAGAAAAGCTGGGGCAATTCTCCTTATGGACTTACCCTACCAGCTCCAATGGTGGAAGTTGACGCTGATATTCCAACCGGGAACAGATTTGATCTGTTTAGGAGGGTATGCAAGAACTCTCCAATGGCAGTGCTAAAGAAATCGCCCCCGCCTGTAAAAACCACAGTGCAGGCAAAGCCGAAGCACCCCCATCAACGGCTCTCCTCGCAAATTCACAGGTTCTAGCGAAAAGTCTAGGACTCCGTGATTGATCAAAACTACTCTCATCAACCGAGAGAGAGACTGTCCCTCCGTCATACAACGAGGGACTTCTTCTATACAGGTGTCTGTTACAATGGCTCCTTCAATTTCGACCACCCACAAAAGGGTGAGGCCAGAGAAAATCCCACCTCCGGCGGCAAATCCGAAAGGTGATGGACTCAAACGCCCCAAATCTGGGGACATGATCGTACATACGGTCTACATGACTTCCGGGAAAGAAGAAAGCCGTGCTTCTATAGGTCACCGGCCGCAAACTCATTCGCTGACAAAAACTCAGGAGCAACAACAAGAGCTCCAAGAAATGCTGACCAAAATAGCAGCACTTACCGGGCAGAAAGAAAGCCCAGATACAATAGCCGAACAACATCAGGAGCAGGAGACCGATACAGAGTTCCTGCGAAGTGTGCTTGAAAGAAAGGACAAGGAAGCTGCTGATGTCACGCCCTGCTTCCCAATGTACGGTAAGGAGGCGCGACGAGGTCTGCTACGTGTTTACTCCGAACTAAACACGCTAAGCGTATCTAAACAATATAAAGTAAAATGTACACAAGAGACATGAATATAAATGAACATCAACATCACCTTTTATTTATTTAACAATTCTTTACTAGTACAACTGAAAATGTAAATACAGGAATAGAAAGCAATACCTAAACAATGGCATAACTGAAATGAAAAGTATATACAAGTGCCTATAGCTCTGGGTCGATAGCAAACTGCTCCAAGTCCTCAGTACTGGGCTCAATCTCCAGTGAGTCCGATACACCTGACAACATTCCAAAGAAAGAAGAGAAGGAATGTCGTCAACGAACAATCGCTCGGTAAGTCCCAAAGATGAGTAGAGATAGAATAGACAGAAAGAGAGTGTAACTAGTAATGTTTGATTATAATGTTAACGCGGTTGTTTGTAGTTTGATATAGAATACGCCAGTGTATACGAAAGGAGTCCCACTATTCCGGAGACTAGGGTATACAGAGCGCAAGGAACCGTTAAGCCACGGTACAACAGCTATGGATATTCAGGTTAGGTGTATTAATATGACCGTCTCGTGCCACTTCTAACACATTATGTACCAGTCTACCCCTTAAAAACCCCGTAATGTATTTTGTATTGATTTGTATTGTTTTGTGTAATATATTGTAGACTTGCCGAAATCATGATTTCAGGTAAATGGAATGGATATATTGGATAGACATGTAAACGGAGTATATCCATGGTTTGGTTCAGTCGAGACATATTGATATAGATTGAATTCTGGTATAGACGGATTCATGTCGAATTGCAGTTATACTTGAATCATATTCAAGTCATATTGATTTCATATTTGACCATGACTCGAACTGAATCAGACTTTTAAACAAAATTGAAGTACTGAATTAATTTTGATGTTATCGGTAACGGCTTCACATGAACGGCTGGATTTGTGTCTTTTTCCAAGAAAATTACCGTGTTGATAACACCGTTGTTAGTTTATATACCTTAGATAGGAAATCACCCATATTCTCCGGCTCCCTGAGGCTCAAGAGAACTTGTCCCGCATAAACCTATATTTACTATGGTCCTTATTTTAATTTAATATAACTTGTTAGGGTTTTATGTAAAATAGTTTTGAAATATTTTCAAAATACAACTCAAGTATTTAATTATGTTTTTAAAGTTTTCATAGATGTAGTTTTTTTATAAAAGTGTAATTTTCTAGTGAGTAGAACATAGTTTCCAATGTATATGGTATTTTAGTGTAAATTTGGAATGGTATTGAATTGTAAAGGTAGTTTCATGAAATTGCGATTTCTTTGATTTAGAAAACATGGAATATTTATATAGTATATTTTAAAATAGATATTTTGATAATAAATATATATATTTAATAAAAATAAATTTTATTTATTTTTTGTAGAAATCTCATTTTCTTAAAAATCGCATCAAAAATTCTATCGAGATTGAATGCTCCGTTAAGAGGTCTGCATCTCGCTCTATTAGGCCCGAGGATGTGAGATAACCCACACCATCCCGATCGGGGTCCCCAAAATGGGTTGTAGAGACGCAATTGCAAGAAATTAAATAACACACTTTTTAAAGAAAACAGTTTTTGAATGTTTAAGGTATTTATTCGTAATCTCGTATTTTCTCATAAACTAGAGTCCCAAAATTCATCGTGCTATGTCAAAAATGTGTGTTGTGATGATTTAAGTCATTACCTCGTGAGTTATCTAAAAGTAATACGGTTGAATTGAATAATTATAAGTTGTATGTAACATGATGGTATTTTACTGTAAAAGTGAAATAAAAATTGCAACATGAATTATTTTGAGATAAAACTTGTTCTAATATGTTTATTTGTGTTTGTTAAACATTATGAGAGAATATGGTATTTTATTATTTTAGAAAAATAGAGTTTTTTTACAGAAAAACGAACCGGAAGTCGGAATAACTCCGCTTCCGACGAATTTTCGAAATAGATTATCTTAGAATAGAGATGGTGGAGAGGAGTGGGGACTTACTGATTATTAAGAAAGAAGGGAGAAGGAGGAAGCTTTCGGAACCGTCGATGTGTCGTTTCGTCACCGGAATCTCCCCGAAACGTCGTCGGAACTTCGCCTCTTACTAACTCCACTTGTATAACTTGGAACTTGGAAATTTTAGAAAGTTTTTGTAATGAAATTCTGAATGAGGAGAGGTGAAATATGGTGTGGTATTTATATGGAAAATTAGGATTTAGGGTAATGAAGAATAGAATTAAATGTGTATTAAAATGTTGATTAATGCCTATTTTTAATTCTCTGGAAATGTGCAGAGAAATCAAACAGCATAGAAGTAGTAGGGGGAGTCCAAGGGGTTTAGGGTTAAAAATTGGGGACCATCCCCTACAGGGGGCCCGGCGATGCCAGCCGTAGGCTCCATCTCACCAGTCCAATACCGGTGAGAGGGGTTGGGATTTTCGCCACGTGTCCCCGTTGCTTCAACTAGCCTATTGCACATGTTTATTTTCTGTGTAACTTTTCATTTTACGTGCAGTGCATGTGCAAACTTTTGAGCTACTAAAAGTTTAAAAGAATAATTAACAAAAAATAATGTGGTTGGGGTGATTCGAACACAGAGGTTACATCACAGCAGTGCAAGACTTTACCAATGAGTTACAAGTTGCTTCCTTGCTATTCAAAAGCAATTCAAATACTTATAGTATACACAGGATTGCAAATACTCTATTTGTATATTAATTTTTAAACAAATTTCTGTACACTAAAAACAGGGATGTTACATTCAACCCTCGTTACAAAAATTTCGTCCTCGAAATTTACAATTATTTTAGGACTAATTTACAAACAATTGACGGTATCTTGCACGCATGTCGTCTTCTCTTTCCTATGTTGATTCTCCTGGTGAGTCTTTTCTCCACATCACTCGAACCAAGTTTACTTCCTTGTTTCGAAGTGACTTCACTTTTCTATCCAGAATTCCAACTGGTTGTTGCTCACAAAATAAGTCTGGCTATACAGTGAGCTCGGAGTGATCAGGGATATGACTGGGGTCACTCACATACCTTCGGAGTTGGGATATGTGGAACACATTGTGCACTCCTTCCAATGAATGTGGAAGTGCCAAGCGATAAGTCACTTCATCGACTCGTTCGAGTATGTCGATCGGTCTAATATACCTCGGGCTTAGCTTACCCTGTCTTCCAAAGCGAATCACTCTACGGTTCGGAGATATCTTCAGATACATGATCTCCCGGTTGAAACTCCAGGTGACGGCGCTTTGCATCAGCCCAGTGCTTCTGTCGATCTTGGGCTATGCGCATTCTTTCCTTAATAGTGCGAACTACATCGACTGTTGCTACTATCATCTCAGGTCTAAGGAGTTCTCTATCTTCGATGTCGTTCCAACTTAATGGTGATTGACACTTCCTTGCATAGAGCGCTGCAAAGGGCGCCATTCCTATACTTGCTTGGTAGCAGTTGTTGTATGAAAACTCCACAATATGTAGGTGATCTTCCCACGATCCTCCGAAGTCTAGCATACACGCTCTTAGCATATCTTTTAAGATCTGAATAGTTCGCTCAGACTCTTCATTTGTTTGTGGATGGTAAGCTGTGCTGAAGTTCAGACTTATTCCCAAACTAGCTTGCAGACTTTTCCAAAATTGCGATCGAAATCTGGTGTCACGATCGGAGACAATGCAAACCGGTACTCCATGTACTCTCACGATTTTCTGCATGAGTTCATGGGTATCAGAGATAGTATATATTGAAGATTTAAATCTTACTTAGATTCTTACCTCCATGTACTTCTTTGCTAGTGTCTCAGTAGATTGGCCAACTCGAAAAGGGATGAAGTGAGCCGACTTTGTGAGTCGATCCATAATAACCCATACCGCATCGTTACCCTTCGTGCTGCGAGGAAGTGCATTTACGAAATCCATTGTGATGTGTTGCCACTCCCATTCTGGGATAGGTAACGGTTGAAGTAAACCAGCAGTCCTGTGATATTCAGCCTTTACTTGCCGACACACCAAGCATTTAGCGACGCTTCTGGCTACTTAACGCTTCATTCCATGCCACCAGTAATTTTGACGCAGATCTTTGTACATCTTTGTACCACCAGGGTATACTGAATAAGGAGAGCTGTGAGTTTTTTTCATCAACTCTTCTCGCACAGAACCTTTTGGTACACATAATCTACTGCAGTATCTCAAAGATCCGTATTCATGGATGATGAAGCATGTTCGAAGTCCACTTTCTACTTGTTCTCTGATCTTTTGCAACTTAGCATCACTTGCTTGACTACTTTGATCTGATTGACAATGGTAGATTGAACTTATAAGTTCATCAAACTTGAAGCGTTACCTGGTATGACCACTTCAATCTCCATTTAACGTAAATCTTGTTGGAGTTTCCACTGTGCGGTGATATTCAATGCTAATGGTTGATGACTAAGGGCATCAGGTACTATATTCACCTTCCCTAGATGATATTGTAGGTTGATGTTGAAGTCCGCCATGAGTTCTAACTATCTTCTCTGACGCATTTTCAACTCTTTCTGAGTAAACACATATTTCAGACTCTTGTGATCTGTGTATATGTCCACTCGTTCACCAAGAAGATAACGGCGCCAAATCTTGAGTGCGAAGATAACAGCCGCCAACTCCAAATCATGCGTCGGATAGTTGCGCTCATGAATTTTCAGTTGTCTTGAAGCATAAGCTACAACTTTACCATGCTAATGTAGAACACATCCTAATCCCTTACCGGATGCATCGCAATGCACTTCGAAACCTCCAAATTGGTCTGGTATTACGAGAATAGGCGCTGATGTCAATCTTGACTTGAATTCTACTATTTCCCCCAATAAACATTACGGGGTTTATAAAGGGGTAGACTGGTACGGAACATGTTAAAGGTGGCACGAGGTGGTCACTAAAAGACGTAATTACATCCATACCGTTGTTCCGTGGTATTATCGACGGAGCCTTATACTACGGGTTACCAAAGTCCACAGTTTAAGTTGGACTCCTCTCGTATACACTGGCATATTCTATACCAAGCTACAACTACGTTAGTATAACAAATATAACATTATCTACTTCACCTGTTCTCTTCTTTGTCTATTTTTCTCCTTCTTTCTTTGGGACTTACCGAGCTATTATTCGCTGACGACATTCCTATTTCTCTTCTTCTTTGGAATGTTGTCAGGAGAACTCGACTCTGAGAAGTTCGAGACCAGTCAGAAGCACTTGGAGCAGTCTACAGAAGACCCTGAGTATTGACTTTACTTGTACTTACTTTTCATTCAGTTCATGCCATTGTTTAGGCATTTCATTCCAGACTTATATATATATTTCCAGTTGTATTGTAAAGAAATGTTGAATAAATAAAAATTGATGTTCATTTAAATCCATGTCTCTTGTGTATATTTTACTTTATAATGTTTAGTTGCGCTTAGCGTGTTTACTTCTGAATAAATACGTTGCGGACCTCGCCGCGTCCCTTCCCCGTATACCGGGAAGCGGGGCGTGACAGTAAGAATAGGATCGGTTAATTGGACATGAAAATATTCGTATTCAATAGAAGGGACATGATGGGTCGGAGAATCCAACCCATCTAACATAACGGGTTCATTTTCAACGATATTCTCATCACCGCTCTCACTAACACTTTCGGTCAAATCAAACGAATAGGTATTCAAGAATTCATAAATTCTATTATCCTCAATCGATGAATCACTTGGTTCACTTGATGGAGTTGGAAGGTTTGAAATATCAAGTGTAGTCGAATAAAGATCGGTTTAATTTGAAATGGTGTCAAGCTCTCTTTCACACTTACTGTTAGCAAAGTCAAACATGTTATTCTCGGGCACCTCATCACTTAAATTATGAAGCGGTTAAACATCGAATATATTCGGTTGAGGTGCAGGATGGAAGGTATCGAGATCAAAAGAATTGGTTTTGGTTTGACTTTGATGGATTTCTTGATCTTTGTCAATACTCAATTCCAACTCTACTTCAAGACTAGACATAGGTTGAGAAGAAATTCCAATGAAAGATTCTCTTTGAACCGTTGAACTTCCTAATTTGTTTTCAGAAGCACTGTCTAGATAAGGTGAAGAAGTTGAGTATGGTTGGGACGTGTCTAATTGTTGGCTACGGGCAAGTTCTATGTATTCCGCAATCGACATACGTTTATGATTT
Organism: Agapanthus africanus; assembly: GCA_030015575.1. Lineage (NCBI taxonomy): Eukaryota > Viridiplantae > Streptophyta > Magnoliopsida > Asparagales > Amaryllidaceae > Agapanthus > Agapanthus africanus. Next base: position 931,891,717 of record CM057337.1, on the reverse strand, counting down.
GCTGCATTAGCCTGAAGAGAAATGTTAAGAAGAGATGCTTTTAATTGTTGACTACGTGCGAGTTCAATATGTTTCGCAATCGACATGCGTTTCTTATTTGTCCCATTAGCCTCAAGATAAGTGTCAACATGAGAGCGTGTGAAACTTTGGTACCATGGATAAGAATTAGAAGGTTGTACCCAAGTTTCATAAACAGGATTAAGATCAACATTGTGATATGAAGAATATTGAGATTGGTTGGTTAGTTAGCGACTGGCAATTGCTATTTTTTCAGCAATGGTCATGGGTGTAAAAGATGTCATATTCGTCTCAAAACGAGTATCAATATTTTTATATGGAAATGATGGTGTTTGTTGTCCTAATGGTTTTGGATTAGTGAAAGGATTGAAACTTTGACTTTCATCCTTCGCAATATGCTCAGCGATGGACATGCGTTTAGAAGTTCCCTCACCCGCCTTAAACGGATTATCAACAAAAGAAGATGTGGAATTTTGATGTGGTTGATAGGACCTTGAGTGAGGTATCCAACTGTTCTTTTCCGCTTGCTCTATCCTATCTCTTAAAGACATGGTCAAGTCAGATTTTGTACCGAAGCAGTTACGAAAACAAGATATATCTGGTTCTGGATAGCAAAGCTCGGCAAGAGTTCGTCTGTTTGGGTTACCCATTATAAGAAAGTGAAGAGGGTGAAAAGATAATGATTTAAGCTCTTTTTTGGATTTTGAAAATTGTTTTGCTTTGAAAGAGGGATATGGGGCTTGACTCAACAAATCACAAAATGCACAATAACTCCCTTTGGTTTCCTAAGTCAAGTCACTAGACCCCTTCTAGACTTCTAAAGGACAAGTCGCAGGATCAATCCTCTACTACCTCCTTATCAATCTTGTAGCTAGGTAAGTGCCAGGTAAGTAGGAGGTATCCGTTATACGAATTACCGAAATAGCGGGCCTAATTAAGTAACCACTTTCCTTAGTCACACTTGTCTAGACACCATAAAAGAAATGCGGATAAGCAATAAATTACCCACGACCCTCCTCTGTCCTAATTGAGCGCGAATGTCCTTAGGGGATAAGTCTAGATATTTTTTTATTAAAGTAGGGTTATGCGTATGCATGTTTATGATTTATGGGGTTTAGGAAGGGTGATGAAATCCCCACATAATATGAATTTGGGTTTATTACCTCTTAATATCCGTTTTAGATATGCAAAACAAACCAAAATCTAAAACACGCAAAATGATTTTTGGCGGCAACGTTTGTAAAGAATCCTGCAGGTAGAATCAATTTATTGGAGTTTTAGAGCAGAGAGAAAGATCTTATAAAAATACCAGAGGATTTTGGGGTCGCAATTCACCCACAGTGTCGCGGTTCTGCCGCCAAACCACTAGTTCAGCCGCGGTTCTGCGGCGGTTTTGAGGGATCTTTTGCCAATATTTCTTCAACGCTCCCCTATACTCCTCTGGTCTAAGTTGAAATATCTGAATCTCAATTTCCTTGCTCCGGTTACTCCAGATTCCCTTGTAAAACTCGCACAATAATCGTTAAATACGCAAGATGCGTTTTTATTTTATTTTATGGTTGCCGGATTTTCTAAGAAATTGTCACGCCCCGCTTCCCGGTATACGACGAAGGGGACGTGACTGGTCCGCTACGTATTTACTCAGAAGAAAATACACTAAGCGTAACTAAGCAATATAAAATAAATTGTACACAAGAGACAAAGTATAGTAAAAACAGCAACTTTTATTTATTAACATTCTTTTGTACACTGCATGAAAAGTAAATACAACTGGAATAAAAGCAATGCCTAAATAAAGGCATAACAGGAAATGAAAAATACTGAATAGAAAAGGTACAATGTCTAGAGCTCAGGGTCTTCGCTGTACTGATCCAAGTCTTCTACAGTTGGCTCGATCTCTGACGGGCCCAAAACACCTGACGACATTCAAAGAAAAAAGAAATAGAATGTCGTCAGCGAACAGGTCGCTCGGTAAGTCCCAAACATAAGAGGAAAGTAGAATAGACAGAATAAGAAGGTATCTTATAGAATTGTATTATATTATTGTAATGCTGTGTTAACGCTGTTGTTTGTACCTTGGTACAGAAGGATGCCAGTGTATACAAGAGGGGTCTCTATATGCTAGAGACCAGGGCAAACGGAATGTACAAGGAACCGTTAAGCCACGGTACAACAGCAACGGAATATAGGTTAGGTGTCTTAATCTTACCGTCTCGTACCACTTTTAACACCTTCCGTACCAATCTACCCCTTAAACCCCGTAGTGTTTTGATTGTATTGTTGTGTTGTGTTGTATAGGTGGATGACTGACCAAAACCATGATATCAGTAAACGGATGTAACTGCATAATCATGTAAATGGAAAAACTGGATAATGGATGTATATTCATGGTTTGATTCAGTCAAGTTGTATAAATTGATAACTGGATTCATGGATTCATGTGTTCATATTGAATTAGAATATTATAGATTGTAGATTATACTTGAATCATATTCAAGTCAGATATAGTCAGACTCAAACCCGAGTCAGACAATTAGAAATGTAAATCGAAGTCTTGATTATTTCTTAAACCTATATTTACTCGGGTCCTAGGGTAATTTATAAAACTTGAGAGGGTTTTATGTAAAAATACTTTTATATAGTTTTCAAGATAAACCCCAAGTAATTATTATCGTCTTTAGAGTTGTAATCATTGTAGATTTTATATTAGTGATATTTCTATTGAGAATAACCTAATTCCATAAATAAAGGTATTTATTTGTAATTTTGATTTGTGTGGAATTCATGCTATTTTAGTGTAAAATTGATTCTTGTGATTTTTAGAAAAATATGGAATATTTATATCATAACAAAATAGGTATTTTAATGATAAATATACATATATTTATACAAAAATAATTTTAATATATTTTTTATATTCTAAAAATCTCATTTTCTCAAGATGTCGTATTTTAAATCTTTCGAGACGGGCCTTTTAAAGTTACCTTTCTCACTTGCCTAGCCTAGATACCACAAAGTCAGATTTAGATAAACGACTGATGTCCACAACTTATCCTAATTTCATAATAAGTGGTATTTATTTAAAAGTGTATCAATACTAAATCTTTTAGAAATGACTTTATTAAGTAAAGGGTATTTAAATGAAAATGTTTATTTTCCGTATTCTGAGTTCTCGAGGGTATCGTGTTAGGTTGTATGTGAGTGTGTGAGGAGGTAGGTCGTTACCTCATGATCTACTTAAGGGTATATCAAGTTTAATAGAGCTAAATGTAAAGTTGAAACAATGTGGTATTTAAGTGAAAAAATACGATAAATTGAAATATCTATCATTTCATGTGATGAAACTTGATCAATTTGGTTGATTAGTGTTTAATAGCCATCATGAGGAAGTTTAAGTATGATTGTATTAGTGAGAAGTGGAATTTTATAAGAAACCGAATCGGAAATCAGATTTGTTCCGATTCCGTCGGGTTTGTAAAACCGTATTTTTAGATAGAAGAGATAGGTAGAATTTAGGACTTACGGGTTTTAGGTCACACAAGAGAGTGAAAGGGAAGTAGAGGAACCGCCGGTGCGTCGATTCGTCGCCGAGAGTTCCTAGCACGATCGCCGGAAGTTCGCCGTAGATTTCTCCGGAGCTTCGCATTTCGCTCGTTTTCAAAGTACACAAGATTTCTTGAGATTTTGAAAGAGTGGGCTCAGAATTTTGGGATGAGAGGGTAGGGGGTAAGGGTGTATTTATAGGGTTAGGGTAGATGAAGAGTTAAATTGAAAAAATGTAAAAATAATGTGATGAATTGTAATAAAATGGAGTAAATGGGGTATTAAGAGCTCTCTGGAAACGATCTGGAAAATTGAAGTGTGCAGGGGGGTAGAGAATGCCAAGAGACAACTTTTTGGTGTTAACGACTCGGCCGACCGGCCGAGTCCAGCCGGCGGAGCCGTGCCGAGTCGGCCGGTCCGCCGGCCGAGTCGGCCGAGTCGGAGGTCAGGAAGGTGGGGGTCGTCTGGTGTAGCCTCTGGTATATTTAGTTTTTCATGTGTAGTGGAAAATTTGGGAGTTATCACGTGTTAACTGTTGAACTTCTAAAAAAATTTAAAACAAAATAATATTAAAAATAATGTGGGGTATGTGATTTGAACTCTAGTAGCTTGGTTCAGCAGTGCAAGGTATTACCAATGAGCTACAAGCTCCTTCTTGTAATTATGGAGTTATTTAATTACTTAAAATAATAGCAGGAAAAGTAAATACTCCAAGTGTACATTAAATTTAAAGTAATTTCTTGTACACTAAAAATGGAGTTATTACATTCTTGTAACTTGTAATTAAAAACAAAATAATTACTTATATCTTGTGCTCAGGCTAAAATACCCCTTTATGGATTTTGAAAAAAAATTTGTATAGAAAAGTGTATAGGAAAATTAGGATTGTTACATTCTACGCTCCTTATAAAAATTTCGTCCTCGAAATTTGTAAAAGGAAAGTGTAACAAATTTAAGAAAAGTGTGGTGACTGAAGTACTGACACTGTGTAAAAAAAATAACAAGGTGGTGCAAAGGTTTTTTAAAAAATGCGAAAAATGTGTGAAGGAATGAAAGAATGCGAAGGTTTTGGTAAGATTGTAAAAGAGGTGAGGGAATTTTGGGTTAGTACAGATTCAAAATATATAATTCAAAGAATATGAAATGATAAGATTCAAGAGGTATGAATTGTAAAGAATGTTTTAGTTACTGGTTCTTGTGTTTTATATTGCTTATGGATCCATACAGCTCTGACTTGCATGGGCCGCCGACAAAACTTGTCACGCCCCGCTTCCCGGTATACTGCGAAGGGGACGCGACTGGTCCGCTACGTATTTACTCAGAAATAAATACGCTAAGCGTAACTAAGCAATATAAAATAAATTGTACACAAGAGACCAGATATAGTAAAAACATCAAATTTTATTTATTAACATTTTTTTGTACAATGCATGAAAAGTAAATACAACTGGAATAAAAGCGATGCCTAAACAATGGCATAACAGGAAATGAAAAATACTGAATAGAAAAGGTACAATATCTAGAGCTCAGGGTCTTCACTGTACTGATCCAAATCTTCTGCAGTTGGCTCGATCTCTGACGGGTCCAAAACACCTGACGACATTCAAAGAAGAAAGAAATAGAATGTCGTCAGCGAACAGGTCGCTCGGTAAGTCCCAAAGATAAGAGGAAAATAGAATAGACAGAATAAGAAGGTATCTTATAGAGTTGTATTATATTGTTGTAATATTGTGTTAAAGCTGTTGTTTGTAGTTTGGTACAGAAGGATGCCAGTGTATACGAGAGGGGTCTCTATATGCTAGAGACCAGGGTAAACGGAATGTACAAGGAACCGTTAAGCCACGGTACAGCAGCAACGGAATATAGGTTATGTGTCTTAATCTTACCGTCTCATGCCACTTTTAACACCTTCCGTACCAATCTACCCCTTAAACCCCGTAGTGTTTTGATTGTATTGTTGTGTTGTATTGTATAGGTGGATGACTGACCAAAACCATGATATCAGTAAACGGATATAACTGCATAATCATGTAAATGGAATAACTGGATAATGGATGTATATCCATGGTTTGATTCAGTCAAGTTTTATAGATTGATAACTGGATTCATGGATTCATGTGTTTATATTGAATTAGAATATTATAGATTGTGGATTGTATTTGAATCATATTCAAGTCAGATATAGTCAGACTCAAACCCGAGTCAGACAGTTAGAAATGTAAATCGAAGTCTTGATTATTTCTTAAACATATATTTACTAGGGTCCTTAGGGTAATTTATAAAACTTGAGGGGGTTTTATGTAAAAATACTTTTATATAGTTTTCAAGATAAACCCCAAGTAATTATTATCGTCTTTAGAGTTGTAATAATTGTAGATTTTATATTAGTGATATTTCTATTGAGAATAACCTAATTCCATAAATAAAGGTATTTATTTGTAATTTTGATTTGTGTGGAATTCATGGTATTTTAGTGTAAAATTGATTCTTGTGATTTTTAGAAAAATGTGGAATATTTATATCATAACAAAATAGGTATTTTAATGATAAATATACATATATTTATACAAAAATAATTTTAATATATTTTTTATATTCTAAAAATCTCATTTTCTCAAGATGTCGTATTTTAAATCTTTCGAGACCGAATGCTCCTTGCGGAGATCTGAATCTTGCACTACTAAGGCCGAGGATGTGCGATAATCCACACCATCCCGAACGGGTTCCCCAAAATGGGTTGTAGCAGCGCTTTGCAAAGATTGTATAAATACTAAATCGTTTAGAAAACGGTTTTATGAAATAAATGGTATTTATTTGTAAAGATATCAATTTTCCGTATTCTATGTTTTAGGGTCTCCTAAGTCAACTAGACTATTCCTAACTGGTCCAAAATGACAAGTTGTGAGATATCTCAAATCGCCTCTTCACCGTCAATTGTGGCCAGGTAAGTACAAATGAAGAAAGAAGGGATCTGCTCACGAATCACCGTGAGACGGGCCTTTTAAAGTTACCTTTCTCACTTGCCTAGCCTAGATACCACAAAGTCAGATTTAGATAAACGACTGATGTCCACAACTTATCCTAATTTCATAATAAGTGGTATTTATTTAAAAGTGTATCAATACTAAATCTTTTAGAAATGACTTTATTAAGTAAAGGGTATTTAAATGAAAATGTTTATTTTCCGTATTCTGAGTTCTCGAGGGTATCGTGTTAGGTTGTATGTGAGTGTGTGAGGAGGTAGGTCGTTACCTCATGATCTACTTAAGGGTATATCAAGTTTAATAGAGCTAAATGTAAAGTTGAAACAATGTGGTATTTAAGTGAAAAAATACGATAAATTGAAATATCTATCATTTCATGTGATGAAACTTAATCAATTTGGTTGATTAGTGTTTAATAGCCATCATGAGGAAGTTTAAGTATGATTGTATTAGTGAGAAGTGGAATTTTATAAGAAACCGAATCGGAAATCAGATTTGTTCCGATTCCGTCGGGTTTGTAAAACCGTATTTTTAGATAGAAGAGATAGGTAGAATTTAGGACTTACGGGTTTTAGGTCACACAAGAGAGTGAAAGGGAAGTAGAGGAACCGCCGGTGCGTCGATTCGTCGCCGAGAGTTCCTAGCACGATCGCCGGAAGTTCGCCGTAGATTTCGCCGAAACTTCGCCTTTCGCTCATTTTCAAAGTACACAAAATTTTTTGAGATTTTGAGAGAGTGGGCTCAGAATTTTGGGATGAGAGGGTAGGGGGTAGGGGTGTATTTATAGGGTTAAGCTAGGGTTAGGGTAGATGAAGAGTTAAATTGAAAAAATGTAAAAATAATGTGATAAATTGTAATAAAATGGAGTAAATGGGGTATTAAGAGCTCTCTGGAAACGATCTGAAAAATTGAAGTGTGCAGAGGGGTAGAGAATGCCAAGAGACAACTTTTTGGTGTTGACGACTCGGCCGACCAGCCGAGTCCGGCCGATCCGCCGTCCGAGTCGGCCGAGTCGGAGGTCAGGGAGGTGGGGGGTCGTCTGGTTTAGCCTCTGGTATATTTAGTTTTTCATGTGTGGTTGAAAATTTGGGAGTTATCACGTGTTGACTGTTGGACTTCTAAAAAAATTTAAAACAAAATAATATTAAAAATAATGTGGGGTATGTGATTTGAACTCTGGTGGCTTGGTTCAGCAGTGCAAGGTATTACCAATGAGCTACAAGCTCTTTCTTGTAATTATGGAGTTATTTAATTACTTAAAATAATAGCAGCAAGAATAAATACTTCAAGTATACATTAAATTTAAAGTAATTTCTTGTACACTAAAAATAGAGTTATTACATTCTTGTAACTTGTAATTAAAAACAAAATAATTACTTATATCTTGTGCTCAGGCTAAAATACCCCTTTATGGATTTTGAAAAATATTTGTAAAAATTTGGGGTTATTACATTCTTGTATGGATTTTGAAAAATAATTACGAAAATATTTTGAAAAATATTTGTAAAAATTTGTATAGTAAATTTGGAGGAAAATTACGACCGTTTTCCCGGCAACGGCGCCATTTGATTGATCTGCTAAAAAGTATTTTCGTAAAGTAACCGCAATCAAGAAGGTGTCGCTAGTTGCTAGCCGCGATGAGTACGGGTTGTCCGCAGGAAAACGTGAACTCTTTTCTTAGTTTAGACGAGTTGATTAAAGAAGGGTGATTGTTTGTCGTTACGGATATAGAATTTATAAAGAAAAGGCTTGTAGGGTTCATAGGACTTAGTAATAATGGATGAATAATTAAAATGACTCTTTTTATCTTTTAATAGTTTAAAACTAGATCGATAGTGATAAATGGAGATTAGGGTTCTTGGAAGAAATTAGGGTTTCCCCACTACTAACACTTGTCCTTGCATTGATCTCTATTCATGTCTAGCCCTTAACAAAACAAGTGTTAAACCAATCTCAAATCGTGGTCGTGACTATCAATAAATTGGTAGCACGTCCGATAAGGAGATTAATATTTATTTTGCTAAACTTTATAAACTTTAATGTATAAAAGAAATTAAAAGATTTTATCATCCATTGTTCTACCCTATCCTATGAAGCCTAGCAAGTTAGGAATTACTCGCTCATGGCTAAAGATTTAGAAGAGATGTTGAAGAAGAATGAAAATATAGTTAAGATGCAGAAAGTAAGTGCAAAAATTAATTGCAAAAAGAATAATAAAAACACTATCTTTATTAATCAACTATTGCATTAGATCTCTCTCTTGTAGGAGGTAGATGAATAGACGATCATCACTCGGATACGTAGACCTCTTGCATCTCTTGATCTCATCGATGATGATATTTAATGTGCAGCTCTCGGTCCTATATATAGTCACCGAAACCAGAAAGCCTAGATTCCCTATATGATTATATGTTGTTAAGATCCATAATACAAAATTTCACATCCTACGGCTACAAACATGCCACGGATCCGCCGCACATCCCCTACATTTGTCACCTTTCCGCCGCAACCTAGTTGAATCAGGATTTAGGATTTTTTCTGGTATTTTGTATGGATATTTGGAGATCCTATCGATGTCTGGATTCTGAGAATAATGCTCTGAGCCTCTACCATTGCTAGATCTCATGATTTGCTTCAATAATTTGGCAAATTCGATTCCGACATCCTGATTTATCTCGGATCTCTTGGATTCCAGACCTGAGCTAATATATGCACAATATCTCAAGTCATAGTGTTAGTAGTATTTGGTATTTTTGAGATATTATTCTAACCATTTTATATGATATTAAATCTTAAGAATATTGATTAGAAATATTTGATATGATATGCATATTTTAATTACTAATATTTTCATTTAAATATTATATGCATATATTTTCCCTAATTATTTTAATTAAAATGTAGAAATATATGATAATAAACTTTTTTACAAATAAACCCACATATGTTTTATATTTATAATAAACATCTTTTAGTATCTAACAATAGTATGGAAAATATTCATTCAAATGTGCAATAGTTTAGATTAATCACCTAGTAAGGTCCATTGATAGACGGTTAAATGGATACTTCGTTATCTAAAAAGTTCTAGAGGTGTTGGTTTATGTTTCAATAAGTATGTTGATCTCACTTGCAGTGTTGTTGGCTATTCAGATTCTGATTTTGCGGGTGATCTCAATAAAAAATCTCTGATAACTTATGTCTTTACTCTTTCCTGTTCTGCTATTAGTTGGAAGGTTACTCTTCAGCCGACAGTTGCTTTGTCTACTATAGAGGCAGGGTACATGCCAGTGACGGAAGCTATAAAGGGAGTTAATTGGATACGTGGTTTGGTTTCTGATCTCGGTTTACATCAAGATGTGACTATGGTGTTTTGTGACAGCCAGAGTGCTATACATTTGAGTAAACATAAAATGTATCACGAGAGAACCAAACACGTCATACATTTCTTTATTTGGGAGATTAAAGTCATCAAAGTTGAAAAGATTGGCACTGCGGATAATCCCACAGATATGATGACAAAGCCGTTACCTTCCCGCAAATTCGAATATTGTCTCGACCTGATCAATGTTCGGCGCGATGTTGTTGGATGAGCACGTCCGGGAATTTTAGCCAAGACACCAAGAATTCCTAAAAGATATAGTGAAATAAGTTAAGATGGAGATTTGTTGGATAACTCAAACCTAACCATGACCTAACTTTTTATTTCATTGTCCTGATTTGGGCTACACCTCATGCGCACTCTTTTCCCCACATGCATAGGCAATCTCATTAATACATTCACTGTTATTGAGTAAATGAGTTTGTACTCTTATTTGCTAGTGAGGGGGATACTGCATATAATTTGAGAGAAGATTGAAAGCACAACGCGTGCGTGAGGTGCTTTCTTTCTTGTTTTATGCTACTATTGTCGAGCGAGTTTTTTTTTTTTTGGAGAACAAAGAGTGAGAGGGAAAATAGAATGCTTTGTAAAAAGAGTTTGTGCTCTCATTTGGTTTCCCTTGTTTGAGTGTACTTTTTGTGAGTGTGTTCTCTTTGTAGCAAGGCTTGGATGAGATTGAGAGTATTGTAACTCTTTTGTGTGCTGCTCTTCGAGATAATAAAATCCTGCTACTGCTGTTTTCGCCCGTGGACGTAGGTCGAATGAGCCGAACCACGTTAAATCGTGTATGCTGTCCATTTTCAATTCCGCAATTGATGTGTGCTCTATTTTATGTGACGTATATTTGTGTTGGAAACCCGTTTGTCGTAACACAAATAGTGGTGGCTTATTGTGAACAAGAAGGATAAATTGTGGATTCCGCTTATTGCTCCCTACAGAAGAAGGAAGAAGCTTAGTTTTGGCGAAAAACCAAAGTAGAGGGTATCATATTTTTGGAAAGGGGTGAGGTCTATGGGGGAATTCTTTTTTGCTAGCTTCAATGTGCGTATTGGGGATGGGAGGGTGTTCCATTTTGGAAGAATAGTTGGACTGGGGACACTAAACTGCAAAATGAGTTTTCAAGGCTATTCCTTATGGCCCATTAATATTTTTTTTAATTTAAAGGGATCATTGATCTATCCATCAAGATTATAGCTTTCAATTGAAGAGCATTATATGTCCTTATTCTCCTTGATATCATTTTTCAACCCACGTACACCTGCGCAACAGCAAAACAAGAGTGTTGCAAAAAAAAATTTAACCAATTTTACTTAATCCATAGCTTAACATTAGAGTATTAATTCATATTAGAAAAGAGAATAAGTAATATTCGAACCACCATCATATAATCAATAATGAAGCTTGGAAATTACACTAAAAGCTTAAGATTATCATCAAAAATATAAGGCAGTAAAATTAATAGCTATAGTTACCAGAATCAAAAGAGGATTATAAAGAATAATCATTTTAATGTACACTCCACAGTATGATGAGGAAGTTAATATGAAGTAGAAAACCAAGACAAACATAAGCTTTTAGTTTATTGATGAGCATACCATATGCTAAAACAAGGAAAAGGCCACCAACCTATAGTTGCTTAGCTATTTTAATAAAAATAATTGGTCACGAAAATACAACACCAGGACTTAATTGAAAGCTCAAGACATGGAAAAAAATAATAATTGACGAAAAAAGAGCCAGGTCCGACATAAGATCTAATAAGCCTTTATCAGAAAAAAAATCTCAACAAAAACCTTTACAATTCATCAAAGTTTCATAAAAATAATTTGCATCCAATTAGCCCCCAGAGAAGGAAACTCTCACTTAATTTAGCCACTACAGAAAGATAAAATCCTTGACAATTCCTTAAATTTTCATTTAAAAAAATTGGCACATTAAGAAGACATGCTTGTAAGGTTAGTTATGCTGGCACTAATTCTGTTGAATGATGAATTTGAGTAAACAAAAATTTATGACCAGCATTAAAAGAAGTCTCCGGCTGTGATCCATCAGGCATAAATTTGCAGTGGCTTAAAGTAGCCCATTGGTGAGATCCAGAAGCGTCTTCCATTTATGAGGGGTGGCTAATTTATTCCGTCTATTATCTCAAAAAAAACCAAACATAAATTTATATGCTAAAAGAGTGTGATACAAAGGAATTGAAACCCACTTCTTTTAAACTGCATTTATTGTTTTATCTTGCACATTTTAACTAGGATAATAGAGATCATGAGTCTCATCTCTTTCTATTCAACAGAAAAGATGGTGTTTCACTATAAATAAATTTAAAAAATACAATCTTCTAACACCTCATGGCACTAGTCTATGGAATATACATGTTTATGTAATTTATTTATATGGGGAAAAGGTATTCAGATAAGATTTCTTGAACACTTGCCATAAATTTCTATACTGACATCTTACTTGCAATATTTTTGTCTTTTGAATGTTGATTTTCCTGAAGAGTGATTTGTGATTTACATGATCATAGGTTATATATATTCCTCATGGACGGTACAACACTAGGTAGAATTTTGTGTGGGAGAGTCAAAATAGAGTCACATAAACTTTGACTATACGTACCTTCGCACACACTGGTTGACCGACTTTAGGAGAAGACCGACTCTCAAAACTAGTTTTTCCTCAATAAATACTAAAAGACTCTAGCTTACTGGAACAACAACAAAGAGTTTAGTCTTTTGATAATTCACTTGCTTACTGGTTAATGATGTATATATCTATACACTGGCAAAAATTATCTTTGATTTTAACCATTTGTCAAGAACCACGTTACCGTAAACTTTAATTGTTAAGTTATGGGCTGACACAATGTATATCAAACTAACATGATACTTAACAATGCCTCTCGCATGAGCATTTTCATGTAGAAAGAGATCTAAATAAACAGGATAAATGAGTAAAATTGAAAATGATTAGATTTGAACACAAGACCTCTTGAAACATTTTGTTTTTAGATACATGTTAAAACCCATTTTATCCAATAATTTAAACTGTTAGGTTGTGTGATAAATACTGACATAATGCTCAACAGAACCTTCAGAAAAATACAAGTAGACCAAAGAAACATAATAATAGACCTACCTCATTACCACATCTGATGGAGACACCAGTACAAAGACCCCAATAGTCAAGTCATTGGATGGATAATGGAAACAGACAAACTCCATTTACAAAAAAGAATGATTTGCTTTGTACTTTTCAACAACTTACGTGGTTCTCATCATGTCATCACATTCCAAACAAACAACAACGGTGTCTTTTATCCCTGCCATACAGGATAGGATAGGGTACATGAACCAACATGAGAATCATGCCGGATCCAGCATATGAATCCGCCGTCTCCATTCACTCCTATCGAATAATATATTTTCATTGAGGTCTTTGGCAACCATATCTTTTCGTATCACCTTCATCCATATTTTTTTCGGTCTCCCTTTCGCTCTTTTGATATTACCTATATCGAAAGTATCCATTGGTCGAACCGGTGCTTTTATAGGTCTGCGTTGCACATAACCAAAGCATCTTAGCCGGTTTTCCCACAACTTCTCCTCCACAGGTGCTACACCAACTTTTGCACGAATATTCTCATTTCGCACATTATCTTTTCTAGTATTACCATATATCCAACGAAACATGCGCATCTCAACTACGTGCATCTTCTGTGTATGATGTTTCTCAGGAGCGCAGCATTCTGTACCATATAATAAAGCAGGCTGAGAAGCGCTCCGATATAACTTCCCTTTCAATCTTAATGGAAAGTTACGATCGCACAAAATCTCTGTTGTGCTCCTCCATTTCAACAAAGCAGCTTGGATCCTTTGATTGACATCGCTATCGATCTTCCCATCTTTTTGAATGATGGAACCTAGATATGTAAACTTATCACTCGGTGGTGTCTCTTGCCTATCCAGTGTTATAGCACTGTGATCTCGACTTCTATGTCTGCTAAATTTGCAACGTATATATGTTGTCTTGGACATGCTCAATCTGAACCCCTGAGATTCCAACGTTTGCCTCCATAACTCCAATTTGGCATTAACCCCTGCTTTCGTCTCATTTACTAAAATAATATTATCAGCGAATAGCATACACCAAGATACATCATCTTGGATAGTTCTAATAAGCTCATCCATCGCGATGGTAAACAGGAATGGACTTAATATAGATTCTTGATGTAAGACAATTGTAATCGGAAAATCGCTCATTAGGCTGCCGCAAATTTTGACATTTTCCACTGCTCCTTCGTACATGTTCAACGTACTTGACTAGGACCCCCTTCTTAATCATCGTCCCCCATAATAGCTCTATAGGTATCTTGTCGTACGTTTTTTCTAAATCAATAAATAACATATGTAAATCTCTTCTCTTCCGAAAACACTCGACAAGTTAACGAAACAAATGAATAGTCTCTGTTGTCGATATTTCAAGCATGAACCCAAACTGATTCTCTGTTATCTTAACATCCTTTCTTAACCTATGTTCAATCATTCTCTTCTAAAGGTTCATGGCGTGACACATAAGTTTTATTCTACAGTAGTTTGAGCGATTTTGAATGCACCATTGTTCTTATAGATAGGTAAGAGGGTACTTTTTCTTCACTTATTTGGCATCTTTTTGGTTTACCGAATCTTATTAAATTTGTCAATCATTTAACACTTATCTCGTCTAAGCATTTCCAAATCTCGATAGGAATTCCGTCTGGACCAACGACTTTTTTTTGATTTCATTCTCTTCAAATTCTATTTAATCTCAGGTACTCTTATTTTACGCATGAAATCACGGTTTATATTTTGAAGTTGAATGACAAGTCTATCCAAATTCTTAATAAAACTCTCTTTAAACAATTTGTCAAAATAATCTTTCCACCTTCTCTTGATACCCTTATCACATTCCAAACACAACTAAATAAAACAAATCTTTAGCAGAGACCTTGGATCTTCTAGAGACCTTGGATCTTCCGCCTATCATTTCACCTTATTCAGGATCATCACATTGTCATCACCGCTATCTGGTACGTGCACTGCACATAAAAGGAATATCCTGTAGTTAGTTATTTTCGGGAAAATTATAGTTTTCTGTAGCGGAAAAGGTTTATTTCTTTACAAAAAATTTCCATAGCAATGGCCGTAAATCTACACAACCTTTCTGATTTCATTTTTAAAATGTTATATAATTCCCCCAAAAGATTTACAATAAGTAAACCAGAAATCAATGGCAAACAAGAGTAAACAAAATATGCACAGCTGTTGCATCACTCGTCTCATCTTCTTTCTGGGGCGAATTGTGGCAAAATTTAACCACACAGAAATAAAGAGGATATATAAATTTAAAGTAATTACCCTTTCAAGAAAGTGTCATGTTGCATCCAGTGACATGGTTAATGAGATTTCTAGAGAACTATGCTAGCAAAATTTAAATTGTAAATTTATTTTTTTTGTGATTTCGCATATCATCTCTAATCTCTTACACTTAACACGATGATCCTGTGGTTCATTGTCCAAATCATAGCGTTCTACTGTGCCACATGTGAGCACAAAGAAACCGCAAGGGCGTATTGAATTGGACCACATCAAATTAGGGTGGCTCCATAACACAAGCCTTGAAGATGGATTTATGCGTGTTGAGAGAAGAGGAAGAAACAAAACATGGGCCTTTGTGGTCCCTAGAAAACTTAAAAAGTCTAAATTTCTCTTTACTACCATGAACTACAGGCGCTTTCCCGAATGATACCATGAGTTTCTAAAATGATGAAATGATACCATGAACATTCAACGTATCAAAAGACCCCCGACGGCGTTAGCAGAAAATTACAAAACGACCATAATACCCCTCCATTATTAATCAGCATTTTTAGCTTTTAGTTTTTATTTTTGGTATTATATCGAAGGGGTATTATAGTCTTTTAGCAATCTTTTGTTAACACTGTCAGGGGTCTTATGATACTCTAAAAATTCATGGTATGATTTTAATTCACCATTTTAGAAGTCTATGGCGCCATTTGGTGAGAGTAGCTAAAGTCGACGATAGAATACAGACTTCTGGCTAATTTAAATATATACTTCCAGCTATGAAAACCCCTATGAATTAAATGCTTTGATTCTCATTCAGTCTTTTTATTTCTTAAGTTAGGATGTGGTATCAATCAATCAAATGATCAAAACAGAGAAACAGGAACCCAAATATTCTCCATAAAAACAGAACCCAAATAGTGGTGGCTTATTGTGAACAAGAAGGATAAATTGTGGATTCCGCTTATTGCTCCCTGCAGAAGAAGGAAGAAGTTTAGTTTTGGCGAAACACCAAAGCAGAGGGTGTCATATTTTTGGAAAGGAATGAGGTCTATGGGGGAATTCTTTTTTGGTAGCTCCAATGTGCGTATTGGGGATGGGAGGGTGTTCCATTTTGGAAGAATAGTTGGATTGGGGACCCTAAACCACAAAATGAGTTTTCAAGGCTATTCCTTATGGCCCACTAATTTTTATTTTTTTTTAATTTAAAGGGATCATTGATCTATCCATCAAGATTATGCTTTCAATTGAAGAGCATCATGTCCTTATTCTCCTTGATTTCATTTTTCAACCCACGTACACCTGCGCAACAGCAAAACAAGAGTGTTGCAAAAAAATAATTAACCAATTTTACTTAATCCATAGCTTAACATTAGAGTATTAATTCATATTAGAAAAGAGAATAAGTAATATTCGAACCACCATCATATAATCAATAATGAAGCTTGGAAATTACACTAAAAGCTATATTGTTAAGATTATCATCAAAAGTATAAGGCAGTAAAATTAATAGCTATAGTTACCAGAATCAAAAGAGGATTATAAAGAATAATCATTTTAATGTACACTCCACAGTATGATGAGGAAGTTAATATGAAGTAGAAAACCAAGACAAACATAAGCTTTTAGTTTATTGATGAGCATACCATATGCTAAAACAAGGAAAAGGCCACCAACCTATAGTTGCTTAGCTATTTTAATAAAAATAATTGATCACGAAAATACAACAGCAGGACTTAATTGAAAGCTCAAGACATGGAAAAAAAAAAAAAATTGACGAAAAAAGAGCCAGGTCCGACATAAGATCTAATAAGCCTTTATCAGAAAAAAAATCTCAACAAAAACCTTTACAATTCATCAAAGTTTCATAAAAATAATTTGCATCCAATTAGCCCCCAGAGAAGGAAACTCTCACTTAATTTAGCCACTACAGAAAGATAAAATCCTTGACAATTCCTTAAATTTTCATTTAAAAAAATTGGCACATTAAGAAGACATGCTTGTAAGGTTAGTTATGCTGGCATTAATTCTGTTGAATGATGAATTTGAGTAAACAAAAATTTATGACCAGCATTAAAAGAAGTCTCCGGCTGTGATCCATCAGACATAAATTTGCAGTGGCTTAAAGTAGCCCATTGGTAAGATCCAGAAGCGTCTTCCATTTATGAGGGATGGCTAATTTATTCCGTCTATTATCTCAAAAAAAACCAAACATAAATTTATATGCTAAAAGAGTGTGATACAAAGGAATTGAAACCCACTTCTTTTAAACTGCATTTATTGTTTTATCTTGCACATTTTAACTAGGATAATAGTGATCATGAGTCTCATCTCTTTCTATTCAACAGAAAAGATGGTGTTTCACTATAAATAAATTTAAAAAATACAATCTTCTAACACCTCATGGCACTAGTCTATGGAATATACATGTTTATGTAATTTATTTATATGGGGAAAAGGTATTCAGATAAGATTTCTTGAACACTTGCCATAAATTTCTATACTGACATCTTACTTGCAATATTTTTGTCTTTTGAATGTTGATTTTCCAGAAGAGTGATTTGTGATTTACATGATCATAGGTTATATATATTCCTCATGGACGGTACAACACTAGGTAGAATTTTGTGTGGGAGAGTCAAAATAGAGTCACATAAACTTTCACTATGCGTGCCTTCGCGCACACTGGTTGACCAACTCTAGGAGAAGACCGACTCTCAAAACTAGTTTTTCCTCAATAAATACTAAAAGACTCTAGCTTACTGGAACAACTACAAAGAGTTTAGTCTTTTGATAATTCACTTGCTTACTGGTTAATGATGTATATATCTATACACTGGCAAAAATTATCTTTGATTTTAACCATTTGTCAAGAACCACGTTACCGTAAACTTTAATTGTTAAGTTATGAGCTGACACAATGTATATCAAACTAACATGATACTTAACAATGACTCTCGCATAAGCATTTTCACGTAGAAAGAGATCTAAATAAACAGGATAAATGAGTAAAATTGAAAATGATTAGATTTGAATACAAGGCCTCTTGAAACCTTTTATTTTTAAATACATGTCAAAAACCATTTTATCCAAAATTTTAAACTGTTAGGTTGTGTGATAAATACTGACATAATTTAATAGCACCTTGAGAAAAATACTAGTAGACCAAGGAAACATAATAATAGACCTACCCCATTACCACATCTGATGGAGACACCAGTACAAAGACCCCAATAGTCAAGTCATTGGATGGATATGGAAACACAGAAATTCCATTTACCAAAAAGAACGATTTGCTTTGCAATTTTCAACAACTTCCATGGTTCCCATTTCTTCATATTCCAAACGAATAACAGATGGGCCTTCTATCCCAAGCATACGGTATAGGGTATATGAACCAACATGAGAATCATGCCAGGTCCAGCACATGAATCCTCCGTCTCCATTCACTTCTATCGAATAATATACTTTCATTGAGTTTTTTGGCAACCATATCTTTTCGTATCACCTTTATCCATGTTTTCTTCGGTCTCCCTTTCACCCTTCTGATATTATCTATATCGAGAGTATTCATTCGTCGAACCGGTGCTTTTATAGGTCTGCGTCGCACATGACCAAACCATCTTAGCCGGTTTTCCTACAACTTCTCCTCCACAGGTGTTATATCAACTTTTGCACGAATGTTCTCATTTCACACCTTATCTTTTCTAATGTTACCACGCATCCAACGAAGCATGCGCATCTCCGCTACGAGCATCTTCTGTGTATGACGCTTCTTAGGAGTCCAGCATTCTATACCATATAATAAGACAGGCCGAGTAATGCTCCGATAAAACTTCCCTTTCAATCTTAACGAAAAGTTACGATCGTACAAAATCTTTGCTGTACTCCTCCATTTCAACCAAGCAGACTGAATCCTTTGATTGACATTGCTATCGATCTTCCCATCTTTTTGAATGATGGAACTTATATATCTAAACTTATCGCTCTGTGATATCTCTTAATCATCCAGTGTTATACCACTGTTGTTTCGACTTCTCTGTTTGCTAAATTTGTAATGCATATATATTGTTTTGGACCTACTCAATCTGAACCCCCGAGATTCCAACGTTTACCCCCATAACTCTAATTTGGCATTAACCCATGTTTTCGTCTCATTTACTGGAATAATACCATCAGCGAATATCATACACCAAGATATCTCATTTTGGATAGTTCTGGTAAGCTCATCCATCATGATGGTAAACATGAATGGATTTAATGCAGATCTTTGATAGAAGCCAATTGTAATCGGAAAATCGCTCGTTAAGCTGCCATAAGTTCTTACATTTGCCACTACTCCGTCGTACATGTTCTTGATTATATCAATGTACTTGACCAGGACTCTCTTCTTCGTCATTGTCCCCCATAATACCTCTTTAGGTATCTTTCGTACGCTCTCTCTAAGTCAATAAATAACATATGTAAATCTCCTCTCTTGAAAACGCTCAACAACTTAACGAAGCAAATGAATAGGCTCCGTTGTCGATATTTCAGGCATGAAACCAAACTGGTTCTCTGTTATCTTAACATCCTTTCTTAAGCTATGTTCAATCACTATCTCCCAAAGTTTTATGCTACGACACAAAAGTTTTATTCCACGATAGTTTGAGCAATTTTGAATGCACCATTGTTCTTGTAGAAAGGTAAAAGAGTACTTTTCCTCCACTCATTTGGCATCTTTTTAGTCTGTCAAATCCTATTAAACAGATCTGTCGATATTATAACCTTTTAGTAATCTTTCATTAACGCCGTCGGGGGTCTTTTGATACTCTAAAAGTTCATGATATCATCATTTTAGAAGTGCATGGTACCATTTGGTGAAAGTCCCTATGAATTTAATGCTTGAAGCTATGAAAACCCCTACGAATATGCAATCTCTCTCCCCTCGTCTTACTATAAGATTTAGATGGGTAATAACCTATTCAGAACTATTTATTCACACATTTATATGGAAATTGAAGGCTATACACACGCACACACAAATCCATTAAATATATCATCATTCGGGGGTGGGGGGTTGGCGGGGGTTGGTGGAAATAGATACTAGAAAATCGATATATTGGCGTGCATCACACGTTCTTAAATCTAGTGATAGTAAAGATATCCCCTTGTCATTGCCACTTGTAACCGGGCATGGCCTGAAGGGGCGATCAAAGTCTAGCTTTTGATTGTTATTCAGTCTTTTTATTTCTTGGGTCAGGATGTGGTATCAATCAGTCAAATGATCAAAACAGAGAAACAGAACCCAAATAAATATTCTACATAAAAATGACTGTCCTTTTCTAACACCGCCTTTCCTTCCACCAAAATTCCACAAAAGAGGCAACCAGTTGACAAACTCGTTGACTCGACACCTTCTCTTCTCATTAAATACTACCAAACTCTTCACCAACAAGCAACAAAACTTGTGATCACCTTCAACAACAACAAAAACAAAGTATCATCATTATTATTATTATTACCCAATGAACTCACCACCTGTCTCTATTCTGCTGCTCTGTTGCCTGCTTCTCACTTCAACATCGGCGGCATCGCTCAATAAAACAAGTCTAAATTCCCAAGTGAAGTCTCTCCTTCACTGGAAATCAAGACTGCAAGACCAATCCCCGCTCTCTTCATGGACCCTCACCAGGCCGCCTTGCTCGTGGGCTGGGCTCACTTGCGGCACCCGCTTCAACTCTTCGGGCTCGGTCCTGATCATGGGGCTCGCTCTCCCCAAGCTCCACCTCGCCGGCCGTCTCGACTCATTCGACTTCGTTCCGTTCTCCGAGTCTCTCGTTTACCTCGACCTCTCTGATAACTCTCTCCATGGGTCCATTCCTCAAAGCATCGGCTCGCTTTATAAACTAACCGAGCTGCAATTACAAGGCAACCAGCTCAACGGGACCATTCCTGACCGCATAGGCCAGCTTCGAAGCCTGGCTGCACTTGCTTTGTTCTCCAACAACTTAACCGGCCCAATACCTCCCTCGTTTTGCAACCTTACCAGCCTATCCGCAGCTTCTCTGCATACGAATCAAATCACCGGTCGAATTCCTTCGGATATTGGAAACCTGAAGAACCTTACAGGACTTGATCTGTCCGACAACTTTCTTACGGGCCAGATTCCCCGGTCGTTTGGAACGCTGGTGAACTTGCAGGTCTTGTTTCTGTTTGACAACGGGTTATCTGGTGAGGTTCCATCGGAGATCGGTGACGCGATCGGGCTAGGCGATTTGCGGCTCAACGGCAACTCTTTTGTAGGCTCTATTCCTTCCAGTATCGGAAAGCTTGTGATGCTACAAAATCTGACTCTTTTTGGGAACGGCCTTTCCGGCAGGATCCCTAATGAGATGGGGAACTTGAAAGAGCTTCAGGTCTTGAGCTTGCAGGATAACAACCTCACCGGTCCTATTCCACCGTCGCTGGGTAACCTGACCAATCTTTATCTTTTATATCTGTACGGCAATCAGCTTTCCGGTCCGATCCCCTCGGAGATCGGAAATCTTGTGAACTTGATGCATTTGATACTTTATGACAATTATCTCATCGGTCCGATCCCTTCTAGCTTCAAAAACTTAACCAGCCTCCAACTCTTGTTCCTTCAAAACAATCGGCTTTCCTCCTCCATTCCTCCGGAACTCGGTGGGCTTGATAGCTTGTCGGGGTTAAATATTACGGGAAACAAACTGACAGGTCCAATTCCACAATCGTTTGGCAATATGACATCGCTCGTCCATTTGTCCCTCGCTGGCAATCAAATCTCTGGTTCGATTCCTTCTGAGCTGGGAAATCTAGCTAACCTTAATGGGATAAATCTTGCCGACAATCGTATTACTGGCTCTATTCCTTCGACTCTTGGGAATTTGAAGAGGTTGAGCATGCTGGCCGTTCCGAGTAACCAGCTCTCGGGTCCAATTCCAAGAGAATTGGGTTATATTCCTGGTTTGAAAAGGCTAATTCTTGAGATAAACAAGCTCCAGGGGCCAATCCCTTCATCTTTGGGTAATCTGAGTAGCTTGCAAGACCTGAGATTGTCTTTAAATCAGCTCTCGGGTCCTTTGCCGCCAGAATTCTCAAAACTCACAGACTTGGTTTCTTTTGAACTGAGTGAGAACAAATTATCTGGCCGCTTGCCGCAAAATATTTGCAGTGGCGGGGTTCTTGAGTTCTTCATTGTTGCCTACAATCAATTCGAAGGTCCCGTGCCAGAAAGCATTAGAGATTGTTCTACCCTGATCCGAGTTCGCCTTGAAAATAACAAACTTTCTGGGAATTTCTTTGATGCCTTTGGAGTTCACCCAAATCTGCTATATATTGACTTGAGTAGGAATGAATTTTCTGGAGAAATCTCACCCAGTTGGGGGCAATGCTATAGTTTGACAAGTTTACGGATATCTGGGAACGATATTATCGGGAAATTTCCACCGAATTTTGGACAATTGCCGGACCTAAGAGTACTAGATCTTTCTTCTAACAAATTGTCAGGAGAAATTCCAGAGAATATCAGTAAGCTGACTTCATTGTTCCAATTGAACCTAAGCGACAATCGATTCGCTGGAGAATTGCCAATAGCAATCGGTAAGCTATCAAACCTTGAATCTCTTGATCTATCATCAAACAACTTCACTGGACCAATACCAAAGCAGCTTGGAGACTTGTCTAAGTTGCTATGGCTTAACTTGAGCAGCAATTTTTTCAACGGGAGCATTCCATTTCAAGTCGGCAATCTCATAAACTTGCAACAGTTGCTTGATTTAAGCCACAATTTTTTGAGCGGTGTGATACCGTCACAAATTGGAAAACTGGTGATGCTACAAAATCTTAGTCTTTCCCACAATATGCTATCTGGTTCAATTCCTTCTTCTTTCAGTGAAATGATTAGCCTATCGTCTATAGATTTATCATACAACAGTTTGGAGGGGCCTATTCCTAATAATCAACTCTTTCAGAATATATCGGCTAAATCATTCTCCCACAATAAAGGCTTGTGTGGGAAAGCACGAGGCTTGCCTCCTTGCAGTTCGCTTCCTACAGGCCATGATCATAAAAGTAAATCCAAGAAAGTTGTTCTCCTTGTTGTGTTTCTCATCCTAGGTATCTCATTTCTTTTCTTCATGATGACTGCTGCTGTTGGGATGATTCTTACCAAGAGATCAAAAAGAAATAAGATTGATGATCCTAGAGACGAATCCATTAGAGATACTTTTGCAGTCTGGAATTTTGATGGGAAAATCGCATATGAAGATATAATTTCTGCCACAGAAAATTTCGATGAAAAATACCTCATTGGCACCGGTGGATATGGCAACGTCTACAAAGTAATCCTGCCGACTCAGCAAGTCGTAGCTGTAAAGAAGATTCACCCATTAGAAGACGAAAATCATGCAGATGTGAAGAGTTTTAGGAACGAGGTTGAAGCACTTACCCAAATTCGCCACCGTAATATTGTGAAGCTTTATGGGTTTTGTTCGAGAAGTAGAATCAAGTTCCTTGTCTATGAGTTCATGGAAAGAGGAAGCTTGGCGACGATTCTTGAAAATGCGGAAGCTGTCATGGAGTTGGATTGGAACAGAAGAGTGGGTATTATTAGGGATGTCGCTCATGCTATATCTTACATGCACCATGATTGCACCCCGCCAATCATGCATCGTGATATATCGAGCAAAAATATTTTGCTAGATACTGAGTACAAGGCTTGTGTCTCCGACTTTGGCACGGCGAGGCTGTTGAAGCCTGATTCATCTAACTGGACTTCACTTGCCGGCACACATGGATATGTCGCCCCAGGTAAGCAGCTAACCTTCTTATGCTCAACTCCCAATTAGGATATGCATTAAAAAGATACTTCTTATCATTGGTTGTGTGGAAAAACCATTTTCTTGAGCACTATACTTTGTGATAAACATAATAGAATCAAATTCCTCCACCTTATTATAAAGGTAGGAGAGACCTAAGTTTGGGTTGCGTCAACACTCTTATTATAGAGTCATACCTGTCACCAACACGCATATCCTAGCATTTATAATAAATTCTACATATTGGTTACATTTTTGACACTTCTCAACCATGACAGTAGTCAAATACCTGCTTCGTATGTATTATGAATGTTGGGATATATAATTTTTTATTACAATATATATGTATATCTGTTATAAAATGTGTGAACATATATCATGAAAGTTCGAATTTTGTATCAACATAAGATGTGACATCTATTAAGCTACATCGGTTAAACGTAATGCAAGAAAATAATACCAAGGCATGTCTTATATGCCTGCTTAAATTTGTTAAATGTTTGTATTTATCATGTATTAAAATTATAGGTTTGTTATGATGAAAAAAAGAATATTTAATTACAGAAACATTAGAAAATTCTTACCTTTTTGGTTTGTAGCGTCTCAATGTTGTGCCCTGTTCTTTTAGGATTTACTATGTCAGCATGCCACATCCATGCTTTCTCTTCCTCAACCACAAACATAGAAACAGGCGCACGTGCACATACACAGCACACGCACATATGTGTGTGCATGTTCTTGATTTTCAAATCTTTTGTATCTATGTATCAATATTATGTTGAGTTCATTTTATGTGTCGTGTCATGCCATGTAACATACAAAATTTCACTCAAGTAAATACAAGAGGGTGAGTTCATGATATACATTAGGTTATTCTCTCATGCCATATAATAATATTTTCCTTCTTAAGAAAACGGCATCACACAATGAATTGTCATTTTTTTATGGGTAATACAAAGCATTATTATACAGCACATATAAGACAAAATATTTTTTTAATAAAATGAGTGCAGTATATTACAAATAACCAGTGCAGTGTCAAAAATGACCTCCCTAAATTGCCGAATTCATGGGTATCATAGTTGGTTTGTGGGGGGGGGGGGGGCGCTCAATTAAAATTAAAAGTTTAAGGCAGTATATTATAGGTTAAATACGTGAAGGTGGTTTACGGTGAAATGGCAATAGTCAAGGGTATTTTTGTGTAATTTAGCCACTTGGTTAAGAGGAGAAAATGATGAAAGCTTTACGTGATATATGATACAAGCAGTGCAGTGCCATTGCCTATCCTAAACAAAAGTTTTCATATAACTTGCTTGCTTTGACAACTGCAGAGCTTGCATATACATTGAGGGTAACTGAGAAGTGCGATGTATTTAGTTTCGGTGTAGTAGCGCTCGAAGTGATAATGGGAAGGCATCCAGGAGAGCTCATCTCCCATCTATCATCATCCAAACAAAATGTCTTGCTGACCGATATCATGGACTACCATTTTCCACTTCCAACAGCTCAAACAGCGGATTTGGTACTTCTTTCAGTGAGAGTAGCAACGAAATGTTTACGCGCAGATCCGCAATCTCGCCCATCAATGCTGCAGGTCTCTCAGGAGTTGACCACTCGCAATCCGCCACCTGTTCTCCATGCGTTCGCCTCCATCAAGTTGTCTGAGATTATGGAAGATGAGATATAGCAGACTAGCAGTACTTATAAATTCAATAATAAAAGTCTGACTAATATTAGGGCTTTAAGCCAAAGACGGGGACAATGTGTTGTACTGCGTCGTATGAAAATTTTCTGGTGATTTAAAATGACATATATGCTTCCATGAATAAGCACTGTTTGTTACCAATTTAATAAATATTGGTGATTTAATATAAAATTTTCTTTCCATATCAAAGCATATACAAGTTTGGCCTAGCAAATAGGAGTTGTAGTTCCATTTACCAGGAAGTTTATGTTTAACTTCGTATAAGAGCTATTCCTCGATTAAATTACTTATAGTATAGTTTAAAGCGCCTTTATTCATGTACATGTGATGGAGGTCAAAACAAGAAAGCATTTTAAAAGCCAAAACAAGGTGTAGTTGGGATGAAACCAAGAAAGCAGGGCACCCTTTTAGAAATGTATGTGTGAACTAGTCTGTACAAAATCATAAAGAACATTAGCAAAATTTAAACGGCAAAGTGAAGAAGTCACTGAGATTACCTCCAGGCATTATCGTGGAAGCCTGTAAGCGATCTTCCTTCCAATTCTTTGTACCTCATATGCTGAGTAGAATTGTTAAGGGCCCACAATGGTTTGCTGTTCCTTCTTTCAGAAACTTTCCTCGTCTTAAACTTCATACACTTCTCCAAAACTTGAGCACTTGCTATAATATCAAGCAAAGCACTGATCACAACAATGCTTTCAAAATTACCCAATATGATAACTCTGGATCTTTCTTCTGAACCAAAGATCCACTCAAGCTGTTATAAGAAACCACTATCTGTCATCAAAATTTCCGACAAATTACAACTGCTCTGAATTTTCTTAACAGTCGAATTATCGCTCGATACAAGTACCTATTAATCGTCAAGAATCTATTCATCATGCTCCACTTCCCTGCACCAAAAAACACCCACCATTACCCAACCAAAAATACCGACAAGAAAAAGAACAATGTTAATCTGAGCACCGAATCTCAGATCACCAAGCCTAGCACACTTGAAACAATAAACCGAAGCGCAGACGATTCATAACTAGCGGTTTCAAGTCCAATGCTTGGACGCCCATTTCCATGGCCGTTGAGGACATGATCAATGATCATCAGGCTCCATGCGATGTGATTTTTTCGAGGGTTTTCATTAAACAGATTTCATACTAGAACTAGACAGTTAGATTTGACAAGTAGAATGAAATTCCAGATGGCTGCAGATAATTCCAGCAGAGAGGCATGGTTAATACTAACTAGGATGATGGAAAGCCAAAATAGAGTGACATTGCACCCAAAAATTCAACTCTTTCGCGTGCGGGCGGGGAGGGGGGGGGGGATGATTTCACCTGTGAATCTTTAGTTTCTTGAAATTTGAACAGGAAGAATCAGGGGTGTAACAACAAAACAAAAACCGACTTTTAAGGACTTCACTTGCAGGAATACAAGGATATATCGCCCCAGGTAAGTTGCTAACCTTGTTTACGCTTGCCCTCTACTTTGATATACAATCTCCTTGAATACTCATATATGGCATATTTGTTATAAAGAAGGTAATAGATAAAATGCTTTCAGCCTGTAAAGGCAGGAATGTAGGATAGACCCAACTCCACAACACTACTATCAGAAAGTCAGGCCAAGTAACACAATACTTCTTGATGTTTGTGAAGGAGTAAAGACAAACTGCCCGAGAGAGACCCTAGCTGTGATAACATGAACCCTGAAAGTTACTTTGAATTCATATAGGGTGGTTCTTAGTTCTTACATCAATTATTAAATAATTATATACGAGAAACAAATATATTACTTCTGTAAAACAGCATAACACAATAATTTGGATTTCTTCTTAATTACTTTATAGCCATTTCCTTAAGATAAGAATTTTTATAGTAAAAACCATGAAGAAACTTGTACATAATGTAACCTTCTGATGAGACTGTTACATGATATATGATACAAGCAAACGTGCATAACCCACACAGACACAAGTTTTAATGTCTCTCGTCGTTTATGGTTCAACTGCAGAGCTTGCCTACACTATAAGGACGACTGAGAAATGTGACGCATACAGTTTTGGCGTTGTAACACTTGAAGTGATGATGGGAAAGCATCCAGCAGAGCTCATCTCCTCCCTATCATTACCAACCGAACAAAATGTGTTGCTAATTGATGTCATAGACTGCTGTCTTGCTCTTCCTACAGCTCAAGCTGCAGCTTTAGTACTTGTTGCCGCCGTGAGAGTAGCAGTGAAATGTTTAAATACAGACCCACAAACTCACCCATCAATGTTAGGGGTCTCTCAAGAGTTGGCTACAAGCAATCCACTTCGTCTTACCCAATCATTTCACACCATTAGGTTGTCTGAGATTAGGGATTCTGAGATATTGCAACAACACTTATAACCACAAAATATGATAACAATAAATCTGTTGTCTGCTCAAAGCATTAAAGCTTATGGAGCGCAGGGGCTGATATAAATTTGGGCTCATGTATGAGAAGTATCTTATAGCCTATTGTAGTCTCTCGAATTATCGAGAAGCAAAAATAAAAATGATTAGAAGGATTCAAGAAATAGCGTTCGAGATTTTGAAAATTGTTTGTGCATTGTACAATGTCAGAAAAAGAAACAAGCCCATATTTAAAACTTCTGATATCGGATGTACGGATCTTTTTCTTTCATATTCAGTTCTGTAGGATCATCTCCATGGTTAAATATCAACTAGCAAATACTCTTTAATTCTCATCATCCTACCGGTGAAAGGATCAAAAGAAGAAGAAACATAAAGATCCAACAACAGGGTGCATTATGGGTGAAAACATAAGAATCAGCAGGATAAGGTGTAAACTCGGATTTTAGAATCAGAAGAAAGGGATACATTTTTCTGATAAGACCTTTAACTTTCGCAAATAGATATCATCACATTTCCCCCCTTACAAAGGACTGCAGTATACATTATTTGGTCATTTAAGAGCAAATAGTTAATGGCCAAGTCATATATATAATCAGGATTTACGCTAAGCTTAAAAAGCATGCCTATTCTTCCTCCGATATTGTAATTGTTCTGCCTGGGTGTTCTCCCATCAATTTTTAAAAACCTCAGCATATTTTTCATTATGCTTTGTACCTACACAAACTTTACATGCAATTCAGGTAAAATCAATCCCAATAAATTTATATGGAGCAGAAATGCCCACAATTAATTCTGTGAAATATATGCTGCCAAATTTGAAATCTTAGTTAAGCCCAAAGTCGCCGCTTCTAATTATAATCAAGCATTCTTCAAAACAACGAAACGGCTACTTTTCTCTTAAAATTTCACTGTTCTATGGTTGACCAAGTTGTCCATGTTACGACAAACGGGTCCAACGCACAATAGACGGCTTGAAGCTCTCATGGTGGTGATACTATAGTATTTGCTCTTAAGGAGTATTATTAGCTTGAGTTGAACCTTATACAATATGAACTGGTTCAACATGAGCGCACTCATGCACTCGTTCTAGAGTTGTACTCGCTAAACTGCTCGACCGCTCGCTGATTTTCTCTCTTAAACCTGTAGATGCAACAAACTCCTCTCTCCGGTAAAATATGGAATTTTCATCAAATGTATTATCCTTACTAATAACAAACTTGGGAAACTTACGAACATGATACCATAGCTTGTAGCTTCACCCCAATAGCATAACCAAGAAAATAAACATTCTTTTATCAGATTCAAGCTTACAAGACAGCAAAATATTTTCATATGCGAATAATTAGCAGGATTACCACACCATACTTCTTCCAGAGTTGTGAAATCAATCGTTGTAGAAGGCGACCGAGTCACCAAATAATGGGTTGTGTTCTTATGATTCAAAGGATATACTAAAACCTTTCTCGAAAAACCATCGACTAAAATCAAAAGATAATGAGCTCAACCTTTTGTTGAATACTGAGAGAACCCCAAACATTCATATGCCCTAACCATATATGCCACAAATGAGTTGCATCTGAAACTGCATCAACTTTTCACCATGCTACCTTGAAAGATATAGAGGGTGTTTAACAACTTTTCCTTCATCACAACAAGATTGCCATTATTCACTCTCAAAACTTCACATTTAGCCTAAAGCTTACAGCCGCTGGAGTCAAATATGTCCCCAAAAAATGAGATTCCTCAACTTTGGTACAGGACCAACGTTATTTAGCATCCAAACAACACCGTTAAACATTCAAATCTTGATCGAATCAATTTCAAATATCTTACAAGATTGGTTATTTTCCATCAAGACATTCTCGCCATCAACAACAACTCAGCCTTTTATCCCAAGCATATAGGGTAGGCTACATGAACCAACATAAGAATCACGCCGGGTCCAGCACATGAATCCTTCACCTCCACTCCTATCGAACAATATACTTTCATTGAGGCCTTTGGCAACCATATCTTTTCGTATCACCTTCATCCATGTTTTCTTCGTTCTCCCTTTCGTCCTTTTGATATTGCCTACATCGAGAGTATCCATTCGTCGAACCGGTGCTTCCATAGGTCCGCATCGCATATGACCAAACCATCTTAGCCGGTTTTTCCGCATCTTCTCCTCTACTGGTGCTACACCAACTTTTGCACGAATATCCTCATTTCGCACCTTATTTTTTCCAGTGTTACCACACATCCAACGAAGCATGCGCATCTCCGCTACGTGCATCTTCTGTGTATGATGCTTTTTAGGAGCCCAGCATTCTGTACCATATAATAAAAAAGGCCGAATAGTGCTCCGATAAAACTTCACTTTCAACAGATCTGTAAAAAAAAAAACAATCCCTGTTAGAAAACATATGGTAGGAGCAACCTGAATAAAGAACCCACACATTTTTTTGAGCGAGCATCACCGACAACAACTACAAATAAAACTTCTAATGTAGAAGTTCAGTCAGCAACAGGAACCAAAGAATTCTCATCCTGAGATTTCTTCCCAGCAAGAGTGCAAGTTGAGTCAGGTTTGATCCGAACTCTACCCGAACTGTTCCGATATTCAGGTTTTTACGACATCATGTAGTTGTTCGAACCAATCAGGCTCGTAGAACATTAGATACAAAATATTTCGGCTTAGGTATGTGTTTAAAAGAAATCTCGTCTGTCCAAACCCTAAAACCGGAAACGAACCCTCTTTCTATATTCGATCCACTACATATATATCAGAGGTTTAATTCTGAATTATGACATGTTGTATTTATTGTATAATGTTTACTTGGTGCAATTTTCATGTTAAATTTATAAATCTATTATATATAATTTAATATAGTTTTGTCTATAAATTTTGCACACATGTATTTTGTAGAACTCACCTCTAGTTTTATAATTGCAATATTTTTAATAATTTATGATGGGTCAAGCCTGGAAAAACGAGCAAAAACCGACCAGTTTGTCTAAACCCAACCCAAAACCTGCTCAAAACCGTCCGAATCTCAAATTTGCATGTTTGGGTATAGCGCATTGTAAAGCTATCGGGTTTGGACGGGTTTTGGGTTTAGATTTTAAATTTCGGGTCGAGTATAAAAATTGTTAAAACCCCGCCTAACCCTACCTGGTTTCACCCCTACTTTCCAGCATCCTCTTTAATTTTGATCTTAGTTAGACCTTATATGCCCAAATTTGTGACAGTACGAACACTCAAGTTTTTTTCTTGAACTAGATTTTCATCTAGCAAACTTGTCCTTATCAGAACCATTCTTATCCAGACGACCACTAACAAATAAAACCTTGTCCAAATTTTCACTTTCATCAACCGACAGCTTCTGCCTCAACTCTTTCGAGTGCAAGGCCAATTTAACTTCTTCAGAAAATGTATCTCTGCATAAAACATGCTATTGGCAAAGTTCTCAAAAAAGACTAAGGAGTGAACATAACAAAATAAGAGCTTGATCTTCTTCATCAATTTTTACGTCCATGTTTCTCAAATCCATAATAATTTGATTTAATTGATCTAACTGGTCTTTAATGGACGTACCTTTACTCATACGAAGAGTTAAGAGGCGTCGCTTTTCATATAAGCTTGTATACGAGATATTTCGTCATATACAAACTTTCTAGTTTGTGGAGCCACAAACGTGCAATCATTTCTTCATCTGCAACTTCCCGTATAAAACCATCAGCAAAACAAAGCTGGATGGCATTATATGCCTTCATCTCAAGTTCTTCATTCTAGTCTTCCGAAACAAACAAAGGTGGGTAACTTATTTTTTCCTCTCAAAACTTTAAACAATCCTTACTGCACCAAAAGTGAAGTATGTTCACCGACAAAGACAGCAATCGGATTCCACTATGTCAAGGAAGACAATAAAAAAGTGTTGGCACTCCTCCCACTCACCCAATCCTCACTACAAACATAACATTCAACAATAGAGAAACACCCAAATAAAGAACATGTTCAAAATAAGCGAGGCGAGTTAAACAACATATGTACACAAAAATCTTCAACTGTATATTTTTCTCTTCGAGAAGGAACTAATCGCTTCAGTGACTGAAGGATAATTTCCTCTTTCAAAATCCTTCTCACGTATAGCCAAGCAATCATCCCTCTTAGGTCCGTTTTTCTACAAACCTAGATATGTAGCCTTTAAAACTTCAAGATATCTTTGCAAACATGGGTTGCTGCTACTTGTCAAACCTATAGCTGTAGGTTACGCTAGGTTTCAAGTCATTTTCTCAAACCTATACTTGTCAAACCTATAGCTGTAGGTTACGCTAGGTTTCAAGTCATTTTCTCAAACACTTCATGTGCTCTTTCTAGTGATTTTTTTATTAAATCAGCTATTGATTCCTTTTGACGCGTTGATTGACATTTTTCCAAACCCCAAAGGTTTACAAGAAAATGAAACAGTAACAATCCCCTAACGAGATTCAGTTAAAGTGTGTGCAAATATCACCAGCTACAATCTGGAAGCATAAAAGGGAACAACCAAAACCCTAACTCTCAAATAAAAAAATTAAAAATGGAAAACTCCCAAATTTAATATGAAAAATGAAGCGAGGGGGTTGCTGATGCAAAGATTCAGGTCGAATTCGTGTAAATTACCATGAAAAAGTCGCTGGCGAGTGTCGATTTGGAGCAGCTACGATAAGTGCGGAAACCCTAATTTTGGGGAAATTTTAGAAACTGATTGTTGGTTATGTATGTCAGATGGTATTTCCAATTATTACATCCATTTTCCATCTGTAATGGTTTGAAAATGAATTTTTTTCGTTGAAAGAAAGATTCTTCGAAAAAAGAAAATTATAGAACAAAAAAAAATAGCCATAGTAAAATTGGGAGCTCAATTGTTCCTAGAGAAAGGACACATGCTAGGAGTTTTGCAATTTGCAAGACAAAAAAAAAAATAAAGAAGGGAAAATTGTTTTCAGGCCCATTTTAGAGAGATGGATATTTTCAAACCCACGTATTTATAAAATTGTGAAAAAACTCAATAATTAAAAAATACGGATATTTCAAGCCCAAAATAAATTATGTGTATTATACTCAGGATATTTTTGCAAAAATTCTAAGTCTACTCTCATTCTTTTTTAATAAAAATACATGATATTATTCTCTCGATAAAATAATTCGTGTTTCTTTTTGCGATTATTATGGTTCGCTTTTCTTTCTCGGCGCTTATTTTCCAATTCCTCATTTCCCCCTGAATCTTCTCTTCCAAAATATGCATCTCCTTTTTCAAATCATTTATCTTTAATCCAATTCCTCCGAGTCCTCCATCCCCGTTTTCAATTTTTGCATCCCCTTCCAAATCCCTAATCTTCGATCTGATTCTTTTATCTCCGCTCTCAATCCTATGCTCTTCTTTTCTGTTTCCGGTATCTCCACTCCCATGAGCTATCAATAATAAAGAGGGAATAAATAAAAAGAAGTCGGAAATTAGGACAAACAATAATAAAGAGGGTAAACAACAAGAAAGAAGATGAGTTTAGAAAAAAATAGATTTAGAAAAGAAAATAGGGTAAGCAATGATATAAAAACAAGAATAAAAAAAAACCATGGAATACTTGGGAAAATTTTCATGTCAAATATCTTGGAAAATCCAAAAAACCCATGTTCTGATTTCTTTTTAAAATGTTATAAGGGTATTATAGGTAATGCAATACATAAATACGTATACAAATTAAGGTTTGGGTCTAAAATTATGTCAAAGTAAATTTTTGGGGTTTTTCAAGATTTTGAAAATTTGTAGGTTTAAAAATAAATCATCTTTTCAAACTGTGTCCGGAAACAATTTTCCCAAAAAGAAAAAAGTCTTAACTGGCGTACAAAGAAAATTTCTCATAGTGTCGATCCAAAGAAGTCAAAACTTCATTCTTTTTAATTCGATGATCAATCCTACAAATATTGTCCTCCATTGTCTTAAAGCTTACAGTATACAAAAGTTCTTGTGATTTTCAATCACTTTGTTGTGAGATCCAGAAGTGTAAAATGCTCAATTACAAAATAAGAAAGATTAAAAAATAGTTAATTTTGCAAACATCAAAAGTTTTAGTGAATGTATATCAACATCGACCGTGTTAATTATCCATCTAGAATATAAAAATATATTTTTGTGATGAATATGAAAGAAAGTTTTCTCCAAGCTAAGATTCCGTATCTTTAAAATAAGTAGTAAGTATCTACACCTCTATTATTTTAACCAGAAGAGGAGGGGTTATCAAATTGAAATTTTAACACCTAATAAATACCAATGAGCAATAGCCCAGTTGGTATGAGCACTTTTTCTCTAGGGAGCAGTATGAGGTTCGAAGGTTTAGGAACCCCAAAAGGAGAAGTGGTCATAAATTAATGCTTTCGGAATAAATTCATTTGTGTGCTTGTGTGTATTGTGTGGGTATGTTAGAGCTTAGGGGCCAGTGTCCTAACAACAACAACAACAACAACAACCACCAAATAAATTTACTCTCATCATAAACTTAATTAACTTTAGCCATTAAATTTAGAAATACAAAGCAGATTTTTCCAAATACTCACCAAACAATAACTGCACCCATGTTATGCTCTTAAAATAACTAGCAAATGATTATATGTACTAATAGAAAGCTAAATTAGAATTGGAAATTTGGTGAAATTCCCAAAATATGTTCCCACTAAGAGAACGTCAATTTAGATTTGTTTGCAAAAAATCTGGTATTTGGATAAATTCTAAAGTTTTGGTTGGGTTTTTTTAAGCAATTCAAGGCAGATTGCCAACTTCCCATTATTAAAAACTTTGCCATCATCTCAACTTCTCACCATCTATAAATTTATGATTAGTTTAAAACATTTCAATAATTACAAGTATGCCATCAACTCAAAATTCCAATAGGTATTCCTTAAAAAACCAAGAATTTTCAATGTTTTATGTATAAATATCATGCATCAAAATACGATGAATTTTCAAATAAATATCATGAATTTTGTCCATAAATAAATACCATAAATCTCCAACATTTTCCAAATAAATATCATTGGTTTTGTCCGTTACAAATAAATATCTTTAACTTTTAACGTTTTTAAGATACATATCTTGGACTTCTTCCGTCGCAAATAAAAAACGTTAACTTTCGCCGTTTTTCATATAAATACCATGAACTTGCAATGTTTACAAATAAGTGACATCAACTTTCAGCGTTTTATAAGTTAATAGCATTAGATATTCATTAAAATACGACTTTTTTCAAATAAATATTACGAACTTTGTCCGTCATAAAAAAATACCATAAACTTTCAATATTTTTCAGATAAAAACCATTGACTTTGTCTGTTACAAAAAAAAATATCAATAAAGTTCAACGCTTCTTAGATAAATACCATGTCTTTGTCCGTTACTAACATGTCTTTGTCTGTTACTAATAAGTAACATTAAATTTCAACTTTTTACGATTGAATACCATGGATTTTGTTTTTCACAAATAAATACCATTTTCACAGATTATTTCAACATCCCCCGCATTATGCGAGGTTTACCACTGGTGTATAACGATACCCACAACTTTATAAGCGTATGTGATGCACATGTGCAAAATAATAGTACATTAAAAGGTTGTTTGGTCGCTTATAAATACATGCAACATTTATTGAAAGATGGCTTTACTTATAATGGTCCCTTTTTAAATAAAAAAACCAACACCTCTTGAGGATCGAATTTAAGTTGGGTTTAATTAGAGCTACCAAGGCTTATTACATGCCACATAAGCAATTTGAGGTTTGTTTATGATATACACCACTTAAAAGTCTGATATTTTGAAAAGCCCACCGGAAACTTCATATTTTAAAATAATACCTATCGAAACTCTTAACTAAACTAAAGATTCTATTTTGATCAACTTACATCCACGGGTGTTAACTTAACCGTCAAATATAGCGGTCAGAAAGATAAGAAGACCAAGATAGCCCTCTAACTAAAGTCTTCTGCATGAGGAGGCTTACTTCAATTGCTTTTTCCTCGCACTTTTCATTTCTTTCGCACCCAATTTTCATTGCGGTAATGTGGAGCTCAGAGCTCTCATGCAATTCAAATCAGCACTTGATGCAGAAAACCAATTGCTTTTTCTTGGAAAAATGAAGGAAGACTTGTAACGAAAATGACAAATTGCCAAATGGATAAATCTTTTGCTATGGCCAGATTTGGGATCTCCACTGTAGATTGCAGTAGAGAGATAGAAGTGAAGAGTGAGTTTACGAGAGAGAAGTGAATAGATGGGAGCTATGGTTGGCTGCCCCTGTGAGATGATGGGGCCGGGCATGGTCAAGAGCAACCTATGTGGCCGAGGTGGTGTAGCAGCTGGTGCACACATGGCACTGTTGGGATGAGATTGCGTGTTCGAGCCGTGCCTCCCCTTTTTCCTTCCACCCTTTATGTTAAATGTGTATCCCAAGACTTTATCCTAGGTGTCTGGATGCGTGAGTGTGTTTGGGACCCGGCTAGCGCGGATGCTCTTTATCAAAAATATAAAAGAAAAAGAGCAACCCATGTGGGTTAAATGTTAAGAAGAAATAGAGAAGAGAGTAATATGGACTTAAATTACCTAACTCAACCACAATTAAACCATTTAACTCAATTAACTAACACATGTTTTTAACTGAATGGGGTATATAGATAACGGTTAAGTTTCGGATGGGCTATTTAAAAATATCAAGTTTTGGATGGGAGAAAACTACTCTACAACTTGCAGAGAAGATTTTTCCTATTAAGTGGGTTTTTTTAAAAAATACCAAAGTTTTGAGTATGGCCGTACAAAAAAAACCCAAGTAATTTTGCATCATATTTTACATTTCACGTTTTTTTCTCAGTTAAACCAACACAAAAATAAACTGTTTGGATTTGGAAATCCCAACGAGAAAAGATGGAACCAATGTTTTTATTTACAACAAATAATGCACTTTGTATTACTGCATATCAAACACTTCCGAAGTATATGCCTCGGCATGAAGAAAAAGACTAGAAAAACCATGAGTCCCAATCAGCGGCCGGGAGGATGCTCGAATAATTTCACACATGACACCATTCACACAATACAAAAGACGAGGGATCCAACACTCAAATATAGCCGTTGGAACCCCAACGGCTATTTCTCCACTCTCTCTCTCATTCAAAATTCAAACCACCAATTCTCTCTCTCTCTTTCCTTTTCTCTTCGCTGTCAAAACTCAAAACCCTAAAAAAAAGTCCCCCACATCTCCTCTTCTCAAGGCCTCTCCTTTCCTCTCTCAATCTCTCGAAACCCTAATTCCCCCGTCTGGGTCTCTCTTCAATGGCCCCAACCACTCCTTCTTCGAGACCCATCACAACCCCATCAAGAACCACCCCTCAATCCAAGCACCGCCTCAACTTCCCCCCCAAAGAGCTCTCCATCCCCACCGAGCACCCCGTCGAGGTTGTCGGCCGCGTCCGCAACTTCCCCACCCCGGCCTTCATCTCCCCCTCCTCGGCCCTCGAGATCTCCCAAGATTCGAAATCCATCCGGGTCCGGGCCGAGGCCAGTTACCGCGACTTCGCCCTCGACGGCGTGTCCGTCGCCGAGACGGAGGATCTGGAGTCTTTCTACAGGAAGTTCGTGGGGTCGAGGATCGAGGGAGTGAGGCTGGGGGCGAAATGCACTATCATGATGTATGGGCCCACGGGGGCCGGGAAGAGCCATACGATGTTCGGAACCTTGAAGGAGCCGGGGATCGTGTATCGGGCATTGAGGGACATCTTGGGGGAAGAAGGAGGGGGCGAGAGTGAGAATGATGGGGGTTTCGGGATCGGGGTTTTTGTGCAGGTCGCGGTTCTGGAGATTTACAATGAGGAGATTTACGATTTACTCTCGGGGAGTTTGAATCCAGGCGGGGTCGGGATTCCGAAAGGGAGCAATACCCCGAAGGTGATTTGATTTCGTGGTTTCTTGATTATGTTTATTTTTTCGGATAAATTTTCTTGATTTTGTTGATCATTTGTGGATTTTTTTAAAATGTGATGTTCTGATAAATTAGGCATGAAAATTACGTCAAGGGAAAAAAAAAAGAAACTTTTTTTTTATGAAGTTCAGTTTTTGTACTTGACATTTTCATGAGTTTTACTCCTAACCCCCTATGTGAATATTTTTTTTTATGCTATTACTTACTTGAGTTTAGTGATTATCGTATGATTTATTACTTTAGTTTATTACATGAAATTTTCTAGAAACAACAGTACAAAACCTTGCAGAAGAAGAGGATATATACAGAAGTTCGGTGGTTCTCGGTTTTCTTATAATTAAGGTTTCAATCTGCTCAAGGCTTGAAATTCTGCCCTAACCACTTAAAGTATAATCAGTTTGATTCCTTGTAAATATGTTGTGCTACCAAAATTGGATTAAAAAATCGAAACAAAAATTCTCACTTGCTTTTTAATTTAGAAGCATATAAGTAAGCTTGATATTGAGTTGTTGATATGTAGGTGAGGCTAGAAGTAATGGGGAAAAAGGCAAAGAATGCAACCTATATATCTGGGAACGAAGCGGGGAAGATATCAAGAGAAGTTGCTAAAGTTGAGAAGCGGCGGATTGTTAAGAGTACCAATTGCAATGAGAGAAGCTCACGAAGCCACTGCTTGGTTTGCTTTCTTCTTCTTATCCTTTTCTCTTTTTTAAGTTTTTACTGGTTTCACGGTCACGGTTTGATATCCTAGTTGTGATAAATTCGAAACTTGCTGTGCAAAAACCTGTAGATAATCTTGGATGTTCCATCTGTGGGAGGAAGGCTGATGCTTGTTGACATGGCGGGCTCCGAAAACATCGAACAAGCTGGCCAAACCGGGTTTGAGGCAAAAATGCAGGTAATGAGCTGCATTTTCTTCATTTATAATAGGAGTCAGGTTGTGTTAATGAATGGATTGATAGATATTTACAATCCGAGCCTTTTCTCGTTAGTGAATGCATTGTTCGTTCTCTCCCATTAAGACATATTCACCATGCACAAAAAATGCTCAAAAATGATATACGCGGAACTGATATTTTACATTAATTTTTAAATAATTTTATTTAATTGATAATTGAATACGTTTACATGTGTAGATATTGAATTGATATATGTGCCTCCTCTTCGTTTTGATCATCCATTTTCCGTCAATATATATTTATAGAGGAACGTTGTTTTTCCATTTTAATGTCGTGTTCTAAATTGGTTTAGTTTGTGCATATATATAAGAGTAATGTATGTTAGACTAGTTTCATGATCAATATGTATGCTATTCTTTATTTCATGATTCTTGCGGCAGACAGATAAAATTAACCCAAGGATACATAATTTTATAAGCTAAACTGGATTTTTTCCCCCCATTTGAAGCTTTATATTAATATAAATGCTGATTATAAATTACCTTGTCATATACAGTTATTGAATTGGAATAAATGTGCCTGCTAGTAAATTTGGTCATCCAATTTCCATAAATATTTAATTATAGAAAATAACTTGTTTGTCTTGCTCATGTTGTGCTCTAATTCTGTTTAGGTTGGCTCCTATTTTACTAACGTGTGTATTGAATAAGTTTCTTGCTCAATATGTGTTTAGCATCCTAAATTTCATGATTCTTGCTGCAGACAGCTAAAATTAACCAAGGAAACACAGCTTTGAAAAGAG
Source organism: Agapanthus africanus (assembly GCA_030015575.1). Taxonomy (NCBI): domain Eukaryota; kingdom Viridiplantae; phylum Streptophyta; class Magnoliopsida; order Asparagales; family Amaryllidaceae; genus Agapanthus; species Agapanthus africanus. Next base: position 931,851,839 of record CM057337.1, on the reverse strand, counting down.
TTGTCGAGTCCATTGCAAATGGTGATTCTCATGTTCCATTCAGGGATAGCAAGCTCACAATGCTTTTGCAGGTAATATATTTAGTTTAATCACCTTTTCAGATTTAAGTAACAAGGCGAAGTTTCAGTAAAATACCATGTAATTTATTTGAAAAACGAAGAAAGGTCATGGTATTTACGTAAATTTAGCTTTATAATAGTGTTGTCTTGGGTTTTGATTTCAAGATATTCCAATTTTTTTGATGATAGGATTCCTTCGAGGACGATAAATCGAAGATCCTAATGATTTTGTGTGCCAGCCCGGATCCTAAAGAGATGCACAAGACCATCTCTACTCTCGAATACGGGGCTAAAGCCAAGTGCATTGTCCGTGCAGCTCACATGCCGACTCCAAAGGACAAATCAGCCATTGAAGAATCATCGAGCACACTCTTAAGGGCAAGAATCACAGCGATGAACCAATTTATATACAAATTACAAACTGAAAGCAAGTTAAGAGAAAAGGAGCGTGATGATGCACAAAAAGAGCTAATGAAAAAAGAGGAAGAGCTACTTGCAATGAAATCAAAGCTTAAAGCGAAGGAAGAAGAAGAGATCAAGTCAAAGACGTTGAAGTTTGAGTTAATGAAGATGGAAGAAAAGGTGTTGCAACAACAAGAAGAGATCGGAGAGTTGAGGCTAAAGTTAGAGGAAATGGAACTAGAAAAGGGCAAAGTTAATGAAGCGTGGAATGAAATTGATGGGCGTAGTTTTATGAAGAGGTTTTCGGAAAAATATGCAAATGGAGAAGATCAAGGGATGGAGAAGTCGATGGAGTTGGATTTCGGGGATCAACCTGTTATTTACGATGTGAAGGAAATTAAAGAAGAGGAAAACAACAACATGATGAGAATATTACCGGATAAAGTGTTGTTGAGCACGGTTTTCGAAATAGATGATGAAGGAGAGGAGAGAGACAGTTTTGAAGATTATGAAGTTTTTAAAGAGGTTGTACAAGAAAATTATATGAGCACAACACCAAACTGTGAATCTGTCGAGAATTCGAAAGATGCAGCCTCAGCTAGAAAAACCCGAATCCAAAACATATTCAGGCTTTGTGGCAACTATAGAGAGCTATCCCAGCAAGTTAAACCTAAAACTCCTACAAAGGCTCATGAAGAAGGAATTAAGCACTCAACGCCGCCTTTATCACATGCTAAGGAAAGTTCAAAAAGAAATGAAAGTCCGGTTTCTTCGCTTCTCGCTCCACTTGCACAGCTTCACCTTGGAGATGAGAACGGACCATTCAAGAGAAACGTTTCTTCCTTCGAAACTCAAGAGAAGGAGAATTGTAAGCCTGAGGGAAAATTGGGTGACGAGATGATGGAGATTTACGTGAAATGGGAAGCGTCGAAAGAGTTTAATGGGAATATGATTAGAAAGTTGAAGGTTTTGAAGGACTCGACTCTCTCTGATCTGAGAAAGCTAATCGAAGTCCATCTTGAGGAAGAGAATGACAAGCAGTCTTTCTCTTTTCTACTACTCGGGGTATGTACTATTCTACCGTTTCTATGATGTTTAATTCTAGAAATAATTCATAATTTTTCTTGGAATATAACCTTTTAAATGTATCTGTATCTCGTTACTGAATTTGGATAGAAACTTCAGACAGGAGACTAGTAAGAATTTTCCTACCGATATTGAGATCAATTAACAATATTGAGACTGATTAAGTATGAACGTTAAGTCTTCCAGATTGAATTTGTAACTGAAATAAAGTTAAACTTCGAAATTTCGTCATCTTGTTTTCTTCGAATTTTTTCTTCGCCGTTGACTAATGACCATAACACTTAACCTACAGATGTTTTTTTTGGTTTGTTTTGACAGGATCCTACTGGAGCTCCAGTGACGAAAGAAAAAGAATCGACGATTGCAGTATGCAAACTTCCAATTTGCAACAACCAATCGAACGCTTACCTTGCGTGCTTGCGTCCGATCAAGAAAGCAAACCAACGCCTACATCACATTCCGTTGGCCTCTCTCGAAAACACTATTCCGATCACTGGACGCGTATAAAAACTACACCATGTGGGCAACACAAGCCAAAACATGCATTGTTCTATATTTTGAGATGAATGTATTTTGTGGGTGGCTTTGTGCGTAGTAGATACTCATATTCGCTTCACTTGTTTAATGTTTGGTTAAAGTTATTGTTATTTTTTTTGGTATATTTCTTGTGACTTGAAGGGCGCAATGTTTCTGGTTTCAGTTAGAATATGGCAATTTTGTATATCTCTGGAACCAACTTTTGGCTGTGTCGTCCTTGTGAATTTCGATGACCTGCGACTTCGGACAAAGAAAATCCAAATATTCTTTTATTAGAAATTTTGTATATAACGAAAATTCACTCGTCGCTAATTTGAAATGATAACCGAATAATGGACTGACAGGATAACAAAGAAATTGAATAATTAATGTGTTTCCCCCCCGTGATGTGAGCTCAAATTGTTCATTTTCCTTTTGAAATTAAAGAATATAGCAATCGAAAAAATGCCAGTCTCTAGTATGTACTTCACTTGAATGTAATAGAGATAGGACTACTAACAACATGCCTGTCAGAAATCCATGACAACTTCCCTTCAGAAACATGTGCTTTCTTTAAACGCTCGCGTTCAATTCTAAATCGAATCTCGAAGCTCTCATCTTGGTACTGTCTCGAAAACCGAAGCTCGTAACTAGAAAGATCAATTCTGACTCCTTCCGGTTCTTCGATCCGAGCCAAATACACCGAGTTAGACTCACCTACATTTGTCACAGTTCGCCTCACTATTTTCTCCGATTTTGATCCTAACGAAACCGATATAGAAGCATAATTCAACTGTTCGGGATCAAGAGTCGAGCTGCTGTAACGGATCGAGCTTCGATGAACAATTGATACTTGCTTATCCGTATAATTTAACCCACAAAGGTACGAAATGTAATCGTTATATCGATTATCGTAAACTAAGCCAGGATCCATAGCTCCTAAAGCACTCACAACCCCTGCACCTCTTGCAATTAAAGCCGCGGACTTGTTATAAGACGATTCATCAAAAATGGGATTGTTATCAAGATCTAATGCCGTGGCCGATGTTATGATTACTGATTGCATCGCTGCCGCCGATGACCAATTTGGATGTTTGCTTTTTATAAGAGCTGTGATTCCGGATAAATGACCTGCTGCCATCGAGGTGCCGCTTTGGAAGTTAAATTTATTGGGAGGACACGATGATAAAATGTTTGTGCTTGGGGCTACGATATCCGGCTTCAGAATGCCACCATTGATCAAACTCGGACCTCTAGATGAAAGCGAGGCCACTGCAGGAGACGGCCGGGCCCCAAAAACAGTCTTTTTAAAGAAAATCGTTGCTTTCGGAGTAATATTCAATTTTTTCGATGAATAGATATAGGTTCGGATTTTCCTTCCATCTATATAGCTAACGTGCAATGCTGGGAGACAATGCGGTTCTACTAATGTAATGAATCCTCGGCTTTGATAGTTCATGACTATCATAGCAGCCGCTCCTGAATCCTTAACATAATCACTTTTCACATTCGTCTTCGTGATTATAACATAACACTATTTTCCCTTTAACGTCATTATCGTCGAGTGAGCCTTTGTAGCAATTCAAACCCGCAAAATCGCCATCAATGACTGGGAACATGACAGGCAAGAAGCCGGAACTAGATATTCCTTTTGGTTGGTATGCAAATTCTCCTACGATTTCGACTCCATCGCCAAGCTTTATACTTTAATTCTTCTATCTGTTGAGCTAGCTCCTACAGTTAGAATCCATGGAGCTTCATTGAATACCATGCTTTTCCGAGGCCCGAGGTTGCCCGCGGAAGCGCAGACGAAGATATTATTCCTAACCGCGGCTAGAGAGCCTATTGCGACCGTATCTCCATAGAAAGGCCGAGGCAGTGCACCGAAAGGCATCAATAGAATGTCGACTCCGTCGTGAATTGCTTGATCTATACTTGAAGAGAAACGGGCAAATGACTATAAATATAACGCGATTATTAAGACGAAATTCGTAAATTTTGAATAGTGATGATGCTCACAAGTGGTATTTCCTTATATTACGACACGTGGCGGATGACATGTCCCGAAGGCTACGGATGTGGAATAAATGAGTTGCATCAGGAGCATTCCTCGAGACCTCGCCGCGAGGAAATGTCCGACCTTTCAGGAGACCTTCCTGAGTACTTTCCACCTTCACCTAGTAAACTACCAACGGCTCGTCTTTGAATTTCCTCGGTCTCCTATCTCGTCTCCGAGCTATCTAACAGGCCGAGCTTTCTCGGCCTCACTGCTCGTCTCCGAACCATCTGACAGGCCGAGCATCCTTAGCTTCCCCGATCAACCGTGAGCGTGGAACCCAAGCGTCTCCACAATGGCTTCGCGTATCTCGTCAGGGCGAGATATCCGCCTCCCCACGTTCCGCGTCCCATGCTAGCGCGTCTCCCCATTAATGGACGTATCCCGCCAATAATGCGAGGATAACGCAGGGGCATAACCGACGGCGGCGATCTCGCGCCGGCTGGCCCTCCACGACCACTATATAAACCCTTACTCAGGCAACTAAAAATCATTTCCAATACGCCGTTACTCTGCACTTATTTCCCGACACTAACTTGATCGTCGGAAGGTCCTACGGTGGTCATCCACTTCGGGATTTCTTTTTCAGATAGCTCGGCGTCAACGTCAACCCATTGAGATCCACACGCTCAACAACTCTCAAATCAAATCTCAATCGTCAAAGACTGCCATGATTGACGGAGGACAACATCCGAAGGACAGCCTCCATCACTATGAATTTAATCGCAGATGTAATTAAGGTTTCAGTATAATCCTGCATCAAGACTTCACCACCGAAACTCCAAAGTTACGCTGAAAGTTGAACGAATATATTTCATATTCTAATACGTCTCCGCAGGTTGAAGGTCCTTCAGGCCGAAACCTAGGCTTTGACGGCGGCGGTATTTTTAATTTAAATAAATCCGCATTTAGTACACGTCCGGTAAGAATCGAATCCGAATATGTTATATTCTAACAATTATGTAAGAAGCTACCTGCCGGAGCATCGCTGTCGTCGCATCCGTCCCCAGAGCACACCTTATAAATCGCCAAGTAGGCTTTCGGCGCGGTGCCGGACGCCAACCGTTTAGCCATTCCAAGAACTTCCGCACCGTCGTTGAAATTTCCGGCTACTATTCCCGATACATGTGTCCCATGTCCATCACCATCAAGCGGCCACACCTTACTCCTACCGATATACGCACTAGAACCGATGATCTTGTTATTGCATTCAGAGAAACCGCATTTCCCCTTCCACCTGATCGGCAGAGGGGGCATCCCCTCGTATAGAAACGAGGGGCACCTGACATGGCTTCCGCTTCGTCGGGGGTGAGCCTCACGGAGAATCCGGTGAGGACGTTCCGGTAGGAGTAGAGCAGACGAGGCTCGCCCGAGTTGAGGGCCGCGTTGGGCAAGAACGACTTGTGCCAGTTGACAAGGTGCTTTCTCGTCGAGTGCAGAAGCATTGTGTTGTAGTTATCGGGTTTTTGGAGGTGGACAATGTAGGTGTGGAGATATGGTTGGTGGTGGGAAGAAGAAGTTGGCCGCCCGGCGAGGCGAAAGAAGAGGAGGAATGAGGAGAGGAAGGGGAGGATGGGCTCTTGGGATCATGGGAGCCAATGGAAGAGATCTCAAGAGCAGAGAACGGAGATTGAAACTGCAGTGTTTGTTACATGGGATGCTTTAGGAGTAAGATGAGAGAGTACTGCAGAATGTGGAAGTCGTGGTTTTGGGACTTGTGGAATCAGCATTGCGATTGTGTTTTTTCCTGCCATGGTGTACAGCATACCGAATAATTTCTCACTTTGGATGGCGGTTGATGAATCAGGATCCTCTCCACTGATAAAACCCAGGAAAATGGATAGATGCCGTTTTGTGAACGATGTGCGATAGCTCTCATCCGAGCCAAAAATAATCTTCAACTTTCGCAAATGTCCCTATAATTTTATTAAAACACAAACTGAATAACGGTTATGCCACTCTATATAAAGGTTATCGGATCCAAAAGCCGACTCTAAAAACCAAACGTTTTTGTTATCGTGACTAGTTTATTGCTTTCAAACTCAAATTCTTGTACAACCTAAGCTGTAACAGATACACATTCAGTTCTTCAGCTCCAAAAATCAAACCGACAAACTTCTCCATTCCGTCAATTATATATTTACGGCTTTAGAGAACCCGAATCCGAATTAGTTGCACATATCCACCGATTTTATCACTGCAACATGAAAGAGTTAAAGGGGTATTCACAAATACGAAGATTTAAGAAGGGACATATAGAAATATGAAAGATTTCATAGGGTTATATACTATTAAAGAAAAATCTAAAATTAATTAGACTCTAGTGTCAAGTTAATCTCTATTGGACGGCATCCAAAGAATGGTAAATTACACTGAAGTACCTTAACTATCATGGATTTTCACTTAACTACCTTAAATTTGTTTTTGGTTACGACAAAATACCTTAAGTGCTATTTTGAGGGTATTTTTGTGAAATATTCTCTTGAAAGCCATAGTTAAAGGTATTTTACTGTAAAAAAAACTATAAGAGTATTTAGTGAAAAACCATGAGGTCCTGTTTGGATACAAAGTTAGGATAATCATGGTTTGTTTTAAAGTGGAGATAGGAGGCATCCAAATTATGGTTTGCAAATCCCAAACTAAAAAAATGGAGTTTAGTTGATTAGATTGGAGTTGAGATAACTGCAGTTTAAGGCCGAAAAATTGCAGTTATCTCAACTCTAAAATGGTTGCCAAACAAATCAAAGTTAACATTTTGAAGTTAACGTTTGCTAATTTTATGAAACCACGGTTTACACAATTTCACTCAGAAGCTCGTTAGGGTTTTGCTACCGTTTTGATCTCTTGTAGCAAATTTTGGGCCTTTTTTTAATTATAAAATAAAAAAATGTTGATCAAATCGTGAAAGTTAGTGTTTGTAAAGAGAAACGTGCCATAATTTCAGTCTGCATTGTGTTGTATATTAGCGAGAGAGGAGATTGGCCGTTGGGATGTTCCGAAGAATTGTTGTTTATGTAGAAATTAAGTGCGTATTGGAGTTGAAAATTTTACTAATTTAGCAAAATTCTTATGCTTTTTTTAATTTTAACTTTGATTTTAGTTAGAACAATTACAACATTGGAGAAAGAATAATAAATCAGAAAACATGAATACTATGGAATTTGAGGTATTTGTTTGGCTGAAACAGCGGCTTCCTTGATTTCTGTATTTCGACTGTTGGTTGATTTTGAATTGATCACCGCTAAGTATTTTGTACGTTTCAGGCTCACCATTGAAGGCTGCTTAGATCCTGAGACCAATGTGGAATCACATGCATCGCTGCTTCAGAGAGTTTGAACTTCGAAGGCAATGTAAGAGGTATATATATATATATATATATATATAACCTCAGATGCCTTTGTTTAATTTACTTGCGGTCTTAAAATTTATATGCAACTTATACTGAAATCTTAAATATATATACCAGGTTCGATATGTTTTCTAGAATCTTTTCTAGTTACATTGGTTTGAAACTAAATCTGGATAAAATGTGGATCGAGCTAGTGATTAATTATATCAAAAAACCATTAAGATCAAGCTTAAAAGGATTTTTAGGAATAGCTTGAATTGAGGCTAGAAGCTAAGAAGCAAGAACACAGAGACTGATCGACACGGTCTGACATGAGCATGCCCGTCCGAAAATTCCTTTAGGAAGTAGGACATGGAAACATATAAATATAGAGAGAGTTCACTTCTATTAGGATTTAGAATCAAATCATATCAACTTCATATATAGCCGTTAGATCCACGTTGGGCCAACAAATCATGTCTTTGTTCGGGTGTTCACGTTATATCAGTTTGTGCCTCAAGTTTGTAGGTCCTCTACCAGACTCAACCAACCATCGAAAAATTCCCGATATATATAAAATTATCGATTTGGGTCTTTTTGGTTGTTCCTGTTATTAGGTCAGAAAAGGTCAATCTAACGCTCAAACAAATTACAACGTTGTATATATGCCCAGAAAAAAAACAAAAAGAGTCTATGCCTGCCATGTTTAAATAATTCAACTCTCATTAAGAAATTAAGACTTCAACTCTTGCAGGGAACTGTAATTAGATATCATTGTGCATCAGACTTGAGTTCATATTGCTTCCTTTAATTAACAAAACCTAACCAATGATAGGGGAAGATGCTATGAGTTACCAGCATGAGATAATTAATCCTCTCTACCTCTGGACAAAAACTAGGGTCAATGTAAGTATTAGCATTTCCTAAAAAATATTAGGGTGGTGGTTTGGTCATCAATTTACAAACACCGACAAGTTTCTCGAGTGATGAAAGAGTGATGCTATTATGATTTAACAAATAATAACAAGAGTTGCTCTTATCCTTCATCAACGTTCTTTTAATTTTTATTTTTATTTGCTTATTTGTCCCTTTTCAGTAATCTTCGATTTTATAATTAATAGAAGCTGCTTTAAAAAATGTGATAATCACTAGGTGATGGCTTTAATTGATCTTTCCGAACAAAAAATACGGCATTGTGAGTTTGGCCCTCTGCTCAAGTTATCCACCATTGTTTCTATGTTTCTTTTCTTCGACATATTTCAGTTATGATACAAGCAGCAGTTCTATATGATGTTTTACTTTTCAAACCTTTGAAATTGTCATTAGTTCAATATTTTGTAGATAATTTGCATAGCAATGATTTATTATTTAAAACATAATATTTGTAATTAATTACACTAATATATATTTGTTTTGACCTATATGCATGCATGCTGCTATAATGGTCGAAAACCACTGAAACAACATGCGATACTTAGGATGTTCTATTGTCGAATAACTGTTAATACTTGCAATTCTAGGATACATTTATAATTAACTGAAAAAATTGTTTGTGGGTGTGTGTGTCGCGCATGCGCGCGCGCGCACAATAACAGGAAAATATATTGTACAGGTAATACCCAATACACTAGAGTTTTGTTAGATATCCTCTAAATTTTGATTCCACCTGTCAAAGTAAAATGTATTTCAACAATACAGCACATAGAAGCCATACATTCCTCACTAAGTTATAAATGTACCAAGTATCTATTTTTCATAGATTGCTTCCACTACAACACAAGATGGTACCAAAACCTAAATTAACTTAATGAATGTGTACCCTTAGTCTTGAGCATAGTTCACAATAAGGGAGCAAGGAAAGAGACATCGAATGCAATAAAACGATCGGTCATTGCTTATGATCCCCTTGAGGTTGTCTCCCCAATGGAGGTCTTGCCCCTAATTATATTTAGTGATCGATGTCTACTAAGCTAATTGTTTGCCTCATAATGTAAAAAATTATGTGCTCGATATCCACGTGTAGAGTTTTGCATACGTCCGAGCCTAATATATACAGACGCATGCGACAGTAGGAGAATGATTAAAAGATTGTCGCTTCCAATTTTGAAACTTTGAATTGGTCTAACATGACTTAACCTGGGCTTAACTGCCTTGATAATAACATTCATGGATTCATTAGAGACTAAACACTTTCTTAATTGGTTAGTTTTATTATTGACAATAATAAATCTTTGATACCAAGCAGATACCAATGATCATAAGGGTATCAATGACATCCTAATTTGAAACTTTCATCAAACAAAATCAATGACTTTACTAATTACATTTTTTTATTGGCAAAAATAATTCATTGGCCATATTTCATATTCTCTTAAACAAATTTAAATTTATATGTCATAATATTGTCATGCTAGCTTGGTCGATCGGGCCCAAGTGGAACACAAGGAACAAGAAACCTCATTGGCGTTTAGTGCAAAGGGTGCTGCTAATCAACATCATTGTAATTTTTTACAAGGATAATTAAGTCATCAGGTCATATTATTGTTGTGTTTTAAAATTCTTATCCAAATATTAGCAGTAAATATTAAGTAGGGGCCATCTAATAATTTTCTACATATTTTGACGTACTTCTCGTTCCATTCTTGAACGACTATCTAACTATTCCGGTATTTTTTTTAAAAAAAATTTTTGATCACGAAGATAAAAATCTTCCATCCTAGAAATTTCCATGAAATATTGCTCGTCTTTATTATGATTATTTTGTGTTTATGCTCTAATCTCCATGGTTAGAGGAACTAGTTCCCAAATTTCTATTGAATGCATTTACTAACCAATGACGAAGTACCCTACTAGCTTAAGATCCCCAGTCCATTCAAACTCTTCTTGTATTAATTAAACCTAATTAGATGGAGACACAAATCACTATTAGGGTTTCTTAATCCATTTGTTTTATCCTTTTTCTTTGTTGGGTAGTTGTTCATTGCAAGCCCCTCCAATCTCAGCATGACATGAGCATTAATTTGACTCCCAATGTTTTAAACCTTTTCCTTGTCATTCAACTCTTCAACCCATGCATCCATTTTTTACTTGGTTAACTTTCCATCAAACATTGCTCCCTCTTATGCCAACACTAGTGAAATATCAAATATCCTAGATGACTTTGTAATTCACCTCTCTAACACACTACTAAATTTCACCTATATATATTAGCTTCACTCACGTTAACACCATTCACCTGAAAAGGAACCAGTTTAATGAAGGGTTTTTGGAGTACCGTAAGTGAACCGAGAGGCTCATATTCATCTAAATGACCGGCAGTTTTAAAACTATTTCCCTTGTGCTATAGTGTCACTTTGGGTGCGAACAAAACAAGGTGTAGTACTCTTAAATATTAAAAATCTACATGATTATATATCCTAGATATTATTTTCCCACTACCATGCATGGTATATTGCTTTTGGTGTGAACAAAACTAAGGGTACTAATTAAGCATTGCATGCCTGATGATGCTCGGTGCTGGGAACTCTCCAGATCATGACACGTGGCAGATAACATGTCCCAAAGCTTACGAGAAAAGAGCAAGAACGGTACATTGGAAGCATACCCCGGGCCTTCGACCCGAGGATGCTCTCGACCCTCGATGACCGCCCAGAACACTTCTATGCTCGTCCTGCAAACAACCATTGGCTCACCTCCGAGCCCTCCCGCAGCTCCCTCAGCCCTCCTAGCTCGCCTCCGAGCTATCACAGCACCAATCTTGCTCGGCCCCTCGCTCGCCTTCGAGCCACCCGCCGAGCTTAACTTTCTCGGTCTCATCGACCGATCCAGAGCGCATACCATAAGCGTCCCGGACATGGCCCCGCGAATCTCTCCATACGCGAGATACCCGCCGTCCCACGATCCCGCGTCCCACGCCATCATGTTTCCCTGTTAACGGGCGTATCTCGCCATTAATGGGAATCCCGCCATTCGCGCGGGCGCGGATCCGAGGGCATAACGGCCGGCGTAAATCTCGCGCCCGCCAGCCCACGGCCGCCACTATATATACCCCCTCTGAGACGACTCAGGTAGGAGGATTATTATCAAATAGGCCGTTACTCTGTCCAAATATTTCGACTAACTTGATCGTCGGAGGGTCCACGGTGGTACAACCACCCCGGGACCTCCTTACAGGTAGCCCGACTTCATTCTCAAATCAAACCCACTGAGATCCACACGCATTAAGAGGCAACCCTTAGATCCAATCTCAGCCACTCAACACCACTCGCTGCGGATCAACTGAATACAGCATCTGAGCTCTATCAATGCCTCCTCTTAAAAATTGAGAAAATCACTACCAACATGACATGGGGGCTTGTCCTTGTGCAATTTACTTTGATTTGTGTGGCTTTCTTTGCCGGCCAATTTCCATATTTTAGACTTGTTATCATTTGGACATGCATGGCTCATCCTATTGGCCCTCCTCAATCCTCCAATCCAAAATTCGACTAAAAACTAATGCCCTGCAAACCCTAAAAAAAAAGGTCTTTAAATACCAACCCCCTATGCACTCATACTTCCCCCTTTCCCCTATTTTCTAACCCTAATTAATTTCTATGATGAAGGGTAATTTCGAGGTGCACCATGGTGCACTTGGCCTAATCCAACCCAATGACGTCCCATGGACCGACCATTGCAACCAAGTTGGCTTGATGCAAATCCCCCACCACCACTTGATCAATGCACCGGCACAGGTCTCGTCTGCCCGTGCACGACCGGTGGTCCTCGACGGCAGCTATGTCGGTTCCGAACTTTCTGAGTTCATGGACCATGTTGCCCGCCGGATTTCTTCGGACGCCTCACCTGTTTCCACTACAGATGAATTCTCCGTCGATAATAATAGTACCGTCGTTTCCTCCGATAATTTTCCACTGCCGTTTGCGCAAGCAGATTACCGCCCCCGTAAGGCCCCAAGAAGAGACTACGGGAGCGGTATTGGACATGGCAACGGAACTAGTACGAAGAAACCGGCAAGAAACTCGGGCGATGACGGCCTAAGTTTGATCACTCTCTTGATGGAAAGCGCGGTCGCTATATCCGCCGACAACCTGTCCGAGGCGAACCGGATGCTCCTCGAGCTAACCCAGCTCGCCTCTCCTTATGCGCTATCTTGCGCAGAAAGGGTGGTCGCCTACTTCGTCAAAGCCATGTCCACTAGAGTGATAAACTCATACATAGCCATTTTCACACCACTTGTGCCACACAAGAGCATTCTTGCCTCATTCCAAACCTTCAACAACATCTCACCCTTCGTTAAATTCTCCCATTTCACAGCCAACCAAGCCATCCTAGAAGCATTTCACCAACAAAGCCAAGTCCACATCATAGACCTGGACATCATGCAAGGCCTTCAATGGCCTGCTCTGTTCCACATCCTGGCTACTAGGCCCGACGGTCCGCCGCGTGTCAGAATGACAGGCCTCGGCTCGTCTATCGAAACGTTGCAAGAAACTGGGAAAAGACTGTCGAATTTCGCAAGGAGGCTCGGATTGCAATTCGAATTCGTACCGATCGCACTAAGATTCGGAGACCTGGACCCATCGGCCATCCAGGCCCGTCGGGGCGAGGCTGTTGCAGTGCACTGGCTGCAACACTCATTGTACGACGCGACTGGGCCGGATCGAAACACTATGAGGCTGCTCGAGGCGGTAAAACCTATAGTGATCACTTTGGTGGAACAGGAAATCATCCATGCCGGTTCGTTTCTAGACCGGTTCGTCGGCTCACTACACTACTACTCGACTCTGTACGATTCGCTAGGCGCATCGCTGCCTGCAGACGACCCGGGCAGGCACCGGGTCGAGGACGGGCTTCTGGGAAGAGAGATCGGGAACATTCTGGCTATCGGTGGCCCCGCGCGGAGCGGGGAAGAGAAGTACGTCAGCTGGAGAAATGAGCTGAGCGCCAGACCCGGGTTTGTTCAGATGCCGATAAGCTCCAACTCGATGGCGCAGGCGCAGCTGATACTGAACATGTTCCCCCCTACGCTAGGGTACACCATAATGCAAGGGGACGGCACGCTGCGGCTCGGGTGGAAGGATACGGGGCTGTATACTGCCTCCGCCTGGACGTCGAGGCTTGTCGCCGGAGAAAGATTTTGATGTTGTTGTAGCAGTTGTTTTTGACTTAGATCGAGAATTCTAGCTAGGTTTTGGCTTGGTTTGTGATTAGAGCTAACTCTAGTAGAGATTTGGATTAATATAATGATTATATATAGCGAAGAAAAGGTGAGGGCTTAATTAGACTTTGAGAAGAAGGGGGCTTCGAAGATATCGTGGGGAGGTAGGGAAGGAAAAAGACACATATTGCATGAATATTATTCATGCGACAGGGAGGGATTATAAATTCAGAAGAACTTAATTTGGTCATGTGACTTAATTGGATCTTAATATAGTTTTTTAATGATACAAGATATTGATGTTTCTAAGCAACTATTTTAATAGGTGCCAAATTTACCGATGACACACTAAGCACGTGCTACGGGCGTGCTTGGAGAGGTGGGTCCCACCGTCCCACTTGTGTGAATAGTGGGTCCCACATCCAGCAAAGTCTCATAATTTTCTTTAATTAAAAGCTAGAGCTAGAACTAGAACAAGAATTGGCTTTGAATTAAAAGTTTATTAAGTTTTTGATAATCTCGAAGATCAATCTTGCTACACATCCAGGAAGAATTTATCATATTTTGATTGTAAATAAAATAAAGAAGAACAACGACAACAACAATGATTTTAATTATAATGCGAAATATAATTTATCCACACGCATAGATAAGATCTAGCGAATTATATGATATATTCCGATATAACTTATATTACATTCCGAAAGAAAATGTTTCATGTTGTGTCATTGACTCATTGATTGCATAGATTAATTATGTAACCTCTACTTGAATGAGTTAGAGGATAATTAATTAATTAGTAATCATTGAAAGGGATTGTATATACAATTCTTAATCCACCATGAATTGTTGGCTTACACCACCGCATATCTAGCACCTTTTATATGTAGGATATCATAATTATTAGATTACTTTGTTTACTAATTTTGAGCTAACAGTGCATATCTCTAGCACCAAAATGCTTGTAAATCGATTTGTTGTCTTTTGTTTACCCTTTTTTTTTCTGCTTTGTTATTTTAGACTGAGTCGATGTTTGTTAAAATTTTCGTTTTGAATTTTTTTTTATAAAAATGTTTGTAAATCTTTATGTTGGAGATTTGCTAGAGGGGATATAATACTTTTGAGTTGATTAAATTTTTTCAACATACCACTCTAAAATCTCGGGTATTTTATTATATACCCTCACCCACATGTTCTTGATTATTGCTTAGACCTTGCAAAAAAAATATAAATAAATAATTTGTTTGGTAGAACCCAAAAAATAAAAAGAAACTCAATATAAATAGCATCTCGTAGGAAAAAAAAATGTCATGAATAGGAGATGCATTAAAATTTTGAATTAGTTGCACCAAATTTTGCTTTCTAGGTCATCACATCTTATCTAACCAGCAATAAAATTAGAGAAATTAAGGAGCAAACAGGTTCTAATAGACTTTTAAAATTATGATATATAGCTGTTTTGTTAATTATTTGCTCAAACAATGGGATCTTCATGGTCTAATATATGAGGAGGAGGAAGCTACAAATTATATGTTAGCATTTGCCAAAAATCAATCATAGTTTAATGCCCTGTTTGTATATGGAGTTAGGAAAACTGTGGTTTATTTTTGAGTGGACGCAGAGAGAAATAAACTGTGGTTTGCAAGCCTCTAACTTCAAAAATGGAGAAATCTCAAGATTTTGGGCTAAGATAAATGCAGTTATCTCAACTCCAAAATGGTTGCCAAACATGGCAAAGTTGGCATTTGGGAGTTGAGGTTTCCTAACTTTATGAAACTGCAGTTTAGAAAACAAAACACCATTTCCAAATGGGCCTAACCGATTTGCGTTCTGCATGTGTGGTGCACGTTTATAAATGATTTTGGATGCATGCATATATATGTTTACGTCACGGTCAAAAGGATTTGAATTTAAGAAACAAACCAGTTAAAATTAATGACTTTAATAAAAATTTATTACAAATTTCTAAGATTCAAATAATTTGAAAATTTAGTTATTATTTTCTTAAACATTTTTAAATTACTACAATTATTACTTGCAATTATCAAATATTGCACATTTCTTTTTCTGTTAAAAAGAAAAAATTACAACAAAAGCTGTAACTTTAGATGCAAAAAAAAGGGTAAATGGTGGAATGACAAACTACCAATGTAAGAAAAATATTTCTGAATCATCACTAAAAGCTATTTTCTTGGTAAATTTGTGCCATAACTGCTAATTGATTTTTTATTGGATCTTTAAGATCCAGGAAAAAAGAGAAAAAATAGCATGCAACATGTATTAGTGATCAATATTTTCCCCCCTTAGAAACATTAGCGATCGATTGGTTACAATAAATTTTGCTTGACAAATTAATGTTTTATTTTTCTTGGGAGCTAACAAGCTCTTTAAATTAGTAGAGGAGTTAGAGCATCAGCATGGCTGCCTATTTCTTTACATTTAATGTCAATATTGATCTTTATTAATTTTGGAGGTAGGGTTTAGGTTAAGGATAACAGGCCAGTACCATAAAAAAAGTAATTACTTTTTTTTTCATGGGCCTGTAAACCTCAACCTATACAGACCACACACTCGAACACCACACACAAATACACAATACACGGAGACCCACGAATTTGCCCCGAAAGCGTTAATTTATGGTCACTTCACCTCTTGGGTTCTTAGGTTTGAACCCCACACTCTTGGGAGAGAGGTTGCTGCATTACTCGAAGGGTGTGCTTGGTAGAAGATAATTTAGATGGTAATCTTAGATTACCATGAAATATCACCATATTTATTTATGTGTAAAAGATATTCTTGAGAATATGTACCATGATAATTAAATGACCCAATTTCATGGTAATCGTATCCCTCTCAAAAACATGTCTCTATCGTTGATTGCTACGAAATATTCTCGTCTAATATGAATGCGCCATGACCTTTCGCCATCGGCCTCTCTTGCCACCTGTCGGCCTGTCGGCCCAGCCGTCCATCGTCCGGCCGGCGTCGGACGTCTGCCGGCCATTCGTAGTTTGTCTCCGGCCGGTCACCGGTCATTACCGATAGTTCGACGGCTGGCCCGCCGCCGATTAGACGTTCGCCGTCGTCCTGCTGTAGTTCATCGCCGGCCGATCCCGCCTCCAGTTGCCGGCCGCTCGTCGGCCCGTCGCCGATCGACCATTCGTTGCCGGCCGGTCTTCGGTCATTCCCAATCGTTCGCCAGTCGTCCCGCCTCCGATCGGAATTTTGCCGCCGGCCCTTGTTGACCGCTCTTCGGTCCGCCGCCGGCCTCACCGCCATCCATCGGCTCTTCATCAGGCTCGCCGCCGGTCGACGATTGCATATGCATATATTACCGGGAATGATTAAAATATAACAAACACGTTAATGAAAAATTCCTTAGAATTAAATGCCCGGTCGTCCCATTCCTAAAAATACGAGGATTTCCGATAATCTTCCGTTTCATGTACCAAAAGTAAAGAAGCCTTGAGGATCAATCAGCCAGACTGATCATTGACTTGTTCTATTAATTATTTAGCCTATTCCCACCACATGCAAATGTCCTGATCAGATGCTTGATTTCGATATTTTTTTTCTACCACCAACTTTATCATATGCGAAGGTGAGTGGCTAATCTGGTGGGGGCTGGGGGGGGGGGGGAATCCTGTGGTCAGATAGGAGCGGATAAGTTAAAATAATATTCCGGCAAAACTTGAAAATCAAGACAAAATTATTCAAAAGATAAAAAATGTTAAAGATAAAATTTAAAGATAAGTCAACTCGAGCCTCATTTCATAATCCACACCAACCCTTGTTTCGAATATCTGTTTTTTCTTCCTATATATTTTGAAACAATCTACTTTACATACAATCTTTGGAATTATATACTTTAATACTAGATTTTTGGCATGTTATCCGTGAATAAAATCTAACACCCCAACCCCAACCATTCATAGATTTATATATAAGAAGAAAATCTAATCAAACATGTAATCAAATTGGATTATATATAAATTAACTCCATAAGGATCCCTGTCCAAAACAAATTTATAAATTTACATTTATGAAGTTTAAAATAAATTTAGACGATATGTCGATTCTTGTAAGTTGAATTGTAAACAATCATATTAAACTGGATTTATATGAAGAATTTTATAAAAAGACAGAACAATTGTAAAATATTTTGTACAGATAAGAATTCAAATCATGAATCCTAATCTAAATATATATTTTTCAGAAAATCTTTTGCTTTCATAGGCTCTAATATCTAAAAGGACTTGTTAAATCCTAGTAAAAAGAAAATAATGAAAATTGGTAAATTTCAATCAGTGGACATGCACTTTTGTTTTGAAAAAGAAGGTTCAACCAGGATTTCGAACCCACGAAGCACAACCACAAAAATTCCAAGCTATCACCGTGAGGCTACCAATATAATTTGTTAAGTTAGATGGACTGATGAAGTTTAACCGCGTCAAAGTTCACAAATCACATTTTCTATCCCCGAATTCTCCGATCTAGGTTAGAGGAGCGCCTAGTCTCGCCTCTACAAGAATCCGCCCCTGATGATACGTGATATCATGGTTTTATGAGATCAAGAACCTCTGCTTTGCTTTATTCTCTGCTACTTTCCTTAATATTATTAGATCTTGATCAGGTGTCATGGATATTAAAAAAAATGCAAACCTATCTTGTGTTTTACCCATTTCTCATTGTTGGAGAGTAGAGGGTTGCTAATAGCAGTCACTCCTATTCCGGTTATCAGTTGGGTTTGTAATTGAAAATAATGTTTATTTATCCATGGAAAGTTAAGTTCCGAGAGTGAAAGTATGCAAGTGAAGTTAACCTTAGAGATTGTTCCAAATTTACCTTTGTATGATTCGGACATAAGTGAACTGTGTATGAGTGCAAATATAAATCAAGGCACATATAAGGAATGAACGAGTCCGAATATTAAGAGGTCATCGGTTGACATTTAAGGCCTTATTTGGGTATGGGGTCAGGAAAACTGGAGTTTAATCCTCAGTGAAGATAGATGGTTTGTGAGCTCTAGTTTGTAAGACTTAACCTCCATTTTAAAAGCTCAACTTAGACGGGTGTTTAGTTTTGGAGTTATAAAACTTTGGCGTAATTGGAATTTTGTGAACTCTTGTTATCTTAGATGGGGTTTTTAAATAATTGGAGTTTTCTAAAGCTAAAGATATGCCCAAACAGGGCATAAGATGTTTAGTTTCCAAACCTAAAGATTAGTCGTGCTTAATGAATGGTATAGAATTCGAGATGAATTGATTTATTGCAAAAGAATCCTTTAATATTTGAAAATTGTTTTTTAATTGATAAATGAAATAACAAGGAGTGACCCGGTCAATGGCTAGTTTCATGGGACATCTAGTCCGTGCTTTATTAGGTACGTTCTTTTAACTTTAATTTTAAATTATTCACACGATATTATTAATTATTTGAAATATAGACAATTCCATTGTTAAAAGATGTTAAGATATGTATATATGTTTTATATCTTTTTGCATATTTTGATCGATCTTTAATAATATATTCTCTCTCCACAATTCAATGGTTTATAATAAAAGAAATAAGAATAGAAAAGTCTACTTTTCAAGTTATTGATATTTTTTTTTTTATCTAAAATGTCTTGGTGCAACGGCAGCATTTGATAAAATTAGTCAATTAGATAAAATAAATTTGGACATTTGTTTAGTGAATTTATATAGAAAATACTTTGCGAAAGTTTTCGGCATATAAGAGCGATTTATGAAAATAACTGTATTCAACCATCGTTCCAGCCTTGAATAGCATCGGAAGCCATTCATGTTGAAATCATGTTAGGTGCATGTTTAGACGAATTAAAAAAGAAAATATCATTGCAAAATATCTTTCTTTCTCTCTTCTATGCTCACAATCACATCGAATCAAAGAGATTATCTGAACGTGTAAGCACAAATTCATAAACAAGAAAATTAAAATTTCTTTGAGGACAAATAAACATGGATTACTAATCTATGTTTAAACTTTGCGAGCCAAATACCTAAGAGATCGTGTCCTTTGGGTCTTTAAACATCTCCTTCTTAAGCTTTTAGGGTTTCTTGATCGAGCTTGCAAGTGGTCTTCTTGGTCCTAGATGATCCACCCAAGAGATCTAGTCCAAGCTTCAATCTCTACCAAATGAAGTAATTAAAGATCCTAACTTTCTAAATTAGGATACTTAGTGATATAGGAAATGTTTGTTTGATTAATTTATTTGTTAATTCCTATGTTTCTCAACTCATGAGAGTGTTAGGGAAGAAGAAGAAGATGAGAGCTAGAGAGGAGAGAAAATGTGAGAGTGTGAAATGAAAAACACTTAGAAAAAAATAGCTATCATTTTTCTTTTTGTTCTAATGAATTTTGCAATATAAAATTACAACCATACTTCAATAATAATCCGAAATTAATAAAGAAATATGATAGCCATGTCTCTTACCATTCTTTTTCCACCTCATCTCTCCACCTCATTTTTAAATTCTAATAAATAGAAAATCAACCAAAATGAGGTGTTTTCTTCTAAAAGTATTTTTGTATGGCTCCAAAAATACATCTATGTATATACCCGTATTCGTACAATAATATGAATACCCAATAGATAAAATAATGCAACAAATATAATACTAGATTATTATTAAATCAATACTTAATTTAATAATCCGGTTTAATCCTAAACCCGTTAGTATTACCCGTCCGAATTAAATCCGTGCAGCTAGTACACGTATTTAATCGGAACCTTACTCGTATAAACATACGGCCTTTATATCGTTTCACCTGAGGGAAACTCTCTGTGTGGGACTCTAAACACTCGACAGTACACCGGCGGTAAGTTACTGGATAAATCCATAATTACAAACACGCCAGCGGTACAGCTGTACGTAACAGCTACCCAGATATTTGTCAAAAAGGAAGGCCGACGAGCAAACTCATTCACACCCCTACTGAGCTTGTCTGTGACAATCTCTGTACAGTCCGGTCTCTTTGTTTAAGAGTATCGCATATTGGGTATAGAGGTGGTAAACGTCATACCCTAATAAGCCGATAATTCGTACCGATGTAGCTTAGGACCAATCTGAGAAACTATTAATCCAACTATCAGTAATCTTAACTGCCTTGGCCAAGATCTTATGGTGCTGGCCAGCCGAACACAGTATGGCATCGACTCCTTATACCGGGAGAGACGAATCCCTAACAATCATTCACTGCCGCCATGTGGCTCCGGATTGTACCCAACTAAAATCTGTTTGCACAACTCGGTAGAACCGTGGTAGGGTAGTAATCTAAGTACAGTGGTAACTCATATGAAACAAATGACGATCTTAGGTCTAAAGACTAACCAGTCACATAAGAATTGCTATCTGAAGATAGGTATAATACCATCTAAAAGCTCTTGGCGAGTCCGTTCAGTGTACTCACCCCAGTGAGCACTTGTATACAATCTTAGGTGCTACACACTAATGGCTGTGGGACCAACCACCGCCCCTCGTCGAGGTCTAAAAATATATACACTGGTCTACTCCGGAATATCGATACCCAGTCTCGATACTCCCACGACTAGAGACATTTAAGGATGTGCTAATGGACTGCCCAGACCCCACATGTATGATCGTCATCATAACGCTGGAAGTCAAGCAATAATCTTACGGGCTTTATCAACTTATATTAGCGATACATATTAATAAATAAAACATATACACATATTAAGATAAAAACAAACCAAATAGCATATTATCATATCGAGCAAGACCGCCATGTACATACATATCCCTGGCATCTTATACAATGAAGGCCTCTAGGGCATTATATCTAACAATCTTCCACTTGTACTAAGGCCTGTAATTGGCGTATCGAGTACCCAATATTTTTTCTAGGGCCAGTTGTTGGCGTATCGCATACCCAACATCTCAAAAAGTCGCTCTAACTGTATTTGAGGGAGGACCTTTGTGAATGGATCTACCGTGTTCTCTTTTATATCTACTCTTCGGACCTTGATCTCCCGGCGGTTTACGGTCTCCCTGATCAGGTGATAACGCCTCAAGATGTATCTGGATCGCTGATGGGATTGTGGTTCCTTCGCTCCCCATTGTTATCGCAATACAAAAGTATTGGATCAACAATAGACAGAACCACCTTAAGTTTAATAATGAACTTCCTCATCCAGACCGCTTCTTTTGCGGCATCGTTGACAGCAATGTACTCATCCTCTATCGTCGAGTCTGCGACGGTGTCCTATTTGGAGCCCTTCCAACAGACCACCCCTCCTTTGAGGGTAAATACATAACCTGAGACAGACTTGTTGTCATCCTTGTTATTTTAGATGCTCGAGTCGGTAAAAGCCTCCATCCGGAGGTCTCCATTACCGTACACCAAAAACATCTCCTTATTCCTTCTCAAGTATTTGAGAATGTTCTTCACAGCTGTCCAATGGCTCTCTCCTGGATTTGAATTATACCTGCTTACCATGCTAAGTGCGTAAGCTATATCTGGTCTGACACATAACATCGTATAGATTATAGACCCTACTGCAGAAGCATAAGGTATAATGCTCATGCGAGCCCTCTTTTCATCAGTCTTGGGAGACATCTTTTTGGAGAGGGTGATTCCGTGCAAAGCCGGTATATTACCACGCTGGAAATCTTCCATACTAAATCTCTTTAGTATGGTGTCTATGTACCTGGACCGTGAAAGTCTCAACATTCTCTTGGATCTATCTCTATAGATTTTAATCTCCAGAATATAGGAGGCATCACCAAGGTCTTTCATGGAAAACTTCTGCGACAAGAATAGCTTGACCGATTGTAGCATAGGAATATTATTTCTTATAAATAGAATATCATCGACGTCTAAAACGAGAAATACGACAGTTCCACCTACAATCTTCTTGTATATACAAGGCTCATAAATGTTCTTAATGAAATCAAATTTCTTGACTGTCTCATCAAAACAAATATTCCAACTCTGCGATACCTGCTTTAATTTATAGATGGATTTAAGCAAGTTGCACACCTTCCCGCTGCTCCCACTGTCTATGAATCCTTTCGGCTGATTCATATAAACGCACTCTTCTAAACTTTCGTTTAGAAAATAGGTTTTTACATCTATCTGCCAGATGTCATAGTTATAGAAGAAAATAATGGTAAGTAGGATCCGAATGGATTTGAGTATAACCACTGGAGAAAAGGTTTCGTCATAGTCCATACCTGGTTTTTGACGGAAACCTTTTACAACAAGTCCACCCTTATAGGTTTCCATATGTTCATCTACACTAATCTTCTTCTTGAAGATCCACTTGCATCCAACGGGCTTTACCCTTGAGGAGCAACATCCAAAGTCCAAATTTTTTTGGTGTACATGGACCCTATTTCGGATTGCATAGCATCTAGCCGTTTCACAGAGTCCTTACTGGAAATAGCTTACTCAAAACTATTAGGATCATTTTCTTCCAAGATGCAATCTTCTTGATCCCCATCTATGAGAAAACCGTAGTATCTCTCGGACGGATGAGAAATCCTACTAGATCTGCGGAGTGGCTGAGCTTTGTTGGGAACTATCGAATCGTGAGGTTCCACCAAATCTTCAGTTGAAGTTTGTGGTTCAGGAATTTCTTCCAGTTCTACCGTGCTCCCACTAATTTCTTTTGCAAGAAATTCCATCTCTAAAAATATGGCATAGCGAGAAACAAACACGTTTTGTTTCTTGGTGTGGTAGAACAGATATCCTTGCGAATGTTTAGGATATCTCATAAATTTACACAAAACTGACCGTGCCTCGAGTTTGTCCAGATTCTGCTTCTTCACATAAGCAGGACAATCCCATATCTTAATAAAATTAAGGTATGGTCTCTTCCCCTCCCATATTTCATATAGAGTGGTAGACATAGACTTGGTCGGAACTCTATTCAATACATATGCTGTTGTTTCAAGCGCGAGACCCCAGAATGAAAGAGGTAACTCAGCACTACTCATCATAAAGCGAACCATATCCAAAAGAGTACGGTTCCGCTGCTCCGATACACCGTTGTGATATGGTGTATACTGAGGAGTAAGCTGAGAGAGAATAACATTCTTTTTTAGAAATTCTAGGAATTCCGTGCTCAAGTATTCTCCTGCTCGATTAGATCGTAGGATCTTATTACTTTTGACAGTCTGGTTCTCTATTTTGCTCTTATATTCTTTGAATTTCTCAAAATCTTTAGATTTGTGTTTTAACAAAAATATATATCCGAACGTAGAGAGATCATCAGTGAATGTAATGAAGTACGAGAACCCACCCCTTGCATGTGTAGATATTGGACCACACACATCACTATTTATGAGTCCCAAGAGCTCGGTAGCTCTTTTTTCGTGTCCCGCAAACATAGCTTTGGTCATCTTTCCCTTTAGACAAGATTGATAAGTTTCATAAGATATAAATTCCAACGGATTCAAATATTCATTCTTATGTAACTTAGCTAGTATGGTCTCGTTGATATGACCAAGTCTATAATACCATACGAAGGCTTCGTTCATTCTGAACTTTTTCTCTTGCGTGTGTTGTGTACATTGAAAACTATGTTTTGATTAAGAACGTATATATCATTACATAATGTACCTTCCCCAATCAACACCGATTAAGGTAAATTTCTACGGTATTTCTATCTAAGACAAAATTATATCCATCTTTATTCAATAAAGAAACAGATATAATATTGCAAAGCATAGATGGTACATAGTAACAGTTGTTCAAAATCAATGTATTTCCTCTTAGCAATACCAGATGATATTCGTCGACGGCAGCAACATCAACTTGTGCTCCGTTCCCTACTCTGAGGAATATATCATCATTTCCAAGTGCTCTACTTCTTCTTAACACCTGTACTAAATTACAGATGTAGGATCCTAAACCGGTATCTAGTACCCGCGAAATAGAGCAAACCGAGAAACAGTTCTTAATAACCAACACACCTAAAGAAGATGCACTAGAATGCTTCTTCTTCATTAGGGTCATGTAAAAGTCCTTGCAATTCTCTTTCCCTTGCCCATACACATGACATTCGTCACAAGTTAGAGCTGAACCGACGTTCCCCAGTGTAGCATAATAAGCGGGTTCGGTCAAATCATACATTTTATTATCTTAATTAAGGCGTGACATGGTTGCTACTTGGAGAGAGAGAGAAAAAAACACTCAACATATACTCCTGCAAGATTATAATTGTTTATTAGTTTATCTAATTAGGATGAGTCCCACAATTTCCTCGAATTCTCGTTTAAACCTTAAAAGGAGAACTAGTAGGGATCATTTACACTTTACAATTTTGCTTAAACGTTCAGCCATGCAGGTATTGGTACTATAAGGGAGGTTCCCTGTGCTCTTGAATGGACCTAATTAAAATAAACCCCGTTTCCGCAGAGGCGCAGCCTTGTTAACACTTTCTAGACACGTAATGAGTTAGCTAATTGTGAAATGAAAAATATCTCCCAAGAGTATGTTTACCGTCGAAAACAGAGACGAACTGGGATAGGTCGTCTTGCCTGAATTTGGGGGTAGATACTATTTGGAACATATCTGCCTTCCTCTCCGAAAATACCAAGTTGATTTATGGCACCGTATATCGAAGGTTTGGACGAATGCGACCGATGTAACGTGACTTTATCAGATTCTCGCTTTTTGAGGGGGGTTTTGATTGTGGGGACACTCTTCCCTGCAGGCGCAAGTGCCTACAATTAATTACGTTATCGTGTTGTGATAACTACTTTCACCTGTTCCGGTAGGTCATTTCGTGTCGTGTTATATTTGATTTATTTTGGGGTTGCCTGTGAATTGTATACAGAGACTAGTTTATGTCATCGTCCGTAGGGCGCGAATTAGTCCAAATCCGTGTGTATGTGTGTGTGTGTGTGTGTGTATTTGGGTTTGAACCTAAGTTGTATGTTCCATCAGTTTAAAGGATATTTTATTTTATTTAAGGACCGTTAATATGATTTTTGATTAAGATCAATTTTGAATATATGAGCATATGGGCTCAATTTATTTTAATTAAGAATATGCTAGTTTTATATGAGACTAAGATCAACTTAGAAATTGGGTTAAGGATCGTTAAATTTTGTTAAGATCCATTAACAAAGCATATAGGCTCGGCTGCAATGAACAATATGGGTTCAAGGAAATTTCAGAGACTTAGCCAATTTTGGGCTCAGTATCGGGCTTTTTCATCTTCTAGCGGTGCTGAGCACTTAGTCATTTGACTATGAATATGATATCTAAATTTTGCTCTGACGCTCACGTGGGTATCATGTGAGGCATTCAGACTTGGGCGTTGCCCTATTGGTGCTAAGCACTTACACATTTTGATTATATAGCGCTAATCACTTTTATAAAGCGCTCATGTGAGTATCACGTGAGGCGCTCTAGGATGCCAATTTTTAAACGCTCATGTGGGTAGCACGTGAGGCACTAGATCTTTACTGATGGGCGATCATGTGTGAGACACATGAGGCGCTGAGCTTTTATTTATGGGCGCTCACGTGTGAGGTACGTGAGACGCTGGATCTTTGGAGATTTAATCCCTGTTTATTTTTTGAAAGAAGTTAAATTTCTGTTAATGGTGTTTTGGCCATTAATGATCACCAAGATCTCTATTTTTGAAGATCTGGAATTGTTTTTTGAGAACTAAGTTCTTCTGTTTCTTTTTTATGAGAATTAAGTTCTTTGAGGCGTTGAATCCTGTTTTAGAGGAATTAAATTTCTGGAATATACATTCCATCTCTTTTCTTCATATTTCTTTTGTCATAACTAGTTTTTCCCCTAGATCTTGAATTTGAAGAACAAAATCTTTCTGATGAGAATTAAATTCTCTACTTATGGGAGATCTGTCTTGCGGATCTCAGATCCAAAGAAAGAACTAAGTTCTTTATAAAGGGTTAAACCCTTTTATTTATATATATTAGGAAAAATAGATATTTCGATCTCAGCTTTTTTTCTTTACTTAGAGTTTGAAGGGAGCAAGAAGGAGATTTTCTTCAGCAAGAGAATTAAATTCTCAGTTGAATCTTTTTTTTATCACCTTATGGGGTTGATTATCCTTTTTGAGACTTAAAGTCTCGGGTCCTTTACATAGGTGAGGAAAATTTGCTGGTTAGTTTAAAAGATCCCTTATTGAGAGATCTCAATCTGATTTCATAATCAAGTGGTGATTTTTAATCACTATTCGATTTTAGATCCAAGACTTTCTGTTTAACAGAATATATGTTTCTTCGCTTCAATGAGATTAGAGGAAATATTTTCCATGCATAGAATTTAATTCTATCTTTTAATTCAAACGGTGATTTTTTAATCACTACTGATTTTTAATTCAAGGGTTCTCTGTTTAACAGAGTATATCTTTCTTGTTTAGAAAGATTATGGAAATATTTTCCCATGTAGAATTTAATTCTATCTTTTGATGATTTTTAAAATCACCATTGGATCTTTGATCCAACGACTCTCTGTTTAACAGGGAATATTATTCTTATTTAATTTTGATCAGGGAGATATTTTTTCCTAATAGAATTTAATTTTATCATTGGATTTTTAATCCAACGGCTCTCTGTTTAATAGAGAATATTTTTCTTATTTTAGGGAAATATTTTCCCATGTAGAATTTAATTCTACCCGAAGCAAATCTGCCTCAACTTGGGCGCTGACGCTCACGTGCTATGCACGAAGGCATAGCCAAAGAATTTAATTCTTACTGAAACAGGTATCCATGTGCTTTGCATGCCGGCGCTCACGTATCTAACACGTAAGATGCCACCCTAGGATTCAACCCTATCAGAGACAAGCATCCACGTGCTTTTCACGCCGGCTCTCACGTGCTCAGGGCGTGAGGCGCTGCCTTAGGATTTAATCGTATCAGAGACAGGCATCCACGTGCTTTGCACGCCGGAGCTCACCTGCCCAGAGCGTGTGGCGCTGCATTTTTTATGATGGTTTCGTTTCACTTTCTTTCTCTGCTTTTCCTGAGTCAATCTTTTCTTTTCCAACTCCTTTTAGTCAGCGCTTGGAAATAGTTCTAACTGACACCATGCAGAACATTTTCTGTGCCGAGACTTGAATGCTTTTCTTTATAATATGAAGTAATATTCATCTTCTCCTCCCCTTTCTCAGAGAGAGAATCATGGCCTGCGATCGCCCATATGCTCCACGACAGCTATGGGAGGTGCCTATTGGAGATATTATTGCTCATTTTGTTGCTCGTCTGGCGAATCCCGCTCTCACGGATTATCAATGCAACACGGTGATGCATGAACTTATGATTCGTAGGGGGTCTCCTTTCCCCGCCGGCTCTATTTGGCTCTGAAATATTTTTCTTGGCCATCCTTGATGACATTCCCTCTCATCCGGTGGAGATGACCCTAGCGATGTTTGACGCCGCGGAGGACAAAATAGACTGCGTTCATGAAGCATACCTGATTACAAAATCTCTGAGGGGCCGTTCGATTCACATGCTGAGTCAAATCCGGGTTCGACGGGCTATCATGTCTTCCTTTGCCGACGAGCGTGGTGCTGACATATGGGGAAGGACTCTTCATGAGAATCATCATTACAACATGGTAGAAAGGGCTGAGAGGGAGTTAGAGAACTTTGTATACTGTTTTGTTAACCCTTATAGTTCTGATCCCATGTTTGGTGACCTCCTCCTTGTAGCTTGAAATAAATATTTAAATGCATGTTTATTATTCGATGAATTTTTCACGTCAAACAAATGCCCCCACTACTTTGCTTACGGAGGTATATACGTGGGTGAAGTAGTGTAGAGTAATGCATGGCATATGACGGATTTCAGGTGGGCGTATCGTACATAACTTTTAGAATCTTAATCTAAGAAGATAGCGAAAGGGCACTGGCGCCATCATCTACCATTGACTCAAATCACAATTCTTAAGAAATGTAGTTCTAAACCCTAAGGCTCGTGAGTTGCACCTTTGCCTTTTTGATGGTGGCGTCTTCTACCAAGTTTGTCGAATGTAGCCCGTGAAGAGTATACAAGAGTGAGTCTTGACCTTCTTGTTGGGCAACAGTGGCTTAGGAAATAGGTTGATATCTCCGTCGCCTAAGGATTTTCAACTTTATGAGCCGTGAGGGTCTCATAAAGATGTCTCTCTACGAGTCGAGGGGATCTCGTAGGTGTACCCTAATGTGAAATATAGATAACTCCTTTCAATACAGGAGTCCGTTAGGTTTGTGGTACTAGGTTAAGTCCATCGTAAAGTTGCATTGGCTGATATATTCTCCATATGCAATTCCTTAAGTTGCGGCTCGAGTAGCAACGCGTTTGTCGTGACTCTGATCCCTTCCGAGGATGGACAAGACGTTTTCATGTAATCTTTTTAGGTTGGAATATTCATATTACCATCGGAAGATCAAGCATTAGATATTGCCATGACGCTTTACTTGAGATTAAGCTTGATTTGAAGCCCCGATGCGTCACAACTGCACCCTTCTGGGATGGGATAACATCCAATGGTCTCTAAGCATGCCATCAAGATCCCAAGATAGGCACATGCCGTCACTTCACTTTCGCTTTGGTGTCGCATTGATTCTTCACTGAAGTAAGGTAGACATCTGTATGACCTCTTTGCTTTATGTATCTCCATCGAGATCTGGAGCTAGGAACCTACCGTTGCTCTGATTTTATTTGACAGTTGCGCCCACACCATGTTGGAATGTGGAGGAACGTCGGGGTAGTCACAAGCTTAAGAGTGGGGCCCAGGAGTAAGGAAACACGACCCATTTTATGTGTTAGTATCGGGACTCCAAACCGTGGAGGAGTCGACCCGACTAAAATTTGAGTAAATAGAAAAACATGTTATTACTGGACTCCTGAAGCTCCATTGGATTCACACAAGAAACTATCCCAAACACCCCGAGTATAATATATTATAATTATAAAATATCCTTGGTTAATTGATTGGTTGATTATAATCTGTCTTGATCGAAACCATAAATTGCAAAAGTTGAAAATTGAAGTTGAGTAAGTCGAGTACAATGCGAGTCATGTCAATTGCAATCCCGGGTCGAGTCAAGTTAGTCGAGTAGATTGATTTTGTGTTAGTGTTCAAGCTTGGGTTCGAGTTGGATTAGAGTTCGAGTTTAAATTCAAGTTTGGATTTGAGTTTGTATTCGAGTTATAGACATTTCTTATGAAATGATTTAATTGTTGAAATTCTTTAGTTCGAGAGTAATCAGACAATTGCTGCACATGGACAGTAGGATTTGTGTCTTTTTCCAAAATAATTGCCACTGATAACTCCGTTAATTTGCAGTATTGTCTAATCTGAATAGGCAAGCACTCACTTTCTCCGGCTCTCTAGGACTCAAAAGAAATGATACCGCTTTAACCTATATTAATCTAGAATTATTAAATATTTATTATTGTTATTTACATTGTATTTATATTGTTTGCTTTTCTCGATAGGGTTTTATGGAATTTTTTTTAAATATAATTTAAAAAATAAACCTCAATGATGATTTAGAATATTAAGAGTTTTATAGAAAATGTATTTTAGTCTAGGTGGTATTTTAATAATAAAAACTTAACTTTTAAAAGTTTATGGTATTTTTATGAAAACTATACTTTTAGAAATTTGATGGTATTTTATTAAAAATTTAATCTTTCATTTTAAAAGATAATTTTCACAATTTGCTTTTATTGAAAATACGGATTCATAATTTTATATAATTTTTCAAAGTTTAGTTTTGTTTAAAAAGTCCACCACATATTCTTTTTAAATCTTATTCTTATTCCTTTTGAGACCGAATTCTCCGTGAGGAGCTCTGCATCTCGCTCTACTATCTCAAAAACGTGCGATAATCCACACCATCCATAAGTGGGTCCCTTAAAAAGGGTTGTAGAGGCGTAATTGCGCAAGGATGTAAAATATCGATTAAAAACGTATTTTTATAAAGTGAAAGTATTTTCTTAAAAATTGATTTCTTTTAATACAATGCTACAAATATGATCATGCTATGATACCATAGTATTAGTGAGTGGGGTAGATCTTTACCCCGTGAATTTTCTATAGGTATAGGTCATGATATCGATAAGAGAGTATAGGTAAAGTTCATGGTAGTTTTGTGTAAAATTTGATATACGTTCTATTTAACGATCAATTTTAAACGTGTGCAAAGTTAATTATATGAACATTATTTTAAAATTATGCTTACAAGTTATTTGTAATAGAGCATGATAATGATAGTAGAAATATTATAAAGAGAGTGTGATTAAACTAACTCCACATTTTTTCGATATTATTTTCAAGAAACGATCTGAGATGAAATGAAAGAGAGAAAGATAAGACTTACTTGTTTTGCGCTAGGAGAAGAAAGGAAGAAGGAGAGGGTGGATTCGTGGAACCGTCGATTAGTCGCTCCGGTTTCGAAATTGAATCGTTGTTCCTCTTGGGTTGCTTAACTCCACTTGTACTTAGAAAATTTTGGAGGATTTTTTTTCTATGGATTTTAGAATGGGAGAGAGTTAAGGGATGGGGTGGTATTTATAGTGAAATTTGAGAGTATGTGAATTAAAAAATTGAATTAAAAAGAATTAAAATGAGGTTAATGGAGGAATTGACGAGTCACTGGTTAATTGCAGAGAAATCAAACAATAAAATAGAGTAGAGGGGAATTGAAGGGGTGCACGGGCGAAGCACGGAGATGTTTAGGGCAAGGGAGCTGCCAGTTGCGGCTGGATTGGGAAAACCAGAGGTAGAGATTTGGCCATCTGTCTTGAGATTCGTGCCATGTGATTTATTCAGTGTTAACTCCTCATTTATCCCATTTGATTTTTCTGAAACTTTTCATTTCTCAGTGTATTGCACGTGCAACTCTTGGACTTCCAAAAAGTTAAAAAGAAAAATATTAAAAATAATTAGGACTGATGGGATTTGAACACACAAGCTATGGCACAACAGTAGAGAGTATTAACCAGTGGGCTATAAGTTGTTTCTTTCTTTTATTGAACAATATTAACTTATAACACATAATCAAGCTGAATTACCCTTTCTATATATTGAACAAATTACATCTGTATAGAGATTTCAGAGTTGTTACATTCTACCCTCTTTATAAAAATTTTGTCCTCGAAATTTACATAAAGAATAATTTTCAAAAGGGTGAGGGTATCTTTCACGCATATCGTCTTCTCGTTCCTATGTTGATTCTTCTTGCGAATCTCTTCTCCGTATCACTCCGACCAATTTTACCTCCTTGTTCCGTAAAGTCTTCATTTTTCGATCCAAGATCTCGACTGGTTGCTTCTCGCAAGTCAGATCGGTCTGTACAATGAGCTATAAGTGATCAAGTATGTGGCTGGGGTCGCTCACATATTGTCGTAGCTAGGATATCTGGAACACATTGTGCACTCCTTCCAGTGAGGGTGGTAGTGCCAAACGGTATGCCACTTCTCCAACTCGTTCGAGTATGTCGAATGGTCCAATATACCTTGGACTAAGTTTACCCCTCTTGGCAAAACGTATCACTCTTCTATTCGGTGATATCTTCAGAAACACATGCTCTCTGGGTTGGAACCCCAGGTGTCGTCGTTTTGCATCTGCCCAATGCTTCTGTCGGTCCTGAGCTATACACATATTCTCCCTGATCGTGCGAACTACATCCACAAATGCCATGGTCATCTATGATCCAAGGAGGTCACGATCTCTAACGCCATCCCAACTCAATTGGGAACGACATTTATGTCCGTGGAGTGCTGTGAATGGTGCCATCCCAATACTTGCATGGTAGCTGTTGTTATATGAAAACTCCACAATGTGTAGGTGATCTTCCCACGAACCTCCGAAGTTTAGTATACAGGCTCTCAGCATATCTTTCAGGATCTAAATTGTTCGCTCGGACTGTCTGTCTGTTTAGGGATGATACGCCGTGCTGAAATTCAGACTCGTTACCAGATTAGCTTGAAGTCTCTGCCAAAATTAGGATCAGAATCTAATATCTTGGTCGGAGACGATGCAAACAGGTCCCCATGTAATCTCACAATCTCCTGCATGAGTTTATGGGTATCAAGACAAGTATGGTATATCTTGAAGGTTTAAATCTTACTTTAGATTTTTACTCACATCCATGTACTTTCTTACCAACGTCTCGGTTGATTGGCCAACTTTGAATGGGATGAAGTGAGCCGACTTGGTGAGTCGATCCACAATAACCCAAACAGCGTCGTTACCTTTCGTACTACGAAGGAGAGCA
Source organism: Agapanthus africanus (assembly GCA_030015575.1). Classification (NCBI taxonomy): domain Eukaryota; kingdom Viridiplantae; phylum Streptophyta; class Magnoliopsida; order Asparagales; family Amaryllidaceae; genus Agapanthus; species Agapanthus africanus. The sequence goes on along the minus strand of CM057337.1, from coordinate 931,818,999 downwards.
GTCATGAAGTCCATGGTAATGTGCTGTCATTTCCATTCTGGGATAGATAACGACTAAAGTAGACCAACAGTTCTGTGATGTTCATCCTTCACTTGCTGATAAATTAAGCACTTTGCTACGCTCTTTGCTACTTCACGCTTCATTCCATGTCACCAGTAGTGTTGCCGTAGATCCTTATACATCTTCGTGCCGTCGAGGTATACAAAATACGGAGGGCTGTGAGCTTATTTCATCAACTCTTCTCGAACAGGACCGACTGGCAAGCAAAACGGCTCCCATACCGTAAGGATCCATTTTCGTGGATGATGAAGTCAGTTCGAAGACCACTTTCTACTTGTTTTCGGATCTTTTGTAGCTTGGCATCATTTGCTTGAGCTATCTTGATCTGATTGTCGAGAGTGGACTGGACTTGTAAGTTCATCAAAGATGAGGCGTTACCTGGCACAACTACTTTAATCTCCAATCCATGCAATTCTTGCTGTAGTCTCCACTGAACGGTGAGGTTCATTGCTAAAGGCTAGCGACTAAGGGCATCGGGAACTACGTTCACCTTTCCAGGATGATATTGTAGGTTGATGTCGATGTTTTCCATGAGCTCTATCCATCTTCTCTACCGCATATTGAGTTCCTTCTGAGTAAAACATACTTCAGAGTCTTGTGGTCAGTGTATATATCTACTCGCTCTCCCAAAAGATAATGATGCCAAATCTTGAGTGCAAAAACCACGGCTGCCAATCCAGATCATGTGTTAGATAGTTGCGCTTATAAACCTTTAACTGTCTTGATGCAAAAGCCATAACTTTTCCATGCTGATGTAGAACACATTCTAATCCTTTACCGGACGCATCACAATGCACATCGAATCCGCCGGATCGATCCGGTTTTATGAGGATAGGTGCAGTGGTTAATCTCGACTTGAGTTTTATGAAAGCCTTCTCACATGCTTCTGACCACATGAATGCTTCGTCTTTACATGTAAGCTTAGTCAAGGGTGCTGCGATCCTTGAGAATCCTTCGTTGAAACGTCTTTAGTATCCTGCTAAACCAAGAAAACTTCTTATATTTTTAACGGACTTTGGTGTAGGCCATTCCCTGATAGCTAACACCTTAACTGGATCTATAGAGATTCCTTCGCCTGAAACGATGTGTCCGAGAAATCCGACACGATCTAACCAAAATTCAAACTTGCTGTACCTGGCGTAGAGTTGATGCCGTCGTAGTGTCTTCAGGACAACGCGTAAGTGTTCGGCATGCTTTTTCCGATTCTTTAAATACACCAGGATGCCATCAATGAAAATAACAACAAACCTGTCTAAGTACTCTTGGAAAACTTAGTTCATCGAGTTCATAAAAATGGCCGGTGTATTGGTCACTCCAAATGGCATTACGAGATATTTATAATGGCCATAACGAGTCCTAAACGCCATCTTCGGAATGTCGGACTCCTTGACCTTCACCTGATGATATTCTAAACGAAGATCTAATTTTGAGAAGACACAAGATCCATTTAACTGATCAAAAAAAATCATCGATGCGAGATAGCGGATACTTGTTCTTAATCATTACTTCATTCAATGCTCGATAATCCGCGCACATCCAATAGATACCTTCCTTCTTCTTCACTAGTAACACCGGTGATTCCCAACTTGAAGTACTGGGTCCGATCCAACCTTTCTTTAGGAGTTCGTCTAACTGGATACTAATTTCTTTCAATCCCTCCGGACTTAATCGGTATGGAGCTTTTTTTACTGGTTGTGCGCCAGGTTGCAAATCAATACTGAATTCAAGAGCTCAATTAGGAGGCAAACCTGATATATCTTTAGGAAAAACATCCTCAAACTCTCTAACGACCTCTGGTTTTGATCCTTCCCGCTTGCAACGCTGCAATCTCTGCCTTCTTTAGTTTTGCTCGGTAGATACTAGGTTCCAAAGTCCAGTCTTCGCTTTTGAAATAGAAAACTGGGTGATCTAGTATTTTAAACACTACCTTTCTTTGGCTATAGTCGATGGTAGCGAAGAAAGTTCCCAGCCAATCCATTCCCAAGACCACGGCGAAATTCGGTATGTCCAGCACCTTGAAGTCCGCATAGAATTCTCGACCGCAGATGACCACTGGGAACAGATCGTATCCCAAGGTTACTTTTAGAATATCGTTCCTTGAACTGACATTCCAGCTGGATACGAGCGGCTTAACTGGGATTGCATGGGTTCTTACGAATCGTTGCGGCATGAAGCAATGCGATGCCCCGGTGTCGAAGAGCGTGAGTGCAGGTAGGGTAGGTACTAAGATTGTATCTAAGTCGCGTGAGATAGGTTCAGGTATAACAAATTTAATATGGCTAGGAATTGAAATATCTTGAAAGGAAAGAAAGAAGAGATTTACCAGTGATAACCTGACCCGTAGTTTCGGCCTCTTCAACCGACATAGTGAATTCCTGGCATCGTGGCACGTTCCTCTATGCTTGGTTAAACACTCGGCGTTGAGATTGAGCGGTCCGGATGCGGGGAGATAGAGCTGGTAAAGCTAACTGGGTATGAGGAGCGTGGATCGCCAGACTAGCGTGAGGGTTATTAGTCCCTCAGTTCTGGGGGCATGCTCTGATAGTGTGAGTAGAAGACCCACAAATCAAACACAAATTGTTCGCCCTACGACAGTTCTTCACTAGATGCCATATTCTTTTGCAGTAGTTGCAAAAGTCTGGCTTGATGTTAGCGAATGAACTTCCTGGCCTCCGAGATGGTCCGTTGAAAGTTGGCCTGGAAGAGGCCTCTACTGCGATCTGGTGCAAAGGGCATTTCACACCGGCCGACTGCGGCCTGCCTTTCTTCTTCACAACTGCCTCATAGCGTCGGGCAACCTTCAAAGCAAGCTCATGGGTTAGAAAATCCCCTGTAGCGCGTGCAGAATGGATTTCAGGGTTCAACCCCTGCTGGAATCGTCGTGTCCGGATCTCAACAGTGGGAATGAGGTGCGCAACGGACTTGTTATGATCTTGTGTTAGTAGTGTTGTAAGTCGGATAGGAAAATTTCAACTTGAGACTATATTTTACCTGCCGAGCATAGTAAACTCAACATTATATTCATCCACAGACTTGACCTACATCGAGCCTTGCTGTAAATAAATAGATTGCTGCTCCATGTCAAAGCGGGCAGTCTCCGGAAAGTACTTCGCATCGAAGAGATATCGAAATGTTTTCCACTTTATTGATTGTTCGAGACGGCTCTCCTCTGCCTTCCACCATACTCTGGCATTATCCGTCAGTTACAACTTAGCAACTCTTACCCAAACTATATCTGGCACTTGAGCTGCTGCCAGATCATCCTCAATCGCTTGAGCCCATTCCTTTGCTTCAAGCGGGCTCTCTTTACCCGAGAAGTTCTTTGGGTGCAGTGCCCGAAATTGCTTAACTCCGGATGCCTCTGCCTCAGGGTGAGTCAGTCCTTGGTATTTGGTATATGAGGGTTGTATGTTCCCTCTGTCCCTCTAATTGGCTCTTGATAGCCTCAAGGAGTACCGTTTATTCATTGATAGGCACTGCAATGGTAGGTGGTGGTGGTAGAGTAGGCGGTGGAGTGTAGTCGTTGATGTTGATGTTGGTGCTGGTATTGTTCGGAGAGTCCATCACTTTGATATAAAAGACAGATTATGATAGATTCAAGGAATTTTGAAATGCAAGGAATGTAAATGTTTGTTGAATTCATTAATTTTTGTGGTATATTGTTTACGAATTCATGCAGTGCTGACCTACATGGGCCACCAATAAAACCCGTCACGCCCCACTTCCCAGTAGACGGAAGTGATGACGTGGTAAGCCCGCGGTATATTTATCCGAAGAAGGTCATTCCCTAAATAAATATACTAAGCGTATTGAAACAATAATATACGATGCAACAATAAATGGAGTCTGTAAAATTTTCAACAAATATCTTTATTTACATTCAAACTTGAAATATTTATAGATACATGAGTTTAACTGAAAGTAAGTGCAAAAAATAAAAATTCCGAAACAAGTGGCATACATAAACTGATAAAAGGAAACTAAGCTAATCCTGAGTTGCTATCTAGTTGTAATCCTCCTCTTGGGCATTCACCTCCTCCATCTTCACAATATCTGACGAACATTCCAAGAAAACAAAGGTGGGTAGAATGTCCGTCGGCGAACTAGCGCTCGGTAAATTCCAAGGGTAGGGTAAAAGTAAAGTGTGACAGATATAGCATAAAAGAAAATAATTTAAAGGACAAGTAAAAGTGTGTAGAACTGAATATGGGTATATGTATCTATAAGTCTCTATATGGTCGTTATGTTAACGTTAAGTTCCAAGTGTGAATGTCAACGCAACCGTAGAAATATTCACGAGCTCAAGTGTGGGGCCCCAGGAGAAAGGAAACATAGGCCCATTTCATGTGTTAGTATCGGGACTCCAAAATATGGAAGAGTCGACCCGACTGAGTTTCGAGTAAATAGAAAAACAGGTTAATACGGAACTCCTAAAGCTCCATTGGATTCACACAAGAAACTATCTCAAACACCCCGAGTATAATATATATTATAACTGTAAGATATCCTTAGTTAATTGATTGGTTGATTATAACCCGTCTTGATCGAAACCATAGATTACAAAAGTTGAAGAATGAAGCCGAGTAGAATACGAGTCATGTCAATTGTAATCCTGGGTCGAGTCAAGTTAGTCGAGTAGATTGATTTCGTGTTAGTGTTCAAGCTTGGGTTCGAGGTGGATTAGAGTTCAAATTTAAATTCAAGTTTGGATTCGAGTTTGTATTTGAGTTATAGACATTTCTTGTGAAAGAATTTAACTGTTGAAATTCTTATGTTCGGGAGTAATCGGAAAACTGCTGCACATGGACGGCAGGATTTGTCTCTTTTTCAATACAATTGCCATTGATAACTCTGTTAATTTGAAGTATTGTCTAACCTGAATAGGCAAGCACCCACTTTCTCCGTCTCCCTAGGGCTCAAGAAAAATGATACCGCTTAAACCTATATTAATCTAGAGATTTTAAATATTTATTATTGTTGTTTACATTATATTTATATTGTTGGCATTTCTCGAGGGGTTTTATGAAAAAAATACTTTAATATTGTTTAAAAAATAAAGCTCGAGGGTGATTTAGAATATTAAGAGTTTTATAGAAAATTTAGTAGGTGGTATTTTAATGATAAAAACCTAGATTTTAAAAGTTTATGATATTTTTATGAAAACTATACTTTTAGAAATTTATGATATTTCATTAAAATTTTAATCTTTCATTTTAAAAGATAATTTTCACAATTTGTTTTTATTGAAAATAAGGATTCATAATTTTATATAATTTTTTAATGTTTAGTTTTGTTTAAAAAGTCCGCCACGTATTCTTATTCCTTTCGAGACCGATTTCTCTAGGATGAACTCTGCATCTCACTCTACTATCCCAAGGACGTGCGATAATCTGCACCATCCACAAGCTAGTCCCCTAAAGATGGTTGTAGAAGCATAATTGCGCAAGGATGTAAAATATCGATTAAAAAACGTAATTTTATAAAGTGAGGGTATTTTCTTAAAAATTGATTTCTTTTAAAACAAATCTATAAGTATGATTGTGCTATGATACCATAGTGTAAGTGAATGGGGTAGGTCTTTACCCCATGAATTTTTTTTATAGGTATAGGTCATGATATCGATAAGAGGGAATAGGTAAAGTTCATGGTAATTTTGTGTAAAATTTGATATACGTTCTATTTAACGATCAATTCTAAACATGTGCAAAGTTAATTATATGAACATTATTTTAAGATTATGGTTACAAGTTATTTATGATCTATGTAGCATGATAATGATAGTAGAAATATTATAAAGAGAGTGTGATTAAGCTAACTCCACTTTTTAAGAAATTGTTTTTAAGAAACGATTTGAGATGAAACGAAAGAGAGAAAGAAAGGATTTAAATGTTTTGCGTTAGGAGAAGAGAGGAAGAAGGAGAAGGTCTTATGGATTGTTGGAACCATCGATCAGTCGCTCTGGTTGTCAAAATTGAATTGCTACTCGTCTTGGCTTGTTTAACTCCACTTGTACTTAGAAAATTTTGGAGAATTTTTTGCTATGGATTTCAAATTGGGAGAGAGCTAGGGGATGATGTGGTATTTATAGTGAAATTTGAGAGTATGAGAATTAAAAAATTGAATTAAAAAGAATTAAAATGAGATTAATGGGGGAATTGAAGAGTCTCTGCTTAATTGCAGAGAAATCAAACAATAAAGTGGAGTAGGGTGGAGCTGAAGAGATGCACGGGCGAAATACAGAGACGTTTAGGGCAAGGGGGCCGCCAGTAGTGACTGGATTAGGAAAACGGGCGGTCGAGATTTAGCCATCTGCCTCAAGATTTGTGCCATGTGTTTTATTCAGTGTTAACTTCTCATTTATCCTGTTTGATTTTTCTGAAACTTTTCAATTTTCCGTGTATTGAACGTGCAACTCTTGGGCTTCCGAAAAGTTAAAAAGAAAAATATTAAAAATAATTGAAACTGATGGGATTCGAACACGTATGCTATGGAATGACAGTAGAGAGTATTAACCAGTGGGCTATAAGTTATTTCTTACTTTTATTGAACAATATTAATTTATAACTCCTAATAAGGCTGAAATAACCTTTCTATATATTGAACAAGTTGCATTTGTACAGAAATTTCAGAGTCGTTACAGTAAGTCGTAAGGATCTCATGCAGGCGTTTTCTCCTTACAAAGTTGTGAGGACTTTGTAAGTGCATTTTCCCCATTCTTTTAACGAGTTTGTGCCCTCTCCGGTTTTCACAAGCTCACCGATAATCCTGCTGTTGTTACTCACGGCGCCCTTTCGGGTTTTCATCCGTGCTCATTCCACTTGTGGACATACCTTTTTTTTAGATGAACCATAAGGTAACACACTAACAGTTATAGATCATGACATTTTTCGAAGGACCGCATCATATGGGACTTGAGAAGGATGTAAATTGTTTAGGCCCATGGATTGTATACGGTGCTCGATATGAAGATCCGCCGTAGGACAATATAATAGTTTAAGAACATTACGGTCCAATATTAGTTTAGGGACATTTTGATCCAACATTCCCGTGTTTAGGAAAAATATTAGTTTAAGGACATTTCAGTCCAATATTAGTTTAAGGACGTTTCGGTCCATCATTCCCGTGTTTGGGACGAATATTAGTTTAGGAATGTTTCGGTCCAACATTAGTTTAAGGACGTTTCGGTCCATCATTTCCGTGTTTGGGACGAATATTAGTTTAAGGATATCTCGGTCCAATATTAGTTTAGGGACGTTTCGGTCCATCATTCCCGTGTTTGGGATGACTATTAGTTTAAGAACATTTTGATCCACTATTAGTTAGGGACGTTTCGGTCTAATATTAGTTTATAGACGTTTCGGTCCATCATTCCCGTGTTTGGGACGAATATCATTTGGCTTTACTTTCAGAGTTTTGACTCAGGAAGATAGTGAGCAGATACAAGCATCGTCATTTATTATTGACCTAAGTCGCGACTCTTCAGGCAAAGTACTTTTTAGGAATTGGCCATTTATTGGTCTGAATGGCATTTTTCCATGCACATTAATGAGCAGATAAGATCCACCTTGGCAGACCTTATCTATGATGTACGGGCCTTCATCGTTTAGCTCGAACTTCCCCCGTTAGCATGATTGGGAATCATTGGTCTTTTGACTACTAGCATGAGTTCGCCCAGGCGGATTGTTCTCGGCCTGGTCAGTCTTTCATATGATCACATAATCCTTGCCTTATAAGCCTCCAGATTTTACTGTGCTATAAGGCGGGTTTTATCAAGAGCGTCGAGTTTCTCGAGCCTAAGATGAGCATTTTCCTCTTCCGTTAGTTCGTATTGAATTGCTACACTCGTGGTGAGGGGAACTCTATCTCCAATGGGAGTACTGCTTCAGTGCCAAACACCAATGCGTATAGTGTTGTATTTGTGGTCATCTTGAACGTTGTTCGGTACGCCCAAAGAACTTCATGCAGCCTCTCGTGCCAGTCCTTTTTGTTTTTGGACACCGTCTTTTTTATAATCTTGGTTAAGGTCTTATTGAATGCTTCAGTTAGACCATGAAAGTGTTTGTTAGCACCACCACTAGATTTTACTAGCATCAAGCATGCCATTTTAAAAAATTTTGGGGTGCTAATCAATACCAAACAAGAATCTAACTAGAGATTAGGGTTTTAAGCATGATATCAAAAACTATACTAAGAGAAAAAGGCTACAACCTTTATAGACTGTGTCCTTCTCTTCTCAAGCTCCGTGTAGTAGTCCATGCGACTCCACTAGGCTCCACTTGAAGTTGGATCGAGCTTCCTTTGCAATCTTCGTGCCGAAGATGATCCATCCGAAGTTTCGCTAATCCAAGCTATCTGTTCACTAAACTCTTTAGTGAAGGAAACACACTGCACCAAAGTGCTAATCTAGTGTAGGATGGTGAAGTAGGGATGTTGTTTGCTCACTAGGGTTCTCACAAGCTCAAGGGTTCACAATTCATGTAAGAGATTGAGCTTGGAGGTGGAGGTGAAGAAGATGGAGAGAGCTAGAGAGGAGAACTCATCACATGAGCTCAAGCACAAAAATGAACAGGTGTTGTGTAGAATGAAGAAATGGCTCATCAATATACCTCACTTATTGAAGCATCTATAATTTCCAAATAAACAATTGGAACATTCTTCAATAGTGAGTCAAGACCAATATAATAAATATTAAAACCATGCTTCACCATTCCACAAAAGTCTCCCCATTTTCCACTTCTTTTTCTATTTTATAAAAATAGAGAAACAACCATGCTTCATATAATATATTATATATATATATATATATATATATATATATCACACACACACACACACACACATATATAAAGATAAGCAAATAATTAGTGAGCAATAATATTAGTCAATATATAATTATATCAAATATAAATATATATCATATTATTAAATCAACACTTGATTTTATAATCCTGTTACATCATATATAACCGACTAATATCATTTATCTGTATATCACATTATCAAACAACACTTGATTCAATAATCCGGTTATATCACATATAGCCTAACTGATATTAAATAACCGCCAGATTAGAATATGGTATCACATACTTGTATTGAATGAAGTCCCCGCACATATCAGCATATATGCCCTACTTCGTTTTGCTTGAACTAGAAAACTTCTGTGTGGGACTCTAAAAACTCGTCAATATGCCAGCAGTAGGTAATGATCACATCAGTTACCCACAAGCCATCAGCGGTACTAGCTGGACGTAACGGCTACCCAGGTATTGAGTGATTAGAAGATCAACAAGCAAGCTTGTCTAAACTCTCATGAAGTCTATAAGTAACACTTACCGTACAGTCTGGTCTCTTCGTCTGATATGTTGCATATCGAGTCTGGGGGTGGAATCACCAAACCCCAATAACTTGATAAGTCATGCCAATGTGTGGCCTATAACGGTACGAGAAACTACTGATAACACTTACCAGTAAATCTCATCAACAGCCCTGGCCAAGGACTTCCTGTTATAGCCAATCGAGCATAGCGCAACATCAACTCTCTATACCGGGAGGGACAAAACCCCTCCTATCACTCATTGCCTCCATGTGACTCGGGACTGTACCCAAAATCCACCTGTTTGCACGCCTCATTTGAGCCGTGGTAGGGAGGAAATCAAAGCACAGTGGGAACCACACAAGACTCTGTGACGATCTCGGGTCTACAGACTAAGCTATACCGGTGTCACCAGAGAACTGTTATCTGACGATAGGTATAGTACCGTCTAGGAGTTCTCGGCGAGTCCTGTTCAGTGTACCCATTCTCTGATGAGCACCTGTGTACAATATTTGATGTTAAACACCAATGGTTATGGGATCAACCATCGCCCCATACAGGGTCAAGAAACATACACACTAGTTTACTCTGGAATATCGATGCCCTGTCTCGATACTCTCTCGACTATGAACTGTTAAAGGATGTGCTTGTAGACCACACAAGTCCCAGTAGTATGATTGATTGCACGCTTTTGGCGTGTCGCGTATTCAAAATTCTAAAGTTAACCGTGATCAAGGACGGTGTCGCTTTGCAGCTAGCCGGTTGAGCACGGGTCAATCCACAGGGAGTATATCCGTTCGAGTCTTAGACGAGTCAATGAAGAATTGTATATATGTGTTCAATTCTATCCTAAGTATTTGTATTTTATGTTTAAGTAAACTTGTTAAGGTTAAGGTTGGTTAGTAGAGTTAGGATTAGTCTTGTGCTTTTCTTTTGCCATTCTTAAGACGATATTGGGATAATCGAAAGTAGCGGGGATTAGGAGGACATAGGAATGGGATTTGCGAGTTTAAGCAAGCTTTCCAACGCTAAATCCATTCTTAGTGCCCCTTGTCCGTTTGCTAAATACGCTTATTTCCAACCCTCGGCCAAACACCCGCAACCATGCATCCAATTAAGTCACAACTACATGTCACGTTGTAGTGCGCTTAAAGGATTTCTCGACTTAGGTCGTGGCTATATGTCATGTATAGCGCGCCTAAGTGAGGGGGTTGCGTTTGTTTGGTCGAGATTCGTTTCAAGATGTTTGGCGAAAAGAAGCACAAGGGGTTTTTCCGTCCCTCGTACCACCTTTCTTAGCCTTAACAAGTGTAGAATTATTCACACATTTTAAAAGAAAAGAAAAACAAAACAAGAAGGAAGAAAAGAATGAAAAAGAAAAAATACGGTTTTACAAGCTAACTACTTGGGTCCTCACCCAAGTAAGGAACTCCGTTGAGTATCATGACTTGAAAAATACGGATAAGAGAAGAAAAGAAAAGAGAACAAGTAAAGAAATATCAAACAACTACTTAACAACAATTATAAAAGTTACACTAGAATTAAAAGACAATGCAAGAATTAAAATTACAAGATAATAAAAATAACCCTCATTTTCATTTCATTATCCACTCAATACTCTCACTACATTTTAATGGAGGAAGACAAGAAGAAGAAAAATAAGAAGCTAACTAAACTAAACTAATTCCTAACAAAAAGAAGCCTGAAAATTGGACCCTTGGCTTGGTACAAAACTGGGCTATTTATAGGCTGAGTGCTGAAACCCTAGGGCAAGATTCTCTGCCCAAATGAAATGTCCAAACTACCCCCAAAATATCTTCTGGCACCGAGTTAACTCGGCCGCGGATCCGCGGCCGAGTCGCCACATTGGCCGCTGTTCCGCGGCGCTTTGAGGGAGTTGGGATGTCGTTTTTTCTGGGTTTTCTTGTGTTGCTTTCTTCTGTTGTTCTACATGCTCCAAATTGCAAATGCATCAAGAATTTCTTCAGATCTGCAACAGTCCAAAGTGTCATCAAAAATAATACTTTTGACCTCATCACCCTCGAGCTCCGCGCACCCATTGATTCTTGTGCTTCCCCCTCGTGCTATGTGCTTGTCCAAGACACGAATGACCACTATCATATATCTTGTCTCTGGAACTGGTATGCGGCACTGGACGGATACGGATGACCGGAACCCAGCTTTTATCTGTTGTCAACAGATGTTCTGGATTTTGGCGTAACAGTGGAGATTTTGTATGTTTTTCATTATTTTGGACTAGGAACCTGTAGCCTGTAAATATGTAGCAAATACGGATTAAAATCACCTACTTATAAACAAATGAGCGTAAGAATGGGCGGTATAAAATGCAATATTCTGGTATGAACAAATACCCCCAAACTTAAATTTTGCTCGTCCCGAGCAAAACCAATTATTCACAAAAAGTCCTAACCTCACTTTCGCAGGGAACGCGATTGCACTGAGCTCGTGCAACAAGCCGTTAAACCTCTAGGTATCCCTAGTAGGAGGAGTGTTATCTCCTGAGGGTTTTCAGCGGATACTACCCACAAAATCCCGTCAAGCTAGTTTCATAAGTTAACGTCGATTCTACTCCTACGGTTTAGTATCTAGGTTAGAAATTCTATTATCCTAAATTAGAAATATCCTACCCTTATGTTTCACACCTCCTATTTATTTAACCTTAGATCATATACGTTCCAAAAAAGTTTAGAAAGATATTGGTATCTCCTGAGTTTTCCTTTTAAAAGTGCGGTCTCAAATCAGAGATTTTTATCAGTTTTACTGAAAACATAAGGCTTATTCTTTATTTCTATCTTTCATCCAAATATCGATTGTATACCCCTACGTGTGTGTGAATTATTCACCCCTACACTTAAGAATTCAATTCAAGCTATAGTACCCTTGCCCTAATGCCTAATACTACTTCTTTTCATTAATTGATGGACGGTGTTGCTCATACACATTTCATGCGACTATTAATACTTCTTAAGGAACTAACGGCCGATTACTGAATGTGTAAGCTTAAAGCGTAAATAGCAGTTTTCAGGTCTTGACTTTATTTATTTATTTTTCTTTTCTTTATTTTTTTTATTTTTCAAGACCAGATATATTTTTCAATGATGCTCTTTTGGTGTTTAGCTTTAATTACCGTTTTTTTCTTTCATACTAGGTTTTCAGGTAAGAGTATTTCTAGGTATGCTATACTATCCCAAGTTTCGAGGTGCGTGTATGTGCAGTTTGTAGGGTATATACTTTATAAATTTGGACTCAAGAATAGAAACTATTTTTCAGACTTATCTTTCCGTAAAACTTCAATACTTTCTCTTCATCTCGACTTAACTCAAGAACTGAACTCAAGATTACCTATTTCTAAAAAAAACTGTAACGACGTATACTTACCAAGGTTAAACAGAATGAGGGTATTTTTACGGTTTTCAATTCCTAGGCCTAGGATTTAGTTATTTCTAACATATCAACTAAACTTTCGGAATAAAAATCTAAGTTACCCTATTAGCTAACTTGACGACAAAGTTTTATATTTTTGTAAATTTTTTTGATTTTTATGGTTTTTTTTATATGTATGTAAATGCAAAATATACAAATGAATGCAAAGGATGAAAGCTTACCGAGCACACCCCCAAACTTAAACTTGACAGTGCCCTCACTGTCAGGCTACACCAAGAGGGTCAAAATTGTCGACGCTCCCTAAAATTTTTTTATACAAAACAAAAAACAGAACAAAAATATATACACAAAAAGGTCCCCCCCCAAACTTAAGTGAAACAGTGTTTCCACTGTTTAAGCGGTGAAGTTTAGGATTAGGGGGGAGAACAGTATTTATCTATACAAGGCCTTACACAGGCCAAAGGTAAGCACCAACCTTTCAAAGATTTTATCGCTATAATGTGCAGGTTGGTGAAAGAATACGGTGAGGAAAGAAATGGAGAATACGTGAGACCGTATGGGGATAGTAGTGGTATACGGTCCCGGTATATGAGAAGAAGAATGGCGGAAGGGGGAAAGAGGTGGAATACGAACTTGAGGGTTGAAATGGATTGAATAAATTAGTACAATCTGTAATGATCGATGTGAAAAGATGGATTGCACTAATCTATCAATATGGTGAGAAATTGGGTCAAATCCCTCAAGATTCACGAGAAAACATGGGTACGCCGAACTTGGTAAACCAGACATATGAAATGAAAATAATACGGTTTTTTACAAGGTCGGAACGATGGAAAGAATGGAGGGGAGTGATCGGGGAGGGGTATCAGGTAAAGGTTCAGGAGGGTGTACATAGTCAATGGAAGGGACAGAATGAATTGAAAAATCCGACTCATCAATTAAAACTGATTCATCCTCAAAAATTTCCTCAATGTTCTCCTCAAAAATTAGCTCATCCATGCATTTATCATCAAATTCCAGACGCATATGGGGTTCGGGAAAAACATTTAATGACTCAGGATGACGTCCACATGGAAGTGAAAGTAAATGATGAATTTGAGAGACAAACTCATCCAAAGCTGCGAGTTCATCATTCGAAATATTCCCAGCGTCGATATCCTTAATCAAGTGAAAATCAATTTTCTCAGACACCTCATCAAAATCATGGATTTCAATCAATTTTGGTTCTAAGATGGAGGTGTAGAGGTCAAAAGGTTTGGGATTGGTTTCACTTGGCAAGGTTCCTTCACAATCCTGTAAATCAAATACTACAAAGTTGCACAACTCATTAAACATTCTATCTTCAATTGATAATTCATTTGGGACACCTGATAGACATTCAAAACTGGAGTTGTGTGATTCAATTTGGGACGGGTAGGTTTGATTTGGAAAGGTGTACAGCTCACTCTCTTCACTCAAATTCTCAGCCTGTCCTACCGCCTCATCATACATTGGAAAATGTGGAGCTAGTTGAAAACTAGCTACCGGGTCACTAGGTTGTATGAGGGCGGCCATAGACGCATTCAAATCCATCATCTGTTTGCATGATGCTACCCTAAATTCTTCCAACGACTGTTCCAGACTAGACATGAGTTGTGATGGGGTTTCAGTAAGAGATTCGAAATTGTTTGGATACTGGAAACCCCCAAAAGGCTGTGTAGAAGTAATGTCTAGGGAATGTGCAAAAGTTGGGTAGGAATTATAGAAATTGAATGGTTGGACAGGATGATGATCAACGTTTGGATAAGAATGTGAATGGTATTGTTGATCAAAAGAAGTTGCAGTGATGAAAGGAGTGAAAGATTGGCTACGAGATTGTTCAATTCGGTCAGCGAGGGACATGGGTTTGGAAGTTACAACTGGACTCTCAAAAGAGGTATCAACGTAAGAAGGTGGTGAAGGTTGAAATGGTTGATACACAGTGGATTGCAGAATCCAGTTGTTCGTCCTAGACGCGTCTATCCGATCTTTCAAAGAAAGTTTAGGCATGGAGGGATCGTTTGAAGTTCGGCCAAAGCAAGAACTGTAAGAAGTAATGTCTGGTTGTGGGTACCAAAGTTCGGTAAGAGTTTTGCAAGGTGGGGTACCCATGTTATGAAAAAGTGGGGAGGGTGGAAATTATTTATTTTTTTATTTATTTATATTATTTTTGGAGTTTTAGAAAATGTTTGTTTTTGAAAGAATACGAAATTATGGGACTAACTTTTTACAAGCACAATCACAATCACAATATACACAAACACACCTAGAGCTAGAGTCTTCAAAGTGCAACTAGACCGCTCCTAAACTTCCAAGCGACAAGTTGCAAGATAACCCTCAAATCGCTTCTTCACTGCCAATTGTGGCCAGGTAAGCACAAGTGAGGCAAGGAGGGTTCCGCTCACAAATCACTGTGAGACGGGCCTTTTAAAATTACCTCCTCACTTGTCTAGCCTAGGCACCACAAAGTCAAGTTTAGATAAACGACCGATTCCCCACAACCTTCACTTGTCCTCAATGAGCGCGATAGTCCTTATAGGTTTGGTCTAGATATTTTTTTTATTAGCTCAAGGTAATGCGTATGCAATTAGTGATTTGTGGGGTCTTAGGAAGGGTGATGAAATCCCCACCCAATCTGAATTGGTGTTATAGCCCCTTAAAGTCCGTATTAGTATATGCAAAACGGTAAACAAACAAAATCTAAAACAAAAAAAAAAATTTATTTAGCGGCGGCGCAATCTGTGCAAAGAGACCTGCAGAAAATACTGTATAGTGGAATTCACAGAAAAGATAAAAGGAAAGAGGGAAGGTGAAAAAAATTGGGGCACAGAGGCCTCAATGTTGCCACGGAACCGCCGCACAACTCAAGGTTTGACCGCGGTTCCACGGTTAAACGTTGGAATTGGGGCTTCAAAATTGGTCCCGGGACTCTCCTTGCTCTCTACTCCAAAATAAAATACTCTGTTTTCTTTTTTGATTACTGTACTTGCTCCAGACAGCCTGCACACTTGCACACAAAAATATCAAAAATAACAAAAAGATTTTTTTTATTGTTATATTTATAATTTTATATATATACAAGAAAAAGAATATTAACCCGAATAACAAGAAAGAAAATAAGTTACCGTCTCCCTGGCAACGACGCCATTTGATCACACGCTTTTGGCGTGTCGCGTATTCAAAATTCTAAAGTTAACCGTGATCAAGGACGGTGTCGCTTTGCAGCTAGCCGGTTGAGCACGGGTCGATCCACAGGGAGATGGTTGTATATCCGTTCGAGTCTTAGACGAGTCAAAGAAGAATTGTATATATATGTTCAATTCTATCCTAAGTGTTTGTATTTTATGTTCAAGTAAACTTGTTAAGGTTAAGATTGGTTAGTAGAGTTATGATTAGTCTTGTGCTTTTCTTTTGCCATTCTTAAGACGATATTGGGATAATCAAAAGTAGCGGGAATTAGGAGGACACAGGATTAGGATTTGCGAGTTAGCAAGCTTTCCAATGCTAAATCCATTCATAGTGCCCCTTGTCCGTTCACTAAATACGCTTATTTCCAGCTCTCGGCCAAACACCCGCAACCATGTATCCAATTAAGTCACAACTACATGTCACGTTGTAGTGCGCTTAAAGGACTTCTCGACTTAGGTCACGGCTATATGTCACGTATAGCACGCCTAAGTGAGGGGGTTGCGTTTGTTTGGTCGAGATTCGTTTCAAGATGTTTGGTGAAGAGAAGCACAAGTGGTTTTTATGTCCCTCATACCACCTTCCTTAGCCTTAACAAGTGTGGAATTATTCACATATTTTAAAAGAAAAGAAAAACAAAACAAGAAGGAAGAAAAGAATGAAAAGGAAAAAAATATGGTTTTACAAGCTAACTACTTGGGTACTCACTTAAGCAAGGAACTCCGTCGAGTATCACGGCTTGAAAAATACGGATAAGAGAAGAAAAGAAAAGAGAAGCAAAGAAATATCAACAACTACTTAACAACTATTATAAAAGTTACACTAGAATTAAAAGACAATGCAAGAATTAAAATTATAAGATAATAAAAATAACCATCATCTTCATTTCATCGTCCACTCAATACTCTCACTACATTTTAATGGAGGAAGACATGAAGAAGAAGAATAAGAAGCTAACTAAACTAAACTAATTCCTAAGGAAAAGAAGCCTGAAAATTGGACCCTCGGCTTGGCACAAACTGGGCTATTTATAGGCTGAGTGCTGAAACCCTAGGGCAAGATTCTCTGCCCAAATGAAATATCCAAACTACCCCCAAAATATCTTCTGGCACCGAGTCAACTCGATCGCGGATTCGCGGCCGAGTCGCCACATAGGCCGCGGTTCCGCGGCGCTTTGAGGGAGTTGGGATGTCGTTTTTTCTGGGTTTTCTTGTGTTGCTTTCTTCTGTTGTTCTACATGCTCCAAATTGCAAATTGCATCAAGAATTTCTTCAGATCTGTAACAGTCCAAAGTGGCATCAAAAATAATACTTTTGACCTCATCTCCCTCGAGCTCCGCGCACCCATTGATTCTTGTGCTGCCCCCCTCGTGCTCTGTACTTGTCCGAGACACGAATGACCATTGTCATATATCTTGTCTCTGGAACTGGTACGCGGTACTGGATGGATACGGATGACCGGAACCCGGCTTTTATCTGTTGTCAATAGATGTTCTAGATTTTGGCGTAACAGTGGAGATTTTGTATGAATTGAATTATTTTGGACTAGGAACTTGTAGCCTGTAAATATGTAGCAAACACGGATTAAAAGCACCTACTTATAAACAAACGAGCATAAGAATGGACGGTATTAAACGCAATATTCTGGTATGAACAATGATCTGCATCATAGTCCTGGTAGTCAAGCCAATATCCTAAGGGATTTATCAACATGTATATGAGAGACGGTATAATAATACCAGTGAACATGTTAATATAAAGGCAACTAGATATCATACTATCATGTCGACCAAGAAATTCCTCTATATATATGTCCAAGCATCCACTATATCATACAATAATGGCCTCTAGAGCATATATATTCCTAACAATCTCCCACTTGCACTGAGGCCTGTTGTTGTAGTATCTCATATCCAACATCCCAAAAAGTCTCTCGAATTACATTTGGGGGAGGGCCTTCGTGAGTGGATCCTCTGTGTTATCCTTCATGTTAACTCTCCTGACCTCGATCTCCCGGTGATCTACTATCTCCATGATCAGGTGATACTGCCTAAGAGTATGTCTGGATCACTGATGGGACCGGGGTTCCTTGGATAAAGCCACAGTTCCATTGTTATCACAATACATAAGTATTGGATGCTCAATGGATGGAACCACACAAAGTTCAGCTATGAACTTCTTTATCTACACAGCCTCTTTGGCAGCATCGTTGGCAGCGATGTATTTAGCCTCCATTGTCGAGTCTGTTATGGTATCTTGCTTCGAACTCTTCCAACATACCGCCCCTCCATTAAGGGTGAAGACAAAACCCGAGACCGACTTACTGTCGTCTTTATCACTCTGGAAGCTCGAATCGGTAAAGGACTCCATCTGGAGTTCACCGTTACCATACACCAAGAATATCTCTTTAGTCCTTTTTAAGTACTTAAGAATGTTCTTCACACCTGTCTAGTGTTTCTCCCCTAGATTTGATTGATACCTACTCATTACACCTAGTGAGTAAGCTATATCTGGTCTGGTACATAACATCGCATACATGATAGATCCGACTGCCGAAGCATAGAGTATCCCTTGCATGCGAGCCCTCTCCAAATCAGTCTTGGGAGACATCTCTTTCGAGAGAGTGGTTACTGAACAAGCGAGTAAATTACCACGATTAGAATCTTCCATACTAAATCTCTTTAGTATGGTGTCAATGTACCGAATTGGGACAATCCCAACATCCGCTTAGATCTATCTCTATAGATCTTTATCCTAAGAATGCAGGAGGCATCACCTAGATTTTTCATGGAGAACTTGTGTGATAAGAAGAGCTTGACCGAGTGTAGCATAGGAACATCATTTCCTATCAAGAGTATATCATCCACGTACAATATGAGAAATACAACCTTACTCTCTACAACCTTCTTGTATATACATGGTTCATCTACATTTTTGATGAAGTCAAACTCTTTGATAGCTTCATCAAAACATATGTTCCAGCTCCGAGGTGCCTGCTTTAATCCGTAAATTGATTTAAGCAGCTTTCGCACGCTTTCGCTGCTCCCACTGTCTACGAAGGCCTCTGGTTGTGTCATGTACATGCTTTCTTCTAAATCACCATTTAGAAAAGCAGTCTTGACGTCTATCTGCCAGATTTCGTAGTCATGGTATGCAGCAATGGCAAGTAGGATCCTGATGGACTTAAGTATAGCCTCTGGAGAAAAGGTTTCATCATAATCGACACCAAGTCATTGACGAAAACCTTTTGCTACAAGTCTAGTTTTGTAAGTCTCAACTTTTCCATCTACACCAATTTTCTTCTTAAAGATCCACTTGCTCCCGATGGGTTTTACTCCTTCAGGAGCAACTTCCAAAGTCCATACTTTGTTGGTGTACATGGATTCCATCTAAGATCGCATAGCTTCCAGCCATTTCACAGAGTCTCCACTTGTGATGGCCTGCTCGAAACTAGTTGGGTCATCGTCTTCCATGATGCAATCCTCGCTCGCACCGTCTATGAGAAAACCGTAGTATCTCTCACGTGGATGAGAAACTCTACTAGATCTGCGGAGTAGCTGAGGTTCGTCGGGGACCATCGAATCCTTTGGTTCTACTAAATCGTCAGTTATAGTTTGTGTTGCTGGAATTTCTTCCGATTCTACCTCATTACCACTAATTTCTTTCACAAGAAATTCTTTTTCTAAAAAGGTTGCATGTCGAGAAACAAACACATTTTGTTCCTCACAATGGTAGAAAATATATCCATATGAATCCTTTGGATATCCCACAAACTTGCACAAAACAGACCTTGCCTCGAGCTTGTCTGGATTTTTCTTTTTAACATAGGCCGAACAACCCCATATCTTAACTCCTTTAAGAGATGGTCTCTTCCCATTCCATATCTCATATGGAGTGGCAGGCACGGATTTGGTCGGAATTTTATTCAATAGGTATACAGCTATCTCAAGTGCATAACCCCAAAAGGAAATAGGCAACCCAACATTACTCATCATAGAGCGCACCATATCTAATAGGGTGCGATTTCTCCACTCCGAAACTCCATTGTGTTGTGGTGTATACGGAGGAGTAAGCTGAGAGAGAATCCCATTCTCTTTTAAGTAGTCTCTGAATTCCTATTCTTCTCTCCGATCAGATCAAAGGATTAATACTGTTACCCGTCTGGTTCTCAATTTCATACTTATATTCCTTGAATTTCTTAAAAGATTCAGATTTGTGTTTTAACAGGAACACATGTCCGAATCTTGAGAGATCATCAGTGAATATAATAAAGTACGAGGAACCATCTTGGCATGTGTAGACATAGGACCGCATACGTCACTATGTATCAGTCCCAAGAGTTCAGTAGCTCTTTCTCCGTGTCTAGTAAACGGAGTTTTGGTTATCTTGCTTTTGAGACATGACTGGAAAGTTTCATAAGATGTAAATTCGAACAGATTCAAATATCCATCCTTATACAACTTAGCCATTCTTTTTGCATCGATATGACCTCGTTTACAATACCACAAGAAGGCTTCATTCATTTCTGAATTGTTCCTCTTGTGTGTGTTCTGTATACATAGAACTGTTTTGTGATTTAGAACGTATATCCGTTATACAATGTACCATACACAATCAACACTTGATTTAGAAAAACATTCATAATATTTTTGGTATGAAATAACAGTCGCTCAGAATTATTGTGTTACCACTTGGTAATACAAGGTAATATTCGCCAGCAGTTTTGACTGCAACAATTTCTCCATTCCCTTCTCCGAGAGACATATCACATTTTCCTAATTCTTTACCTCTACATAACCCATGTAACAAATTACATATGTGGGATCCTAATCCGGTATCCAATACCCTGGACGTAGAGTAAATTGAGAAACGGTTCTCAGTAACGAACACACCCGAAGAAGGTGCATCAGCATGCTCCTTCTTAATTTTGGGTGGCGTGGGAATCCGGGTATTCTACTATTCCTTGCTCAGACTTATGACAGTCATAAGATAGAGCGGAACCTAGCCCAGTATAATAAGTGGGTTCGGTCAATACATCCATATTATTATCTTGATTAAGGCATGTCATTGGTCGCTACCAGGAGAGAGAGAAGGATAATTACTTTTGCGTGCGCTCTTTGCAAGATTAGATTGGTTATTATTTTATCTCATCAGGATGTCT
Organism: Agapanthus africanus; assembly: GCA_030015575.1. Lineage (NCBI taxonomy): Eukaryota > Viridiplantae > Streptophyta > Magnoliopsida > Asparagales > Amaryllidaceae > Agapanthus > Agapanthus africanus. The sequence goes on along the minus strand of CM057337.1, from coordinate 931,797,854 downwards.
CCCACTGTTTTTCTCAAATCTTTCTTCAAACCCTAAAAGGTAAGATTAGCCGGGATTAATTACACCCTACAAGTTCGCCAATCGTTCGGCCAGGCAGGTATTGGTACTCCGAGGGAGTCTCCCAATACTTTCGCATATAACTAATTAAATAATCTCGTTTCCGCAGGGGCATAACCCCGTTAACACTTTTCTTAGACACCTACTTGATCAGCTAATTGTAAAGTGGAAAACTCTCTCAAGAGTAACTCTTACTCACAGTAGGTATCGGGATCCAACTATCATATAGAGGGTATGCAATCTCATTGCAAATTTCAACACTTGAAATTCCCAATATTGTTTTTACCCCTAGCTTCCTATGATCTTGACGGAGGCCAACAAACTATAGGCCACTAGTCAAGTTCAACCCGTTCATTTCTTTATTGAATTAAACTCACCCGCATGACCCTTGACAGAGGCCAACAAAGTCGCACGACTATCCTAATCCAATCGCATCACATGCTGCAGATAAGCACCAATCAACTACCGCACACTACGCTTTGACGGAGGTCAACAAACGCAACACGAATACTAAATAGCACTTATTTGAAATGATGGAGGGCTACGTTAGTTTTTCAGAAAACCTTTAGCGTAATGAACTTGATATCATTGTAGAATCTAGTGATTTGAAAAGGCGTGTTTTTTATAGCTTTTGCTAGTTTCACTAAAGAGGTCACTCCCGGTGAAGGGATCTCGGCTCTTTCCTCATCGAATGAGGTGCTAGATATTCATCAAGGAATACCACCATGTAAAACAAGAACTAGAGAAGCTATTAAAACAAAACCGAGTGGGTTGTAACATTTGCTAGTTTTGTTAAAGAGGTCACTCCCGGTGAAGAGATCTGGGCTCTTTCCTCATCGAATGAAGTGCTCGATATTCATCAAGGAATGCCACTATGTAAAGCAAGAACTAGAGCTATCTTTTTTAAAATTTCGATTCTACAACATTTTTAGCTTTCTTTTCTTTTCATTAATCTTATTAATGAAGTCCGATCATTTATGTTTCCCTAAACATCACAGAAAAAGAAACAAAAATAGAACGTACACTTATGCCATCCGCATTCGCCACAGAGCCCCGTCATGCACCGTTAGGTTACTTAACTAACGGCAGAGCGGGGGCTGGACTAGCGCGGGTGCAAAACATAAGCAACGTTTATTATATATATCATATATATAACATCCGTCTCACGCAATTATATGATCACATCATAGAACCAAACAGCATAAGTCAACATATGAAATATTGGATTTACTAGGAGGTCCGTGTTTTAAATTAAGCCAATAATGAAAAACACGGATTCCACGATCGTGGTGAATAGATAAACCCACATCCCTAGACCCCTACGAGAGCGGCAAGCAATCCTGCCAATTCTAGAGTTAGGAGAACCGGTCTTAACTTCTCGAGATGGTCTCCCACTGGACTCTAGAACTCGGTTATTTGTGCTCCCCGCCTTAGGTCTATCTTGATGCGGAAAAGTAAATAATATATATCAGTGGTGACATCATCCTCAACCCGGAAGTGTCCCAATAAAAGAATATTACATACATATTTTTACATGAATGGAAATTAAAAACTCTCATCCCACGCAAAAACCCCCAGCTATTCAACCACGACGATCCAATATAATATATCACAGCAACACATAACATCACATGTCATCAACGTAAATAAATATGCGTATCCGGAATGTTGTTGACATATAGCAACGAGATTTGGGATACCCCACATATTATATTTACGGTCGCAGAAAAGAAATGAAAAACTATAATAATTAGAATCCGCATTTCCTTAGACATCATAAACCTAGAATATCTCATATTCCGAATTTCATGCCTAACCCTATAAACCTTGCATTTTAGTCTCATATCGAAAACACTTTTCAATAACTTAGTCGGGTAATTCAACAAAATTCCCGACTACCCGATCGAATACTCGTCGGGAACTTTAGGAGATGGCCGCACCCCTGATGCCGTCGACCAAGTGCACTTAGGCGGAACACCGTAGCCGAAAGCACTCGAGTGGATGCTTTTGGAAACGGGGTTCTCCTAAAGTCACTTAGTCGGGGATATGGGGCATGACTACCTAGTAAAGTTATCTTGCGAGTATTCGCGTACGATACACGATTGCGACGGAGTTTCAATCCGAATCGAAACTTCATGGCAATTGATCAATAGAGACTAACATGCTAGATTTACAAATACTAACTAGTTTTCACAAAACTAATTAAATGTGGATTCCAAATATTGTATCACATATCAAACCCGAAACGATGTTAAAACACGATTACGAAACACTCCGAATAGCCTTAATAGAAAAGTTAACATCACATGCAAACTGGGCTAAACAAATATGACCTGAAACCCCAAACCATAGCATACAGAAGACCAAAAAAATTCGAGACCAAAAAAAGAACAAGGGGCCGGCGAGGCCGGTCATATTGCAATTCTTGTTGGGTCACTTATGGAGTTTTGGTCTCAAATTTCTCTGGTGTTCTAGTTACATCACATGTAACATTCTGCACTTTTTTAAAAACTTTTTAGAGATCATTTAAAATTCGACAGAAAGTTGGTTTTTGGGTTTCCGGTTTCGGAGTTGTTTCAGTTTCGTAATTCAACTAACAATGTATAATCTTCTAGCTTTGGCTCCGATACCATGAAAGTGTTTGTTAGCACCACCACTGGGTTTTACTAGCATCAAGCATGCCATTTTTAAAAAATTTGGGGTTCTAATCAACACCAAACAAGAATCGAAACTAGATGATTAGGGGTTTAGCTTGATATAACGAAAAATATACTAAGAGAAAGAGGCTACAAGCTTTGTAGACCGTGTCCTTCTCTTCTCAAGCTCCGTGTAGTAGTCCACGCGACTCCACCAGGCTCCACTTGAAGTTGGATCGAGCTTCCTTTGCGATCTTCGTGCCGAAGATGATCCACCCGTAGCTCCGCTAATCCAAGCTATCTCTTCACTAAACTCTTTAGTGAAGGAAACACACTACACCAAAGTGCTAATCTAGTGTAAGATGGTGAGGTAGGGGTGTTGTTTGCTCACTAGGGTTCTCACAAGCTCAAGAGTTCATAACTCATGTGAGGGATTGAGCTTGGAGGTGGAGGTGAAGAAGATGGAGAGAGCTAGAGAGAAGAACTCATCACATGAGCTCAAGCACAAAAATGAACAAGTGTTGTGTAGAATGAAGAAATGGCTCATCAATATACCTCACTTATTAAAGCATCCATAATTTCCAAATAAACAATTGGAACCATTCTTCAATAGTGAGTCAAGACCAATATAATAAACATTAAAGCCATACTTCACCATTCCACAAAAGTCTCCCCATTTTCCACCTCTTTTTCTATTTTCTAAAAATAGAAAAACAACCATGCTTCATACAATATATATATATATATATATAAAGATAAGCAAATAATTAGTGAGCAATAATATTAGTCAATATATAATTATATCAAATATAAATACATATCATATTATTAAATCAACACTTGATTTAATAATCCGGTTATATCACATATAACCGACTAATATCATTTATATGTATATCACATTAACAAATCATCACTTGATTCAATAATCCGGTTATATCACATATAACCTAACTGATATCAAATAACCGCAAGATTAGAATACGGTATCACATACTCGTATTTGATCAGGCCCCCGCACATATCAGCATATGTGCCCTACTTTGTTTCGCTTGAACTAAGAAACTTCTGTGTGGGACTCTAAAGATTCGTCAATACGCCGACAGTAGGTAATGATCATATCAGTTACTCACAAACTTTCTACGGTACTAGCTGGACGTAACGGCTACCCAGGTATTAAGCGATTAGAAGATCAACAAGCAAGCCTGTCCAAATTCCCATGAAACTTATAAGTAACACTTACTGTACAGTCCGGTCTCTTCGTCTAATATGTCACATATCGAGTCTGGGGGTGGAATCGTCAGACCCCAATAACTTGATAAGTCATGCCGATGTGTGGCCTATAACGGTACGAGAAACTGCTGATAACACTTACCAGTAAATTTCATCAATAGCCCTGGCCAGGGACTTCCTGTTATAGCTAATCAAGTATAGCGCAACATCAACTCCCTATACAGGGAGAGATGAAACCCCTCCTATCGCTCATTGCTTTCATGTGACTCGGGACTGTACCCAAAATCCACCTGTTTGCATGACTCCTTTGAGCCATGGTAGGAAGAAAATCAAAGCACGGTAGGAACCACACAAGACTCTATGACGATCTCGGGTCTACAGACTAATCTGTACCAGTGTTATCAGAGAACTGCTATCTGACGATAGGTATAGTACCATCTAGGAGTTCTCGGGGAGTCCTGTTCAGTGTACCCATTCTCTAATGAGCACCTGTGTACAATATTTGATGTCAAACACCAATGGTTATGGGATCAACCGTCGCCCCATATAGGGTCAAGAAACGTACACACTAGTCTACTCTGGAATATCGATGCCATGTCTCGATACTCTCTCGACTAGGAACTGTTAAAGGATGTGCTTGTAGACTACACAAGTCCCAGTAGTATGATCTGCATCATAGTCCTGGTAGTCAAGCCAACATCCTTAGGGCTTTATCAACATGTATATGAGAGACGGTATAATAATACCAGTGAACATGTTAAGATAAAAGCAACCGGATAGCATACTATCATGTCGAGCAAGAAAGTCCTTTATATATATGTCCAAGTATCCATTATATCATACAATAATGGTCTCTAGAGCATACATATTCCTAACAGACCATTTGCCCGAGGATTATCGACTGAGGAGTATCTCCAATCTATCTTGTGTTGCTATGCGAAGCGGCTTATTTTGTGGATTTTATAGGCTGATCCAATATCTGAGATTATCCGTCGTGGAGTTCCGAACCGGTAGATGACATGAGTTTTTTTAGAAGTGGAGGATATTTTCTGTCTTCATGTCTCTTAGTATTACTGTTTCTGCCCACTTAGAGAAGTAGTTGGTTATTACTAGTATAAATCGATGTCCCCTGGATGACGCTGGTTCGATAGGGCCGATTATATCTGTTCCCTACATCTCGAACGGCCAACTAGCTGCTGTCAGATGCAGCGGATTTGGATGTTGATGTATGAAATCCCTGTGTATTTGGAACGAGTGACACTGCTTCGCATATTCGAGATAGTCCTGAATCATTGTGGGCCAGTAATAGCCTATCATTTTTATCTTCAACTTCATTTTTGGTCTTGCTTGATGAGAGCCGCAAAGTCCATCGTGTATTTCCTGGACGACTTTCTTTGCTTCTTTCGGCCCCAGGCGTTTTAACCATACGAAGTTGAAGGATCTTTTGTATAGAGTGTCATTGACGAAGGCGAATGACAGAGCTCGTTTCATGAGCTATGTCTTGACAAAGCGTCTTTACGTGTTCGTTGGGACTTGAAGTAGCATATGAAGACTTCTCTCCTATCGTCAACCTCCTACTTGTTCTCTATTTATAGAACTTCTTGTTCGTTCGTTTCTTTTTCTTCGGATAGTTCTATCAGGGCTTCCGAAGGTATATCTGCTGGTGCTAGGATCCTGCGCCTTTGAACAAAGATCCTTACGTCATCGAGGTCTTCATCGGCCAATTCTTTAGCCAACTTGGCTAACACATCCGTCTTACTGTTTTCCTCTTGCATATCCAGGGTATAGGAAGGGGTTTGGGTCAATAGCTGTTGCACTCTTTCGCCATTCATTATTAGTTCTGACTTAGATATCTTGTAGTCACCGTTTACTTGACTGAAAATCAGCTAAAAATCTCCATATATAGGGAGGACCTTGATTCCCAAATCGATAGCGATCTCAAGACCGGCTATCAAAGTTTCATATTCCGCTTCATTATTAGTCCTGGGTTCTCTCAAGGAAAAGGTGTAATGCGATATCCTTCCTTGCGGGGTCACGATGATAAGACCCACCCGGGCTTTGATTATAGGAGTATTCCTCTTTCGCCGCATCATGGAAGATGCTCCATCGAAATAGAGTTCTCACAGAGGCACATTTTCTTCTTTCTCCTCTTTGACTGCGTCGAACACGTGTTCATCCGGCAGCTCGCAATTTAGGAAAGAATCGGCTGTTATCGGATGTTCCTCAAGGAAGTCAGCGATGGCTTGTCCTTTCACCGCTTTGAGGGACCGATATGTCACTAAGAATTCTATCAACAGTAGGGTCCATTTGGCAAGCCTTCCCGTCAGTATGGCCTTTGACACCAGATACTTCAGAGGATCCACTTTTGATATGAGATGGACCTCATGCGCCAAGGCGTAGTGTCTGAGCTTTGTTATTGTGAAGATTAGCTCCAGGCAGTGCTTTTTTATGGGGTAGTAGTTGCTTTCTGTCCCTAGGAGAACTCGGCTTAGATAGTACAGAGCTCTTTCCATTCCTTGATCATTCTCTTGTGCTCATAGCGTGTCTAGAGAACCTTTAAGGTCCATTGTATATAGGATAAAGGGTTTTCCTTTAACCGGAGCAGCCAATACTGGCGGATTTTGCACATATGTTTGATTTCGTCCAATGCATTTTGGCATTCTGATCCCAGAAGAATGGGGTCCCCTTCTTCATTAGATAGCTATAGGGACTGTTCCCCCCCCAAAATATATATGTAGAAATAGCAAAGCTCTGTTGAAAGCTAATACGGCAGCGCTTTACGTGTTTCTCATGAGTGCGCCAGCGCCAGCATCAATTTTGTGGTGGCGCCGCACGTTCTCTTCACGCCGGCACAAATGTGCAAAGTACATAAACGCTTTCTGAATAAGAATTAAATTTTTATATGGCGCCGTACGTGCTCATCACGCGGACGCCAATATGCAAAGCACAGAAGTACCCATCTTAAGAATTAAATTCTTAAGTGGTGCCCATGTGCATAACACGTGAGCGCCAACGCCCAAATAAAGATCAGTAGAATTAAATTCTACTTGAGAATTTGGGATACTCTCTTTTAAACAGAGCCGTTGGATTAAAAATCCAATGGAGATGATAAATCATCAAAATATAGAATTAAATTCTATTAGGAGAAAATATCTCCCAAATCTCTCTAAATAAGAAACATACTCTCGGTTGGATCACTGAACCAATAATAGAACAAAATTCTATTTTTGGAATATATTCTCTCAATCTTTCTAAACAAAAAAATATTGCTCTCTGTAAAACAGTGGACACTTGGATTAAAAATCCAATAGTGATTAAAAATCACCATTTTACAGAATAAATTCTGTATATGGGAAAATATTTCCCCAATCTTGCTAAAAACAAGAAAACATATTCTGTAAAATAGAAATATTCGGATCAAAGATCCAACGGTGGGTAAAATTCCCCAAATCAATTTTGAGACCAATTAAATCAATTAGAATCTCTCAATGAGAGATTTTCTTAAAACTAATTAACAATTTGCCTCTACTATATTAAGGACTCGAGACTTCAAGTCTCATAAAGAGGACCCCCCATAAGGTTCTGAAAAAATATAGAAAGCTTTCAAAACATCAGAGAATTTAATTCTCAAAGAGGAAGACTTCCCTTTCAAAAAAAAACCTAGGTAAAGAAAATACAGAGATCAAAATATCTCTATTACCTACTTTAAGGGTTTAACTCTTCTCAAAAAACTTAGTTCTTTCTCTGGATCAGAGATCCACAAGACAAGTCTCCCATAAGTTGAGAATTTAATTCTCATCTGGAGGATCTTGTTCTTGAGAATTAAAGATTCAGAAAAGAATTAGGTCCAAAAGAAAAACAAAAGGAAAAAGAACCTATAAAAGAACTTATTTCTTAAAGAAAAACCTGATCCCCGATCTTCAAAAACGAAGAACTTGGTGATCATTAATGGTCAAAATGCCATTAACAGAGATTTAATCTCTAAAAAAGGAAAGGAAAAAAACCCAGCGTCTCACGTGTTTCCCATGTAGGCGCCTTTTTAACAGCTTATAGCGCCTCACATGAAAACATGTGTGCGCCCAAAACAGAAGGCCAGCGGCTCACGTGAACCACACGTGGGCGCTAAATAAAAGTGCTTAGCACTCTATATATAGCCAAAATGGCTAAGTGATTAGCGCTGATTGGACAGCGCCCAGCGCCTCACGTGCTTCTCATGCGAGCACCACACAAAAAGCGCTTAGCACTTCATATACATCCAAAACGGCTAAGTGCTTGGCACTGATTGGATAGCGCCCAGCGCCGCACGTGCTCCTCATGTGAGTGCCATATGAAAAGTGCTTAGCACTTCAAATACAGCCGAAACGGCTGAGTGCTTAGTACTGATTGGGTAGCATCCATAATTGAATGCTTCACATGATATCCATGTGAGTGCCAGAATGTCAAATAAGTGCTTAGCACTTTTGCATAAAAAGGGGGCTGAACAAACAGAGCCCAAATAAGTGTTTGGCACTTCTGAACAGAACAAAATAAGACTGAGTAATCCCAAATTGGCTAATTCTCTCTTGTAACTAAGCCTAAATACTCTGGATCTTAATAAATTTAATGATCCTTAAAAATATTATTAAGTTGATCTTAGTCTCAAACATGACTAATGTATCCTTAGTTTAAAATAGATTGAGCCCAAATGCTCATACATTTAAGTTGATCTTAATTTCAAACTAGATTAACGGTCCTTAAATAAAAAAAATATTTTTGAAACAAAGAAATATATAACCTAAGTTCAAAATCTCGTCAAGCAAATATTTGACCCAAGCCCAAATCTAAAATATACGGATTTGGACTAATCCGCGCCATACGGGCGATGACATAAACTAGTCTCCGTATACAATCCACGGGAAACCAAAATAAACAAAAATAACACACGACACGAAGTGAACTGCTGGAGAATGAGAAATTGGTTATCGAAATGCGATAACGTAATTAACCGCCTGCAGGGAAGAGCGTCCCCACAATCAAAAAACCCTCACAAACAAGGGGGAATCTGTTGAAGTCTGCTACAACGGCCGCGTCTGTCCAAACCTCCGATATATGGTGCCATAAATTAACTTGGTATCTTCGGAGAGGTAGATGGATAAGTCCAAATAGCCTCTGCCCCCAAATTCAGGCCAGACGTCCCAACGTCTCGGTCCCTGTCTTTTGGCGGTGAACAGATTATGGCACGCATGGTGGGATCTTTTCCTTTTCCACTCCACACTTAGTGTGTCGTGTTTCAAGAACAAAATCGCGGTTCGCTATGGTTGCCCTTGGATTCGAGGTACTAAAACTTGGTACCTTGCTCCTGTATAGGAAAATCAATGGCTTCTCAATGCACTGCATGCAGCAGCAACTCTCGTTCTACCCGAACAGGAGGAGTGACCTACGGGCCCAACGCGGCCTCTATCTTTTCAATGCCGGTGGGACAAGTCACACAAGCCAATACTGGATTGTTCTTTAGGATCATGCTCCCACTGGTGAGTTTCGGTGCCTCAGTGCCGTAAGAGAAAGCTCTTAAAAGGTCGGTCTTCGATCGACTGCCGACCACAATGACCCCTCTCAATGGGCTGTCCAAATCTGACGTCTCAGTCTTCAAAAGGCTAGGCAAGAACCCAAACGGGCCTGCAAAGAGGCTCGTGATACCTGAAGGGGCTGCCCCAAAACGGATAGCCCTCCCAACTCCTCATACAGGCGAAGCCGTCAAAAGCGCTTCCCCCACTAGACGGTCGGTCTTCGAAAGACTGGTCGGCCCTCCTCAAACTTTAACAAGGACGTCGGTCTTCAACAGGCTGACACCGATCGAAGCTCCTCAGCAAAACCAGGGGCATGATAAAGCCACTTGCAAAACTGAGGCGGTACCTTCTGCGAGGCATGCTCAACATCGACACTGGCGCTGAGTGAGAAAAGCTGGGGGTAACTCCTCCTCTGTACTTACCCCACCAGCTCTAATGGTGGAAGTTGACGCTGCTGTTTCAACCGGGAACAGTTTTGAACCGCTTAAGAGGGTGCGCAAAAACTCTCCAACAGCGGTACTAAAGAAATCACCCCTGCCTGTAGAAGTTACAACGCAGGCAAAGCCGGAAAGGCCCCATCAGCGACTCTCCTCGCAAATTCATAGTGTCTGGCGAAAAGTCCATGAATCTATGATTGACCAGAACTACTCTCGTCGACCAAAGAAATTAAAGGCTCGGCGAGAAAAGGGTCACTCCTCTATCATATAGCGAGGGACTTCTTCTACACAGGAGCCTGTTACAACGGCTCCTTCAACTTCAACCTCCCACAAAAAAATGAGGTTGGAGAAAATCCCACCGCCTATGGCAAATTCAAAAGGCTATGGACCCAAACGCCCTAAGTCTGGGGGCATGATCGTATATACGGTTCACATGGCTTTAGAAAAAGAGGAAAGCCGTGCCTCCGTAAGTCACCGACCGCAAACTCGATCGCTGACAAAAGCTTAGGCGCATCAACAAAAGCTCCAGGAAATGCTGACCAAAATGGCAGCACTTACCAGGCAGAAAGAAAGTCCGGATACAACAACTGAAAGCGTAAGGAGCAGGAGACCGATACAGAGTTCCTGCGAAGGGTGTTTGAAAGAAAGGACAAGAAAGCTATTGAGCAAGCTGCTAATATAAAGCAGATGGCTCTCTTGTTCCAAGATATGATTGGAATGATGATTCAAACAGAACCCCCAACTGAAAATCCGCCGATAATCATCGAGGATGTCAGAGAGGAAACATCAAATCCTCCTCCCGCCTTATTGGCAGCTATGGAGGAAACAATTTCTAAGCCTTCTCTTGATGATTATATCGCTCAACAAATAAGAGCTCATCAAGCCTATGAAGCTGCCGGTCAAATTGTCAGAACTGGACGACCGTATCCGGGATGGTATGACCAAATTAAGTACCCACCGGGATATATGATCCTCAAGTTCCATGTGTACAAAGGGAAATGCAATCCTCACCAGCACGTCGTGCAGTTTAGAGCTCTGTGTGGCAACACTAGAGGCGAAGACAAACTGTTACTTCGCCAGTTCGTTGGCAGCCTGTTAGAAACGACTTTCGAATGGTACTCGAAGCTCCCAAATGATTCCGTAAAGACATTCATAGAGATGGAACTGCTGTTCACACAACGGTTCACCAGCGTGAGTGAGCGCACTCCAATCACGACATTAATCATTGCTAAGGTAAAGTTGGGAGAAACTTGGGTCCAATACGCGATCCGGTGGAGGAACCTATGGTCTAAGTGCGAATAGCGCATTGAAGAATCTCCTGTCGTAGGCATGTTCATCGGGGCCCTAGATCCTCAAATGTCTGTGTCCCAGTTCAAGACATTCTTCAAACCAACTACCTTTCAGGCTCTAATCAATAAACTAGCCCAAATGGACCGGATGGGCCACGGGCCTTCCTCCTCAAATAAGGACCCTCGAAATAACAAGGGTAAAGGGAAAGCGGCCTTCATTGCCAACACGCAACAAAAACCGAGTAGCCCAAAGCCGGCTGTTCGCCAAAATAATGCGCATCCGCGCCCATCCTTAGAGGAAAGATTAGGACGCACTTACTCGTTTCCCCATGACAAGACGAGGATACTGTTCGAATTGGCAATGTGTAATAAACACATCATATTGCCAGACCCGTGACGTCCACCGCAACCCGGCGACATCAACAACTATGATTACTGCTCCTATCACAGGATGGTGAGCCACCCAATTAAAGATTGCTACGTCTTCAAGAACTGGGTTGAAGACCAGTATCAACAGGGGAAATTCACGCTGTCTGATAACTGGAGGGTAAACCCACCCCAGAAGCACACTCCCAAAAAGGTGGATGCGCCGGGGGCATCATGTTCACTCGTGGAAGAAGCTCCATGGGAATTCATCTTTTCATCAAAAACCAAAAGAATGCTAAAGGATCTACAGGCATGTCCAGCAGTCAGGTGGAAAAGCCTAGTTGAACCCGAAATCATCGAAAGGATGCTGAAACCACGTCCCGTACCGAAAATTGTTGACAAAGGGTAAAACCCCCAAGTCGAGCCTTCAAAGTCTTTGAAGAAAAAGAAGAAGACCAAGAAGCCTGTATAGCCTGCAGAGTATGACGACAAGCGAACAGATCTACAAAAATATAGTAACGCGCTGGAGGAGTACAACCAGAACGCGCGGACGCCGGTCACTCTCGAAGAGTTCCTCAGGCATATTCTTGAGCACGAAGATAGTGACTACGATGAGGAAAATGACTCATCAAAAGACACCGAAGACCGTGTAACAAGTTGCCACATGGTCTTCCATTTGTCGTTAAATGATGAAGAAATTCACTCGGCGTCAGAAAACAACACAGAGAAACTGGGGACAGGATCGACGCTAAAATCCCCGGAACTGCCAGAAGACCCAATCGATAGGCTGTTAAATGAAGCCTTTCAAAAAAGAAAAGCTGACTGAGAACGCGAAACAACCATATACGAAAAGGCTAAGCGTCAGCGTCAGGATGAAGAAGCTACGGCATGGACGAGTCGTAAAGTACTATGATCAAACTAAAGCACACCTGCTACAAAAAAAGGCAGGATCAAGACAGAGAAGCGGTTTGCCAAAGCCCTGTCAATGGGATGAAGCTACCACCTCTCGTGAGGAACACTCCCGGGGCTATATGCCTCGATAGAGAAGGATCACATCAAAACTACTGCCAATATCATCGGAGGGTTACCCACCCCACAGAGGAATGCAGTGCCTTCAAGAAATGGTGGCAAGGATACGTTGCCCATCAAAAATACTTCAAGAGGTTAAAGCGTGAAGATCGTAGACAGAAAAATAGTGTGACATATACGCATGAAGAAACGACTTGCAACTGTCAAATGGTTGGTACCAGTTCGGAAGGGGGAAAACCCCAAGTTCCTACCGTCGGGAGCAACTCTGAGGATGAAATACCCCTCAGCCCTCTTTCCAAAGACTCCACCTCTGGAAAAGAAGAGGTGGAGAAGAACTGCGAGAATATTTAGTTACGTAACCGCATACTGCCCGAAAAGAATCTCGGATCTACAAATAAAGGTTCGAGCAAAAAAGACAAAGGGAAAGAAAAAATCTCTAAGAAAATTGCCCTCGATGATGGAGTTGGTAGAGAGCTCGCAGCAAGGGACCCGCCTAAGAAAAACAAGGTGGATTACAATGTCCTAGCACATTTGAGAAAAATACTCTCATAACTGAGTATATTGGATGCTCTCCTCCTGTCCAAAGTGGCACGAGATTCTCTGATCAAGGCATTACAAGAGCCCGATCAGTTCCAAGCTTTCTTCACGGAAGAGAAGATGAAAGATGAACTTGAAGAGGACCACATGGCAGACATTACATTCAGCGATAAAGATCTACTCCTTGGTACGTGCGAACATAATTGTCCGTTATACGACACCGGGTACTGCCATGACATCAAGATAGGGAAAATCCTTGTCGATAACGGATCCTCCGTCAACCTTCTCAATATGAGAGTGCTGAAGGAGATTTGCATGAACGTTCAGCATCTTGCCTGAGATAAAATTACCATCTCCGGGTTTGACTCACAGTCATCACGGATGCTGGGGTTCGTAATACTGACGTCCCGCTTCGGGCTGCTCGTCACTGACATCAAATTTCATGTTATTGACGCCAAGACTTGCTATAACGCTTTGCTCAACATGCCTTGGTTACATGAGTATAACGTCATCCCTTCTACACAACATCAGTGTATTAAGTATTTCAAAGACGGCTCGGAGTACACCGTCACGGGAGAGCTAAATCCGTTCTCCGTAAATGAAGTCCGGAAATACGAAGATGCAAAGTACTTCCCACAAGACTTCGAAGATACGGAAATGTGTCATAAGCCGGAGGATAAACAAAAGTCCGCCGCCACTATCCCGATCTTTGGGAGCGATACCGAGGAAAATGAAGAAATAGTCTACTTGGGGCAATCCTAAAAAGAAAACAATAAGCCTGGACCATCTACTCCTATTTTGGTCTTTGGCAGCGACTCAGAGGATGAGACCTACATCGTGTTCTCCATCTGCCCGTTAGTGCAAACCTTCGTCGGAGTAGATCAGAGTCTGAAAATCACAATGGTTCCGCCTCGGCATTATAAAGATCTTGATGCACTCGATACATACAGCGTACAAGAACTGCAAACTTTCTACGTCCCTCCCAGGCGAATTGGTGAAAGGCGATCCTCTTCTACAAATCTACGGAGACCAAAGTAGAAAAAGAAGTCTGGCATGGTGCCAATTTTGCACTTGACAGGCTTCAATCAATCCGTATGCCAAGATACTATGCAGAGGGATTGAAAAAGCTGTTAAAATGCTAAGGTGTATCTCTCAAACAAACTGTTCGACAAACCCAATTCTATAAAAAAAATTTGGGATATTCCCGGGACTCAGTGAAAGATGCCCAACGGGAAGATGGAGAAGACCGGGCTCAGATATGTTCGGTCTAAGAAATGGGAGCAGTTTCACAGTTGCCACGTCATAAACAGCTCCAGTGAAGAGGAAAACGCTCTTCCAAATGGCCGTGACGTTGAAACAGAGCGAAACCCCGCTTTAAGAACGTTAAGTCTGTCACTCGAAGAACAAATTGACAAGCTAATAAAAGAAGCTTGTCAAAAGAGCCGGGACAATCACAACCACGAAATAGCCATTTATGAAAAGGCCAGGACGCAGTGTCTCAATCAGCAATCTGCGGAGAAGGAAGATTATAATACTCTTCATCCCCGGCCCGCTGTATGTCCTCGCGAAAGGGGAAAAATCCTGAAATAGAGGCAATAACAGGGCAAAGAACGTTTGAAAACAACAAAGCGGATCCAAGAAGCCGTGCAATCGAGAAAAAGTCGATTGGAACACATGCTTTATAAAGAAGATGGGTCGGGAATACTTTTTCCCCAAGATAAGACGAAGAAAATATTCAACCTTGCCATGAAACACCAAATGATGACACTTCCGGAGTCTCAGCACCCTGAACAAATAAACGAGGTCCGTCATCCAGATTATTGCTCCTATCATCGAGTAATAGGTATGTAGGGTGTTTTTCTTCACCCCATTGAGATGGGAATACGCGCGCGATTGTCAGGCGCACTACAGATTCCCCCTGCCTAGGGTAGGCGGAGGTTTATTAATTGTGGGGATCCGAATCTCTGGCAGCCGCGGACTAAACTGCCGTTAATTATTCCTCGCCTTTGGAGTGAAGGAACCTCCGATTGACGGGTCAAACTGGTCATGCGAACTCAATGTGCAGTGTATGCATGTTGTGCAGTGAGGGGCTTGGCGCCCGCGGGTCATGTGCCCTGCATGCGACTACTGGGCGCTGGGCGCCAGCGGATCCCGTGAGGTGCACTTGGGCGCTGAGCACCCGCGGGTCATGTGTGTGGCATGCGACCGATGGGTGCCCAGGGTCACGTGCGCGGCACGTGACCCTGGAAGCACCAGCGGAAAAGGGGCTTAGCCCCTGGGCTGGGAGTTGAACTCCCAAGGGATTATGTATAGATTTGGAGTTAAACTCCTAAAAGGGTTTTGTTTATGTAGTTAAACTTCAAGAGATCTTGAATGAAGTTAAACTCCTAGAAATCATTGGAAATGACCGAAGAGAACCCCTTTCTTCTTCCCTTTGGCCTGTATCTTCTCCAAAGTGGGATTTTTGGAGGTGGGACTCCTTCTTCCTCCTCTTTTGTTGGCCGGATCTTGGAGAAAAAGGAGGGTGAGATTTAAAAATCTCCCCCTTTTGAGATCTGATAGAAGATCTGAGTTCCCGTTCAAGGGTTTGATAGTGAAAAAATGTTTATTTTTGGAAAAGAAAGAGTTAAACTTTTGATTTAATTTAATAGGGGAAAAATGTTTTAGAACCTTGAAGAGGAGAAGGAGGCACATACCCTAATTTTTTTTGAGAGAGAAAAAAGTTGTTCTTAATTTTTTGATCATGTTGCCTTTATAGGCTACACACTTTTCATATAGCCCCTTGGGGTTTGCCAAATGGCACTTGTGCCACCCCATGCCTTATGTGCTTATTTCTTTTTTGCACATAAGCCATAGGGTTTACAAAATTCTGGCTTTCTTCTCAGTTTACATATTTATTTATTTTTAAAAATTATATTTAGACTAATTTATTGCCTCCTTTTTAGCATGGAGCCGACCCCTTCCATGGTCTTGACTTGAGCTTGGGCTCGGGCTCACTTGACTTAGGGTTGACCTTGGTTTTGACATGGTCAACCGGAGTGTAATTTTTGACCCCAACAAGGTCATCCCCTTGAAGACTGCTCCAACTTCAAAGACTGAGTAGAAGACCGGTATCAATAAGGCAGGCTCGCTTTATCCAACAGCTGGAGGGTAACCCTGCCACAAAAGCATGAGCCACAGAGGACCTATACCGTGAGGATAGGACCATCTCAACATCAAGAAAGGAAATGAACTCGTACCTGCTATATGATAACACTCTTAAAATAGGGAGAATACAAGGTTATGGAGGACCTCCATATGTGCTTCGCAAATGAAAACGAGGATGAGCTGATCTCGAAGTTTCCACTGGCACCAAAGGAGCTGGAAGATGGGATACACACCACGGCGGACAACCTAAATAAAATTGACTTAGGGACAGAAAATGATCCGAGGCCGACATTCGTCAGTGAGCTACTATCTGAAAAACAGGTAGCCACGTTAAAAGACATGCAATATAAAGACTGCTTCGCGTGGAACTATTCTGAGATGCCGGGTCTAGATCCAAAGGTGGCAGTACATAAACTGGCCATATCGCCGGACATAAAGCCAGTCAAACATGCGCCAAGAAGAATGCTGCTCGAACTTGAGATGAGTATCAACGCTAAATTCAAGAAACTAATCAACTCCGGGTTCATCCAAGAAGTTCAATATCCCGACTGGATCGCTAACATCGTTCCAGTAATTAAGAAAAATGGGATGGTGCGCATCTGCGTGGACTTTTAGGACCTCAACAAAGCTTGCTCGAAGGATGATTTCCCAGTATCTGTTGCCGAGCTGATGATCGATAACACGTCTATCCATGAGGTCTTATCCTTCTTGAATGGATCTTCAGGATACAATCAAATAAAAATGCATCCTGAAGACCAAAAGCATACCGCCTTCCGGATCCCGCTGGGCATATTCTGCTATAAGGTGATGCCTTTCGGTTTAAAGAACACCGGCGTAACTTACCAAAGGGGCATGACAAAGATCTTCAATGACCTCATACATGAGATCGTCGAATGCTACATTGATGACCTTGTGGTAAAGAGCATATCTCACGAGGAATATTGGGAACATCTAAAAATAGTGTTCCGACATCTTCGGAAGTATAATCTGAAGATAAATCCTCTATAATGCATATTTGGAGTCTCTTTAGGCAAATTCCTAGGATTCATCATACGGCACCAGGGTATCGAAATCGATCCCTCAAATATCAAGGCGATTATGGAAATGCCCCTGCCAAGAACTCTCAAACAATTGCGATCTCTTCAAGAAAAGCTCGCATATATCCGGCGGTTCATAGCTAACCTCTCCGGAAAATGCCGTCCTTACAGTCATCAATGAAGAAGGGGACCCCGTTCGTCTGGGATCAAAAGTGCCAAAATGCACTAGAAGAAATCAAGCAATACCTGCAAAATCTGCCGATATTGACCACTCCGGTTAAAGGAAAAACCCTTATCTTATATACAACAGCCCTTGAGGGTTTTCTAGACGCGCTATGAGCACATGAGAACGATCAGGGAAAGGAGAGAGCTCTATTATTTGAGTCGAATTCTCCTGGGGGCAGAAAACAACTACTCTCCTATCGAAAAGTATTGCCTGGCACTGATCTTCACCATAACGAAGCTCAAACATTACGCCTTGGCATATGAGGTCCATCTCATATCGAAGGTCGAGAGCCATACTCACAGGAAGGCTTGCCAAATGGACCCTCCTCTTGATGGAGTTCTCCATAACGTATCGTCCCCTCAAAGCAGTGAAAGGACATGCCATTGCCGACTTTCTTGCGGAGCATCCGATACCAGCTGACTCCCCATTAAATTGCAAATTGCTAGGCGAACATGCGTTCGACGCAATCGAAGAAGAGAAAGAAGAAAATGATTCCCAATGGGAACTCTACTTCGATGGAGCATCCTCCGTGAAGCAACGAAAGCGAAACACCCCATAATCAAAGCCGGGATAGGCCTTATCTTCGTGACCCCGCGAGGAGGGATATTGCGTTACGCCCTTTCCTTAACGGAGCCAAGAACTAATAACAAAACTGAATATGAAGTTTGATAGCAGGTATCGAGATCGCTGTCGACATGGGAATCAAAGACCTCCTCATAAATGGAGACTCCCAGCTGATCGTTAGCCAGGTAAATGGCGACTATCAGACATGCAAGCCAGAACTGATAAAGTATGGCGAAAGAGTGCAGCAACTGCTGACACAAATCCCCTCCTACATCCTGGAGAGTATACCGCGTGCAAAAACAACAAAACAGACGCATTGGCCAAATTGGCTATAGAACTGGCAGATGAAGTTCTCGATGACGTAAAAATCATTATGCAAAACCGCAGGGTTCTCATGCCACCAGATATATCTTCAGAAGACTTAATAGAGCCATCCGAAAGAAAAGAAACGACCAAACAAGTAGCTCTTCAAATGGAGGACGAAGAAAAGGTCAAGGATTGGAGGGAAGTCTTCATAGACTATTTCAAATTCCAACGAACGTCCAAAAATGCGTCGTCTAGATATCAGCTCATGAAACGAGCTTTGTCTTTTGCCTTCGTGAATGATACTCTATATAAGAGATCGTTCGACTGTCTGTGGCTAAGATGCCTGAAACCAGAAGAAGTGAAGAGAGTTATCCAAGAAACTCACGACGGACTCTGCGGCTCTCATCAAGCTGGGCCAAAGATGAAGCTGAAGATAAAAAGAATGGGTTACTATTGGCCCATAATGATTCAGGACTGTCTCGAATATGTGAAGCAGTGTCACTCATGCCAAATTCACGGGGACTTCATCTACCAACATCCAAATCTGCTACACCCAAAAGTAGCTAGTTGGCCGTTCGAAATGTGGGGAACCGATATAATTGGCCCTATTGAACCAGCATCGTCCAAAGGACATCGGTTCATACTGGCAACGACCGATTACTTCTCCAAGTGGGCAGAATCAGTACCACTAAGGGGGGTGAAGACGAAGAATATCCTCCATTTATTCAAAGCCCATGTCATCTACCGGTTTGGCACTCCGCGATGGATAATCTCGGATAATGGGCCAGCTTATAGAAGTCATAAAATCAGCCGTTTCACACAACAACATAAAATAGATTGGAAATACTCTTCAGTCTATAATCCGTGGGCCAACGGTCTAGATGAAGCTTTCAATAAGACCTTGACAAAGATTATAAAAAAGACGGTGTACAGAAACAAAAAAGACTGGCACGAGAGGCTGCACGAACCACTCTGGGCGTACCGAACAACGTTCAAGACGGCCATGAATACAACACCGTACGCATTGGTGTTCGGCAAGGAAGTAGTGCTCCTACTGGAAGTAGAACTCCCTTCTCTATGAGTAGCGGTTCAATACGAGTTGACAGATGAATAAAATGCCCATCTTCAGCTTGAGGAGCTCGATGCCCTCGACGAAACTCGCCTTATAGCACAGCAAAACCTGGAAGCTTATAAGGCTAGGATGACATGGTTATACGAAAGACTGATCAGGATGAGAACATTCCGCCAAGGTGAACTCGTGCTAGTCGTCAAAAGACCAATGATCCCTAATCGTGCCAAACGGGGGAAGTTCGAGCCGAAATATGAAGGCCCGTACATCATAGACAAAGTCTATCAAGATGGAGCCTACCTGCTCATTGATATGCATGGCGAAAGACCCTTCCGGCCAATAAACGGTCGATTCCTAAAAAAATACTACGCTTGACGAATCACGACTTGGTCAATGAAAGATGACGACGCTTGTGTCCGCTCGCTATCTTCCTGAGTCAGAACTCCGAGAGTAGTATACAAAAAGCTTCGTTACCTCAAAAACGGCAATAACGGACCGAGAAGTCCTTAAACTAACTATCCGCCCCAAACTTGGCGATATTGGACCGAGATGTCCCTAAACTAATAACGGATCGAGAAGTCCTTAAACTAACAATTCACCTTAAATATGGCGATAATGAACCGAAAAGTCCCAAAACTAAAATTTCGCCTCAAACATGACGATAATGGACCGGAACTAGTGCATCGCCCCAAATATGGCGATACATTCCCTTGAGATCTATATTTCAAATGAAGACTTAGCAGCAAAGATTGCAACTCAAGTCCTACTAGCTGCACAGCTATTCCAGCGATGAAGCCACCCCCAAATCCCACCGGCAAACAGACGGGTCACCTGCGATGAAGCTACATTCGAGAGTTTCGCCATTAAAAAAAGGGTATGTCCACAAGCAAAATGGGCACAGATAAAAACCCGAAAGGGCGCCGTGAGTAAAAACAGCAGGACTGCCGGCGAGCTTGTAAAAACCTGGAAGGGCGCAATCTCGTAAAAAAAACCTGCGAGAGATCCTTACAACTCACAAAGGAGAAACACACTTAGAAATCCACACGATTTTTAAGGAGAAAATACACTTACGAGATTCTCACGAATCGTAGGAGAATTTCCCCCTATGAGACCCTCACGGCTCATAGGATTCAAAAGTCTTAAGCTACAGGGATCTGAACCTGTTCTTAAGCCGTCATATGCTCTTAATATTGCTCTACAGGTAGTCTTATATTGACCCTTATATACAATCCATGTGCATAAATAAATATATCCCCCACCAAGTTCCACCAATGATGAGAAATGTCCCCATATGGTGAACGACGCTTGTTAGTCTTCTCGACTTATATGGAGAAAAAAATCTTAGAAGATCCTTACAACTTATGAGAGATAATATCACTTAGGAATTCCCACGATTCCTAAGGAGAAAACACACCTACGAGATCCTCACGACTTGTAGGGAGAAATACTTTTATGAGATCCTTACGGCCCATAAAGTCAAAAAGATTTAGTCGACAAGATCCTAGCCCTGTTTGCTAAGCCACTTTGTTCAAACCAACAAAGGCAAATGATGATTCGCTCCTGGCAACATTCTAGTTATAGCGATGTTGATGTCTAAATAGGTGTCAAACCCCAAGTCCTCTCAAGGCAAATCATGATTCGCTCCTTGCAATATTCCAGCGGTAGCGATGTTGATGCCAGGATTGGTATCATACTTTAAATCCCTTAAAAAATTTAAAAAAATAGGACAACTTGCAATAAAAAGTAGCGAGTAAAAACAAAAACAGCCGAAATGATTGGACACCGCGAATAAAAAGCCGAAATGATTGGGCAATCGCAACTTTCGCGATATAAAAAGCTGAAAAGATAGAGCATCATGGAAATAAAAAATAAAATAAAATAAAATTTTCTCTGCCCTGTAAGTAGGTCCACACCGATCCCTGTAAACAATCCATGGGCATAAATTAAAGAAAAGGAACCATATTTTCCCACCAGGCTCCGTCAAAAGGAGAGCCAGAAATCGACGGCAACATCTACAGCTTAGAGATCAACTCAATGTTCTTCTCATTTCAACAGGGTGCAGACATGAAGTCAACAAAGCTCCAAGGAGCCAACTCAAAATGGAGTAATGGAAATATCCTAGCTCCAACTTGACGTCCTTCTTATTCCAGGAAGGCGCAGATGCGACGTATACAAGGACCCAAGGGTTAAATAAAAGCGGAGCAATGGCATATTCCTATCTCTAGATCTCGATGGCTACATTACAGCCTAGAGATCGACTCGACATGCTTCTCATGCCAGTAGGATGCAGACGCAATGTCACCATCAAACAAGAAAGACCCAAGGTCAAAAGCAAAAAATGGAGCCATGGCAAAATCTTAGCTCCAAGTCTTGACGGTACATATACAACCTAGAGACTATCCTGGCGTCCCCCCTCATTTCAGCAATATGTGGACACAACTATCAAATGAAAATAGAGCGATGGCATATTCCTAGCTCCAGACTACAATTGCAATACAAACAGTACAGAGGTCCTACAGATGTCTACCCTACTTCAGTAAAGAATCGACGCGACATCGTCAAAGTAAGAAAAAAATGAAGTGATGGCATATTCCTAAGTTCGGGTCTTGACGACAACACATATAAAGCCCAAAAGACCATTGGAGATCATCCCACCCAGAAGGGTGCGGTTATGACTCATCGGGGCTCCAAATTGAGCCTAATCTCAAGTAAAAAGCGTCATGACAAATTCCTAACACTTGCTCTTCCAACGGTAATATGACCTAAGGAGATTACTTGAAGACATCTTGTCCAGCCCCCAAAGGGATCAGAGATACGACAGTTGTGGGGCTACTCGAACAACAACTTAAAAATTGTATATCGAGGAATACATCAGCCAACGCGATGGTACCATGGACCTAAGAATCGCCAATCATATTTGATACTACAATTAACTTAGGAAATATTAATTAAGATCGGTTTGGATATCAGTTTGGATATCACAAACATAAGCATAGCCAATTTGGGCTAAGATTGCGTTTTT
The DNA here is from genome assembly GCA_030015575.1 of Agapanthus africanus. Lineage (NCBI taxonomy): Eukaryota > Viridiplantae > Streptophyta > Magnoliopsida > Asparagales > Amaryllidaceae > Agapanthus > Agapanthus africanus. The sequence continues at coordinate 931,775,353 of CM057337.1, read as the reverse complement.
GTGTCACCAAGCAGTGCTAAGCACTCAGTTGCATATAGCGTTCACGTGTGTATCACGTGAGGCGTTCCAATAGTGCTAAGGACAAATTTTTCCCGGTGCTCACGTGTGTTTTACATGAGGTGCTATATAACTTGGGCTTGAGCGCTCACATACTTTTTACGTGAAGCGTTGAGTTCTTTTGGAGATTTAATCTATGTTGATATTTATAGAGAATTTAAATCTCTATTAATGATATTTTGACCATTAACGATCACCAAGATAATTATTTTGAGGACATTGAATCGGGTTCTTTAAAAAACTAAGTTCTTGGTTTGAAAAAACTGCGTTCTTGATTTGAACTCCATCTTCTTTCTTTTCAAATTCGTCCTTCCATGAATTTTTGATTCTCAAGAATAAGATCTTCCCGATGAAAATTAAATTCTCAACTTGTGAGAGATTTGTCTTGCGGATCTCAAATCCATGGAAAGAACTAAGTTCTTTAAGAAGGGTTAAACCTTAGGGTTTGGAGAATTAAATTTTCTTTTGTTTTGTAGGAGCTTTTGGGAGGTTTCTGTATATATATTTTTAAGCTTATGGGGTGATCTCCTCTTCTTTAGATTTAACCTCCTTACTCCTATTTATAGGAGAAGAGAAAAAATCAATTTGTTGAGAAAATATCTTATTAAGAGATCATGATTGATTCCATGATCTTTTAGATCAATTGTTGGATTTTATTCACCGTTAGATTTTTAATCCAAAAGCTCTCTGTTTAACAGAGAAGATTTCTTGTTTGTTTAACAAGATTAGGAAATATTTTCCTATCATATGAATATTTTGTTAGTTTAACAAAATTAGAATTTTATTCTATCATATCTTTTTAGTTTAACAAGATTAGGAATATTTTCCTAAGATAGAATTTTATGAATATCTTGTTAGTTTAACAAGATCAGGAAGATATTTTCCTAACATAAAATTTTATATTATCAAGATTAGGAAGATATATTCTTATAGAATTTTATTCTGTCAAGTGGTGATTTTTAATCACCATTGGATGTTTAATCCAAGGGTTCTTTGTTTTACAGAGAGCAATCTTTCTTATTTAGAAAGATTGAGTGAATAGAATTTTATTTTATGATTGGATTTGTGATCCAACTGCTCTGTTTAACAGGTAGTATTGCAGACTTTTAATTCTACCTAGACGCCGGCGCTCACGTGTTGTGCAAGTGACACGCTACTTAAGGAGCACGTGCGGCACCTCCTAAGAGTTTAACTCTTATTTAATAGATTCCTTTTTGTGCATTGCACATTGGTGCCCGCGTGAGGCGCCATCATAGGATTTAATTCTATCTGAGGCGGCACCTACATGCTTTGCATGTGGAGTTTTCTCTTTATTTTTATTTTATTGTCATTATTTTATAAGGGACCAAGTTTTGAGCCAAAATTTTGGCGGGAACAAATGCTCCCACTGCTTTGCCCATATAAGTATGTACGTGGATGAAGTAGTGCAATATTATGCGTGACCATAAAATTGATGGCTTAGGAGACAAATTTAGGGTCCTTGTAGCCTAAGCCTTTTTTCATCTTCATGAACCGTAAGGGTCTCAAGAAGGTTTTTTCTCCTTATGAGTCGAGAGGATCTCATAGGTGCATATTCTCCCTAAAAATTGTGAGGATTTCTGTGTTCATCGCCTCCGTGAGTCGTAAGGATCTTACTCGAGTATTTTTTCCTTACGAATCGTGAGGACTCGTAAGTAGCTTCTTCATTTCAGTGGCATGTAACTTTGGCAAATATGGCCCGTAGATGGTATACAATAGTCCATCTTGACCTCTTTGTAGGGCAGCTATGGCTTAAGAAACAGGTTTGGATCTGCCGCTTAAGACTTTTCAACTTTATGAGCCATGAGTGTCTCATAAAGACTTTTTTTCCTATGAGTCGAGAGGATCCCGTAGGTGTATTTTCTCCTTAGAAGTTGTGAGGACTCCTAAGTGCGTTTTCTCTTGAGAGACGTAAGGATCCCACAAGAGAATTTTCCCCTTTACAAGTCGAGAGGACTCGGAAGTGCTTTCCCTCCTCGTCAGTATTCGACTTTGGAAAATGTGGCCCATGGATAGTATATAAGAGTCAGTTTGGACCTACTTGTAGGGCCACGATGCTTAGAAAACAGGTTGATATCCCCGTCGCCTAAGGCTTTTCACCTTCATGAGCTATGAAGATTTTATGAAGATGTTTTTCCCTACGAGTCGAGACGAGTCGAGAAGTTCTCGCAGGAATATTGTTTTTCCTTACGAGTCGAGACGAGTCAAGAAGTTCTTGCAGGAATATCCTAACGTTAGATAACCTCTGCTCTTTGCGACAGAGGTCCGTTAGGTTTTGTGGTACTAGGGTTTTATTTCGTGGTACCGTCGCGTTGGCTGATGCATTCCCTGATATGCAGACTTTACGCTGCTGTTAGAGTAGCTCCGTGACTGTTGTGCCTCTGATCACTTCAGGGGCTGGACAAGACATTTTCAAGTAATCTTCTTAGGCAGTTTGACCGTCGGAAGAGCAAGCGCTAGGAATTTTGCCATATCGCTTTTTACCTGAGATTAGGCTCGGTTTGGGAGCCCCGATGAGTCATAACCGCTCCCCACTAGTATGGGATGATTTCCGATATTCTTTCAGGTTTTATTTGAGTTGCCGTCAAGACCCTGAAGCTAGGAATTTGGCCTTCGCTTCCTTTGTCGACACTGCGTCTGCTGTAATGAGACGAATGTCAAGGTGATCTCTAGGTTGTTTTTTGAAACGTCGAGACTTAGAACTAGGGACTTTGCTATGGCTCCGTTTTGTTTTTGACCCTGGAGTGTTTGTTGACGTCGCGTCTGCATCCTGCTGGAGTGAGAAGGAACGCCGTTGTTGACACTATGTATGCTGTAACGAGATGAGTGTCGAGGTGGTCTCTAGCTTGTTTTTGAACCGTCGAGGCTTGGAACTAGGGACTTTGCTATGGCTCCACTTTGTTTTGACCCTGGGGTCGTTTGTTGATGTTGCGTCTGCATCCTACTAGGGTGAGAAGAAACACCGTTGTTGACACTGTGTCTGCTGTAACGAGACGAATATCGAGGTGGCCTCTAAGTTGTTTGTGAACCGTCGAAGTTTAGAACTAGGGACTTTGCTATGGCTCCACTTTATTTTGACCCTGGGGTTGTTGGTTGACGTTGCGTCTGCATCCTACTGGAGTGAGAAGAAACGCCGTTGTTGACACCGCGTCTGCTGTAACGAGACGAATGTTGAGGTGGTCTCTAGGTTGTTTGTGAACCATCGAGGCTTGGAACTAGGGGCTTTGCCATGGCTCCACTTTATTTCGACCCTGGGGTCGTTTGTTGACGCCGCGTCTACATCCTGCAGGAGTGAGAAGAAACGCCGTTGTTGACACCGTGTCTGCTGTAACGAAATGAGTGTCGAGGTGGTCTCTAGGTTGTTTGTGAACCGCCGAGACTTAGAACTAGGGAATTTGCCATGGCTCCGCTTTGTTTTGACCCTGGGGTCATTTGTTGACATCGCGTCTGCATCCTGCTGGAGTGAGAAGGAACGCCGTTGTCGACACTATGTCTGTTGTAACGAGACGAGTGTCGAGGTGGTCTCTAGGTTGTTTGTGACTCGCCAAGACTTGAAACTAGGGACTTTGTCATGGCTCCATTTTGTTTTTGACCCTGGAGTCATTGTTGACGTCGCGTCTGCATCCTGCTGGAGTGAGAAGAAAAGCCGTTGTTGACTCAATATCTGCTGTAACGAGACGAGTGTCGAGATAGTCTTTGGGTTGTTTTGTGAACCGTCAAAACTTGGCTCTCTTTTTGACGGAGCTTGGTGGGAAAATATGGTTCCCTTTTCGTTTGTGCCCATGGATTGTATACAGGGGTCGGTGTAGACTCACCTGCAGGGCAAAAGTTTCATAATTTTTTTATTTCTTTCCGCGATGCTCTATCATTTCAACTTTTTATATCACGAAAGTCACGATTGTCCAATCATTTCGGCTTTTTATCGCGGTGCCCAATCATTTCAGCTATTCTTTTCTTTTTACTCGCTGTTTTTTTTATTGCGAATTGCCCAAACATTTCGGCTGTTTTTATATGCATATACTTTTCTGCTTTTTATTGCAAGTTGCCCCATCATTTCGGCTATTTCATATGCATTTTTTGCTCTCTGTTTTTTGTTGCGAGTATTGAACTTGAGATCCGATACCAATTCTGGCATCAGTATCGCTGCGACTGGAATATTGCCAGGAGCGAATCATCATTTGCCGCGAAAGGACTTGAAAATTGACACGTGTTCAGGCATCAACTTCGCTGCAACTGGAATATTGCCAGGAGCGAATCATCATTTGCCGTGAAAGGACTTGGAGTTTGACACCGATTTAGGCTTCAGCATCGCTGCAACTGGGATCTTGCCAGGTGTGAATCATCATTTTCCTTCGCCGATTTGAACAAAGGTGGCTTAGCAAACAGGGTTAGAATCCTGCTGACTAAGACTTTTTGACTTTATGAGCCGTAAGGGTCTCATAAAGGTATTTCTCTCTATGAGTCATGAGGATCTCGTAGGTGTATGTTCTCTTTAGAAGTCGTGAGAACTTCTAAGTGGTGTTTTATCTTATAAGTCGTAAGGATCTTACAAGAGTGTTTTCTCCTTACAAGTCGAGAGGACTTATAAGTGTCGTTCAACATATGAGGTCATTCCTCGTCATTGGTGGGGAAATCATTTATTTGTGCCCGTGGATTGTATACAAGGGCCAGCATTGTACCTCCTGTAGGGAAACTTGGGGGATACGACGACTTAAGAACCAGTCCAGGTCCCTGTAGCTTAAGGCATTTGAATCTTATGAGCTGTGAGGGTCTCATAAGGGCAATTCTCCTTAGGAGTCGTGAGGATCCCGTAAGTGTAATTTCTCCTTAGAAATCATGAGGATTCCTAAGTATGTTTCTCCTTTTGTGAGTCGTAAGGATTTCACGCAGGTATTTTCTCCTCATAAGGTCAAGAGGACCTTACAAGTGCACATTAATTTTTTTTACGAGTTTGCGCCCTATTCGGGTTTTCACAAACTCGCCGGCAGTCCTGCCGTTTTTACTTACGGTGCCCTTTTGGGTTTTCATCCGTGCCCATTTTGCTTGTGGACACACCGTTTTTTATTTCTTTTTCTTAACGAGATTGCGCCCTTCCGGGTTTTCACAAACTCGTCGGTAATCCTACTGTTTTTACTCACGACGCCCTTTCGGGTTTTCATCCGTGCCCATTTTGCTTGTGGTTATACCATTTTTTTCGTATGATGAAAATCTCGAAAACAGTTTCACCGCAGGTGACCCATCTGTTTGCCGGTAGGACTTAGGGGTGGCTTCATTGCCGGAGTAGCTGTGTAGCCGGTAGGACTTGAGTTGCAACCTTTGCCGTTGGAACTTCGATTGCAATATAGATCTCAAGAGAGGATATCGCCGTATTTGGGGCGATGCACCATGTTTGAGGTGACACACTAGTTTAGGGACGTTTCGGTCTATTATCGCCATATTTGAGGTGAATTTCTAGTTTAAGGACTTTTCGGTCCAACATTCTCATTCGGTCGTGAAGTTTATAACTCATCCCTTCCAACTCTTGTTTGCTGAGATGCTGCTGCTTGTCCTTTATTTATATGGACACTTCATGCCTTAGACTATTTTTACCTTTTTGGACTGCTTCATCTATCATCGTGCCAATGAGTTGTTTTGTAGGAAGTACTGGGCATTTTAAATGGCACCTGCCCCCTGCTTATCAATGTCGCTTTCCGATACTCATGGAGCGTCTTCTTCATATACAAAAGAACGAGATATCACGTCATTCCTTCTGCCGAGTCTTCCTCTTCCTTGGAAGAACGAATTTGACTTAAGGGTTTTTTCCCTCATCGTCTGATTCGGAGTGGGACATGGGTTTCACATCCCTCCCATGGTTTTTTGGTTCAAGTGGGATATTCCACTTGATTGCAGGACCCGCTTTTAAGTCCCTTGATATCCTTTCTGTTCTTTGAGAAGAAAGGACCATCCCACGTAGAGATTCTTCCGCCAGTGAGAAATATGTCCCCTGTGTATATCTCGGGGGGAGCGAGTACCCACGCTGTCACTATTTTGGCGACAGGTTGATTCACAGCCGCTCATTTTTTGTTGAGCGTTGGCGATAAACGCCACCGTACCTCCACTTTTCATTCATCTTCATTGGATGATGAAGGGTCTTGACCCATCTGATCCAATCGAGTCGTTTTATCCATGAGCACTTGGAAGGTTGTCGGCTTGAAGAGGGCCGTAGATGGGAACACCTTTGAATTTGGGTCAAGAGTGTCTATGAACATTCCCACGGCTGTAGCTTCGTCGATGCGTTGCTTGCATTTTAACCAGAGATTTCGCTATCGGGTAACATATTGAACCTAGGTTTCATTCAGTCCAGCCCTTTTCGTTGACCAAAGCTGCCACGGTAGTGTGTTCATTCATACTAGCGAATCTCTGACAGAAGAGCATATCACTCTCGTCGAAGGTCTTTATGGAATCATTTGGGAGTTCCGCATACCATTCGAAGGCAATGCTCGCCAGGCTGCTGACGAACTGTTGGAGGAGCGGTATATCATTTCCTCCAGTATTGCCGCACATGGATTTAAATCGCACAAGGTGCTGGCGAGGATTCCCAGTTCCTTTGTACATGTAAAACGTTGGAAGTGTGTATTCTGGTGGGTACTGTATTTTATCGTAGCATGCTGGATATGGTCGACCAGTCTTGATTGACCTATTTGATACTTCACTGGCATAGTGAGTTTTGACTTGCTGAGTGATATATGTGTCCAGCTTTTCTTTAGGAATCATTTCCTCCTCAGCCATTGATGATGTTTGCAGAGGATCTGAAATGTAACCCTTGTCTTTAAGAGCGACTACCAGCGGTTCATCTACTAGTGGTTCCGAATGGACCATCATTCCAGCCATATTCTGGATCAGAAGGGCCATCTGGTTCATTTTAGTGGACATTTGTGCCGCTTCTTCATCTCTCTTTTTCAGAGCGCTTTAGGAAATCAATATCCGACTCCTTCTCTATTCTTTGTTCGGGTGCGTCCTCGGGATTTTCCTTAGGCGATAGATTAGCGTTTGCTGCTGCCTGAGCGAGCATCTCCTGCATGCAGTTGAACTTTTGTCAGGGACCAAGTTTTAGGTCGGTGACTAGTAGAAGCTCGAACTTCGTCTTTGGAATTCACCACATAAACTATGTGAACTACCATACTCCCGGTCTTGGGGTGTTTGGAGTTTTGGCCTTTGGAGTTTGCTTCGGGCACTTGAGATTTATTAGACCTCTCATTTTTTGTGAGAAGCCTATTTGGTTTTAGGAGGAACCGCCGTATCAGGATTTGTGTTGGGATGAGTCCCCTTATATTTGAAAGGGTATTTGTCAGAATTTGGTTGACGTCTAGGGGAAGAGCCGCAGTTGACGACAGAGACCTTCACCAGCTTCCACACCTTATATACAGATGAGGAAAGTTGTTTTAGGGAGCGAACTGGTTTCTGCTCTCGTGGGATCTCCATGGGCTGCGGAGATTTCTTCAATATTGCGGTGGGAGAATTTTGTCTGACCCTTCGCAACAGTTTGAAACCGTTGCCAGTTGGAATAACAACATTCACCACTTGGGTTGAAACAGGACCATACGGAGAACTACCCCTAGCTCATTTTGTATGATGCTGATATCGACATCGACCGTTTCTTACGGCCGAGATTTGATTAGCCTCAGGATGTTGCCGAGCCTGCCCTCTGTTTCCTTTGAGAGCTTGAATATTCTGCTCCCTGCATCGACCTTGGTCCTTGGCAGGTGCCAGTTGTTTGAGGACTCATTCCGTCGGCAAAGCTGCTGCTTGGGGAGCCAGCCTGTAGAAGACAAACTTCTTCTGGGCTTCTGTAACACCCTAGTTCATTTATACCAGTTCTAATCCGAGTATTTCTTTATTTATACTATTTTCCTGATTTATTGTGTTTTGGGTGCAAATAGTGTATTTGACATTTGTATTTACATCTGACCCGACCCGCATGCTTGAAACCAGTCTTGATTCATGTTTATGATTTATCCTGACCTGTTACATAGACTCGTGCACTTTCATTTATTTGTATATTGTATACTCGCATTTTATCTAGTATCTGCATTTTAATATAACATTTTTAAGTCACATAAAATATTTTAAAAATACATTGCATGGCCTGCATGATACCCTTAACCCTGTGGTAGTATCCGCGCATCTTGTTCTCGTCCCGTTTAGTGAAACGGACTTGTTTGGATGACTACGTGCACGTGCGTGCATCCGTTCTTGGGGTTATGCATTTTTTCGTTATCCGGATATCCAACTTTAATTTTGGTCGACATGTATATTTTTCGTATTTTAAAACTGAATTTTAGATCCGATCCGGGCATGTTTTGGACTATATTTGTATTTACCAGAATATCAAATTTTATTTATATAATATTAATTTTATAAACTGATACAAATTAAAATTTAGTTAACTAATAAAAGATTTTTTTAAATTTAAATCTAAATTAATTTCCTAACAAACTAACAACCCCTTTCTCTCTCTCTCTCTCCTCTGCATATATATATTTATATATATATTTTTTTCTTCTTTATTTAATACACAGCCTCTTTTTCTTACTTCTTCTTTTTCTTTCTTCTTTCTTTTTCTTGATCTTGTTTCTTGATTCCGGTGATCACCGCCGGAGCCGTGCTCGTCGCTGACGATCCGAGTGATCCAGTGAACGTACCTTGTCTGTGTGATCACCCTCTTGCCTTGTCTGGACCCATCCCGCGTGCCGCATGTGCGTTGCGACGATTTACCGACATCGGACGTGCCGTGCGTATCCGTCGCGTGATTCGATCGAGGCAAGTTTATCTTGCTACATGCTATGATATATACTACATCCATATTAATAATAATATTTCATGTTTAGTATATTATACATCCCCTGTTATCATTTTACTGTTTTATGACGTCCGTTTGCATCCGTATAATTTATTTCGTATCTAGCGCATGCAAATTTATCTTGTTACATGATAGACTATAATATATTGCACCCATTTGAATAATAACATCACATAATATTTAGTTATGCATCCCACATTACCATTTTACAGTTTTACTGTCTTCGGACATCCGTATGCATCCATATCAATATTTACATATCTTGTCGCATGCTAATTCATCTTGCTACATACTATGTATCTTATTTTGCATTCATATGAATAAAAATATCACAAGTTGATTGCACTTTACATCTATATTAAAGTTTTACCATTTTCGGATACCCGTTTGCATCCATATCATTTAAAATATATATCGGCGTAATATTTCTTCTTATTATTTTTAATTAGTTTACAATCTGCATTTTTTAATGTTATACAAAATATAGTTTGAAAATATTATAGTTTACACATGAAACGTCGTTGCAAAGCGGATACGACAAATCTGAAATTTATTACACACCTTAGCTTATAAAATTCATTATAAATCATAAAAAAATTATTAGTATGCGTTCTTTAGTTCTACGAAGCTAACTCAGAATACTGTAACTCTATAAAATATTTACTTGCAAAATAAATTGTTTAAATAACGTAAAATGCAAATGAAAATATATCTAAACTGCTGTCTAGGGAAATTTCAGCAGCAAACTTTTAATTTCGAATGTTCATAACTTTTTTTAAGAACAACCTGAGATATTTCAACTTATAAAAATGAAAATCTTATTGAATTATCTTTGTTTTGGTATAAGACACGTCTCTTTTGGAGAACGTTTGTTATTTTTAAGCTATTTTACAAATCAGAGTGACGCTGAATTTCTGAACGGAACTTTCTTGTGCATGGTTAATCAATACCACTTTTATAGTTATTAATCGGTTTGGATATGTTATCCATGTTAATATTATTATATCAATATCTATTTAATAAATAATAGTGATTGAGTTTTAATATTCAGCAAATTTTACCGATTTACAGTTTTATAGTATCCGTCTGTATCCGTACGGTTTATTACATATCTAGTTGCACGCCGAGACCATATTATTTCATGTTACTGTTGTATTAGTGAACCATGCTTGATAATTGTGCATCCTAATTAGTCATAATGTGACCCCTGAACGATATTTGTGCATCCATACTTTTATTGTACATCCGTACTTTCACCTTGATTCAATACTTGCTACAATTTGATTATGAGCATCCGTTTGACACCTGTGCACTACTTGACATGACCTGATACACCACTACTTGACATGACTTGATATATGTACACTACTACATGACCTGATATATCACTACTTGACATGTTACCTGATCCTGTTTCTAATGCCGACAATCCTGACGTGTTGTCCCAATGGACATATCCTATTGTCTGTATAGACAAACCTGTTCCTACTTGATCCTGTATTGGCATTAGTTTCAGATTTATCAATACCTGACTTGAACACATAACTTGGGGGTATGGGGAAATCAATGATGAAACCTGACTTGTAACTCGACAGTTCGATGCTTATACTGATCAGTTTTACGGGCTAGGCCAGCCCCGGGATGATGATGCTGACATCATTCGTCTGTACATGTTACCTGTTTACTGCCTAGCGGCACGTCTCGGATTGAGCCCGAGAGTCTTGACCATGGTCCCGGGCATGCACGGGATGCTATTGAGTTACATCGACGATTCATTAAATTGATTTCAAAGACTTGAGAGTAGTTAACCCGGTAGTTTAGTTCAGATTACTCACCGCAAGTCACATGTGCTTATAGCCTTCACTGTTTCTTATTCGTGTTACTGTTATACTTTTATTACTGTTCATACTTATGCCTGCATGACTTGTTACCCCCTGATTATATTATTGTTGATATTATGACGCATTGACGTCTGAGTTTTGCATGGCCCAGATCCTCTATCTTTGTCGCAGGCTGATCAGGAGTACTTCCGCTGTTAGGCCGAGCAGTGATGATCCAGTTAGTATCCAGTTTAGTTATGTTTACTTTCTAGATATTTTTGCTCTTTGGATTTATTGCTTCCGCATATTATTTTTTGACTCGTTTATTCTGGCTCATGGACATGTACTAGATAGTTTATTTTATTTTCCTATTCTTGATATCTCTAGACAGCCGTAATGTGACTGTGGAGGGATGTTTCCTATCCACAGGTAGCATGATTGGCTCTGTCACGTGCCTATCTTAGCGCACTCTGGGAAGCGGGGCGTGACAGGGTTTGTTTGGTATCAGAGCCATAGTATTTAGGTTAATCGGGTTTGATTCTTTGTAGTTGGGTATTGGACCCAATACATAAGTCAGAAAATCCGTGATTAGAGGATCATGTCCTGCCACATTGTTATCGTGATTCTTGAATCATATCTTTCTCTTGATCCTTGCCTTGACGATATGCAAGCAACTTTGCATCTCGGCTTGAAACCTTTTGGTTCCCTACTGTTTCTCCCTGTTCCTTTGATTCTAATACTAGGATTTGGACGACTTGAACGGAGTTATGTGATTGTAACTATGAACTGCAGTATGGTTACAATGCGGTACTCTATTTAAGTAACTTGGAGTCCTAGTCTTGATTCATTTACTTGTTCCATGGTCATTTTATTACCTTGGTTCTCTTAGTTTCATTGCTTACTAGTTTATATTTTGCAGATTTCTTGGTGATCGATACCGGCAGTTATGATGTTGTCTTGGGAATTGATTTTCTTGGCACTTTCCATACTGACATTGATTGTAGGGCAAAGAAAGTGATTTTCCAGATTCCCGGACATCCGGAGTTTGTTTTTGCTGGAGGTAGCAGTTCTGTCGGGCCAGTCGAGTTTAGGGCTAGGCCGACAAATAGTGTTCTTTCGTCGATGGAACTTGATAAGGAGGAAGCGCCAGTTGTAGTTTGAGAGTTCATGAACGTGTTTAATGACATCTCGGGTTTACCGCCAAAACGAGATGTGGAGTTCGCGATCGATCTTGTTCTTGGTGCAGCGCCAATCTCAAAGGCGTACTATCCGATGGCACCAGTGGAGTTGGAAGAAGTCAAAAAGCAGGTTACCGTATTGCTAGAGAAGGGTTGGATTCGCAGCAGTAATTCACCTTGGGGAGCTCCAGTTCTTCTAGTCAAGAAGAAAGATGGCACAAGAAGAATGTGCATCGATTATCGAGAATTAAACCGGGTGACTATTAAGAACAAGTACCCGATCCCTCGCATTGGCGAATTGTTCGAGCAGCTTAGTGGCGCGAGGGTATTCTCGAAGCTGGATTTGCGATCCGGATATCATCAGGTCTAAGTTAAATCAGAGGATATTTGCAAGACTGTGTTCCGAACTTGATATGGACATTACGAGTATTTAGTGATGCCATTCGGAGTCACGAATGCACCGGCGATATTTATGGACTTGATGAACCGAATCTTTTCACCGTTCTTGGACCAGTTTATAGTGGTGTTCATTGATGATATTCTGGTCTACTCGAGGAGCATTGAAGAGCATGCGGAACACTTGAAGATCACACTGCAGACATTGAGGTAAGAAAGATTATATGCAAAGATGAGCAAGTGCGAGTTTTGGCTTGAAGAAGTGAAGTTTTTGGGGCACGTCGTATCCGGAGATGGAATCGCCGTTGATCCCGAGAAGATTGCAGCAGTTCAAAATTGGCCGATTCCGAAGAACGTAGCTGTGATCAGAAGTTTTCTTGGACTTGCCGGATATTACAGAAGATTCGTGGAGAATTTTGCTCGTTTGGCTGAGCTTTGACCAAGATTACGCGTAAGGAAGTACCATTTGTGTGGACGGATAAGTGTGCATCAGCTTTTGAGGCGTTGAAGCAAAGGTTGATAACCGCTCCTATTTTGACCGTACCAGACAGTTCCGGAGGATTGGTGATTCACAGCGACGCATCTGGGAAAGGTTTGGGATGTGTTTTGATGCAGCATGGGAAAGTTATAGCTTATGCATCGCGGCAGTTGAAGACCCATGAGAAGAATTACCCAACTCATGACGTGGAGCTTGCAGCAGTAATTTTCGCTTTGAAGATTTGGAGACACTACTTATTGGGCGAAAGGGTCGAAGTATTCACCGATCACAAAAGCCTAAATTATGTGTTCACACAGAAAGAGCTTAACATGAGGCAGCATAAATGGTTAGAGCAGATGGCTGACTACGATCTTGATCTTAAGTACCATCCGGGGAAAGTTAATGCAGTGCCGGATGCGCTTAGTCGGTTGCCAGTAATTCGGATGTTAACTGCACAGAAGGAACTTATCGAAGATTTTCGGAGATTCGAGTTGGAGATTGTGCTACCGCATTCTTTGGGACAGTTGATGCAGCTGCAAGTACAGTCATCATTGATCGATAATATTAAAGCAGCGCAGTCGCAGGACCCAAGATTTCAAAGGTTTCGAGAACAGGTTGAAGCTGGACTTCGAACGGACTTGTTGATTTATGAAGATGGTTTGTTGCGATATGGTAGCCGTTTGTGTGTGCCAAAAATGAGATATTCGCAAAGAATTTATGAAGGAGGCGGACGGTTCCGCATATTCCGTACATCCAGCAGGCACGAAGATGTATCACGATCTAAGACAACATTTCTGGTGGGAAGGTATGAAAAGGGAGATTGCTCGTTTTGTGGCGAAGTGCTTGGTGTGTCAGCAAGTTAAGGCTGAACATCAAAAGGTTGCTGGTTTATTGCAACCACTTCCGATTCCTCAATGGAAGTGGGAATATATAACCATGGATTTCGTGACAGCTTTACCGCGGAGTCCAAAGGGCAACAATGCAGTTTGGGTGATTGTTGATTGATTGACCAAGGCAGCTCATTTCATACCATTTCGAGTTGGTCAATCAACGGAAGCGTTGGCAGAACGGTACATGCAGGAGATTGTGAGATTGCATGGAGTACCTGTGAGCATCGTTTCAGACCGTGACACCCGATTCTTATCACACTTCTGGAGGAGTTTACAGGAAAGTTTGGGGACGCGATTGAAGTTTAGTACAGCTTATCATCCTCGGACAGATGGCCAGTCGGAGAGAACGATCCAAACTCTTGAAGACATGTTGAGAGCTTGCATGTTAGACTTCAGGGGTTCTTGGGAGGATCATCTACACTTGGTGGAGTTTTCGTACAACAACAGCTTTCAGGCGACTATTCAGATGGCTCCATTCGAAGTTTTGTATGGTTGCATGTGTCGTTCACCTATTTGTTGGGATGATGTTGGAGAGCGGAGATTGTTGGGACCGGATTTGATCATGCAAACAGTCGAGAAGGTTAATACTATCCGGAATCATTTGAAGGCAGCACAGGATCGGCAGAAGAGTTGGGCCGACACATCGATAAGACCTCTAGAGTTTGCGGTTGGTGATTTGGTATTCTTGAAGATATCACCGACTAGAGGAGTGATTCGTTTTGGGAGTCGAGACAAACTTAGTCCTCGATTCGTAGGGCCTTTCGAGATTTTGGAGCGTGTTGGAGAAGTGGCTTATCGATTGGTTTTACCATAATCTATGGTGAATGTTCATGATGTGTTTCATGTATCTCAACTCCGTAAGTATGTTCGAGATGAAACACATGTGCTGGATCATTCGGAGCTGACTATAAGAGAGGATTTGACCTTTGAGGAACGACTGATGTCGATTGTTGATCGAAGAGAAAAGATCCTTAAGAACAAGGTTATCCCTCTCGTACTTATTTCATGGGGGAATCGCTCGCACGGAGAATCGACTTGGGAACGAGAAGACGAGGTTCGGCAGAAGTTTCCAGATCTCTTCCTGTAGTTTCATGTTTGTTTATCTTTTCTTGTTCCTGGAATTTCGAGGACGAAATTCTTTTTGTAGCTGGGTATAATGTAACACCCTAGTTCATTTATACCAGTTCTAATTCGAGTATTTCTATATTTATGGTATTTTCCTGATTTATTGTGTTTTGGGTACGAATAGTGTATTTGACATTTGTATTTGCATCCGACCCGACCCGCATACTTAAAACCAGTCTTGATTCATGTTTATGATTTATCCTGACCTGTTACATGGACTCGTGCATTTTCATTTATTTGTACATTGCATACTCGCATTTTATCTAGTATCTGCATTTTAATATAACATTTTTAAGTCACATAAAATATTTTAAAAATACATTGCATGGCCTGCATAATACCCCTAACCCTGTGGTAGCATCCGCGCATCTTGTTATCGTCCCGTTCAGTGAAACAGACTTATTTGGATGACTACGTGCACGTGCGTGCATCCATTATTGGGGGTATGCATTTTTCGTTATCCGGATATCCAACTTTAATTTTGGTCGATATGTATATTTTTCGTATTTTAAAACTGAATTTTAGACCCGACCCGGACATGTTTTGGACTATATTTGTATTTACCAGAATATCAAATTTTATTTATATAATATTAATTTTATAAACTGATACAAATTAAAATTTAGTTAACTAATAAAAGATTTTTATAAATTTAAATCTAAACCAATTTCTTAACAAACTAACAACCCCTTTCTCTCTCTCTCTCTCCTCTGCATATATATATTTATATATATTATATTTATTTATTTTTTTCTTCCTTATTTAATACACAACCTCTTCTTCTTAATTCTTCTTCTTCTTTCTTCTTTCTTTTTCTTGATCTTGTTTCTTGATTCCGGTGATCACCGCCGGAGCCGTGCTCGTCGCTGACGATCCGAATGATCCAGTGGACGTACCTTGCCTGTGTGATCACCCTCTTGCCTTGCCTGGACCCATCCTGCGTGCCGCGTGTGCGTTGCGACGATTTACCAACGTCGAACGTGCCGTGCGTATCCGTCGCGTGATTCGATCGAGGCAAGTTTATCTTGCTACATGGTATGATATATACTACATCCATATTAATAATAATATTTCATGTTTAGTGTATTATACATCCCCTGTTATCATTTTACTGTTTTACGACGTCCGTTTGCATCCGTATAATTTATTTCGTATCTAGTGCATGCAAATTTATCTTGTTACATGATAGACTACAATATATTGCACCCATTTGAATAATAACATCACTTAATATTTAGTTATGCATCCCACATTACCATTTTACAGCTTTACTGTCTTCGGACATCAATATGCATCCATATCAATATTTACATATCTAGTCGCATGCTAATTCATTTTGCTACATGCTATGTATCTTATTTTGTATCCATATGAATAAAAATATCACATATTGATTGCAATTTACATCCATATTAAAGTTTTACCGTTTTCGAATACCCGTTTGCATCCATCTCATTTAAAATATATCGTCGTAATATTTCTTATTATTATCTTTAATTAGTTTATAATCTGCATTTTTTAATGTTATACAAAATGTAGTTTGAAAATATTATAGTTTACACATGAAACGTCGTTGCAAAGCGGATACGACAAATCTGAAATTTACTGTACAGCTTAGCTTATAAAATTCATTATAAATTATAGAAAAATTATTAGTATACATTCTTTAGTTCGTTACGAAGCTAATTCAGAATACTATAACTCTATGAAATATTTACTTACAAAATAAATTTTTTAAATAACGTAAAATGCAAATGAAAATATATCTAAACTGCTGTCCAGGGAAATTCCAGCAGCAAACTTTCAATTTCGAATGTTCATAACTTTTTGTAAGAACAACCTGAGATACTTAAACTTATAAAAATGAAAACCTTATTGAATTATCTTTGTTTTGGTATAAGACACGTCCCTTTTGGAGAACGTTTGTTATTTTTAAGGTATTTTACAAATCAGAATGACGCTGAATTTCTGAACGAAACTTTCTTGTGCATAGTTAATCAATACCACTTTTATAGTTGTTAATCGGTTTGAATATGTTATCCATGTTAATATTATTATATCAATATCTATTTAATAAATAATAGTGCTTGAGTTTTAATATTCGGCAAATTTTACCGATTTACAGTTTTATAGTATCCGTCTATATCCGTACGGTTTATTACATATCTAGTTGCACGCCGAGACCATATTATTTCATGTTACTGTTGTATTAGTGCACCATGCTTGATAATTGTGCATCCTACTTAGTCATGATGTGACCCCTGATCGATATTTGTGCATCCATGCTTTTATTGTACATCCGTACTTTCACCTTGATTCAATACTTGCTACCGTTTGATTATGAGCATCCATTTGACACCTGTGCACTACTTGACATGACCTGATACACCACTACTTGACATTACTTGATACATGTACACCACTACATGACCTGATATATCACTACTTGACATGTTACCTGATCCTGTTTCTAATGCCGACAATCTTGACATGTTGTCCCGATGGACATATCCTGTTGTCTGTATAGACAAACATGTTCCTGTGTTGGCATTAGCTTCAGATTTATCAATACCTGACTTGAACACATAACTTGGGGGTATGGGGAAATCAATGATGAAACATGACTTATAACTCGACAGTTCGATACTTATACTGATCAGTTTTACGGGCTAGGCCAGCCCCGGGATGATGTTGCTGACATCATTCGTCTGTACATGTTACATGTTTACTGCCTAGCGGCACGTCTCGGATTCAGCCCGAGAGTCTTGATTGTGGTCTCGGGCATGCACGGGATACTATTGAGTTACATCGACGATTCATTAAATTTATTTCAAAGACTTGAGAGTAGTTAACCCAGTAGTTTAGTTCAGATTACTCACCGCATGTCACATGTGCTTATACCCTTCACTGTTTCTTATTCATGTTACTGTTATACTTTTATTACTTTTCATACTCATGCCTGCATGACTTGTTACCCCCTGATTATATTATTGTTGATATTATGACGCGCTGACGTCTGGGTTCTGCATGGCCCACATCCTCTACCTTTATCGTAGGCTGATCAGGAGTACGTCCGCCGTTAGGCCGAGCAGTGATGATCCAGTTAGTATCCAGTTTAGTTATGTTTTACTTTCCAGATGTTTTTGCTCTTTGGATTTATTTCTTCCGCATATTATTTTTTGACTCATTTATTCTGGCTCATGGACATGTACTAGATAGTTTATTTTATTTTCCTGTTCTTGATATCTCTAAACAGTCGTAATGTGACTGTGGAGGGATGTTTTCTATCCACAGATATCATGATTGGCTCTGTCACGTGCCTATCTTAGCGCACTCTGGGAAGCGGGGCGTGACAGCTTCCTCCTTCGACGTTGAGGCACCGAGGGTGGGAGGTGGGCGTATCGACCTAAAGAGAAGCTAGTTGATTTCTTAAAGAGCCAGATTGCAGAGATTTGAGGCTGCAAGTGGCCCATACTTGACTTCACCAGATATGATAGTGTTAGTTGTATGTATGCCCTAGAGGCCAGTATTGTACAGATGATGTATATTATATTGGATGCTTGGACATATATAGAGATGACTTTCTTGCTCGATATGATAGTATGCTATCTGATTACTCTTTATCTTAACATGTACACTAGTCTCTTTATACTGTCTTATAGTTACATGTTGGTAAAGCCCTTAGGATATGTACTTGACTACCTGGACTGTGATGCAGATCATACTAGTGGGGACATGGTAGTCCATAAGTACATCCTTCAAGGTCCCTAGTCGTGGGTGTATCGAGAAGGGGCATCGATATACCATAGTAGACTAGCGTATACGCTTCTCGACCCATGAGATGGGCGATGGATGATCCCATATCCATTGGTGTTTGACATCAGAGATGGTGTACGGGTGCTCAGTGGAGACTGGGTACACTGGACGGACTCGCCGAGAACTCCCAGATGGTATTATACCTCACGTCAGATGGCAGTTCTCAGGTGACACTTGTACAGGTTAGTCTGTAGACCCGAGATCGTCATAGAGTCTTGTGTGATTCCCACTGTGCTTTAATCTCCACCTTACCACGTCCATGAGGGCGTGCAAAACGGTGGTCTTTGGGCACAGTCCCGAGTCACATGGAGGCAATGAGCGATAGGAGGGGTTTCGTCTCTCCCGGTATTGGGGGTTGATGTTGCGCAGTGCTCGATTGGCCGTAGCAGGGAAGTCCCTGGCCAGGGCTGATCAGAGATTTGCTGGTAAGTGTTACCAGTAGTTTCTCGACCCGTTATGAGCCTCACATCGGCACGACTTATCGGGTTATTGGGGTCTGACGTTTACCACCCCTAGATTTGATATGCGACATATCAGACGAAGAGACCGGACTGTATGGTAAGTGTTACTGGTCGGATTCGCAGGAGTGTGAGCGGGCTAGCTCGTCGATCTTCTGATCGCTCAATACCCGGGTGGCCGTTACGTTTAGCAGACCGCTTGCGGCTTGTGGGTGCTTGATATGATCATCATCTGCTACCGGCGTATTGACGAGTCTTTAGAGTCCTACACAGAGGTTTCCTAGCTCAAGCGAAACGAAATAGGAGTGCATATGAGATATGTGCGGGACCGAGAATAATGCGTGTATGTGATACCGTATTTGATTCTCGCGATTAATGTTTCGATTGGTTGTATGAGATATGACCTAGTTATCGAATCATTGATTCGATAAATCGATGAATTGAATACTAGTCGGTTATGTGCGACATGACCGGATCATTGAATCAAGTGTTGATTTAATGATTTAATGTATAATTATATATTTGATATATTACTTTGCATTAACTAGTATTGGTTCACTTTAAACGGATTTTTCTCACTTGATGTGCACATTGTATATGTGATATGTTTTGTGTACACTTGAATGTATCATGTTTGATGATGCATGTTGTTTTGGCTATGTGTATAGAATGCAACCATGGTTATGCAAGTGGTTAGGGTTTATATTTTATTCACTTATTATTTTATCCATTTATTATTTATTTAAATGGATTTATCAATACAAAATGGTTTCATCTTATCATGAAGAGTGGTGAAGCTTCATGAAGCTTTTACTAATGATGCCATTTTGTCTCCTTGCTTAACCCTAACCATTCCCACTAACCATGGTCTATTCTCTACACTTGACCATGGTTAGAAGATGATAAGAATTGATTTATTATTCATTTTACATACAACTTATTATAACAATTCTATCATCTTCTTCTTCTTCTTCAAGTGAGAAACCTAGATGCCATTAATGGCAACTTGAGATCTAGTGAGAGAAATCCAAATCTAAAATGAACCCACCTCCTATTTCTTCATCCTCTACCTCTTGCCAAGTGGTTTTGGGTGTTTTCTTCACAAGTTTCACTACTTGGTGAAGTCGAAGCTTGAACTAGTGCAACCTCGACGTAGATCGTCTTTGACACGAAGCCGACGACCTTGCTCGCCCGTTTTCCGATGAAGCCGACGAATGAGTCTAGGATTCGTGATGGACAGCGAGAGCACACACACGTGGAGCTAAGGAAGTGGGGAACCGGATCTACAAAGGTTGTAGCTTCTCACTTCTAGTTAAGTAGTTAACTAGTTTTGTGTTTCGCCTAGAATTCTAGTCTAAGATCCGTGTTAGGGTTTCTCGGCACCAATAATTTTTGAAATTGGCATGGTTGATGCCTTGTGAGACTTCATTAGAATGCCTAGGAACCCTACAGATAGAGCCTTAGTTGCTAGGGTGGAAGCAAATACCAGTCTTCATAGAGATGAAACACTGGCTTCAGTATCCCATCATCCAAGGGCAACCACAAAAATATATACCGTGATTATCTGATCGGGAAAAAAATGACACACAAAGTGTGTAGTGGA
This sequence comes from Agapanthus africanus, assembly GCA_030015575.1. Lineage (NCBI taxonomy): Eukaryota > Viridiplantae > Streptophyta > Magnoliopsida > Asparagales > Amaryllidaceae > Agapanthus > Agapanthus africanus. Next base: position 931,754,675 of record CM057337.1, on the reverse strand, counting down.
AAGAGGAAAAGGTCCAACCGGGCGTGCTAGAATCTGTTTACCGCCGAAAACAGGAACGAATCGTGTAGGTCGTCTTGCCTGAATTTGGGGGCAGATGCTATTTGGATTTGACCTTCCACCTCTCCGAAGATACCAAGTTGATTTATGGCACCGTGTATCAGAGGTTTGGACGGATGCGGAAGTTGTTGCAGATTTCGTCAGATTCCCCCTCATTTCTGAGGGGGTTTTGATTGTGGGGACGCTCTTCCCTACAGGCGCAATCCCCTGCAATTAATTACGTTACCGCGTAGCGATAACCAGTTTCTCCTGCTCCGGAAGTTCACTTCATGTCGTGTGTGTTTGTTTCATTTTTGATTGCCCGTGGATTGTATACAGAGACTAATTTATGCCGTCGCCTGTAGGGTGCGATTAGTCAAAATCCGTATATTTTAGATTTGGGTTTTTATTTAAGGATCGTTAATCTAGTTTGAGATTAAGATCAACTTAAATATTTGTGAGCAGTTGGAGCTCGATTGGTTTTTTGTTAAGGATACGTTAGTCCAATTTGAGACTAAGATCCACTTAACAAGATTTTAGGATCATTCAGATACAAAAAAGAGCATTTGGGCTCTATTGTTTTAGTTTAAGGACGTTTCGGTCCATCGTCACCATTTTAGAGGCGAAGTTTTAGTTTGAGGACATCTCGGTCCGTTGATCACCATTTTGAAGGTGAGGTTTTAGTTTAAGGACATTACGGTCCATTGTTGCTATTTTGGAAGTAACGTTTAGTTTAAGGACATTTCGGTCCGTTGATCACCATTTTAGAGGTGAGGTTTTAGTTTAAGAACATTATGGTCCGCTGTTGCCATTTTGGAGGGAACGTTTAGTTTAACGACATATATCAGAGATGTGAAGAGATGTACCTTTAAACCAAATCCCGTATTTGAGAGAAAAGACTGTGATGGACCTAAGAATCGTCAATAATATTTGAGACTACGATTAACTTAGGAGATATGAATTAAGATCGGTTTGGATATCGGTTTGGATATCACAAATATAAGCTTAGCCAATTTGGGCTAAGATTGGGTTTTTGTATCACCCAGCAGTGCTAAGCACTCAGTTGCATATAGCGCTCACGCGTTTATCATGTGAGGCGCTCCAATAGTGCGAAGCACAAATTTTTTCCGGTGCTCACGTGTGTTTTACGTGAGGCGCTATATAACTTGGCCTTGAGCGCTCACGTGCTTTTCACGTGAAGCGCTGAGTTCTTTTGGAGATTTAATCTCTATTGATATTTGTAGAGTACTTAAATCTCTGTTAATGATATTTTGACCATTAACGATCACCAAGATCATTATTTTGAGGACATTGAATCGGGTTCTTTAAAGAACTAAGTTCTTGGTTTGAAGAAACTACGTTATTGATTTGAACTCCATCTTCTTTCTTTTCAAATTCGTCCTTCCATGAATCTTTGATTCTCAAGAACATGATCTTCTTGATGAAAATTAAATTCTCAACTTGTGAGAGATTTATCTTACGGATCTCAAATCCATGGAAAGAACTAAGTTTTTTAAGAAGGGTTAAACCCTAGGGTTTGGAGAATTAAATTTTCTTTTGTTTTAATAGATTCCTTTTTGTGCTTTGCACATTGGCACCCGCGTGAGGAGCACGTGAGGCACCATCATAAGATTTAATTCTATCCGAGGTGGTACCTACATGCTTTGCATGTGGAGCTTTTCCTTTATTTTTATTTTATTGTTATTATTTTTATAAGGGAGCAAGTTTTGAGCCAAAATTTTGGTGGGAACAACAGAGATCTAAGCTTTGAGAAACAAGAATTAAATTCTCCAAAGAAAAGAAGGTTCAAGAGAGAAGATGAAGAGATGGCGGTCATGTCAAGGGCCAAAGGCCCTATTTATAAGATGTGAAGGGACGGTTCAACTCCTTAGGAAATCAAACGATGGAAAAGGTGACACCGTTGCACCCACGTTTGAGTCACGTGGGAACAACAGTGGAGGCATTTGTTCCCCCAAAAATAAAAAATATATATATATATGTAGAAAGAGCAAAACTCTGTTGAAAGCTAATGGGGCAGCGCTTCACGTGTTTCTCATGATAGCGCCAGCGTTAGGATCAATTTTGTGGTGGCTCCGCGCGTGATCCTCACGCCGGCGCCAATGTGTAAAATACAGAAACATTTTCTGAATAAGAATTAAATTCTTATATAGCTCTGCACATGCTCATTGCGCGGGCGCCAATGTGCAAAGCACAGAAGTACACATCATAAGAATTAAATTCTTAAGTGGCGCCCACGTGTACAACACGTGAGCGCCAGCGCCCAAGTCAAGATTAATAGAATTAAATTCTACTTGAGAATTTGGGATACTCTCTGTTAAACTCAGTTAAACAGAGTCATTGGATCAAAGATCCAATAGAAATGATAAATCATCAAAATATAGAATTCAATTCTATTAGGAGAAAATATCTCCCTGATCTTTCTAAATAAGAAAGATACTCTCGATTGGATCAATGATCTAATAATAGAACAAAATTCTATTTTGGGAATATATTCTCTCAATTTTTCTAAACAAAACATGATTACTCTCTATAAAACAGGAGACCCTCAGATTAAAAATCCAATGGTGATTAAAAATCACCATTTTACAGAATAAATTATGTATATAGGAAAATATTTTCCCAATCTTGCTAAAAACAAGAAAATATATTCTGTAAAACAGAAACATTTGGATCAAAAATCAACGGTGGGTAAAATTCCCCAAATCAATTTTGAAACCAATTAAATCAATTAGAATCTCTTAGTGAGAGATTTTCTCAAAACTAATTAACAATTTGCTCTACTATATAAAGGACCTAAGATTTCAAGTCTCATAGAGAGGAACACCCCATAAGCTTCTGAAAAAATACAGAAAGCTTTCAAAACAACAGAGAATTTAATTCTCAAAGAGGAAGACTTCCCTCTCAAAAAAACCTAGGTAAAGAAAACACAGAGATCAAAATATCTCTTTTACCTATTTTAAGGGTTTAACTCTTTTTAAAGAACTTAGTTCTTTCTCTGGATTAGAGATCCATAAGACAAGTCTCCCACAAGTTGATAATTTAATTCTCATCGGGAGAATCTTGGTCTTGAGAATCAAAAATTCAAAAAAGAATTAGGTCCAAAAGAAAAACAATAGGAAAGAGAACTTATAAAAGAACTTAGTTCTTAAAGAAAAACTTGATCCCAGATCTTCAAAAACAAAGATGTTGGTGATCATTAATGGTCAAAATACTATTAACAGAGATTTAATCTCTAAAAAATGAAAGGAAAAAAACTAGCGCCTCATGTGTTTCCCACGTGGGCGCCCTTTTAACAGCGCCTAGCGCCTCATGTGAAAAACACGCGGGCGCCTAAAACAGAAGGCCAGTGCCTTACGTGAAACACACGTAGGCACAGAATAAAAGTGCTCAGCACTATATATATAGCCAAAACAGCTAAGTGCTCAGCACTGCTTGGGCAGCACCCAGCGCCTCACGTGCTCCTCACGTGGGCGCCACACAAAAGTGCTTAGCACTTTATATACAGCCAAAACGGCTAAGTGTTTAGTACTGATTGGGCAGCGCCCAGCGCCGCACGTGCTCCTCACATGGGCGCCATATGAAAAGTTCTTAGCACTTCATATACAGCCAAAATGGCTGAGTGTTTAGCACTGATTGGGCAGCGCCCATAATTGAATGCTTCATACGATATCCATGTGAGTGTCAGAACGTCAAATAAGTGCTTAATACTTTTGCATAAAAAGGAGAGTGAACAAACAGAGCCCAAATAAGTGCTTAGTATTTCTGAACAGAACAAAAGAAGACTGAGTAAGCCCAAATTGGCTAAGCCTCTCATGCAACTGAGCCTAAATGCTTTGGATCTTAATAAATTTATTGATCCTTAAAATTTTTCTAAGTTGATCTTAGTCACAAACAGGACTAATATATCCTTAGTTTAAAATAGATTGAGCCTAAATGCTCATACATTTAAGTTGATCTTAATCTCAAACTAGATTAACGGTCCTTAAATAAAACAAAATATTTTTGAACCAAAGGAATATATAACCTAATTTCAAAACCCCGTCAAGCAAATTCTTGACCCAAGCCCAAATCTAAAATATACGGATTTGGACTAATCCGCGTCTTACCGGCGACGACATAAACTAGTCTCCATATACATTCCACGGGCAACCAAAATAAAAAAAAATAACACACGACACGAAGTAAACTACTGGAGAAGGAGAAACTGGTTATCGCAATGCGAAAACGTAATTAACTATAGGGGCTTGCGCCTGCAAGGAAGAGCGTCCCCATAATCAAAAAACCCTCACAAACGAGGGGTAATCTGATGAAGTCTGCTACAACAGTCGCGTCTGTCCAAACCTCCGATATACGGTGCCATAAATCAACTTAGTATCTTTGGAGAGGTGGATAGATAAGTCCAACTAGCATCTACCCCCAAATTCAGGCCAGACATTCCAACATTTCGGTCCCTGTCTTTCGGCGGTGAACAGGGACGTCATTTTCCGGAGAAGTTGGTCATGAACCGCCGGATATACGCGAGCTTTCATTGGAGAAATCGCAGTTGTTTGAGGGTTCTTGGCGAGGGAAATTCCATAATCGCCTAGATTTTTGAAGGATTAATTTCGATACCTCGATGACGGATTATGAAACCTAGGAATTTGCCTGAGGAGACTCCAAACGTGCACTTTAGAGGGTTCATCTTTAGATTATACTTCCGAAGATGTTCAAACACGATCTTCAGATGTTCCCAGTGTTCTTCAAGAGATTTTCTTTTGACCACAAGGTCGTCGATATAAAATTCTACGATCTCATGTATGAGGTCTCCAAATTTCTTTGTCATGGCCCTCTGGTATGTAGCTCCGGCATTCTTCAAACCGAAGGGCATCACCTTATAGCAGAATAAACCTAACGGTGTCCGGAAGGTGGTATGTTTCTGGTCTTCAGGATCCATCTTTATCTGGTTGTATCCGGAAGATCCATCCATAAAGGAGAAGATTTCGTGGGTGGACGAGTTATCAATCATCATCTTGATAACGAGCAATGGGAAGTCATCTTTCGAGCACGCTTTGTTGAGGTCTTGAAAGTCCACGCAAATGCGAACCATCCCATTTTTCTTCATCACCGGAACGATGTTAGCGATCCAGTCGGGGTATTGAACTTCTTGAATGAAACTGGAGTTGATTAATTTCTTAATTTCGGTGTTGATACTCATATCAAGTTCGAGCCGCATCCCTCTTGACGCCGGTTTGACTGGCTTTATGTTTGGCGATATGGTCAGCTTGTGTACCGCTACCTCTGGATCTAAACCCGACATTTCGGAGTAGTTCCAAGTGAAGCAGAATTTGTACTGCATAAGAACATCTTTTTATATAGCTACTTGTTTTTCGGACAGCAGTTTACCGAAAAATGCCAGCCTCGGATCATCCTCCATTCCCATGTTGATTTTACTTAGGTTGTCTGCTGTGGTATATATTCCATCTTCCAGCTCTTTTGGTGCCAGTGGAAATTCTGAGATCTGCTCGTCATCGTCTTCGTTTGTGAAGCATCCGAAAAGGTCAATCATATTCTCGTCCCCCCTCTTTTGAGAGTGTTATCATATGACAGGTACGAGTTCACTTCCATTTTCGTGGTCGAGCTGGTCCCATCCTGACGGAATAGGTCTTTTTTGACTCGTGTTTTTGCGGCAGGCGTATCCTCCAGCTGTCGGATAATATGAACCTGCCTTGTTGATATTGGTCCTCGACCCAGTTCTTAACGTGAAGCAATCATCAAGGGGGTAACTTACTGCTCGATGATAGGAGCAATAATCCGGATGATGAACTTCATTTATCTGTTCGGGATGCCGAGACTCTGGAAGCATCATCATTTGGTGCTTCATGACAAGGCTGAAGATCTTCCCTGTCTTGTTTCAAGAAAATGAGTATTTCCGACCCATCTTCTTTATGAGGGATGGGCTAAGAGCGAACTTTCCTTACTTGCTTTGTTGTCCTTGAACGTTGCTCATGATTGCTGCTTTATTCTTGTCTCCGCTTCGAGATTTTCTTTTTTCACGAGAGCACACAGCAGGCTGTAGATGGAGAGTATCATGATCTACTTCTTCCACTGATTGTTGACTGAGACGCCGCGTCTTGGCTTTTTCATATATTTCCATTTCACGACTGTGGTTGTCTCGGCTGGCTTGACAAGATTCTTTTATTATCTTGTCAATTTGCTCTTCGAGAGACGGACTTAAGAGACTCTTCTCTTATTCAGCAACATAGCTACTTGGAGAACCATTTCCTCTCTATTCGAGCTGTTTACAGCACAGCAGTTGTAGATTCGCTCTCGCTTCTTGGACTGAACATATCCCAGCTCAGTTGTTTCCATCTTCTCATTGGACTTCTTTCGTTGAGTCCCGGAAATATTCTAAATCTTTTTGTAGAATTGGGTTTACCGAACTTTTTGTTCGAGAGGTACGCCTTGGTATTTTAAGAGCTTCTTTAATCCCTCCGCATAATACCTTGGCATGCGGATGGGATGGAACCTGTCCAGAGTAGGGTTGGCGCCATGCCAGACTTCTTTTTCCACCTTAGTTTCTATAGATTTATAGAAGAGGGTCACCATTTTATCTCTTCATCTTGGAGGCATGTCGTCAGTTTCCAGTTCCTGCATGCTGTATGTATTGAGCGCGTCAAGTTCCCTGTAGTTTCGAGGCGGAGTCATCATAATATATAGACTCTAATCCACTTTGGCAAGATTTTGCGTTGATGGGCTAATAGAGAACACCACAGCCGTCCCATCTTCGGAATCGCTACCAAAGACTAGGATAGGGGTCGATGGCCCGGGCTTATTATTTTCCTTCTGAAGTTGTCCCGAGTAGACTATTTGTTCGTCTTCCTCGGTATCACTTCCGAAGACCGGGATAATGGTCACGGACTTTTGCTGATTCTTCGGATTATGGCACCTTTCAGTGTCTTTAAAATCCAGTTGAAAGTACTTTGCGCCTTCATATTTTCGCACCTCATTCACCGAGAAAGGATTGAGCTCTCTCGTGACCGTGTACTCCGAGCCATCTTTGAAATACTTCATATACTGATATTGTGTACAACGGATGATGTTGTACTTGTGTAGCCAAGGCTTGCCTAGTAGAGCATTATAACAAGTTTTGGCGTCAATGACATGGAATTTGATGTCGGTGAGGAGCAGCCCGAAATGGAGCGTCAATATTATGAACCCAAGCGTCCGTGACGACTCCGATTCGAACCCCGAGATGGTAATTTTATTTCAGGCAAGGTGCTGAATATTCATACATATTTCCTTCAGCACTCTCACATTGAGAAGATTGACGGAGAATCCGTTATCGACAAGGATTTTTCCTATCTTGATGCCGTTGCAGTACTCGGTGACATATAGTGGTCAATTATGTTCGCATTTACCGTGGAGTAGATCTTCATCACCGAATGTGATGTCAGCCATGTGGACCTCTGTCAGTTCGTTTTTCATCTTCTTTTCTGCGAGGAAGGCTTGAAACTGATCAGGCTCTTGCAGGGCTTTGATCAAGGAGTCTCGCGCCTCTTTGGACAAGAGTAACGCATCCAATATACTCAATTGTGTGGGTATTTTCCTCAGTTGCGCAAGAACATTACAATTCGCATTACTTTTCTTAGGCATGTCTTTCGTGACGAGCTCTTTGGCCACCTCTCCATCAAGAGAAATCTCGTTGGGTATTTTCGATTTCCTTTTATCCTTTTTATTTAAACCCTTGTTTGTGGGTTCGAGAATCTTTTCAGGCAGCGTACGGTTACGCAACGGATGTTCTCGCAATCTTTTTCCTCTTCTTCTTTCTCTAAGGTGGAGCTTTCAAACAGAGAGTTGAGAGGCATTTCATCCTCAGAATCGCTCCCAAACATGAGAAACCAAGGTTTTTCCCCTTCTGAACTGGTACTAGCTATATGACAGCTTCCAGTTGTTTCTTTGTGCACCGTCGTCTCGCCGTTTTCATATCGACGAGCGCGAGCTTCACCATTCTCCTTCTAGAAGTGTTTTCTGTGGTTTACTACCATTTCTTGAAGGTGTTGCATTTATCGATGGGATGAGTGTAACGACTCTGAAATCTCTGTACAGAATTATTTGTTTAAATATATAGAAAAATGTATTTTAAACTGTGTAGGAGTTATAAGTTATTTTTGTTCAATAAAAGCAAGAAACAACTTGTAGCTCACTGGTAAAGCCTTTACACCGCTGGGACGTAACATGTTTGTTTGAATCCCATCAGTCCTAAATTTTTTAAAGATTTTTCATTTTAATTTTTCGGAAGCCTAAAAATTGCACGTGCAATTCACATAGAATCGAAAGGTTTCAGAAAATTCAAACAGGCGCAATGAGGAGTAAACACAAAATATAGTACGTGGCATGAATCTCGAGGTAGATGGATTAAATCCAACCGCCCAAATCCTCATTTTAGCCGCCACCGACGATCCAAGTAGCCCCAATCGCCTCCATTCTTTGTCCATGCGTCCCTTTGACTCCCCACTACTCCCCTGTAGCGTAACACCCTAGTGCATGTGTACAATATTTTATTTGAGTGTTTTCCTAATATTGCGACAACTTCTTGATTATTATTGTTTTTAGGTGTGGATGATGCATTTGGTATCTGTGATTCGTATCCGACCCGACCCGCATGCTTGAAACCCATCTTGATTCCAGATTATGTCATATAATTACTGGTACAGAGGATCCGTGCACATTTAGATTTGATATACTTGTATGATCTATTTAGTATCTTCATATCGTTAAAATAATACAAATAATAACCGGATAACATATTTTAATATTTAGCATGGCTTGTTATCATACTCCATACCATATGTGTGCATCCATACACCGTTTTCATGTCCAGTTTGATAATACAGACTCGTTTGGATCGCTACGTGTATTTACGTGTATCCGTTCTTGAGGGTATGCATTTTATTTAACCGGACATCGCATTATGGTTTTGGATGATACGTATATTATTCGTATTTTAAAACTAGAATTTTAGAAGAGACCCGGATATTTTTCGGAGTATTTTTGTATTAGCCATAAAATCACAGAAAATATATTATAATATTTTTAAATCTAAACCAAACTTAATAGTTATATATAATAATATATTATATTTTTTAAATAACTAAATAATCCTCCCACCTCTTTCTCTGTCCTTCGCACTCACTCTTCTCTTTCTATCTCTTTCTCTCAATATATATATAAATATTTTTAATAACCCTCATTAATATACATCTCTCTCTCTCTCCCCTTCTCTTCTTTTCTTAACCTCCTCTGCCTCCCTCACCACGAAGAAAGCCTAACCCTGGCCCTTCGCCGCCAACCTCATCACCACCCCACAACCATGTCACCCTCACCCTCATCACCTCCTCGACCTCCTCAACACCACCCTACTTCCTCCTCTCCTTCTTCATCCCCGATGAGATCCCCACAACACCCAAGCAACCCAAGAAACCCTTGTCGCCGACCTCCCATCGCCATCACTTCGACTTCAACCTCGTCTCCTCACCCTCACTTTCGTCACCTCCTTTACCCGAGCACCCTGCATCCCCGATCACCATCCCTCCAAACCCCGACGAACCCCGACCCGAGAACTCAACCCCAACAACCTCACCGCCGAAGACCCACGACCTCGTCGTCTTCATCCTCTCCTTTTCCTCACCTCCCTCTCCAACTCCCGACACCACCACCACCATCCTCGCCACCCTAGAACCTCCACAGCAACCCAAGAAAACCCCTCTGCCCATCGCTGTTAAACTTCGCCGTTGACGGCAACCCATCGTCGCCATCATCACCTACTCGTAACCTCTGTCCAGAGCCCAACCAGCAGCCACACCCCCATTCTTTCTTCTTCTTTTCTTTCTTTCTTCTTTCTTTCTTTCTTGCTTTCTTGATTCTTCCGGTAGTCTCGCCGGAATTGCGCGCGTCGCCGACGATCCAAACGACCTAGTCACTGTCGTTATCTAGCCCTGTGACTACGACACGCAGCTGCTCAGACTATGCCCGGACCATGCCACCACCGTGCCACCTCCAGATCATGACCGTGCCATAGCCAGATCACGACTGTGCCACCACCAGACCACCACCAAACCATGCACTAGACTCAGACTAGATCACCACCAAACCATGCACCATACCCAGACCAGACTACCACCAGACTATGCACCGTACCCAGACCATGCCAATACCGTACCATGCACCATACCCAGACCATGCCATGACCGTGTCATCACCGTACCCAGTCCGTGTCACGCCATGTGCCCTGCTCCTGTGCCATATGCCCGCTTCATGCTCAACTCATGCTACTTATGTTCCACCATCGCATTAGTCCCATGTCACCACAAGGCCCAGCACCATGCCGTGCCACTTCACGCGCCGTGTCGTGTCGTGTCAAACCAAGCCTCCTGCACATCGACCGTTGTTTCCGAGGCAAGTTTATCTTACAACATGCTATGTTATTATATCTATTTATATATGAATATAAATAATACATGTGGTTCATTATGCAGCAAATATTATAGTTTTACCGTTTTAAAGTATCCGTACGTATTCGTGCTAATCATAGATTCTCTAGTTGCATGCCGGAACGTCCTGATATCATTTTACTATTACATTATTATAACGTGTTATCTAGATTGCATCATACGTAATCATGGACGTATAAAAGATTATTATAGATAGATACATATGCATCCTGGTATCCTTCGTGCTTACCGTGTTCAAATTTTTGTTACAGTTTCACATTTGGTATCTATTTGATACATATGCATCACATGACATGTTCACGATACACTAATTGACTCATTACTTAGATCTTGTTACTAATGCCAAAATCCTGACATGATGTCCTGACGAACGTAACTTATTGTCTGCATAGACGAGAACTGTATCTGATTGATTATGTGTTGGCATTAGATCTATATTGGCAATATCTGACTTGAACACAAACCTGGGGTAAAGGGGAAATCAAGAGTGTAACCGAAACGTAACTTAAAAGGCTATTATTACATGTTTGCCGTTTATCCGGGCATTACGGAATAATCCTGTTTGTCGTTTTTCCAGGCATTACGAAATAATCCTATTTGCCGTTTTTCCGGGCGTTACAGAATAATTACATGTTTGCCGTTTTTCCGAACGTTGTGGAATAATCCTGTTTGCCGTTTTTCCGGGCGTTACGAAATAAATCATGTTACCGTGGTACCGTGGGGGAATAAACGGGTCATAGACTGTTGGGTTATGATAAAGATTACATTAATTGATTTCAAAGACTTTAGAATAGATAACCTAGAAGTACAGTTTTAGGGTACACCTCACACCTCACATACACACACATACCTCACTGTTTCATATCCGTGCTATTCATTTATATTCATGTTTACCTATATCGTTACATCTTGGTTATTACTGCTATTTTAGTATTATGACGCACTGGTGTCTGGGTTTTTGCATGGCCCAGTTCCTCTATCTTTATCGCAGGCTGAACATGAGTACTTTAACCGTCAAGCCGAGCAGTGAAGAATTAAACATGTGTAGTTTAGAGATGTTTAGTTTAGTTTATTTTCCGCAGTTTTATTTCTTGATGTGATCCCATATTGGGACAAGTTTTCAGTTGTTATTTATTGGATTTAACTCGTTTCCGCTTATACATTTTCTCGACTCTTTTATAGTGGCAAATGGACATGTACTAGCTAGTTTTTATATTTTACTATTCTTGATATCCTATAGACAGCCGTAATATGGCTGTGAAGGGATGATTCCTATCCACAGGTAGCATGGTTGGCTCTGTCACGTGCCGTAGTTTACGCACTCTGGGAAGCGGAGCGTGACATGTAGTGTTTGATTTCTCTGCAATTGACTAGAGACTCTTCAAATCGCCCATTAATATCATTTTAATTCTTTTTAATTCACTTTTATAATTCTCATACTCTCAAATTTCACTATAAATAGCACCCCATTCTCTAGCTCTCCCCCATTCTGAAATTTCTATCAAAAATTCTCTCAAACTCTCTAAATACCAAGTGGAGTTAAGCACCCAAATAAAGTAGCAAGCCAAGCCCGACAACCGAAGCCTTTCCGACGACACCACGATACCCGAAGGCTTCCCCTCATTCTTCTTAACGATCTAAGCTAGTAAGTTTCCCTTCTCTCTCTATTTCTTTCATCTCAAATCGCCTTCTAAAAACACATCGACAAAGTGGAGTTAGCTCCGATATATTGTTTTATTAACATTTGTACTCCACTTTATAAGAAAAATAGGTCAAACTAATATCCTAACACCACTCTTAACCTTATGTAGATCATTTAGCTTGTAGTTTAACAAAAAATTTCATGTGAAACAATCATATAACAAACCTTTCATTAAAATACCATGAATTTTAATATAACCGTAATTTCAATAATTAGAGTACATACTTTTGGATCATTTATGGGGTAAAGACGTACCCCACACGCACATTATGGTTTCATAGCACAAGATTCTAAATATACGGCTTATTTAAAGAATAAGTTTTACATTAAAATACCGCATTTTTCAAAACGGATTTCTTTTAAATCGATATTTTAAATCCTTGGTAATTACGTCTCTACAACCCTCGTCAGAGGACCCGCTAATGGATGGTGCAGATTATCGCACATTCTTGGGACAATAGAGCGAGATGCAGAACTCCTCACGGTGTATTCGGTCTCGAAAGGAAATAAAAATACGGTTTTTAAGAAATACGACTTTTCTAAACAAAACTAAACTTTGGAAAATTATATAAAACCATAAATTCGTATTTTCAATAAAAAAACAATTTTGAAACTATATTTTTAATGAAAGATTAGAATTTTTAGTAAAATACCATCAAGTTTCCAAAAGAGCTAGTTTTCATAAAAATAGCATAAACTTTAAAAAGCTAGGTCCATCACTAAAATACCACAACAATTAAAATACACGTTCATGAAAACTTTAAATATTATAAATCATCCTCGAGATTTATTTTTAAACTATATTGAAGTATTTTTCAAAAAAAACCCTCGAGATATACAAATAATATTTTAAGAACTCTAGATTAATATAGGCATAAGCGGTATCATTTCTCTTGAGCCTTGGGGAGCCGGAGAAAGTGAGTGTGTAACGACTCTGAATTTACTGTACGGAATTTTCCATTTTAATGTACATAAATGAGTTTACAGCCTGAGTTTGAGTTATAAGTCAATTTTGTTAAATAACAGCAAGAAACGACTTGTAGCTCACTGGTAAAGCCCTGCACTGCTGTGACGTAGCCCCTGTGTTCGATTCCCATCAGACACTAATTTTTTTCTTTTAGTTTTTTGGAATCCCAAAAGATTGCACGTGCAATACACAGGGAAAGGAAAAGTCAGAAAAATCAAACATGTGGAAAATAGAGTAAACACTGATTTAATCTCGTAACATGAATCTCGAGGCTAGATGGTAAAAATCGACCGGCGGAAAGCTCAAGAAGACCGACGGGGACGGTTGGATATTACCCAATGAACCCCGGGCTTTGCATACACACATCTTTATCTACCCCTAACTCCTCTGCACTGTTTGATTTCCCTGTAATCAAACAAAGACCTTTCAATTCACAATTTATCATAATTTTTTTAATCTACCATTTTAATTCAAAAATCCTAATTCTCCACTATAAATACCATCCGCTATTTTTGCTCAGCACCATTCTGAAAATTATAGCAAAATTCTCTCAAAAAGTTCCTAGGTACAAGTGGAGTAAAGAGGAGTTAGCGAGCAAGCAACTTCCGGCGAAGATCGAAGCAACATCCGGAGCTCCCGCGACACCACGAAATTCAACCCTTCTTTCTAACCCTCTCTTTGAAACTTCTAAACAGTAAGTCCCTCTCAATCTATCTTCCTCTTCATTGAAATTTCATTTCAAAACTTATATCGGTAAGTGGAGTTAATACCGATATCCTTTTTTTCTAAAACCGTAAAAACCCCTTCACCTTTATTCTTGGATCAACCAAGTTTTTTACACAATACTGTAATCTTAAACCCTAATGTTTAGTATTAAATTTCATCAAAATTCTCATGTGAAACAACAATAGTAGCACTTTTTTATTAAAATACCTTGAACTTTATAAACACCTCTTTTAGAATTTGTTAAAACAATACCCTAGGAAAACTTTACGGGGTAATGACCTACCCCACACGCACACTTGGTTCCATAGCATGATAGCTCATTTGTATGAATATATGTTACGAAGAAAAGTTTATAATAAAATACCACATAACTTTAAAAACCGGATTTCTATTAAAACGGTATTTTCTATCCTTTGCGATTACGCATCTACAACCCTCTTTAGGGGACTCGCTAATGGATGGTATGGTTATCGCACATTCTTAGGCTAGTAGAGCGAGACGCAGACCTCTTCACGGAGCATTCGATCTCGAAAGGATTTAAATACGTTTTTTAAGAACTACGAATTTTCTAAATAAAATAAAATTATTTTTAAAATTAAAATTATATAAAATTATAAATACATATTTTCAAAATATAATAAATCTATATTTTTTCAAAAAAAATGAAAAGATTAACAAATGACAATAAAATACCATCAAGATACCAAAAAGGCAAGTTTTACAGTAAAATACCATGAACTTTCCAAGCTAAATATTTATCACTAAAATACCCCAAATACTTAAAATCCATGCTCATGAAAATCTCAAATAATACTAATCACCCTCGAGCTTTACTTTTTAACTATATTAAAATATTTTTCATAAAACCCCCTTGAGTTATAGAAAAACACTATTTAAGGATTTTAGTAAATATAGATTTAAGCGGGATCTATTCTCTTGAGCCCCAGGGAGCCGGAGTAAGTGAGTACTTGCCTATTTAAGGTAGACAACTTAACGGAGTTATCAATGATAATTATCTTGGAAAAAGACACAAATCCTACCGTCCATGTGCAGCAGTTACCGATGACTCCTGAACCTAATTCAAGAGCTAAATCAGTTACAAGTGTCTGACTCGGTGTGAGTCTAATTCAAACTTGAATCTACAATCAAACTTGAATACTTGATTGTTCATAACAGATTTTTGCATTTTTATACCGCCCATTTTTTATCATATTGCATATAGGTAGGTACTCTTGATCCGTATTTGCTAAATAATTGCAGGTTACAGGTTCTCAGCTCTAAGCAGTGAAATTCATGGAAAAGCGCGGCAAATGCTGGATTACTGCCAATCACAGATAAAATACGGGTCTCCGCACTCTATCCGTATGTTGCTGCACACCAGTTTAAGGGACAAAATGGTAAATCGATGGTCATTTTCATGCACAAAGCACAATGGCAACACAAAATCCAAGATATCTACGCGGAGCTCAAGAAAAATCATGGCAAAAGATCCAAATCAAATCACCTTTTGATCTGCTGAAAATCTGGAAGAAATGTGTAGAGCTTCTGAGAAACCACATATACCACACTGAAGAGTACAGCTAAACAGGGAAACCCACCAAAATTGAAGACCCAATCCCCCTAAATGGTCGCGGATCCGCGGCCAATATGGCGGCAGATGGTAAAACTTTGGGGGCAGTTTTGACATTTCATGTGGGGCCAGAATGTTGCCCTAGGGTTTCAGTTTCCTGCCTATAAATAGCCCAGAACAATGCCAAGCTAAGTGTGCTTAATTCTTGTATTAGATTCTAGGATATATTTTGTTCTTCTTCCTCTTTTCATCTCTTCTCCATTAAAACCTTGTAGTGAGCTTTTGTGAGTGAAGTGATGAATAAAGGAGTTCTTTTCTTTATCATGCTTATCTTATTATCTTGTTAATTATAATTGCTTGTAATTTTCATTTGCTAATCTAGTTGTTGTTATTTGTTATTTGTTTCTTTCTTGTTCTATTTTTCTTTATCCTTAACAACAATGATGCTTAAGCTTGATCCTTGCCAAGGTGAGGTCTCAAATAGCTAGTTGTAAACTTCTAACCTCTTTCTTTCTATCTTCCTCCTTTTGTTGTATTTTCTTTTTTTTTGTAATTGGTGAGTAGTTTCTCACTTGTTAGGGTAGGATAAGGAAAGTTTGAGAGAAGGAAATCTCTCTCACTCTTTTCTTGCCCAATATCTTAATTCGGACTCCCGCTAATTGAACCACAATCCGCTCCCTACGGCACCCTATCCTACATGATAGCGGTGATTCCTTAGTGAGACCGGTTGTGGTTGAATTAACCAGAGATTAAGGCTAAGAGCCAAGAACGGACGGACAAGGATCAAAAGGAAGGAACTAAGCGTTGGAAAGCCTAGCTTATACTCGCAAGTTTCTTCCTAGTCGTGCTAATCTCCGTTGTTGCCGATTACCGTAACACCGACATTAAGAGTGGCAACGAAAGAAGTGAGCGACTCATATCTCAAACTAACCTAATCCTAACCCTAACAAGCTCTCTTTATATAAAAATTTTAGCACATAGTTAATCTCAAACAAACCTGGACATTCGGACTTAACTCGTTAAAGCACATAGAAAAATATTCCCATCTCCCTGCGGACGACCCGTACTCAACCGTCTAGCTACAAGTGAAACCGTCTTGATTGCGGTAATAAACTAAGCACGAAAAAACTCCAACAATCAAATGGCGCCGTTGCCGGGGGAGTGTGAATTCGAGGAGTTTTTGTTCGATCACGACAACCTTAACGCCACTAGTGCGTTCCTCTTAGAACCTGCTGCTGTTTCTGCGCCCGACAATGACTACGAGTGTTTCACTTTCTCGAACGATCTTAGCCAGTCACCACCCGAGTTTGAATCCTTCAAATTTCCGGATGAGTTACCTGAACCATCCAACTCGGTCGCTTACACTCATTTTTAACCTCTGCTGGAATCGTTTGAGTTCGAGACCTTTCACCAATCTTGCCTTCAATCGTTTCACCTCCAACGCTCGAACTCAAGCCATTGCCGTCTCACCTTAAGTACGCTTACTTGGGTGAGAACGAGACTCTTCCTGTAATCATCTCTGCTTTTCTAGCTCCAGAGCAAGAGAAAGCTCTTCTGGCAGTCTTGCACAGTAATAGGCAAGCTTTTGGCTGGTCAATGGCGGACATCAAGGGGATTAGTCCCCTGATCGTTGAGCATCACATTCATCTGATGGATGATGCCAAACCAGCCTGGGATCCACAAAGGCGACTCAATCCAGTTATGAAGGAGGCTGTGAAAAAGGAGATCGTAAAGTGTCTAGATAGTGGTATCATTTACCCTATCTCTGATAGCCAGTGGGTTAGCCCCATTCACGTTGTCCCTAAGAAATCAGGCATAACGGTCATAACCAACGAGGCGAACGAGTTAATCCCTACTCGCACCCAGACTAGGTGGCGAGTATGCATCGATTACAAAAAACTTAACGCCGCAACGCGGAAGGACCACTTTCCGCTACCTTTCATTGACCAGATGCTTGAACGATTGCTGGACACGAGTACTACTGCTTTCTTGATGGCTACTCCGGCTATAATCAAATTCCCATCGCCGAAAAAGACCAGGACAAGACCATATTCACTTGTCCTTTCGGCACGTTTGCATATCGTCACATGCCCTTTGGGTTATGCAATGCGCCCGCTACCTTCCAGCGGTGTATGATGGGAATCTTCTCAGACATGGTGGAAAAATTCTTGAAGATCTTCATGGACGATTTTTCCATTTTTGGCGATTCCTTTGATGAGTGTTTGCTGCATCTCGACGCTGTCCTTACCCGATGTAAGGACAAAAACCTCACTTTGAATTAGGAGAAGTGTCACTTCATGGTGCGCGAAGGTATTGTCTTAGGACATATCATTTCGCAAAATGGCATTGAGGTAGATAAAGCAAAGATTGATGTCATTTCCAATCTCCCTCCTCCCAGATGCGTCAGAGACGTCCGAGCCTTCCTTGGCCATGCCGGTTTCTATAGACGGTTCATCAAGGACTTTAGCAAGATTGTTAGGCCCTTGACTCTTTTGCTGGCCAAGGACACGACATTCGACTTCAACTCGAGCTGTGTGACTGCGTTCGAGTCATTAAAAAGCTCACTCACTTCTGCTCCCGTTCTTTCTTCTCCTGACTGGAAGCACCCATTTGAGATTATGTGCGATGCATCCGACTTTGCCATCGGTGCTGTCCTTGGACAACACATCAACAAGATGCCGCACGTAATCTATTATGCTAGCCGAACCCTGAACGACGCCTAACTGAACTATACAACAACGGAGAAGGAATTCTTGGCTGTTGTATTTGCCTTAGAAAAGTTCAGGCCCTACCTCATCGGCTCTCCAGTCATTGTCTACACGGACCATTCTGCTCTATGCCATCTTTTTGCGAAGAAAGATGCAAAATCTCGGCTTATATGTTGGATCCTCTTGATTCAAGAGTTTGACCTTGTCATCAAGGACAAAAGAGAATGTGAAAACGTAGTCGCCGACCATCTCTCACGACTTCCTTCTTCGCCGTCGCTTCAAATTCCGATCAACGACGTTTTTCCGGATGAACAGCTCTTGACAGTATCTCGCGAACCCTGGTTCGCAGATATTGTGAACTATTTGGCCACAGGATTACTACCGACTGAATGGTCAAGTTAGGACAGACTTCGATTCTTATCCCAAGTAAAACACTTTTACTGGGACGAACCCTATCTGTTCAAGTACTGTCCCGACCAGATCATTCGTCGGTGTGTCCCTGACGATGAATTCAAGAGTGTGTTGTCGTTTTGCCACGATCAAGCATGTGGCGGGTATTTTGGCCCCAGAAAGACAGCCGAGAAGATCTTGCAGTGTGGTTTCTACTGGCCACAACTCTTCAAAGACGCTCATGACTACTGCAAGACTTGCTCCCGGTGCCAACACTTAGGCCGGATATCCAGGAGAAACGAGATGCCGCTCCAACCAATCTTGGTTGTGGAGATTTTCGATGTTTGGGGGATTGATTTCATGGGGCCGTTTCTCAGCTCTTTTGGGAACTTGTACAACCTTCTCACTGTTGATTATGTCTCTAAGTGGGTCGAGGCTGTGCCCAGCCGGACTAACGACAACAAGGTTGTCGTTAGATTTCTTAAGGAAAACATTTTCTCCCGGTTTGGGCACCCTCGAGCGATCATTAGCGACAATGGAACTCATTTCTGCAATAAGACTTTCGAGGCCTTGATGCGGAAATATTCCATTAATCATAAGCTGTCTACGCCCTACCACCCTCAAATCTGTGGGCAAGCCGAAGTTTCAAATCGGCAAATCAAGCAGATACTGGAGAAGACGGTTTCCAAGAACCGTAAAGATTGGTCGATAAAACTCATTGATGCCCTTTGGGCATTTCGAACTGCTTATAAGACCGATCTTGGCATGTCTCCCTATCGGCTTGTTTATGGAAAGGCTTGCCACCTTCCTGTAGAAATAGAGCATCGCGCATTTTGGACGATAAAGGAGCTGAATCTGTCTCTCGAAGATGCGGGCAGCCATCGGAAGCTGCAGTTGAACGAATTGAGCGAGCTTCGGGATGAGGCTTACGAAAACGCGGTTGTCGTTAAGAACCGAACGAAGGTGTTTCACGATAAACACCTTTTGCGCAAAACATTCGCACATGGTCAACAGGTACTGCTTTACGACACCCGGCTACATTTCCATCTAGGTAAGCTCAGATCTCGCTGGAAAGGGCCATATTTTGTGCGGAATGTGTATCCGCATGGCACTGTGGATTTGGAGAATCCAAAAGACGGTTCATTTTTCAAAGTAAACGGACAAAGACTAAAACCGTACCTTAGCGCCGAACCAACAGAGGAGCTCCTGGTCTTACAGGAGCCGGTTTACCCTGCATAATCTTCCTCTGCCTACCACCAAACTTCGGTTATCCAGCCAAAACAGTGGACACTGTTTCAAATAAGTTTGGGGGTATGTATATACCATTTTGTATATATATGTGGATATTCTTGTCCGGTGCATATCCATCTTTAAAAATTTTCTAAAAAAAAAAGAGAAAACAATATAAAAATGAAAAATATAAAAAAAAAAGTGTATATATCTAACCGACAATTTTGACCCTTCAATGATTTCTTCATGCAATGACAGTGAGGACACTGTCCAGTTTAAGTTTGGGGGTACGCTCGGTACGCATTTCTAACCTTCACATTCATATGTATATTTTGCATCTGCATACTAAAATCCATAAAATCCATAAAAATAAAAAAAATTCTAAAAACATAAAAACTTTTTTGTCAAGTTAGCTAGTGGGAGAACTTAGATTCAACATTTCGACGGTTTTGTCTGATAAGATAAGAATAACTAAATCTTATTTTTAGATTTTGAAAACCTGAAAGATAACTCTCCTTTGAAGTTAACTTTAGCTGATATACGTCTTTACATCACACTACACGTGTCGTGAGTTTTGAAAATTAGATGACAAGTCTATTATGTCTGAAAACTTTTAAATGGATAAATTATTTTCTGAGGATCAAATAGGTTTGTTCTGAAATAAGTAATATCAAGAATAGTTTATGAAGTGAAGCGGATATGAATGGATGTTATTAATGCTTTAATTGGAACTAATTCTGAAAAATAACTCATCTGGAACTTGATTGGAATGATTACACACCGAACCCACTAAACACGTCTTTTATCCAAAAAAATAATTGAACTGCCGGTTATATCTCCGTTCGCATTGAATCATCATGATTTTCACGCTAAATTGTCTTTTGTTTTTGGGCCTAGGTAACTTAAGTAATTAAGTCCGCTGGGGTGTCTCTACACCTAATGCCCTAAAGCCAACTGGTTTGGGAGCATTGACCCAAAGCTCGTTAAGAAACCTAGAAAGTCCAGATTAAAACAAAGTCAAGCAAGTGTTCTCTCCGAGTTAAAATTCCTAACGGTTTTTGTGTGAGAATAATCTTGACAAAAGACAGGTTTTTATAAAAAGTATTTCTAGCGGAGATATGAAGGTTTTATTCTATGATAAAGACTATTGCACGTTCACAAAGGTGTGTATGAAATGAAAACAAGAAAAAGGTAGAGTGAAAAATAAGACCTAGTTTCCTGTTAAGGAAGATAGAAATTCTAAAATTGAAACCTTACTGGAAAACGAAACTTGAAAAATGCTTAACTCTTTATAAAACTTATGTGATCCTTTTTAAATATTTATCTGGGCTTTATTTTGTGACATGATGACTTTAATCGATCCTTCTGAAACGTAACGACATTATTTGCACTGCACGTAAAGACATATAAAATCTTAAGTTAAATGAGAAGCGAGGTGTGAAAAATAAAGGTTCGATAGTCTAGACTTAGGATAATAGAATTGTTATTTTTAAAACAAAACCTTAGGGTTTGAATCATAGTTATTTTGCAAAGCTATCTTGACGGGATTTTGTGGGTAGTATCCGCTGAAAACCCTCAGGAGACAACACTCCTCCTACTAGGGACACGTAGAGATTTAACGGCTTGTTGCACATGCTCAGTGGAATCGCGTTCCCTGCGAAAGTGAGGTTAGGAATTTTTTGTGAATAAATTGGCTTTGCTCGGGACGAGCAAATGATAAGTTTGGGGGTATTTGTTCATAACAGATTTTTGCATTTTTATACCGCCCATTTTTGATCATATTGCATATAGGTAGGTACTCTTGATCCGTGTTTGCTAGATAATTGCAGGTTACAGGTTCTCAGCTCTAAGCAGTGAAATTCATGGAAAAGCGCGACAAATGCTGAATTACTGCCAGCCACAGATAAAATACGGGTCTCCGCTCTCTATCTGTATGTTGCTGCACACCAGTTTAAGGGACAAAATGGCAAATCGATGGTCATTTTCATGCACAAAGCACAATGGCAACACAAAATCCAAGATATCTATGCGGAGCTCAAGAAAAATCATGGCAAAAGATCCACATCAAATCACCTTTTGATCTGCTGAAAATCTGGAAGAAATGTGAAGAGCTTCTGAGAAACCACATATACCACACTGAAGAGTACAGCTAAACAGGGAAACCCACCAAAATTGAAGACCCAATCCCCCTAAATGGCCGCGGATCCGCGGCCAATATGGCGGCAGATGGTAAAACTTTGGGGGCAGTTTTGACATTTCATGTGGGGCCAGAATGTTGCCCTAGGGTTTCAGTTTCCTGCCTATAAATAGCCCAGAACAATGCCAAGCCAAGTGTGCTTAATTCTTGTATTACATTCTAGGATATATTTTGTTCTTCTTCCTCTTTTCATCTCTTCTCCATTAAAACCTTGTAGTGAGCTTTTGTGAGTGAAGTGATGAATAAATGAGTTCTTTTCTTTATCATGCTTATCTTATTATCTTGTTAATTATAATTGCTTGTAATTTTCATTTGCTAATATAGTTGTTGTTATTTGTTGTTTGTTTCTTTCTTGTTCTATTTTTCTTTATCCTTAACAACAATGATGCTTAAGCTTGATCCTTGCCAAGGTGAGGTCTCAAATAGCTAGTTGTAAACTTCTAATCTCTTTCTTTCTATCTTCCTTCTTTTGTTGTATTTTCTTTTTCTTTGTAATGGGTGAGTAGTTTCTCACTTGTTAGGGGAGGATAAGGAAAGTTTGAGAGAAGGAAATCTCTCTCACTCTTTTCTTACCCAACATCTTAATTCGGACTCCCGCTAATTGAACCACAATCCACTCCCTACGGCATCCTATCCTACATGATAGCGGTGATTCCTTAGTGAGACCGGTTGTGGTTGAATTAACCGGAGGTTAAGTGTCACACCCCGCTTCCCAAAATACGGAAAACGAGAGGTGACTAGGCCAGCCATGCTCCTACGGTCAAGGAATCATCCCGCCGTAGTCACACTTCGGCTTCTAACATTACATGGTAATCAGTAAATAAAGCACAGTAGTAAAGGAATCACATCACTAATTTATTACATTGAAATTTCATTGTTCACAAATTTCAGATAACAAGAACAATTACTAACCAAGTTCAATCTCACGATCACTTTTATGGAAAGCAGTAAATGAAGATAGTACACCAAACTATATCTCCGTGAACTCGAAGGGTAAATCCGTCTCCTGTGCTGGTCCTTCCGCGGAATCTGAGCATGCATACTCAGGTCGTCAGAGCGACACAATAACAATATTATTATAATAAGATGGAACAGGTAAATGAGGTAATACTAATGTAAGAACAATGCAAGTAATCGCTATGTCACTATATGATGCAGAATATGTTCTGTGTTCCTATCGGTCTCTAGGTCATGATTGAAATCGCATAGTGGAAGGAGGATCATGTTTAACATGAGTCTCGTACATACCCGAGACAACGGCCCACATGCTCGGGACATAACCCTGTCAGCCGGATCGCTAGATCCTACATAATATATATATATATATATATATATATATATATATATCACTGCTCGAATGATCATCCTCTAAAACACGGTCCCGCTAAATACGATTCTCTTTCCACTTCGATTTCCCCTTTATTCCCAGGTTTACACTATTTGTGATCTTGATTCAGTCGTGTACAAGTATACCAATGACACGGTTTTATCACTGCTCACTGTATCAATCACTGTCACGAATATTCACTTCCTATTGGTATACTCGTCACTCCTAAACCAACATCAACCACGCACGATAATGCAATGTCCACTAACTATAACACGCACTAACACTAAGTATATGGCAATTGGGGTATGATATATGTATGTATGCTATCAATAAGCTAAGTATGTTATGAATCAACATGCATACCATTAACTTACATAAATTGCATAAATTAATATGTTAAGAATTCAGCAAAATGATACAAGTAAGATAAATAGAACGCTCAGTCAGCAATTCATCAAAATTTGTTTCAGTTCAATCGGGATTCCAGTTTTCAAGATACAGCTGTTTCATTTTAAGTGCTCGCGGATGGAAATTCAGTTTCAGAACTGAACGTCCGTTTCGCGACATGAATTGCACCCAGTTGGGTTCAGATTTTAGCGATGCTACAGTTGAATGAAATCTAGAGTTTTCGAGAGAGTATTCAACGCAATAGACGTATTCCCAATCGCGTCTGTACGTCGAAAGTTATACACAGTTTAATATCAGTATATCACTTCTGAATCTGTTCTGGACAGTTATACATTCTGCCCTTTTAAATACAGTTTAAAATAGCAAATGGCAATGAAACGGAATGAAACCACTTGTTTTGTTTAGCTAACAGAATTATATTTAATCTACTGCCGAGTTCCATAACATGCAACTTCAGGAAACATAGTGACACACATTTTGGTACAGTACAGGATACATAGAGTCGCTCTGGACTGCAATCCAGAGTCGCACTCCGATTTAATTATCATCACGGTTACAGAACAGAAATCATTATAATTTTACCTAGGATTAAAGTTCGTCGAGTCGGCTTCGATTTAAGCCCTCGAACGCATCATTCCAGTATGTATATAATTTATGGTGATTTTAATCGTTTTCAGATACGGGAAAGATTCTAGTTTTATCGGCGTAATTGGGGGTATCAATTTTAGTCTCTAACAATCGTATTTTCCAGTGAGATTCATACACGATACTTATAATTATGAGGGCCAACAGAAAACATTCATTTCCGTCAAATTAAACAATTATATTCATTGGAGACTAGCATCGAACACTTAGGTCACATAATATATCGGTAATCGGCAAATTTATAAACTATATGATTTAGGTTTATACTACAACTATATTAGCATGAAGCAAGTAAACACTTGCCTGGAAACGTCTCGGGGTCGCACGGCAGCAGCGGCGTCACGAACGCGTGAGGTACGCCGTGAAACGGATTTGCGCGAGCTTGGATCGAGATGCGGATTTTGCGTCGGAGTTGTCCGGAGTCGTTGCACGGTCACTGAAGGTTGAGGGGTGCTTGATGATCCTCTGCGAGTGCACTGGGACCGACGACGGTCGACGGCGTCGCTCCGGCGATGGCCGCAGTGAGTGCTTGGAACAAGAATAGGTTTTGTGTGGTTTTTTTTTTGGAGAGAGGGAGCAAAGGTGGTGCTCAGGTGTGGGTGTAGGGGGTATATGGATGTTGATGCTGATGACGAGGAGGTCGTAGGGTGGTCGGCAATGTGGTGGGGAGTTCTCCAGCGTCGAGGATGCAAGGTGGTAGTCGGCTCGGGTGCACTGGGTTGGTATGCAGGGTGCTCGGCAGGGGCTCGGGTTGATGAAGGTGGAGTCGTAGAGGAGTTATATTGGTGGAGGAGGAGTGAGCGAGGGTTGTCGGGGGTTGTCGAGGATCGTCGCCGGCGGCGAAGTGAGGGAAAAAAATGGTGCTCGGTGAGTTTTTAGTGAGGGAGAGAGATGAGGGATTAATTTGAAATGGCAGAGAAGAGAGGTGGGGGTGTGAGGAAGAGAACGGGGGTGTGAAGTCATGGGTGTAACGTCGCAATAACGGGCGTGGGCGTGGGCGCGAGCTGCGGCGGAGGAGATGGTCGCAAGCGGGAAATGAGGAATGTTACCGTTGGAGGGAAAGAATGAGATAAACAGTGGCGGGTTGGGTCGGGTACGAGGAGGCGGCTGGAGAAGTGGGTCGGGCTCGTAAAAAAATAATCCCTTTTAAAAATACTTGGTGGGCTGAGGGGATTTTAGTAAAGAATTTATTTCTTTAAAATTTTGTGAGTGGGCTGAGGGATGGTAACGGCTGGGGGTTAATTTACTGGTTAGAGGAAAATTTGGGCTGAGGGTTTTAAATGTTTTGGGTTAGAATTTTATCGTTAAAATTTTGGTTTTAGTTTACTTTGGCTTTGATTTAAATCTTGGGTTTAGGCTTTTAGGGTTTGGACTACGATTTCAAAAGAATTGGAAAAATAAAGTTTAAATATTAAGCTTAAACAACCAATTAAAATGTGAGGGGAAAAAGAAAGGAAATCTCTGGAATTCAGAAAATAGGAAAATTTTTATTAAAATGGAAACGGGGATTTACATTAAGGCTAAGAGCCAAGAACGGACGGACAAGGACCAAAAGGAAGGAACTAAGCGTTAGAAAGCCTAGCTTATACTCGCAAGTTCTCTCCTAGTCGTGCTAATCCCCGTTGTTGCCGATTACCGTAACACCGACATTAAGAGTGGCAACAAAAGAAGTGAGCGACTCCTATCTCAAACTAACCTAATCCTAACCCTAACAAGCTCTCTTTATATAAAAATTTTAGCACATAGTTAATCTCAAACAAACCTGGACATTTGGACTTAACTCGTTAAAGCACATAGAAAAAGATTCCCATCTCCCTGCGGACGACCCGTACTCAACCGGCTAGCTACAAGCGAAACCGTCTTGATTGCGGTAATAAACTAAGCACGCAAAAACTCCAACAATCATTGATCATGAATATGAATACTCGAATCCAAACATTAATATCAAACATGTATACTCGACCTGACTTGACCGAACCATGGTTATAATTTGACTTAACTACTTGAATACTAACTACATCCTAAATATGAATACTTGAACAATTTGTATCCATGGTTTGGACAAGTCTGATCATCTATACAATATAATACGCAGGGATAAAGGGGTAGATTGGTACAGAACATATATCGTGGAACGAGAGCTCACTTAAAACACACCTACATGAATTCTCGTGTCGTTGTCCCGTGGGTTATGACGGGGCCTTGTACTACATCTTAGCATAGTCCACGGGGTAAGATGGACTCCTCTCGTATACATGAACACCTTATGTACCAAGCTACAAACAACCACGTTATAATAGCAATCATATACTTGTACAACTCACCTGTTCATTTCTTTATATTCTATTTCTTCTTTTGGGACTTACTAAGCGCTAGTTCACTGACGACATTTCTGTCTGTTTCTTTCTTTGGAATGTTTGTCAGGAGGACATGACTCTCAGGAGATCGAGCCTAATCAGGAGGATTTGGACCAGCTCGCGGCACAGCCTGACTTCTAGTTTCTTGTACTTACTTTCATTTTGTATGCCACTGTTTAGGCACTGCTTTACTCATTGTATCTTTTCTTTTCAAACAATTGTATGTAAAGTTGAATGTAAATAAAGTTACTATTTTATTTTAATACTCTTGTCATTCTTATACATTTTAGTTTTTTAATTACGCTTAACATATTTATTTCTTAGTAAATACGTTGCGGCCAGTCACGTCATCATTTCCGTCTACTGGAAAGCGGGGCATGACAGAGTGCTTGCCTATTCAGGTTAGATAACTTAACGGAGTTTTCAACGGCAATTGTCTAGGAAAAAGACACAAATCCTGCCGTCCATATGCAGCAGTTGCCGATTTCTCCTGAACATAAGATTTTTAACAGTTTAAAACAATTCATATGAAAAAGACCTAAACTCGAATCCAAATTCAAATCTAAACTTAAATCTAAACTCGAATTCTAATCCAACCCGAATCTAAACTTGAAATTGAACTTGAACTCGAATCCAAACTTGAATCTAAACTTGAACATGAACTCGAACCCAATCTCGTCGAACTAACTTGACTCGAACTAAGATTGCAATTGACATGACTCACATTTACTCGACTCACTCGACTTCATTCTACACATTTTGCAATCTATGGTTTCGATCAGGACATGTTATAACCAATCAATCAATTTAATTAAGTGTACTAATAGTTATAAACTATTTATACTCAGGGTGTTTGGGTATTTGGGATAGTTTCTTATGTGAATCCAACAAAACTTCAGGAGTCCCGTATTAATCTTTTTTTCTATTTTACTCGAATATCAGTCGGGTTGACTCATCCACAGCCTAGAGCCCCGATATTAACACATGAAATGGGCCCGTGTTTCCTTACTCTTAGAGCCCTACTCTTGATCTCATGAATACTTCTACGGATGCGTTGACATTCACACTTAGAATTTAACATTAATATAGTGACCATATGGAGACCTATAGTATATATTTTACCCATGATCATATACTTTACTCGTCATATATATATATATATATATTCTATAATTGTCATTCTTTTACTCTTACTTTATCCTTTGGACTTACCGAGCGCTAGTTTGCTTATGGGCATTCCACCCACCGATGTTTTCTTAGAATATTCACCAGATACGGTCGAGACGGAGGAAGTGGAGGCCACAGAGGAAGCCTAAAACTGGATTGCTCCTCAGAATTAGCTTAGCTTCACTTTTTATTCATCTTATATATGCCACATGTTTAGGCATTTTTCTTTATTGTATTTACTTTCCAGTTGAAACTCATGTACTTGTAAATATTAGAAGTTAAATGTAAATAAAGATGTTTGTTGGAAAAATTTACAGTCTTCATTTATTCTTGCATTGTGTATTATTGTTTCAATATGCTTAGTATATTTATTTAGGGAATGACCTTCTCTGGATAAATATGCCGTGGGCTTACCACGTCACCGTTTCCGTCTACTGGGAAGCGGGGCATGACAATGAGCAATTCTTCGGTGGTATGCGCAGTATTTTAGGTATCCCTCTCTACCATCGAAATATGGGACCCTAGGCATGTATATCATGAGAGGTGGTAGCTTCATTCACATCAATAGGGCTTTGGCAATCCACTTCTCAGTTTTGATCCTGCACTTATTTATTGCAGGCATGCCTTGGTTCGGTTGGAGAAATTTATGACTCGTCATCGCCTCAGCTTCTTTATTCAAACGCTGTTATTTGTCCTTTTCATAATGGTTGTCTCATATTCTTGGTCATATTTGCTCTTTTGAAAAGTTTCTTTTAGTAGCCATTCAATCGGGTCTTCTTCTGGCAGTTTCGTGGAGTTTAGCGTCGATTCTGCCCCCAGTTCATCCACGTCGCTTTCTGACGCCGTCGGAGCTTCTTCATCATATAGTGATGAATGGGAGATCATGTGACAGCTTACTACACGCTCTTCCATTTCTTCTGATGAGTCATTTTCCTCATCATAGTCACTGTCACCGTCCTCAAGAATATGCTTGAGGAATTCTTCGAGTGTGACCGGCGTTCACGCTTTTTGATTGTATTATTCCAGCGCATCTATATATTTCTGGAGATCCGTGCGCTTGTCGATATATTCAGCAGGTTGCACGGGCTTCTTATTCTTTTTCTTTTTCTTAGAAGACTTCGAAGGCTTGACTTGGAGACTTTTCCCTTTGTCAGTGACTTCCGGCACGGGACGCGGTTTTAGCATCCCTTCTATAATTTTGAGCTCAAGTGGGATTTTCTTCTTGATCGCCGGACATGCTTGTAGTTCCTTTAGCATTTTTTTAGTTTTTGCTGAAAAAATACTTCCCATGGAGTTTCTTCGACGAGCGAGCAGGATGCCCCCGACGCATCCACTTTTTTGGGAGCATGCTTTTGGGGTAGATCTACCCTCTAGCTATCGGACAGTGTGAATTTTACTTGATGGTACTGGTTCTTGACCCAGTTTTTGAAGATGTAGCAGTCCTCTATTGGATAGCTCACTACCCTGTGATAGGAGCAGTAGTTGGGGTTATAGATGTCGCCGGCTTGTGCGGGTCACCGCGGGTCTGGCAATGTGATCAGATTATTTCGTATCTCTAGCTTAAACAACCTTCTCGTATTATCGCGAGGGAACGAATAAGCACATCCCAACCTTTCTTCTAAGGACAGGTGCATACAAGTGTTGTTTTGGCGGACAGGTGCTTTCGGACTGCCTGGTTGTTGCTGTGTGTTGGCAACAAAGGCTGCTTTTCCTTTGTCCTTATTGTTCCGGTGGTACTTGCTGGAGGAGGAAGGACCATGACCCATCTGGTCCATCTGTGCTAACTTATCAATTAGCACCTGAAACGTGGTTGGCTTGAAATGGTCATGAACTGGGACATGCTCGATTGAGGATCAATAGTCCTAATGAACATTCCCATAGCCGGAGACTCCTTAATGTGTTGTTCGCATTTAAACCACAGGTTCCGCCATCGGATTGCATATTGGACCCACGTTTCTGCTGGCTTGACCCTGGCATTGATCAGCATTGTGATTGGAGTGCGTTCAATTGCACTGGCGAACCTTTGTGTGAACAACAACTCCATTTCAGAGAAAGTTTTCACGGAGTCATTTGGAAGCTCCGAGTACTATTTGAAAGCTGTCTCTGATAAGCTTCCGATGAATTGGTGAAGCAAAAGTTTGTTGTCGCCTCCGGTATTGCCGCACTGAGCTCTAAATTGTGCAACGTGCTGATGGGTATTACCTGTTCCTTTATATAAGTGGAATTTTAGGATCGTATATCTCGGTGGGTACTTTATCTGGTCATACTAGGCCGGATAGGGTCTCCCGATTTTGACCAGCTGGTTTGCGGTTTCATTGGCTTGATGAGCTCTGATTTGCTGAGCAATATAATCATCCAGTGCTGCCTTGGAGATCGTCTTCTCCTTGGCCATTGATAGGCATGGGGAGGGTTCAATGTTTTCTCTTTATCATCTTTGATAATCACTGGAGGATCTTCAGCTGGTGATTCCAGTTGGATCATCATCCCAATCATATCTTGGAATAGAAAATCCATCTGCTCTATATTAGCAACTTGCTCCGCTGCTTCCTTATCTTTTTTTTCGAGCACCCGTCGCAAGAACTTTGTATCGGTTTCTTACTCATGGCGCTGTTCAATTTCTTTGTTCGGACTTTCTTTGCGTCCGGTAAGCGCTGCCATTTTGGCAAGCATATCTTGGAGCTTCTGATGCTGCTCCTAAGCTTTTGTCAATGACTGGGTATGCGATCTGTGACTCACAGAAGCACGGATCTGCTCTTTACCATTAGTTATATAGACCGTATGTACGGTTATGCTCCCAGACTTGGGGCATTTGGAGCTTTCGCTTTTGGATTTTGGCCCGCTGGCGATAAAATTTTCTCCGGCCTCACTCTTTTATGAGAGGTTGGAGCAGAAAGTGCCGCTATGATATGCATCTCTTTATGAGAAGTCCTTCATTGTATGACGGAGGAGCTATCATTTTCTTGATGGACCATGGATTTTCTCAATCGACGAGAATAGCTTTCGTCAAGCACTGAGTCTTGGACTTTATGCCAGACTCTGTGGATTTGTAAGGAGAGTCGCTGATAAGGCTGCTCCAGCTTTGTCTACATTGGAGCTGCTGCAGGCGGAGGTGATCTCTTTAGTACCGCCGTCGAGGAGTTTTTGCGCACTCTCCTGAGCGGGTCAAAGTTGTTCCCTGTTAGAACAGCAGCGTCAATATCCACCATAGGAGCTGTTGGGGTAAGCCTAGAAGGAGAGTTGCCCCTAGCCTATCTCACTCAGCGCCAGTGGCGACGTCGAGCTTGTCGTGCAGTAGGAACTATCTCGGTATTATAGGCGTCTTCATCATGTCCGCAGCGTTGCTAGGGAGCTTTGCTTGGTGTCAGCCTCTGGAAGACGAACATTTTTGGTGGAGCTAGCGCAAAGTTGGCCAATCTGTCAAAGACGGTCGTCTTAGAGGTGAAGCACTTTGGCTGGCTTCAAGTGTGGCAGAAGAAGGAAGGACCAGCCATTTTGGAGAAACTCCCTTCGGAATCATGGACTTCTTTATGAGCCCGTTTGAGCTTTCTTTTAGCCTGTTAAAGACTGAACCTCCGGAGTTGGACGGCTTGCTAATAGGAGTCGTTCAGTAGCTAGCCGATCAAAGACCGAACTTCGGAGAGCTTCTTCTTAGGGTATTGAAGTGCCAAAGCTCATGGGCGGGAGTATGGATCCAAAGAATAGCCCGGTAGTGGCCTGAGTGACTTGCTCCACCGTCATTGAGAAGATGGAGGCCGCGTTGGGCCCGTACGTCACTCCTCCAGCTGAGGTGGAGAGAGTTGCTGCTGCAGGAAGTGCGGTGAGAGGCCATTGAGTCTAGGGAGGCGAAACACCAAATTTTAGTATTTCGAATCTAAGGGCAAACATAGATATAGCGAACCATGATTTTTTTCACGAAACACGGCACACGAAATATGGAGTGGAAAAAGGAAAAAGTCCCACCGGGTGTGCCAGAATCTGTTTACCGCCGAAAACAGAGACGCACTAGGATAGGCCGTCTTGCCTGAATTTGTGGGCAGATATTATTTGGGACATATCTGGCACCGTATATCGAAGGTTTGGACGGATGCAACCTGTAACACCCCAGTGCATTTATACGATATTTTGGGGTATTTTAGATCTTGCGACAGTTTTCTTGATTATTATTGCTTTTGGGTGCGGATAGTGCATTTGGTAACAATTGTTAGTATCTGACCCAACCTGCATGATTGAAATCCATCATGGTTCAAGATTACGTCATATATTCGCTAGTATAGAGGATCCACGCATATCTAAATTCTATACACACACATATAATATATTTGGTATTCGTATATCTTTTAATAATACAAATAATAACCAAATAATATATTTTGATATCTGGCATGGTATGTTATCATACCTCATATCATATGTTTGCATCCATACATCGTGTTCACGTCCAAATTGTTAAAACAGGCTCGTTTGGACCGCTCATATATTTACGTAAATCCGT
This sequence comes from Agapanthus africanus, assembly GCA_030015575.1. Classification (NCBI taxonomy): domain Eukaryota; kingdom Viridiplantae; phylum Streptophyta; class Magnoliopsida; order Asparagales; family Amaryllidaceae; genus Agapanthus; species Agapanthus africanus. The sequence goes on along the minus strand of CM057337.1, from coordinate 931,722,239 downwards.
ACTTGGGGGTATGCATTTTGATTGACAGGATATCACATTACGGTTTAAATTTTTACGTATATTCTCCATATTGAAAAACTATATTTTTAGAATGGATGCGAGTAATATTCAGAGCAATCTGGTATTAGCTGTAAAATCCTATAATATATATATGAGAATAATGGAGGAAAGAGGCCATAGGAGGGAATTTCCTCCTATGGCGTCGAAAAAGTACGCCGTCCATCGTGTTTTCCGACGATCGGCACACATCATCATCATCGTTATCATCTAAGATGTGGGCACGCCAAATTTCATGTGATTCTATAACTTTTTCACCGTTGATTTAGCAATGTAAAAAGTTCTATTGTCGGTAAACCGTTAATTTTGGACCCACTAATTCAACGGTGAAAAAGTTGTAGAATCACATGAAATTTGGCGTACCCATATCTTAGATGATAACGATGAAGATGATGTGTGCCGATCGTCGGAAAACATGATGGACGGCATACTTTTTCGACGCCATAGGAGGAAATTCCCTCCTATGGCATCTTTCCTCCATTATTCTCTCTCTCTCTCTCTCTCTATATATATATTATAATATTCTATATAACTAAACCTATACGTCTGTTAATATATATATATATATATATATAATTTAACTAATTAACTAATCCTCACTCTCTCTCTCATTCTCTCACGTCTCCTCTCTGTCTCTCTCTCTCTAATATTTCTCTCTCTCTATCTAAATAATATATATATATACATAATTATATATAAATCTATTAATATAAACCTCACCCTCTCCCTCTCTCCTTCATTATTTTTTCCTCACATCTTTCCCCCGTGAGCATCAACTCAGAAATCCTAACCCTCGCCACCCCTCGCCGTCATTCACCTCGTCGTCACCCCTCGTCATCACCGCCACTTCCATCTTCTCCTCATCACCCCTGAGACATCCTCCTCTCCTCTTTCTCCTCTTCCCGAGCACACCCTGCAACATCCCCGACGCCAACCCAATAAACCCACACCCCATCGCCGGAGCTCTCGTCGTCACCATCCATCACCACCGTCACAACGAGCTCCTCTTCACCTCCTGTAACAACCCTAAACTTTCTGTACAAAATTTTTCACAGAAAGGAATACCTAAGCCTGAGCCCAAGTTATAATTTAATTTGCTTTTGAGTAGCAAGAAAGAACTTGTAGCTCATTGGTAAAGTTTTGCACTGCTGTGACGTAACCCCTGTGATCGAATCCTCCCAGCCACATATATTTTTTAATTGATTTTTTTAAACTTTTAGAAGTCCAAGGGTTTATACGCGTACTACACGTAAAATGAAGAGTTACAGAATAAACAAACACGTGCACTGGGGTATATGAGGCGACAGAGACACGTGGCGAGAATCCCAGCCCCGACCCCACCAACTCGACCGGCGAGATTACTGTCTGGCCCGGCGACGCCGGCCCCTCCGTAAGGGTTGGTCCCCAAACTTCAACTCCACACCTCTTGGCCTCCCCTCTTAACCCCTGTACTATTTATTTTTATTAAAAATAAACAGAGAATTTAAAAGTTGCATTAAACCAAATTTTTAATGATTTTTTAATTCATTCTTCACTATCCCAAAACCCTAATTTTTCCTATAAATACCACACTCCATTTTACACCTCCTCACTCAGAAATTTCCTGCCAAAACTCTATAAAATTTTCAAGTCCCAAGTTGTGCAAGTGGAGCTAGCAAAGGCCAAGATTCCGACGACGTTTCGAGGAGATTCCGGCGACGAAATGACGCCCCGACGATTCCCTACTCTTCCCCATTCTCCCCCTACCTTAATAGCTAGTAAGTCCCCTCTCCCCTCCTCTTCTACTATTCTAAAACATTCAATTTTCAAAACTCGTCTGAAGCGGAGTTAATCCGACTTCCGATTCGTTTTTCCTTAAAAATTCCATTTTTCTTAAATAACAAGATACAATATTCTCTTATAAAGTTTAACAAATATAAATAAATACATTAGAACAATTTTCATCTCAAAAAAATCTTTTATACAACTTTTATCGCATTTATACGGTAAAATACCATATACTTTACATTTCAACATAATTCAACATATTTACTCGTATTACCTTTAGAAAGTTCACGAGTTAAGGACCTATCTCATCACAACACACATATTGGATATAGAACGATGAGGTTTGGAATTCTAGATTATAGGAAAATGCGCTTTTACGAATAAATACCCTAAACTTACAAAACAGTGTTCTTTAAAAAGAGTGTTAATTAATTCCTTGCAATTACGGCTCTACAACCCATTTTGGGGAACCCCGATCGGGATGGTGCGGGTTATCGCATATTCTCGGGCCTAATAGAGCGAGATGCAGACCTCCTCAAAGAGCATTCGATCTCGATAGAATTTTTATTGCTATTTTTAAGAAAATGAGATTTCTACAAAATAAATAAAATTTACTTTTATTAAATATATATATATATATATATGAATATTATGAAAAGATCTATTTTAAATATATTATACAAATATTCCATGTTTTCTAATTCAAAAGAATTACAATTACATGAAAGTACCATTTCAATACAATATAATTCCAATATTTCAATAAAATACCGTATACAATGAAAACTAGGTTCTACTCACTAGAAATTCCACTTTTATAAAATATACATCTATAAAAACCCTAAAGACGATAATTAAATACTTGAGGTGTATTTTGAAATTATATGAAAACTATTTTTACATAAAACCCCCTCAAGTTAAGTCAATTTACAATAAGGATCCTAGTAAATATAGGTTTAAGCGGGACCAATTCTCTTGAGCCTGGGGGAGCCGGAGAATATGGGTGTTTGCCTATCTAAGGTAGACAATCTAATAACGGTGTTATCACACAGTAATTGTCTTGGAAAAAGACACAAATCCTACCGTCCATATGCAGCAGTTACCAATAACTCCAAAACAACCAGGACTTCAATTTTGTTTAAAAGTTCGACTCAGTTCGAGTCATGGACAAATATACAATCAATCTGACTTGAATTCAATTCAAGTATAACTCCATTCGCAAAATGAATCTGTCTATACCAGAATACAATCCATAACAATATGAACATGACTGAACCGAAACATGGATATATTTTGTTTACATGACTGTCCATTTACATCCATTCCATTTATTGATATCATGGTTTCGGCAAGTCTTCCATTTACTACAAGACAATACAATACAATCAGTACATTCAATACAATCAATACAATTAATACAATAAACATTACGAGATTTATAAAGGGGTAGACTGGTATGAAACATATTAAAGGTGGCACGAGGTGGTCACTAAAGACGTAATTACATCTAAGCTGTTGTTCCGTGGTATTTTCGACGGACCCTTGTAATATGGATTACCAAAGTCGACGGTGTAAGTTGGACTCCACTCGTATACACTGGCATATTATGTACCAAGTTACAAACAACTGCGTTAATATTATAATCAAACATTATTAGTTATACTCTTTCTGTCTATTCTACTTCTCTCCATCTTTGGGACTTACCGAGCGATTGTCCGCTGACGACATTCCTATTTCGCTTCTTCCTTGGAATGTTGTCAGGAGGACCCGACTCTTAGGAGCTCGAGACCTGCCAGGAGCACTTGGAGCGAACCCCTGAGCAGTACACTGAAGACCGTGAGCTATAGTCACTTGTACATATTTTCATTTCAGTTCATGCCATTGTTTAGGCATTGCTTTCCATCCATGTATTTACATTTCCAGTTGTACCTGTAAAAGAATGTTTTAATAAATAAAGTTCCTGTTAATTTATATTCATGACTCTTGTGTACATTTTACTTTATATTACTTAGATACGCTTAGCGAGTTTACTTCAGAGTAAATACGTAGCGGACCTAGTCGCGTCCCTTTGCCGTACATCGGGAAGCGAGGCGTGACACCTCCTCGCCTCTCCAGCACCCAAGAACACCCCAGACCACTAACCCAGCAACTTTCCCGATCACCAAACCCTCGCGTGACGACCTCGTCGACGGCAGCCCTAGTCACCATCACCTCGCCGTTGCCACCATCCCCTCTATACATCCCCAGAAACTCCACAGCAACTTCCCCTCCTTTCTTCTTCTTCTTCTTCATATCTTTTCTTGATTTTCTAGCCATCTCATCGGAGTTGCGCGCTTCACCGACGATCCGGACTACCCAATCACCGTCGTCGTCCGGCCCAGTCACCATGTCACGTCACTGCTTAGCTAGGTCCAGTCCTGCGCACGCACATTTTGCATCGCAACGTTATTTCGACGTGGGATGTGATATCCGTATCCTGACGTAAGATCCGATCAGGTAAGTTTGAAACTTGCAACATGATATGTTACTATATCAATGTTTATTTAATAAATGATAGTGCATGTGTTTTGCTATTCAGCAGAAATTACCGATTTACCGTTTTTCCAGTATCCGTCTGTATCCGTACTGATAATAGCTTATCTAGTTGCATACCGGAACATCACAACGTTATCATACTACTATATTAGTTCAATATGCTATCTAGATTGTATCATGCATGGTAATAGACGTGTAATGGCTATTACAGATACATATATATACATTCTGGTATTAATAGTATTTCGATATTGATTAAGGTTTTACATTCGGTATCTATTTTGGTTAATATACATTATATGGCATGTTCACGACACACTACCAGACTTGTTATTTGGATCTTATTGCTAATGCCAACAATCCTGACTTGTTGTCCTGACGGACGTGACTTGTTGTCTACATAGACAAGACCTGTACTTGCTTGATCCTGTGTTGGCATTAGATTCATATCTTAAATACCGGACCTGAACACATAACCTTGGGGGTAAGGGGAAATCAATAATGAAATCTGATTTGTAACTCAACAGTTCGATACTCATACTGATCAGTCTTTACGGGCTCGGCTAGCCCCGAAATGATGCTGCTGACATCATTCGTTTGTATATGTTACTTATTTACTGCTTAGCGGCATGTCTCGGATTCAGCCCGAGAGTCTTGACCGTGGTCCCGAGCACGCACGGGATACTATTGAGTTACATCGACGATTCCATAAAATTGATTTCAAAGACTTGTAGAATAGATAACCTAGAAGCACAGACTTTAAGATACATATCACATACATGTACCTCACTGTTTTATACCTGTGCTTATTATTTATACTCTTGTTTAATCATAGCATCATATCCTGGTTACTACTATTAATTTTGATATTATGACGCACTGACGTCTGGGTTTTGCATTGCCCAGTTCCTCAACCTTTGTCGCAGGCAGATCAAGATACTTCAGCAATCAAGCCAAGCAATGAGGAGCTATCTATTTAGTTTATGGACTCTTAGTTGTTATTTCAGCAGTTTTATTTCTATTGATGTGAGCCCATATTGGGACATGATTTAGATATTGTTTATTGGATTTTGATTCATTTCCGCTTTATGCATTTTCTTGATTCTATTTATTGTGGCAGATGGACATGTGTTAGCTAGATTATATATTTTATTATTCTTGATATCCGCTTGACAGCCGTAATGTGACTGTGGAGGGATGATTTCTAGCCACAGGTAGCATGGTTGACTCTGTCACGTGCCATGTTTACGTATTTTAGGAAGCAGGGCGTGACAGGGTTTGTTTGGAATCAGAGACATCGGATTTAGGGTTAATCAGGTTTGGGTCTTTTGTAGTTAGGTATTAAACCCAATACACTAACCAGGAAACCCGGAATTAGGAACATGTGCTGCCACATTACCATCTTGCCAGTCCTGAATCTATAGCTATCCTGTTTATTGAATCATGTTAACCGTTGCTAATCCTCTTTAGTGTATTGGCTTCAGAATCATGGCGGATAGAAATTTGCGGTCATTCCAGAGGCATGTCGATAACGCCGCATTGCTTGGAGTTATACGTGTGCTGGAACCAGAAGCGGCAAACTGAGCTGAATCAGTGGCAGGTCGAGGCTTTCTAGGAGGGTCTGCGGACGGTCCAACAGTCCATAGTTGCAGCAGCACCCAAGCTAGTAGAGCGTGAGGGCACCGTGGCGAACTTTAGAAAGCTCGGTTCGTCCACGTTTACAGGATTGAAGGAGCTATTGCCCATTGGTCCCTGATTAAAAATCAGGAGAAGCTTCAGAAGAGGCATCACGTGCTCACACGTGACCAGTTGTCACGTGTTAGCACGTGACGCTCAAAGCAGCGGCAAAAAGCACATTCATCCCCTGATTAAAAGTCAAGAGGAAGCTTCAGAACAGGCGTCACGTTCTCACACGTGACCAGTGGTCACGTGTTGGCACGTGATGGTTAAGCAGCGGCCAGAGAACAGAGCGCAGAAGAAGAGAAGCCCATTTCAGGGGTCACGTGCCTACACGTGACCAGGGGTCACATGCCTACACGTGACCAGGGGTCACGTGGCCACACGTGACCGGCTTTAAAAGCCTTATTCTTTGACAGAATTAAATTCCGAGGATAAATCTTTCAAATCTTTCCAAAATAAAGAAGGATTATTTAAAACCGTTGAATTAAAAATCTAAAGGTGATTAAATATCACCAATTTATGGTAAAATCTTGGACTTGGAAATATTTCCCCCTAAATCCAACGGGAATAACAAAGAGATATCTTTGGATTTAAAATCCAATGGTGAATAAAATTCACCTAACAATCTAAAGGCCCAGATTAAAGATAAATATAAATCAAATCTCTCAATACACAAATCAAATTTCTCAATGAGAGATTTACTAAACAGATTGATTTTTTTCCTTCTCCTATAAATAGGGGCCAAGAAAAGAAGAGGAGGGACCTTTTTTTTAGATCTTTGGACCTTTTCTTTTGATACACACAGAGAGAGATATAGAGCCTTTGATTCTCTGCAACAGGAAAAAAACTTAGGTGAGAAAAGAAAAGGGAGGCTTCAAAAGAGAATTTAATTCTCAAAAGAGTTTAACTCTTATATAAAGAAAAGAACTTAGTTCTTCCTCTGGTGGAGGATCTGCAAAGTGCACATCTCCCCATGAATTGAGAATTTAATTCTCATTGGGTTGAGATCCTGCCATGCAGATCTAAAACACAGAGGAGGAACTGAGTTTTGAGAACAAAATGATAGGAATTCAATTCCTTTGAGATAAAATTAGGGTTTAACCCTATGTCATGGGAATTTAATTCCTTCAAAATAGACATAACTAGGGCTTAACCCTAATTGAGAACATAATTCTCTCAAACTCACAGGAACTTAATTCCCTTAAGAAAAGAAATAAGGGTTTAACCCTATTTAAGAATATAATTCTTCAAAAGAAAACAAGAATTTAATTCCTCTAAAGTTTGTTGTTAGGGTTTAACCCTATGAAGAATTTAATTCTTAAAAGATGAACAGATCTTTAAAACATGCAAAGAACCAGAGTCACGTGCTACCACGTGACCCGTGCAAAGATCCACAGAAAAGAACTTTGAAGCAACACCTCACGTGTTACCACGTGACTCCTGCAAAGATCTATAAAAGAGAACTTTGAGGCAATGCCTCACGTGCCCCACGTGATCTCTAAAGCACACGGAGAAAAAAACAAAAAGAAACATAAAAGAGCTCTAGGGTGCCCTCACGTGTCAACACGTGACCCCTAATGAACATTCTAACAGATCAAAGCGCGAGCCCCCATCACGTGCCCACACATGACGGCTTTCAGAATTAAAAGTGTTAAACACTTATCTGTAGAGAAAAACAGAGGGAAGCAGGGCGCTCTCACGTGCTACCACGTGACCCCTCTCTCCTTAGTGTTTGACACTAGTCTGGAGATTTTGTCCCCAGTGTTTAACACTGATTTACTTAGTGTTTAACACTAATTTGAAAACTCTGTTCCCAATGTTCAACACTGATTATCTTTTAGTGTCTAACACTAACTTGTTAATGTTATTCCCAGTGTTCAACACTGTTGATCTCTAGTGTTTAACACTAGCTTTAGCCCAATTGGCTAAGTTTCCAGAGGCAAAGCCTCTCCTTCAATGAACCAACAGAAGGCCAACATCCCAAACATGATTGGACTTAGCCCAAGCTGGCCATAAGTTCTCAATTCAAACTTAACTGGACCAATGGGCTCATAATATAATAATTGATCTTAGTTTCCAAATTGGACTACAGATCACTTAATCTTCCTTGGTTTAAGGGTACATCTCTTCACTCCTTTGATACTTGGCGTTGTAATTCCTCAACGTCTTCAAAAAGATGACGGGTCCCGATGACCACACATTGATACGGACTGTGGGGTCCTTAAGCTCATGGACTATGAGGTCCTTAACCTTGACCGTAATGTCTTAAAACTAACGCCAGACTGTGGGGTCCTTAAACCCATGGACTATGACGTCCTTAACCTTGACCGGAATGTCTTAAAACTAACAACGGACTATGACGTCCTTAACCTTGACCGTGATGTCTTAAAACTAATATCGGACTTTGGAGTCCTTAAATCCACGGACTACGACGTTCTTAACCTTGACCGCAACGTCTTAAAACTAATATTGGACCGCAATGTCCTTAAACTATCTATAGACTGCAACGTCACTAAACTAAACAACAGGGCTCCTCCTTAATCGCTCTCTTGTTGGATCTAAACGATCCCGTTAAGTTGATCTTAGTCTAAAACTAGACTAACATATCCTTAACAAACGTTTAAGTCGATCTTAGTCTCAAACGAGGCTAACGTATCCTTAAACACAACCCCAAACCCAAATCTAAGATAATACGGATTTGGACTAGTCCACGCCCTACGGGCGACGACATAACTCAGTCTCCGTATACAATCCACGGGCAACCAAACACAAATTAAACACACACGACACGAAGTGACCATCTGGAAAAGGAGAAAGTTGTTACCGCAGCGCGGTAGCGTAATTAACTGCAGGGGCTTGCGCCTGCAGGGAAGAGCGTCCCCACAATCAAAAACCCCTCAAGCGAGGGGGAATCTGACGAAGTCTGCTACATCGGACGCATCCGTTTAAACCTTCGATACACGGTATCATAAATCAACTTGGCATCTTCGGAGAGGTAGACGGATAGCACCAATTAGCATCTGCCCCCGGATCTCAGGCAAGACGTCATGTCTCCGCCGTCGTTCGGAGGGGAACAGATTCTGGCACGTCCGGTGGGACCTTTTCCTCTTTCCACTCCACACTTCGTGTGTCGTGATTCGCGAACCAATCAGGGTTCGCTAATGGTTGCCCTTGGGGTTCGAAGTACTGAGATTTGGTGTTTCGTTTGCTGTAGAAAGCGAAAGGATCAATGGCTGGCAACTGCTCAAGATGCTCCAACTGCAAATGCAACTGACGCTCCGCCTCACCTCGAGCTTTAACCTATGGACCGCAGGCCGCTTCCCTATTTACTATGCCTGTGGAACAAGTAACTCAGGCTACCACCGGTTTGTTCTTCGGGACCATGCTCCCGCCGGTGAACGTTAACATCCCAATGCCCGTACCGGAAGCTTCAAAGAGGTCGGTCTTTGATCGACTCACTACTACCACGGCCCCTCTCAACGGGTCGTCCAATTCCAACTCCTCGGTCTTCACCAGACTGAGCCTGAACTCCGATGGGCACGCTAAAAAGCCCATGGTACCTGAGAAGGCCTGATTTGAATGATATTCTTGATGTGTATAGTATGAAAATTGTATAGAAATCACAACCAAAAATATTTTGACCGCAATCAATAACGGTGTCGGATGTAGCGCGTTAGCGAGTGCGGATCGTCCACAGGGAAAGTGTAATCCGTTCAATTTTCGAATTAGATGAGTTGAAAATTTAAGGCAAAGAAAAGAAAACAATTCATGATTTGTAATTGAAGATCAAGAAATAAGAAAAATCTAGATCTAAAAGAAGCATTAAAAGCAAGAATTGAAATGTGTGATAATTTCCAACCAACAATCAAGATTAGAAGTATGGCTCGTAGGAGTAGATCGGATCTATAGATGTGATGAGGTCTAATAATTACGCATTCTTATCCCTTAACGAATTGATACTAGATCGATGCAAATTCATCGAGGTTTAAGGATCTTGCGAGGAAATTAGGGATTTCGCAACTCATCCTTTGTCCTTTCGATGGATCGCATTCAAATTCTAGCTTCTAGTTAATCAAATGGTCAATAGTTGTTCCCTAGTTTCGAGTGAACACGATCAAGAAAGCATCATCTCGAAACTAGGTCATTAATCATTTGATTCACTAGAATTTCCAAACATTATAGGATTTAAGAATTGTAAAAATATCTAAATCATCATCATCTAAAGATCGTTACAACTCCTACACGAGCGGAGATTACTCAAACATCATGATCACAAACACAATCACAAATTGAGATCTAATCATTATGCTTGAATTAAAAGATAAGCAAGAATATAGAAAATTCACCTTTATTTATCGACAAATTTCGTTACAACTCTCTTGAATTTACAAAAGGATGGAACTAGATCGTCGATTTCGGCTTCGCTCGGCACCTTGAGTCGCGGATCGGCGTGGATCTCTTGCTCCGTTGGAATCCGGCGTCGCTTCTAAAGGTTGAAGGCTCTCTTGCTTGAATTGCTCTCGGGATCTTGATCTTGATTTTGAATTGGGGTTTGAATTTGAGGCACAAGTTGTGTCACTCAATTTGTGGGTTGAAGATGATGGTGATTCTTGAACAATTTGCACCCTAGATCTAGGCTCCATTTTATAGACCTCCAAATTCTAGATGTAGGATTGAAATTTGAATTCCCACCACAAGTTTGTTAGCCAAAAGATTTAAATTTCCCTCCAAAAGTTTGTTACAAGATCCTTCTAGAAATAGTTTGTTAAGCCGAGCCTTCTAGAAGTGCCACGTGGAGCTTCTGGGGTCTTCTGGAAGCTTTGGCCGTTAGGGGAGACACGTGTAAAAAATCTGGAGCGCTGATCCCATCAAGCCGCCGCGGTTCCGCGGCATAAGCCAGCTACCGCCGCGGAACCGCGGCGCTTTGGAGGCTTCAGGACTTGTAATTTCTGCTATGGGCTTGGGCTGATTTATGGGCCTTGTTTTGATATGTTGAATTTTATTTAGCCTTCTGTATCGCTACCAGATCTTTAGCCTTTGAGTTGGTGTATCTTTTATCTGCACTGGTTTCTTAATTTTGGGCTTTGCTTCTGGAATTTCCTGCATTAGACCCCAGACAAGAGTTGCGCAATATAAGGATGATGCGATTCCATGAAACACAGTTAATTTCCCTTAAAGTGCCAGTTTAAAAGTCTAACACATGCAATCTGGTATTTCAGAGATGATTTGGTAATATGTGCAATTATGAATACCGAACACTTCTATATGAGCTCAAATGATAGGGAAATTACCGTGTTAAAAATGCAGTATTTTCGACTGATCAAATTCCCCCAAACTTATTTTCGATCGTCTCGATCGAACTGTTTTATTAAAAAGAGAAGGAGAAAATAAAGAAAGAGAAAAGCACACTTTCGTAGGCAACACGGGTGAACTGAGCATGTGCAACAAGCCTTTAAACCTCTAGGTGTCCCTAGTAGGAGGAGTGTTGTCTCCTGAGGGTTTTCAGCGGATTGCACCCACAAAATCCAATCATAAAAGGAAGATCATGAATATTACATTTAAAGGAAAGAATTGTAAAAGAAAAGCCTTGAAAATTAGGGTTTCCAACTAAGCTAGCTTTTCGGTTGTTATGAGCCCTATCTTAATAGTCATGGAAAGATGTCAGAAATCACGTCCTCCCTCAATAAAACATCGTCTTATTCTTCATTCCTATCTTTCTTCCAAATATCGATCATATCACCCTGCGTGTTTGTTAAGGACATCCCTACACCCGGAGAATTCAATTCAAGCTACCATACTCTTGTCCATCAGCCTCAGTACTTTTTAATTAATGAATATTTAGACGAATTTGCTCACACACTTTCATGCGACCGTTAATACTTCTTGAGGTACTAACTGACCGATTACTCATGTGTTTTCTTATTTGGTGTATTTTCCTCGTCTTGCACCATCTTAGGCATAGCAGTGACTCCCAGACCAGTTGGTCTTAGGGAACTAGGTGAAGAGGCACCCTCGCTATACATTTTTTATTGCCCTTGGTGATAACAAAGACCAGTGTCCATTTTTCTCACCACTTTATATTTTATTCATTTTTTTATTTCCTTCATACATTGGCTTTAAGACAAGAGCATTTCAAGGTATCCTCTACTATCCAGGGCTTCAAGACGTGTGTAAGTGTGAATAGCAGGGTATCAATGTTCAAAATGATTGGCTTTCCAGAATAGAAACTATTTTTCAGATTTATTTTTATCCTCAGATTAGTGACTTCCTCCATCTTACTAACCCTTGGGACAACGGCTCATAACTACTTATTACTAGTTCGTATAAGAAAACTTCTACTTTTCTTAGTTTTCTTAAATTTTTCTAATCTCATGGATGTAATTGTTCACTATCTAATCTTTTATTATCATAAATATTAAATATTTTTATATTTTGAAAAAAAATTTAAAATTTTTATGAGTTTTGAAAATTTTGAATTTTTATGGATTTTGAAAATTTTTAAATTTTTATAGGTTTTTATGGGTTTTGAAAAACTATTTACAAAAAATGATGAGCCAAAAATATGTACACAGAATTTTTATGGGTTTTGAAAATTTTTAAATTTTTATGGTTTTTAAAGAAATGTTTTGTGCTTATGCAAATGATATGCACATGATGCAAAACTAAGCACAAACCTCCCCCAAACTTGCTTTCAACAGTGTCCTCACTGTTGCCAACCGCTATACCTACAAAACCTGTAAGCCCGGGGAGGAATTTTATTAGTGGGGGCAAAATATATAAGTGAAGAACCTCCCCCAAACTTATTTTTTCACTCACCTCCATTCAAAAAATGATGCAATGATATACAGGACATGAAGGTGAGACGGAGGAATTTAATCAAGATAAACTGGCTCCTGTAAGAACAGGAGCTCCTCCGTGGGGTCAGTGGAAAAATACGGCTTTAGTCTATGTCCATTCACTTTGAAAAATGTGCCGTTTTTAACATTTTCTACCTCTAATGCCCCGTGCGGGTATACAGACCGCACAACAAAAGGTCCCTTCCACCGAGATCGAAGCTTACCCGCGTGAAGGTGTAGTCGTGAATCATAAAGAAAGACTTGTTGATCAGGTGAAAATGTTTTTCTCAAAATGTTTTTATCGTGAAAAACCTTGGTCCTATTCTTTATAATTACAGCGTTATCATAAGCTTCATCGCGGAGTTCGCTTAGCTCATTAAGTTGCAGCTTCCGAAAGTTGCAGGCTTGGTTTAGGTCAAAATTTATTTCCTTAATAGCCCACAATGCTTTATGCTCAATCTCGACGGGTAAATGACATGCCTTCCCAAACACTATCCTATATGGAAACATCCCTAGGTCGGTTTTAAATGCAGTTCGGAATGCCCAAAGAGCATCCGTCAGTTTGGTCGACCAGTCTTTTCTATTTTTAGCAACAGTCTTCTCCAGGATTAGTTTGATTTGTCTATTTGAGATCTCAGCATGCCTGCTCGTTTGGGGATGATATTGTGTAGAAAGTCGGTGGTTGATTGAGTATTTCCGCATCAGAGTCTCAAAAGACCTGTTGCAGAAATGTGTCCCATTATCGCTAATGATAGCGCGTGGGTGTCCAAATCGCGAAAAAATATTCTCTTTCAAGAACTTAATGACAACTTTCCTGTCATTAGTGCGACATGGAATGGCTTCTACCCACTTTGAGACATAGTCAACCGTGTAGGGTTCCTAGGCACACTAAGGAGGTTCTACAAGGCATCAACCATGCCAAATTCAAAAATTTCCGGTGCCGAGAAACCCTAATGCGATCGTTGACTAGAGTTTAAGGCGAAACATGCAACTAGTTAACAACTTAACTAAGAGTAAATGGAAATACAACCTTTGTAGATCCGGTCCTCCACCTCCATAGCTCCGTGATGAAGTCCCTCCACTGCGATCATCGGATCCCGGACTCTAGCGATGGTTTCGTCGAAGAAATGATCGGGCTAGGTCGTCGACTTCGATGCCGAAGATGATCTACGTCGAGGCAACTCAAGATCAAGCTCCAACTTCACCAAGTCATGAAACTTGTGAAGAAAACACCCTATACAACATGGCAAGTGGTAGAGGATGAAGAAATAGGAAGTGGGTTCACTTTGGATTTGGATTTCTCACTTGGAATCATCACTTGACATTTTTGTAGAAAGCTTTTCTTTCTTCATGTTTAAGAAGAAGAAGAGAATGAAAAAGAATTATGAATTAATTCCAAAAAGAAAAATGAAGTGATGGTTATCATAATGCAACCATGGGTGAGGCTAACTCATGTAGAGAATGAACTAGGGTTTAGGTAAATGGTTAGGGTTAAGGAAAGAAACAAAATGGTCAAGCTTTCTCGAAGCTTCATGAAGCTTCAACAAAATCCAAACAAAGCCACCATTTTATTTCTAGCCAAAATGAATAGATAAATAAATGAATAAATAAATAATTCAAATGAAACCCTAACCATTTACTAAATATGGTTTGAATCAAGCATACACCCAAGTTTGCATGTATCATCAAACATGATACAATCAAGTGCACAAAAATATATCACATATATAACTTGTGCACATCAAGTGAGAAAGTTAATCTTAAGTGAACAAATACTAGTTAATGTAAAGTAATATATCAAATATATAATTATACATTAAATCATTAAATCAACACTTGATTTAACGATCCGGTCATATCGCATATGACCGACTAATATCAAGTGTATCAATGTATCAAATCAACACTTGATTCGGTAACCCGGCTATATCACATATAACCTGCCGATGATACAAATCGCGAGAATAGAATCCAGTATCACATACTGGTATTATTCTCGGTCCCGCACATATCTCATATGCGCTCCTATTTCGTTTCGCTTGAGCCAGGAAACCTCTGTGTAGGACTCTAAAGACTCGTCAATACGCCGGCAGCAGGTGATGATCATATCAAACACCCACAAGCCGCAAGCGGTCTGCTAAACGTAACGGCCACCCGGGTATTGAGCGATCAGAAGATCGACGAGTAAGCCCGCTCATACTCCTGTGAATCCAACCAGTAACACTTACCGTACAGTCCGGTCTCGTCGTCTGATATGTCGCATATCTCGCCTAGGGGTGGTAAACGTCAGACCCCAAAAGCTCGATAAGTCGTGTCGATATGAGGTCTATAACAGTTCGAGAAACTACAGGTAACACTTACTAGTAAATCTCAGCAACCCTGGCCAGGGATTTCCGGTTATAGACAATCGAACACAGCGCAACATCAACTCCCTATACCGGGAGAGACGAATCCCCTCCTATCGCTCATTGCCTCCATGTGATTCGGGACTGTACCCAAAAACCATCATTTTGCACGCCCTCTTGGACGTGGGAAGGTGGAAATCAAAGCATAGTGGGAATCACACAAGACTCTATGACGATCTCGGGTCAACAGACTACTCTGTACCAGTGTCACCAGAGAACTGCCATCTGACATAAGGTATAATACCATCTGGGAGTTCTCGGCGAGTCCGTCCAGTGTACCCAGTCTCCACTGAGCACCCGTATATCATCTCTGATGTCAAACACCAATGGATATGGGATCATCCATTGCCCATCTGTATGGGTTGAGAAGGTATACGCTAGTCTACTCTGGTATATCGATACCCCGTCTCGATATACCCACGACTAGGGACCTTGAAGGATGTACTTATGGACTACCATGTCCCCACTAGTATGATCCGCATAATAGTCCAGGTAGTCAAGTACACATCCTAAGGGCTTTACCAACATGTAACAGAGAGCCAATCAGTGTACACGTTAAGGTAAAGAGCAACCAGATAGTATACTATCATGTCGAGCAAGAAAGTCCTCCCTATATATGTCCAAGCATCCACTACAATATACATCCTATGTATAGTAATGGCCTCTAGGGCATACATATAACTAACAATCTCCCACTTGCACTAGGGCCATCTGATAGCGGTGGTTGTAGTATCTCATACTCAACCATCCCATAAAAGTCTCTCTCTGGGAAAAGGCCTTTGTGAGTGGATCCGCCGTGTTGTCCTCTGAGTCTACTCTCCTAACCTCGATCCCTTGGAGATCAACCATCTCCATGATCAGGTGACACTGCCTCAGAATATGTCTGGATCACTGATGGGACGGACGTTCCTAGGCATAAGCCACAACTCCATTGTCACACAATGGGAGGAACTGAGTTCATCTTATGAACTAATATACACCCAGACAGCCTCTTTGGTAGCATCTTAAGTAGCGATGTATCCAGCCTTAATCGTCTAGTATGCCACGGTATCTAGTTTGGAACTCTTCCAACATACCATCCCTTTACTGAGGGTAAAGACAATGCCTGTGACTAACATTCAGTCGTCTTTATCACCCTGGAACCCTTCCAGTGATTCTCCCCAGGATCGAATGATACCATCTCACTACATCTAGTGAGTATCCTAACATCCAATTACATCTATCTCATAGATGAAAACTCAGGATTTAGGAGGTATCATTTTGACCCTATATGGAGAATCCTTGTGATAAGCGGAGATTAACCGAGCATAGCATAGGAAACTCCTTCCCTATCAAGAGTATGTCATCCACGTACTCTATGAGGATCACTACCATACTCCCTACTACCTTTTTGTATATACAAGGTTCATCTACCATTTTGATGAAGTCAAACTCTTTGACTACCACATCAAAACAGATGTTCCAACTCCGCGATGCCTGCTTTATCCTATAAAGCATCTTGCATACGTTTCCGCTGCTCCCACTGTCTACGAAGCCCTCTGGCTGTGTACTTATAGACGCTCTCTTCTAAAACATCATTTAGAAAAGCAGTCATGACACCCAACCGCCAGATATCGTAGTCATGGTATGTAGCCGTGGCAAGTAGGATCTGGATGGACTTAAGCATAGATCTTTAGAAAATGTTTCAACATAATCCATACCTGGTCAATGATGCAAACCTTTAACAAGTCTAGCTTTGAAAGTCTCAACTTTTCCATCTACACCAAGTAATCTTCTCAAGATATACTTGCTCCTGATGGGGATTTAACCCTTCAGATATAGCAACCAAAGTCCATACTTTATTGGTGTATAAGGATTCCATCTCAGATCGCTAAGCATCGAGCCATTCTTATAGAGTCCCACTCCTGATGGCCAGCTCGAAACTAGTTGGGTCATCATCTCATGATGCAATCCTCGCTCCCACTGTCATAGAGAAATCAAAGTATCTTTCAGGTGGGTGAGGAACCCTACTAAATCGGCGGAGAGGCTGAGGTTCGTTGGTTACTATTGAATCCTTCGATTCTACCAAATCATCTGCTGTAGTTTGCATAGCTGGAACTGCTTCCAGTTTTACATAACAGACCTTGCCTCGAGCTTGTCCGGATTTTGCTTTTAGACATAGTCCGGACAACCCCCAAATCTTAACCAACTTAAGATATGGGCTCTTCCCTTTCCATATCACATATGAAGTGGTAGGCAACTGATTTGATTTGAACCCTATTCAATAGGTATGCAACTTCTCAAGTGCATAACTCCCAAAAAGGAAAATAGGAAACTCAGTAGTACTCATCATAGAGCGCACCATATTGAATAGGGTGCTATTGCTCCACCCCGATATACCATCGTACTATGGTGTATACGGAGGAGTAATGCTGAGAGAGAATCTCATTCTCCTTTAGAATAGTCCAGGAATTCTATGCATAAGTATTCTCCTCCCTGATCGCATCAAAGGACATAATACTTATACCCTCATTTTGGTTCTCTACTTCTAACTTATATTCCGTGAATATCTCAAAAGGTTCGGACTTGTGTTTCAACAGGAACATATGTCTGAATCTTGAGAGATCATCAGAGAATGTAATGAAGTACAAAGAACCGGTCTTGGCATGTGTAGACAGGAGACCTTTATACATCAGCATGTATCATCCCAAGAGTTCACTAACTCTTTCTCTGTTTCCATTAAACGGAGCTATGGTCATCTTATCTTTGTGACATGACTGGCAAGTTTCACAAAATGTAAATTCAAACTGATTTAAATATGCATCTATATGTAACTTCAGCTAGTCGGGTCGCATTGATATGACCTTGTCTACAATACCTCAAGAAGAAATCGTTCATTTCTGAACTCTTCCTCTTGTGTGTGTTCTGTATACTAAGAACTGTAGTTTGATTTAGAATATCAATGCTTTTAGATAACGTGCCTGAACCGATCAACTTTTGATATAGGAAATGTTCAAAACATTATCCAACAATACAAAATTTTATCATTTCTTTACTAATAAAGAGACTGATATGATTTTGTATATCAGGTTCGGTATCTAATAACATTCGTTCAGAATCAATGTATTTGGAATATAGGGTGACAGTGACTAACAGACTTGGCTGCAACACTTGCCCCGTTTTCTGTCTCATGAAACTTATCACCCGTTCTCAGTCCTTTACCTATCTGTAGCCCATGTAACAAATTACATATGCGGGATCCTGATCCGGTATCTCATATCCAGGACGTAAAGAATACTGAGAAACAGTTCTGTATAATGAACACACCCAAAGATGATGCATCAGTATGCACTTTCTTCGTTTGGGCGGCACGGGAATTCTGGTAATCCCCAATTTCCTGCTCTGTCTTATAACAATTATAAGTTGGAGCGGGACCAACGTTCCCCAGCTCAGTATAACAAGCGGGTTCGGTCAATATTCCGTATTATTATCTTAATTAAGGCGTGATATGGTCGCTACCCGGAGAGAGAGAGAAGAAAACACTCAGCGTGCGCTCTTGCAAGAATAGATTGGTTATTATTTTATCTAATCAGGATGGCTCCCACTGTTTTTATCAAATCTTCCTTCAAACCCTAAAAGGAAAGACTAGCCGGGATTAATTACACACTACAAGTTCGCCAATCTTTCAGGCAGGCCAGTGTCTGTACTTTGAGGGAGGTCCCCCGTGCTTTCGCACGAACCTAATTAATGTAAACCTCGTTTTCCAAGAGGCGTAACCTCGTTAACACATTTCTAGACACCTACTTGATCGGCTAATTGTAATGTGTAAAACTCTCCCAGGAGTAACAATTACTCGCAGCGGGTATCGGGATCCAACTATCTCATAGAAGGTATGCAATCTCATTGCAAATTTCAACACTTGAAATTCCCGATAATTTTTCCCCTAGCACCCTATGACCTTGACGGAGGTCAACAAACCATAGGCTACTAGTCAAGTTCAACCCGTCATTTCTTGATTGAATCAAACCCACCCGCACGACCCTTGACGGAGGTCAACAAGGTCGCACGACTACCCTAATCCAATCTGCATCATATTCATAAGCAGATAAATACTAGTTAGCTACCGCACACTACGCTTTGACGGAGGTCAACAAACGTAGCACGAATACTAAGTAGGACTTATCTGAAATGACGGAGGGCTACGACAGGTTTTTCTGAAAACCTATTGCGTAATGAACTTGATATCGTTGTAGAATTAAATGATTTTAAAATGGAGTGTTTTTGAGACCTTTTCTAGTTTTGCTAAAGGGGTCACTCCTGGTGAAGGGATCGTCGGCCCTTTCCTCGTCGAATGAGGTGCGGGATATATCATATATACCGCTGTGCAAAGCAGAAACTATAGAAGCAATCAAAAGACAAACCGAGTGTGTAGCATCTGCCAGTTATTGCTAAAGGGGTCACTCCCGGTGAAGGGATCGTCGGCCCTTTCCTCATCGAATAAGATGCAGGATATATCATATATACCGCTGTGCAAAGTAAGAACTGTAGCTACCTGTTTTATTTTTGAAATTTGATTCTACAACATCTTTAGGTTTCTTTTATTTTCATTAATCATATTAATGAAGTCCCATCATTTAATCACCTAAACATCACAGATAAATACGACGTACACTTATGCCATCCGCATTCGCCTCGATGTCCCCTCGTGCACCGTTAGGTTAGGTAACTAACGACAGAGCGGGGCAGGGCTAGCGCGGGTGTAAAACATAAGTAATGTCTATATAATATATCATATATACTATATACTGTATCCATCACAGAACATATCACATGATCACATCACAGATATCGCAGCAGAAGAATCATATGAAACATTGGATATACTAGGACGTCCGTGTTTTCAATACGAGCCAGTATAAAACACGGATTCCACGGTCGTGATGAATAGCCAAACCCACACCCCTAGACCCCTACGAGAGCGGCAAGCAACCCTATCAATTCTAGAGTTAGGAGACCCGGACTCGACTCCTCGAGTTGGTCTCCCACTAGACTCCAGAACCCGGTTACTTGTGCTCCCCTCTTTGGGTCTATCCTAGTGCGGAAAAGTAAATAATATACAATGGGTGACATCTTCCGCAACCTGGAAGTGCCCCAATAAAAGAATATTACATACAAGTTTTTACATGAATGAAAATGAAAAACACTCATCTCACATAAAAAAAACCCGGCTATTCAAACACGACGATCCAATATAACATATCCAGCAACACATAACATCACATGTCATCAACGTAAGTAAACATGCGTATCCCAATTGTCGTTGACATATAGCAACGAAACCGGCGATATCACATATTACACTTACGGTCACAGAAAAGAAAGTCTAAAACTACAACAGTTGGAATCCGCAACCTCTTTAGACATCGCATGCCTAATCAAATGAATTCCTTAGACATCGCATGCCTAACAATTATAAACCCCGCATTTTAGTCTCATTATCGAAAAATCTTTTCAATATCAAGTCGGGCAATTCAACAAGATTCCAGACATCCTGATCGAATGCTCATCGCAAACTTTAGTAGACGGCCGCACCCCCGATACCGTCGACGAAGTGCACCAAGGTGGAACACCGCTGCCGCAAGCACCCAGACGGATGCTTTTTGGCGACGGGATTCTCCTACAGTCACTTGATCGAGGCTAAGGGGTGTAGCTTGTTAGTGTATATGCCCTAGAGGCCATTACTGTATCATACTAGTTTGTATATTACTTGATGGAAGCTTGGGATATTCACAGTTGTATAGACAATCTTGCTCAATATAGTAGTATGCTACTTGGTTTGTCTCTGCTTTAATGTGTACATATGTGTTTCTTTATTGTATCACCTATACACATTAGTAGAGCCCTTAGGATCTTTGCTTGATTACCGGCGTTGTGATGGCGATCACACTCGTGGGGGCTGGGTAATTCACAAGCACATCCTTATATACGTCCCTAGTCGTGGGATTATCGAGACAGGGCATCGATACTCCAGAGTAGACTAGCGTATGCACTTCTCATCCCAGCACGGGAGACGGTCTGTCCCACAGCCGTCAGTATGTCGTACTTGAGATAGTATGCGGGTGCTCGTTAGGTTACGAGTACACTGGACAGGACTCGTCGGGAACTGATGGTTGGTATTATACCTATCGTCAGTTATCAGTTCCCAGGTGACATAAGTACAGCTTAGTCCGCTGACTTGACACTGTCACTTCGCCTCGAGTGTGTTCCCACTGTTCTTTGATTACTACCCTACCACGGCTCTACTGAGTCGTGCAAACAGGTAGTAGTTGGGTGCAGTCCCGAAGCACTTGGAGGCAGTGACGGTTAGACAGGATTCGTCTCTCCCGGTATTGGGGGTTGACATCGCGCTGTGTCTAAGAGAGCCATTACACGAGTAGTCCCTGGCCAGGGCAAGCGAGATATACTGGTAGGTTTCCAGTGTTATCTCAGGGTGTTCTGGGCTTCACTCCGACACGACTTGTACCGCTATTAGGGGACTGACGTTTACCGCCCCCCTAGGCCCGCCATGCGATGTATCAGACGAACAGACCGGACTGTACGGAGATTGTCACATACAGGCTCAGTAGGAGTTCGGATGGGTTTACCTCATCGGCCTTCTTATCGACATCTACCTGGGGACCGTTACGTACAGCTAGTGCTGCTTGCGGTCTGTGGTTAAACCCACTGGCAGCGTAGTGTCGAGTCTTTAGAGTCCCACACAGAGAGTTTCCCTGCACCGAGCGAAACGTGTAGAGGCCGTATGGTTTTACGGCAGGGCTGCGATCACTTACGTATACTTGTATGCGTGTGGTGTTCGGGCAGGCAATACTAGTGGGCTTTGGTTTAAGCCGGATCCTAGTATTGCACGGATGGATTTGTTTTGTCTTCTGTGCATCCGCATTCTACGGAATACGGATGCAGGTGTGTATGCACAGTATTCCGGAGTGATGAAGGAGGAGGTGCCTCATTAGGGTTTTGGCAGTTGGTTCGGCCAAAACCGTTATGTGACAGGCTCATTAGGGTTTTGACAGTTGATTCGGTCAAAACCATTTTGAGGCGGACTCATTAGGGTTTTGACAGTTCGTTTGGTCAAAACCGTTATGAGCCGCGGACATCATTTACTGATCCTTTTAGTGATAATTTTATGATGGCTAATTGCATTGACCATTTGATCCCGTTGACCTCTCTTGACTTTGTTGACCGGTTGACCGTGTTGACCATTGACTTTCAAGAGAGATCTACACTCTTCTTTTCTTTTTCTTTTTCTTTTGGATTATGATAATGGTCATTTCAAAGCAGCCATCAACTTTATCTTGATGGGATTAGTAATGATGTTGTTTTTGCATTATTGCAACCATGGTTACTTTTCTTTGTATCACATTTTTCTTTCTCATTCTCTCTCTCTGGAAATGAGAAGCTCCATGGTTGTTAGCTAGCTCCTCCTTCTTCCTCCTCTTGATTCATCTTTTGATCTCATGTGTTGAGAGACAAAGATCCCACAAAGACAAAACCATTCATCTACCACTTCTACACAACCTAGGGCTTCTAGATTAGCAATCTCTTTGCCCTAGTTACCTCGGCTCGAGGTGGAGCTCGGTGTACATCTCTCGGGTGGATCGTCTTCGACTCAAGGAGGCCGCGGAGGTGACCGAAGTCCGGATCAACCATCGGAGCAAGTAAAGAGAAGAACAACAAGAAGAGAAGGAGTTCAAGTTGAGGTATAACCCCTAACCGAGTAGATAAATCTCTAGTTAGGATGCTAGTGTATTGTTTAGCAAAGATCCGGCTTTTATGGTCCATGTTACCAAGTTTAGAAAAAAATTTGTTTTACCGTTTCCGCAACCCCGAAAGTACCGGGAGAGGTAACGTGGACCTAACAGTGGTATCAGAGCCTAACTAAACACACCCTAGCATGTTAGCAAAGTATTTAGAATTTCGACCGGACGAAAAACCGCAAAACACCCCGGAAATTTGAAGTTTCTGCCGAATTTTAGAACTGTTTCAAAATTAAAAAATCATGCACTAAAAATCGGCTCAGGCTTTTATTAGAAAACTGCAAAAATTTGATCACCCAACTCGACTAAACCGCCGTGGTTCCGCGGCATAAGCTTGCTTATGCCGCGGAACCGCGGCCAGTTTGGCTCCGTTTGGGGATCTCCTTCTTGCAGTTTTCTTAGATGGGTATTTTGGGATTTTTACAATATGACTTTTTTGCCCAGATTTTCCAGAAAGCAAAATTTGTTTTTGGGGCTTAAAAATCCGTATTTTTGGTTGATGTTCTGTAGACTTTGGCTAATGGTTATATCTGTAATGTTATATGTGTATTGAACGTCTACTAATCGCTATACGTCGATTAGTGGAGGTTATACATATCTGTGATCTGTGTTTTTGATGGTATGTGTATATGAACTCGTTGGATTGTCGCGGATGAATAGCCGGGTTGGATGTGAGATGAGAGTTTCTTTTTCTTTCATTCATGTAATAAATTTGTAAATTGATGTAATATTATTTGTATGGCCGCACAACCGGGTCGGGGTTGTAGCCGTCATTGTATAATTCCTTTTTACTGTTTTTGCTCCTAGGATAGACCCATGGAGGGGGTGCACAAACTACCGGGTATCTCGAAGTGCCGAGTGGCCTACTCACGGCGTTGAGGGAGGTTGCTTCGCTTCGGGTACTTGGCGGGTAGTTTGCCGCACCCGTAGGGGTCTTGGGTGGGGTATTGGCTATTCATCGCGACCGTGTAATCCGCTTTTCGTTGCAGGCTCGAACGAATCGCGGGTTCCTAGTATATCCAGAGTGTTCATCTGTGATCTGGATTGGCTATCATTGCTATATATCTATATATAATAACTATTTAGGCGTTGCTTATGTTTTTCAGCCGCGCTAGCCCAGCCCCCGCTCTGTCGTTAGTTAAGTAACCTAACGGGTGATGACGGGGCCCCGTGGCGAATGCGAATGGCATAAGCGTACGTCATATTTTGGTTGTTTTCTGCAATGGTAGGATTTAAATGATGGGACACATTAAAAGAACTAATGCAAGAAAATAAACCTAAAAGACGTTGTTGGAACAATTTTTTTCAAAAAGCTGTTATTGTAAGGACGTTCATTTTTGTTTTGCATCGAGGTATTCGGTTATGAATGCCCAGCACCTCAGTCGACGAGGCAAGGGCCGAGATCCCTTCATCGGGAGTGACCCCTTGGACAAAAGTTTGCGTCAGGGTAATAACTTCACTATAGTCGATTATTCTTGCTTTGCATCGAGGTATTCAGTTTGGAATATTCTGCACCTCATTCGACGAGGAAAGAGCCGAGATCCCTTCACAAGGAGTGACCTCTTTAGCAAAAGTTTTCGCCACTATATTTTTCAAAAGATTACCAGGTTCCTTCAACGATATCAAGTTCATTACGTTAACGGGTTTATCGCCAAAACCCCAGCCGTAGCCCTCCGTCATTTCTTACAAGTAACACTTAGTATTCGTGCTGCGTTTGTTGACTCCGTCAAGGCGTAGTGTACGGTAGCTGAGTGCTGCTTGTTTGTATCGGTATATGGGATTGGTTAGGACAGTCGTATAACCTTGTTGACTCCGTCAAGGGTTATGCGGGTGGGTTTGATGCAATCCAGATAATGTCGGGTTGAACTTGACTAGGACTCTTTGATTTGTTGACTCCGTCAAGGTCACTTGGGTCCTAGGGGCAAAAACCACATCAGGAGTTTCAAAAGTACTGAAACTTGCTAGTGTTGCATACCATTTGGAGTGTGATGATTCTGGTAGGATTCCTTCAGTTTTGTCACGCGATGATATTTGGATCTCGATCCTACTGTGAGTATATGCTACTCCTCGGGAACTTTCTCGCTTAACGATCAATGCTATAAACCAAGTAGGTGTCTAGAAAGGTGTTAGCGGGGCTACGCCCACAGGGAAAAGAGGTTACTTAATTAAGGAACTTCGCGAAAGCGTTGGAAAACCTCTCTCGAAGTACCGACACTAGCCTGGCTGAAAGGTTAAGCAAGTATTGTGACGTGAATTAAATCCCGGCTAGTTCTTCTTTTAAAAGGTTTTAAGAAAGAATTTGAGGAAACAGTGGGAGACATCCTGGTTAGATAAATTAGTAAACCAATCTAATCTTGCAAGAGCGCACGCTGAGTGTTTCTTTTCTCTCTCTCCAGGTAGCAGCCATTTCACGCCCTAATAAAGATAATAAAATGTATCGCTTGACCGATCCGAATTCTTATTCGGGGCTGGGGAACGTTGGTTCAGCTCTAACTTGTGGCAACAGTCATGAGTATGAGAATGGGAAAGGGGATTGTATGGATTTCCAGGATACCCAGTTGAAGAAGAAGCATGGTTTTGCATCTACTTCAGGTGTTCTTGTAATTGAGAACTGTTTTACGGTCAGCCCTACATCCTGGGTACTTGATACCGAATCAAGATCTCATATCTGTAATTTATTGCAGGGACTGAGAAAAAGTAGGAAAGTTGCACCGGGTGATATGTCGCTCAGAGTAGCGAACGGAGCACAAGTTAATGCGGCAGCCGTCGGTGAATATCACCTAGTATTGCCAAATGGCAAGACTATGATTTTGAACGATTGCTACTATGTACCCTCCATGGTTTGCAACATCATATCAGTTTCTTTACTCAATAAAGATGGATATAACTTTGTTCTTGACAAGAATATCATGAACATTTACCTTCATAAGGTACTGGTTGCAGAGGGTACACTGTGTAATGGTATCTACGTTCTAAATCAGAATACAGTTCTCAATATACAAAACACACGCAAGAGGAAAAATTCAGATACGAATGAATCCTACTTGTGGCATTGTAGACTTGGTCATATCGGAGAGAAAAGACTGAGTAAGTTGCATAAAATGGACTCTTGAATACGTTCGAGTTTTCATCCTATGAAACTTGTCAGTCTTGTCTCAAAGGGAAGATGACCAAATCTCCGTTCACCGGACATGGAGAGAGGGCAGCAGAGCTCTTGGGACTCATACACAGTGATGTATGTGGTCCGATGTCTATACATGCAAGGGGTGGGTTCTCGTACTTCATCACATTCACTGACGATCTCTCTAGATTCGGATATGTGTATCTTATGAAACACAAATCTGAAGCTTTTGAGAAATTCAAGGAATTCAGAAAGGAATTAGAGAACCAGATTGGCAAAAGTATCAAGATCCTCCGGTCTGATAGAGGAGGGGAGTACTTAAGCACGGAATTCCTAGATTACTTAAAAGAGAATGGTATTCTCTCTCAGCTTACTCCTCCTTATACACCACAGCACAACGGTGTATCGGAGCGGAGGAATCGTACCCTATTGGATATGGTTCGCTCCATGATGAGTAGTGCTGAGTTGCCTCTTTCATTTTGGGGACATGCGCTTCAGACAGCGGCATACCTATTGAATTACGTTCCATCCAAATCAGTGCCTAAGACTCCATATGAAATATGGAGTGGAAGAAATCCGTATCTTAAGTGATTTAAGATATGGGGTTGTCCGGCCTATGTGAAAACACAGAAACCGGACAAGCTAGAGGCACGGTCAGTTCTGTGTAAATTTATGGGATATCCTAAAGACTCACTAGGATATCTGTTCTACCACACTGAGGAACAGAAGGTGTTTGTATCTCGCCACGCTACCTTTTTAGAAAGGGAGTTTCTTGCAAAAGAAACTAGTGGGAGTTCGGTAGAACTGGAAGAAATTCAGCGACCACAAAATGTAACTGAAAATTTGGAGGAACCACTGAATTCAATAACCCCAAACAAACCTCAGCCACTCCGCAGATCTGGTAGGATTTCTCATCCGCCCGAGAGATACCACGGTTTTCTCATAGACGGGGATCGAGAGGATTGCATCTTGGAAGAAGATGACCCTACCAGTTTCAGGCAGGCCATTATCAGTAGGGACTCTGATAAGTGGCAGGAAGCAATGCAATCCGAAACGGAGTCCATGTACGCCAATAAAGTGTGGACCTTGGATATTGCTCCACCTGGGGTAAAACCCGTTGGATGCAAATGGATCTACAAAAGGAAACTTGGTGTAGATGGGCAGGTGGAAACCTATAAGGCTAGACTCGTTGCAAAAGGTTTTCGTCAAAGACCTGGTTTGGACTATGACGAAACTTTTTCTCCGGTGGCTATGCTCAAATCCATTCGGATCCTACTTTCCATTGCTGCCTTCCATGACTATGAAATCTGGCAGATGGATGTTAAAACGGCTTTCCTAAACGGTTGTTTGGAAGAGTGCGTTTACATGGATCAGTCAGAAGGTTTCGTAGACAGTGGGAGCAGCGGGAAGGTGTGCAAGTTGCTTAAATCCATTTATGGATTAAAGAAGGCATCGCGGAGCCGGAACATCTGTTTTGATGAGGCAATCAAGGAATTTGATTTCATCAAGAACGAAGATGAACCCTGTGTCTATAAGAAGATTGTAGGACGAACTGTCGTATTCCTAGTCTTGTACGTGGACGACATTCTTTTGATAGAAAATGACATTCCTATGCTACAATCGGTCAAGCTATTTTTGTCACAACGGTTCTCCATGAAGGACCTGGGTGATGCCTCGTACATTCTGGGGATCAAGATCTATAGAGATAGATCCAAGAGACTACTGGGACTTTCGCAGTCCAGGTACATAGAGACCGTACTAAAGAGATTTAGTATGGAGGATTCCAAGCGCGGTAACATACCCGCATTGCACGGAATTACCCTCTCCAAGAAAATGTCTCCTAAGACTGACGAGGAGAGGGTTCGCATGAGCACTATACCCTACGCTTCGGC
Organism: Agapanthus africanus; assembly: GCA_030015575.1. Lineage (NCBI taxonomy): Eukaryota > Viridiplantae > Streptophyta > Magnoliopsida > Asparagales > Amaryllidaceae > Agapanthus > Agapanthus africanus. The sequence continues at coordinate 931,694,153 of CM057337.1, read as the reverse complement.
GGTAGGATCTATAATGTATGCGATGCTATGTACAAGACCAGATTTAGCTTACGCGCTGAGCACGGTAAGCCAGTATCAGTCAGACCCAGGTGAGGACCACTGGACAGCAGTGAAGAACATTCTCAAGTACCTGAGAAGGACTAAGGAGATGTTCCTGGTTTACGGTAATGGAGACCTTAGGGTCGAGTCCTTTACCGATTCAAGCTTCCAGAGTGACAAAGATGACAGCAAGTCTGTCTCGGGTTTTGTGTTTACCCTCAACGGAGGGGCGGTATGTTGGAGGAGTTCCAAACAGGATACCGTCGCAGACTCGACGATGGAGGCTGAATACATTGCTGCAAGCGATGCCGCAAAAGAGGCGGTCTGGATGAAGAAGTTCATTAGTGAACTTCAGGTGGTTCCGTCCATTGTTGACCCAATACCTTTGTATTGCGATAACAATTGGGCTATAGCTTTAGCGAAGGAACCAAGGTCCCATCAGAAATCCAGGCACATCTTAAGGCGGTATCACCTGATCAGGGAGATCATTGATCGCCAGGAGATCGAGGTGCGGAGAGTGGACACAAAAGACAACACGGCGGATCCATTCACGAAGGCCTTACCCCAGACTCAGTTCGAGCGGCTGATCGAGATGATAGGTCTTCGATACGCCAGTACATGGCCTTAGTGCAAGTGGGAGATTGTTAGTGTATATGCCCTAGAGGCCATTACTGTATCATACTAGTTTGTATATTACTTGATGGAAGCTTGGGATATTCACAATTGTATAGACAATCTTGCTCAATATAGTAGTATGCTACTTGATTTGTCTCTGCTTTAATGTGTACATATGTGTTTCTTTATTGTATCACCTATACACATTAGTAGAGCCCTTAGGATCTTTGCTTGATTACCGGCGTTGTGATGGCGATCACACTCGTGGGGGCTGGGTAATCCACAAGCACATCCTTATACACGTCCCTAGTCGTGGGATTATCGAGACAGGGCATCGATACTCCAGAGTAGACTAGCGTATGCGCTTCTCATCCCAGCACGGGAGACGGTCTGTCCCACAGCCGTCAGTATGTCGTACTTGAGATAGTATGCGGGTGCTCGTTAGGTTACGAGTACACTGGACAGGACTCGTCGGGAACTGATGGTTGGTATTATACCTATCGTCAGTTATCAGTTCCCAGGTGACATAAGTACAGCTTAGTCCGCTGACTTGACACTGTCACTTCGCCTCGAGTGTGTTCCCACTGTTCTTTGATTACTACCCTACCACGGCTCTACTGAGTCGTGCAAACAGGTAGTAGTTGGGTGCAGTCCCGAAGCACTTGGAGGCAGTGACGGTTAGACAGGATTCGTCTCTCCCGGTATTGGGGGTTGACATCGCGCTGTGTCTAGGAGAGCCATTACACGAGTAGTCCCTGGCCATGACAAGTGAGATATACTGGTAGGTTTCCAGTGTTATCTCAGGGTGTTCTGGGCTTCACTCCGACACGACTTGTACCGCTATTAGGGAACTGACGTTTACCGCCCCCCTAGGCCCGCCATGCGATGTATCAGACGAACAGACCGGACTGTACGGAGATTGTCACATACAGGCTCAGTAGGAGTTCGGATGGGTTTACCTCATCGGCCTTCTTATCGACATCTACCTGGGGACTGTTACGTACAGCTAGTGCCGCTTGCGGTCTGTGGTTAAACCCACTTCCAGCGTAGTGTTGAGTCTTTAGAGTCCCACACAGAGAGTTTCCCTGCACTGAGCGAAACGTGTAGAGGCCGTATGGTTTTACGGCAGGGCTGCGATCACTTACGTATACTTGTATGCGTGTGGTGTTCGGGCAGGCAATACTAGTGGGCTTTGGTTTAAGCCGGATCCTAGTATTGCACGGATGGATTTGTTTTGTCTTCTGTGCATCCGCATTCTACGGAATACGGATGCAGGTGTGTATGCACAGTATTCCGGAGTGATGAAGGAGGAGGTGCCTCGTTAGGGTTTTGGCAGTTGGTTCGGCCAAAACCGTTATGTGGCAGGCTCATTAGGGTTTTGACAGTTGATTCGGTCAAAACCATTTTGAGGCGGACTCATTAGGGTTTTGACAGTTCGTTTGGTCAAAACCGTTATGAGCCGCGGACATCATTTACTGATCCTTTTAGTGATAATTTTATGATGGCTAATTGCATTGACCATTTGACCCCGTTGACCTCTCTTGACTTTGTTGACCGGTTGACCGTGTTGACCATTGACTTTCAAGAGGGATCTACACTCTTCTTTTCTTTTTCTTTTTCTTTTGGATTATGATAATGGTCATTTCAAAGTAGCCATCAACTTTATCTTGATGGGATTAGTAATGATGTTGTTTTTGCATTATTGCAACCATGGTTACTTTTCTTTGTATCACATTTTTCTTTCTCATTCTCTCTCTCTGGAAATGAGAAGCTCCATGGTTGTTAGCTAGCTCCTCCTTCTTCCTCCTCTTGATTCATCTTTTGATCTCATGTGTTGAGAGACAAAGATCCCACAAAGACAAAACCATTCATCTACCACTTCTACACAACCTAGGGCTTCTAGATTAGCAATCTCTTTGCCCTAGTTACCTCGGCTCGAGGTGGAGCTCGGTGTACATCTCTCGGGTGGATCGTCTTCGACTCAAGGAGGCCGCGAGGTGACCGAAGTCCGGATCAACCATCGGAGCAAGCAAAGAGAAGAACAACAAGAAGAGAAGGAGTTCAAGTTGAGGTATAACCCCTAACCGAGTAGATAAATCTCTAGTTAGGATGCTAGTGTATTGTTTAGCAAAGATCCGGCTTTTATGGTCCATGTTACCAAGTTTAGAAAAAAATTTGTTTTACCGTTTCCGCAACCCCGAAAGTACCGGGAGAGGTAACGTGGACCTAACATAGCTGTCTATTAAGTTTATCCGGCGAGTATCCGCGTACGCTACGTGATTGCGACGGACTTTTGATCGCATCAAAATTCCGTAGCAACCGATCAAGTGAGACTAAACTGCTATATTTATAACATTCATTCAGTTATCTCATAACTATATGTGGATTCCAAATATTGTATCACCTTCCAGATAAACAGAAAATATTAAACTTTCCGATCGAACAGTCAAACACCCAAGTTTTCCCGAAACAGCTCAACACAAAAAATAAGTTTAAGAACATTCACTTCGTGCCACAGTTCCAACGGTCCAGCCGTAGAAGGGTCAAGCCAACGCCTTACATGTGGCACGCCGTACTGCCCCAAATCCTAATGTTCAAAGGGCAGTTCAAGACGGTCACATAATCGAGTTAAGGTTTGTTGTCTTCTAGAGGGTCCATCGCGTTACTTGCACTACTTAGAACATTTTCAAACTAAGGAAAAATCCAACACTTGGAAATTTTCCGGTAGGGGAAAAATTGGGTATTTATATCCGGTCGAACTTTTTAACATATTCTTAAATTATCCGGAAAACACATAGACGAAGTTAAATAAACCGATAGAATCATCGAATCCCCAATACAACCCAGAAAACTCAACTCTTGAGTAGAAGTTAAAAATTCCCAGAAAATACAGCACTAAAATATAGGAATTACTGTGCAATTTTCAAAACCTGATGTGACTACTTGGCCGCGGAACCGCCGCACGAGCCATGCTCGTGCCGCGGTTCCCCCGCGCCTTAGTTGAATTAGCCACTCGAATTTCACAGTAACTCCTAGAAACGCCTGCTGATTTTTCTGCATATTTTTAATTAGGAAAAATGCACAGTTTTGAAAAAAAGTACAGAGAATGGCATCGAATAGGGTTTCGGGGTTCGATCGGATTTCTAACATCGTCTACGCATCGTCTAAGGCTCTAGCTAGGCTCTGATACCACTGTAGGGTTCCTAGGTACACTAAGGAGGTTCCACAAGGCATCAACCATGCTGAATTCAAAAATTTCCGGTACCGAGAAACCCTAATGCGATCGTTGACTAGAGTTTAAGGCGAAACATGCAACTAGTTAACAACTTAACTAAGAGTGAACGGAAATACAACCTTTGTAGATCCGGTCCTCCACCTCCATAGCTCCGTGATGAAGTCCCTCCGCTGCGATCATCGGATCCCGGACTCTAGCGATAGTTTCGTCGAAGAAATGATCGGGCTAGGTCGTCGACTTCGATGCCGAAGATGATCTACGTCGAGGCAACTCAAGATCAAGCTCCAATTTCACCAAGTCATGAAAATTGTGAAGAAAACACCCTATACAACATGGCAAGTGGTAGAGGATGAAGAAATAGGAAGTGGGTTCACTTTGGATTTGGATTTCTCACTTGAAATCATCACTTGACATTTTTGTAGAAAGCTTTTCTTTCTTCATGTTCAAGAAGAAGAAGAGAACGAAAAAGAATTATGAATTAATTCCAAAAAGAAAAATGAAGTGATGGTTATCATAATGCAACCATGGGTGAGGCTAACTCATGTAGAGAATGAACTAGGATTTAGGTAAATGGTTAGGGTTAAGGAAAGAAACAAAATGGTCAAGCTTTCTCAAAGCTTCATGAAGCTTTAACAAAATCCAAACAAAGCCACCATTTTATTTCTAGCCAAAATAAATAGATAAATAAATGAATAAATAAATAATTCAATTGAAACCTTAACCATTTACTAAACATGGTTTAAATCAAGCATACACCCAAGTTTGCATGTATCATCAAACATGATACAATCAAGTGCACAAAAATATATCACATATATAACTTGTGCACATCAAGTGAGAAAGTTAATCTTAAGTGAACAAATACTAGTTAATGTAAAGTAATATATCAAATATATAATTATACATTAAATCATTAAATCAACACTTGATTTAACGATCCGGTCATATCGCATATGACCGACTAATATCAAGTGTATCAATGTATCGAATCAATACTTAATTCGGTAACCCGGCTATATCACATATAACCTGCCGATGATACAAATCGCGAGAATAGAATCCAGTATCACATACTGGTATTATTCTCGGTCCCGCACATATCTCATATGCGCTCCTATTTCGTTTCGCTTGAGCCAGGAAACCTCTGTGTAGGACTCTAAAGACTCGTCAATACGCCGGCAGCAGGTGATGATCATATCAAACACCCACAAGCTGCAAGCGGTCTGCTAAATGTAACGGCCACCCGGGTATTGAGCGATCAGAAGATTGACGAGAAAGCCCGCTCATACTCCTGTGAATCCAACCAGTAACACTTACCGTACAGTCCGGTCTCATCGTTTGATATGTCGCATATCTCGCCTAGGGGTGGTAAACGTCAGACCCCAATAGCTCGATAAGTCGTGTCGATATGAGGTCTATAACAGTTTGAGAAACTACAGGTAACACTTACCAGTAAATCTCAGCAACCCTGGCCAGAGATTTCCGGTTATAGACAATCGAACACAGAGCAATATCAACTCCCTATACCGGGAGAGACGAATCCCCTCCTATCGCTCATTGCCTCCATGTGATTCGGGACTGTACCCAAAAACCACCGTTTTGCACGCCCTCTTGGACGTGGTAAGGTGGAAATCAAAGCACAGTGGGAATCACACAAGACTCTATGACGATCTCGGATCAACAGACTACTCTGTACCAGTGTCACCAGAGAACTGCCATCTGACGTAAGGTATAATACCATCTGGGAGTTCTCGGCGAGTCCGTCCAGTGTACCCAGTCTCCACTGAGCACCCGTATATCATCTCTGATGTCAAACACCAATGGATATGGGATCATCCATCGCCCATCTGTATGGGTCGAGAAGGTATACGCTAGTCTACTCTGGTATATCGATGCCCCGTCTCGATATACCCACGACTAGGGACCTTGAAGGATGTACTTATGGACTACCATGTCCCCACTAGTATGATCCGCATCATAGTCCAGGTAGTCAAGTACACATCCTAAGGGCTTTACCAACATGTAACAGAGAGACAATCAGTGTACATGTTAAGGTAAAGAGCAACCAGATAGCATACTATCTTGTCGAGCAAGAAAGTCCTCCCTATATATGTCCACGCATCCACTACAATATACATCCTATGTATAGTAATGGCCTCTAGGGCATACATATAACTAACAAACCGCCAGCAGTATGTACACATTCCCAAAGGAGTTGGGAAAGGGACCCATAAAATCAATGCCCCAAACATCGAAAATTTCAACAACCAAGATGGGTTGCTGAGGCATTTCATTTCTCCGGGAGATTCTACCCGTGTACTGGCATTGTGTACAGGTTTTGCAATAGTCAAATGCGTCCTTGAATAAGGTCGGCCAATAAAATCCACATTGCAAAACCTTTTCCGCCGTCTTTTTAGGACCGAAGTGACCCCCACAGGCCTGATCATGACAAAAAGAAAGAACACTCTTGAACTCTTCTTTCGGGACACACCGGCGAATGATCTGATCAGGACAATACTTAAACAAATATGGATCATCCCAGTAAAAGTGTTTTACTTGGGATAAAAAACGGTATTTGTCCTGTTTTGACCAATCGCTGGGTATCAGTCCCGTGACAAGATAGTTCACAATATCCATGAACCATGGTTCAGTGGATACGTTCAAGAGTTGTTCGTCGGGAAATGAATCATTGATCGGCAGGGTCACAGGGGAAGAAGAGATGCGTGAAAGATGGTCGGCTACTACGTTTTCACATCCTTTCTTATCTTTGATAACAAGATCAAATTCTTGTAACAGAAGGATCCAACGTATTAGCCGACCTTTTGCATCTTTCTTCGCCAGAAGATGTTTCAAGGCGGAATGGTCTGTGTACACAATTATTGGAGAGCCGATTAAGTAAGGCCTGAATTTTTCCAATGCAAATACAACTGCCAAAAGCTCTTTTTCAGTAGTTGTATAATTGATTTGCGCATCATTCAGGGTCTTAGCCGCATAATAAATCACGTGTGGTATCTTTTCAATGTGCTGTCCTAAGACTGCACCAACTGCAAAATCAGATGCATCACACATCAGCTCAAAGGGGTAGTCCCAATTTGGAGACGATAGAACGGGGGCTGAAGTGAGGGAGTGTTTAAGTGAGTCGAAAGCTGCCTCACAGTCCGAGTCAAAGTGGAAGGTCGTATTCTTGGCCAGGAGAAGAGTTAAAGGTCTAGCAATTTTGCTAAAGTCCTTAATGAATCTTCTATAAAAGCCCACATGGCCAAGGAAAGATCGAATATCTTTGACGCTTTTAGGATGAGGGAGGTTTTGAATGACATCTATCTTAGCTCTGTCAACCTCAATGCCTTTCCGTGAAATAACATGTCCAAGTACAATTCCTTCTTGGACCATGAAATGGCATTTTTCCCAGTTCAAAGTTAAGTTCTTCTCTTTGCAATGAGTAAGAACTGCGTCAAGATTCGATAGGCGGTCGGAAAAAGAGTCTCCGAAAATCGAGAAATCATCCATAAAGATCTCCAGAAAATTCTCTACCATGTCAGAGAATATCCCCATCATACACCGCTGAAAGGTAGCGGGAGCATTGCACAACCCAAAGGGCATGCATCTATAAGCAAAGGTACCAAAAGGACAAGTAAAAGTGGTTTTATCTTGATCCTTTTTGGCTATGGGGACCTGATTATAGCCAGAATATCCGTCCATAAAGCAATAATACGCACGTCCAGCTAAGCGTTCCAGCATCTGATCAATGAAAGGTAGAGGAAAGTGGTCTTTCCTCATGGCGGCATTGAGTTTTCTGTAATCAATACATACACGCCACCCAGTTTGGACGCGTGTCTGAATCAACTCATTTGCCTCATTGGTAACAACAGTGATGCCAGATTTCTTAGGGACGACATGTATAGGACTCACCCATTGGCTATCGGAGATTGGGTATATGATACCACTATCAAGACATTTGACGATCTCTTTCATCACCGCTTCCTTCATGACGGGGTTCAACCATCTCTGTGGTTCTCGGGTTGGTCTGGCATCATCCATCAAGTGTATATGATGTTCGACAATCAAGGGACTAATCCCTTTGATGTCCGCCATGGTCCAACCAAACGCCTCCTTATTAGATCTCAATACCGATAAGAGTGCATTCTCTTGCTCTGATGCAAGAGAAGCGGAAATGATAACCGGTAAAGATTCATTCTCACCTAAATATGCATATTTAAGATGAGAAGGTAAAATTTTGAGATCTAATTCTGGCGGAGAAATGATAGAAGGTAGGATCATCGAATGATTTTCGGAGTCACAAAGAAACTCATAGCCTGTAAAAGATACAGACTCGGATGGTGATGAGTCAGGAGTGGCAGACTCAAGCGTGGAAATGGTGTCCTCACTAAGATCATGTGTCAGGTCAAACAGTGATGTGGTAGTGTCGTCGAGATCTGTAAAGCAAAGTTCCTCAACTCCGCAACTTTCGGGAGCAATCTCGTGGACAGAGCACACATCAAGGATATGAGCAGAGGGTTCTGATGGCTGACTTCCAATTTTGTAGATGTTTAGTTCAATGGTCATATTTCCAAATGATAAGTTCATTGAACCATTTCTACAGTTGATGACAGCATTGGAAGTGGCAAGGAATGGTCGACCCAGAATCACCGGAATTTGGCTCCGGGAGTTTGCTACAGGCTGTGTATCGAGAACAATGAAGTCTACAGGGAATACAAATTCCCCGACCTTTATCAACACATCCTCTAGTTCACCCCTAGATTTGGTGATAGATCGATCTGCCATTTGGAGAGTGCAGTGAGCAGGTTTCAACTCTCCAATCCCTAGTTGCTCATATACAGAATATGGAAGTAGTTTAACATTTGCGCCAAGGTCTAAAAGAGCATGGTTGATGTTTTTACCCCCAATAGAAATCGATATCGTAGGACATCCTGAGTCCTTACGTTTCTTTGGTAGCTGAGGGATAAAAGCAGTGCTAATGTTGTTGGACATGAAAACCTTCTTCGGCACTTGAGTCTTCCTCTTCCTAGTGCACAAGTCCTTAAGAATTTTCGCATAAGCGGGGACTTGTTGAATCGCATCTAGGAGAGGGATGTTGATGTTAACCTGTTTGAACATTTCCATAATTTTCTCCATATGAGGACTCGATTTGTTAGCCCTTAACCGGTTCGGGTAAGGTGCTTTAGCAATGAGCGCTGGGTCCATCATAGGAGAAGGAAGAGGGGGTAGACGAGATCCCAAAAGAGGAGTGGGGATCGTCTGTGAAGAGCTAGAAGAGGTGGGCTGAGGTGTCGAGCCTAGAGGGAAATGGAGAATAGGCTCGCGAGAAGGCGGTGGGGTAGGGAACAAGAATCAGACGTAGAAGTGTGTGTGTGAGGGAAGGTCTCAACCGGGGCGTTGATAGGATTTTCTGGATCATCAACTTCTTCCCCAACATGGTTATCCAGCACTCTTCCTGATCTCAACGTTGTGACGGCATTTACATTGTAATGCCCAGGATTCGGTAGGGGTTGAGACGGAAGTTTCCCTTTTTCTCTCGCACTCATTTCGGCCTTAAGTCGTGCAATCTCAGCTTCCATCATTTTGATACTCTCAGCTTGGGACGCTGAGTTTTTCTTTATCTCACCGACGGAAGACCTAACCTCAGCCGACATTTCCGTGAAATTTGACAAGAGTGATTTCATGATTTGAGCGAATTGAAAGAACTCGTCAGAACAGGTCGACTGCATAGGATTAGAAGGTGCAGGAGGGTTGACCTGGTTTTGGAAATTTTGTGACTGGTAGGGGTGCTGGGTGAGTTGAAGTGGTTGCTGTTGTGGTGGAGGGACCCGTTGGAATTGATTAGGGTTTGGAACCGTGTTTTGGGATTGGTTCCAGGCAAAATTCGGGTGATTCTTCCAACCCTGATTGTACGTGGAAGAATATGGATCGTTTCTAGGTCTTTGAAATGCGGCATTGGTATGCTCGAGACCTTGAAACTGAGAGTTTAATGGACATTCTTCCGTTAAGTGAGACGGATCAGAACAGCACCCACAAACAGTTTTGGGGAGCGACATTAGGTTTAGGGAGGCTGCTAAGAATTTGTGTTCCATAGCGTCGAGCTTCTTTTGCATTGCTGCCATCTCAGCTCGAACACCTATGGACACGTCTATTTGGTGTACGCCACCCCTACTCGATGGCTGGGTTCCAGTCTCCCACTGTAGTGACTTTTCAGCGAACTCTTCTAAAAATTTCCATGCTTCCCCATCATCCTTGGTCATAAAGGTGCCTTGACACATGTTTTCAAGGTTTTGTTTAGTGGTAGGGTTACTGCCCTCATATATGATTCGGCAAAGGTCCTATCTCGGGATGCCGTGATATGGGCATTGAACCAAAAGATCCTTGAATCGGTCAAAGTATTTTGAGATTGGTTCAGCCGGAAGCTGGGAGAATTGATATAGTTCGCTACGGATTCGAGCTGTCTTTTACATAGGGTAGAATTTCTTAAGGAATGCCGCAACGAATTCTTCCCAATTCGTGATGGAGTGTGCGGTGGTGTTATACAGCCACTTCTCGGCTGTATCGCACAAAGTAAATGGAAGAAGTCGTAGACGCATGGCATCCACAGAAAGTTGTGATGTACCCATCATTGCGCATACGTTTTCAAATTTGGTGATGAAAACATAAGCGTCCTCAGTCTCGAGTCCATGGAATTTGGGTAGAAGGTTAATGTACTGGGGCTTAATCTCAAAGTTATCTCCATTGGCTGGTGGAATGGATAAGCAGGTCGAGAGAGGACCTCGCAAAGGGTAGCACCTCTCTTGGAGATAGATGCAGGGAGGATTCTGCGCACCAACGGACGGCGGCAGAGCAGCGGTAAAGAGGTTTGATGGAGACGGATCCATCGGTGTGGGTGTGGTGGTGGGTAAAAGAAAGGTAAATGGAGAAATACCGACTTCGGAGTCGATTGAGGGGACGCGGACAAGTCGGGCACTAGAATCCCGTGTCCAGCCTATCTTGCACTAAAAAGGGTTAGTACAAGTGGCAGCGTGATTTATAATTAGGGGAAATGAAGTGAATGCGGTGTTTGTTTTGAAAAATGATACGGATTTTGAAAAGATGATGCAATCACAACAAATGCAACAAGCAACCTTAAAATTTATGGTCACCTAGGTCAAATCTCTAGACCGCTCCTAACTTCTAAAAGACAAGTCGTAGGATAAAATCCTCCACTGCCTCTTTGTTTCTCCTGTGGCCAGGTAAGTGCCAGGTAAGTGGGAAGTTCTCCACTACGTAAGTAGTGGGCCTAATTAAGTAACCACTAGCCTTCGACACACTTTCCTTAGACACCACAAAAAGAAACGCGGATAAGCAATGAATTACCCACGGCCTTCTTCTGTCCTAAATGAGCGCGACGGTCCTTAGAGTCATCTCTAGATATTTTTTAATTAATGAGGGTAATGCGGATGCAGGTTTGTGATTTTTGGGGCTTAGGAAGGGTAATGAACTCCCCACCTAATCTGGATTTGGCCATGCCCCTTAATGTCCGTATTAATTATGCAAACAACCACAAAATCAAAAACAAGCACAATTTATTTTGCTTTTTGCGGCGCTGCGATTTTTGCAAAGAAGCCTGCAACAAATTGTTAATTGGAGCAGATTTTAGGAAGGAGATAAGAAAGATAGAGGTTACCTGCTAACAAGTTTACAGAGAAGCCCTAGAACCGCCGCAATTCCGCCGCGATAGTCGCCTTATGCCGCGGTTCCGCCGCGCCTTGAGCTCCTCTCTGCACAAAATTTCACCAGAGTACTCCTGAACACTTCCTTAGTTCTCTGGAATTCTCCAAATAATTTTCCAATTTCACAGCAAGCTCCAGATCTCCTTGCAATTAACCACAACAAATCGTTTAGTGTTTTGCGCGAGTTTTGATCTTTAAAAATGTAGATGGAATAAACTTTTCAACTCAAATTTCAAAAAATGAACAAATAGCACACGATCCCCGGCAACGGTGCCATTTGATTTGAATGATATTCTTGATGTGTATAGTATGAAAATTGTATAGAAATCACAACCAAAAATATTTTGACCGCAATCAATAACGGTGTCGGATGTAGCACGTTAGTGAGTGCGGATCGCCCACAGGGAAAGTGTAATCCGTTCAATTTTCGAATTAGATGAGTTGAAAATTTAAGGCAAAGAAAAGAAAACAATTCATGATTTGTAATTGAAGATCAAGAAATAAGAAAAATCTAGATCTAAAAGAAGCATTAAAAGCAAGAATTGAAATGTGTGATAATTTCCAACCAACAATCAAGATTAGAAGTATGGCTCGTAGGAGTAGATCGGATCTATAGATGTGATGAGATCTAATGATTACGCATTCTTATCCCTTAACGAATTGATACTAGATCGATGCAAATTCATCGAGGTTTAAGGATCTTGCGAGGAAATTAGGGATTTCGCAACTCATCCTTTGTCCTTTCGATGGATCGCATTCAAATTCTAGTTTCTAGTTAATCAAATGGTCAATAGTTGTTCCCTAGTTTCGAGTGAACACGATCAAGAAAGCATCATCTCGAAACTAGGTCATTAATCATTTGATTCACTAGAATTTCCAAACATTATAGGATTTAAGAATTGTAAAAATATCTAAATTATCATCATCTAAAGATCGTCACAACTCCTACACGAGCGGAGATTACTCAAACATCATGATCACAAACACAATCACAAATTGAGATCTAATCATTATGCTTGAATTAAAAGATAAGCAAGAATATAGAAAATTCACGTTTATTTATCGACAAATTTCATTACAACTCTCTTGAATTTACAAAAGGATGGAACTAGATCGTCGATTTCGGCTTCGCTCGGCACCTTGAGTCGCGGATCGGCGTGGATCTCTTGCTCCGTTGGAATCCGGCGTCGCTTCTAAATGTTGAAGGCTCTCTTGCTTGAATTGCTCTCGGGATCTTGATCTTGATTTTGAATTGGGGTTTGAATTTGAGGCACAAGTTGTGTCACTCAATTTGTGGGTTGAAGATGATGGTGATTCTTGAACAATTTGCACCCTAGATCTAGGCTCCATTTTATAGACCTCCAAATTCTAGATGTAGGATTGAAATTTGAATTCCTTCCACAAGTTTGTTAGCCAATAGATTTAAATTTCCCTCCCAAAGTTTGTTACAAGATCCTTCTAGAAATAGTTTGTTAAGCCGAGCCTTCTAGAAGTGCCACGTGGAGCTTCTGGGGTCTTCTGGAAGCTTTGGCCGTTAGGGGAGACACGTGTAAAAAATCTGGAGCGCTAATCCCATCAAGCCGCCGCTGTTCCGCGGCATAAGCCAGCTACCGCCGCGGAACCGCGACGCTTTGGAGGCTTCAGGACTTGTAATTTCTGCTATGGGCTTGGGCTGATTTATGGGCCTTATTTTGATATGTTGAATTTTATTTAGCCTTCTGTATCGCTACCAGATCTTTAGCCTTTGAGTTGGCGTATCTTTTATCTGCACTGTTTTCTCAATTTTGGGCTTTGCTTCTGGAATTTCCTGCATTAGACCCCAGACAAGAGTTGCGCAATACAAGGATGATGCGATGCCATGAAACACAGTTAATTTCCCTTAAAGTGCCGGTTTAAAAATCTAACACATGCAATCTGGTATTTCAGAGATGATTTGGTAATATGTGCAATTATGAATACTGAACACTTCTATATGAGCTCAAATGGTAGGGAAATTACCGTGTTAAAAATGCAGTATTTTCGACTGATCAAGGTCATCCCGAAGAAGACAGCTGCTCCCGAAGTCGTTAAGGCGGCTTCTCCTCCCAGAGGGTCGGTCTTCGCGAGACCGACTACCCCCGTTCCCGCTCCTGCTCAGAAGTCTGTTTTTGACCGGATGGATGTAGCTTCTCAACGAACATCAGTCTTCAAGAGGTTGACACCGGCAGCAGCCCCTCACCTGAACAGGGGGCAAGACGAAGCCGTCGCTGAATTAGCCCCAACAGCTCGACACGCTCGACGTCGCCATTGGCGCCGAGTAAGGGAGGCCGGGGGAAACTCTCCCTCAGGGCTAACTCCACCGGCTCCAGCAGTGGAAGTCAACACTGCTGTTCCAACTGGGAACAGCTTCGAGCTGCTAAACAGGGTACACAGAAATTCGCCAACTACAGTTCTTAAAAGATCCCCTCCGCTTGCGGAGAATGTTATAGAAACAAAGCCGGAGCAGCCTCCTCAACGGCTGTCCTCCAAAATTTATAAACTTTGGTGGAAGGTTCAAGACTCGGTAATTGACCAAGATCACTCTCGTCAACAGAAAAGGGCGAAAGTGCAGGAAGAAAAGAACCGTCGTGTCAAACAACAGAGGACGACAGCCACTTGGGTGCCTGCTGCAACGGCTCCCTCCACGTCGACTACTCAGAAGAGAAGAAGGCCGGATAGAGTCCCTACTCCTGCAGCAAATGTCAAGGACAATAAGCCTAAACGCCCTAAGTCTGGTGGCATAATGGTGCATACGGTATACATGGCGTCGGGAAAGGAGGACAGCCGTACATCCACGGGTCATAGACCGCTTACACGGTCAGTGACCAAAGCTCAGGAACAACAGCAGAAGCTCCAGGAAATGATGAACACGATGGCCGCACTCACTGGGCAGAAAGAAAGCCCCGAGGCGTCATCTTATCAACGCCAGGAGCAAGAAACTGACGCTGAATTCCTTCGCAGGATATTGGAGAAGAAGGATAAAGAGGCTGCCGAACAAGCAGCCAATATACAATGAATGGCCCTCCTGTTCCAGGACATGGTGGGAATGATGATACAACAAGATTCTCCTGCTGAAGATCCTCCAATTGTTCTTGAAGACGACAGGGGAGAAACGTCAAATCCTCCACCCGCTCTATCAACAGCCAAGGAGGAGACAATCTCCAAAGCTGACCTAGACGAATATATAGCTCAGCAGATACGGGTTCGCCAGGCGACTGAGGCAGCTGGTCAAGTTCTCAGAACAGGGCGACCATATCCGAGCTGGTATGATCAGATCAAGTACCCGCCGGGCTATACAATACCGAAATTTCATGTCTATAAGGGAACGGGCAATCCCCACCAGCATGTTGCCCAGTTCAGGGCGCTTTGCGGCAACACCGGCGGTGATGATAAATTGTTGCTTCGCCAGTTCGTCGGTAGCTTGTCAGAAACGGCGTTCGAGTGGTACTCTGAGCTCCCAAACGACTATATTAAAACATTTGCGGAAATGGAGTTGCTATTCACTCAGCGATCCGCGAGCGCCAGCGAACGTACCCGATAACGGCATTGATTAATGCCAGGGTGAAACCAGGCGAGACGTGGGTCCAGTACGCTATACGCTGGCGAAACTTGTGGTCGAAATGCGAACAACGCATTGAGGAAGCACCCGCGGTAGGCATGTTCGTGGGTACCCTGGATCCCCATGCAACTATCTCACAATTCATGATGTTCTTCAAGCCGACCACGTTCCAGGCTTTGATCGACAAGTTGGCCCAGATGGACCAGATGGGTCACAGACCGTCTCCCCCGAAGCCAGAACCTCGGAATGACAAGGGTAAAGGGAAGGCAACCTTCGTTGCGAACGCTCAGCAGCAACCCAGTGCCCCAAAGCTGGCGGATCAATTGGAAGAAAGACGACGGTATTATAATGAGAAAATGAAGCGCCCCTACTCATTCCCGCGGGATAAGACGAAGAGGCTATTCGAGCTGGCGGTACGCAACAGGCTTATCAACTTGCCAAATCCAAGGTGACCGCCGCAACCCAGTGAGGTGAATAACCCCAACTACTGCCCTTACCATCAAACGGTAAACCATCCGATTGAGGATTGCTTCTTCTTCAAAGGATGGATTGAAGATCAATACCTACAGGGCAAGTTTGCGCTGTCCGAGAAATGGAAGGTAATCCTGCAACAACCTCACATTGCCAAGAAGACGGACACACCGGGGGCAACTTGTTCTTTCATTGAAGAAGCTCCATGGGAAATCATGCTTTCAGCAAAAACCAAGAAGATGCTAAACGATCTTAAAACATGCCCGGCGATCAGGTGGAAGAACCCGCTGGAGCCCCAGATCATTGAAGGGATGCTGAAGCCGCGCCCAACTCCGAAGATCAGTAGTGAGGTCCCGAGCACTCACAACCAGCCGTCGAAATCTTCAAAGAAGAAGAAGAAGAAATCTAAGAAGCCTATGAAGCCTGGTGACAAGCACACGGACTTACATAAGCAAATCGACGCGCTGGAAGAGTACAATCAAAAGGCACGGACTCCCATCACACTCCAAGAGTTTCTCAACCATGTCTTTCAAGAGGAAGATGAGGGGGAGAGTTCGTCGGATGAATCCGAGGGATATGTGGCGAGTTGTCATGTGATCTCCCACTCGTTTACGGATGATGAAACAACCCCTGGCACTGAGAAACTGGGGGCAGAGCCTGAGCCAAAGCTTGTATGGCCGACAGACGAAATGATTGACGCCTTTCTAGACGAGATTCGTTTGAAAAGTAAAGCCGACCGAGAGCGTGAGACGGCCGCATCAGAAGGAGCCAAACGCAAGCGACTAAACGAAAAAGTCGAAGCACTCCCGCCAGATCAAAAGACATCCGATGTGGATAAAAACATATTCAAGACGAGGAAAAGGTTTGCCAAAGCCATGTCAATGGGAATGAAACTACCACCCTTAGAAGAAAACACGCTTAATAGGGCGGAAAGACACCCTAATTATTGCTCATACCATCGGAAGATTTCACACCCTATCGAGGAGTGCGACGCCTTTAAGATATGGTGGCAGGGGTATGTTACTCACCAACAACATTTTAAGCGAATGAAACGCAGAACTCGTCGGGAGCAGAGAGATACAACCAATAGGCATAAAAGAACTACCGGTAGCTGTTAAACGGTCAACGCCGGGGGATCTCAAGTACTCATATTCAGGAGCGATTCTGACGAGGAGATGGCTTTTAGCCCCCTCTTTAAAGAGTCCACCTCGGGAAAAGAGGAAGAACCAGAAGCCTGCGAAACATTCAGCTGCGCAATCGCACGCTTCCGGAAAAGAGTCTCGGACCCGTAACTAGAAAAGATAAGGGAAAAGAAAAGGTCGCTGAGGATATCACCTTAGATGACCAAGTTATAAAAGAGCTAACTGCCAAGGACCCGCATAAGAAGAGTAGGGTGGACTACAACATCCTAGCGCACCTGAGGAAGCTACCCTCGCAGCTCAGCATTGTAGACGCCCTCCTGTTATCAAAGGAAGCAAGAGATTCATTAATCAAGGCGCTATAAGAGCCCGAACAATTCCAAGCCTTTCTCGCCGAAGAAAGGATGAAGGATGAACTGGAAGAAGTGCACACGGCCGATATCACGTTCGGTGATGAAGACCTTCTCCTTGGGACGTGCGACCACAACCGCCCCTAAACGTCTCTGGATATTGCCACGATATAAAGATAGGCAAAATCTTGGTTGACAATGGGTATTCCGTTAATCTCCTCAACGTGCGGGTGTTGAAGGAAATCTGCATGAGCGTTCAGCACCTCGCTCGTGACAAAATTACCATCTCCGGGTTCGACTCCCAATTATCAAGAACTCTTGGGTCTGTGATACTGACGCTACGCTTTGGGCTGCTCGTCACGGACATTAAGCTCCACGTCATAAACGCCAAGACTTGCTACAATGCTCTGCTCGGCCGTCCTTGGTTACACGAGTACAATATCATCCCTTCTACACAACATCAGTGTATGAAGTATTTTAAGGATGGTCTCGAGTATACCGTAACGGGGGAGCTGAACCCGTTCTCCGTAAACGAAGTCCGCAAATACGAAGATGCAAAGTACTTTTTGCCAGATTTCGAGGATACAGAGAGGTGTCGAAAACCGGAGAACAAAGCTGCCGCCACCATTCCTGTTTTCAGGAGTGATACCGAAGAAGAAGAAGAGATATTTTACGCTGGGCCGTCTCGACGCAACAACCCGGGACCGTCCGCCCCCATAATAATCTTCGGAAGCGATTCGGAAGATGAGGTTAACGCTGTGTTCTCCAGTTGGCCGTCAGTACAAGAATTCCCTGGCGATGATCAGAGTTTGCAGATTACCATGGTTCCGCAGGAGCACTACAAAGATCTTGACGCACTTGAAACTTACGATGTGCAAGACCTGCAGACATTTTACGTCCCTCCTAGGAGAAAAGGTGAAAAGGCGATCCTGTTCTATCGATCCTCGGAAACAAGAGAAGAGAAAGAAATATAGCACAGCGCGGATTCTACACTTGACAGGCTCCAACCCATCCGTTTGCCCAAATATTACACAAACGGACTAAAAAGGTTATTGAAGAGCCAAAGGGTACCCTTAAAACAAACTATTCGACAAACTCGATTCTGTAACAGGATCTGGGATGTCCCGGGGACTCAGCGCAAGTTGCCCAACGGGAAAATGGAAACGCTTGGGCTTGGATATGTAAGAGCTGGGAAACGGGAACGAGTCCACGGTAGCTACGCCGTATATAACTTCGATGAAGAAGAGGACGCCCTGTCGGAAAACGCCAACCCCCTATCAAAACTGGATTCCGCGATCAAAGTGTCGAGTCCGTCATTTGAAGAGGGAATGGATAAGCTTATCAGGAGAGTGGGTCAAAAAGCTCGGGACGACCATAACCGCGAAATGGCCATCTACGAGAAAGCCAGGACGCAACGTCTTCTTCAACAGGCTGCCAAAGACGAAAATACTCCTCCCTGTCAACCTGTTATGCAAAAGGCCCGACGCAGAGGTAGAAACAAGTCAAAGAGCAGAAAAGGCGGTCGACAACGACAACGTAGGATCAAAGAGTCATGTGATCGGGTATTGCGCGGTCCGGATTTGTCCCTTATGGAAAAGATGAGTCGAGCATACTCTTTTCCTCGGGACAAGACGAAGAAGATACTTGACCGAGCTATAAAATACCAGATGCTTACACTGCCGGAGTCCAAGCACCCAGAGCAAGCAGGCGAAGTCTCACACCCAAACTATTTCTCTTATCACCGAGTAATAGGGCATCCTCTCGAAGACTGCTTCACCTTCAAGAATTGGGTCGAAGATCAGTATCAGCTCGGCAAGTTCGCTCTGTCTGACAGCTAGAGGGTAACGCCACCACAGAGGCACGAACCCAAAGCTACGAAAGTAGAACCAGATCCACATCGGTCTTCGAAGCGAGCTCTTACTTGTCACATGATAACAATATCAAAAGAAGAGCCCGAGAATATGGATGACTTTCCCTGGTGCTTCAAAAACAGCGATGACGAGGTAATCTTGAAATTTCTGCCAGCACCGAAAGAACTGGAAGAGGGCATATATACTACTGCAGATAACCTCAGGAAAATTGAGCTGGGAACGACAAACGACCCGCGACCGACATTCGTCAGCGAGTTGCTATCTGAAGAAAGGGTGGCCGCGTTAAAAGATGTGCTTATGCAGCATAGAGATTGCTTCGCATGGAACTATTCCGAAATGCCAGGACTAGATCAAGAAATTGCTGTGCATAAATCGGCAATATCCCCAGACGTCAAGCTAGTCAAACAGGCACCGAGAAGAATGCGGCTCGAGCTTGAGATCAGCATCAACGCCGAAGTTAAGAAGTTGATCGATTCTGGGTTTATTCAGGAGGTTCAGTATCCTGATTGGATCGCCAACATCGTCCCGGTAATGAAGAAAAATAGGACAGTGCACATATGCGTGGACTTTCGGGATCTCAATAAAGCATGCCCGAAGGATGATTTCCCAGTGCCAGTCACCGAATTGATGATAGATAACACGTCCACTCACGAGGTTTTCTCCTTCATGGACGGCTCGTCAGGATATAATCAGATAAAAATGCATCCCGAAGACCAGAAGCACACCGCTTTCCGGACCCCTCTGGGAATATTCTGCCACAAGGTGATGCCCTTCGGTCTAAAGAACGACGGTGCCACTTATCAGAGGGCCATGACGAAGATCTTCGATGACCTTATACATGAAATCGTCGAATGCTATATCGACGACCTCGTCGTGAAAAGCAAATCATACGAGGAACATCTCGAGCATCTGAAGACCGTATTTCAACGCCTTCGGCAATACAACTTGAAGATGAACCCCCTCAAATGCGCGTTCGGGGTGTCCTCAGGCAAATTCCTGGGGTTCATTGTCCGGCACCGAGGCATTGAGATAGATCCGTCGAAGATCAAGGCGATCATGGAAATGCCACCGCCAAGGACTCTCAGACAATTGCGGTCCCTCTAAGGGAAACTCGCGTATATCCGGCGATTTATAGCCAACCTTTCAGGCAAGTGCCGCCCTTACAGTCACCTAATGAAGAAGGGAACCCCGTTCATCTGGGATCACAAATGCCAAGGCGCGCTGGACGAAATTAAACAGTACCTGCAGAACCCGCCAGTGCTGGCTGCTCCGGTCAAGGGAAAACCCCTCATTCTTTATACAACCGCCCTCGAAGGTTCCTTAGGCGCATTATGGGCACAAGAGGACGATCAAGGGAAAGAAAGAGCACTCTACTATTTAAGTTGAGTTCTGCTAGGGGCAGAAAGCAACTACTCCCCTATCGAAAAACATTGCCTGGCGTTAATCTTTGCGATAACAAAGCTCAGGCACTATGCGTTGGCGTATGAAGTCCGTCTCATTTCGAAGGTGGACCCCCTTAAATATTTAATGTCGAAGGCCATATTGACAGGTCGGCTTGCTAAATGGGCCCTGCTCTTGATGGAGTTCTCGATAACCTATCGACCTCTCAAGGCAGTGAAAGGCCAGGTCATCGCCGACTTCCTCGCTGAGCATTCGGTACCTGCTGATTCTCCTTTGAATTGTGAGCTGCCAGATGAACATGCGTTTGACGCGATCGACGGCGGTGATACCCGATGGGAACTTTATTTTGATGGAGCATCTTCCATGAAGAAGCGCAAACAAAGTACGCCCATAATCAAATCGGGGATAAGCCTTATCTTCGTAACTCCACAAGGAGGGATAATGCGCTTCGCTTTCTCCTTAACAGAACCGAGGACGGACAATGAAGCCGAATATGAAGCTTTGATAGCAGGCCTCGAAATCTCCATCGACATGGGAATTGAAAACCTCCTTATATACGGAGATTCCTAATTGGTCGTCAGTCAAGTAAACGGCGATTACCAAACTTGCAAGCCAGAACTGGTAAAGTATGGCGAGAGAGTACAGCAACTACTAACTCAAATCCCCTCGTACACCTTGGAAAGCATACCGCGTGCCGAAAATAGCAAAGCGGATGCATTAGCCAAGCTTGCTAAAGAACTAGCCGACGAGAACCTCGATGACGTAAGAATCGTGGTACAAGGCCGTCGGATCCTTGCTCCGGCAGAAATATCACCGGAATCACCCGAAGAAAGGGGAGCAACTGAGCAGACGGCCCTGCAAATGAATGACCAAGAGAAGGTTGGAGATTGGAGAGAAGCCTTCACAGACTACTTCAAATCCCGTCGAACGCCTGAAGATGCGTTTTCAAGACATCAGCTCATGAAACGAGCTCTGTCTTTCGCCTTCGGCAACGATACTTTGTACAAGAGGTCATTCGATTCTCTGTGGTTGAGATGCCTGGGACCTGAAGAAGCGAAAAGAGTCATTCGAGAAGTCCACGACGGACTCTGCAGTTCTCACCAAGCAGGCCCGAAGATGAAGATTAAACGGATGGGCTACTATTGGCCCACGATGATCCAGGACTGCCTCGAATATGCGAAGCAATGCCACTCGTGCCAGATCCATGGAGACTTCATCCACCAGCATCCAAATCCTCTACATCCAACGGTAGCTAGCTGGCCGTTCGAAATGTGGGGAACTGACATAGTCGGCCCTATCGAACCAGCGTCGTCTAGGGGACATCGTTTCATCCTGGCGACGACTGATTACTTCTCCAAATGGGCAGAAGCAGTACCGCTGAGGGAAGTGAAGACGGAGAATATCCTCCAGTTCTTCAAGACGCACGTCATTTATCGGTTCGGAACTCTGCGACGAATCATCTCCGATAATGGGCCAGCCTACAGAAGCCACAAGATTAGTCGCTTCGCACAACAACACAACATAGACTGGAGATATTCCTCAGTTTACACTCCGCGAGCTAACGGTCTAGCTGAGGCTTTCAACAAAACCTTGACAAAGATCGTGAAGAAGACGGTATCCCAAAACAAAAAGGACTGGCACGGGAGGCTGCAAGAAGCTCTTTGGGCGTATCGGACTACGTTCAAGATAGCTACGAACACAACGCCATACGCGTTGGTATTCGGTACGAAAGAGGTACTCCCCCTCAAGATAGAGCTACCTTCTCTACGAGTGGCAGTCCACTACGAGCTGACGCACGAAGAAAATGCTCACCTTCGGCTTGAGGAGCTTGATGCCCTTGATGAAACCCGACTCATAGCGCAACAAAATCTGGAGGCTTATAAAGCAAAGATGACGTGCTCATATGAAAGATTGACCAGGTCGAGAACATTCCGCCAAGACGAACTCGTGCTAGTGGTCAAAAGACCTATGATCCCCAATCGCGCCAAGCGGGGAAAATTCGAGCCGAACTATGAAGGCCCATATATCATAGACAAGGTCTACCAGGGTGGAGCGTATCTGCTCATGGATATGCACGGTGAGAGACCTTTTAGACCAATAAACGGTCGCTTCCTGAAGAAATACTACGCTTGACGGGCTAAGGCCTAGGTCAATGATAGATGACGACGACTATATCCTCTCGCTATCTTCCTAAGCCCGAACTCTATAAGTAGTAACCGACCTTCTTCAATAATGGACCGAAACGTCCTTAAACTAACGGCGGACCGAAACGTCCTTAAACTAACGGCGGACCGAAACGTCCTTAAACTAACAATGGACCGAAATGTCTTTAAACTAACGACGGACCGAAACGTTCTTAAACTAACAATGGACCACTACGTCCTAAAACAAGCTGTTGACCGAGATGTCGGTAAACTACGGTGGATTGCAGTATCTCAAAGCCGATAAAAAAATAATAAAAATAATAATAATAAAAACGGTATGTCCATAAACAAAATGGGCATGGATGAAAACCAGAAAGGGCTCCGTGAGTAAAAACAGCAGGGCTACCGGCGAGTGTTTGTGAAAACCTGAAAGGGCGCAACCTCGTTAAAAGGCACTTGCAGGGTCCTCACGACCTTGTAAGGAGAAATCACCCGCGTGAGATCCTTACGACTCACAAGGGAGCAACACACTTAGGAGTCCTCACGATTCCTAGGGAGCAATTACACTTGCGAGATCCTCACGACTCGTAAGGAGAACTCTCTTATGGGACCCTCACGGCTCATAAGATTTGAAAGTCTTAAGTCACAGAGACCTAAACCTGTGCTTAAGCAACCCCCACAACCTTCAATTTATGCCCTACAAGCGGCTCAATACTGACCTTTGTATACAATCCACGGGCGCGAATAAATATTTCCCTAACAAAAGTCCCATCCGTGGCTGGGGATATGATCGTATGGCGAACAACCCTTGGAGGTCCTCCCGACTTATAAAGAGAAAACCCTTTTGTAAGATCCTTACGACTTGCAAGAGGACATGCACTTAGGAATCCTCACGATTCCCAAGGAGAAAACACACCTGCAAGATCCTCACAACTTGTAGGGAGAAATACCTTTGTGAGACCCTTACGGCTCATGAAGTCAAAAGCCTTAGTCGACAGGACCCTTAACCCTGTTTACTAAGCCACCTTTGTTCAACATCGACAGAGGCAAATGATGATTCGCTCCTGGCAACATCCCAGTTGTAGCGGTGCTGATGCCAAAATCGGTGTCTAATCCTAAGCTTGCGGCAAAAAGCTAGCAAGCCATACATGCATACGAAATAGCCGAAATGATGGGGCAACTTGCAACAAAATCAGCAAGTAAAAATGTATGCATGAAAAATAGCCGAAATGATTAGGCAACTCGCAATAAAAAGAAGCATGTAAAAATAAAATAAATATCCAAAATGATTGGGCACCGCGAAAAATAGCCGAAATGATTGGGCAACTCGTAATAAAAAGCAGCGAGTAAAAATAAAATAAATAGCCGAAATGATTGGGCAATCACGACCTTCGCGATATAAAGCTGAAATGATAGAGCATCGCGGAAAAAGAAATAAAAAATGAAATTTTTTGCCCTACAGGTGATGTTACATCAATCCCTGTATACAATCTAGGGGCGTAAACAAAGAAGGGATGATACTCCTCCCCCAGGTTTCATCATAAGAAGAAGCCAAATCTCGACGGACCGCAAGTGACCTAGAGATCGTCTCAGCACTCGTCTCGTTGCAGCAGAAACAACATCAAGCAAAGCGGAACAGCGGCAACTCCCAGTTCCATGGCTCGGCGATATACAGATCATCAAGTGTCAAACCCCCACTCCGTGAAATGCGGATATAATCAACAAAATTCCTAGTTACGTGGAACGCGGATAACGTCACTCTTTGACCCCGTGGGAAACGTCCAGAGCGGATCCTGGTCCTCGCAGAGCACGGCAGTGAACCCGTGTGAAGCATCCAGAGCGGAGCCTAGTCCTCGCCGAACACGGCAGTGAACCCGTGTGAAGCATCTAGAGCAAAATTCATGGTTACGTGGAACGCGAATAACGTCACTCTTTGACCCCGTGGAAAACGTCCAAAGCGGAGCCTGGTCCTTGCAGAACACGGCAGTGAACCCGTGTGAAGCATCTAGAGCAAAATTCCTGATTACGTGGAATGCGGATAACGTCACTCTTTGACCCCGTGGAAAACGTCCAGAGCAGAGCCTGGTCCTCGCAGAACACGGCAGTGAACCCGTAGGAAGCATCCAGAGCAAAATTCCTGGTTACGTGGAACGCGGATAACGTCACTCTTTGACCCCATGGAAAACGTCCAGAGCGGATCCTGGTCCTTGCAGAGCACGGCAGTGAACCCGTGGGAAGCATCCAGAGCAAAATTCCTGGTTACGTGGAACGCGGATAACGTCACTCTTTGACCTCGTGGAAAACGTCCAGAGCGGATCCTGGTCCTCGCAGAGCACGGCAGTGAACCCGTGTGAAGCATCCAGAGCGGAGCCTAGTCCTCGCTGAACACGGCAATGAACCCGTGTGAAGTATCTAGAGCAAAATTCTTGGTTACGTGGAACGCGGATAACGTCACTCTTTGACCTCGTGGAAAACGTCCAGAGCGGATCCTGGTCCTCGTAGAGCACGGCAGTGAACCCGTGTGAAGCATCCAGAGCGGAGCCTAGTCCTCGCCGAACACGGCAGTGACCCATGTGAAGCATCTAGAGAAAAATTCTTGGTTACATGGAACGCGGATAACGTCACTCTTTGACCCCGTGGAAAACGTCCAGAGCGGAGCCTGGTCCTCGCAGAACACGGCAGTGAACCCGTGGGAAGCATCCAGAGCAAAATTCCTGGTTACGTGGAACGCGGATAACGTCACTCTTTGACCCTATGGAAAACGTCCAGAGCGGATCCTGGTCCTTGCAGAGCACGGCAGTGAACCCGTGTGAAGCATCCAGAGCGGAGCCTAGTCCTCGCCGAACACGGCAGTGAACCCGTGTGAAACATCTAGAGAAAAATTCCTGGTTACGTGGAACGCGGATAACGTCACTCTTTGACCCCGCGGAAAACACCCAGAGCGGAGCCTGGTCCTCGCCGAACACGACAGTGAACCCGTGTGAAGCATCCAGAGCAAACATCGGACTGTGGAGTCCTTAAAATCCATGGACTATGATGTCCTTAACCTCGACCGTAATGTCTTAAAACTAACGATCAACCATGATGATTCTAGACTGATTTTACCTTGGTTAAAGGGTACATCTCTTCACTCCTTTGATATTTGGTGTTGTAATTCCTCAACGTCTTCAAAGAAGTGACGGATCCCAGTAAACACGCATTTCGTAAACTATGGAGTCCTTAAATCCGCGGACTATAACGTCCTTAACCTTGACCGTGATGTCTTAAAACTAACATCGGACTGTGGAGTCCTTAAATCCACGGACTATGAGGTCCTTAACCTTGACCGTGACGTCTTAAAACTAGCACTGGACTGTGGAGTCCTTAAACCCACGGACTATGAGGTCCTTAACCTTGACCGCGATGTCTTTAAACTACGATACCTTGGAAACCATCCCAAACCAACCCCTGACCCCGTGAAATACGGATAAGGGTGACCGCACCCAGCACTTGTGGGTCCTCACGACCTGCAAGGAAGAAAACTCTCTTGTGAGATCCTTACGACTCCCAAGGGAAAACCCGCTTAAGAATCCTCACGATTCTTAAGAAGAACTTATACCTACGGGATCCTCTCGACCTGTAGGGAGAAAAACTCTTTATGAGACCCTCACGGCTCGTAAAGCTCAAAAGTTTTAGGAGGCAGATCTTAACCCTGAATCCTAAGCCATCGCTACCCTGCAAGTAGGCCAAGATAAATTGTCCATAGAACAAGTTCAATTGAGAGGGACACACCAATGAGAAGAAAAAAAAATGTCTTTATTCATAAACCAAAATAGGCACAAAGTACAATTCATGAAAGAACAAAAAGAAAATGCTCTCGTTCAGGAGTATGTACAAAAGGAAAGGAAAAGATACAAGTTTTTCAAGCCGGCGGATGATTTAGCAATTTCTCTAGCTTATCCTGCTTTTGCTGGGCCATAGCTTCATGATTCAGGATCGTCCGAAGACGGGCCTCCGCCTGAGCCTGCTAGGCCTGATACGAGACAAGCCGACCTTCGAGCTCCTTCTCGGTAGCTTTGTGGGCTTCGACTCTGTCGCGAGTAAACTTAGCGGCCTTGTCGATGGCCACCACCTCCTTGATAGCCTCTTGAAGCACTCGCCAGAGTTCATACGCTTTGTTGGCCTTGGCGGTAAGGCTGGTTTGAAGCTCGCTCAATGCTTTAGAGGCCAGCTCCTTTTCCGAGAATTTTCGGTCGAGCCTCTTCTCGCACGACACCATGTTTTTCGCGCACCGTTCGATCAAACCGCGCAAGCCCGCTTTCGCAGCCACAGCCTCCGAGGAAAGACGGGTGCACTCGAGCACTGTATAAACAAGCCTCCATTCGACAGCGATACTAGATCTAGAACACGCACAAATCACCTGATATGGGGAGGCAACAAGGAATATCCCCGATGCATATCCTACCGAGCATGCATTTACAACTATATGAATATTCGAAAGGAAATGATACCCAAAGCTCTGATGTGCATGCAACATAACGATAGTGCTCGCAGTTAAAGAAAATTTCCATGGAGAAATACAAAGCTCATTTATGCAGGCGAGACATACATACGAGTACCCAGCACACATATAAATTCAACATAAAGCATGCGAAAACTAATGTGAATATACTACGCTAGCGGGAAAAGGTCACTGAACACGGGATCAGTGGCACAAGGGTTAACAAAACAAAGAACAAAATTCTCCAGCTCTCTCTCTGCTTTCTCCAACACATCGAAGCGACGGTTCTCGCGAGGAGTCGCTCCCCACCGATTAGCGCCATGTTCGTCCGCAAAGGCAGACATGATAGCCCGCCGGGCTCTTATTTGGCTCAACAGGTGAATCGAGCAATCCTTCAAAGCCTGAGTAATCAGGCACGCTTCATGAAAAACCTCGATCTTTTCTTCAGCCGCATCAAGCATCGCCAGGGTCATCTTTACCGGGTGAGGAGGGATGTCGGCAAGCATGGCAGCAAGAATCATCCGGAGCCAGAGGGAGCCCATTGGGAGAGGGGACCCCCTACGGATCAAGAGTTCATATGTCGCCGAGTCACATTCGTCGTCGGTAAGAAGGGGATCCACCAATCGTGCAGCATAGCGAGGAATCATCTCCTCGATAGGCACTTCCCACGGCTGTCGACGAGCATGGGGGCGGTTGCAGGCCATGGCACTCAGTTGTTTCCTCAAAATGAATCACACTAAATTGAGAATGAATTTCTCGGTGAAGAGAAAAAGAAGGCCATGGCCTTAGGTTATAAAGAGGGGCATTAAATGCTGCGCATGGGGAATATTGCATGGTGGGACTATTTCCGAGACCTAAAAAGAGAAAGCATTGGAAATCAAGGAGATGGGACTATTTCCAAGGCTCCTTTTTAGCATTAAGTGCTGTACACAGAGAATGTGGCATGAAAAATTAAACAGCCCCATCAAAGGGACCCCGCGTGCGGAGCACGTGAGCACCAAACTTGACGTGTACTGAAAAGTGAAATAGTGCTTTACACACTAGACATATCAGCAGCAACAATAGAAAAATGACAAAATCCCACAAAAGGGCATGCAAACATAGAAGGGCACGATAAAACTTATCATTCATACTTCAAAAAGTTCATACAAAATATAAAAAAAAGGGGAGGGAAACGATTACAACGGCAAGACCTCAAACGCGGGGCACGGATTAAGAAACTCGAACTTAGCTTTGTCTAAGATCCTCCAAGCATTTCGAACCATCCGAGTATGTTTTCTCTCGCGGTCACAAGTGTCGGGGTCCTCACGAATGTCTTCTACCCTCCGATAGGCAGCAAGTATGGCCGACTGCTGAAAAGCCTTGTGCAAGAGATCAATGAGGTTGTCGCGCCTTCTCTTCGAGATTAGGCTCATCAGATACACCGAATGTATCTTATCCTCGGCAGCGTCCAATGTCCTGAGCGGTACACCGGTGCAGAGGAGAGGAAGCGCCTCCCAGATCGCCAGCACGATGAGTCTCGGAAGAGAAGAGCGACGGGGGAGTAGCCGATGGTTGTACTCGTCAAAGCGGCTCATGATCTCAGCACATTGAGCGTCAGTGAACTCCTGGTTCTGGCTACGGCCCAGCGCACGAATATTCCCGTAAGAAATGATTTCGTCAAGATCGTACATATGGGCATCCATGATACCTGAAATGAGGATCATGAAAATCTATTACAAACCTTTTCTTCTGAGTTGTGAAGAAGATGACTCAGGGCAGTAAAACCCATGAAGTTCTTTAGGAAGAACTTAGTTCTTCGTAAGAATTAAATTCCTTTTTGAAAAAGGGAATTAAATTCCCATAAAAGTTCTGTTCCAGAGCCGAAGCTCCTTGGGGATGGAATTAAATTCCACAAAGAGCAACGGATCTCATCATCTCCCTAAAGATCAAATGAACTATGAGAGACCTACTGATTCAAAGATTAAGTGGTTTTCTATTTCTTTTTGTTTGTTGATGAATTTGAAGAAAATGGGTTCATATTAAAAGGATGAAACCATTGAGGTGGATTTAAAATCCAAAAGGACATGAGAGTTCATCGTTTGTTTAAGAGCATTACCTGAAGAAAAGAGTTCTTTTCGAACAGAGTTAAACTCTGAAAAATTTTGGAACAGAGAACTAAGCTCTGGAAAAGAGAATTAAATTCTCGAAAGAAGGAAGTTCTCAAAGGAGGAAGATGAGCAGAGTGGAGGCTCTTCTGAAAAGACATGGGCATTTATAGGATGGGATGGAAAACGTTTCATCTACCCTACTTCCAAAGCAGATCCGACGGTCACAAAAGTGACAGCGTTGCACTCACGTGCAGACACGTGAGAACAATACTGTGGGGGAATTTGTTCCCTGATTAAAAATCAGGAGAAGCTTCAGAAGAGGCATCACGTGCTCACACGTGACCAGTTGTCACGTGTTGGCACGTGACGCTCAAAGCAGCGGCAAAAAGCACATTCATCCCCTGATTAAAAGTCAAGAGGAAGCTTCAGAACAGGCGTCACGTGCTCACACGTGACCAGTGGTCACGTGTTGGCACGTGATGGTTAAGCAGCGGCCAGAGAACAGAGCGCAGAATAAGAGAAGCCCATTCCAGGGGTCACGTGCCTACACGTGACCAGGAGTCACGTGGCCACACGTGACCAGGAGTCACGTGGCCACACGTGACCGGCTTTAAAAGCCTTATTCTTTGACAGAATTAAATTCTGAAGATAAATCTTTCAAATCTTTCCAAAATAAAGAAGGATTATCTAAAACCGTTGGATTAAAAATCTAAAGGTGATTAAATATCACCAATTTATGGTAAAATCTTGGACTTGGAAAGATTTCCCCCTAAATCCAACCGGAATAACAAAGAGATATTTTTGGATTTAAAATCCAATGGTGAATAAAATTCACCTAACAATCTAAAGGCCCAGATTAATGATAAATATAAATCAAATCTCTCAATACACAAATCAAATTTCTCAATGAGAGGTTTACTAAACAGATTGATTCTTTTCCTTCTCCTATAAATAGGGGCCAAGAAAAGAAGAGGAGGGACCTTTTTTTTGAGACCTTTGGACCTTTTCTTTTGATACACAGAAAGAGAGATATAGAGCCTTTGATTCTCTGCAGCAGGAAAAAAACTTAGGTGAGAAAAGAAAAGGGAGGTTTCAAAGAGAATTTAATTCTCAAAAGAGTTTAACTCTTATATAAAGAAACGAACTTAGTTCTTCCTCTGGTGGAGGATCTGCAAAGTGCACATCTCCCCATGAATTGAGAATTTAATTCTCATTGGGTTGAGATCCTGCCATGCAGATCTAAAACACAGAGGAAGAACTGAGTTTTGAGAATTTAATTCTCACAAAATGATAGAAATTCAATTCCTTTGAGATAAAATTAGGGTTTAACCCTATGTCATGGGAATTTAATTCCTTCAAAATAAACAGAACTAGGGTTTAACCCTAATTGAGGACATAATTCTCTCAAACTCACAGGAACTTAATTCCCTTAAGAAAAGAAATTAGGGTTTAACCCTATTTAAGAATATAATTCTTCAAAAGAAAATAGGAATTTAATTCCTCTAAAGTTTGTTGTTAGGGTTTAACCCTATGAAGAATTTAATTCTTAAAAGATGAACAGATCTTTAAAACATGCAAAGAACCAGAGTCACGTGCTACCACGTGACCCCTGCAAAGATCTACAGAAAAGAACTTTGAAGCAACACCTCACGTGTTACCACGTGACTCCTGCAAAGATCTATAAAAGAGAACTTTGAGGCAATGCCTCACGTGCCCCACGTGATCTCTGAAGCACACGGAGAAAAAAACAAAAAAAACAAAAAAGAGCTCTAGGACGCCCTCACGTGTCAACACGTGACCCCTAATGAACATTCTAACAGATCAAAGCGTGAGCCCCCATCACGTGCCCACACGTGACGGCTTTCAGAATTAAAAGTGTTAAACACTTATCTGTAGAGCAAAACAGAGGGAAACAGGGCGCTCTCACGTGCTACCACGTGACCCCTCTCTCCTTAGTGTTTGACACTAGTCTGGAGATTTTGTCCCCAGTGTTTAACACTGATTTGCTTAGTGTTTAACACTAATTTGAAAACTCTGTTCCCAGTGTTCAATACTGATTATCTTTTAGTGTCTAACACTAACTTGTTAATCTTATTCCCAGTGTTCAACACTGTTGATCTCTAGTGTTTAACACTAGCTTTAGCCCAATTGGTTAAGTTTCCAGAGGCAAAACCTCTCCTTCAATGAACCAACAGAGATCCAACATCCCAAACATGATTGGACTTAGCCCAAGCTGTCCATAAATCCTCAATTCAAACTTAACTGGGCCAATGGGCTCATAATATAATAATTGATCTTAGTTTCCAAATTGGACTACAGATCACTTAATCTACCTTGGTTTAAGGGTACATCTCTTCACTCCTTTGATACTTGGCATTGTAATTCCTCAACGTCTTCAAAGAGGTGACGGGTCCCGATGACCACACATTGATACGGACTGTAGGGTCCTTAAGCTCATGGACTATGAGGTCCTTAATCTTGACCGTAATGTCTTAAAACTAACGCCGGACTGTGGGGTCCTTAAACCCATGGACTATGACGTCCTTAACCTTGACCGGAATGTCTTAAAACTAACAACGGACTATGACATCCTTAACCTTGACCGTGATGTCTCAAAACTAACATCGGACTGTGGAGTCCTTAAATCCACGGACTACGACGTCCTTAACCTTGACCGCAATGTCTTAAAATTAACATTGGACCGCAATGTCCTTAAACTACCTATAGACCGCAACGTCACTAAACTAAACAACAGGGCTCCCCCTTAATCGCTCTCTTGTTGGATCTAAACGATCCCGTTAAGTTGATCTTAGTCTAAAACTAGACTAACGTATCCTTAACTAATGTTTAAGTCGATCTTAGTCTCAAACGAGGCTAACGTATCCTTAAACACAACCCCCAAACCTAAATCTAAGATAATACGGATTTGGACTAGTCCACGCCCTACGGGCGATGACATAACTCAGTCTCCGTATACAATCCACGGGCAACCAAACACAAATTAAACACACACAACACGAAGTGACCATCTAGAGAAGGAGAAAGTTGTTACCGCAGCGCGGTAGCGTAATTAACTGCAGGGGCTTGCGCCTGCAGGGAAGAGCGTCCCCACAATCAAAAACCCCTCAAGCGAGAGGGAATTTGATGAAGTCTGCTACATCGGATGCATCCGTTTAAACCTTCGATACACGATGTCATAAATCAACTTGGCATCTTCGAAGAGGTAGACGGATAGCACCAATTAGCATCTGCCCCCGGATCTCAGGCAAGACGTCATGTCTCCGCCGTCGTTCGAAGGGGAACACCCATGTAGCAGTGGCTAGTTGATACAGAGAATTTGCTCATCGCCGCGCAGATTCCAAATGAGAAAAGGGTGGATGTAGTACGCATCCAATTGGTAGACTACGCTCGCAAGTGGTGGCTCATAGAGGAGACCTATTTGCCCTAGCCAATCAGTTGAGCAACGTTTTCACAGAGATTCTTGGAGAAGTTCTTTCCGCGGTCTGCTCGGGAAGAAATGGAAAAGAAGTTTATTAGCCTGAAGCAGAATGGCGGATCCGTTGATGCACATGCGGCTGAGTGGACTCGGCTCAGTCGATTTGCGAGGCCCTTGGTTGCCAATGAAGCAGATAGAGCAAGGAGGTTTATGCGTAGCTTGTATGTGGAGATTCAGAGACATATCATATCTCTGGGATTGACCACCTTCTCCCAAGTTCACAAGGCAGCCAGAGAGCAGCAGAGTTTATCGGTGAAAGCAAAGGGTATCCAACAGCAAGCTGTTATAGTGCGGAAGCCGGCGTTTACGCCAAACAGAGCTCCTCTACGCGGATGCATTCCGGTGAACAAGCGAGTCATTGTACCCATGAAGAAGCCCGTCGTATCTGATCAGAAAAGAAGTGTGATTTGTGATTTTTTCCATCTACCCGGACACCTACAGAAGGAATGTCGAAGGAGGCTTGGACTTTGTCTAGTTTGTAGATCAGCTGACCATACCATCGGTGTTGCCCTTTGAAGCTACGATTGAGAGACGATGTTCAGAAACCACTGCAGAAGTAGATTCATGGGCAGAAGCTGATCACTCAGAAGCCTAATCAAGCACGGGACTTCACCTTGACGGCCGAGGAGGCCAAGGCATCAGATGACGTTGTTTCAGGTATCCTACTTATTTATAATTTTCCCGCATTTGAATTATTTGATTCTGGTGCATCCCATTGCTTCATGTCGTCCAAGTTTATTAGTGCAAACTCTATTCCATACATGGCCCTGTCTAGTTGTTGGGACATATACACTGGGAATGGGAAAATTATATCTAGTAGTGAGTACAAGGGTTGCTCGATTGTTATTTGCGGACGAGAGTTATTCGCAGATTTCTTGGTAATTGATACTGGCAGTTATGATGTTGTCTTGGGAATGGACTTTCTTGGTACTTTCCACACTCACATTGATTGTAGGGCAAAAAAAGTGATTTTCCAGATTCCCGGACATCCAGAGTTTATATTTTTGGGAGGTAGCAGATCTGTCGGGCCAGTCGAATTTAGGGCCAGGCCAACTGCTATCATTCTTTCGTCGATGGAGGTAAAAAAGGAGGAAGCTCCAGCAGTAGTTCGGGAGTTTATGGATGTGTTCAAGGACATCTCGGGTTTACCGCCAAACGAAATGTGGAGTTCGTGATTGATCTTGTTCCTGGAGCAGCGCCAATTTCAAAAGCTTATTATCCAATGGCGCCGGTGGAACTAGAAGAAATAAAGAAACAAGTTGCCGAATTACTAGATAAAGGTTGGACTCACAGCAGCAATTCACCCTGAGGAGCTCCAGTTCTTCTAGTCAAGAAGAAGGATGGCACGCGGAGGATGTGCATCGATTATCGAGAATTAAATCGGGTGACTATTAGGAATAAGTACCCAATCCCTCGCATTGGCGAATTGTTCGATCAACTCAGTGGCACGAGGGTATTCTCGAAGTTAGATTTTCGATCCGGATATCATCAAGTTCAGGTGAAATCAGAAGACATTTGCAAGACAGCGTTCTGAACTCGATATGGGCATTATGAGTACTTAGTGATGCCATTTGGAGTTACTAACGCACCGGCAATATTTATGAACTTGATGAACCGAATCTTTTCATCATATCTGGACCAATTCGTAGTGGTGTTTATTGATGATATTCTGGTCTATTAGAGGAGCAAAGAAGAGCATGCAGAACACTTGAGGATCGCACTGCAAATGTTGAGACAAGAAAAATTGTATGCTAAGATGAGCAAGTGCAAGTTTTGGCTCGAAGAAGTGAAGTTCTTGGGTCACGTTGTATCTGGAGATGGAATTGCCGTTGACTCTGAAAAGATTGCAGTTGTTCATGATTGGCCAATTCCAAAAAACATAGGAGAGATCAGAAGTTTTCTGGGGCTTGCCGAATACTATAAAAGGTTTGTGGAGAACTTCATCCGAATAGCAGAACCATTGACCAAGCTAACGCGAAATGAGGTACCGTTCATATGGAAGGAGAAATGTGCGTCAGCTTTTGAAGCGTTGAAGCAAAGATTGACCACCGCTCCTATCTTGACTGTACCAGACGGTTCTAAAGGGTTGGTTATTCACAGCGACGCATCTGAGAAAGGCATGAAATGTGTTCTAATGCAGCGTGGGAAGGTTATAGCTTATGCATCAAGACAATTGAAGACTCATAAGAAGAACTACCCAACTCATGATTTAGAGCTAGCAGCAGTGATTTTTGCTTTGAAAATTTGGAGACACTACTTATTGGGCGAAAGGGTAGAAGTATTTACTGATCACAAAAGCCTAAAATATGTGTTCATACAGAAAGAGCTCAACATGAGGCAGCGTAGATGGTTAGAGCTGATGGCTGACTATGATCTTGATCTAAAATACCATCCGGGAAAAGTCAATGTAGTGTCGGATGCTCTAAGTCGGTTACCAGCAATATGGATGTTGACTGCACAAAAGGAGATTATAGCTGATCTTCAAAGGTTCAAGTTGGAGATTGTACTACCGCATTCTTCAGGACAGTTGATGCAATTGCAAATACAGTCATCCTTGATCGATAACATTAAAGCAGTGCAGTCGCACGATCCAAGATTGTAGAAATTTCGAGAACAAGTAGAAGCGATACTTCGAACGGATCTGTTAATTCATGAAGATGGTTCGTTACGATATGGTAGTCGTCTATGTGTGCCTAAAGGAGATGTTCATGAAGAAATCATGAAGGAGGCTCATAGTTCCGTGTATTACGTACATCCAGGAGGCACAAAGATGTATATAGATCTGCGACAACATTTCTGATGGGAAGGCATGAAAAGGGAGATTGCTCGCTACGCATCGAAGTGCTTCGTGTATCGGCAAGTCAAGGCTGAACATCAAAAGATAGCTGGTTTGTTGCAACCACTTCCGATTCTTCAATGGAAGTGAGAACATATAACCATGGATTTCGTGACAGCTTTACCACGGAGTCCAAGGGGAAATAATGCAGTTTGGGTCATTTTCGATCGATTGACCAAGATAGCTCATTTTATACCATTCGAATTGGTCAATCAACGGAAGTTTTGGCAGAGCGGTACATGCAGAAGATTGTGAGATTGCATGGAGTACCCGTGAGTATCATTTCAGATCATGATACTCGTTTTCTATTGCACTTTTCGAAGAGTCTGCAGGAAAGTTTGGGAACTCGCTTAAAATTTAGCACAGCCTATCATCCTCAAACAGATGGCCAGACCGAAAGAACGATCTAAATTTACCACCATTCTTGGTGAGTGTTCATGACGTGTTTCATGTATCTCAACTCTGTAAGTACGTTCGAGATGAGACGCACGTCCTAGATCACTCGGAGTTGACAGTAAAGGAGGACTTAACATATGAAGAATGACCAATGGCGATTGTGGATCGACGAGACAAGGTACTCAAGAACAAAGTTATCCCTCAAGTACTCGTTTCATAGGGGAATCGTTCGCACGGAGAATCTACTTGGGAACGTGAAGACAAGATCCGACAGAAGTTTCCACACCTCTTTTCTTAGATCCGTGTCTGATTGTGTCTTTGCGTGTTCCATGAATTTCGAGGATGAAATTCTTTTGTAGTTGGGTATAATGTAATACCCTAGTGTATTTATACGATATTTTTTGGGTATTTCAGATCTTGCAACAGTTTTCTTGATTATTATTGCTTTTGGGTGCGGATAGTGCATTTGGTAACCGTGGTTAGTATCTGACCCGACCCGCATGATTGAAACCCATCATGGTTCAAGATTACGTCATATATTCGCTAGTACGGAGGATCCATGCACCTCTAGATTCTATACACACACATATGATATATTTGGTATCCATATATCTTTTAATAATATAAATAATAACCAAATAATATATTTTGATATCTAGCATGGCATGTTATCATACCCCATATCATATGTTTGCATCCATATATCGTGTTCACGTCCAAATTGTTAAAACAGACTCGTTTGGACTGCGACGTATATTTACGTAGATCCGTACTTAGGGGTATGCATTTTGATTGACAGAATATCACATTATTGTTTAAATACGTATATTCTCCATATTGAAAAACTAGATTTTTAGAATGGATGCGGGTAATATTCAGAGCAATCTGGTATTAGCTGTAAAATCCTATAATATATATATTATAATATTCTACATAACTAAACCTATACATTTGTTAATATATATATATATATATATATATATATATATATATATATAATTTAACTAATTAAATAATCCCCCCTCTCTCTCATTCTCTCTCGTCTCCTCTCTGTCTCTTTCTCTGTCTCTCTTTCTAACCTTTCTCTCTCTCTCTAAATAATATATATATATAATTATTATATATAAATCTATTAATATAAACCTCACCCTCTCTCTCCTTCATTATTTTTTCCTCACGTCTTTCCCCCGTGAGAATCAACTCAGCAACCTTAACCTTCACCACCCCTCGCCGCCGTTCACCTCGTCCTCGCCCCTCGTCATCACCGCCACCTCTAGCTTCTCCTTATCACCCCCGAGACATCCTCCTCTCCTTCTTCTCCTCTTTCCGAGCACACCCTGCAACATCCCCAACGCCAACCCAAGAAACCCACATCGCATCGCCAGAGCCCTCGTCGTCACCACCCATCACCACTGTCACCAACGACCTCCTCTTCACCTCCTCGCCTCCCCAGCAGCCAAGAACACCCCAGACCACCAACCCTACAACTTTTCCGAGCACCAAACCTTCACCTGCGACCTTGTCGACGGCAGCCCTGGTCCTCGCCACCTTGCCATCGCTACCACCCCCTCTGTACATCCCTAAAAAACCCCACGGAAACTTCCCCTCCTTTCTTCTTCTTCTTCTTCTTCTTCTTCATTTCTTTTCTTGATTTCTGGCTGTATCGCCGGAGTTCCGCACGTCGCCGACGATCCGAACAACCCAGTCACCGTCGTCGTCCAGCCCAGTTACCACATCACGTCACTGCTTAGCCAGGTCCAGTCCTGTGCACACACGTTTTGCATCGCAACGTTATTTCGACGTGGGATGTGATATCCGTATCTTGACGTGAGATCCGATCAGGCAAGTTGGAAACTTGCAATATGCTATGTTACTATATCAATATTTATTTAATAAATGATAGTGCATGTGCTTTGCTATTCGGCAGAAATTACCGATTTGCCGTTTTTTTCCAATATCCGTCTGTATCTTTATTGATGATAGCTTATCTAGTTGCATGCAGGAACGTCACAATATTATCATACTACTATATTAATTCAATATGCTATCTAGATTGCATCATACATGGTAATAGACGTGTAATGGCTATTATAGATAGATACATATACATCCTGGCATTAATAGTATTTCGATATTGATTACGTTTTTATATTTGGTATCTATTTTGGTTAATTTACAGTGCATGGCATGTTCAAAACACACTACCAGACTTGTTATTTGAATCTTATTGCTAATGCCAATAATCCTGACTTGTTGTCCTGACGGACGTGATTTGTTGTCTACATAAACAAAACATGTACATGCTTAATCCTGTGTTGGCATTAGATTCATATCATAAATACCTGACTTGAACACATAACCTTGGGGTAAGCATAAATCAATAATAAAACCTAACTTGTAACTCAACAGTTCAATACTCATACTGATCAATCTTTAAGGGCTCGGCCAGCCCCGAAATGATGTTGCTGACATCATTCGTCTATACATGTTACATGTTTACTGCTTAGCGGCACGTCTCGGATTCAGCCAAAGAATCTTGACCGTGTTCCCGGGTACGCACGGGATACTATTGAGTTATATCGACGATTCCATTAAATTGATTTCAAAGACTTGTAGAATAGATAACCTAGAAGCACATACTTTAAGATACACAACACATACATGTACCTCACTGTTTTACACCTGTGTTTATTATTTATACTCTTGTTTAATCATAGCATCATATCCTGGTTACTACTATTAATTTTGATATTATGACGTACTGATGTGTAGGTTTTGCATGGCCCGGATCCTCTACCTTTATCACAAGCAGATCAAGAGTACTTCAGCAATGAAGCCAAGCAATGAGGAGCTGGCTATTTAGTTTATAGACTCTTAGTTTAGTTATTTCAGCAGTTTTATTTCTATTGATGTGAGCCCATATTGGGACATGATTCAGATATTGTTTATTGGATCTTGATTCGTTTCCGCTTTATGCATTTTCTTGATTCTATTTATTGTGGCAGATGGATATGTGTTAGCTAGATTATATAATTTACGGTTCTTGATATCCGCTTGACAGCCGTAATGTGACTGTGGAGGGATGATTCCTACCTACAAGTAAGATGGTTGGCTCTGTCACATGCCATGTTTACGTATTTTGGGAAACGGGACGTGACACAACCAATGTAGCATGACTTTATCAGATTCCCTCTCTTTGAGAGGTTTTTTATTGTGGGGACGCTTTTTCCTACTGGTGCAAGCCCCAGCAGTTAATTACGTTATCGTGTTGCGATAACCACTTTCACCAGCTCCGGTAGGTCACTTTGTGTCATATTATATTTGGTTTATTTTGGGGTTGCCCATAGATTGTATATGCAGACCAGTTTATGTCGTCTGTAGGGCGCGAATTAGTCCAAATCTGTATGTATATATATTTGGGTTTGAATCAAGGTTGTATGTTCCATCAGTTCAGAGGATATTTTATTTTATTTAAGAACCGTTAATCTGATTTTAGATTAAGATCAACTTAAATATATGAGCATATGGGCTCAATTTATTTTAACTATGGATACGTTAGTCTTATATGAGACTAAGATCAATTTAGAAATAGGGTTAAGGATCATTAAATTTTCTTAAGATCCATCAACATAGCATATGGGCTTGGCTGCAATGAACAATATGGGTTCAAGGAAATTTCAGAGATTTAGTCAATTTTGAACTCAGTCTTGGGCATTTTCATCTTCTAGCAGTACTGTGCACTTAGTCTTTTGACTATAAATATAATATCTAAATTCTGCTTTGGCGCTCACGTGGGTATCACGTGAGGCGCTCAGATTTGGGCGTTGCTTTATCACTGCTAAGCACTTACACACTTTGAATATATAGTGCTAAGCACTTTTATACAAGTGCTCACGTGGGATCACGTGAGGCGCTCCAGCTTGCCAATTTTTAAACGCTCACATGGGTAGCACGTGAGGCGCCAGATCTATACTGATGGGCACTCACATATGTGGCACATAAGGCGCTGAGCCTTTATATATAGGCGCTCATGTGTGAGGCATGTAAGGCTCTAAACCTTTATTTATTTAATTTATGTTTATTTTTTAAAAGAAGTTAAACTTCTGTTAATGGTGTTTTGACCATTAATGATCACCAAGTTCTCTATTTTTGAAGATCTGGAATCGGTTTTTTGAGAACTACGTTTTTATGTTTCTTTTTTATGAGAACTAAGTTCTTTGAAGGGTTGAACTCTATTTTAGAGGAATTAAGTTTTTGGAATATACATTCCATTTCATTTCTTCATATTTCTTTACATATCTAGTTTTTCCCCTAGATCTTGAATCTGAAGAAAAAAATCTTCCCGATGACAATTAAATTCTTAACTTATGAGAGATTTGTCTTACGGATCTCAAATCCAGAGAAAGAACTAAGTTCTTTATAAAGGGTTAAACCCTTGTATTTATATATATTAGGCAAAAGAGATTTTTGATCTCTGCTTTTTTTCTTTACCTAGGGTTTGAAGGGTGGAAGAAGGAGCTTTTCTTCAGTAAGAGAATTAAATTCTCAGTTGTAGATTTTTTATCACCTTATAGGGTCGATTCTCCTTTTTGAGACTTGAAGCCTCGGGTCCTTTATATATGTGAGGAAAATTTGTTGGTTAGTTTAAAAGATCCGAGATCTCGATCTAATTTCATGATCAGGTGATGATTTTTAATGACCGTTGGATTTTAGATCTAAGGCTTTCTGTTTAACAGAATATATGTTTCTTGTTTTTAACGAGATTAGAGGAAATATTTTCCATGCATAGAATTTAATTCTATCTTTTAATTCAAACGGTAATTTTTTAATTACCATTGGATTTTTAATCCAAGTGTTCTTTCTTTAACAGAGTATATCTTTCTTATTTAGAAAGATTAGGAAAATATTTTTCCATATAGAATTTAATTCTATCTTTTAATAATTCTTAAAATCACCATTAGATTTTTGATCCAACGGCTCTCTATTTAACAAATAATGTTGTTCTTATTCAATTTTGATCAGGGAGATATTTTTCCCTAATGGAATTTAATTCTATTATTGGATTTTTGATCCTACGGCACTCTATTTAACAGAGAATATTGTTCTTATTTTAGAGAAATTTTTCCATGTAGAATTTAATTCTACCCGAAACAAATCTTCCTCAACTTAGGCTCTGATGTTCACGTGCTATGCACGTGGGCGTAGCCAAAGAATTAAATTCATACTAAAAAAGGTACCCACGTGTTTTGCATGCCGGCGCTCACGTGTCTAACACGTGAGGCGCCACCCTAGGATTCAATCTTATCAGAGACAAGCGTCCACGTGCTTTGCACACCGGCGCTCACGTGCCCAGGGCGTGACGCGCTGCCTTAAGATTTAGTCCTATCAGAGACAGGCGTCCATGTACTTTGCACGCCGATGCTCACGTGCCCAGAGCATGAGGCGCTGCCTTATTTTTATAATGGTTTCGTTTCACCTTTTTTCTCCGCTTTTTCTGAGTCAACCTTTTTTTCTAACACTTTCTTTTAGTCAGAGCTTGGAAATAGT
Organism: Agapanthus africanus; assembly: GCA_030015575.1. NCBI lineage: Eukaryota > Viridiplantae > Streptophyta > Magnoliopsida > Asparagales > Amaryllidaceae > Agapanthus > Agapanthus africanus. The sequence continues at coordinate 931,652,751 of CM057337.1, read as the reverse complement.
TCCAACTGACATCATGCACAACATTTTTTATGTCGAGACTTGAATGCTTCTCTTTATAATCTGAAGCAATGTTCATTTTCTCCTTCAATTTCTTAAAGAGAGAATCATGGTTTATGATCGCCCTCATGCTCCACGACAGCCATGGGAGGTGCCCATTGGGGAGATTATTCCTCATTTTGCTTCTCTTCTGGCAAATCCTACTCTCACGGCTGATCTATGCGACACGGTGATACACGAGCTTATGATTCGTAGGGGGTCTCCTCTCCCCGCCGGCTCTATTTGGCTCCGAATGATTTTCCTGGCCATCCTTGACGACATTCCCCCTCATCCGGTGGAGATGACCCTAGCGATACTTGACGTAACGGAGGATAAAATCGACTGTGTTCATAAGGCATGCTTGATTACAAAGACTCTGAAGGACCGTTCGATTCACATGCGGAGTCAAATCCGGGCTCGGCGGGTTATTATGTCTTCCTTGGCTAACGAGCGTGACACTGACAGATGGGGAGGGACTCTTCGTGAGAACCGCCGTTACGACATGGTACAGAGGGCATAGAGGGAGTTAGAGAACTTTGTATACTATTTTGTTAACCCTTATAGTTCTGATCTCATGTTTGGTGATCTCTTCCCTGTAGCATGAAATAAATATTTAAATGAATGTTTATTATTCGATGAATTTTTCACGTCAAACAAATGCCTCTCACTACTTTGCTTACGGATGTATATACGTAGGTGAATTAGTGTAGAGTAATGCATAACAGACGACTGATTTCGGGCGGGCGTATCGTACATAACCTTTAGAATCTGAATCTAAGAAGATAGCGAGAGGGCACTGGCGCCATCATCTACCATTGATTCAAATCACAATTCTTAAGAAATGTAGTTCTAAACCTTGAGGTTCATAAGTTGCACCTTTGCCTTTTTGATGGCGGCATCTTCTGCCATTTTTGTCGAATGTGGCCGATTACTTCTCTAAGTGGGCAGAAGCAGTACCGATGAGGGAGGTGACGATTGAGAATATCCTCCACATCTTCAAAACTCATGTCATCTACCGGTTCGGAACTCCACGACAGATAATCTCGGATAATGGACTAGCCTATAGAAGTCACAAAATAAGCCGCTTCGCACAGCAACATAAGATAGACTGGAGATACTTCTCGGTCTACAATTCTCGAGCCAATGGTTTAGCCGAAGCATTCAATAAGAGCTTGACCAAGATTATAAAGAAGACAGTGTCCAAGAACAAGAAGGACTGGCACGAGAAACTGCATGAAGCACTTTGGGCGTACCAAACAACGTTCAAGATGGCGACAGATACAACACCATATGCATTGGTGTTTGGCACTGAAGCAGTACTCCCATTGGAGGTAGAACTCCCCTCATTACGAGTTGTGGTTCAATACGAGCTAACAGATGAAGAAAATGCTCATCTTAGACTCGAGGAGCTTGATGCTCTCGATGAAACCTACCTTATAGTACAACAAAATCTGGAAGTTTATAAGGCAAGGGTGACGTGATCATATGAGAGACTTGAAAGTATGTCTTAGCACCTATACTAGGTTTCTACAAGTATCAAGTATGCAATTTTAAAAAATCTAGAGTGATAAGTCATACTAACCTAGAATCTAACTAGAGAATTAGGGTTTTAGTGTAAGCAAACAAGAACTAAACTAAGTGAAGAGAGTTTACAACCTTTATAGACCGGTCCTTCACTTCTAAAGCTCCAAGTAGTAGTCCCTAGAACTCTTCTTTGACTCCACTTGAGAAAGGATCAAGCTTTGCTTGTAGTCTTCGATGCCGAAAATGATCCACCTTAAAGTCTCTCTAACTCAAGCTCACTCTTCACTAACCAAAGTATTAGTGAAGTAAACAACCTAAACTAATGGGTTAGATTAGTGTAGGTTGATAAAGTAGGAGATTTGCTCACTAGAAATAATTTTCTCTTTTCCTTTTCCAACTCAAGAAAATTCTAGAGAGGAGAATGAAGAAAGAGATGAACTTAGATGAGAGAATGAGGTTCTATGAACCATGAGGTGAAGTGACGGGATAAGATTAGATAGTGATAAATATCAATGAATAATTCAAAAGGAGAAGTGATGAGTCATGGCTTCTCAAGACTTCTACAAGCAACTAAAGAATATGACTCATTTCCTTTTCTTTTAATTCATTAATTTAAATCATTATCTCTTCATCTCACTTCATGTATGATTCTTATACATCATAATTCTATGTATCATCAACCATGATACAGATCAATTTATATATATATATAAATATATATATATATATATATAAATATATATATATATATATTTATATATATATATATATAAATATATATATATATATATAAATCACATATATTTATAATTATATGTAAAGAGAAGAAAATCTTACATGAGCAATAATATTAGTTAATATATATAAATATATCAAATATATAAATATATATCAAATTATTAAATCAACACTTGATTCAATAATCCGGTTATATCATATATAACCGACTAATATCATATGTGTGTGTGTGTGTGTCATAACATTAAATCAACACTTGATTCAATTATCCGGTTATATAACATATAACCGATTAATATTCAATATTAGATATTAAATTAACACCTGATTCAATAATCCGGTCATATGATATATAACCGGTCAATATCAAATATGTATACATAAAACAAATCATTGAATCAACACTTAATTCAATAATCCGGTTATATTACATATAACCTAACCAATATCAAATATCGCTAGATTAGAATACGGTATAACATACACGTATTTAATCAAGCTCCCACACATATCTTCATATGTGCCCTACTTCGTTTCGCTTGAGTCAGGAAACCTCTGTGTGGGACTCTAAAGACTCGTCAATACGCCAGCAGTAGGTAATGATCACATTAGATACCCACAAACCGTCGGCGGTACTAGCTGGACGTGACGGCTGCCCAGGTATTGAGCGAATAGAATATCAGTAAGCAAACTTGTCCAAACTCCCATAAAGCCTATAAGCAACACCTACCGTACAGTCCAGTCTCTTCATCTGAAATGTCGCATATCGAGTCTGGGGTCGAAATCGTCAGACCCCAGCAATTTGATAAGTCATGCCGATGTGTGGCCTATAACCTTTTGAGAAACTACTGATAACACTTACCAGTAAATCTCATCAATCATGGCCAGGGACTTGCTGTTATAGCCAATCGAGCATAGCGCAACATCAACTCCCAATATCGGGAAAGACGAAGCCCCTCCTATCGCTCATTGCCTCCATATGACTCGGGACTGTACCCAAAATCCATTTGTTTGCACGACTCCTTTGTGCCGTAGTAGGGAGGAAATCAAAGCAAAGTGGGAACCACACAAGACTCTATGACGATCTCGGGTCTACAGACTAACATGTACAAGTGTCACCAAAGAACTGCTATCTAACGATAGGTATGGTACCATCTAGGAGTTCTCGGCGAGTCCTGTTCGGTATACCCATTCTCTAATGATCACCTGTGCACAATCTTTGATGTCAAACACCAATGGTTGTGGGATCAACTATTGCCCCATACAGGGTCAAGAAACGTACACACTAGTCTACTCTGGAATATCGATGCCCTATCTCAATACTCTCTCGACTAGGAACTGTTAAAGGATGTGTTTGTGAACTACACAAGCACCACTAGTATGATCTGCATCATAGTCCTGGCAGTCAAGCCTACATCCTAAGAGCTTTATCAACATGTAACAGAGAGACGGTATAATAATACAAGTGTACATGTTAAGATAAAGAGTAACCAGATAGCATACTATCATGTCGGGCAAGAAATTTCTCTATATATATATCCAAGCATCCACTATATCACACAATAATGGTCTCCAGGGCATACATATTCTTAACAATCTCCCACTTGTACTAAGGCCAGTTGTTGTAGTATCGCATACCCAACATCTTAAAAAGTCTCTTAAACTGCGTCTGGGGAAGGGCCTTCGTGAGTGGATCCACCGTGTTGTCCTTCGTATCTACTCTCCTGATCTCGATCTCCCAGCAATCAACTATCTCCCGAATCAGGTGATACCACCTCAGAATATGTCTGGATCGCTGATGGAACAGGGGTTTCTTGGCCAAAGCCACAGCTCCATTGTTATCACAATACAAGGGTATTGGATCCTCAATGGATGGAACCACACCAAGTTCAGCAATGAATTTCTTCATCCAGACTGCCTCTTTGGCAGCATCGTTGGCAGCGATATATTTAGCCTCCATCGTCGAGTCTGCTACGGTATCTTGCTTGGAACTCTTCCAACATACCGTTTCTCTATTGAGGGTGAAGAAAAAACCCGAGACAGACTTGTTGTCGTCCTTATCACTCAGGAATCTCGAATCGGTAAAGGACTCCACCTGGAGTTCTCCGTTACCATATACCAAGAACATCTCTTTAGTCCTTCTCAAGTACTTAAGAATGTTCTTCACAGCTGTCCAAAGCTTCTCTCCTGGGTCTGATTGATACATACTTACCACATCTAGTGCGTAAGCTGCATCCGGTCTGGTACATAACATCGCGTACATGATAGACCCAACTGCAGAAGCATAGGGTATCACGTGCATGCGAGCCCTCTCCAAATCAAACTTGGGAGACATCTCTTTGGAGAGAGTGATTCCTGAACAAGCGGGTAAATTACCTCACTTAGAATCTTCCATACCAAACCTCTTTAGTATGGTGTCTATGTACCTGGATTAGGACAATCCCAATATCCTTTTAAATCTATCTCTATAGATCTTTATCCCCAGGATGTAGGAGGCATAACCCAGATCTTTCATAGAGAAATTTGGTGATAGGAAGAATTTGACTGAGTGCAGCATAGGAACATGATTTCCTATCAAAAGTATGCCATCGGCGTACAATACGAGGAAGACAACTTTACTCTCTACAACCTTTTTATATATACAAGGTTCGTCTACGTTTTTGATGAAGTCAAACTTTTTGACTGCCACATCAAAACAGATGTTCCAGCTCCGCGATGCCTGCTTTAATCCGTAGATTGATTTAAGCAGCTTGCACACCTTTCCGCTGCTCCCACTGTCTACGAAGCCCTCTGGCTGTGTTATATACATGCTCTCTTCTAAATCAATATAGCACCTATGGGTACATAAGAAATGTATCGAATCGATTCTTTTTCATGAATAGATCTGATCGCAACTTCGAATATGGAATCAAAAGGATTAAATATAAAATGATACTTTGAATCATATAACTATAATGAAATATACGATCAACCAATATTTATCGAATTTGGAAAAGAGTCAGAAGAAATGGTTTGATCCGACAAGGTTTTATTGTCTATGCTAGTTGGTTGTTGTTGTATAAAAGCAGGAAGAGATTCATCTTCAATGGGGTAGAAGACAATGTTACAGTGGTTGCAAAGACTGTGGAGATGTTCTCACTTGGTGAGGATGATCAAATTTCCCATGCAGACGAGCGGTTATGGGCGAGCTGGGCTTTCAAATCAGTGTATAGCCAGTCTTATGAGCCTAAGTTGGTTAAGTAGTCCCTACCGGTTGGACGAAATGAAACTTCGACTGGTCATTTGACCGATTTCACGATTAGAAAAGCACATATTCAGACAGAATCCGCCGAAAAAGGTAGGTACATAGTATATTCCAATGCGATTAAGTTACATAGTTTCTATTTTTCTTTGATAAAGGGGTATTTCCATGGGTTTGCCTTGGTATCGTGTTCATACTGTCGTATTGAATGATCCCGGCTGATTGCTTTCTGTCCATATAATGCATACGGCTCTAGTTTCTGGTTGGGCCGGTTCAATGGCTCTATATGAATTAGCGGTTTATGATCCCTCTGACCCCGTTCTTGATCCAATGTGGAGACAAGGTATGTTCGTTATACCCTTCATGACTCGATGTCATTTTCTTGTTCCTGAGTAGGTCCTTTCAACTCTTTTAGGTTCATGTTCTACTCCGGGGAAAGATTTATCCGAATTCTATTTACACATATAGCACAAATGATCTCAGTACCACTTCTTTTTGCTACGACATTTTTTTTGCAATTCATTTCATGCCTCCCCCAAACTATTCGATATATTCATCATACTGGTTGCCATTTAGAAAAGCGGTCTTGACGTCCATCTGCCAAATTTCATAGTCATGGTATACAGCAGTGGCAAGTAGGATCCTGATGGACCTAAGCATAGCCACTGGAGAAAATGTTTCATAATAGTCGACACCTGGTCGTTGACGAAAACCTTTTGCTACAAGTCAGCTTTAATGGTCTCGACCTTTCTATCTACACCAATTTTCTTTTTAAAGATCCACTTTCTCCCAATGGGTTTTACCCCTTCAGGAGCAACTTCTAAAGTCCATACTTTGTTGGTGTACATGGATTCCATCTCAAATCGCATAGCATCCAGCCATTTCACAGAGTCTCCACTTGTGATGGCCTGCTCAAAACTAGTTGGGTCATCATCTTCCATAATACAATTCTCGCTCCCACCGTCTATGAGAAAACCGTAGTATCTCTTAGATGGATGAGGAACCCTACTAGATCAGCGGAGTGGCTGAGATTCGTCAGGGAATATTGAATCCTCCAGCTCTACCAAATCATCAGTTGTAGTTTGTGTAACTGGAACTGTTTTCAGCTCTACCTTATTACCATTAATTTCTTTCACAAAAAATTCCTTTTCTAAAAAGGTGGCATATTGAGAAACAAACACTTTTTGTTCATCGGTATGATAGAAGATATATCCATATGAATTCTTTGGATATCCCACAAACTTGCAAAGAACTGATTGTGCTTCGAGTTTGTCCGGATTCTGTTTTTTAACATATGCCGGACAACCCCATATCTTGACTTGTTTAAGAGATGGTCTCTTCCCATACCATATCTCATATGGAGTGGTAGGCACTGATTTGGTCGAAACCCTATTCAATAGGTATGCAGCCGTCTCAAGTACATAACTCTAAAGGAAAATATGTAACTCAGCAACACTCATCATAGAGCGCACCATATCTAATAAGGTGCGATTCTTCCTCTCCGATATTCCATTGTGTTGTGGTGTGTACGGAGGAGTAAGATGAGAGAGAATCACATTCTCTTTTAAATAATCTTGGAATTTCATGCTTAAGTATTCACCTCCTCGATCAGATCGAAGGATTTTAATACTTTTACCCATCTGGTTCTCTACTTCGCACTTATATTCATTGAATTTCTCAAAACCTTCAGATTTGTGTTTCAACAGGAACACATATCCGAATCTTGAGAGATCATCGATGAATGTAATAAAGTATGAGGAACCATTCCTGGTATGTTAGATATAGGACCGCATACATCACTATGTATCAGTCCCAAGAGTTTAGTATCTCTTTCTCCATGTCCCGTAAACGGAGTTTTGGTCATCTTGCCTTTGAGACATGACTAACAAGTTTCATAAGATATAAATTCGAACGGATTCAAATATCCATCTTTATGTAACTTAGCTAGTCTGATCGTATTGATATGACCAAGTCTACAATACCACAAGAAGGCTTTGTTCATTTCTGAAATTTTCCTCTTGTGTGTGTTCTGTATATTTTGAACTGTATTTTGATTTAGAACGTATATACCGTTACACAATGTACCAAACCCAATCAACACTTGATTTAGGAAAATGTTCATAACATTTTCCTCTAATGCAAAGTTATATCTTTCTTTATGTAATAAAGAAACGGATATTATATTGCACATCATATTTGGTACGAAATAACGGTCGTTCAGAATCAATGTATTACTATTTGGTAATGCTAGGTGATATTCGCCAACTGCTTTGGCTGCAACAATTGCTCCATTCCCTACTCTGAGAGACATATCACCCTTTCCCAGTTCTCTACTTCTCGTTAACCCATGTAATATATTACAAATGTAGGATCCTGATCCGGTATCTAATACTCAGGACGTAGAGCAGATTGAGAAACGGTTCTCAGTAACTAACACACCCGAAGAAAATGCATCAGAATGCTCTTTCTTCACTCAGGTTGCATGGGAATCCCTGCATTCCCCTATCTCTTGCCCAGACTTATAACAGGTGTCATAAGATAGGGCGGAACCAATGTTCCCCAGCCCAGTATAATAAGCGGGTTCGGTCAATACATCCATATTATTATCTTGATTAAGGCGTGTAATGGTCGCTACCTGGAGAGAGAGAAGAAAACACTTTAGCATGCACTCTTGTAAAATTAGATTGGTTATTATCTTATATAATCAGGATGACTCCCACTATTTTTATTAAATCTTCTTTCAAACCCTAAAAAGTAAGATTAGCCGGGATTAATTACACCCTACAAGTTCGCCAATCGGTCAGTCAGGCAGGTATTGGTACTTCGAAAGAGTCTCCCCGTGCTTACTAATTAAATAATCTCATTTCCGCATGGGCATAACCCTGTTAACACCATTCTTAGACACCTACTGGATTAGCTAATTGTAAAGTGGAAAACTCTTTCAGGAGTAACACTTACTAGTAATGGGTATCAGGATCCAACTATCATATAGAATGTATGCAATCTCATTGCAAATTTCAACACTTGAAATTCCCAATATCTGTTTTTACCCCTAGCGACTTATGACCTTAATTATGGTCAACAAGTCATAAGGGCTAGTCAAGTTCAACCCCTCATTTCGTGATTGAATTAAACACACCCTCACAACTCTTAACTATGGTCAACAAGTTCGTACGACTACCCTAACCTAATCGCATCAATATGCGGCAGATAAGCACTAATGAGCTACCGCACACTACGCCTTGACTATGGTCAACAAACGCAGCATGAATACTAAATAGTACTTATCTGAAATGACGGAGGGCTACGACTGGTTTTGAAGAAAACCTTTAACGTAATGAACTTGATATCGTTGTAGAATGTAGTGATTTGAAAAGAAGTAGTTTAAGCTCCACATTAAAATCGAGTAGTTTTCAAAACAAACCGAGTGAGTTGTAGCATATGGTAGTTTTGCTAAAGAGATCATTCCCGATGAAGGGATCTAGGCTCTTTCCTCATTGAATGAGATGCTGGATATTCATAATGGAACACCGCTATGCAAAACAAGAACTAGAGCTATCTTTTTGAAAAATTTGATTCTGCAACATTTTAAGGTTTCTTTTCTTTTCATTAATCTCATTAATGACGTCCCATCATTTATGTTTCCTAAACATCACAGAAGAAACAAAAATAAAATACACATATATGCTATCCGCATTCGCCAAAGTGATTCGGGTCTTCACCGTAAGGTTACTTAACTTACGGCAGGGCAGAGTCAAGACTAGCGCGGATGCAAAACCTATATAGTGTCTACTTGTATATCATATATATAAGTAGCATTCATCTCACGCAGTTATATAATCGCATCATATCACAGAAATCGGCAGAACCAAACATATGAAATATAGGATATACTAGGAGGTCCGTGTTTTAGATTAAGCCAGTAAAGAAAAACACGGATTCCACGGTTGTGATGAATAGCGAAGCCCACATCACTAGACCCCTACAAGAGTGACAAGCAACCCTACCAATTCTAAAGTTAGGCGACCGGTCTTGACTCCTCGAGATAGCCTCCCACTGGACTCTAGAACCTAGTTACTTGTGCTCCCCGTCTTGGGTCTATCCTAATGCGGAAAAGTAAATAATATATATCAATGGAGACAACAATATCAACCCGGAAGTGTCCCAATAAAAGAATATTACATACAAATTTTTACATGAATGAAAATTGAAAAACTCTCATCTCACGCAAAACCCCCGGCTATTCAATCACGACGATCCAATATAACATATCAACCAGTAACACAATAACATCATATGTCATCAACGTAAGTAAATATGCGTATTCCTAATGCCATTGACTTATAGCAACGAGATCGGGGATACTACCACATATTACATTTACGGTCGTAGAAAAGAAATGAAAACTACAATAATTAGAATCCGCATCATCCTTACACATCGTAAATCCGGATTATCACATATTCCGGATTTCATGCCTAACCATATTGTATTTAAGTCTCGAATTGAAAACACTTTTCAAAAATAAGTCGGGCAATTCAACAAGATTCCCGATTAAAAAATTGAATGCTCATCAGGAACTTTAGTAGATGGCCGCGCCCCTGATGTCGTCAACGAAGTGTAATTGGGCGGAACACCGCGGCCGCGAGCACTCGAATGGATGCTTTTTGGCCATGGTGTTCTCCTATAGTCACTTGGTCGGGGCTATGGGGCATAGCCGTCTAGTAGTGTCTCTGGGTGAGTATTCGCGTACAATACGAGATTGTGATGGGGTTTTGATCCGAATCGAAACTCCGTGGCAATCCATCAAATGAGACTAAAACGCGAGATTTACAAATCGTTAACTATTTTTCACAAAACTAATCAATGTGGATTCCAAAAATTGTATCACATATCCAAACTATCTAGACGATGTTAAACATTTCGATTGATATTTCAAACACCAGCAAATCACAGAGATCTCAACAACTTGAGCCTCACCAAAAATAACCAGAAAGTCAGAAATGTCACAATGAAGCAGCAAAAGAAATATGAGTCCTCAACTCTTCACGTTGGTGTCGGAACCGCGGCCAAACAATGGTTTAGGAGGCGATTCCGCGGCCACACAGAGGAGTTAGGGCCCCGTACTTCTTGTGGTTCCATATATTACTTGCATGATTTTCTAAGAATTTTTAATTGTGTAAAACATGAACTTTGAAAAATGGACAGAAACATACCAAAAATCGGGTTTCGAAACTTCGATCGAACACTTTAACGTCGTCTAGACTTCGCCTAAGTCTCTAGCTTGGCTCTGATACCATTGAAGTATGTCTTAGTACCTCTACTAGGTTTCTATAAGTATCAAGTATGCAAATTTAAAAAATCTAGAGTGCTAATTCATACTAACCTAGAATCTAATTAGAGAATTAGGGTTTTAGTGTAAGCAAACATGATCTAAATTAAGTGAAAAGGGTTTACAATCTTTGTAGACCGGTCCTTCACTTCTAAACCTCCAAGTAGTAGTCCCTAGAACTCTTCTTTGACTCCTGATTGATTCAAAAGAAAAAGTAGTAGTAGTAACCGCAATCAATAACGATGTTGCGTGTAACGAGCGTTAGTGAGTACGGGTCGTCCTCTAGGATTTGAGAAATTCGTAAATTCTTGCTTTAGATGAGTCAAAAAAACTAGTAAAGAAATTCAAGAAATGTGTTCATCTCATAAAACTGCATTTTAATACCCTCATTCGTTTTCTATTTTTGTTTATATCGGTACTATTAACCAGTATCTGCTCAGAATTACAGATTACATGTGTTCGTGATAAAAGACTGGAAACACACTCAAAAATCAAGGATATAACGTTTGGGAGCTGACACTGCAGACGGAACAGAAAAACGACCGATATCTGAAGAGCACTTTTGCAAATAAATCATGTGCACACATTTTGGTCCAACACATAACATGTGTGCACTAGCTCTTTGGTGATTTGGACCTTGATGGGGCAGCCATGATACATGGAGCAAGTGGGCACATATGGTGTGATGTGCATTGATGGTGCAATAAATGCTTAAAGTGTTGATGTGAGTTAAAGCACCAAGTTCCCTCCAAATCTCTGCATACAAACCAGGTTATTTTAGACCAAGCAAACAGCATCAGAGGGTTATTGGGAAGCACACAAACCCACACATCCAATACGAGCCCCTCTCCTCGGAATTTGGCCGAGCACATGCTCACCAAATCCGGCGAGCTCGGCCCCACCTTGCCCAATTGGCCCCATATTTTCACAGAGCCTCCCTTGCTGCCACGTCAGCTCATTTTTATTGTTTGTTTATTTTCCTTTTGAGCCTATAAATACAGACCAGTGGACAAGGGAAGGAGGCTACCATGTACATACATTTCTATTTCTTAGTTTAGTTCTTTTGTTTAGCTTGAGGGTGAGTGAGCTCCATATTGGTTTCTTCTTCTTCTTCCCTCTTGAAGCTTTCTTTGGAGAGCTTCATTAAGGAGATTGAACAAGTCACCAAAACATTGTACCTCTTCTTCAAGTGTTTATAATATATTGTTGTTTCTTTACTTGCTTTCTTTTATTACTTGCTTTTATTATCATGCTTAACTAATCTTTATTTTGGTTGTGGTGTGGGTGAGGAAGTGAGATGAAAGGCTTTGCCTCCTCCACCTCTTGTTTATTTTTCATGTGCTTAATCTTATGATTCTAACCTAAATATTGTTTATGTATTGATATGATATGGTATTTTGACAAATGGTTACTTGTAACCTTCTCATATACTGTATTCATTCCCTTTCCCTATTTCAATGTTTAAGTTACAATCTATTTGGAGTTAAGTTTGCTAAGTTTGGATATGGTATATTGTGATTAAGGACTTGACAAATCTCTTAATTTCATATATCATATACCATCACAAACACTTAGCACACTTAACACCAAAATCATTTGCTCTCACTAACCACTTTGTGTTTTTGTTATTGCGGTATGCTTGCTAACCCTTGTGTTTGGTGTTGATATCCCAAGCGCGAACATACAACGGTAAGTGATCAAAAAAACTCGTTTCGTACTTTGCGGCGAATATCGGAATTTGACGGTTTGTGCTCCGTAACCGCGTTGACAAGTTGTGCTTCACGCCGGGATCGACGTAAGGAACGGACAACTCATGATCAAGGAGTGTAGAAGGAAACGCCGTGATTCGACCTTCCGAACCAAGCCACAACCATTCTTAACTTGCCTGTTTTCTTATTTCTCTTTGTTTGCTTGTTTTCGTATTATTTTATAATTTTGTGACAAACCCCCAATTCATTGATTTGTTAACCTTAAACAACAATACTTAATACACAATTCCCTGCGGATCAACCCGTACTTACCGGCTCGCTACAACGCGTCGTGCACTTACGGTTTATAAATAGTAAAACGAGAACGATCTCGCGTGCGCAACCCGTTTCCTTCATTTCATATCTGTTTCCATAACATACGCATTTGCGCGCGCGGGTGAATTCCCAACAAAATGGTTCAAGATTTAGTTGAATTAATAGTTTCAATAAAATCAAGAAATTGGTTTCAAGAAAAGAAAACTAGAAAATGTTCAAGGTCTAATTATCAAGAAAATATGAAGAAAGCTCGTCAAATTCGATTGGATTTAGTAGCTCTGGATGATGACTCAAGATGACTCCTTTTATCTATTGATAAATTTAATGCTAGATTGATGGCGATGGATGAGAATTAGGGTTCTTTTGGAAGAAACTAGGGTTTCTTCTCCATTGACCCTTGTCCTTTCATTGATCACCATTCACTATCTAGCCCTTAACAAAAGGATCGTCAATCTTATCTCAAATCGAGGTCAAGATTATCAAGCAATTGATATCGATCCCGATGAGGATGTTGATGATTCCTTTGCTAAGGTTTATAAACTTCATAATAATTAAAAGGAGTATGGAATTTTCTCACCCAATGATCTACCATAATCCTGCGAATCCAATCGAGCAGAGAATTACTCGCGCATCATGAAAATAATAGAAAGAATCAAGAAAGAATTCATAATGCGAAATATTAAAAGAAAGCGAAATTAAAACTAATTATCACATTTATTATTCAAATTCAAATTACAACTTCTTCAATCCGAAATTACAAGAAGAATTTCTCTCGATCACTCCCTTGAAGTGGTAATTTTTCCGTCGATTTTCACGTCGCTCGATCACCGTGAGTCTTGGACCTGTCATGGATGGCTTGCTCGTTGATGATGATCGGTTTCGTGTAAAGGAACTTTTATTGAATCCCTTGATGAACTTCTCGATGATTCTTGATCGAATATCTTATGATCGAAGATTCTTGATCTTAGATCTTAGATCCCCTTTTGAGATTTTGGATTTGATGTTGATTTGTTGGCTCTGTTCTTGATTTGATTTGAATTTGATGAATGAATAATTAGGATCCTTGTTGATGTAGCCCTCGGTTCTTTTTATAGCCTAGAAACCAGTAAATGATGCCTCTAACAAACTAAGTTTGTTAGGAAGAAGATTCCAGAGAAGTCTCGAACCATAACTCCATGAATCGGCCGCGGATCCACGGCGACTCGGCCTGACTCGGCCGCGGTTCCACGGCCGATTGGTGAGATCTCTGCTTCAAACTTCTGTGGTCTTTTCTAATTGGTATTTTGGTCTTTATCTGATGTTTGGAACCTTCTTATCTTTTCTGAATCTTTGCCAGTATTAGATTTTTCGAATTTCTTTACTTTATAGGCAGATTCTTGATTCCTGATATCTGACCTGAGCTAATCTTGCAGAATGTCTCAATGAAGAATGTTAGTTATAGTTGAGATACAAAATATTATGCGTAAAATATTAAACATACAATTTCCTTCAAAATGTTGATTATAATGTATAACACATGGTAAATGATATTTTCCAGACAAACTTCCAATATATGTTATATTTATAACAAACACCTTTAGATGATTAGAAAAGGTAAAGAAATTATCATGTTAAAAATGCAATAATTTCGACTGAACAAATTCCCCCAAACTTGACTTTGATCGTCCCGAGCAAACTTTATTTATTCAAGAGAAGGAGAAAATAGAAAGAAAAAGAAAAACTAACTAGCACACTTTCGTAGGCAACACGATTGCACTGAGCACGTGCAACAAGCCTTTACACCTCTAGGTGTCTCTAGTAGGAGGAGTATTGTCTCCTGAGGGTTTTCAGCGGATTACACCCGCAAAATCCCATAATAAAAAAAAGACGATGAAAATTACATATAAAGATAAAACTATAAAAGAAAGAACTTGAAAATAAGAGTTTCTAACTACACTAGCTTTTCGGTTGTCATGAGCCATATCTTAATAGTCATGAAAAGATATTAGAAACCATATCATTCCTCAATAAAACATAGCCTTTAGTCTTCCTCCCTACCTTTCTTCCAAACACCGATCATATACCCCTATGTGTGTGTAAAAGACATACCTACACTCGGAGAATTCAATTCAAGCTATCATACTCTTGTCCATCTACCTCGGTACTTTTTAGTCGGTGAATATTTTGGATGGAATTGCTCACACATTCTTCATGCGACCGTTAATACTTCTTGAGGTACTAACCGACCGATTACTAAATGTGCTTGCTTATTAGGCGTAATTAGCAATTTTCTCGTCTTGCAACACCTAAGACTTAGCAGTGGCTCCCAAACCAGTTGGTCTAAGTCACTAGGTGATAAATCACTCTCGCTATATTTTTTTTATGCTGCCTTGGTGATTACAAAACCGGTGTTCATTTTTCTTCACAATTTTATACTTTTATTTTTCATTTTTATTTTCTTCATACTTTTGGCTTTTAGACAAGAGCATTTCAAGGTATCCTCTACTATCCCGAGTTTTGAGACGTGTGTAAGTGCATATAGTAGGGTATCAATGTTCAAATGTTTGGCCTCAAGAATAGGGACTATTTTTCAGACTTATTTTTATCCTCGGATTAGTGACTTCCTTCATCTTACTAACCCTTGGGACAACGGCTCATAACTACTTATTACTAGTTTCGTTTAAGAAAATATCTAATTTTCTTGTTTTTCTTAAATTTTTCCAATTTTTTAAATGTAATGTTTCACTTTCTAATCTTTTATTATCAAAGAAAAAAATAATAAAAATAAAAAATTTGTGCTTATGCAAAGTGTAATGCAAAGTAATGCGTAAATAAGCACAAACCTCTCCCAAATCTGTTTACAGCAGTGTTCTCACTGTTGTCATCTTTTAAATCTCCAAACCTGTAAACTTGGAAGGAAAAATTATTAACAGGGATAAAAGAATAAATGAACGTGAAAATCTCCCCCAAACTTATTTTTGGCTCAAAAATTTGTATACAAATTTTATTTTCTAGAGCCAAAAATATACCCCCCCCCACCCCCAAACTTGATTTAAATAATATTAAGCTTTTAAAATCATAAGAGGTGGGGTAAAGTTATTCGTCTATATAAAGTTTTACAAAGACCAAAAGTTAATACCAACCATTCAAAGATTTTATCAATGTAATGCACTGGTTGGTAGAAGAACACGTCACCTATCGACGTGAAGAAGTGGGGAAGAGATAAGTGGTGGTATGGAAAGGGTTTTCGTCTCGGTTTATAGAGACGAAACAATGATGATGGATTACTCGCATTTTTTTTATTGATAAGAAGAAGGGGTGGTGGTTCAACTTCTTTGGTTTGGGGTTGATTCATCACAACTCCCATGTCTGATAAGAATGCGAGTTCTTCAGCGAAAATTTCTTCAAAACTTTCATCGATATCCCGAAGAATAATCTCATCGGAAAGAACGAGATAATACTCAGACTCCATAAAAGGTTCATAATAAGCGTTAGATGTTGACCCGGACAGCTCAATAGAATGGTCCGTATATGTATAATACATAGCTGGGTCAAACAACAACGTATTAAGGGAGTCTGGATCAGTATCGTGAAGCTGTTCAAATTCGTTGCTATCGAAATCTATCATTTCGACAGAACATACTTGAGCATAAGGTACGGAGGGTTCACTTCCCAACTTATAAATGTTAATCTCAATTGACATTTTCCCGAAGGATAGATTCATAGAGTCGTTTCGACAATTGATTACAGCGTTGGAAGTAGCTAAAAAGGGTCGACCGAGAATCACCGGAATTTGATTCCGTGGGTTAGCTACAGGTTGTATATCTAGAATAATAAAGTCCACAGGGAATATAAATTCCCCAACTTTTATCAACACATCCTCTAACTTACCCCTAGATTGGGTGATAGATCGATCTGCCATCTGTAGAGTGCAGTGCAATGGTTTTAACTCTCCGATACTCAATTGCTCATACACAGAATATGGAAGTAGGTTAACACTAGCACCTAAATCGAGTAGAGCACGATTGATATTTTTAACCCCAATAGAAATAGATATTGTAGGACTCCCTGGGTCCTTACGTTTCTTAGGTAATTGCTGGGTAAAAGCTGTGCTTACATTACTCGTCATGAAAACATTTTTAGGTACTTGAGTTTTCCTCTTCCTAGTGCATAAGTCCTCTAGAATTTTCGCATAGGCCGGGACTTGTTGTATAGTATCTAGGAGAGGGATATTTATGTAACCTGCTTAAACATTTCCACAATCTTCTCCATTTGTGAATTAGGTCTGTTTCCCATTAACCTATTTAGATAAGAAGCTTTATCAATAAGAGTTGGGTCCAACATAGGAGAAGATCGTGGGGGTGGAAAGGATCCCAGAATTGGAGTTGGGATCGTGTTAGGTTGACTCAACGAGGTGGGCGGAGGGTTCGGGCCTTGGGGAAAATGGAGAATAGGCTCGAAAGAAGATGGTGGACTAGACGAAATAGGGTTAGAAGTGGAAGCCGGGGTATCATTGATTGATTCCTCATTTTCATCCTGTTCACCGACTTGATTATTCAGCGCTCTTCTCGATCTCAACGTAGTAACGGTACTCACATTACAATATTGCGAGTAGCCAGGATTCAGTAGGGGTTGAGATGGAAGTTTTCCTTTCTCTCTAGTATTCATTGCGGCATTTAATTGTGCAATTTGTGCTTCTATCGCCTTTATACTCTCACCGTGGGAGGCTGAGTCCTTCGTTATTGTTTCGATAGAAGACTTTATATCAGCCGACATTTGCATGGACTATTTCATAAACAAATCCAAGGTTCGTTCGAGTGCAGAGGAGTTTTCGGTACCGGCCATTCGGAAGGAATTATTATAAGGTGCAGAATTGTTGGCCGGATTTTGAAAAGTTTATGGTTGAAAGGGATGCTGACTTTGTGGTGGTTGCTGTTGTTGTGGAGGAACCCTTTGATAGTTATTTTGGTTTGGAACCGTATTTTGAGTTTGAGTTTGGTGTTGGTTCCAAGCAAAATTAAGGTGATTCTTCCAATCTTGATTATATGTGGAAGAATAAGGATCGTTTCTAGGTTGCTGCTGAAGCAGCATTAGTGTGTTCTTGACCTTGGAACGGAGAATTCAAAGAAAAATCTTCCGTTGGATGTGATGGATCGGAACAGCAACCACACACGGTTTTGGGGAGCGTCAATTGGTTTAGGGAGGCTAATAAAAATTTGTTTTCCATAGCTTCGAGTTTCTTTTGCATAGCTGCCATTTCGGATTTTACTGCAATAGAAATATCGAGCTGATGGATACCTCCCCTAGATGATGTTGATCTAACGCTTTCCCATTACAAAGTGTTTTCAGTAAAATCTTCCAAGAATTTCCAAGCTTCACCAACTTCTTTAGAAAGGAACTGATATTGATACATGGTTTCAAGCATCTGTTTTATTGCAGGATCAATACCCTCATATATAATTCGACACAGATCTCATCTATTGATTCCGTGATGAGAACATTGTAAAAGAAGATTCTTAAACCGTTCACAACATTTCCAAAATGGTTCATGAGGAAGTTGGGTAAACTGGTTGATTTCGCTCCGAACACGGGCGGTCTTATGATTTAGATAAAATTTCTTAAGGAATACAACAACGAATTCATCCCATTTAGAAATAAAATGTGCGGCAGTGTTATAAATCCATTTTTCGGCTAAATCGCACAAGGTAAAAGGGAGAATACGTAAACGCATAGTATCCACAGAAAGTTGTGAAGTGTCCATCATCGCGCATACGTTTTCGAATTTATTTATAAAAACGTATGCGTCTTCGGACTCAAGCCCATGAAATTTGGGCAACAATTTGATAAAGTGTGGTTTGATTTCAAAATTATCCCCATTGGCTGGTGGAATAGAAAGACAAGTAGGAAAGAGACCACGTATAGGGTAGCATCTCTCTTGAAGAGATATCCGCAGTGGATTCTGTACACCTGCGGATGGTGGCAGAGTGGTGTTATTAAAATTTGATGGATAACCATCCATCTTGGTAGTTGTGGTGGGTGATGAGGAAAAAGAAAATGAAAAAGTACCGACTTCGGAATCGATAGAAGAAACGCGGACAAGACGGGCACTAGAATCCTGTCCAGCCAAACATGCACTAAGCAGGTTTAGCGCAAGTGGCAGCGTATGTGTAAATTAAAAGAAAGGTTTGTTTTTGAAAAAAGACGGATTTAGACAAATCACAAAAATGCACAATCAACACTAGATCTAAGGTCACATAGGTCAAGTCACTAGACCGCTCCTAAATTTCCAGAAGATAAATCGCAGGATCAATCCTCTACAATCTTTTTATCCCTCCTGTGGCTAGGTAAGTAGGAGGTATCCGCTATGTAAATAGCGGGCCTAATTAAGTAATCACTTGCCTCAGACACACTTGCCTAGACACCACAAAATAAATGCGGATAAGCAGTAGATTACCCACGACATTCCTCTGTCCTTAATGAGTGAGACGGTCCTTAGAGTCTTGGTCTAGATATTTTTTTAATTAATGAAGGGTGATGCGGATGCTAGTTTTGTGATTTTCCGGGCTTAGGAAGGGTAATGAAATCCCCACCTAATCTGAATTTGGTCTTTGCCCCTTAATTTTCCGTATTACAATATGCAAAAAACAACCCACAAACAAAACACGCAACAAGAATTTTTAAGCAGCGAATTTTTGCAAAGAATTCTGCAGAGAAATTGTTATTGGACTTTTGCAGAGAAGAGAGAAGAAAATATGAAATATACCAGAGAAAGATGAAGCCCTAATTCACCAATCCCACCGCGGTTCCGCCGCGAGAATAGCCTTCTTGCCGCGGTTCCACGGCCAACTTGATGGTTCTTTGAACTATTTTTTGTACGGGTGCTTCCCTTGCTCCTCTGGTCTTGATGAAATGCTCTGAATCTTTATCACCCTGGTACAATGATTTCAGATTTTTTTGCAAAATTCACACACTAATCGTTAAGCACACGATGCGTTCTTGTTTTATATTTCAATGTAATAATAATAATAATAATAATAATTCAACCCAAATAGCAAGAAAGAACAAATTACGCACGCATCCCCAGCAACGGCGCCATTTGATTGATTCAAAAGAAAAGGTAGTAGTAGTAGTAACCGCAATCAATAACGGTGTCGCGTGTAGCGAGCGTTAGTGAGTACGGATCGTCCTCTGGGATTTGAGGAATTCGTAAATTCTTGCTTTAGATGAGTCGAAAAAATTAGTAAAGAAATTCAGGAAATGGTTCAAGATTTAGTTGAATTAATAGTTTTAATAAAATCAAGAAATTGTTTTCAAGAAAGGAAATCAAGAAAATGTTCAAAATCTAATTATCAAGAAAATATAAAGAAGGCTCGTCAGCTTCGATTGAATTTAGTAGCTCTGGATGATGACTCAAGATGACTCCTCTTATCTATTGATAGATTTAATACTAGATTGATGGCGATGGATGAGAATTATGGTTCTTTTGGAAGAAACTAGGGTTTCTTCTCCATTGACCCTTGTCCTTTCATTGATCACTATTCACAATCTAGCCCTTAACAAAAGGATCGTTAATTTTATCTCAAATCGAGGTCAAGATTATCAAGCAATTGATATCGAGCCCGATGAGGATTTTGATGATTCTTTTGCTAAGGTTTATAAACTTCATAAGAATTAAAAGGAGTATGGAATTTTCTCACCCAATGATCTACCCTAATCCTGTGAATCCAATCGAGCAGAGAATTACTCGCGCATCATGAAAATAATAGAAAGAATCAAGAAAGAATTCATAATGCGGAATATTAAAAGAAAGCAAAATTAAAACTAATTATCACATTTATTATTCAAATTCAAATTACAACTTCTTCAATCCGAGAGTACAAGAAGAATTTCTCTCGATCACTTTCTTGAAAAGGTAATTTTTCCGTCGATTTTCACGTCGCTCGATCACCATGAGTCTTGGACCTGTCGTGAATCGCTTGCTCGTTGGTGATGATCGGCTTCGTGTAAAGGATCGCTTGTTGAATCGCTTGTTGAACTTCTCGATGATTCTTGATCGAATATCTTAAGATCGAAGATTCTTGATCTTAGATCTTAGATCCCCTTTTGAGATTTTGGATTTGATCTTGGATTTGATGTTGATTTGTTGGCTCTTTCTTGATTTGATTTGAATTTGATGAATGAATAATTGGGATCCTTATAGATGTAGCCCTCGGTCCTTTTTATAGCCTCGAAAATAGTAAATGATGCCTCTAACAAACTAAGTTTGTTAAGAAGAAGATTCCAGAGGAGTCTCGAACCATGACTCCATGAGTCGGCCGTGGATCCGTGGCGACTTGACCTGACTCGGCCGCGGTTCCGCGGCCGATTGGTGAGATCTCTGCTTCAAACTTCTGTGGTCTTTTCTAATTGGTATTTTGATCTTTATCTAATGTCTGGAACCTTCTTATATTTTGTGAATCTCTGACAGTATTTGATTCTTCGACTTTCTTTACTTTATCGGCAGATTCTTGATTCCTGATATCTGACCTGAGCTAATCTTGTAGAATATCTCAATGAAGAATGTTAGTTATAGTTGAGATACAAAATATTATGTGTAAGATATTAAACATACAATTTCCTTCAAAATGTTGATTATAATGTATAATACATGGTAAATGATATTTTCCAGACAAACTTCTAATATGTGTTATATTTATAACAAACACTTTTAGATGATTAGAAAAAGTAAGGAAATTGTCATGTTAAAAATGCAATAATTTCGACTGAACAACTCCACTTGAAAAAGGATCGAGCTTTTCTTGTAGTCTTCGATGTCGAAAATGATCCACCTTGAAGTCTCTCTAATTCAAGCTCACTCTTCACTAATCAAAATATTAGTGAAGTAAACAACCTAGACTAATGGGCTAGATTAGTGTAGGTTGATAAAATAAGAGATTTGCTCACTAGAAATAATTTTCTCTTTTACTTTTCCAACTCAAGAAAATTCTAGAGAGGAGAATGAAGAAGGAGATGAACTTGAATGAGAGAATGAGGTTCTATAAACCATGAGGTGAAGTGACGGGATGAGATTAGATAGTGATAAATATCAATGAATAATCCAAAAAGAGAAGTGATGAGTCATGGCTTCTCAAGGCTTCTACAAGCAACTAAAGAATATGACTCATTTCCTTTTCTTTTAATTCATTAATTTAAATCATTATCTCTTCATCTCACTTCATGTGTGATTCTCATACATAGTTCTATGTATCATCAACCAAGATACAAATCAATATATATATATATATAAATCACATATATATAATTATATGTAAAGAGAAGAAAATCTTTCATGAGCAATAATATTAGTTAATATATATAAATATATATCAAATTATTAAATCAACACTTGATTCAATAATCTGGTTATATCATATATAACCGACTAATATCATATATATATATGTGTGTGTGTGTGTGTGTGTGTGTGTGTGTGTATCATAACATTAAATCAACACTTGATTCAATTATCCAGTTATATCACATATAACCGACTAATATTCAATATTAGATATTAAATCTACACCTGATTTAATAGTCCGGTCATATGATATATAACCGGCTAATATCAAATATATATACATAAAACAAATCATTGAATCAACACTTTATTCAATAATCCGGTTATATTACATATAACCTAACCGATATCAAATATCGTTAGATTAGAATACGGTATCACATACACGTATTTAATCAAGCTCCCGCACATATCTCCATATATGCCCTATTTCGTTTCGCTTGAGCTAGGAAATCTCTGTGTGGGACTCTAAAAACTTATCAATACGCCAGCAGTAGATAATGATCACATCAGATACCCACAAGCCGTCGGCGGTACTAGCTGGACGTAACGGCTACCCAGGTATTGAGCAAATAGAAGATCAACAAGCACACTTGTCCAAGCTCCCGTAAAGCCTATACGCAACACTTACCGTATAGTCTGGTCTCTTCATCTGATATGTCGCATATCGAGTCTGGGGTTGAAATTGTCATACCCCAGTAACTTGATAAGTCATGTCGATCTGTGGTCTGTAACCTTTCGAGAAACTACTGATAACACTTGCCAATAAATATTATCTGCCCTGGCCAGGGACTTGCTGTTATAGCCAATCGAGCATAGCGCAACATCAACTCCCAATACCGGGAGAGACGAAACCCCTCCTATCGCTCATTGCCTCCATGTGACTCGGGACTCTACCCAAAATTCACCTGTTTGCATGACTCCTTTGAGCCATGCTAGGGAGGAAATCAAAGCACAGTGGGAACCATACAAGACTCTATGACGATCTCAGGTCTACAGACTAACATGTACAAGTGTCACCAGAGAACTGCTAACTGGCGATAAGTATGATACCATCTAGGAGTTCTCGGTGAGTCCTGTTCGGTGTACCCATTCTCTAATGAGCACTTGTGTACAATCTTTGATTTCAAACACCAATGGTTATGGGATCAACCATCTCCCCATACAGGGTCAAGAAACGTACACACTAGTCTACTCTGGAATATCGATGCCCTGTCTTGATACTCCCTCGACTAGGAACTGTTAAAGGATGTGCTTCTGGACTACACAAGCCCCACTAGTATGATCTGCATCATAGTCCGGGTAGTCAAGCCTACATCCTAAGGGCTTTATCAACATGTAACAGAGAGACGGTATAATAATACAAGTGTACATGTTAAAATAAAGAGCAACCAGATAGTATACTATCATGTCGAGCAAGAAAGTCCTCTATATATATGTGCAAGCATCCACTATATCATACAATAATGGTCTCTAGGGCATACATATTCCTAACAAGACTAACCAGGCAGAGAACATTTGTTAAGGCGTACTCGTGCTGGTTGTCAAAAGACCGATGATCCCCAATTATGCAAAATGGAGAAAGTTTGAGCCAAACTGTGAAGGCCCATACATCGTAGATAAGGTCTACCAAGGTGGAGCTTACATGCTCATGGATATGCATGGAAAAGGGCCATTCTGACCAATAAATGGTCGATTCCTCAAAAAAGTACTATGCATGAAGAGTCGTGACTTAAGTCAATGATAGATGACGATGCTTGTGTCTGCTCACTATCTTCTTGAGTCAAAACTCTGAAAGTCGTATGCTCCCCATTACATAGTGTTAGACCACTACGTCTTTAAATTGGTTTCGGACTGAAATGTCCTTAAACTATCCTTTCGTCCCGAACATGTGAATGTCGGACCGGAATGTACCTAAACTAATATGTCATCTCGTGCATGATAGTTTTGGACCACTACGTCCTTAAACTGGTATCGAACCGAAATGTCCCTAAACTAATATGTTTGGCCCTACGGTATGAGTCATATGACCAACTGTATACAATCCATTGGCATAAACAATCCATATCTCTCTCAGGTCCCATCGGCAAGGCTACACTTGAAATCTCCACCAGTCGGGAAGCTCTACCTATGATGCAGTCTTTCGAAAAGTCGAGACCTATTGCTGATTGTGCGTTACCTTATGGGTCGCTTGTCTCCTCGAGCAATGTGGGTAAAAAAAAGGGTACATCCACAAGCAAAATGGGTACAGATAAAAATCTGAAAGGACGCTGTGAGTAAAAATAGCAGGACTACCGGCAAGCTTGTGAAAACCCGGAAGGGCGCAAGCTCGTTGAAGGAAAGAAAAGATGCACTTGCAAAGTCCTCTCGACTTTGTAAAGAGAATACACCTACGTGAGATCTCTACGACTCATAAATAAGCAACACACATAGGAATCCATACGATTTCTAAGAAAATACACTTACAAGATCCTCACGACTCGTAAGGAGAACATACACTTTGTAAGACCTTTACGGCTTACGGAATTCAAAGCCTTAACTTACAGGGATCTAAACATGTTCTTAAACCATCATAACCCCAAAAATTTATGCCCTACAGGTGGTCTAATATCGACTCTTGTATACAATCCACGGACGTAAATAAATATATTCCTAATCAAGTCCCACCAAAATCAAGAATTATCGCTCGACAAGGTGAATGACACTTATGAGCCCCCTCAACTGTGAGGGAAAAAGTGCTCCTGTAAGATCCTTACGACTTACAAGAGTAAAATACACTTAAGAGCCCTAACGACTCCTAAGGAGAAAATACACCTATGAGATCCTCATGACTCATAGGAAGAAATACCTTTATGAGACCCTTACGGCTCATAAAGTCAAAAAGCCTTAGTTGGCAGGGATCTGAAACCTGTTTTCTATACCACCTTTGTCCAAATAGGCAACGGCATATGATGAGTCGCTCCTGACAATATCCCAATTGTAGCGATACCGATACCAAGATGGTATTAGATTCCAAATCCCCAACCCGCAATAAAAAATCAGCGAGCAAAGCAAAATATGCATATAAAATAGCCGAAATGATGGGGCAACGCGCAATAAAAAATCGGCGAGCAAAAATATATGCATATGAAACAGCCGAAATGTTTGGGTAACTCACAATAGTAAAAATAAAAAACGACATAACCGAAATGATTCGACTCCGCGAAAAAATAGCCGAAATGATTGAGTAATCGGGACTTTCGCGATATGAAAAACTGAAAAGATATAGCATCACGGAAAAAATAGAGAAAATAAAAATTTTCTGCTCTGCAAATAAATCTATACTGACTCTTGTATACAATCCATGGGCACAGATGAAAGAAAAGGAACTATATTTTCCCACCATGTTTTGTCAAAAGAAGAACCAAGACTTGATGGCACATCTTTAGCCAAGAGACTATTTAGATGTCCCTCTTACTCCAGCAAAGTACAAACGTGGTGTCGACAAAGCTCTAAGGAGCTAAATCAAAACGGAGTAATAGCAAAATCCTAACTTCAGATTTTGATGGCAATATCTACAGCCTAGAGATCATCTCGACGTCCTTCTCAGCTTGACAGGGTGTAGACACGACATCAAAAAGGTCCCAAGGGTCAAATTAAAGTGGAAGCAATGGCATATTCCTAGCTCCAGATTTCAATGGTAACATCTACATCCTAGAGATCATCTCGACGTTCCTCCTCATTCCAGCAGGATACGGACGCAATGGTCAAATAAAAGCGAAGTAATGGTATATTCCTAGCTTCAGATCTCGATGGCGATATGTACAGCATAGAGGTCATACGGATGTTTACCCTATTTCAGTGAAGAATCGGCACGACACCAAAGCAAAAGCGAGATGACAGTATATGCCTAGCTTCGGGTCTTGATAGCAAGCATAAAAGACCAATGGAAGTCATCCAACTCAAGAAGGGTGCAGTTATAACTCATCGGGGCTCCAAATCGAGCCTAACCTTAAGTAAAGCGCCACGACAATACCTAACGCTTGATCTTCTAATAGTAATGTGAATATTTCGACGTAAGAGGGCTACTTGAAGATATCTTGTCCAGCCTCAGAAAGGATTAGAGACACGACAGACGTGTAGCTACTCAAGCCTCAACCTAAGGGACTGCATGTCAAGAAAATATCAGCCAACGCGACGGTACGATAGACTTAACCCAGTACCGCAACCTAACGAACTCCTATATCGAAAAGAATTATATATATTTCATGTTAGGCTACACCTATGAGATCCTCTCAACTCGTAGGGAGAAACATCTTTATGAGACCCTCACGGCTCATAAATTTGAAAATTCTTAGGCGACAGGGATATAAACCTTTTTTCTAAGCCATCGCTGCCCTACAGACTGTCAATACTGACTACCGTATACTATCCATGGGCCGCCTATGACGAATTGGTGGATGAAGACGCCGTAAAAAGGTGAAAGATGCAGATCACGGGCTTCAAGACATGGAATTGCAACGCCTATGTCCGCTCACTACCTTCTCAGATTTTGAAAGTTATGAGAGCAGTCGTGTACTTTATGCTACTTAACCCATGTCTATACCTATGTAGGAAAACTAGTGGGGGCATTTGTTTAACATGAAAAGTTCATCAAATAATAATAAGCATGTATTTAAATATTTATTTCAGTCTACAGGGAAAAGATCACCAAACATGGGATCGGGACTACAAGGGTTAATAAAACAGAATACCAAGTTCTCTAACTCCCTCTTGGCCTTCTCTACTATGTCGTAACGACGGTTCTCATGAAGGGTCCCTCCACACCTATCAACGCCGCACTCATCGGCAAAAGAAGACATGACAGCCCGCCAATCCCGTATGTGTCTCAACATGTGAATCGAGCGGTCCTTCAGAGGCTTCGTAATCAAGCATACCTCATGAACGTAGTCGATCTTGCCCTCCGCCGCGTCAAACATCGCTAGAGTCGTCTCTGCAGGATGAGGAGGAATATCATCGAGGATGGCTAAGAAGATCATTTGAAGCCAAATAGAGCCGGCCGGAAGAGAAGACCCCCTACGGGTCATGAGCTCGTGCATCACCATGTCACATTGAGCATCCATAAGAGCGGGATTTGCTAGACGGGCAATGAAACGAGAAATAATCTTCCCAATAGGCACCTTCCATGGCTGTCAAAGAGCATGTGGGCGATTACATGCCATGATTCTTTTTCTATGAAAATTGTTCTTTCTCTGTAAAAGTGAGGGAGAAGGTGAACACTTCTTCAAATTATAAAGATGAGCATATAAGTCTCGGCATGAAAAATGTTGCACATGGTGCAAGTTGGAACGATTCCCAAGCTCTAACTAAAAGAAAGTGTTGGAAAAGAAGAAGATGACTCAGAAAATCATGAGAAGATGAAACGAAACCCTTCCACGTGTTGAACACGTGAGCGCTACATGCAAAACATGTGACCTTCGATTTCAGGGAGGATTAAAGCCTATGATATAGCTTCCACGTGTTGAACACATGGGCACTCACATGCAAAGCATGTGAGTGCTGAATCCAGATAAAACTAAAACCCTATACAGGCCCCACGTGTTAAGCACATGAGCGCTCATGTGCAAAGCACGTGAGCGCTGTTGCCATATATATGTGACGGCCCTCACGTGAAAGACACATGAGCGCATCAGTTTGAAACGCTAGTTTCAGATAGAATTAAATTCTATTTGGGGAAATATTTCTCCCTAATCTTTCTGATACTAGAAAGATTTTCTCTGTTAAACAGAGAGCCTATGGATTTAAAATCCAACGGTGATTATAATATCACCTATCAGATTAGAAGATAGAATCGAATTCTTTTTTTGGAAAATATTTGCCTAACCTTGCAAAAACGAACAGAAAATATTTTCTGTTAAACAAAATTCCCCGGATTTTAGATCCATTGGTGGATAAAATTTTCCAAGTGATTTTTAAGATCAATTAAATCAATTGATATCTCTCAATAAGAGATTTTCTCAAACTAATTGATAGTTTTTCCTCCCCTATATAAAGAACCCAAGACTTCAAGTCTCATAGACAAAACCCTCTATAAGTTTTTGT
This sequence comes from Agapanthus africanus, assembly GCA_030015575.1. Lineage (NCBI taxonomy): Eukaryota > Viridiplantae > Streptophyta > Magnoliopsida > Asparagales > Amaryllidaceae > Agapanthus > Agapanthus africanus. The sequence goes on along the minus strand of CM057337.1, from coordinate 931,624,459 downwards.
TCACCGCCGAAAGACCGGACCAAGACGTTAGGACGTCTGACCTGAATTTTAGGGGCAGATGCATTTTGGACTTCTCCATCCACCTCTCCGAAAATACCAAGTTGATTTTTTTTTGGCACCATATATCGGAGGTTGGATAGATGCGGCCGTTGTCGCAGATTTTATCAGATTCTCCCTCATTTGTGAGGGGTTTTTGGTTACGGGGACGCTCTTCCCTGCAGGTGCAAGCCCCTGCATTTAATAACGTTATCGTATTGCGATAACCACTTTCTCCTGCTTCAGCAGTTCATTTCGTGTCGTGTGTATTTTTGTTTATTTTGGTTGCCTGTGGATTGTATACGGAGACTAGTTTATGTCGTCACCCGTAAGACGCGGATTAGTCTAAATCCATATATTTTAGATTTAGGATTTTGAACCTAAGTTATATTTTTCGTTTAGTTCAAAAATATTTTGCTTGGTTTAAAAACCATTAATCGAGTTTGAGATTAAGATCAACTTAAAAATATGAGCGTTTGGGCCCAATTTATTTTTAACTAAGAATACATTAGTCTTATTTAAGACTAAGATCAACTTAGCAATATTTTAAGAATCCTTAAATTTTATTAAGGTCCAACAACATAGCATTTGGGCTCAACTGTAAGAGTCTTAGCCAATTTAGGCTTAGTCTGCTCAGTCTTTTTTTTGTTCAAAAATGCTAAGCACTTATTTGTGCTCTGTTTGTTCAGCCACCCGTTTTTATGCAAAAGTCTAAGCACTTGTTTGACGCTTCGGCGCTCACATGGGTATCATGTGAAGCCTTCAGTTATGGGCGCTTCCCAATCGGTGCTAAGCACTCAGTTATAATACTAAGCACTATTTATATGGCGTCTACGTGAAGAGCACGTGCGGCGCTGGGCGTTGTCCAATCAGTGCTAAGCACTCAGCCGTTTTGGCTATATATGAAGTGCTAAGCATATTTGTGTAGCGCCCACGTAAAGAGCACGTGAGGCGCTGGGCGCTGCCCAATCAGTGCTAAGCACTCAGTCGTTTTGGCTGTATATGAAGTGCAAAGCACTTTTGTCTGGTGCCCACGTGAAGAGTACGTGAGGCGCTGAGTACTGCCCAATCAGTGCTAAGCACTCAGCCGTTTTGACTGTATATGAAGTGCTAAGTGAAGAGCACGTGCAACGCTGAGCGCTGCCCAATCAGTGCTAAGCACTCAGCCATTTTGACTATATATGAAGTGCTAAGCATTTTTGTGTGGCGCCCACGTGAGGAGCACGTGAGGCATTGGGCACTGCCCAATCAATGTTAAGCACTCAGCCGTTTTGGCTGTATATGAAGTGATAAGTACTTTTGTGTGGCACCCACGTGAGGAATACGTGAGGCGCCAGGTACTGCCCAATCAGTGCTAAGCACTCAGCCGTTTTGACTATATATGAAGTGCTAAGCATTTTTATTCAGCGCTCACGTCTATTTCACGTGAGGCGTTGGCCTTTTGCTTTGGACGCCCACGTGTTTTTCACGTGAGGCGCTGGGCGCTATTAGGAAGGTACCCACGTAGGAAACATGTGAGGCGCTAAGTTCTTCTCTTTTTTAAAAATTAAATCTCAGTTATTGCCATTTTTAGCCATTAATGATCATTAAGATCTCTATTTTGAAGACCTTGGATCGTTTTTCCTTCATTGGAGAACTAAATTCTTCTTTTTTTTTATAAGGACTAAGTTCTTTATGTAGGGTTAAACCCTAATTTCTGAGGAATTAAATTCCCAAAACATATGTTCTTTTTCTTTTTTCTTTCTTTTTTAACCTAGTTCTTTTCTGAATTTTTTATTCTCAAGAACAAGATCTTCCCGATGAGAATTAAATTCTCAACTTGTGAAAGAATTATCCTGTGAATCTCTGATACAGAAAAAGAACTAAATTCTTTGAGAAGAGTTAAACCCTTAGATAGGTAAAAAGAGATATTTTGATCTATATGTTTTCTTTACGTAGGGTTTTGAGGAGACAAGTCTTCTTCTTTTGTTGAGAATCAAATTCTCTGTTATTTTTTTAAGCTTTCTGTATTTTTTTAGAAGCTTATGGGGGGTTCCCTCTATATGAGACTTAAAGTCTCGGGTCCTTTATATAATGGAGGCAAATTGTTAATTAATTTTGAGAAAATCTCTCAATGAAAGATTCCAATTGCTTTAATTGGTCTTAAAATTTGTTTGGGGAATTTTACCAACCGTTAGATTTTGATCCAAGGATTTCTGTTTTACAGAATATATTTTCTTGTTTTTAGCAAGATTGGGAAAATATTTTCCCATATACAGAATTCATTCTGTCAAACGGTGATTTTTAATCACCATTGGATTTTTAATCTAAGGGCTCTCTGTTTTACAGAGAACGATTTTTTTTGTAAAGATTGAGGAAAAATATTTCTCAGAATAGAATTTAATTCTATTGTTTGATTACTATTGGATCTTTGATCCAGGGGCTCTGTTTAATGGAGAGTATCCCAATTTTTTAGGAAAATATTCTCATGTAGAATTTAATTCTAGTGATATAAACTTAGGCGATGGCGCTCACGTGTTGTGCACGTGGGCGCCACTTAAGAATTAAATTCTTATTTATGATAGGCGCTCATGTGCTTTGCACATTGGCGCCTACATGAGCTCACGTACGGCGCCACCATAGGATTTAATCCTAAGGGGTTGGCGCTGGCGCTGGCGCCCTCGTGAAGGGCACGTGAGGCGCTGCCTCAACAAAATTTAACAGAGCTTAGCTCTTTTTATTATGTTTAAATATTGGGGGAACAAATTCCCCCCATCATTATTCTCACGTGGCTCACACGTGAGTGCAACGGCATCATTTTTTTCACCGTTTGATCTTCTAGTGAGTTGAGCCGTCCGTTTACATCCTATAAATAGGGCCTTTGGCCCTTAAGATGACTGCAGTCTCATCATCTTTCTTGAGTCTTCTTCTTGCTTGAGAATTTAATTCTCATCTCAGTGCTTAGATCTCTGTCCATAGAACTTTTTCAGAGTTAAACTCTGTCAAAAAAAATTGGTAAGGATCATGACCAAAGTTCAACTCTTAAAAAAACCTTCCTTTTTGTTTTGGATTTTTAACCCATTAACAGAGCTTGGTTTTATTTTTTTTTTTAAATGAACTCTCAGAGATCTTAAGAAGAAGTTCTCACCCCTTTTTAAATAACCGTGGGTCTCAAATCCCTGTTAGTTCTTTTCTTAGGGTTTTACCCTATCATTGATCTTGTTCATTGAGGGTTTCTAAAATTTAATTCCATTATATTTCTCATCTGTCTCCCAACATGGGGGACTTCTGGGATTTAATTCCATTATCTGAGGAATTTAATTCCATTTTGTCTTAATGAGCTTAGCTCTGAGAAATTTTTTGAACTTTTTGGGAATTTTATTCCCCTTTCCTATTCCCCCATTTTTTATATAGGGTTCTAATATCCTTTTTCACAGATTTGAATCTGTTGCAGGGCTCGTTTTTCAAGAACATTTGGTGTTTTTAACTCCATTGATCAATAGGATTATTCATTTAATGAGAATCCTTTTGTATTCTCACAATAGGCGCATGTCTCATCATTGATCAGCCATCACCTTGATTTTGTGGGGCCCATTGTTTTTTTGACTGCAGGGATTTTATTATACCATAATGGAGTACAGATTTGGGTGTACTGAAAATACTAAGGCTCTTAGTTGCAGTTAATTAAATTATGCCAATCTCTAACTCTCTACGGGTGTTTTTTAGGTACTATGGCTTCCGATTCCTTTTTTCCTTATGTCCGTTCGGAGAGCGCTTTTGCCGACGCACCTACGAATCGGGAAGTCTTTGCTTTAATCTGGTACTACGACCCAGAGCAGAAGTCTCTTCATCTATGGGGATCGTGGTACAGTTATATTATCTAGGGTCGGCACAGATTTACTTGTGCGGTGCCATCAGAACCGATCCCGTCAATTCATTATGCTGACCCTCCGTAGGTTGCTTATGCAGTAGAAGAGGTCAATTGAACTGCGGAAGGTCGTCTCCAACATTCCATGGCGTCAATACCAGTCCAGCCGCCGATGGTCTTAGATATTCTGAGGCGTTGCATATGTCAATGAAAAGCACGTCCTTGGGGTCAGGTTTATACAATAGGAGTGACCCATCGACATCCGGCTGGTTATCTGCAGTCGGTCCATTACATTTTGTCGGCCAAGAAGTCACTGATGCCGAAGACCGAGTTGTACCCGGCGGTCTACGCGTCTCACTTTTATTACCACACTCCTCATGTGTGATGGGTTAAATCTTTCTTGGAGCAGTGGAATATTCCGACCCACACATTTCTTTTATCGGACCGTGAAGTATCGATCTCGCTGGAAGAATTCGCAGAAATTTCCGGATTACCCGTCAGAGGGGAGCATTACAAGGAGATACTTCCTCCTGACGAGTATGTTTTTGCCACTGAGTCGGTAGTCATGGGTCTTACATCGGAAAACACTATCCAACACAAGTTCCGTAGTTTGATCAAAGTGCTGAATATTTATGAAAGCTTGTTTTTGGAGTCTGGGGCATGAGGTTAGCTTTTCTGATTTCATCACCCGTTTCTTTCGTCCGAAGGCTTTATTGAAGAAGACTACAAAGTTTGCCAAGCTCAATAATCCGTTTGGATTTGGCTCAGATAGATTGCCAACTGCATATTTAAATGGTATAAATATATACCAATATTATGAAATAATTGGAGATTAAAATGATTTCTTCATTTAAAAATATATTTATCGGATTTGGGCATTTTTATAATTAATTATATGCAAGTTTGATTAGTGCACTACTAATCACGATTATGCCAAATCCATAATTTTACATTAAACATAGCTAGTGCACCATGTCATGTTACATTTTTGTTGCATGATTGTTTATTTGTGTTTGTTTTATTTGTAGTTGTAATTTTAATTGAGAGAGAGAAAAAGAAAAGAAAAGAAAAGGAGAAAAGAAAAGTCAAAGAGTATGAGCATGAGAGAGAGAGAGATGGCATGCCATATGAGAGAGTGAGGGGGAGAGAGAGAGACCTTGACCTCATTCTTTTCCTTCATCATCTTCATCTCCTTCTTCATCTCTTCCTCCACCTCCACTACCCCATGGCAACCACCCTAAAACCTTGCCAAAACCCCATTCCAGCTTCACAAAATTTGATCCCCACATCTTCCTAAACCCTATGGACCAACCAAGTTTAGATTTTGAAGATATTGAGCAACTCAAGAAAATTCTTAAGTTGCCAAATGAGGTATTATTTCCATTCCTTTAGCTAAGTCATTATGTTAATCTATTCTAGTTTAGCTTAGAACTTGATTTAGCATGTTTAGTGATCTTGGAATTTTCCAAGTTGATGTTTAGGTGATTGTGTGGACTTGTGATATGTAGTGACTGTTTACAAGACCTTAGTGTTGATTTTATGACCTGGACCAGAGAATAGAACCTGATACATGAATTCAGAAATTATCCCGAGTCGGTTTTGTGACGTTTTGTTGGCCTACAGGGAATCTTGTGCTATCTGGGATGTTTCTGAGATAAACCAAAAAGTCTACTGACCTAGATTAACCACTAGAAGACCACCAGCAAAATACGAGATGCCAATTCCTTAGGAAAACCGGCGACGCCGGATTCTGGAAGCTTGTCGCCGGCCAAGTTGTGGGTTCTGGTGATGGGGTTTTGTCTGTAGCTCCTGATCCTTATATACTGGCTACTGTATAGTTAGTTTAGCCCCTTTTAACATGAGCTAAAATCTAGGAGCTGTTGAGAGTGGGTTGGCAAAGTTTCCCAATGTTTGAATGCTTAGTTTTGATATTTGAGATTTGATTTGGTCGTTGGACGTTTATTCGTCAACGACGAGAGTTGTTTGGTTGTTTTTGCATGCGTAAGCTATAGGTCCTAACCTATATACAATTCGTGTGCCGTATCGGTTTTCGGACTTGGTTTTCATAACGATGCGATATGGGTTGATTTGTAGGTACCTCGCGTGGACTTCCAAGACGACAAAGCACATCGACTTCTGCTAAACGAGGAGTTTGCAGGTGAGTAGATTTATATCTACGGGGGAAGTCGGGTGGATGGCGTATAGCACCCCCGCAAATTATGAATGGAAACCGATATATAGAATATAGTCGGAGAAACCTATACTAGGAAACTACGGATATGATCAAAAAGTCAGTTGGAGATGATATGAATGATTGAATACATATATCGAGATATGAGATGAAAGTTATAAGGATATGACATAAGATCGATGAATATGATAAGATTAAGATAGATTTGCTATGGGATCGGTAAAATATGATAAATATATATAAGATTACTTGATGTGAGATATTGATGTGATGAAATAAGATGACTTGGCTTGTTATGTCGATATACGGATGCGAGGTGATATGAGAATATAGATACTGTTGCCAAGACATGATATAAGATTGATACGGATGTGACTTGAGAGATATGTGTATGTATATATTTATGAGAATAATGAGTGATATGCCATACGAGACTTTAGATCCGTGCCCTCATTGTTGTATAGGTCGATAGAATCATTGTTTGTTTAATGCCGATGTACGATGGATTACCGTACGCGATGAGTTTTACCGGATGTTGGTTCATACCCTTGGCTCGAAGATGTCGTACGATAGATTATACAGTACGTGATGCTATGAGGCTGGATTGCCGATTGATAAATTCATCGACCTCTATATGTTATAGATATTGTTAATCTTTGTCTACACTGCTTAGTTTAGCCTTTATGTAGATGTTAGATTAGATACGTATACCTTATAACGTTGCGCTTACAATTTGCTTTCTGCTACGTTTATGATATTCTCACTGCATTACATATACCTGTGCTAGTATACCTGCACAATTATCGATGATGCGTATGTTACACTTACACAGATTGCCGGCTCACACATTTTCATCATCGGTAATTGCTATGTCACTTACACGGTCAACTTGCTATATCATGCTATTACTCTTAATGGTTTAGTATTGTTGCATGACTCGTTGCATGATATACTGATATGCTCACATCACTATTCTATGTTGCATGATATACTGATATGCTCATATTTCTGTTCTATGTTTGCATACATCATGCTTTACGATTATACACATTGAGATGCTGTTTTCATGAGATTCTGGATTTGAGAACTGTGGTTGTATTTCAAAAGAAAGTATGTATTGTTTTAAAAACCCGGTTTCTCTTGATATGATATTTCGATGTGTCCACCATGAGTTTTCTCGGTTATGAGCTATGTGATACCCGATTCGAGGAGCTAGATGAACCGTTTGCGAGTACATGGTAGATCCGGTATGGTACCCCGGGGCAAGAAAGGTATGTTGTGCAGTAGACGATGAGCCTGGCAGAGGAACTACTACCTACCGGTGATAGTTTGGACCCGGCGGTTATCCGGAGGATACCGACCGGAGTCGTGAGATGGATATGGGCCGATCCGGACTGACGGATCCTATGTGCCAATCCGGACTGACGGAGCCCGAGATATGAGGATTTACGTGTCGATGCTGGATACGGGTTTCATGATGTTTCGAGTGTCGATATTGGGCACTCAGGTTCCATGATTTGATGTGTCGTTGATGGACACACGTTGGTTAATATCCTTATACATACATGCATATTCCTTCATGATGTTGCGAGTGTCGATGTTGGACACTCAGGTTCCATGATATTGATTGTGTCATTGATGGACACGTGGATGATATCCACCTGCATATAGGCATATGATTCGGATGTTTATTTGTATATGTCATTGGCATTGATTATATTGTTGACATATATGCATACATGGTCACCCTAGATATCATAGTATTACCTTCTTGATATAGTGACCTAGGAAATCGTTATTTTATTCGATTTCTACCTGATAATGTTTTCTACTCACGAGTTGGCAACTCACCCCGTTGTGCCACAGTTCTTGTGGGTTTGACCGCTTAGGATCAGTAGCGGTATCACTGGCACACTTGCTTGCATTCGGGTGTCTGCTATGGTAGGTGGGACACATTAGATCGTGCCCACTCTTGTATTTATTATTCCCTATTGTATCTAGATAACTCCATCAATCAGAAACTAGACTTTGCATATTTAGTGGACTTAGACGGACTTGTGGTTGCGAGACTTAGAGCGAGGGATTGTGTGTTCACTTATTGGGGATTTGACATCTCGCTTTATTTATCATTCATTCTGTGTTGATCTTCACCGTTGGGTGTCGTATATATATTGCTTACTTGCGTGGTTGTGATTCCGCCATTTAGCGAAGAGCTAGCTCCCGCTTGGGGATGCCTTTCATATTGTTATGTATATGTGGTTTCGGTTCAAAATATACAAGGGAGGTGCTGCCGAAAATTTTTAAGACGAAAAATGTTCTCAATTTTAGTACATTCTACTTGCATTTTCTTATATCATCAGTTATGCATTTATAGATAAACTTTATTTCATTATATCTTTATTTCAAAACTGCACCCCCACTATTTTCCGTAAAAAGGGTTTAGATTTTCTGGGCTTCGAGTTACTTGAATTACGTTATGCCTTTGGACGTTGCATGATTTAAGTGCCGGTCACGTACTAAATTTCATGTCGTGACATGTTGGGTGCCTTTGGCATGCATAAAAGGCCTAGATTTTACGAAGGGTACAACTTCCCTCGGGTCATGGAATTGGTCGATACTTCTTCTCCAGACCCAAAGTGATCCAGCTGCTCCACGACGTCTTCAAGGATGGATCTTCTTCTATGAGGGCCCAGGAAATTGCGCATTTGTATTCTATCAGGCCGGGTTTCCTTGTATTCAGACAAAATGCCTCGGTGTTGTTCATGAGATATAACCCGCATCACTTTGCCCAGCAATCTGGTCATAACCAAGGCGTTCCCCTTGAAGCGTTTCTCATTGATCCTGTTGCTACAGAGGAGAGCGTTCGCAACGCAGCGCATCATATCCTGAAGGCCTCGAATGCTTACATTGCCTGGCATCAACATGCGACGGGTGTCGTTGTCAAGGAGGAAAGGCGGATTCTTCTTGACCATAAGGATTCTTGCATGGTATCAGCATGCGATGTGTTTGTTGCTCAGCATGCCGTTTTCTTAGAAACGGAGTTTCTTGCAAAAGAAATTAGTGGGAGCACGGTAGAACTGGAATAAATTCAGCGACCACAAACTGAAACTGAAGATTTGACGGAACATCTAGATTCAGTAATCCCAGACGAACCTCAGCCACTCCGCGGATCTAGTAGGATTTCTCATCCACCCGAGAGATACTATGGTTTTCTCATAGACAGGAATCGAGAGGATTGCATCTTGGAAGAAAATGATCTTACTAGTTTCAGGCAGGCATTATCAGTAGGGATTCTGATAAATGGTTGGATGCTATGCGATCCGAAATGGAGTCCATGTACACCAATAAAGTGTAGACCTTAGATATTGCTCCACCTGGGGTAAAACTCGTTGGATGCAAATGGCTCTACAAAAGAAAATTTGGTGTAGATGGGCAGGTGGAAACATATAAGGCTAGACTCATTGCAAAAGGTTTTCGTCAAAGACCAGATGTGGACTATGAAGAAACCTTTTCTCCAGTAGCTATGCTCAAATCCATTCGAATCCTACTTGCCATTGTTGCCTTCCATGACTATGAGATCTGGCAGATAGACGTAAAAACAGCTTTTCTAAACGGAAGTGTTCATATCAGATTTTTGCATTTTTATATCGCCCATTCTTGATCACATTGCATATAGGTAGGTACTTTTGATCCGTGTTTGCTGAATAATTGCAGATTACAGGTTCTCGGCTCTTTACAGTGAAATTCATGAAAAAAAGCGCAACAAGTGCGGGACTACGACTAACAACAGAGATAAATACTGATCTCCGCTCACCATCCGTATGATGCCGCCTACCAGTTCAAGGGACAAAATAGCAAATCATTGGTCATTTCAATGCACAAAGCACAAGGGCGGCACAAGATCCAAGACTTCAACGCAGAGCTCAAAGCAAAAGTCCATATCATTTTGCACTGCTGAAAATCTGAAAGAAAAATGAAGAGTTTTTGAGAAACCAAGTATACCAAACAGAAGAGAACAGCAACATGGAAAAGCCCTGAGAAGATAGTCCCCTAATTCAACTAAATAGCCGCGGAACCGCGGCCGCGTCTGAACAGCGTTGACTCGGCTCTTTTGGGGTAGTTTTGTAATCTCGTAATTGGCTCAGATTGTATACCTAGGGTTCACTCTTCTGCCTATAAATAACAGAGCTCAAAGCCAAACTAGGGTGTGCTTTTATTTATTTATATTTTAGGATTAAATTATGTAGTTCTTCTTCCTTATTATCTTTATCCATTAAAAATTGTAGTGAATTCTTGAGTGATGATTAATGAAAAATAAAAAAAAGAGTTCTTTTATTTCCTTGCATGCCTTTTTAATTATTTATTTATATTGCTCGTAATTTTACATTTGCTAATCTAGTTGTAATTATTTTATTGCTTTCTTTATTTTTTCCTCTTCTGTTTTTTTTTATCTTTTACAACTATGATGTTTGAGTAAGATGCTTGCCAAGGTGAGATCTCAAATAGCTAGTTGTAATTCTTCTTAATCTCATTTCTTTCTACCTTCCTTCTTGTTTTTATCTTTTTAATGGGTGAGTAATTTCTCACTTGTTAGGGCAGGAGAAGGAAAGCTTGAGAGAAGGAAATCTCTCTCACTCTTTTCTTTGCCTAACATCTTAATTCGGACTCCCGTTAATTGAACCACAATCCGCTCACTACGGCACCCTATCCTACATGATAGCGGTGATTCCCTAATTATGCCGGTTGTGGTTGAATTAACCGGAGGTTAGGGCTAAGAGCCAAGAACAGACGGACAAGGACCAAAAGGAACAAACTAAGCATGGAAAGCCTAGCTTATTCTTGCAAGTTCCTTGTTATTCGTGCTAATCCCCGTTGTTGCAGATTACCGTAATTAAGAATGGTAATGAAAGAAGTGAGAAATTCCTAACTCAAACTAACCTAATCCTAACCGTAGCAAGTTCTTTTATCATTCGTTATCTCATTAGTAGATCTTAAGACAAATCTGGACATATTTGGATTTAACTCGTTACAACATAAAGAAAAAGATTCCATCTCCCTGTGGATCGACCCTTACTCAACCGGCTAGTTACCAAGCGAAACCGTCTTGATTGCGGTAATTAAAATTAAGCACGCAAAAAACTCTGACAAATCAAATGACGCCGTTGCCGGAGAGACAGTGGTTTATTTCTTTGTGTAATTTCGGGTTAATTTGTGAATAGATCTAAAACCTAAAACAAAAAAATATATAAAAAAATAAAAAAATCATCTTGTTATTTTTGATTAGTTTTTGTGCAAGTGTGCAGCATAGGAAGAAGGTCAAGTTCAGTGCCAAAGTCGTGGGGAGTTCGACCCATCTCTCGCGGCTACACCGGGCGGATCAAGACAGAACCACGGCTTTGCTGTAAAATTCTGGTGCACATTCAGTGAGCAAATCAAGATTCAAGGGCTCTAAACAGGAAGAGGAGAACCAACTTAGCACAGAGAAGAAAATTGAAGATCCAAACCCACTGTTCAGCCGCGGAACCGCGGCAGAAGCAATAGTTTGACCGCGGAACCGCGGTCAAATTGTGACGTCAGTGACCCAAAATTCTCTGTGAGTATCTCATTTCTCTTCTTCTCCTCCTCTGAACTCCACTGAACTATTTTTTCTGCAGCATTCTTTGCACAAACTCTCTTCCCCTCTCCAATAAACTGTTTTTGTGCAGGATTCTTTGCGCCGCCGCCAAATAAATTTCTGCAAGTGTTTTAGATTTTTGGTTGTTACTGTTTTGCATAAATAATACGGACTTTAAGGGGCAATTCAGATAGGGTGGGGATTTCATCATCCTTCCTAAGACCCCAAAAATCACTAAAAGCATACGCATTACCCTTGAGCTTAATTAAAAAAATATCTAGACTCAGCCAACTAAGGACTGTCGTGCTCAATAGGACAGAGGAGAGTTGTGGGTATTCAATCATTTATCTAAACTTGACTTTGTGGTGCCTAGGCTAGACAAGTGAGAAAGGTAATTTTAAAAGACCCGTCTCACGGTGATTCGTGAGCAGAACCCTCCTTATCTCATTTGTGCTTACCTGGCCACAATTGGAAATGAAGAGACGATTTGAGGGTTATCTCACAACTTGTCACTTTGGAACAGTTAGAAGCAGTCTAGTTGACTTTGAAGACCATAGCTCTAGGTATGATTGTGCATGTTTTAACTGTGATTGTTTGAAGTTGTGCCGTAAGCCCGTACATATTTTTGCAAAAACTCTTTCTAAAAAAAACAAAACAAAATCTTTTATAAAAACTTGCCCTTTGACGCCAGAATCCCATTTCACTCACCTTTCATTCGCATTTCTCCATTGACGTTTTCTTACCCTCACATTCTACACTTTGACTATACTAAACTCGTTTAGTGTATGTCCGGTTAGATTCGGGACACTAGTGCCTGCCTAGTCCGTATTTCGTTAGTCGCTACCGACTACGCGATCGACTCCGACGTCGAAACTCCCTCCACACCTCTTTCATCCTTACTTTTGCCGGCCAACTCTGACGTTGACCGGAATTCTGTTAATACATCCTCACCTTCACCTTCACCATCATCACCACCAAATTATTCTTCTGAGATGTCAGGATTTCTTCCTAACATCCCTTTACCTCCCCCGAGACTGATTCCACCTCATCTGGGTGCGAATAACCCGCAACTACCTCCTGTTGAAGCGCCATAGCGTATCGCGCTCCAGGATCGTTTCTATCCTACCCGCTCTGCACTTCCTACCTATCTTTCACTTCCGTCGGCCAATGGAGATAATTTCGAAATTAAGCCCCACTTCATCAACATGTTGCCCAAATTTCACGGGCTGGAATCCGAAGATGCCTACATCTTCATCAACAAGTTCCAGAACGTCTGTGCAATGATAAAGACAGCCCAACTGTCTGACGATACTATACGGCTACGAGTCATTCCTTTCACTCTGTATGACCTTGCTGAGAAGTGGCTGTATAGTACCGCATCGCATTCCATAAACAGTTGAGATGAGTTTGTAAAAGCGTTTCTTAAAAAGTTCTACCCAAATCACAAAACAGCGAGAATACGAAACGAAATTAACCAATTTTCCCAGCTTCCTGTCGAACCTTTTTGGAAGTATTTTGACCGATATAAAGACTTTCTTGCTCAGTGCCCTCATCACGGTATTGAGAGATGGAAACTTTGCCAGATCTTATATGAGGGCCTGAATCCAGCAACTAAGCAGTTGCTGGAGACCATTTGTCAAGGCCACTTCCTATCCAAATCTGACGAGGAAGCTTGGCAATTTTTCGACGATCTCGCGGAACAAACACTTTAGTGGGAAAGCACCAGACCGAACACATCATCTACTTCTTCTACATCTCCCGGTCACTTTAGGGCAGGCTTTCATCAACTCGATATCTCAATTGCAATGAAGGCCGAAATGGCAGCGATCACGCGAAACCTGGAAGCAATTGAGAGCAAATTCTCATCTCCTTCTCCTGCCCCTGCTCTTCCCCCTCGTACCATCTGCGCTTGTTGTTCTGATCTATCACATTTGACCGAAGAGTGTCCTTACAACCCACCTGCTCAAGGACAGGATCAAATCAATGCTGCATTTCAGCAAAGACCAAGAAATGATCCATACTCTTCCACTTACAATCCAGGTTGGAGGAACCACCCCAATTTCGCCTGGAATCAGAACCAGCAACAATTCCAAGGCCACAACAACTTCCAAAAGCCTCATCCTCCTCAACAACAAGCTCAGCGACAAACTCAACATCAATATCAGCAGCCCTTCCAACCCCAACCTTTTCAAAATCCGACGAACAATTTTGCACCGAACAATTCTTTTCCTCAAAACAATTTTGTTCCGTCAAACAACGATAAGATTTCTTCGCTAGAACGAAGTCTGGAGGCGTTTGTAAAGCAATCGACTCAATACACCACCAACATCCAGTCTTCCATTCAGTCTATGGTGCAACATACTGCTGCATATGGGCAAAGCATCAAAACCATCGAAGTCCAGATTGCACAACTGAATGCGGTTTTAAGCGAGCGAGAGAAGGGGAAGCTTCCATCTCAACCACTCCCAAATCCTGATCACCCGCATAATATACATATTGCTCTTGAACAACAGAACCATAATATGAGTGCCGTGACTACGTTGAGAACTGGAAGAATGCTGCACAACAACGTTGGCACAGATGATAACACCCCGGCCGCTTCTTCTTCTTCTTCTTCTTCTTCTTCTTCTTCTTCGTCTTCTGAGCATGTTCTCCATTCTTCAAAAAGCTCTTCTTCTTCTGCTGCTCCGAACGGACCCACATCTCACTCCACGAAAACACCAGCTCTGGGATCCGTTCCAACTCCACAATCTCCTCCACAAGCATTAGACTCAACCAATTTCAAAAACATTCCATTTCCAAACCGGTTGAGGCCCAATAAACAAAATCCACAAATGGAGAAGATTCTGGAGGTATTTAAACAGGTTAACATTAACATTCCCCTCTTAGATGCAATCCAACAAGTCCCTTCCTACGCAAAAATCTTGAAGGATTTGTGTACTAAGAAGAGGAAATCTCAGGTACCCAAAAAGGTTTTCTTAGCTAGTGTCATGAGTGATGCTTTTACCCAAGTTTTACCTCAAAAACGGAAGGACCCTGGCTGTCCTACGATTTCAATAACCATTGGGGATAAGAACATCAACCGTGCACTTTTGGATCTTAGTGCCAGTGTTAACCTGCTTCCGTACTCGGTATATGAGCAACTAGGTATAGGAGAGCTGAAATCCACATACTGTACTCTCCAAATGGCCGACCGATCTATCACCCATCCTAGGGGTGAGCCAGAAGATGTGTTAATAAAGGTAGGGGGCTTCATATTCCCCGTTGATTTCACTGTTTTAGACACAACCTGTAGCTAACCCCCGGAATCAAATTCCGGTGATACTCGGTCGCCCATTCCTTGCAACCTCAAATGCTGTGATCAATTGTCGAAATGGTTCAATGAACCTATCTTTTGGAAACATGACAATTGAATTCAACATTTTTAGGTTAGGGAATCAGCCCTCCGAACCTAATGCTCATATACTAGACGTTTGTTCGATCCAAGAGATCGTCCCTGAGGACTGTGAGTTCGAGAAATTCTTGTTCGATCACAGCAATCTTGACGCCACTGGTGCGTTCCTCCTTGAACCTGATACTGTTTCTACTCCCGACAGTGATTATGAGTGTTTCACTTTCTCGAACGATCTTGGCTTGTCGCAACCCGAGCTTGAATCCTTTGAATTTTCGGATGCGTTAGCTGAACCATCCAACTCGGTTGCGTACACTCATTTTGAGCCTCTGTTAGAATCCTTCGAGTTTGAGACATTTTCGCCGATCTTGCCTTTAATCGTTTCACCTCCAACGCTCGAACTCAAACCGTTGCCGTCTCACCTCAAATATGCTTACTTAGGTGAGAACGAGACCCTCCCTATCATCATCTCGGCTTCTCTAGCTCCAGAGCAGGAGAAAGCCCTTCTGACGGTCTTGCAGAGCAATCGACAAGTTTTTGGCTGGACTATGGCGGACATCAAGGGGATTAGTCCCCTGATCGTTGAACATCACATTCATATGATGGATGATGCCAAACCATCCAGGGATTCACAGAGGCGACTCAATCCAGTCATGAAGGAGGCTGTGAAAAAAGAGATCGTCAAATATCTTGATAGTGGTATCATTTACCCTATCTCTGATAGCCAGTGGGTCAGTGCGATACATGTTGTCCCCAAAAAGTCGGGCATAACGGTCATCACCAATAAGGCAAACAAGTTAATCCCTACTCGCACCCAAACTGGGTGGCGAGTATGCATTGATTACAGAAAACTCGACGCCGCAACACGGAAAGACCACTTTCCGCTACCATTCCTTGACCAAATGCTAGAACGATTGGCTGGACATGAGTACTACTGCTTTTTGGACGGCTACTCTGGCTATAACCAGATTCCCATCGCCGAGAAGGACCAGAACAAAACTACGTTCACCTGTCCTTTTGGCACGTTTTCATATCGCCGCATGCCCTTTGGGTTATGCAATGCACCCGCTACCTTCCAGCGGTGTATGATGGGAATTTTCTCAGACATGGTGAAGAAATTCTTGGAGATATTCATGGATGATTTCTCCATTTTCGGCGATTCCTTTGACGAGTGTTTGCAGCATCTCGACACTGTCCTTACCCAGTGTAAGGATAAAAACCTCACTTTGAACTGGGAGAAGTGCCACTTCATGGTGCGCGAAGGTATTGTCTTAGGACATATCATCTCGCAAAATGGTATTGAGGTGGATAAAGCTAAGATTGAGGTCATTTCCAATATACCTCCTCCCAGATGCGTCAGAGACATCCGAGCTTTCCTTGGCCATGTCGGTTTCTATAGACCGTTTATCAAGGATTTTAGCAAGATTGCTAGACCCTTGACTCTTCTGCTGGCCAAGAACACCACATTCGATTTCAACTCGAGCTGTGTGACTGCGTTCGAATCACTAAAAAGCTCACTCACTTCTGCTCCCGTACTTTCTTCTCCTGACTGGACGTATCCCTTTGAGATTATGTGCGATGCCTCTGACTTTGCTATTGGTGCGGTCCTAGGACAGGACATTGATAAAATACCTCACGTAATCTACTATGTTAGTTGAACCCTGAATGATGCCCAGCTGAATTACACAACAACCGAGAAGGAATTCTTAGTTGTTGTGTTTGCATTAGAAAAATTCAGGCCTTACTTGATCGGCTCTCCAGTCATTGTCTACACGGACCATTCTGCTCTACGCCATCTTTTTGCAAAGAAGGACACAAAATCTCGGCTGATACGTTGGATCCTCTTACTTCAAGAGTTTGACCTTGTCATCAAGGAAAAAAGAGGATGTGAAAACGTAGTGGCCGACCATCTTTCATGACTTCCTTCTTTGCCGATGCTTCCACTTCCAATAAACGACGTTTTTCCGGATGAACGGCTCTTGACAGTATCATGCGAACCCTGGTTCGCAGATATTGTGAACTATTTGGCAACAGGATTACTACCAAATGAGTGGTCAAGTCAGGACAGACTTCGACTCTTATCCCAAGTAAAACACTTTTACTAGGACGAACCCTATCTATTCAAATACTGTCCCGACCAGATTATTCGTCGGTGTGTGCCTGATAATGAGTTCAAGAGTGTGCTATCATTTTGCCACGATCAAGCGTGTGGCGGGAATTTTGGCCCAAGAAAGACAGCCGAGAAGATCTTGTAGTATGGCTTCTACCGGCCACAACTCTTCAAAGACGCTAATGATTACAGCAAGACATACTCTCAGTGCCAACACTTGGGCCGGATATCCAGGAGAAATGAGATGCCGCTCCAACCAATCTTGGTTGTCGAGATTTTCGATATTTGGGGGATTGATTTCATGGGGACGTTTCCCAGCTCTTTTGGGAACCTGTATATTTTTCTAACTGTTGATTATGTCTCTAAATGGGTCGAAGTCGTACCCAGTCGGACTAACGACAACAAGGTTGTCGTTAGATTCCTTAAAGAGAACATCTTTTCCCAGTTTGGACATCCCCGCGCGATCATTAGTGACAATGGAACACATTACAGTAATAGGACTTTCGAGGCCTTGATGCGGAAATACTCCATTAATCATAAGCTATCCACGTCCTATCACCCCTAAACATGTGGGCAAGCCGAAATGTCTAATCGGCAAATCAAACAGATTTGGAGAAAACGATTTCCAAGAACCGTAAGGATTGGTCTTTAAAACTCACCGATGCCCTTTGGGCATTTCGAACTGCTTATAAGGCTGATCTTGGCATGTCTCCTTATCGGCTTGTTTACGGAAAGGCTTGCCACCTTCCAGTAAAAATCGAGTATCGCGCATTTTGGGCGATCAAAGAGCTGAATCTATCTCTTAATGATGCGGGCAGCCATCGGAAGCTGCAGATCAACGAACTAAACGAGTTTCGGGATGAAGCTTACGAGAACGCGGTTGTCGTTAAGAATCGAATGAAGGTGTTTTATGATAAACACCTTACGCGCAAAACTTTCACACCTGGTCAACAGGTACTTCTTTACGACACCCGACTATATTTCCATCTCGGTAAGCTCAGATCTCGCTGGAAAGGACCATTCTTTGTGCGGACTGTATATCCGCACGGCGCGGTGGATTTGGAAAATACAGATGACGGTTCACTATTCAAGCTGAACGGACACAGGTTAAAACCGTTCCTCTCCGCTGACCCATCGGAGGAGCTCCTGATGTTGCAGGAGCTGGTTTATATTGACTACTCTTCCTCCGTTTACCACCAAACTTTGGTTATCCAGCCATAAACAGTGGAAACACTGTTTCAAATAAGTTTGGAGGTATGTATATACCATTTTCCCACTTGTAACTATAAAATAAAAAAAATATAAAAAAATTTCTTCTGTTTGGGGGTTTACAAAGCAAGTTTCGCGGCCATTTAGTTGAATTAGGGGACCATCTTCTCAGGGCTTCTCCATGTTGTTGTTCTCTTCCGTTTGATATGTTAGTGTATATGCCCTAGAGGCCATTACTGTATCATACTAGTTTGTATATTACTTAATGGAAGCTTGGGATATTCACCTTGTATTGACAATCTTGCTCAAAATAGTAGTATGCTACTTGGTTTGTTTCTGCTTTAATGTGTGCATGTGTTTCTTATAGCATATCGCCTTTGCACATTAGTGGAGCCCTTAGGATCTTTGCTTGATTACCAGCGTTGTGATGGCAGTCACACTCGTGGGGGCTGGGTAATCCACAAGCACATCCTTATGCAGGTCCCTAGTCGTAGGACTATCGAGACAGGGCATCGATACTCCGGAGTAGACTAGCGTATGCGCTTCTCATCCCAGTTTGGGAGACGGTCTGTCCCACAGCCGTCAGTACGTCGTACTTGAGATATCATGCGGGTGCTCGTTAGGTTACGAGTACACTGGACAGGACTCGTCGGGAACTGTTGGTTGGTATTATACCTATCGTCAGTTATCAGTTCTCAGGTGACATGAGTACAGCTTAGTCCGTTGACTTGACACTGTCATTTCGCCTCGAGTGTGTTCCCACTGTTCTTTGATTACTACCATATCACGGCTCAAAGGAGTCGTGCAAACAGGTAGTTTTTGGGTGCAGTCCGGAAGCACTTGGAGGCAGTGACGGTTAGACAGGATTCGTCTCTCCCGGTATTGGGGGTTGATATCGCGCTGTGTCTAGGAGAGCCATTACACAAAGTCCCTGGCCAGGGCAAGCGAGATATACTGGTAGGTTTCTAGGTTATCTCAGGGTGTTCTGAGCTACACTCCGACACGACTTGTACCGCTATTAGGGGACTGACGTTTACCGTCCCCCTAGGCCCGCCATGCGATACTCTTAGACGAACAGACCGGACTGTACAGAGACTGTCACATTCAGGCTCAGTAGGAGTTCAGATGGGTTTACCTCGTCAGTCTTCTTATCGGCATCTACCTGGGGACCGTTACGTACAGCTAGTGCCGCTTGCGGTCTGTAGTTAAACCCACTGCCAGCGTAGTGTCGAGTCTTTAGAGTCCCACACAGAGGGTTATTCGCCTTTAGGCAAAACGAGTAGAGGTCGCATGGTTTTGCGACGGGGTTCGTTCACATCCGCGCACTTGTGCACGTTTGGTGTCCGGACAGCTTATACTAGCGGGCTTTGGTTTAAGCCAGATCCTAGTATATGTTTTGGGATTGGTTTTATCTCATTGTATTCGTGTTCCTCGGAACACGGATACGGGTGTGTATGCACAGTTGACTGAGGCAGAGGCAGAGGACTTTCATTAGGGTTGATGACCATTGTCTTTTTCTTAACCCTAATATTTATGTATGAAATATGATTATTAATATTAACTAATTATAATTGTGTTATGGTTAGAGTTGTTGACCATTTGACTATGCTTGACTTGTTGACCTAGGTTGACATATTGACCATCATTTCATATGAAAGATGCTCTTTGATTCTTGCAAAAGTAATTAATGTGAAATGATAATGGTCATATCAAGATTAACCATCACAATTATTTTTAGTTAATTTTTTAATTATCATAATTCACACATATATGTGAGAAGGTTGGCTTTATCTTCTCATTCTATCATTCTCATTCTCTCTTATCCTCTTCCTCTCTCTCTAGCTCTCCCCTCTCATGAGTTGAGAACCATTGAGCTTGAGATAAAACCTTCAAAATTACTCTCTACTCTTTCTAAGGTTCTAGGTTTAGCACACCAAGCACCTTAGTTACTTCTAGTTTGAGGTAGGAGCCAAAGGTAGAGGCCCTCGGGTGGATCTTTCTTCGGCAAGAAAAGGCGACGAGGACGATCCGTTCATCACACTCCAAGGAGCAAGAAGAGAAGGACTTCAAGACTTAGGTATAACCCTTCAACCGAGTAGCTAACACTTTTAGCTTGGATGTTAGTTTATGTTTAGCAAAGATCCCTCCTTTTGGTTAGTCCATGTTGCCTAGTGTTGTAAAAATTGAATTTTTCATAACGTTTCTGCCTCCCCGTAAGCACCGGGGTGGGCAACGTGGACTTACAGTAGTATCAGAGCCTAGCTAAACACAAACTAGCAAGTTAGCAAAGTATTTAGAACTTCGATCGGACAAAAAACCGCAAAACACCCAGTAAAACCTAAGTTTCTGCCGATTTTTATTTCTGCTCAAAAAATAATAAATCATACACTAAAAATCGGCTCAGGCTTTTGTTAGAACAGGCAAGAAAAACGATCCAGTGAGTCGACCAACTCACCGCGGTTCCGCGGCAAGAGCTTGCTCCTGCCGCGGATCCGCGGCCGAGTTGACTCGGCTGTGGATCGTTTCTCCTGCAGTTTTCTTCTGATGGTGTTTTGTGATTTTTGAGATGGTTTGTTTCTGCCCAGATTTTCCAGAGAACAAGTTAGTCTTTGGGGTGGTCACAAACCCGTATTTTGATCGAACTTCTTTACACTTTGGCTAATGGGTTATATCTGTGATGTGATATATGTATTGAACATCTGCTAATCGCTATACGTCGATTAGTGGGGGTTATACATATCTGTGATCTGTAATGTTGATGGTTTGTGTATATGAATTCATTGGATTGTCGCGGATGAATAGCCGGGGGGGTGTGAGATGAGAGTTTTCTTGTTCTTTCAATTCTTGTAATATGTAAATTGATGTAATATTATTTGTTTGGCCGCACAACCGGGATGAGATTGTAGCCTTCATTGTATAATTTCTTTTTACTATTTTTGCTCCTAGGATAGACCTAAAGTGGGGTGCACAAACTACCGGGTATCTCGAAGTGCCGAGTGGCCTACTCACGTCGTTGAGGGAGGTTGCTTCGCTTCGGGTACTTGGCGGGTAGTTTGCCGCACCCGTAGGGGTCTAGGGTGGGGTTTGGCTACTCATCGCGACCGTGTAATCCGCTCTTCGTTACAGGCTCGTATGGAATGCGGATTCCTAGTATATCCAATGTGTTCATCTGTGATCTGGAATGGCTATCATTGCATGTGACGAATGTGTATATATCTATATATGATATCTATTTAGGCGTTGCTTATGTTTTGCATCCGCGCTAGTCCAGCCCCCGCTCTGCCGTTAGTTAAGTAACCTAACGGGTGATGACGGGACCCCGTGGCGAATGCCGATGGTATAAGCATACGTCATATTTTCGTTGTTTTCTGCAATGGTAGGATTAATTGATGGGACGCATTAAAATTAATGCAAGAAAAATAAACCAAGTAAAAGTCATTGGAACACTTTCAAAACCACTCGGTTCTTTTCAAAACCAAATTTTAAATGCGGAGCTTGAACCACTCCTTTTGAAAGCTATCTCGTTCCTTCGATTATATCAAGTTCACTACGTTCACGGTTTTGCCAAAACCATTCGTAGCCCTCCGTCGTTTCACATGAATGGTCAATAGTATTCAAGCTATGTATGTTGGCCAAAGTCAAGGCATAGTGATTGGTAGCTATTGGGTATTCATGTGCAGCATAGATAGATGTGTTGGTTTGGGACAGTCGTACTGCCATGTTGGCCAAAGTCAAGAGTAGGTACGGATAGGTTCAAATTAACCTGGAGAATGACGGGTAGAACTTGACATGTGACTTATGATATGTTGGCCAAAGTCGAGGTCATAAGAGCATGGGGCAAAAATCCACATCGGGAGTTTCTAAAGAAACTGAAACTTACTAGCGCTGCATACCATTTGGAGTGTGATGATTCTGGTAGGATTCCTTCAGTTTTGTCACGCGATGATATTTGGATCCCGATCCTACTGTGAGTATATGCTACTTCTCGGGAAATTTCTCACTTAACGATCAATGCTATAAACCTAGTAGGTGTCTAGAAAGGTGTTAGCGGGGCTACGCCCCCAGGGAAAAGAGGTTACTTAATTAAGGAACTTCACGAAAGCGTTGGAAAACCTCCCTCGAAGTACCGACACTGGCCTGGCTGAACGGTTAAGCAAGTATTGTACGGTGAGATTGATCCCGACTAGTTCTTCCTTTATGGTTTGAGGAGGGATTCGAGAGACAGTGGGAGCCATCCTGTTTAGACAAATTAAAAACCACTCTAAACTTGCAAGAGCATCATGCTAAAGTGTTTCTTCTCTCTCTCCTAATTGCAGCGACCAAACATCATGACTGGACTTAAGTTACTACTAGATAAAAACATACTGACAGGGCCAAACTACAAAGATTGGCTCAGGAATGTCAAAATGGCAATCACTTATGACAAGTTGGAGTATCTCCTTACCACCAAAGCTCCCCCTGTCCCAGGTCCCAAAACCAGCGTCGCGGATAGGGAAATCCGTAAGACCTGGGAAATCGACTGCGCGAAGGCCAAGTGCCCCGTGCTTGCCTCTATGGACAATGAACATCAGAGGAGGCACGAGAATATGGACCTCGAATCCATATTTCTCCATACAAAAGAACTGTATGGAGAGCAATCCCGTATCGCCAGATACGAAGTGTCGAAAAAGCTGTTTTCGGCGAGATTGGCCGTCGGATCATCGGTAGCGGAACACGTGCTTAAGATGATTGGCTACATAGAGGAGCTCGCGGACCTTGGGACCACGTTGGAGAATGAGCTCTATACGGACTTGATTCTCCAGTCCCTACTTTCCACTTACGCCCAGTTTATCCTGAACTTCAACTTGCAAGAAAAGGAGGTTGAACTTTCAGAACTCCTCAACATGCTGAGGAGTGCAGAGGGCACCCTACAGAAAGGTAGGGAAACATCCACTTTGTGTTAGTGTATATGCCCTAGAGGCCATTACTGTATCATACTAGTTTGTATATTACTTGATGGAAGCTTGGGATATTCACAGTTGTATATACAATCTTGCTCGAAATGGTAGTATGCTACTTGGTTTGTCTCTGCTTTAATATGTGCATGTGTTTCTTTTAGCATATTGCTGATATACATATTAGTAGAGCCCTTAGGATCTTTGCTTGATTACCAGCGTTGTGATGGCGCTCACACTCGTGGGAGCTGGGTGATCTATAAGCACATCCTTACACAGGTCCCTAGTCGTTGGACTATCGAGACAGGGCATCGATACTCCGGAGTAGACTAGCGTATGCGCTTCTCATCCCAGCGTGGGAGACGGCCTGTCCCACAGCCGTCGGTACGTCGTACTTGAGATAGTATGCGGGTGCTCGTTAGGTTACGAGTACACTGGACAGGACTCGTCGGGGACTGTTGGTTGGTATTATACCTATCGTCAGTTATCAGTTCCCAGGTGACATGACTACAGCTTAGTCCGCTGACTTGACACTGTCACTTCGCCTCGAGTGTGTTCCCACTGCACTTTGATTACTACCCTACCACGGCTCAAAGGAGTCGTGCAAACAGGTAGTTTTTGGGTGCAGTCCCAAAGCACTTGGAGGCAGTGACGGTTAGATAGGATTCTCCCGGTATTGGGGGTTGACATCGCGCCGTGTCCAGGAGAGCCATTACACGAGTAGTCTCTGGCCAGGGCAAGCGAGATATACTGGTAGGTTTCCAGTGTTATCTTAGGGTGTTCTGGGCTACACTCCGACACGACTTGTACCGCTATTAGGGGACTGACGTTCACCGCCCCCTAGGCCCGCCATGCGATGTATCAGACGAACAGACCGGACTGTACGGAGATTGTCACATACAGGCTCAGTAGGAGTTCGGATGGGGTTCACCTCGTCAGTCTTCTTATCGACATCTACCTGGGGACCGTTACGTACAGCTAGTGCCGTTTGTGGTCTGTGGTTAAACCCACTGCCAGCGTAGTGTCGAGTCTTTAGAGTCCCACACAGAGAGCTATTCGCCTTTAGGCAAAATGAGTAGAGGTCGCATGGTTTTGCGACAGGGTTCGTTCACATTCGCGCACTTGTGCACGTTTGCTGTCCGGACAGTTTATACTAGCGGACTTTGGTTTAAGCCGGATCCTAGTATATGATTTGGGATTGGTTTTTCTCATTGTATTCGTGTTCCTCGGATCACGAATACGGGTGCGTATGCACAGTTGCATGAGACTGAGGGAGAGGACTTTGATTAGGGTTAATGACTATTGTCATTTTATTAACCCTAATACTTATGTGTGTATTATTGTTAATTGATATTAGTTTAATAATTGTGCATGGTTATGGTTGTTGACCATTTGACCCACCTTGACTTGTTGACCTTGTTGACACTTTGACCATCATCATTTCATTTGGAAGATGCTCTTTGATCCTTGCAATTTGCATTAAAAGTGAAATGATAATGGTCATGTCTTGATTTAGCCATGACAATTATCTCACTAATTATCTAATTACAATAATTCACATATATATGAGAATGGCTCATATTATTTTCTCATTCTATCGTATCCTTTCTCTCTCTTGTTCTTCCTCTCCCTCAAGCTCTCTCCCTCTCATGTGTTGAGAAACACTTGAGCTTGAGAAAAACCCTCTCTTGATCATCTTTACTCTCATCTAGGGTTCAAGGACTAGCACTTCTTGCACCCTAGTTACTTCTAGCTTGGAGTTGAAGCCAAAGGTTGAGGCTTTCGGGTGGATCTTTCTTCGACGTGAGAAGACGACCAAGGTGACCTCCTTCCACCACTCCAAGGAGCAAGGAGAGAAGGACTTAAAGCCCAAGGTATAACCTTTCTAGCACTTAGCTAGTTACTAGTTAGCTTTAGCAAGTTTTTATTTAGCAAAGATCCTTCTAGCTATAGTCCATGTTGCCTAAGCTCATAAAAATCCGATTTTTATTCCGTTTTCCGCCTCCCCGCAAGCACCGGGATGGGCAACGTGGACTTACAGTGGTATCAGAGCCTAACTAAACATAAACTAGCTAGGTAGTGAAGTGTGTCGAAGTTCGAAACGGAAAAATCGAAAAACCAAAATATCAAAACCCTAGTTTTCTGTTAAATTTTTTTCTGGTCAAAACAAAATTTGTTATAATCCAAAAATCATCTCAGGGTTTTGTAAAGATAGCCACCAAAAACGATCAAGTGAATCGACCAACATGCGGCGGTTCCGCGGCAATAGCAAGCTATTGCCGCGCAACCGCGGCCGTCTTGGCTCTTCACTTGGTCGAGTTTGGTGCAGTGTATCTCTGGCTTGGTTTTAGGATTTTTAAGATGGTTTATATGTGCCCAGATTTTCCAGAATAGAAATTTATTTTTGGGGGCCTATAAATCCGTATTTTTTTTTCCGAACTTCAATACACTTTGACTATAAGGGTTATATCTGTGATGTTTGAATGTATTGAACGTCGGCTAATCGCTATATGTCGATTAGTCGGGGTTATACATATCTGTGATCTGTGATTGATACTGGTTTGTGTATATGAATGGGTTGGATTGTCGCGGATGAATAGCCGGGGTGGATGTGAGATGAGTGTTGCTTTTTCTTTCATTCATTGTAATATGTAAATTGATGTAATATTATTATTTGTTTGGCCGCACAACGGGGTCAGGGTTGTAACCGTCATTGTATAATTCTTTTTACTGTTTTTGCTCCTAGGATAGACCCATGGAGGGGGTGCACAAACTACCGGGTATCTCGAAGTGCCGAGTGGCCTACTCACGGTGGTGACGGAGGTTGCTTCGCTTCGGGTACTTGGCGGGTAGTTTACCGCACCCGTAGGGGTCTTGGGTGGGGTATTGGCTATTCACCGCGACCGTGTAATCCGCTTTTCGTTGCAGGCTCGAACGGATTGCGGATTCCTAGTATATCCAATGTATTCATCTGTGATCTGTAATGTCTATCATTGCTATATATTTATATATGATAACTATTTAGGTGTTGCTTATATTTTACAGCCGCGCTAGCCCAGCCCCCGCTCTGTCGTTAGTTAAGTAACCTAACGGGTGATGACGGGGCCCCGTGGCGAATGCGAATGGCATAAGCGTACGTCATATTTTGGTTGTTTTCTGCAATGGTAGGATTAAATGATGGGACGCATTAAAAGAACTAATGCAAGAAAATAAACCAAGTAAAAGTCGATTGGAACACTTTGAAAACCACTCGGTTCTTTTCAAAACTAAACTTTTAAAACGCGGAGCTTGAACCACTCCTTTTAAAAGCTATCTCGTTCCATCGATTAGATCAAGTTCACTACGTTCACGGTTTCGCCAAAACCATTCGTAGCCCTCCGTCATTCCACATGAATGGTCAAAAAGTATTCAAGCTATGTATTTTGGCCAAAGTCAAGGCATAGTGATTGGTAGCTATTGGGTATTCATGTGCAGCATAGATAGATGCGTTGGTTTGGGACAGTCGTGCTGCCATTTTGGCCAAAGTCAAGGGTAGGTACGGGTGGGTCCAAATTAACCAGGAGAATGACGGGTAGAACTTGACATGTGACTTATGATATTTTGGCCAAAGTCAAGGTCATAAGAGCATGGGGCAAAAATCCACATCGGGAGTTTCATAAGTACTGAAACTTGCTAGCGTTGTATACCATTTGGAGTGTGATGATTCTGGTAGGATTCCTTCGGTTTTATCACGCGATGATATTTGGATCCCGATCCTACTGTGAGTATATGCTACTCCTCGGGAAAACTCTCACTTAACGATCAATGCTATAAACTTAGTAGGTGTCTAGAAAGGTGTTAGCGGGGCTACGCCCACAGGGAAAAGAGGTTACTTAATTAAGGAACTTCGCGAAAGCGTTGTAAAACCTCCCTCGAAGTACCGACACTGGCCTGGCTGAACGGTTAAGCAAGTATTGTACGGTGAGATTGATCCTGACTAATCCTTTCTTTACGGTTTGAGAAGGGATTCGAGAGACAGTGGGAGCCATCCAGTTTAGACAAATTAAAAACCACTCTAAATTTGCAAGAGCATCATGCTAAAGTGTTTCTTTTCTCTCTCCTAATTGCAGCGACCATTCAACATGACCGGACTTAAGTTATTACTAGATAAAAACATATTGACAGGGCCAAACTATAAAGATTGGCTCAGGAATGTCAAGATGGCAATCACTTACGACAAGTTGGGGTATGTCCTTACCACCAAAGCTCCTCCTGTCCCAGGTCCCAAAACCAGTGTCGTAGATAGGGAAATCTACAAGACCTGGGAAATAGATTGCGCGAAGGCCAGATGCCTCGTACTTGCCTCGATGGACAACGAACATCAGAGGAGGCACGAGAATATGGACCTTGAGTCCATATTTCTTCATACAAAAGAACTGTATGGAGAGCAGTCTCGTATCGCAAGATACGAAGTGTCGAAGAAGTTGTTTTCGGCAAGGTTGGCCGTCGGATCATCAGTAGCGGAACACGTGCTTAAGATGATTGGCTACATTGAGGAGCTCGCGGACCTTGGGACCATGTTGGAGAATGAACTCTATACTGATTTGATTCTCCAGTCCCTTCCTTCCACTTACGCCCAGTTTGTTCTTAACTTCAACATGCAAGGAAAGGAGGTTGAACTTTCCGAGCTTCTGAACATGTTGAAGAGTGCTGAGGGCACCCTACAGAAGGGTAGGGAGACATCCACTTTGTTTGTAGGAGGATCTTCCTCTTCTAGGTCCAGGGCGAAAGCCAAGGGCAAGAAGAAGAAAGCCCCCGCCAAAAGAAAGCCCCCGCCAAACCAAGAGGCGGTGTCGGTAAAGTGGATACGAAGGGAAAAGGAAAAGCAACAAAGGTAGCGGGAAAGCTGGTGGGGAAGGAAGAATGCTTCTATTGTCACAAAAGTGGTCACTGGAAACAG
The DNA here is from genome assembly GCA_030015575.1 of Agapanthus africanus. Classification (NCBI taxonomy): domain Eukaryota; kingdom Viridiplantae; phylum Streptophyta; class Magnoliopsida; order Asparagales; family Amaryllidaceae; genus Agapanthus; species Agapanthus africanus. The sequence goes on along the minus strand of CM057337.1, from coordinate 931,596,188 downwards.
GATTGCAAGGCTTAGAAAGCCAGAACACAGGATTTGAAGCGAGTTGCAGCTTCAGCTTCAGGTGTGTATGTTATTGAAAACTGTCTATCAATAAACTTTACGTCCTGGGTATTGGATACCGGATCAGGATCTCATATCTGTAATTCTTTGCAGGCGTTGAGAAAGCGTAGAGTTTTGAAGGCAGGTGACATGACCCTCAGAGTTGCAAACGGTGCTAGCATGGATGCTGAGGCCGTGGGGGACTATCACCTGGGATTGTCGGATGGACACTTTTTGGTTTTACGTAGTTGTTATTATGTACCAAATGCAACCTGTAATATCATTTCTGTATCTTTATTATCTAAAGAAGGTTATGAATTTGCATTTGTAAGTAATGTAGTGAACATTCACCTTAATCAAGTTTTGATTGGGTCAGGTACATTGAACAACGGTATATACGTATTAAACCAGCCACAGATTTTCAATGTCCAGAATACACACAAAAGAAAGTCTCCAGAAATTGATAAAACTTTCTTATGGCATTGTAGACTGGGTCACATCAATGAGAGAAGGTTGACTAAGTTACATGCAGAAGGATATTTGGATTCGTTCGAATATCAATCGTATGTAACTTGTCAATCCTGTCTCAAAGGAAAGATGACAAAGACTCCGTTCACTGGACACGGAGTAAGAGCGAGCGAGCTCTTGGGACTCGTACACAGCGACGTGTGCGGTCCAATGTCTACACATGCACGAAGCGGTTATTCTTACTTCATTACTTTTACGGATGACTTTTCAAGGTACGGTTATGTCTTCTTAATGAAACATAAATCCGAGGCTTTTGAAAAATTCCAGGAATATAAGAATGAAGTAGAAAAACAAACAGGCAAAAGTATCAAGGCACTGAGATCTGATCGAGGTGGTGAATACTTGAGTGCCGAGTTCCTAGGTTACTTAAAAGAGAATGAAATTCTCTCTCAGCTTACTCCTCCATACACTCCGCAACATAACGGTGTATCGGAGAGACGGAACCGAACCCTATTGGATATGGTACGGTCCATGATGAGTAATGCTGAGTTGCCGCGATCGTTCTGGGGATATGCGCTAGAATCAGCTGCATACCTTTTGAACCGAGTTCCAACTAAGACTGTGCCTACTACACCATATCAGATGTGGTGTGGGAAGAGACCCTATCTTAATCACATTAAGACATGGGGATGTCCAGCTTTTGTAAAAAAGCAGCATGCGGACAAGCTCGAGGCACGCTCAGTACAGTGCAAGTTTGTGGGATATCCAAAGAGCTCCAAGGGATATTACTTTTATTGCGAAGAGGAACAAAAAGTCCTTGTTTCTCGCCATGCCCACCTTCTAGAACATCAGTTCATAGAAAAAGAATTAAGTAGGAGCGCAATAGAACTGGAAGAAATTCCAGAACCACGAGCTATTACTGAAAGCTTGGTTGAACCAGAGGGTTCGAAAGATCAGGACATTCCCACGCCACTCCGCAGGAGTAGTAGGCAGTCTCATCCGCCCGAGAGATACTACGGTTTTCTCATTGACGGGGATAGAGAGGATTGCATCATAGACTTTGATGAGCCTACTAGCTTCCAGCAAGCCATTCAGAGCGTCGACTCGGTAAAATGGCTGGATGCAATGCGGACCGAAATGGAGTCCATGTACACCAACAAAGTATGGACGTTGGACATTGCTCCAGATGGGGTAAAACCCGTAGGATGCAAGTGGATCTTCAAAAGGAAGATTGGTGTAGATGGACAGGTTGAGACCTATAAAACTAGACTGGTAGCAAAGGTTTTTCGTCAGCGACCTGGTTTGGACTATGACGAAACCTTTTCTCCAGTAGCTATGCTGAAATCCATTCGGATCCTTCTTGCCATTACTGCCTTCCACGATTATGAAATTTGGCAGATGGACGTAAAGACAGCTTTTCTAAATGGACATTTAGAGGAGTGTGTCTATATGGATCAGCCAGAGGGTTTCATTCAAAGTGGGAGCAGCGGAAAGGTGTTCAAGTTGCTTAAGTCCATTTATGGACTAAAGCAGGCATCGCGGAGTTGGAACATCTGTTTTGATGAGACGGTCAAGGAATTTGGCTTTATCAAAAATCCAGATGAACCATGCATCTATTGTAGATTTGTAGCGAGAACTGTAGTATTCCTCGTTTTATACGTGGATGACATTCTCTTAATAGGAAATGACATTCCTATGCTACAATCTGTCAAAGGGTTCTTGTCACACAGGTTCTCCATGAAAGACCTGGGTGATGCCTCATACATTCTGGATATCCGGATCTACCGTGACAGATCCAATAGGATATTAGGACTTTCACAGTCCAGGTACATCGACACCATACTGAAGAGATTCAGTATGGAAGATTCCAAGCGCGGTAATCTACCAGCTTATCACGGGATCACCCTCTCCAAAGAGATGTCTCCCAAAACTGATTTGGAGAGGGATCGCATGTCTATTATACCCTACGCTTCTGCGGTAGGCTCTATAATGTATGCGATGTTGTGTACCAGACCGGATGTGGCTTATGCACTGAGTGTGGTAAGCAGGTATCAGTCAAACCCTGGGGAGAAACATTGGATAGCAGTAAAGAACATTCTCAAGTACCTGAGAAGGACTAAGGAGATGTTCTTGGTGTATGGCGGAAAAGACCTGCAGATTGAGGCCTTTGCTGACTCCAGCTTCCAGAGTGACAAGGATGATTCCAAGTCCATGTCGGGTTTTGTCTTTACCCTCAATGGAAGGGCGGTGTGTTGGAAGAGCTCCAAACAGGAAACCGTTGCTGACTCGACTATGGAAGCGGAATACATCGCTGCATCTGATGCCGCAAAAGAAGCTGTCTGGATGAGGAAGTTCTTGAGAGAACTTCAGGTGGTTTCGTCCATTGTTGACCCAATACCTCTGTATTGCGACAACAACGGGGCTATAGCTTTAGCGAAGGAACCCAGGTCCCATCAGAAATCCAGACACATCTTAAGGCGGTATCACCTGATCAGGGCGATCGTAGATCGCTAGGAGATCGAGGTCTGGAGAGTTGCATCAGAGGATAACACTGCAGATCCATTTACCAAGGCCTTTCCCCAGACTCAGTTCGAGCGGCTGATCGAGATGATAGGTCTTCGATACGCCAGTACATGGCCTTAGTGCAAGTGGGAGATTGTTAGTGTATATGCCCTAGAGGCCATTACTGTATCATACTAGTTTGTATATTACTTGATGGAAACTTGGGATATTCACAGTTGTATATACAATCTTGCTCGAAATGGTAGTATGCTACTTGGTTTGTCTCTGCTTTAATATGTGCATGTGTTTCTTTTAGCATATTACTGATATACATATTAGTAGAGCCCTTAGGATCTTTGTTTGATTACCAGCGTTGTGATGGCGCTCACACTCGTGGGAGCTGGGTGATCTATAAGCACATCCTTACACAGGTCCCTAGTCGTTGGACTATCGAGACAGGGCATCGATACTCCGGAGTAGACTAGCGTATGCGCTTCTCATCCCAGCATGGGAGACGGTCTGTCCCACAGCCGTCGGTACGTCGTACTTGAGATAGTATGCGGGTGCTCGTTAGGTTACGAGTACACTGGACAGGACTCGTCGGGGACTGTTGGTTGGTATTATACATATCGTCAGTTATTAGTTCCCAGGTGACATGACTACAGCTTAGTCCGCTGACTTGACACTGTCACTTCGCCTCGAGTGTGTTCCCACTGCACTTTGATTACTACCCTACCACGGCTCAAAGGATTCGTGCAAACAGGTAGTTTTTGGGTGCAGTCCCGAAGCACTTGGAGGCAGTGACGGTTAGATAGGATTCGTCTCTCCCGGTATTGGGGGTTGACATCGCGCTGTGTCCAGGAGAGCCATTACACGAGTAGTCCCTGGCCAGGGCAAGCGAGATATACTGGTAGGTTTCCAGTGTTATCTCAGGGTGTTCTGGGCTACACTCCGACACGACTTGTACCACTATTAGGGGACTGACGTTCACCGCCCCCCTAGGCCCGCCATGCGATGTATCAGACGAACAGGCCGGACTGTACGGAGATTGTCACATACAGGCTCAGTAGGAGTTCGGATGGGGTTCACCTCGTCAGTCTTCTTATCGACATCTACCTGGGGACCGTTACGTACAGCTAGTGCCGCTTGCGGTCTGTGGTTAAACCCACTGCCAGCGTAGTGTCGAGTCTTTAGAGTCCCACACAGAGAGCTATTCGCCTTTAGGCAAAATGAGTAGAGGTCGCATGGTTTTGCGACAGGGTTCGTTCACATTCGCGCACTTGTGCACGTTTGCTGTCCAGACAGTTTATACTAGCGGGCTTTGGTTTAAGCCGGATCCTAGTATATGATTTGGGATTGGTTTTTCTCATTGTATTCGTGTTCCTCGGATCACGAATACGGGTGCGTATTCACAGTTGCATGAGACTGAGGGAGAGGACTTTGATTAGGGTTAATGACTATTGTCATTTTATTAACCCTAATGCTTATGTGTGTATTATTGTTAATTGATATTAGTTTAATAATTGTGCATGGTTATGGTTGTTGACCATTTGACCCACCTTGACTTGTTGACCTTGTTGACACTTTGACCATCATCATTTCATTTGGAAGATGCTCTTTGATCCTTGCAATTTGCATTAAAAGTGAAATGATAATGGTCATGTCTTGATTTAGCCATGACAATTATCTCACTAATTATCTAATTACAATAATTCACATATATGTGAGAATGGCTCATATTATTTTCTCATTCTATCGTATCCTTTCTCTCTCTTGTTCTTCCTCTCCCTCAAGCTCTCTCCCTCTCATGTGTTGAGAAACACTTGAGCTTGAGAAAAACCCTCTCTTGATCATCTTTACTCTCATCTAGGGTTCAAGGACTAGCACTTCTTGCACCCTAGTTACTTCTAGCTTGGAGTTGAAGCCAAAGGTTGAGGCTTTCGGGTGGATCTTTCTTCGACGTGAGAAGACGACCAAGGTGACCTCCTTCCACCACTCCAAGGAGCAAGGAGAGAAGGACTTAAAGCCCAAGGTATAACCTTTCTAGCACTTAGCTAGTTACTAGTTAGCTTTAGCAAGTTTTTATTTAGCAAAGATCCTTCTAGCTATAGTCCATGTTGCCTAAGCTCATAAAAATCCGATTTTTATTCCGTTTTCCGCCTCCCCGCAAGCACCGGGATGGGCAACGTGGACTTAGACTTTGTTTGTAGGAGGATCTTCCTCTTCTAGGTCCAAGGCGAAAGCCAAGGGAAAGAAGAAGAAAACCCCCGCCAAACCAAGGGGCGGTGTTAGTAAAGTGGATACGAAGGGAAAGGCAAAAGCAACAAAGGTAGCGGGAAAACTTGTGGGGAAGGAAGAGTGCTTTTACTGTCACAAGAGTGGACACTGGAAGAAAGATTGCAGGGCTTGGAAGGCCAGAACCCAGGATCTGAAGCAAGTTGCGGCTTCAGCTTCAGGTGTGTATGTTATTGAAAACTGTCTATCAATAAACTCTACTTCCTGGGTATTGGATACCGGGTCAGGATCTCATATCTGTAATTCTTTGCAGGCATTGAGAAAGCGTAGGGTTTTGAGGGCGGGTGATATGACCCTCAGAGTTGCAAACGGAGCTAGCATGGATGCTGAGGCCGTGGGGGACTATCACCTGGGAATGTCAGATGGACATGTTTTGGTTTTACGTAATTGCTTTTTTATACCCAATGCAACTTGTAATATCATTTCTGTATCTTTAATATCTAAAGAAGGTTATGAATTTGCATTTGTAAGTAATGTTGTAAACATTCACCTTAATCAAGTTCTGATTGGGTCAGGTACATTAAGCAATGGTATATACGTATTAAACCAACCATAGATTTTCAATGTCCAGAATACACACAAAAGAAAGTCTCTGGAAACAAATCAGGCTTTCTTATGGTATTGTAGACTGGGTCACATCAATGAGAGAAGGTTGACGAAGTTACATACAGAAGGATATTTGGATCCATTCGAATATCAATCATATGTAACTTGTCAATCCTGTCTCAAAGGAAAGATGATAAAGACTCCGTTCACTGGACACGGAGAAAGAGCGAGCGAGTTCTTGGGACTCGTACACAGCGACGTGTGCGGTCCAATGTCTACGCATGCACGAAGCGGTTATTCTTACTTCATTACTTTTACGGATGACTTTTCAAGGTACGGATATGTCCTCTTAATGAAACATAAATCCGAAGTCTTTGGAAAATTCCAAGAATATAAGAATGAAGTAGAAAAACAAACAGGCAAAAGTATCAAGACACTGAGATCTGATCGAGATGGTGAATACTTGAGTGCCGAGTTCCTGGATTACCTAAAAGAGAATGGAATTCTCTCTCAGCTTACTCCTCCATACACTCCGCAACATAACGGTGTATCGGAAAGACGGAACCGGATCCTATTGGATATGGTACGTTCCATGATGAGTAACGCTGAGTTACCGCGATCATTCTGGGGATATCCACTAGAATCAGCTGCATACCTTTTGAACCGAGTTCCAACTAAGACTGTGCCTACTACACCATATCAGATGTGGTGTGGGAAGAGACCCTATCTTAATCACATTAAGACATGGGGATGTCCAGCTTTTGTCAAAAAACAGCATGCGGACAAACTCGAGGCACGCTCAGTACAGTGCAAGTTTGTGGGATATCCAAAGAACTCCAAGGGATATTTCTTCTATTGCGAAGAGGAACAAAAGGTTTTTGTTTCTCGTCATGCCCACTTCTTGGAAACTCAGTTTTTGGAAAATCAGATAAGTAGGAGCGCAATAGAACTGGAAGAAATTCCAGAACCATGAGCTATTACTGAAATCTTAGTAGAACCGGAGGGTTCGAAAGATTAGGACATTCCTGCGCCGCTCCGCAGAAGTAGTAGGCAGTCTCATCCGCCCGAGAGATACTACGGTTTTCTCATAGACGAGGATAGAGAGAATTGCATCATTGATAGTGATGAGCCGACTAGCTTCCAGCAGGACATTCAGAGCGTTGACTCGGTAAAATGGCTGGATACAATGCGGACCAAAATGGAGTCCATGTACACCAACAAAGTATGGACGTTGGACGTTGCTCCAGATGGGGTAAAACCCGTAGGATGCAAGTGGATCTTCAAAAGGAAGATTGGTGTAGATGGACAGGTTGAGACCTATAAGGCTAGACTTGTTGCAAAGGGTTTTCGTCAAAGACCTGGTTTGGACTATGACGAAACCTTTTCTCCAGTGGTTATGCTGAAATCCATTCGGATCTTTCTTGCCATTGCTGCCTTCCACGATTATGAGATTTGGCAGATGGACGTAAAGACCGCTTTTCTAAATGGAAATTTAGAGGAGTGTGTCTATATGGACCAGCCAGAGGGTTTCATTCAGAGTGGGAGCAGCGGAAAGGTGTGCAAGTTGCTTAAGTCCATCTATGGACTAAAGCAGGCATCGCGGAGTTGGAACATCTGTTTTGATGAGACGGTCAAAGAATTTGGCTTTATCAAAAATCCAAATGAACTATGCATCTATAATAGATTTGTAGCAAGAACTGTCGTGTTCCTCGTTTTATACGTGGATGACATTCTCTTGATAGGAAATGACATTCCTATGCTACAATCTGTCAAAGGGTTCTTGTCACACAGGTTCTCCATGAAAGACCTGGGTGATGCCTCTTACATTCTGGGGATCCGGATCTATCGTGACAGATCCAAGAGGATATTAGGACTATCACAGTCCAGGTGCATCGACACCATACTGAAAAGATTCAGTATGGAAGATTCCAAGCGCGGTAATCTACCGGCTTGTCACGGGATCACCCTCTCCAAAGAGATATCTCCCAAGACAGATTTGGAAAGGGATCGTATGTCTATTATACCCTACGCTTCTGCGGTAGGCTCTATAATGTCTGCGATGTTGTGTACCAGACCGGATGTAGCTTATGCACTGAGTGTGGTAAGCCGGTATCAGTCAAACCCTGGGGAGAAGCACTGGATAGCGGTAAAAAACATTCTCAAGTACCTGAGAAGGACTAAGGAGATGTTCTTGGTGTATGGCGGAAAAGACCTCCAGATCGAGGCCTTTGCTGACTCCAGCTTCCAGAGTGACAAGGATGATTCCAAGTCCATGTCGGGTTATGTCTTTACCCTCAATGGAGGGGCGGTGTGTTGGAAGAGTTCCAAACAGGAAACCGTTGCTGACTCGACGATGGAAGCGGAATATATCGCTGCTGCAGATGCCACAAAAGAAGCCGTCTGGATAAGGAAGTTCTTGACAGAACTTCAGGTGGTTCCGTCCATTGTTGATCCAGTACCTCTGTATTGCGACAACAACGGGGCTATAGCTTTAGCGAAGGAACCCAGGTCCCATCAGAAGTCCAGGCATATCTTGAGGCGATATCACCTGATCAGGGAGATCGTGGGTCGCCAGGAGATCGAGGTTCGGAGAGTTGCTACGGAAGATAACACTGCTGATCCATTCACGAAGGCCTTACCCCAGACTCAGTTCGAGCGGCTGATCGAGATGATAGGTCTTCGATACGCCAGTACATGGCCTTAGTGCAAGTGGGAGATCGTTAGTGTATATGCCCTAGAGGCCATTACTGTATCATACTAATTTGTATATTACTTAATGGAAGCTTGGGATGTTCACCTTGTATTGACAATCTTGCTCAAAATAGTAGTATACTACTTGGTTTGTTTCTGCTTTAATGTGTGCATGTGTTTCTTATAGCATATCGCCTTTGCACATTAGTGGAGCCCTTAGGATCTTTGCTTGATTACCAGCGTTGTGATGGCAGTCACACTCGTGGGGGCTGGGTAATCCACAAGCACATCCTTATGCAGGTCCCTAGTCGTAGGACTATCGAGACAGGGCATCGATACTCCGGAATAGACTAGCATATGCGCTTCTCATCCCAGTTTGGGAGATGGTCTGTCCCACAGCCGTCAATACGTCGTACTTGAGATAGTATGCGGGTGCTCGTTAGGTTACGAGTACACTGGACAGGACTCGTCGGGAACTGTTGGTTGGTATTATACCTATCGTCAGTTATCAGTTCCCAGATGACATGAGTACAGCTTAGTCCGTTGACTTGACACTGTCACTTCGCCTCGAGTGTGTTCCCACTGTTCTTTGATTACTACCCTACCACGGCTCAAAAGAGTCGTACAAACAGGTAGTTTTTGGGTGTAGTCCGGAAGCACTTAAAGGCAGTGACGGTTAAACAGGATTCGTCTCTCCCGGTATTGGGGGTTGATATCGCGCTGTGTCTAGGAGAGCCATTACACAAAGTCCCTGGCCAGGGCAAGCGAGATATACTGGTAGGTTTCCAGTGTTATCTCAGGGTGTTCTGGGCTACACTCCGACACGACTTGCACCACTATTAAGGGACTGACGTTTACCGCCCCCCTAGGCCCGCCATGCGATACTCTTAGACGAACAGACCGGACTGTACGGAGACTGTCACATTCAGGCTCAGTAGGAGTTCAGTTGGGTTTACCTCGTCAGTCTTCTTATCGGCATCTACCCGGGGACCGTTACGTACAGCTAGTGCCGCTTGCGGTCTGTGGTTAAACCCGCTGCCAGCGTAGTGTCGAGTATTTAGAGTCCCACACAGAGGGTTATTCGCCTTTAGGTAAAACGAGTAGAGGTCGCATGGTTTTGCGACGGGGTTCGTTTACATCCGCGCACTTGTGCATGTTTGGTGTCCGGACAGCTTATACTAGCGGGCTTTGGTTTAAGCCAGATCCTAATATATGTTTTGGGATTGGTTTTATCTCATTGTATTCGTGTTCCTCGGAACACGGATACAGGTGTGTATGCACAGTTGACTGAGGCAGAGGCAGAGGACTTTCATTAGGGTTGATGACCATTGTCTTTTTCTTAACGCTAATGTTTATGTGTGAAATATGATTATTAATATTAACTAATTATAATTGTGTTATGGTTAGGGTTGTTGACCATTTAACTATGCTTGACTTATTGACCTAGGTTGACATATTGACCATCATCATTTCATATGAAAGATACTCTTTGATTCTTGCAAAAGTAATTAATGTGAAATGATAATGGTCATATCAAGATTAACCATCACAATTATTTTTAGTTAATTTTTTAATTATCATAATTCACACATATATGTGAGAAGGTTGGCTTTATCTTCTCATTCTATCATTCTCATTCTCTCTCATCCTCTTCCTCTCTCTCTAGCTCTCCCCTCTCATGAGTTGAGAACCATTGAGCTTGAGATAAAACCTTCAAAATTACTCTCTACTCTTTTTAAGGTTCTAGGTTTAGCACACCAAGCACCTTAGTTACTTTTAGTTTGAGGTAGGAGCCAAAGGTAGAGGCCCTCGGGTGGATCTTTCTTCGGCAAGAGAAGGCGACGAGGACGATCCGTTCATCACACTCCAAGGAGCAAGAAGAGAAGGACTTCAAGACTTAGGTATAACCCTTCAACCGAGTAGCTAACACTTTTAGCTTAGATGTTAGTTTATGTTTAGCAAAGATCCCTCCTTTTGGTTAGTCCATGTTGCCTAGTATTATAAAAATCGAATTTTTCATAACGTTTCCGCCTCCCCGTAAGCACCGGGGTGGGCAACATGGACTTACATGATATACTTGGTTTCTCAGAAACTCTTCATTTTTCTTCCAGATTTTCAGCAGATCAAAAAGGTGAATTGATGTGGACCTTTTGCCTTAATTTTCTTGAGCTCCGCGTAGAAGTCTTGGATCTTATGCTGCCCTTCTGCTTTGTGCATGAAAATGACTAATAATTTGCCATTTTGTCCCTTGAACTGGTAGGCGGCATTTATACGAATAGTGCGCGGAGACCCGTATTTATCTGTGGTTGGCGGAAGTCCTGAATTTGTTTCGTTTTTTTATGAATTTCACTGCTTAGAACTGAGAACCTGTAACCTGCAATTATTTAGCAAACGCGGATCAAGAGTACCTACCTATATGCAATGTGATCAAGAATAAGCGGTATAAAAATGCAAAAATATGATATGAACAAATACCCCCAAACTTATCTTTTGCTCGTCCCGAGCGAAGCCAATTTTATTCACAAAAAGTCCTAATCTCACTTTCGCAGGGAACGCGGTTGCACTGAGCTCGTGCAACAAGCCGTTAAACCTCTAGGTGTCGCTAGTAGGAGGAGTGTTGTCTTCTGAGGGTTTTCAGCGGATACTACCCACAAAATCCAATCAAATGGCGTCGTTGCCGGGGAGACGGTAGTTTATTTCTTTGTGTAATTTCGGGTTAATTTGTGAATAGATCTAAAACCAAAAACCAAAAAATATAATAAAAAAATTAAAAAAATCATCTTGTTATTTTTGATTAGTTTTTGTGCAAGTGTGCGGGATAGGAAGAAGGTCAAGTTCAGTGCCAAAGTCGTGGGGAGTTCGACCCATCTCTCACGGCTATACCGCGGCGGATCAAGACGGAACCACGGCTTTGCTGTAAAATTCTAGAGCACATTCAGTGAGCAAATCAAGATTCAGGGGCTCTAAACAGGAATAGGAGAACCAACTTAGCACAGAGAAGAAAATTGAAGATCCAAACCCACTGTTCAACCGCGGAACCGCGGTCAAATTGTGACGTCAGTGACCCAAAATTCTCTGTGAGTATCTCATTTCTCTTCTTCTCCTCCTCTGAACTCCACTGAACTATTCTTTCAACAGCATTCATTGCGCAAATCCTCTTTCCCTCTCCAATAAACTGTTTTTGTGCAGGATTCTTTGCGCCGCCGCCAAATAAATTTCTGCAAGTGTTTTAGATTTTTGGTTGTTACTGTTTTGCATAAATAATACGGACTTTAAGGGACTATAACACCTGTTCCCCTCCGAATGGCGGCCAAGACATGGGCTGTCTCGCCTGAGATTCGGGGCAGATGCTAATTGGTGCTATCCGTCCACCTCTCCGAAGATGCCAAGTTGATTTATGGCACCGTGTATCGGAGGTTTAGACAGATGCGGCCGATGTAGCAGACTTCGTCAGATTCCCCTCGCTTGAGGGGGTTTTGATTGTGGGGACGCTCTTCCCTGTAGGCGTAAGCCCCTGCAGTTAATTACGCCACCGCATCGCGGTAACAACTTTCTCCTTCTCCAGATGGTCACTTCGTGTCGTGTGTGTTTGTTTTGTTTCTGGTTGCCCGTGGATTGTATACGGAGACTAATTTATGTCGTCGCCCGTAGGACGTGGATTAGTCCAAATCCGTATTTTCTTAGATTTGGGTTTGGGGTTTTGGTTTGAGGATACGTTAACCATATTTGAGGTAAGATCAACTCAAACGTTTGTTAAGGATTCGTTAGTCCAATTTGAGACTAAGATCAACTTAACGGGATCGTTTAGATCCGACAAAAGAGCAATTGGCTCTATTGTTCCAGTTTAGGGACATAGGAGTCCATTACATGTATGGCCGTCGGGACCCATCACTTCTCTGACGACGTTGAAGGATTACAACGACAGATGTCAGAGGAGTTCAGAGATGTAACCTTGAGCCAAAGTTGATTGGGTGTTTGAAGGTTTAAGGATGCGTTAGCCATATTTGAGGCTAAGATCAACTTAAACGGGATCGTTTAGATCCGACAAAAGAACAATTGGCTCTATTGTTCCAGTTTAGGGACATAGTGGTCCATTGCCAGTTTAGGGACATGGGGGTCCATTGCCAGTTTAGGGACATGGTGGTCCAACATTCCCATTTTGGGGACGAGTGTTGGTTTTAGGACGCATTAGTCCATGAGTTTAAGGACCCCACAGTCCGTATTATGTGTGGTTGTCGGGACCCGTCACCTCTCTGAAGACGTTGAAGGATTACAACGACAAATATCAGAGGAGTTCGGAGATGTACCCTTGAACCAACGAGTTGGTTGAAAGAACAGATGTGCTCAGTTCAAGATGATTTGAGGACTTATGGCCAGTTTGGGCTAAGTCCAATTATGTTTGAAATATTAGCCCTTTGTTGGCTCATTGAAGGAGAGGCTTTGCCTCTAGAAACTTAGTCAATTGGGCTAAAGCTAGTGTTAAACACTAAAGACCAACAGTGTTGAACACTGGAATTAAGATTAGCAAGTTAGTGTTTAACACTAAAAGATAATCAGTGTTAAACACTAGCAACAGGGCTTTCAAATTAGTGTTAAACACTAAAGCAAATCAGTGTTAAACACTGGCAATAGAGTTTTCCAAATTAGTGTTAAACACTAAGAAAATCGGTGTTAAACACTGAGGACAAAGTCTTCAGATTAGTGTTAAACACTAAGGAGAGAGGGGTCACGTGTGGACACGTGAGAGCGCCCTGATTCCCTTTATTTTATTCTGCAGATCAGTGTTTAACTCTTTTAATTCTGGCGGCCATCACGTGTGAGCACGTGATGAAGGCCCCCGCTCTGGTCTGTTAGAATGCTCATTAGGGGTCACGTGGTGACACGTGAGGAAGCCCTAAATATGGAGCCAGATCTCCTTTTGGTTTATCCTCAAATCTGCGAACAAGTGTTAAACACTTTTATTTTTATTTTAGAGCATCACGTGTTGGCACGTGATGGGGATCTGTGCGCCAATTGTTAAAGCATTTGCTGAGGGGTCACGTGATAACACGTGAGAGCGCCCAAAACTTTCATTTCCTTTGCTTTTTCTTTCTGCGTTTTGGGAGTCACGTGGGAGCACGTGATGGCATCAAAAAGTGGGGCCAGATCCCCTTTATTTTGTTCTGCAAACAAGTGTTAAACACTTTTAATTTTCATAGCCATCACGTGTGGGCACGTGATGTATAATCATGCCCTGATTTATTAGAACATTTATTATGGGTCGCGTGGTAACACGTGAGAGCGCCCAGAATTGTTTCTGCCTTTGCTTTTGTTCCATATATAATGAGGGTCACGTGGGAACGCGTGAGGCATTGCCTCAAAGCTTTCCTCTTCTCATTTTTGGGGGATCTGTTCAGGGGTCACGTAGGGCACGTGACCTTAGTCTTTTCATGCACAGAGATCTTTTAAGTCTCCTTATCTTTAAGAATTAAATTCTTATTTAGGCTAAAACCCTAATTTTTGTTTTGGAGGAATTAAATTCCTATTGTGAAAGAATTAAATTCTATTTTAGGGTAAAACCCTAATTTTATCCCAAAGGAATTAAATTCCTATAATTTTATGACCATTGAATTCTCAAAACTTAATTCCTCTTCTATGTTTTGGATCTGCATGGCAGGATCTCAACCCAATGAGAATTAAATTCTCAATTCATGGGGAGATGTGCACTTTGCAGATCCTCCACCAGAGAAAGAACTAAGTTCTTTTCTTTATATAAGAGTTAAACTCTTTTGAGAATTAAATTCTCTTTTTAAGCCTCTCTTTTCTTACCTAGGGTTTTTCTTTTGCAGAGAATTAAATTCTCCTCCCTCTGTTTCTTCTCTCCCTCCAAAAGTAGATCCCCTTTTCTTCTTTTCTTAGCTCCTATTTACAGGAGAAGGAAAAGAATCAATTTGTTTAGCAAATCTCTCATTGAAAGATTTGATTTGATTGTTGAGAGATTTGATTTATATTTATCATTAATTCTGGGCCTTTAGATCATTCAGTGAATTTTATTCACCGTGGATTTTAAATCCAAAAGATATTCTATTTGTTATCTCGGTTAAATTTAGGGGGAATCTTTCCTTATTTAAGATTTTTTCCATAAATTGGTGATTTTTAATCACCCTTGGTTCTTTAATCCAACGGTCCCCATAGACCTTTTTCCATTTGGAAAGATTCAGAAACTTTTAGAATTTAATTCTATAAAATTATAAGGCTTTTAAAGCCAGTCACGTGCTGGCACGTGACCTTTGGTCACGTGTGAGCACGTGACCCCCAATTGGGTTCCTTTCTCAGCCGCTTATTTATGTTTCAGTTTTAACCATCACGTGTCAACACGTGACCATTGGTCACGTGTAAGCACGTGATACCTCGTTGAGGTATTATCTGACTTTTAAAATTAAATTCTATTCATTATTTTAGAGGCTTTAAAAGCCCATCACGTGTCTGCACGTGACCCATGGTCACGTGTGAGCACGTGATTCCCCATTGGGGTCTTTTCCGAGTTTTTATTATATCTTTTAGCTCCTCCAGCGGGTTCTTAAAGGTCCATCACGTGTGGACACGTGATACCTCATAACTTTTGCTCCCGGATGAATTATGGGGCCCATAATATATCAAATCGAAGGGTTTTTCGAGATGCTTCCAATACTATCAGAATTTAATAGTTTCTCCTTCGGGAGTTTATCAAAATACAAGCAGGAAGATACTGGTTCATATTTCCTTAAGCGTATCGCTGCCATTTGATACCTTGGGCTCCTTTGCGTAGAAATTTTTGGCGGGAACAACACCAATTCAGAATGGGTGGGGATTTCATCACCCTTTCTAAGACCCCAAAAATCACAAAAAGCATACGCATTACCCTTCAGCTTAATTAAAAAAATATTTAGACTCAGCCAACTAAGAGCTGTCGTGCTCAATAGGACAGAGGAGGGTTGTGGGCATTCAATCGTTTATCTAAACTTGAGTTTGTGGTGCCTAAACTAGACAAGTGAGAAAGGTAATTTTAAAAGGACCGTCTCACGGTGATTCGTGAGCGGAACCCTCCTTATCTCATTTGTGCTTACCTGGCCACAATTGGCAGTGAAGAAATGATTTGAGGGTTATCTCACAACTTGTCACTTTGGAACAGTTTGGAGCAGTCTAGTGGACTTTGAAGACCATAGCTCTAGGTATGATTGTGCATGTTTTAACTGTGATTGTTTGAAGTTGTGCCGTAAGTCCGTACATATTTTTGTAAAAACTCTTTCTAAAAAAACAAAATCTTTTATAAAAATTTGCCCTTTAACGCCAGAATCATATTTCACTCACCTTTCATCCGCATTTCTCCATTGACATTTTCTTACCCTCACATTCTACGCTTTGACTATACTAAACTCGTTTAGTGTATGTCCGGTTGGACTCGGGACACTAGTGCCCACCTAGTCCGCGTTTCGTTAGTCGCTACCGACTACGCGATCGATTCCGATGTCGAAACTCCATCCACACCTCTTTTATCCTTACCTTTACCAACCAACTCCGACGTTGACCGGAATTCTGTTCATACATCCTCACCTTCACCTTCACCATCATCACCACCAAATTCTTCTTTTGAGATGTCAGGATTTCCTCCTAACATCCCTTTACCTCCCCCGGGACTGATTACACCTCATCTGGGTGCGAATAACCCGCAACCACCTCCTGTTGAAGCGCCACTGTGAATCGCGCTCCAGGATCGTTTCTATCCTACCCGCTCCGCACTTCCTACATATCTTTCACTTCCACCGGCTAATGGGGATAATTTCGAAATTAAGCCCTACTTCATCAACATGTTTCCCAAATTTTGTAAGACTGCGGTAGCGCCCCGGCCGTCTTTCCGAGGCCAAAATGCGGAAACGAAAATTTTTCTAAACTAGAAACCGACGCTATCGTATGCTTAAAACCCGGATCGAAACATTAACCTACAACTAGCTATCTAGAGAAGGGATAGAAAGGCGATACCGATCGATCCGTGTCCTTCGGTCTTTGGCCACCATCCCAAGCTCCCCGCGGCAACTCCGGTCTCGATCTCCTCGTCGGAAAGGGCACCACATCTACGAGTCTTTTTACGGGCTCCCGCTTCATCCAAAGCAACTCGGGCATGAAGTGTGCTAACCGACGTGTCCAAGGTGATGTAGAGAATGTTTGTGATCACTTTGTCTCTTGCATCCATTGATTTGGATGGAGATTAGAGGTGTTGTCATTGATGGAGATAATGAGCTAGAGGAAGAAGAAGAAAGAGAAGCTTTTTCTTTTTGTGTTTTCTATCATAAAATGAAAGAGAGTTGAAACAATAATATGAGAGCTCACTACCTCATGGCAGCCCCTCTCTCTCCTCTTATCATATCATCACAAAACCATCATATAATATGACATTTACACACTAAAAGAGACCATGAGTCACCATATATGTCCATGTCACATTTAATGCATCTCATGATGAATTCTAGCTCATTATTTCCATAAGCAAACATTAATCCAAATGTTTGCCACAACAAAAAGATACGGCAACATCTAAAGTAAACTCGTGACGGATCACAAGGATACCCCTCACCTGTATATACATACCTGCATCCGCATTCCGACTGAATGCGAATGCGATGAGACTAAAGTAATCCAACAAATCTAATATTAGGATCCGGCTTAAACCAAAACCCACTAGTATGATCCGCCCGATCATGATCCGTGCAGTACTGCACGTATATGATCGGACCCTGCCATATATCATACAACCCTACAACATTTCGCCCGAAACTTGAGAAACTGTCTGTGGGGGACTCTAAAGACTCGTTAATACTTTGGCTGTGGATTTAACCACTAGCATGTCAGAGGTATTAGCCGTACGTAACGGGTTACCAGGTATTGAACAAAAAGGATGTCGATGAGCGAACTCATCCTGACACCCTACTGAGCCTGTCAGTGACAATATCCGTACAGTCCGGTCCGTTCGTCTATGAGTATCGCATGGCGGGCCTAGGGGGTTGGTAAAAGTCAGACCCCCAAAAGCGGTACAAGTCGTGTCGGAGTGTAGCCCAGAACACCCTGAGATACTACTGGAATACCTACCAGTAAATCTCCTGCCTCGGCCAAGGGCTTTGTGTAATGGCTCTCCTAGACACAGCGCGATCTCACCCCCAATACCGGGAGAGATGAATCCCCTGCCGATCTGCTCACTTGCCTCCATGTGGCTCGGGACTGTACCCAACTAAAACCTGTTTGCACGACTCCTTTGAGCCGTGGTAGGGTAGTAATCAAAGCACAGTGGGAACTCACACGAGACAAATGACGACCTCAGGTCGATGAACTAACCTGTACACATGTCACCAGGGAACTGCTATCTGACGTCAGGTATAATACCAACTAGGATGTTCCCGGCGAGTCCTGTCCAATGTACTCATAACCCAATGAGCACCTGTATTCATCTTAGGTGAACCAACTGACACCGGTAGCTTGTGAGACCGGCCACCGCCCCTCGTCGGGGTCTCGACTGTATACACTAGTCTACTCCGGAGTATCGATGCCCTGTCTCGAAACTCCCACGACTAGGGACCACTTTTAAGGATGTGCTTATGGACTACCCAACTCTCACGTATATGATCGCCATCATACTGTTGGTAGTCAAGCAGGATCCTAAGGGCTCTATCAACGTGTAATAGTGAACATGTCACCTAAAGCTGTACACGGCTGATAAAGACAAACCATGGTAGCATACTATTCTCTATCAACGTGTAATAGTGAACTAAAGCATGTACACGATGATAAAGACAAACCAGATAGTATACAAACCTCTCGAGTAAGACTGTCCTACCGGTATAGATCCTCCCTCAATCATTGCAATCACGTGCCTGCGATCCAATAATTGACTCTGAGGGCACTATATCCAACAAATTTCACAGGCTGGAATCCGAAGATACCTACATCTTCATCAACAAGTTTCAGAACGTCTATGCAATGATGAAGACAGCCCAACTGTCCGACGATACTATATGGTTACGAGTCATTCCTTTCACTCTGTGTGACCTTTCTGAGAAGTGGCTGTATAGTACCTCATCGCGTTCTATAAACAGTTGGGATGAGTTTGTAAAAGCGTTTCTTAAAAAGTTCTACCCAAATCACAAAACCGCGAGAATACGAAACGAAATTAACCAATTTTCCCAGCTTCCTGCCGAACCTTTTTGGAAGTGTTTTGACCGATACAAAGACCTTTTTGTTCAGTGCCCTCATCACGGTATTGAGAGATGGCAACTTTGCCAGACCTTATATGAGGGCCTGAATCCAGCAACTAAGCAGTTGCTGGAGACCATTTGTCAAGGCCACTTCCTATCCAAATCTGACGAGGAAGCTTGGCAATTTTTCGACGATCTCGCAGAACAAACGCTTCAGTGGGAAAGCACCAGACCGAACACTTCATCTACTTCTTCTACTTCTCCCAGTCTCTCTAGGGCAGGCGCTCATCAACTTGATATCTCAATTGCAATGAAGGCCGAAATGGCAGCGATCACGTGAAAACTGGAAGCAATTGAGAGCAAATTCTCATCTCCTTCTTCTGCCCCTGCTCTTCCCCCTCGTACCATCTGCGCTTGTTGTTCTGATCCATCCCATTTCACCGAAGAGTGTCCTAACAACCCACCTTCTCAAGGACATGATCAGGTCAATGCTGCATTTCAGCAAAGACTAATAAATGATCCATACTCTTCTACTTACAATCCTGATTGGAGGAACCACCCCAATTTTGCCTGGAATCAGAACCAGCAACAATTCCAAGGCCACAACAACTTCCAGAGGCCTCCTCCTCCTCAGCGACAAGCTCAGCAACAAACTCAACATCAATATCAGCAGCCCTTCCAACTCCACCTTTTCAAAATCCGACGAACAATATTGCACCGAACAAATCTTTTCCTCAAAACAATTTTGTTCCGTCAAACAACGATAAGGTTTCTTCGCTAGAACGAAGTCTGGAGGCATTTGTAAAGAAATCGACTCAATCCACCGCCAACATCCAGTCTTCCATTCAGTCTTTAGTGCAACACACTGCTGCATACGGGCAAAGCATCAAAACCATCGAAGCCCAGATTGCACAACTGAATGCGGTTTTAAGCGAGCGAGAGAAGGGGAAGCTTCCATCTCAACCACTCCCAAATCCTGGTCACCCACATAATGTACATATTGCTCTTGAACAACAGAACCATAATGTGAGTGCCGTGACTACATTGAGATCTGGAAGAATGCTGCACAACAACGTTAGCACAGATGATGACACCCCGGCCGCTTCTTCTTCTTCTTCTTCGTCTTCTGAGCATGTTCTCTATTCTTCAAAAGGCTCTTCTTCTTCTGCTGCTCTGAACGGACCCACATCTCACTCCACGAAAACACCAGCTCTGGGATCCGTTCCAAATCCACAATCTCCTCCACAAGTATTGGACTCAACCAATTTCAAAAACATTCTATTTCCAAACAGGTTGAGGCCCAATAAACAAAATCCATAAATGGAGAAGATTCTGGAGTTGTTTAAACAGGTTAACATTAACATTCCCCTTTTAGATGCAATCCAACAAGTCCCTACCTAAGCAAAAATCTTGATGGATCTGTGCACTAAGAAGAAAAAATCTCAGGTACCCAAAAATGTTTTCTTAGCTAGTGACGTGAGTGATGCTCTTACCCAAGATTTACCTCAAAAATGGAAGGACCCTGGTTGTCCTACGATTTCAATAACCATTGGGGATAAGAACATCAACCGCGCACTTTTGGATCTTGGTGCCAGTGTTAACCTGCTTCCGTACTCGGTATATGAGCAACTAGGTGTAGGAGAGCTGAAACCCACATACTGTACTCTCCAAATGGCCGACCGATCTATCACCCATCCTAGGGGTGAGCTAGAGGATGTGTTAATAAAGGTAGGGGACTTCATATTCCCCGTTGATTTCATTGTTTTAGACACACAACCTGTAGCTACCCCCCGGAATCAAATTCCGGTGATACTCGGTCGCCCATTCCTTGCAACCTCAAATGCTGTAATCAATTGTTGAATGGTTCGATGAACCTATATTTTGGAAACATGACAATTGAACTCAACATTTTTAGGTTGGGGAATCAGCCCTCCGAACCTAATGCTCATATACTAGACGTTTGTTCGATCCAGAAGATCGTCCCTGAGGACTGTGAGTTCGAGAAATTCTTGTTCGATCACAGCAATCTTGACGCCACTAGTGCGTTCCTCCTTGAACCTGATACTGCTTCTACTCCCGACAGTGATTATGAGTGTTTCACTTTCTCGAATGATCTTGGCTTGTCGCCACTCGAGCTTGAATCCTTTGAATTTTCGGATGCGTTAGCTGAACCATCCAACTCGGTTGCGTACACTCGTTTTGAGCCTCTATTAGAATCCTTCAAGTTCGAGACATTTTCGCCGATCTTGCCTTCAATCGTTTCACATCCAACGCTCGAACTCAAGCCGTTACCGTCTCACCTCAAGTATGCTTACTTAGGTGAGAACGAGACCCTCCCTATCATCATCTTAGCTTCTCTAGCTCCAGAGCAAGAGAAAGCCCTTCTGACGGTCTTGCAGAGCAATCGGCAAGCTTTTGGCTGGACTATGGCAGACATCAAGGGGATTAGTCCCCTGATCGTTGAACATCACATTCATATGATGGATGATGCCAAACCAGCCAGGGATCTACAGAGGCGACTCAATCCAGTCATGAAGGAGGCTGTGAAAAAAGAGATCGTCAAATGTCTTGATAGTGGTATCATTTACCCTGTCTCTGATAACCAGTGGGTCAGTCCGATACATGTTGTCCCTAAAAAGTCGGGCATAACGGTCATCACCAATAAGGCAAACGAGTTAATCCCTACTCGCACCCAAACTGGGTGGCGAGTATGCATTGATTACAGAAAACTCAACGCCGTAACGCGGAAAGACCACTTTCCGCTACCATTCATTGACCAAATGCTAGAACGATTGGCTGGACATAAGTACTACTGCTTTTTGGACGGCTACTCTGGCTACAACCAGATTCCCATCGGGGAGAAGGACCAGGCCAAAACCACGTTCACCTGTCCTTTCGGCATGTTTGCATATCGCCGCATGCCCTTTGGGTTATGCAATGCACCCGCTATCTTCCAGCGGTGTATGATGGGAATTTTCTCAGACATGGTGGAGAAATTCTTGGGGATATTCATGGATGATTTCTCCATTTTCGGTGATTCCTTTGACGAGTGTTTGCAGCATCTCGACGCTCTCCTTTCCCGGTGTAAGGATAAAAACTTCACTTTGAACTGGGAGAAGTGCCACTTCATGGTGCGCGAATGTATTGTCTTAGGACATATCATCTCGCAAAATGGCATTAAGGTGGATAAAGCTAAGATTGAGGTCATTTCCAATCTACCTCCTCCCTGATGCGTCAAAGACATCCGAGCTTTCCTTGGCCACGCCGGTTTCTATAGACGGTTTATCAAGGATTTTAGCAAGATTGCTAGACCCTTGACTCTTCTGCTGCCCAAGGACACCACATTCGATTTCAACTCGAACTGTGTGACTGCGTTCGAATCACTAAAAAGCTCACTCACTTCTGCTCACGTACTTTCTTCTCCTGACTGGACGTATCCCTTTGAGATTATGTGTGATGCCTCTGACTTTACTATTGGTGCAGTCCTAGGACAGCACATTGATAAAATGTCGCACGTAATCTACTATGCTAGCCGAACCCTGAATGATGCCTAGCTGAATTACACAACAACCAAGAAGGAATTCTTGGCTGTTGTGTTTGCATTAGAAAAATTCAGGCCTTACTTGATCGGCTCTCCAGTCATTGTCTACACAGACCATTCTGCTCTACGCCATCTTTTTGCAAAGAAGGACATAAAATCTCGGCTGATACGTTAGATTCTCTTACTTCAAGAGTTTGACCTTGTCGTCAAGGACAAAAGAGGATGTGAAAACGTAGTGGCCGACCATCTTTCACGACTTACTTCTTCGTCGATGCTTCCACTTCCAATAAACGACGTTTTTCCAGATGAACAGCTCTTGACAGTATCATGTGAATCCTGGTTCGCAGATATTGTGAACTATTTGGCAACAGAATTACTACCAAACGAGTGGTCAAGTCAGGACAGACTTTGATTCTTATCCCAAGTAAAAAACTTTTACTGGGACGAACCCTATCTGTTCAAATACTGTCCCGACCAGATTATTCCTCAGTGTGTGCTTTATAATGAGTTCAAGAGTGTGCTGTCATTTTGCCATGATCAAGCGTGTGGCGGGCATTTTGGCCTAAGAAAGGCACCCGAGAAGATCTTGTTGTGTGGTTTCTACTAGCCACAACTCTTCAAAGACGCTAATGATTACTGCAAGAGTTGCTCCCGGTGCCAACACTTGTGCCGGATATCCAGGAGAAACAAGATGCCGCTCCAACCAATCTTGGTTGTCGAGATTTCCGATGTTTGGGGGATTGATTTCATGGGGCCGTTTCCCAGCTCTTTTGGGAACCTGTATATTCTTCTAGCTGTTGATTATGTCTCTAAATGGGTCGAGGCCGTGCCCAGCCAAACTAACGACAACAAGGTTGTCGTTAAATTCCTTAAGGAAAACATCTTTTCCCGGTTTGGACATCCCCGTGCGATCATTAGTGACAATGGAACACATTTCCGTAATAGGACTTTCGAGGCCTTGATGCGGAAATACTCCATTAATCATAAGCTATCCACGCCCTATCACCCCCAAACATGTGGGTAAGCCGAAGTGTCTAATCGGCAAATCAAACAGATTTTGGAGAAAACGGTTTCCAAGAACCGTAAGGATTGGTCTTTAAAACTCACCGATGCCCTTTGGGCATTTCGAACTGCTTATAAGACTGATCTTGGCATGTCTCCTTATCGTCTTGTTTACGGAAAAGCTTGCCACCTTCCAGTGGAAATCGAGCATCGTGCATTTTGGGCGATCAAGGAGCTGAATCTATCTCTTGATAATGCGGGCACCCATCGGAAGCTGCAGCTCAACGAATTGAACGAGCTTCGGGATGAAGCTTACGAAAACGCGGTTGTCGTTAAGAACCGAACGAAGGTGTGCACTGTGTTGCTTCAATCCTGGCGCCGGCAAACGGGATGACTCGAAACCCTATTGATGACTCGAAACCCTAACTACGACATGTGCACTGTGTTGCTTCAATCCTGGCGCCGGCAAACGGACGACCAATTATCCATGCCCAATGTTGGTAACACAACTATGTCGCCATTTCCTTCATGTTGAGGAATTTGAATTTTACATGCATGGTGGGATTCTAATTCTACCCCTTCTTGAGGGTGTCTCCATATCCTACACACGACTCCATGATTTATGGTCGCGCACCGAGCCGGCCGAGAATGTGATGGCCAAGACCCCTAGCTCAAGCTCCACAGCGAGCGATGAAGAGCTCACCCCCACTGCGCAAGCGCGCTTAATTCGACGAACTCATAGCGGGGTAGAACGAGTGATAGGGATGCTGACGAACTTTGATCAGCGACTGACGAGTCTGGAACAGAGAATGTCCACCCTACTGGCCAGAGAGGAACGATCACGATCACGATCAAGAGGACGGGGGACAGATAGAGGTGGGGCAGGAACAAGTGAGTCCGCATCTAGTAGACGCCGCAGGGAGCAGGGAGGACACTGCTATTAATAAGTTTGGGGGTGAGATCTGATTGTAAATAGTTATCTTTGCATTGCATCTGCACGTTTTTATTTCTTTATATATATTTGTTTTTTCTTTGCATATTTAATTCCGTACCTTATTTTTCTGCATTGCATCTTTATAAAAAAAAGATATAAAAATATAATAAAAAAATTGAAAAATTGAAAAAAATTGAAAATTTCAATATTGGCCATATTTGACTCAAGTTCAACATGACGGTTGACTGGTTAGGAAAAACTAGATTCTAAACTTAGTAAATTAAAAACCCTAAAAATAACCTTTCTTAAAGTTTAACTGTAGAAAATATACTTCCTTACAGTTTATTTAGAAATAAGCAAATTTTGAGTTCAGTTCTTGGGCTAAGTCGAAATAAGGGAAGAGTATTGAAAGCTCTATTTGAAATATAAGTCTGAAAAATAATTCTGAATTTTAAGTACAAATTCTGAAAATATATACCCTACTATACGCACTTACACACATCTTAAAACTTGGGATAGTAGAGAATACCCTGAAATGCTCTTGTCTAAAAGCCTTAGTATGAAGGAAAATAAAATAAAAGTGTAAGTGGTGAAGAAAGAAAAAAAATGAACACTGGTTTTGTAATTGCTTAAGGCAGCATATATATATATATATATATATATATATATATATATATATATATATAGCGAGGGTGCTTTATCACCTAGTGCCTTAGACCAACTAGTTTGGAAGTCACTGCTAAGCCTTAGGTATTGCAAGACGAGGAATTACGCTTAAATGCGCAAGCACATTTTGTAATCGGTCGTTTAGTATCTCAAGAAGCATTAACGGTCGCATGAAGGATGTGTGAGCAATTTCATCTAGAATTCACCAACTAAAAAGTATTTTGGAAAATGGACAAGAGTATGATAGCTTGACTTGAATTCTCCAAGCGTAGGGGTGATAATTACACACAAGTAGAGGTATATGGTTGGAGTTCAGAGGAGAGATAGGAATAAAAAATAGGACTTATATCTTCAGTAGAGATGATAAAAATTCCTGAGTTAAGATTGCGCCTTAGAAGGAAAACTCAGGAGATGCCGAAAGTTTTATAAACTGGCAAAACGTATATGATCTTAAGTTAAATGAAAAGGAAGTGTGAAAAATACGGGTTGATGATTTCTAAGTTGAAGATGATTGAATTTCTTGCTAGAATACTGAATTGAAGAATTAGAGTCAACGGCCATTTTGATCGGATTTTGTGGGTAATATCCGCTGAAAACCCTCAGGAGACGACACTCCTCCTACTAGGGACATCTAAAGGTTTAACGGCTTGTTGCACGAGCTCAGTGCAATCGCGTTCCCTGCGAAAGTGAGGTTAGGACTTTTTGTGAATAAAATAGGCTTTGCTCGGGACGAACAAAAGATAAATTTATGGGTATTTGTTCATATCAGATTTTTGCATTTTTATACCGCCCATTCTTGATCGCATTGCATATAGGTAGGTACTCTTGATCTGTGTTTGCTAAATAATTGCAGGTTACAGGTTCTCAGCTCTAAGCAGTGAAATTCATGAAAAAGCGCAACAAATTCAGGACTTCCTCCAACCACAGATAAATACGGGTCTCCGCGCACTATCCGTATAAATGCCGCTTACCAGTTCAAGGGACAAAATGGTAAATCATTGGTCATTTTCATGCACAGAGCACAAGGGCGGCACAAAATCCATGACTTCTACGCGGAGCTCAAGAAAATCAAGGCAAAAAGTCCACATCAATTCACCTTTTTGATCTGCTGAAAATCTGGAAGAACAATGAAGAGTTTCTGAGAAACCAAGTATACCAAACAGAAGAGAACAACAACATGGAAAAGCCCTGAGAGATGGTCCCCTAATTCAACTAAATGGCCGCGGAATTGCGGCCGTGTCTGAACAGCGTTGACTCGGCTTCTTTTGGGTAGTTTTGTAATCTCGTAATTGGCTCAGATTGTATACCTAGGGTTTCACTCTCCTGCCTATAAATAGCAGAGCTCAAAGCCAAACTAGGGTGTGCTTTTCTTTATTTAGATTTTAGGATTAAATTCTATAGTTCTTCTTCCTTGTTATCTTTCTCCATTAAAAATTGTAGTGAGTTCTTGAGTGATGATTAATGAAAAATAAAAAAAATAGTTCTTTTATTTCCTTGCATGTCCTTTTAATTATTTGTTTATATTGCTCGTAGTTTTTCATTTGCTAATCTAGTTGTAATTATTTTGTTGCTTTCTTTATTTTTTTTCTTCTATTTTTTTTATCTTTTACAACGATGTTGCTTGAGTAAGATCCTTGCCAAGGTGAAGTCTCAAATAGCTAGTTGTAATTCTTCTTAACCTCATTTCTTTCTACATTCCTACTTGTTTTTATCTTTTTAATGGGTGGGTAATTTCTCACTTGTTAGGGCAGGAGAAGGAAAGCTTGAGAGAAGGAAATCTCTCTCGCTATTTTCTTTTCCTAACATCATAATTCGGACTCCCGTTAATTGAACCACAATCCGCTCACTATGGCACCCTATCCTACATGATAGCGGTAATTCCCTAATTAGACCGGTTATGGTTGAATTAACCGGAGGTTAGGGCTAAGAGCCAAGAACGGACGGGCAAGGACCAAAAGGAAAAAACTAAGCATAGAAAGCCTAGTTTATACTTGCAAGTTCCTTCCTAGTCGTGCTAATCCCCGGTGTTGCTGATTACCGTAACACCGATATTAAGAATGGCAATGAAAGAAGTGAGAAATTCCTAACTCAAACTAACCTAATCCTAACCCTAGCAAGTTCTTTTATCATTCGTTATCTCATTAGTAGATCTTAAAAAAATATGGACATATTTAGATTTAACTCGTTAAAACATAAAGAAAAAGGTTCCATCTTCCTGTGGATCGACCCGTACTCAACCGGCTAGCTACCAAGCGAAATCGTCTTGATTGCGGTAATTAAAATTAAGCACGCAAAAAAAACTCTGACAAATCAAATGTGGACTTTTTGTTGAATTAGGGAACCATCTTCTCAGGGCTTCTCCATGTTGCTGTTCTCTTCTGTTTGGTATACTTGGTTTCTCAGAAACTCTTCATTTTTCTTCCAGATTTTCAGCAGATCAAAAAAGGTGAATTGATGTGGACTTTTTGCCTTGATTTTCTTGAGCTCCGCGTAGAAGTCTTGAATCTTGTGCTGCCCTTGTGCTTTGTGCATGAAAATAACCAATGATTTGCCATTTTGTCCCTTGAACTGGTAGGCGGCATTTATACGGATGGTGCGCGGAGACCCGTATTTATCTATGGTTGACGACCATTCTATGTGCGGACTGTATATCCGCACGGCGCGATGGATTTGGAAAATCCAGAGGACGGTTCACTATTCAAGGTGAACGGACACAGGTTAAAACCGTTCCTCACCGCTGACCCATCGGAAGAGCTCCTGATGTTGCAGGAGCCTGTTTACATTCACCGATCTTCCTCCGCTTACCACCAAACTTCGGTTATCCAGCCATAAACAGTGGAAACACCGTTTCAAATAAGTTTGAGGGTATATATATACCATTTTCCCACTTGTAACTATAAAATAAAAAAATTCAAATTTTCGGAGGGTATTTTTGTAAATATACAGAACCATAAATAAATAAAATAAAACAATTTTTTTAATTCTTTTATTTAATTATTTTTTTGGGGGGGCTTTTGTATAAATAACCAATACCTCTATAAAAACACCCCGACCCCTCTTCTGCATTTACAGAACTCTAAATTTCACCCTCAGAAAAACCCTAGCCACCGCTCCAATTTCTGCAGAGAGATCGCCTTGATCCTCCGCGCAACCGCCGCCGAAGACGAGATCCGCCGTGCAACCGCCGCACCCTAGCGACGTCACCCTCTGAAATTTTCAGAGGAGCTTTGAAATTCTTTTTCCCTCTCTATAGATTTCCTACTTTTTGCATTTGCTCTCTGTAATGGCCCCTACCCTGCAATTTGAAAGGGATTTCTCCCAATTGTTTGCGCATAATGTTTACGGTAGTTATTTCGGTGACGAGATCTGAAAGCGCGGATGGAACTTTTTGTTATTTAACCATCCGAACGCATTCGCGCTTGCGGATCTTGTTGCCCGTTTTTATGAATGTATGGAGGAGGGTTGTTTGGCACAACATGGGTACCTTAGATTACTGTGGGGGGATCGGAAAATTTTAATCGATAGGGACTTCATTCACGAAGTCACCCTAATACCACGACTCCCCATTCATGATCAACCCCTCCGATTTGAGAACTACCTACCCTTAATGGAAAATGACTGTTCTAGGGAGCCCAGAAAGGGCATTCAAGCTCGCACGCTTTTTGCGAACGTTTTAACTGTGTGCCGTTGGGCACAAAACAATATTTTTGGAAGCTCGCACAACACAACATTTTTTACACCATCCCTACACATGGTGCACACATTGATGACTCGAAACCTTAGCTACGACATGTGCACTGTGTTGCTTCACTCGATTGGCGCTGGCAAACGGGCAGCCAATTATCCATGCCCATTGTTGGTGATACAACTGTGTCACCATTTCCTTCCTGTTGAGAAATTTGAATTTTACATGTATGGTGGGATTCTCATTAGACCCCTTCTTGTGGGTGTCTCCGCGTCCTATACACGACTTCATGATTTATGGTCGCGCACCGAGCCGGCCGAGGATGTGATGGCCAAAACCCCTAGCTCGAGCTCCACAGCGAGCGATGAAGAGCTCATCCCCGTTGCACAAGCGCGCTTAATTCGACGAACTCATAGGGGGTAGAATGAGTGATAGGGATGCTGACGAACTTTGATCAGCGGCTGACGAGTCTGGAACAGGGAATGTCCATCCTACTGGCCAGAGAGGAACGATCACGATCAAGGGGACGGGGGATAAATAGAGGTGAGGCAGGAATAAGTGAGGCCGCGTCTAGTAGACGCCGCAGGAAGCAGTGAGAACACTGCTATTAGTAAGTTTGGGGGTGAGATCTGATTGTAAATAGTTATCTTTGCATTGTATCTGCACGTTTTTATTTCTTTGTACATATTTGTTTTTTTTTTTGCATATTTAAGTCCGTATCTTATTTTTTTGCATTGCATCTTTATAAAAAATATATATATAAAAATATTTTTAAAATATAAAAATTGAAAAATTTTAAAATTAAAAATAAAATTTGAAAATTTCAATATTGGCCGTATTTGACTCAAGTTCAATATGACGGTTGACTAGTTAGGAAAACTAGATACTAAACTTAGTAAATTAAAAACCCTAAAAATAACCTTGCTTGAAGTTTAACTGTAGAAAATATACGTCCTTGCAGTTTATTTAGAAATAAGCAAATTTTGAGTTCAGTTCTTGGGCTAAGTCGAAATAAGGAGAGAGTATTGAAAGCTCTATTTGAAATATAAGTCTAAAAAATAATTCTGCACCTTAAGTCCAAATTCTGAAAATATATACCCTACTATACGCACTTACGCACATCTTGAAACTTGGGATAGTAGAGGATACCTTGAAATGCTCTTGTCTAAAAGCCTTAGTATAAAGGAAAATAAAATAAAAGTATAAGTGGTGAAGAAAGAAAAAAAATGAACACTGGTTTTGTAATTGCTTAAGGCAGCATAAAATATATATATATATATATATATATATATATATATATAGCGAGGGTGCTTTATCACCTAGTGCCTTAGACCAACTGGTTTGGAAGTCACTGCTAAGCCTTAGGTATTGCAAGACGAGCAATTACTCCTAAATGCGCAAGCACATTTTATAATCGGTCGTTTAGTACCTAAAGAAGTATTAACGGTCATATGAAGGATGTGTGAGCAATTTCATTTAGAATTCACCAACTAAAAAGTATTTTGGAAGATGGACAAGAGTATGATAGCTTGACTTGAATTCTCCAAGTGTAGGGGTGATAATTACACACACGTAGGGGTATATGGTTGGAGTTCAGAGGAGAGATAGGAATAAAAAATAGGGCTTATATTTTCAGTAGAGATGATAAAAATTCCTGAGTTAAGATTGCGCCTTAGAATGAAAACACAAGAGATGCCGAAAGCTTTATAAACTGGCAAAACGTATATGATCTTAAGTTAAATGAAAAGGAAGTGTGAAAAATATGGGTTGATGATTTCTAAGTTGAAAATGATAGAATTTCTTGCTAGAATACTGAATTGAAGAATTAGAGTCAACGGCCAATTTGATCGGATTTTATGGGTAGTATCCGCTGAAAACCCTCAGGAGACAACACTCCTCCTAGTAGGGACACCTAAAGGTTTAACGGCTTGTTGCACGAGCTCAATGCAATCGCGTTCCCTGCGAAAGTGAGGTTAGGACTTTTTTAAATAAAATAGCTTTGCTCGGGACGAGCAAAAGATAAGTTTGGGGGTATTTGTTCATATCAGATTTTTGCATTTTTATATCGCTCATTCTTGATCACATTGTATATAGGTAGGTACTTTTGATCCGTGTTTGCTGAATAATTGTAGGTTACAGGTTCTTAGCTCTTTACAGTGAAATTCATGAAAAAAGCACAACAAGTACGGGACTACGACCAACAACAGATAAATACTGATCTCCGCTCACCATCCGTATGATGCCGCCTACCGGTTCAAGGGATAAAATGGCAAATCATTGGTCATTTCAATGCATAAAGCATAAGGGCGGCACAAGATCCATGACAACAACGCGAAGCTCAAGGCAAAAGTCCACATCATTTTGCACTGCTGAAAATATGGAAGAAAAATGAAGAGTTTCTGAGAAACCAAGTATACCAAACAGAAGAGAACAGCAACATGGAAAAGCCCTGAGAAGATGGTCCCCTAATTCAACTAAATGGCCGCGGAACCGCGGCCAAAATGGCACTTCTGCCACGGAACCACGGCCGCGTCTGAACAGCGTTGACTCGGCTCTTTTGGGGTAGTTTTGTAATCTCGTAATTGGCTCAGATTGTATGCCTAGGGTTTCACTCTCCTACCTATAAATAGCAGAGCTCAAAGCCAAACTAGGGTGTGCTTTTCTTTATTTAGATTTTAGGATTAAATTCTGTAGTTCTTCTTCTTTGTTATCTTTCTCCATTAAAAATTGTAGTGAGTTCTTGAGTGATGATTAATGAAAAATAAAAAAAAAGTTCTTTTATTTCCTTGCATGTCTTTTTAATTATTTATTTATATTGCTCGTAATTTTTCATTTGCTAATCTAGTTGTAATTATTTAGTTACTTTCTTTATTTTTTCCTCTTCTATTTTTTTTATCTTCTACAACCATGATACTTGAGTAAGATCCTTGCCAAGGTGAGGTCTCAAATAGTTAGTTGTAATTCTTCTCAACCTCATTTCTTTCTACCTTCCTTCTTGTTTTTATCTTTTTAATGGGTAGGTAATTTCTCACTTGTTAGGGCAGGAGAAAGAAAGCTTGAGAGAAGGAAATCTCTCACTCTTTTCTTTGCCTAACATTTTAATTTCGGACTCCTGTTAATTGAGCCACAATCCGCTCACTACGGCACCCTATCCTACATGATAGCGGTGATTTCCTAATTAGACCGGTTGTGGTTGAATTAACCGGAGGTTAGGACTAAGAGCCAAGAACGGACGGACAAGGACCAAAAGGAAGAAACTAAGTATGGAAAGCCTAACTTATACTTGCAAGTTCCTTCCTAGTCGTGCTAATCCCCGTTGTTATCGATTACCGTAACACCGATATTAAGAATGGCAATGAAAGAAGTGAGAAATTCCTAACTCAAACTAACGTAATCCTAACCTTAGCAAGTTCTTTTATCATTCGTTATCTCATTAGTAGATCTTAAAACAAATCTGGACATATTTGGATTTAATTCGTTAAAATATAAAGAAATAGATTCCATCTCCCTGTGGATCGACCCGTACTCAACCGGCTAGCTACCAAGCGAAACTGTCTTGATTGCGGTAATTAAAATTAAGAACACAAAAAACTCTGACAAATCAGGAAGTTTAGAAGAGTCCGTTTATATGGATCAGCCGGAAGGTTTCGTAGACAGTGGGAGTAGCGGGAAGGTGTGCAAGTTGCTTAAATCCATTTATGGATTAAAGCAGGCATCGCAGAGCTGGAACATCTGTTTTGATGAAACAGTCAAGGGATTTGACTTCATCAAGAACAAGGATGGGCCTTGTATATATAAGAAGATTGTAGGCCGAACTGTCGTGTTCCTAGTCTTGTACGTGGACGACATTCTTTTGATAGGAAATGACATTCCTATGCTACAATCGGTCAAGCTGTTCTTGTCACAAAGGTTCTCCATGAAGGACCTGGGTGATGCCTCGTATATTCTGGGGTTTAAGATCTACAGAGATAGATCCAAGAGATTACTGGGACTTTCACGGTCCAGATACATAGAGACCGTACTAAAGAGATTTAGTATGGAAGATTCCAAGCGCGATAATATACCCGCATTGCACGGAATCACCCTCTCCAAAGAGATGTCTCCCAAGACTGATGAGGAGAGGGTTCGCCTGAGCACTATACCCTACGCTTCGGCAGTAGGATCTATAATGTATGCGATATTATGTACCCGACCAGATGTAGCTTACGCACTTAGCGTGATGAGCCGGTATCAGTCTAACCCAGATGAAAACCACTGGACAGCTGTTAGGAACATTCTGAAGTATCTGAGAAAGACTAAAGAGCTGTTCCTAGTATTCGGTAATGGAGACCTCCAGATGGAGTCTTTTACCGATTCGAGCTTCCAGAGTGATAAGGATGACAGCAAGTCTGTCTCGGGTTTTGTGTTTACCCTCAATGGAGGGACGGTCTGTTGGAAGAGTTCCAAACAGGACACCGTCGCAGACTCGACGATGGAGGCCGAATATATTGCTGCCAATGATGCCGCAAAAGAAGCCGTCTGGATTAAGAAATTCATTACTGAACTTCAGGTGGTTCCATCCACTGTTAACCCAATACCTGTGTATTGCAACAATAATGGAGCTATGGCTTTAGCAAGGGAACCACGGTCCCATCAGAAATCCAGGCACATCTTGAGGCGGTATCACCTGATCAAGGAGATTATCGATCGCCGGGAGATCGAGTTGCGGAGAATGGACTCAAAAGATAACACTGCGGATCCATTCACCAAAGCCCTTCCTCAAGCACAGTTCGAGAGACTTTTTGAGATGTTGGGTATTCGATACGCCAACAACTGGTCCTAGAACAGACGTTAGGTACTCGATACGCCAATATATATGGCCTTAGTGAAAGTGGGAGATTGTTGGATATGTATGCCCTAGAGGTCATTATTGTATATGTATACATATGGATGCTTGGACATATATATATACAGGACAGTCTTGCTCGATATGATAGTATGCTATCTGTTTTGTTTTTAACTTAACATGTGTATATTTTACTTGCTATTACATATCTTTTATACATGTTGATAAAGCCTGTAGGATCATTGCTAGACTACCTGCGTTGTGATGGCGATCATACTTGTGGGAGCTGGATAGTCGGTACGCACATCCTTAAATGGTCCCTGGTAGTGGGAGTATCGAGACTGGGTATCGATATTCCGGAGTAGACTAGTGTATACGTTTCTAGACCCCGACGAAGGGAGATGGTATGGTCCCGCAACCATTGGTCTTTCGCAACTAA
This sequence comes from Agapanthus africanus, assembly GCA_030015575.1. NCBI lineage: Eukaryota > Viridiplantae > Streptophyta > Magnoliopsida > Asparagales > Amaryllidaceae > Agapanthus > Agapanthus africanus. The sequence continues at coordinate 931,562,353 of CM057337.1, read as the reverse complement.
GATAGTATATAGGTGTTCACTGGGGGTGAGTACACCGAACGGACTCGCCGAGAACTTCCAGATGGTACTATACCTATCGTCAGGTGGAAGTTCTCTGGTGACATGAGTACAGGTTAGTCTTTAGACCTGATATCGGCATTTGTCTCGTGTGAGTTCCCGCTGTGCTTTAATCACTACCCTACCACGGCTCTACTAAGTCGTGCAAACGGGTTTTAGTTGGGTATAGTCCCGAGCCACATGGAGGTAGTGAGCGATTGTCGGGGATTCGTCTCTCCCGGTATAGGGAGTCGATATCGCACTGTGTTCGATTAGTCAGGACCATAAGACCTTAGCCAAGGCAGTTAGGATTTACTGACAGGCTAATCAGCAGTTTCCCGGATTGGTCCTGAGCCATATCAGCACGAATTACCACGTTATTAGGGTCTGACGTTTACCACCCCTAGACCCGGTATGCGATACTCTCAGATGAAGAGACCGGACTGTACGGAGATTGTCACAGATAGGCTCAGTAGGGATCCGGATGAGTTTGCTCATCGGCCTTCCTTTTCGATAGGTACCCGGGTAGCCGTTACGTACAGCTAGTGCCGCTGACGTGCTTGTGATTATGGATTTATCCAGTAACTCACTGCCAGCGTACTGTCGAGTCTTTAGAGTCCCACATAGATGGTTTCCCTGGTTCAAACGAAATTATGTAGTAGCCCTATTGGATATGTATAGGGTTCCGATTGATTGATGTACTTTGTACCCGGACTTTCGATCGGACAGTTGGTAATACTGGCCGGCTCAGGTTTGAACCGGATAATTAAATCAGGTATTGATTTGATTATTTACATATATGTATTTCGATATGTATATTCTAGTATTATGTTCTTCGTGTTATTCTATCTCTTTGGGCATTCGTGTTTTTATCCGAATGCAGGTATGTATGTACAGCAGACTGTAATCCATATTTTATTACAGATTACCTTTTAGAAGGTGGACACCTCATCATGGACTTTTCCATTTATTGATAAATGGAAATGAGGTGGAAATTAAGGAGAAGGGGGCATGGTGAGAGGTATGGCTTCAATAGTTGACAAATGAATTCTTTATTCATTTTTGGTTACTATTGAAGAATGGCTATACTTGTTTATTCATGAAAATTCATACACAAAACCATTGTGTTGATTTTTCTCTCACATGCATGCTTCATTATTCTTGAGCTCCCATATTTTGCTTCACCCTCCTCCCTCCTCTTGAGTTTCCTCCACCTTCATCATCTTCCTCTTCACTACCCTCTCATGAGTTGAGAAACAAGTGAAGAGGCAAGATAGAGATAGTAGAACACATTGTTCTCCACACTACATCCTAGACAACTTGGATTAGCAACCCAAGTTCTCTAGTTGCTCCTATTGACACCTAGTTAGGAGCTAGAGCCATAGATCACATCCTTCGGGTGGATCATCTACGACAAAAGAGGGCCGGAGAACAATCTCGATCCCAGAGGACCGATGGAGCCGAAAATGGAGATCAAATAAGTTCAAGGTGGCCACTTGGAGTACATGACGAGGAAAGAAGACCGATGGACTTGGGTCGTTTGGTAAGAATTCTTTCCATAGTAGATAGCACTCCTAGTTTAGCTAGATAGGTTTATGGTAAAATCCGGGTTTATTGGATTATCCTGGCGCCGTTTTTGAAACCCTAGAAAAAATTTGTTCCGCAAACCGCCACGTTTGATGGCTCGGGCGTTAAGGTAACCCAACACCTTTCTTCTATATCAAACCATGAGTGAGTAATTCCTAACTTGCTAGGGTTCGTAGGCTAGGGTAGATCAATGGATGATAAAATCATTTAAGTTTTTTTATACATTTTAAAGTCTATAAACTTTACCAAAATAAATGTTAACATCTTTATCGGGCGTGCTGCCAATTTATTGATAGTTTCGACCATGATTTGATATTAGATTAACACTTGTTTTGTTAAAGCCTAGACATAAATAGAGATCAATGTAAGGACAAGAGTTAAGAGTGGGGAAACTCTAGTTTCTTCCAAAAGAACCCTAATCTACATTCATCACTATCAATCTAGTTTTAAACTATTAAAAGATAAAAGGAGTCATTTTTAATTATTCATCCGTTACTACTAAGTCCTATGAACTCTACAAGCCTCTTCTTCATAAAATCTACATCCGTATTAAAATATATCTACAACCAATCACCCATCTTCTATCAACTCGTCTAAAGCAAGAAAAATGTTCACGTTTCCCTGCGTACGACCCGTACTCATCGCGGCTAGCTACTAGCGACACTGTCTTGATTGCGGTTACTTTACTTACAACACTACTCTTTAAACAGATCAATCAAAGGGGAACTCAGATCTCCCATCAAATCTCTAAAATGGGAGATTTTTAAGTCTCACCCCCTCTTTTCCTCCAAGATCCAGCCAACAGAGAGGAGGAAGAAGGAGACCCATCTCCAAAAATCCTACTTTAGGAAAAATCCAAGGCTCAAGAGAAGATCCAGGACTCAAGAGAGAAGAAAGAGGTATCCTTTGATCACCTATGAAAATCTTTGTGGAGTTCAACTCCAAGACCCAAATCCTTAAAGGAGTTAAACTCTTAATCCAGATCTTTTTGGAGTTTAACTCCAAATCCAAATCTTTTAGAGTTTAACTCCACTCAAAATCCTTTGGGAGTTTAACACCATAAAGATAAAAATCCTCCATTTCTCTTGGAGTTTCCAAAGTCCCTCGGAGTTTAACTCCTAATCCCGGGGCTAAGTCCCCCTCCTTCTTTTCCGTAGGCGCCCAGCGCCCACATGCCAGGTATATGAGGCGTTGGCGTCCAGCGCCCACACGCTTTGCACATGAGGCGCCCAGTGCCCACGCGCTTTGCACGTGAGGCGCCGACACCCAGCGCCCACGCGCTTTGCAAGTGAGGCGCCGGCGCCCAGCACCCACGTGCCGGGCACGTGAGGCGCTGGTGCCCGGCGCTTATGCGCTAAGCACATGAACCACTGGCGCCCAGTGTCCATGTGCCACGCATGCGTCCATAGGACACTCCTCGCCCCTCTTTTCCCATGCACTCCATACTAAAAATTCCTCCCCTGTAAACTCTGTGTGGCCCCCGATATATCCAAAATCCCTCAAGACATACATACGCACACTGCACATTGAGTTTGCATGACTAGTTGACCCGTCAATCGGAGGTCCCTTCACTTCAAAAGCGAAGGGTATTTAACGACTGCTTAGTCCGCGGCTGCCAGAGATTCGGATCCCCACAATCAATAAACCCCGGCCTACCCTAAGCATGGGGAATCTGTATACGCCTAACAAGACGCGTATTCCCATCTCAATGGGGTGATGAAAAATACCCTACACCAGTCATTTCTTCATGCGCGTTTGTCATACTATTTTGCCGTCGACGAGCACGAGCTTCGTACTTTATCCATTTGAAGTGTTTTTGGTGGGCAACGTATCCTTGCTACCACTTCTTGAAGGCAATGCATTCCTCGGTGAGGTGGGTGACCCTCTGATGATATAGGCAGTAGTTTGGACATGTATCTTCTCCATCGAGGCATATGACCTCGAGAGTGTTCCTTACGAGAGTTGGTAGCTTCATCCCTATTGACAGGGTTTTAGCGAACCGCTTCTTTATTTTGATCTTGCTCTTATTTGTAGCAGGTGTGTTTTGGTTTGGTTGGAGTACTTTACGATTCATCCTTACCGCAGCTACGTTGTCCTGACGCTGACACTTAGCCTTTTCGTATATGGCTGTCTCGCATTCTCGGTCAACTTTTCTTTCTTGAAAGATTTCGTTTAACAGCCTATCGATCGGGTCTTCTGGCAATTCTGGGGATTTTAGCGCCGATTCTGCCCCCCCCCCCCGCGTTCCTCCACGTTATTTTCTGACGCTGAAGGGGTTTTTTCGTCATATAACGACGAATGGGAGACCATGTGGCAACTTGCTACACGGTCTTCGGTGTCTTTTGATGAGTCATTTTCCTCATTGTTGTCACTATTTTCGTCCTCAAGAATATGCTTGAGGAATTCTTCGAGCATGACTGGTGTTTGCGCCTTTTGATTGTACTCCTTCAGCACGTCAATGTATTTTTGTATATCTGTGCGCTTGTCGTCATACTCGGCAAGCTGCACAAGCTTCTTGGTTTCATTCTTTTTCTTCGAAGACTTTAAAGGCTTGACTTGGGGGTTTTTCCCCTCGTCAACAATTTTTGGCACGGGACGAGGTTTTAGCATCCCTTCGATTATTTCGGGTTCAAGTGGGCTTTTCCACCTAACTGCCGGATATGCTTGTAAATCCTTCAGCATTCTTTTGGTTTTTTGTTGAAAGAACAACTTCCCATGGAGTTTCTTTCACGAGTGAGCAGGATGCCTCCTGCGCATCCACCTTTTTGGGAGTGTGCTTCTAGGGTGGGTTTACCCTCCAGTTATCAGATAGCGCGAATTTCCCCTGTTGATACTGGTTTTCGACCCAGTTCTTGAAAACATAGCAATCTTCAATTGGGTGGCTCACTATTCTGTGATAGGAGCGGTAATTGGGGTTTTTGACGTCGCCGGGTTGCGGTGGACGCCGCGGGTCAGGCAATGTGATGAGTTTATTATGCATTGTTAATTCAAACAGTTTCCTCATCTTGTCGCAGGGAAACGAGTAAGCGCGTCATTTCCTCCAAGGATAGGCGCGGACGCGCGTTGTTTTAGCGAGCGACTGGTTTTGGGCCACTTGGATGTTGTTACGTATTGGCAACGAAGGCCGCTTTCCCTTTATCCTTGTTATTTTGAGGTTTTTATTTGAGGAGGAAGGCTCGTGGCCCATCTGGTCCATTTGGGCCGGTTTATCTATCAGAGCCTGAAAGGTTGTTGGTTTAAAAAATGTCATGAACTAGGACACAGATGTTTGAGGATCAAGGGTCCCGATGAATATGCCCACGGCAGGGGATTCTTGTAACAACCGAGTCCAATTCTACTAATTTCAGTTATCATATGTATGGTGTGTGGTATTTATTTCATCTGTCTTGCTTGACCGTTGCTAGTTATAAATTTACCCCGACATATCGTATTCTGCATATAACAATTTAAGTCATCTAAAATTAAATTAAAAATACTTGTCATAGCCTGCTTGACACCCCTAACCCTGTGGTAGCGTCCTTGCGTCGTGTTCTCGTCCCGTTCAGTGAAACGGATGTGTTTGGACGGCTACGCGCACGTACGTGTGTTCGTTCTTGGGGGTATACTTTTTAATCATAAAATCCTTCATTTTAATTTTTGGAACCCGCCAATAATTTTCTTTTTCCGAATTGAAATTTTTGGACCCGGCCCGGGCGCAATTCTGAAATATTTTGTATCTCGCCAATTTATGATTATTTAATAATTCATTTTACTTAAACCTATTTTTTTTACTGGCCAGAATATTTTTTTCCAAACTAATAAAATCTTTAGCCAACGCTTTAATTATTATCAACCTCCCTTAAATCTTTCACAATTCTTTCTCTAAACCAATCACAGCGCTCCATTCATTTCACCGGGCCCCTCCATTATTTTTCCCCCTCTCTCTTTCCAGCGAATCAGAAATCTCATTTCCTTTCACTGGGCCCCACGTCTCTTTTCTCTCCCCAAAAATCTTCTTCCTTCTTTCTCTCCCTCTCCCCAGAGCGCAGCTCTCTCTCTCTCTCTCTTCTTTCTCTCTCCTCTCGCGCCCTCTCTCTCAGCTCTCGCGAGTACTGTGCGTTTCTCGATTCTGGTCACCGCCGCGCGTTCTCGTCACCTCCCTCTTATTCTTTTCTTTCCTCCTCTCTTTAAAACCCCGAGCTCGTGTGAACCCATGGCCACAACTCCCCTAACCCTAGCCGCCTCCTCTGCCTCCTTCTTCCCGACCTCACCTCAACCCTCATCTCCATTGTTACCTCCTCCTCAGCGTCATCTTCTTCTTCTTCTTTTTCTCCCTCATCCGAGCCAGCCGCACCTTCACCTGCACCCAGGGAAACCTACTTGCACCGTCTCATCCCATCGCCGCCGACCACCCTCGCCATCACGGGCTCTCCTTCCTCTCCTCTCTCTCCTCTGTTCTTCTTCTCCTTCACGTGAACCCTGCACACCCCTATACCTGAAAACCCTAGCTTAACCCTACCAAACCCTTGCTGCAGAACCCCATTGCCAGAGCTCCGTTCACCGCAGTTGACCCTTCGCACCACCTCTCTGCAACCGCTGGACGCAGTTCTGGTAAGCTCTCTCATGTTCCCTCGTCCATTCCTGTTCTTCACCCTTTCTTCTCTTGTTCTATTGTCTCATGATTCACTGTTCTGTGTTTGGCCGGGATCCGACAATGCCGACGACGTGTCCCGACGTTCCAGCCTGGACCCCTAACCCGTGTGACTCCACCGTTCATCGTTTGGGTTCATTCCGTGAACCGTGCGCACATCGCGAGATTTCCCCGCCGACGCGTAACGTTCCGTTTTCCGTTTCGCGACCCGTCGAGGCAAGTTAATCTTGCTACATGCTATTTAAATCATTTTAATACATGTAGTTTAAATATGGTACCCCATGCATCGTTTTTATATCATTTCGATGTTCCGTGTGCATCGGTTTGTATTATTTGAGATCTAGAACTTGAAAGGTAATTATTGCATACATGATTACATTTAAATGTTAAATCCCATAACCACAATCATATGTTTAATCACATTTTGACAAAGCCTATGGTATCCTTCTAGAGTTTTATCCATTGGACACTTGTGCGCATTTAAACCCGTTTTAGCTGTAACTTCATCCAGTGAACCTATTTATAGATTATTGCATCCTTGGAAATTCTTAATATTGGTTAACATGATTTAACGGCCATGAATGTCACCCTGTATTCATATAGCGTTGAAACCGTCTCTGAACCACAACTAATAACCGTACTGCTAATTAATTGAATCTGCTTTATTGTTTAATTCATTGCTTAGATTATGTTATTGATAGCCATGCTTGATTACTATAACCTCGATTATGCTAGCTGAGTATGAGCACACCCATGATATCGTTTACACCTTGACCTGACTTGCTACATACATATTGATTGACCCAACATGGTACCGTACACCACTTGACTTGACCTGATGTACCTCGACTTGACCCGTTACCTGATCTTGTGTCTAATGCCAACAAACCTGACATGTATTCCTCGCGGACCGTTCCTGATGTCTATCCAGAAAAACCTGCTCTTACCTGATCCTGTGTTGGCATTAGTTCTTGATTACTGAATACCTGACTTGAACACTTATAACGTGGGGGTATGGGGAAATCAAAGGTGAAACCTGACTTGTAACTCAACAGTTCGATACCTGTTCTGATCAATCTTACGGGCTAGGCCAGCCCCGGAGTGATGATGCTGACATCACTCGTCTGTACCTGCTACCTTTTACTGCCTAGTGGCACGTCTCGGTTTCAGCCCGAGAGTCTGTAGACCGTGGTCCCGGGCATGCACGGGATACTATTGAGTTACATCGATAATTCATCAAATTGATTTCAAAGACTTTAGAGTATAAAACCCAATAGAACAGTTTAGTTTACTCACTGTACACTACCCTGCACTGCCTGATTTATATTACTGTTACCCCTGCTTTCCATTCATGTTTATATTTGCACTGCCTGTTACTCTATTCATATTTTATTATTTGATGACATGACGCGCTGACGTCTGGGTTTTGCATGGCCCAGATTCCGTACCTTTGCTGCAGTTCGAGCAGGAGTACTTCAGCCAGCAGGCTGAGTTGTGAGGTGCCAGCAGTAGTTAGTTCTTTTATTTCCTGCATTTTATTCCTGATGTGAGCCCGTATTATGGGACATACATTCCAGTTATTTTGTATTGGATCTTTTGCTTCCGCATTTTTATTATTCTTGACTCATGTTATCTTAGCTTATGGACATGTTTTAGATAGTTTTATTTTGTTCTTGATATCTCTACAGCCGTAATGTGACTGTGGATGGATACTTCCTACCACAGGTAGCATGGTTGGCTATGTCACGTGTCCAATTTAGCGTACTCTGGGAAGCGGGGCGTGACAATTCTTCAATGCGCTGTTCGCATTTAGACCACAGGTTCCACCACCGGATCGCGTATTGGACCCAGGTTTCTTCCGGCTTTACCCTGACATTGATTAATGCCATGATTGGAGTACGTTCGCTCGCGCTGACGAACCGCCGTGTGAACGGCGGTTCCATCTCTGCGAATGTTTTCACGGAGTCGTTTGGGTGCTCTGAGTACCATTCGAAGGCCGTTTCTGACAGGTTGCCAACGAACTGGCGAAGCAACAATTTGTCATCTCCTCCAGTATTGCCGCACAGAGCTCTGAACTACGTGACGTGCTGGTGAGGGTTGCATGTTGTCATGCCCCGCTTCCCAAAATATGGAATGCGAGGGGTTGACAAGGCCAGCCATGCTCCTACGGTCAAGGAAATAACCTGCCGTAGTCACACTTCGGCTTCTAGCTTTACGTGGTAATCAGTAAACAATACACAGGTAATGATAGATGCAGCAACTGAGGCAAAACAAATACAAGGAACTAACCTGATGGAGATCAAAAGAGTATAGCTCTGGATAGCTGATCAAGATGTCCGCGATGCACGTCTGGTCCTGGTCCAAGCTAGATCCACTTCTTACTCTGAGCATGCATACTCAGGTCGTCAGAGCGACACGATAGCAATATGTATGGGTACAAATAGTAACTCGTATAATCATAATGAAATGTAACAGTAAATCAAGAGTGTAAAGATGTGAACATGAAGTATCCAATGCGGGTGTATAATAGGGCAGGCGAACAGTAAAGCAGTAAAATAATATGTCATGTGTGTTGACTCAGTAAGCAATGCATATCAATGTTACTAACCCTATCAGTCTCTAAGTCTCACTGTACCGGTCATTAAGCCTATCGTCAGTCCAAGTGTGAGAGTCAACCACTCGTGAGTGTCCCCTACCCAAGAGTAGGACCCAAGGGCAAGGGACCACGGGCCCAAATAAAACGCACGGTAATAATCATTTAATATCCCTGTAAATCTCGATATATCTCCATATATATATGCTGGCATGGGACTCCCGACTCACACTCAAACTACCCCACACCCCGTGGTCTATATCAAACGCCAACCATAGAATCAAATACCAGCCGGTCCATGACGAGTCTACGCGAGAACTGAAGACGGGGTCTCCATCAAGTATGTCTCGACTGATACCCAAGATCAATGGACAGTGTTTGGTGCCTTACCTGTGACACCCATACAAGTGATTCCATAAGTGTCCCATACCATTTATAGTCACACTTATACGCGTCCCACAGACGTCGACAATGCAATAAATCGATGGGGTCCACTGATTGTGTACAAGTACGTGTCACTTTCACTAATCCATTCATGCACGAACACTAACGTACTTACCACAATCACCACTAATAGCTAACACTGGGTAATGCACATGATCACTAGGTTACCAATGCAATGACATATATATGATATGATGAGAAAACAGTATGTAAGGCATGATTAAGATGTCATAAGTCGGTATCCTACCACTTGCATAATTTATCATAAATCATACATGCCAAATTTAGCGAAACAATGAACAGGGGATAGGTAGTATGTTTGATTATCTATCCAGCAAATTTAGTTTCACGTCAGTCGGGTTTCAGAATCACTAGATATGGCAATTTCATTTTAAGCGTTCACTGCTGGAAATTCTGTTTCAGAATCGGAAGTCCGTTTCGTAACGCATTTTAATCCCAGTTGAGACCAGAATTTAGCGAGTCTATAGTTGAATGAAATCTAGGTTTTTCAATAGGGTTTTCAACGCAATAGACGGATTCTCAGTCGCATATGTACGTAAAAAGTTATGCACTGTTCAACACTAGTATGTCAATTCTGTTTCTGTTTGGGACTGCTAGATGTCCTGATCTTTTAAATTACAGTTTAAATAACAAACGACGATATAGCGGGGTGAAATCACTTGAGTTATTTAGCTAACAGATTGATATTCAATAACATGCATGGTTTCGCAACATACGAGTTCGGGAAACAAGGTAGTAAATATTACGGGACAGAAAACAATAACCAGAGTTGCTCTGGACTGCAGTCCAGAGCCGCTCTCCGAACCAATTCTCGTCATAATTTCAGTACAGAAATAATTAAGAACTTATACAGGGTTACAGTTCGTCGAGTCGGCTTCGATTTGAGCCCTCGAACGCCTCATTTCAATATGTACACAATTAATTGTGATTTTAACAATTTTCAGGTGCGGGAAATTCCCAGTTTTTACGGGTGTAATTTGGGGGTGATCGTTTAAGTCTTTAACAGTTATATTTTTCAGTGAAATTTCTACACCAGGTTCATTGCCAGACGGGCCATAATATGCAAATAAGTTTCATCAAATTCAGGAAAGGTTTTCATTCAGATCTTGCGTCGAACACTTATGTTATATAAGGTTTTCATGAATCGCAAACAGGGAAATTAATGCGGTTTGATTTATAACGGAAATAATATAGCATGTAGCAAGTAGGGTACTTGCCTGGAGACGTTTTGGCGATGCACGGCAGCGGCAATGGCACGAACGCGTGGTGAACGGCGCGGTTTGGATTCACGGCTTCGGCTCGCGTTTCGGGTTCGTCGTCGGAGTTGTCCGGGGAACGACTCGTGGTCACTGGAAGCGGAGAGGGTGCTCTGTGGATCTCCTGGGATGTGCTGGGGTCGACGATGTCGGCGGTGGTCACTCCGGCGATGTGTACAGTAGGGGGGTAGAGATGTGGGTTTTGGAGAGAGAGCAGTGGGGTTTGGGCTTGGAAGAGGTGGTGATGCTGCTGGGGTGAAGAGGTGTCGACTGAGGCGGTTCAGGTGCAGTGGGGGCTCGCCGGCGTCGAGGGCACAGGTGGTGGCCGAGGTGGTTGTGCAGGGAAGTTCTAGCTCGAGTGAGGGGTGCTCGGTTGATGGAGGAAGAGGCTGCAGTGGTAGTGGTGTTGGTAAGGGAGAAACGAGGGAGGAGGACGAGGTGGTTTAGTCGTCGGCGGCGGCGGCGTCGGCGGTGCAGGGATGAAGGCAGTGGGTTTGGTGTTTGAGAAAGAGAAGAGGTTTGAGAGTTGGAGAGGAAGAAAGGAGTTGGAGACGAGAAGAGGTTGGGGAACTCGAGGGAGTCGTGGTCGAGGTCGCGGGGGCGTGGGCAATGGCGCGGCGACGTGGGCAAGAAGCAAAAAAATCGAGCGGGAATTTTAGAAGAGAGGAAGGAGAAAAGGTTTGGGTGCGGGTCGGGTTCAGTGAAGGCGAGCGCGGTGAGGGGAAGGGGCTGGGCTTGGGCCAACAAGGTATATTAATTAAATTGTTTATTTAAGTTGGGCTGAGGAAGTTGTGGGCTGGGCCGGGGGTTAATTAAACGTTTTAATTTAACTTAATTTTCTTTGGGCTGAGTTTATTTTAAAGGGAATTTAATTTATTTGGTTTTGGTTTTAATTTAGGTTTGGTCTTCGATTGGTTTAAAGGTTTTGGAAAAAATTTAAATATTGAAAGTTAAGCAACCAATCTTCACCTAAGGTAAAAATACGGGGGGAAAGGGATAATTATCTATAGGTTTAAAGTTTGGGCCGGCTGGGATTTTGGAAGGGAAAAATATCAAAGAAATAGATGATAGGGTTTTGGGTTAGTTTAGGGAAGAATAAAAAGGTTTAAGTACTAGAACTAGTTTTAGGAAAAATGGATTTATGATGGGAAAGTAGAATAAGAGAATTAGGATAAAATAATTATAAATACAATTAGGTAAATTTGTAAGTGACCCCTATTTAATAAAAATACGGCTATTGGCCTATAAAATAACCAGGTATTACACATGTCCTTTTGTATACATGGAATTTAGGGATCGTATATCCCGGCGGGTACTTGATTTGATCATACCAGCCTGAATATGGTCGTTCGGTTCTAACGATTTGGCCAGTAGCTTCATTAGCTTGATGAGCTCTTATTTGTTGAGCAATGTAATCATCAAGGGTGACCTTAGAGATTGTTTCCTTCTTGACTGCCGATAAAGCCGGAGGAGGGTTTGATGTTTCCCCTCTGGCATCGTCGATGATTATCGGCAGATCTTCGGCTAGGGGTTCTGGCTGAATCATCATTCCAACCATGTCTTGAAACAAGAGAGCTGTCTGCTTTATGTTGACAGCTTGTTCAACGGTTTCTTTGTCTTTTCTCTCGAGCACCCTTCGTAGAAACTCTGTATCGGTCTCCTGCTCATAGCGTTGTTTGGCTTCCTTGTCCGGACTTTCTTTCTGTCCAGTAAGTGCTGCCATTTTGGTCAGCATTTCCTAAAACTTTTGTTGTTGCTCCTGAGCCTTAGTCAGTGAACGAGTTTGCGGTCGGTGACTCACCGAAGCATGACTTTCTTCTTTTCCTGAAGCTATGTAGACCGTATGTATTGTTATGCTCCCGGCCTTAGGGCGTTTAGATCTTCGCCTTTGGAATTTGCCGTGGACGGTAGAGTTTTCTCCAGCCTTGTTCTTTTATGAGAGATTGGAGTTGAAGGAGCCGTTAGGACAGGCACTTGCTTAGGAGAAGTCCTCCGTTGTATGGCAAAGGAGTAGTCATTTTCTCGTCGAGCCTTCGATTTTTTCGGTCGACAAGAGTAGTTCTGGTCAATCACAGAGTTCTGGACTTTTCGCCAGACCCTATGAGTTTGCGAGGAGAGCCGCTGATGAAGCTGCTCCGGCTTTACCTACACTGTAACTTCTGCAGGCGGGGATGATTTCTTTAGCACCATTGTTGGAGAGTTTTTGCGCACCCTCTTAAGCGGATCAAAGTTGTTCCTGGTTGGAACAGCAGCGTCGACTTCCACCATTGGAGCTGGTGGGGTGAGTCCAGAAGGGAAGTTGCCCCGAGCTTCACTCACTCGGCGCCAGTGGCGACGTCGAGCCTGCCTCGCAGAAGGGGCCGCCTCAGTTTTGGAAGTGGCTTCATCATGCCCCTGGTTTTACTGAGGAGCTTCGATCGGTGTTAGCCTGTTGAAGACCAACGCCCTTATTAAAATTTGAGGATAAGCGGCCAGCCTTTCGAAAACCAACCGTCTAGTGGGGGAAGCGCCTTTGACGGTTTCGCCTGTATGAGGAGTTAGGAGGGCTATCCGTTTTAGGGTAGCCCCTTCAGGTATCACGAGCCTCTTTGCGGGCCCGTTTGGGTTCTTGCTCAGCCTGTTGAAGACTGAGACACCAGATTTGGATGGCCCGTTGAGAGGAGCCGTTGTGGTTACCAGTCGATCAAAGACCGGCTTTTTATGAGCTTTTTCTTGCGGCGCTAAGGCACCGAAACACACAGGTGGGAGCATGGTCCCAAAGAACAATCCAGTAGTGGCTTGTGTAACTTGCCCCACTGGCATTGCGAAAATAGAGGCCGCGTTGGGCCCGTAGGTCACTCCTCCGGTTAGGGTAAAGCGAGAGCTGCTATTGCATGCAGTGCATTGAGAAGCCATTGATTTCTTATACAGGAGCAAGACACCAAGTTTTAGTATCTCAAATCCATGGGCAACCATAGCGAACCGCGATTTTGTTCGTAAAACACGACACACGAAGTGTAGAGTGGAAAGAGAAAAATGTCCCACCGGGCGTGCCAGAACCTGTTCACCGCCGAAAGACCGGACCAAGATGTTGGGACGTCTGGCCTGAATTTTGGGGGTAGATGCTATTTGGACTTCTCCATCCACCTCTCCGAAGATACCAAGTTGATTTATGGCACCATATATCTATGGTTTGGATAGATGTGACCGTTGTAGCAGACTTTATCAGATCCCCCCTCATTTATGAGGGGTTTTTGATTATGGGGATGCTCTTCCCTGCAGGCGCAAGCCCCTACAGTTAATTACGTTATCGCATTGCGATAACCACTTTCTCCTGCTCCAGCAGTTCATTTCGTGTCGTGTGTATTTTTTGTTTATTTTGATTGCCCGTGGATTGTATACGGAGACTAGTTTATGTCGTCGCCCGTAGGGCGCGGATTAGTCCAAATCCGTATATTTTAGATTTGGGATTTTGAACCTAAGTTATATTTTTCCTTTAGTTCAAAAATATTTTGTTTGGTTTAAGGACCATTAATCTAATTTGAGATTAAGATCAATTTAAACATATGAGCGTTTGGGCCCAATATATTTTTAACTAAGGATAGATTAGTCTTATTTGAGACTAAGATCAACTTAGCAATATTTTAAAGATCCTTAAATTTTATTAAGGTCCAACAACAGAGCATTTGGGCTCAACTGCAAGAGACTTAGCCAATTTGGGCTTAATCTGTTCAATTTTTTTTTTTAAAAAGTGCTAAGCACTTATTTGGGCTCTGTTTGTTCAGCCCCTTTTTATGCAAAAGTGATAAGCACTTGTTTAACGCTCTAGCACTCACATAGGTATTATGTGAAACCTTCGGTTATGGGGCGCTGCTCAATCAGTGCTAAGCACTCAGTTATAGTGCTAAGCACTTTTTATATGGCGTCCACGTGGAGAGCGCATGCAGCGCTGGGCGCTGCCCAATCAGTGCTAAGCACTCAGCCGTTTTGGCTATATATTAAGTGCTAAGTATTTTTGTGTGGCGCCCATGTAAGGAGCACGTGAGGCGCTGGGCGCTGCCCAATCAGTGTTAAGCATTCAGCCGTTTTGGCTGTATATGAAGTGCTAAGCACTTTTGTGTTGCATCCATGTGAGGAGCACGTGAGGCGCTGGGCGCGCTGCCCAATCAGTGCTAAGCATTCAGTCGTTTTGGCTGTATATGAAATGCTAAGCACTTTTATTTAGCGCTCACATGTATTTCACGTGAGGCATTGGCCTTTTGCTTTGGACGCCCACGTGTTTTTCATGTGAGGCGCTGGGCGGTATTGGGAGGGCGCCCACATGGGAAACATGTGAAGCGCTAAACTCTTTTCTTTTTTAGAGATTAAATCTCTGTTAATGCCATATTTGGCCATTAATGATTTTCAAAATCTCTATTTTGAAAACCTTGGATCGTTTATTCTTTATTGGAGAACTAAGTTATTCTTTTCTTTTTATAAGAACTAAGTTCTTTATGTAGGGTTAAACCTTAATTTCTGAGAAATTAAATTCCCAGAACACATGTTCTTTTTCTTTTTTCTTTCTTTTCTAACCCAGTTCTTTTCTGAATTTTTAATTCTCAAGAACAATATCTTCCCGATGAGAATTAAATTCTCAACTTGTGGAAGACTTGTCGTGTGGATTTCTGATCCAGAGAAAGAACTAAGTTCTTTGAGAAGGGTTAAACTCTTAGATAGGTAAAAAAAGATATTTTGATCTCTGTGTTTTCTTTACTTAGGGTTTTAAGGAGGCAAGTCTTCTTCTTTTGTTGAGAATCAAATTCTTTGTTTTTTTTTTAAGCTTTCTGTATTTTTTCAGAAGTATATGGGGGGTTCCCTCTATATGAGACTTGAAGTCTCGGATCCTTTATATATTGGAGGCAAATTGTTAATTAGTTTTAAGAAAATCTCTCATTGAGAGATTCCAATTGATTTAATTAGTCTCAAAATTTGTCCGGGGAATTTTACCCACGTTGGATTTTTAATCCAAGGATTTCTGTTTTACAGAATATGTTTTCTTGTTTTTAGCAAGATTGGGGAAATATTTTCCCAAATACAGAATTTATTCTGTCAAACGGTTATTTTTAATCACCATTGGATTTTTAATCCAAGCGTTCTCTATTTTACAGAGAACAATCTTTTTTGTTTGTAAAGATTGAGGAAAAATATTCCTCGGAATAGAATTTAATTCTATTGTTTGATCACCATTGGATTTTTGATCCAACGGCTCTATTTAACAGAGAGTGTCCTAATTTTTTTAGCGAAATATTCTCATGTAAAATTTAATTCTACTGATATAAATTTGAGCGCCGACGCTCACGTGTTGTGTACGTGGGCGCCACTTAAGAATTAAATTCTTATTTATGATAGGCGCTCATGTGTTTTGCACATTGGCGCCTACGTAAGGTTCACGTGCGGCACTGCTATAGAATTTAATTCTAAGGGGTTTGCGCTGGTGCTGGCGCCTTCATGAGGGGCACGTGAGGCGCTGCCTCAACAAAATTTAACAAATTTTAGCTCTTTATTATGTTTAAATATTGGGGGAACAGTTTCTGCAAGAAAGAAAATCCTCTCTACAAACAACTGAGAATTTAATTCTCCTTTTGAAGAAAGATCATCTTCCTCCTTCCAAACCCCTAGATAAAAAAAATAAAGAAATAAAAAAATCTCCTTTACCTATCGTATACATATATAAGGATTTAACTCTCTAAAAAGAACTTAGTTATTTCTCTGGATCTAAAATCCACAAGATGAATCTCCCACAAATTGAGAATTTAATTCTCATCGAGAAGATTTTGTTCTTCAGACTTCAGATCTAAGGGAAAACTATGTTATTTTGTTACCCCCATATGAACACAAGAAAAGAACATAGAAGAATGGAGGAAAAGATGAAATTTATATTTCAGGAGCTTAGATTCTTTAACATTTTTTTTAATCTAAAGATAGGGTTTTAATCGCATTAAGAACCTAGTTCTCACATAAAAAAAAGAACTTAGTTCTTGTCATTGATCTCTGCATGAATATGGTAAAGTCTCACGTAAAAGACACGTAAACACCTTAGAAAACAAAGGCTCACGTGAAAAACACGTGAAAACCCAAGAGATCAACGACTCGTGTGAAAAGCACGTGAGCGCTTAAAAGGAAAACATGAATAAGCGCTTCACGTGATATCGAGCATTCCAAAAGAAGCCATCAGAGACAAAAAACCTCACGTGAAAAGCATGTGAGTTTTGGGAAGAAAAACAAATAGAAATGCGCACCATGTGATACCCACGCGAGTGCTTGAAGCCAAAGACATGCGCGTCACGTGATATCCATATGAGCGCTCGAAGCCAAACAGAAATGCGCATCACGTGAAAAGTACGTGAACGCCTGCAACTAAACAAAGAATGCGCATCACGTGATATCCACATGAACGATGTATGAACGAGTGTTTAGCACTGCTCACGTGAAAGGCACGTGAGCGCTAGAGCCGTAGTGCCCACATGATATCCACGTGAGCACCAGTGCATGATTCAGATATTATATCCATAGTCTAAACGACTAAGCGCTCAGCACTAATACGGCCACGCCAGAGCCTTAACTCCCATGTGATATCCATGTGAGCGCCAGTGCATGATTCAGATATTATATCTATAATCTAAAACGACTAAGTACTTAGCACTGTTGAGTAATATAAAAGCCCAAGATCGAACCCAAAATTAGCCGAGTCTATGAAGTTTTAAACTTCTTGAGCCCATGTTGCTCATTGTAATCGAGCTCATATACCTACCCCTAATCTTAATTTAAAAGAAGATTAATGATTCTTAACCCTACTTCTAAGTTGTTCTTAGTCTTATATAAGACTGATGTATCTTTAGCCCGTACGTTCATATTTAAGCCGATTTTAATCTAAAACAAGATTAACAATTCTCAAACTCTTGAACTGGTGGAACATATGACCTAGATTCAAACCCAAATCTAACACATACGGATTTGGACTGATCCGTGCCCTACGGACGACAACATAAACTAGTCTCCGTATACAATTCACGGGCAACCTCACAATAAACAATATATAATACGACACGAAGTGATTTGCCTGGAGCAGGTGAAAGTTATTATCGCAACGCGAGAACGTAATTAACTGCAGGGGCTTGCACCTGCAGGGAAGAGCGTCCCCCAATCAAAAACCCCTCAAAGAGAGGGAATCTGATAAGTCACGCTATATCAGTCGCATCTGTCCAAACCTCCGATATGCGGTGCCATATATCAACTTGGTATTTTCGGAGAGGTGGATGAATATATTCCAAATAATATCTGCCCCCAAATTCAGGCAATTCATATCCCAGTTCGTCTCCGCTTTTTGCGGTAAACAATGTATACCATATATGACTAACAATACGGTAAAACCAGAACTTCTTTTTCATCTTGCTCTTCACTTCAAACTTCCAAAAAGGAATTTTTGAATTTTTAAGTAAAAAGAAACAAAAAGTACCGTTTTTTGTTCTTTTTGTAATGAACTTAAAATGTATTTACAAAATGATTTCCGTAGTTTTCTCACTTCTAAATCGGCAGAAATTTTTGATATTTTGGATTGGTGAAAAACACATGGACACATGTATCTTGTGCTTTCTGCTATGGCTCGTGATTTGCTAACAACTTTGATGTCCACAGTAGATTCAAAGTCTGCTTTTAGTGCAGGTATCAGAGTTCTGAACAATAAAAAAACGAAGTCGGATATCGCGGTGTGCCAAAAAGATTGGTTCGATACTGAAGTTAGACAACAACACCTTAAAACTAATGAAGACTCTGACATTGATGAAGAATAAAGACTGACATGAGTTCACTAATTACATTTTTTAATAAATTTATTTTATTTATTTTTTTTGGCTATTTATAAAGGATAAGATTTGCTAGCTTATGTCCTCCTCAAAAAAAATTAAATAAAAAATTTCTAGGTCTGATCGGGAAAAAAATCCAAAAATAGAACCGATTTAATAAAAAAGTTTTTAAAAAAAAGTGCAGTCGGACCGTGCCCTTGTCATCTCTCATCGCTAGGATATATAATCGCTTAAATTTAAGAGGTAATTTGGCTATATAATTTCGTTTCTAACAAGCTAAAGTGCAAAATCTAAAATGAAGGGGGTTTCCTGCAATTTAGAAAAATATAAGAATATTCTCCTCTTGCCCTTATCATCTCTCATCGTTAGGACAAAACCAATTTCCTAAAATATGGGGAATTTTTTTCATCCAAAATCTTGAAATTGTTTCAATTGCCGTTGAATTGGCCTCAGTTTTGTTCGATTTGTAGGGTTTGATCGCTTCTAACGAGAAGTACGGTGATCAAATTAGGGGATGATTTGGGGATCTCATCGCATTCGCGGGGCTCGAATTTTGATGTCGATGAAGAGCTCTTGAATCCTCGGCGTTGAGGTAATGTGGGTCATAGTTTGGGGTTTCGAGGGATTTGAGGTGAAGGAGTTGCGATTTCTGGAAAAAAGATCGCTTTTTTTTATTGCGCGGATCTTGAATTCGTTGGTTGGGATCGCATCATCATGGAGCATATCATCGGGGGAAATTCAAGCTTGGGAGAAAGATTGGCAGCGGATCCTTTGGCGAGATTTATCTCGGTCAGTTAAAGTTTTGAATTTTAGTGGATTAATTTTAAGCGTATGAAATTTTTATCTTAATTTTTTGGGGTATGTTTTTGGTGAGTTGTTTTGGTTCAGGTGTTAATATACAGAGCGGAGAGGAAGTGGGCATCAAGCTGGTAATGAAACTCTCTCGAAATATTTAATTTATTTGTTGTTAGCAATTGCTCGTTATGAATGAAATGATTGGAAATGATTTGAAAAATAAAGATGGAAATTGACTTTGTAGCTTTAGCAAGTGATTGCCGATGAAACAATTGCAGCTTTTTTCTAATTTGTGCTTATTTTACAATAATAGGAATCTGTGAAGACAAAGCATCCTCAACTTCACTATGAATCAAAATTATATATGCTGCTCCAAGGAGGAAGTGAGTTTTGCCTCATTTTATTTTATTTCGTTGTTTTCTTTCTTTGCTACTATTCTGTTCATATTAGATAACAAACTTAACCCTTTCTTTTTACCCCTGATTTGTGGTTATAAACTAAAGCTGGAATTCCCCACTTAAAGTGGTTTGGAGTGGAGGGCGAGTACAATGTCATGGTAATCGATCTTCTTGGGCCGAGCTTGGAAGACTTATTCAACTATTGTAATAGAAAATTGACGCTGAAAACAGTACTCATGCTTGCGGATCAGTTAGTAAGTATATGCTAATGAGGATTTGTCTCCCATAATTGCATTTAGTTTATTAATGTTCTCTTTTGTTGATAGATTAACCGAGTTGAATATATGCACTCAAGGGGGTTCCTTCATCGTGATATTAAACCTGATAACTTTCTTATGGGTTTAGGTCGTCGAGCGAACCAGGTATGTTAATTTCTTTACTCGCGGTTAGTTCTTCAACATTTAGAGCTTGAAAACTGGATATGTTAACTATTCAAACCGTATATATTTGGGGGATTGCTTTGGTTGAATGGCTTTGAGTTGTTTCCTAGCCCCTGTGAATCCTGAGAACCTCAAGCATTGTCTGTGCATTATTTACAGCTTGGAATTTCTGTATGTTGATGCCAAACTAGCTAGAAAAGTCCAATGTGTATTGATTGAAATAGATGTGTTTTTCCGCGCACGTGCGTGTGTTTCTACGCACGTGTATATTTTTTTCTCTTTATTGTACTTATTTTTTCAAAATTGACTGGAAGAAACTAAAAGCATTCCCTCAGACCATTCCAACTCTATACATTTTCAATTATTGATACAATCAACTCCTGTCTACTTTTCCAAACCATAGCATTTTACATTATTAACAGTTATCGCTGTTAGACATCGTCATTTCTAAGTACAGTAAAAGGTATATGAAACATAAACATCTACAGTGACAAGAACTTGTCACTGTTTAAGCCATTCAGGCACCTTGTATTGTTTTTTTGACAGTTTGATAAATTATTATGTGTATTTATATGCCCTTATTCTAGTTTGGATGATTGTATGCCTAGGCTTTTGCATTTACAAGCCTTGCCAGCACAGACTTGTCAATCTTGTGCTAGTTATATACTCAGTTTTTACTGCATTATGCTTGCTGTCACCTATTATATAATCGGGTCATATGTTTAGTTATACGATCATCGATTTTTGGCTTTGTGTACAAGGGGTTTGAGCGGGTTGTGAGAACTGAGAAATCCCATGTTCAAGTAGCCGATGCATGCTAAGGCCTTCACAAAAATAAAGGATCACTAATAAATAAGCAAGTTATATGGATTTATACTGACTTTGTTTTTCTGGGTGGTAGTGTGACTGTTTGTTTGTTGCATGGGGGGAGAGAAAGGCTGTAGCCTAGCATGAATTGGGGGTGTGGTGAATTGCTTGACGCATACTCTCTGGAAACTCAAGAGAAAGATGTACCTTTGTTTTATAGGTGTTCATAACATATGTTAATGAGTGTAACTAGCTACCCACCGAGCGGTTCGTATTTCAATAAACAATTACCCTTTAATAAATATACTCTAGATAGATTGTGCATTCAAATGCTTTAGGTTGCGACAAAACATTGATTTCATGATTATTTTATGACTTGGGTGCCATTAAGTTGTCTAGGAAGTATCCTCGAGTTCTCACATGCCTGAGTGTCTAGTGGACTTAGAAATTTAATGAGCATATAGAAAGTCCATGCTAAAGTTAACAGTTAGATCTTGGCTACCACTTTAATTCTAGGTGCATTAAACTTCTTATTCCTATGTCTTAACTTCCATTTAGATTTCTATGCCTACCTTTTTCAATAATACCTAATTGTCCTTTGGTTGTCGCCATTTTCGTACGACTAGTCCTTTACTTGTTCTTTGACTAGGTACCGGTGCTCATAACTTTGGCTGTTACTATTTTGTGCTCCCTCTTTTGCTATACTTTGTTTTAATGTTTCATCTGTTCATCTTAATGGTGTCTGAGCACTGTGACATTCTACTTTTCATCAAGCTTTGTGTAGCAATGTTGTAGAAGTTGATTAGGAATTTAGGACCTATCATAATTTTCTGGATTACATTAAATTTCAGCAACTAGCTCCAAAGTTATAACTTTGAGTTTTAAAACTTATAATTATGAGGGAGTTGGCTACCTTCTTTTTGTGAGGAAACGGGTCCGTGCAAGGCCCAAACTGCAGTGGCCTCTCATATGGGCCAGTGGAGCCCGCTGGCTATTTTGCAGTTGGGCCCCTGGACCCCATTGGCCCATGTGAGAGACCACTGCAGTTTTGAGCCTGCAGGCCCCGTTCTCTCTTTTTTTGTCATGTTTGAGCCGAGTTGTTAGATGTAGATATTTTGGCCGCAGTATTCTCATATATCCATTTTTTCACTCGTCTTCTTTTTCTCCTAAAAAATCTATGCCCCTATCTTTTAATAATTAGGTTGTAAACACTTTATTCTTTCCACTAAAAGGGGCCTCACTTGCAGCTCTCTTTGTCTTGTACACGCTTTTAGTAGTTTCAAGCACACATGCATACTTCCTTATCAGTTATCATATGCCTTCTTACATGCTTTTACTCAGCTCACCTCTTCCTATTTCCTTTTATTTCTTACTCTGATTTTGCATGTTGCTACATACCTCATCGATCAAACGTCGCCCCGTCCTGCATTTACTTAATTAGTAGCCTTGTGGAGGTTCATTGGTTCCTTCAATTTTATTGTTCCTTTCTACAATGAAATCCTTGGCTCTGAAATCATACTTTCTGGGTTTTCCATTTCGTCAGATTCATTTCTATGCTCGTGCTTGATTCACTTACACAGATTTATTTATTTAGAGAATAATGGAGGTCAAAGACCTTGAGAGGGACATCCTCCTATGGCAATGGTCAAAAGTCAGCTCTACACCTCTTTTTTGGATGATCAGCACCATCCATCTTTATGTTTATTGTCTTAAGATATAGGCACACCAAATTTCATCTCATTCTAATATTGTTTATCCGACACTGTAATGGGTGCAAAATTAATGGTTTTTCGATAATAGAAAAGTTTGACACCATAAGATCAATGGTTAAATGGTATCAGGATCACATGAAATTTGTTATATATATTTTAGACGGTGAATATCACGACCGTTGATTCCGATTGTTTTTAAAAATGGTGTATGATTGATTTCTTACCCCCACCATAAGAGGATTTCCCTCCCATTTCCTTTGTCCTCCGTTAATGTCTATTTTTAAGTAGTTTTCTTTTAATTAATCTTGGACATATCTGAAAATCACAAAGTTTCTAATGAATTCACATGTTTATGTTTTTATCAGCTTCTAGTAGGATCTTTGAAGCATGGACACGGACATGGACACGAGACATGAAATATTTGTAAAAAGGACACATGACACAACTATATTATTTGTCTATGTATTTAATTATATATAGTATATACTGCACAAAATATAATACACTACGAAAAGAAACATATACTGGTAAAACTTTAAAAGCAAAATAAAAATAAAATCAAAGCTATCACTTTTATCCAAAACAATAAGTTTTTTGTCATAAAAAACACGCATAAAAAACTAAAAGCAATATATACAAAATACTATTCATAGAAATTAAAACAAACAAAATATTAACTCTTTGTAATTGGAGCCGATTTCATAAACCCAACTTTATCAATTTAGACTCACTCCCAGCTGCGGTCCATTATAAAAGATATTTGCAGTATTTAATGTTGTATTCCTGAAGGCATTAAATTTTTCCCCACATATATTCCCTGATGCGTGTTGGACATGGATATGACAAGCAAATATAACGTGCTTCCTAGAGCAGGATCAATTTTTTGAAGTTTTAAACTATCTACTAACACACTATTAAAAGTCAGTTTGATGAGGATGACTTGATGAGGATAATATGATCTATTTAATGTCTTTTAAGAAGGGTTGCATTCAGATCGAATACGAAACGGATATCATATCAAAATTTGTTTCCAGTCACGGATATGGACATCGATACAAAATATAATTCGGTAATAAATATTCGTATTTGACAAAATCATATATCGATACAATCATGCAAAACTTATATGGAAAGAGGTGGGGTAAAAAAGAGACACAAGGTAATACAAATGTGAATGTGTAACAGAAATGTATGTATCTGAAATATTTCAAAAAAGAATTTGAATACCAATTTAATATGAGTATTCGAAATACTTGATAAAAATGCATTCATGCAAATGAAATATTATCAGTAAATAAATATTATACTAACTACTACCTATGTTGCTCATTCTGAAACAAACATGATAAGAAATGTCAAAATATTCTTTTAAATGCATAGGATATAAAATGAGTAAAAAATATATGATTTAAATAAGCATTATTAACTAAAAAATAAATTTACCAAAAAAAAACTAAAAAATAAATTTATGATATATTTTCTTGTATTTTCCATTGGAGATCTGTATTCGTAACCATATCTAAATTCATATATCCGAATAGACGAAGGTAATACTAGTTGACAAAGTGGCGCTCTAGATACATAAATCTGGATATCCTCTTCTGAATAATTATACTAAAATCATATGCATATATGTATTTATATCCGACCAAATATGGAAAATCATATCGGTATCTAAAAATATTTGGATCTAGAAATTATATTGATAGTCGAATCCTAATGCAACCCTACCTTAAGATTGCCTTATAAGATGGTATATATTATGTTTCGCGGTCTTATTCAAATTTCCAATTTTATTATTGATTATTTTTTCACAGTATAACTTTTTTCACAATTAGGGCTCTTCCTGAGATCTATCGGTAGTTTTATACAAGTTTCCTTAATGACACCTCTCGACATCATTGCATGAGATATTGTCGGCTACATTTTCTCAAATATGCACCTTAGAATTTGGTATGTTCGGTATAAATAGCGTGCCTTATTTACTGATGCTTTAACCATATTTCTTAACCTGGATATGGTGACCACATTCATTAATCAACTAAGTTTATCCTTAATACTAGTGTAACATAAATCATGTTGGTCATATTGATATTTGATACCTTGAGCTTGTGTAGCTTTTCATTTATTTAATGTAACATGATGGATATTGGTCATCTATGATAGTTGATCTCCTATAGTACCTATTTAATTTAATACTCACATTCTTTGTTAAACCTCCACTTTGATTAACTCATTCCGTATTGGCTAGGCTCAGACTAGGGTCATTTAATGTTAACTGGATATATATTTTGTAAATTTAATGCCGACGCTTTGTGCGACTGCCGGTGATAAGCCAGAGGAAGGTGAGTGTAGGTTGACTTCAAAGAACTATTTGAAGATCCCTCGCTTCCTGCCTCTCTCCATCACAAATATAAATTTTACAGAAAGCGGGTTATCGGTTTTTGGCCAACTTTCTTTGTTATTGGATTTTACAGAAAGCGGGCTATCGGTTTTTGGCCAACTTTCTTTGTTATTGGATTCCGGATGCAGCAAGAGAACGGAACTGGAGGGGACGCAGGAAGCGAGGGATTCTCAAATAGTTGTCTGAAGTTAACCTATACCACTTTATGTATGGCCTTTGAGAATAATGGAGGAAAGATGCCATATGAGGGAATTCCCTTCTATAGCTTTGAAAAAATACACCCTTCATGATTTTTTTCGACGATGGGCATTTTTCATCTTTATCATCTAGGATGCTACACCAAATTTTATATGATTCTACCATTTTTTCACCGTCGATTTAGTGGGTGCAAAATTAACGGTTTACCGTCAATAGAACTTTTTACGTTATATCAACGATGAAAAAGCGGTAGAATTACATGAAATTTGGTGTTTCCACATCTTCGATGATAAAGCTGAAGATAATGGGCGCTGAGCGTCGGAAAAAAATGGTAGAGGGTGTATTTTTTCGACGCCATGAGAGGAAATTCGCTCCTATTTGTAGGAAAGAGGCCATAGGAGGGAATTTTCCTCTATGGCGTCAAAAAATACACCCTCTACCATTTTTTCCGACGATCGGCGTCCATCATCTTCATCATTATCATCGAAGATGTGGATACACCAAATTTCATGCGATTCTACCGTTTTTTCACTGTAGATTTAGTGGATGCAAAATTAACGGTTTACTGACAATAGAACTTTTTACATTGCTAATTCATCGGTGGAAGAATCATATGAAATTTGGTGTACACACATATTAGATGATAAGGAAGAAGATAATAGATACCAATCGTCGGATAAAATCATGGAGGATGTTTGTTTGTTTTTTGATGCCATAGGAGAAAATTCCTTCCTATGGCACCTTTCCTCCACATTAGCCGTGAAGATCACCAAGTGGACCTTATCTTTTAAAAAAGTGGTGCAGGGTTGACTTTTGACTGGCATCCGAAGTAATTTCCCTTCTATGGCACCTTTTGTTCATCATGCGCATCTGCAAACACAAGAAAAGCCTAATCGAGATCTGAAACCTTGGTCGTTATGTCAATGACTATGATTATGTATTTCGCCTAACCATTTATCTTTCCTTAATGCTTATCAACTAGGTTTAGATGCCATAACTGCTGATTGGACAAGTCTACTTGGTTAATTGTTGTAATTGGTTTTAAAGTACTTAATGAAAAAAATAAAAAGAATTCAATAAATCTTAAGTTCTCTTCTAATTTCAACATATGCTTTATTCAACTATGTCTTTTCTTGAAGGCAAGGACACTAGCTGGTTAATATCTTATAGTGCTTTTATTGGTACTTGTCTTAATCTGTCATAGGGTGCTTCTAGCTCAAACATTTTGTGCTGGAGAATTAAGAATTTTTAAAAGGATAATCATTTCTGATGTTTTTTAATCTTCCTTGGATACCTGTAAATACCCTTTAAGCTTATTTTTTGGATATTTAATGTTCTCGTATGCTCTTTTTGACAGGTTTATATTATTGACTATGGTCTTGGAAAGAAATATAGAGATCTTCAAACTCATAAACACATACCATACAGGTGAATCTTATTCTATTTTCTACAAAATTCATAATCTGTTTTGTTTAGAATTTCAAATAAACCATTCTATCCTTGATCTAATTATACTGCAAGTTTGTCTCATTTATCTTAGCTGAATAAGAATATGGTTTACAAATAATTGCCGAATTACATCATATATATGAATAGGTTCTAAAGTTAATTGAGGAAGGGAAATTCTGACCGTACACTAGGGTAGCTTATAGTTATGTTTACTTGATGTCAACGCACGTGTATACTGGTAAATTCAACCTGGTTTGTTATTTAAGAAGACACTTATCACTCTGGGAAAAGGGATTTATCATGGAGGGGAATTATCACAGAGGCTGCTAGGACTAGATTTTGTGGCAGCGTGTAGCTATGTTACACAAACAGTTGTATTGTGAAAACTTTGTCAGTGTCGTTTAAGAGGCACACTACACTTCTTGCCATGTCATTGTTGTTTAGTAGTGTTATTACAGTCTTGCCATGTCATATGTGAACAGCCATCTCAAAGGAAGTTCTGTATAGCATATACTACTTTGCACTTATCTCAAAAGGATCATTAGGTACTAAATCAGATACTGAAACCAAAAATATCGATATTATGATTCACAATGAATTGTGGAGTACCTCGTATGTCATATGTGAACAGCCATCTCAAAGGAAGTTCTTTATAGCATATACTACTTTGCACTCATCTCAAAAGGATCATTAGGTACTAAACCAGATACTGAAACCAAAAATATCGATATTATGATTCACAATGAATTGTGGAGTACCTCGTTTGTTAACCTTACAAACAATGCTTGATTCTGACATTACATTCCAATTCAATCCGTCAATTTGGAACATTAGCTAGTTATACTGTAATTCTTATGAAATGGCTGGTTATGAGAATGCGGGTTTCTATTACTACATTTCTTTTACGAATCTGGTGATATTCAAATTCTATCACTATATTTCTTTTATGAATCTGATGGAACACTATATTGTATGCCTTAATGTTCAATATGGTTGCACATAAGGCACGTGTTCAATTGTGTGTTGTTCTTGCAAAAGTATGAAATACAATTTTCCGTGGAAAATTTATGCACATTGAAGCAAGTTGTGACTGCTTTGCCAAAATACAAATTGTTTTTACAGATAATGTTATTGGTTTAAGTTTCATATATGACTAAAACACAATGAACTAATTGATATATTTGAAAAAGAAAAACACGCATGTATGTAGTTATTCCTCGTGCCTGAATTTTGGAGAAGTCTCGATGTCTGGCGCCCTGGGCCTGTGTCGATATACAACATTCATCCATTTCAAATCATAATAGCGAGCATAGTTATAAAGTCATCACTAATGTATTAATGCATCCACTATGTGATACGAGCTTAGACTTTGTTTCAACTGTAATTCCTTTTATCATGATTTTATTGATACGTGAATTCATTTTCTTGTGAAAAGTCCCATGGAGCTTTGTGTTTTCTTCTCGTCTTTCTTAGAACTTTGTTTTTACAATTTTTTTAATCACTTTACAAAAAAAATTCAGATTATATATCTTTTAGGTTTATTCTTTAAAATTCTTAATTCATGAGAATGATAATATATTTTGTAAGACGAAAATGCGCCTGCACACATCCACAGGCAACTTGCCTGTGGCTGCAGCTGGAAAAGCGTGACCCCCCCCCCCCCCCCCCGCACCCCCGCCCGCTTTTTGTGTGTGTGTGTGTGTTATCCCTTACTTTGTAAAGTCTTTTTTACATGAAATTAGTTGTACAGTCTTCGCTCGAGGCAAAAACCATATTCCGTTTTAAGGCTTTGGCCTATAAAATAAGTTGCTAGGGTTCTGGTGATCAACATTCGCCCTCCTATTTTCTACCTACTTAGTATCGAACTATTGATTAAATGACCTGTTAAGTTAATTTTGTATGGTCAATTCAAAGGGTTACACTAGAAATGATAAGGTGCGAAATGATGATATTCGTGCAAAAGTTGGTGTGGCACCTGTGGAGGAGAAGATGCCGGAAAACCGGTTAAGATGGTTTGGTCATCTGCGACGCAGATCTATGGAAGCACCGGTTCGGCGAATGAATACTCTCGATATAGGCAATGTCAAAAGGACGAAAGGTAGACCGAAGCAAACATTGATGGAGGTGATACGAAAAGATATGGTTACCCAAGGCCTCAATGAAAGTATATTGTTCGATAGGAATGAGTGGAGGCGGAGGATTCATGTGCTGGACCCCGCGTGATTCTCATGTTGGTTCATGTAGCCTACCCCATATGTTTGGGATAAAAGGCTCAGTTGTTGTTGTCGGTCAATTCAAGGGGTGTGACAGATCATGCTAATAGTCGAGATATCTTAAAGTTCTGCATATCATCTAAGGGTTTCTCTTGTACTAGAATTCTGCCACTACAAGAACCGTCACCACCATTCCCGTCATTTTTTCGCTGAATAGACTTTTCCAATGTTTTCTTTCTTGGAGGCATTTGCCAATTTGCTGTTTAATTTACAGGGAGAATAAAAACCTCACTGGAACAGCACGATATGCTAGTGTTAACACTCACCTTGGAGTAGGTGAGTCCATTATGCTAAAAATGTATTAATTGGTAGCTAGTTGTGATGTTCTTCAATAAATCTTTATGAATCTTATAACTTATTGCTGCCTGCAGAGCAGAGCAGGAGAGATGATTTAGAATCTCTTGGATATGTGCTTATGTATTTCTTGAGAGGAAGGTTAGATATTTTTTCTGTTTGGCTCCATTTATAACTCCGCTGATTTGGGTTCAATTTTTGCACATAGTTTTAAAACTTGATTTATGCATTACTTTGTTTTGTATCAGCCTTCCGTGGCAAGGGCTGAAAGCTGGCACAAAAAAGCAGAAGTATGATAAAATTAGTGAAAAGAAAATGCTTACTCCAGTAGAGGTACATGCAAAATACTTATTTTCTAGCCTTTTTTCCTTGGAATAAAATCAAGACGTATTAATACAAGGTTACAAGTTTTGTTCATTTTTCATGATCATTTCTCCGATAATACAAATGAATTGGAACGGAAACTTATGTTGTCACTTCTACGTTAGGTATTATGCAAATCATACCCATCTGAATTTGTGTCCTACTTCCATTACTGCCGATCCTTGCGTTTTGAGGACAAACCAGATTACTCTTATCTGAAGAGGCTTTTCCGTGACCTCTTCATTCGAGAAGGTATATGTGCAGTTCACTTATTTGAGGTGTTTTTACTTCAACTCTTTCCTTTGTTACATCTCTTTTGCAGAAAGTGGAGATATAATTCTCCAAATGATACCCTAGTTTTTTTTCCTTTTCTCTTTGACTTAATTCCAAAAAACTATCAAATACTTTAGCCTAATTACGAGAAACTACCAAATTTTTGTTAAATACACAAGAAACTACCACAAAACTTTCAAAGGATGGTAGTGTCTCATAATTTTGAGAGAATTTGGTAGTTTCTCGTACCTGACGCAAAGAATTTGGTAGTTTTTTTGGAATTAAGCCTTTCTTTTTTCCTACTCATTAAATTTGAACCTCATGTCATTAGTGTTATTGTAGGCTATCAGTTTGATTATGTATTTGACTGGACTGTCTTGAAGTATCCTCAGATTGGTTCCAGCGGTAGACCACTGGTAAGCCTTTTAGAGCGATATTTTATTTCCATCTTTTATTTATTAAGTTATTATTTATCCAAGTTCATATTCTTTTATCTGTATGGCCATGCCAGCCGTCCAGTGGGAGACCAAGTGGAGCTGTGGGCCCATCTTTAGAAAGGGCAGAAAGAACTACAGGTTTGTTTTCTCTTCTAAAAAGAAGTTTTTGAGTAAATAACTAATTAGTGGTCACTATGGAACTTGTGTAACTAATTCTTTTTTATTGTGAGACAAGAAATTCGAGATAGGTTATCGGGTGCGGTAGAAGCATTTGCTAGAAAGAACGCTGAGCACTCGAAGCAAAAAATTCTAGATGATGCAAGAGGATCTTCCAAGGATGCTGTAAGAATTTCTGAGTTGATTATATTCCCTAAAAAAAGATCATTCTATTTGCATTTTCTCAAATAAGTGTAGTTGAAGTGAGAAGTTAGAGATGGATGTATAAGAAACCAGTGCGTCGCGTACAAGTTAAATGTAGCTGTCGTATAGGATAGAACGAAATGAAAACCAAATAAGATGGTTTTTTCTTCTGCAACAAAGGGCCGATAATTTTGTTTTGCCAGTTAGAAAAAGGGCACGATGTTGTTCATGAAACACGAGGACTAGAAGTGAACTTAGGTGAATATTAGTTGGCTTTTAATCTAATCAACTGCATGACTTTTAAGAATGGAAGAACATAATTTACGTTGCTGGCCACAAAGGTTTATGATAAAAGCTTGTCCAATCATCACCTTTCCGATTAGTGCCTGTTTGTTTGTCGGGAGTGAAAAACTAGGAGTGGGAAACTCTTCCTACATTTGAGAAGAAAAAGTGCATGCGGGAGCAAATTTTGTGTTTGTGTATATTGAGTAAAATTCACTTTTTGGGTAGAGAAAGAGATTTTTCCTACGCACCGTCAGCCCGCATGCACCCAAGAAGCCCGCATGCACCCAAGAGATGAACACCATGGATCTCTTGTATTGCATTAATAGCTAGATGATGTTAGCCTCATCCTTTTTTTCTCTTGGGCACATAAGGGTAGGGATTAATAGTGGGTAGGTAAAGTATTTCTCGTAGAGGAGTAGGGTATGTGTTTGTTTGTCCCCCAAAAAAGTAGTAGTTTCTCAAACCAAACTGGACGAGAACCCCCAACCCCACTTTTTGGGGTATCACCTAGGAAACTAGTATAGTGAAAATCCCAGGAGCACAGCTTGCAAACACAAAATTAGCTACTTCAACGAAACATGAGGATTTGGTTGACATTAGAACTGTGGCAAGAGCACAAGAGCATGTAACCATGCAACCAACACAAAATAGGGAGTTGGCAGATGGTGGGCTCCGGATAGGTCGCACACTATGACATAAAAACTATTCTAATACATTATTTCTGTATAATATAATTCAGGCCAAAGGGGGCCTGCAGTGACACTGCAGGCTCTGGTCTGCAGTGCCATGACCCAGGCCACCGCAGGCCCCTCTTGACCTCACCCCCTCATCTCTTTCTCCTGTTAGATATATGCGTCGAATTTGTGACCTCTTTGTCATAATTCTTATGCCCAAACCAATCGTCCCACCCTTTGGGACCGTTATTTGAAACAAATTAAATTGCATTATGATGCAAATTATTCAAATGACTTATTTTGATGGCCCTACCTTCACTCAAGAAAAGAGTCTTCCTGTTTACAACTTGACCTCACACCAACAAGTTCAGCTGTGGGTAAATGACAATCTTTCTGTATGTACGCCAGGTCGATTTAGAAAAATCCCGTGCGTCGTTATCTAGGAATGGGAGCGTGCCAAAGAGAGCTGCATTTCCGAGCAGCAGCAAGCTCAGCTCTTCGGGTGAGCACAGTGAGCCACAGCAGCAGGTGAGCCGAGGGAGCCGCCTCCTTTCGAGCGGCGGTGGCGGCGGCAGCCGAGGTGCTACCGCTACGGCACAAAGGATGCATCACTCGGGCGGGATGGAAAACACTAGGTCGTCGTCCCTCTCTAATCGACACACTGCCCCCATGAAAGGCTCTCACGATGAGCAGCAGCCTCCATTTCGAAGCCTCGAGCTCCTCTCTCTCGGCGGCAATAAGCGGAAGTGAAACCAAAAAAAATGAAAAACAACGATCTTTACTCAGCTCTTATAACTTCATGTGATATTGCTTGTTTATATTGATTTTGACTGATTAAAATTTGTGAAAGTTCAGCGTGACATCTTTACCCCTTTTTTGTCTTTTTCTTTTCTTTTCTTTTCTTTTTTGTAATATGAAGCACGGCCCTAAAGAACATGTCAAAGCTCCAACGAGTGCGTTTGCTTGAAAAAGAAGTTGTTCATATGAGATGTTTTCGATAATAAAGAGACTGTAAGTTGCCCTACATTAGGTTTTTCTAGTTATAGGCTTGACTCTGCCCTTCTGTAAGCATTAGTCTGTATGTTCATGAGAGGGTTGTAGCTCGAGAATGCAGATTGATTTTCTTCGACTTTATTTTTTGTGTGTGTGTGTTATCTTTAAAGTGCGGGCATATAATTTAACATCAAAAATGGACGATCCGATCAAGTTATTCTTTTGAACAGCAAACAGCTTCTGCAACAAAACGCGTCACCTAAGTTGCCTAGTTTGGCATGCTAGTGGAGTCAATGAGGTCTTTTCTATAAGTTCTTGGTGGATGACTTGTGGACTCGTTATCGAGGATCGATCTCTGTTGGTTTGGGATAAGCTCTAGGTTGTCAGCAGGAAACTGTATTTGTTAATTTAGAATAGACAGTTCACATAAAAATCCCGTAAGGTTTGGTTGCTTTATTTCGTTTTGCATGGGATTTGGGTACTTGATGTGGATTTTCAAAGGATTCGGAGGATCGGTTTCGAGAGGAATGGGTTCTCAATTTGAAGAGTGTCTTGGAGCCAATGGTTTCATGCTTTGGTATCATTAAAATAAAGACTTGAGTTGGATTCTTCCATGTACCGAATTAATCTAGTATTGAAAAGTTAGGAAAAATTCTTCCATGTACCGAGTGCATGTGTTCGGTTATGAGAGGGTAAGAAAATAAAGCCATAAGCCTCATAAAGCTGTCCGAATGTGTCCAAAATATCTCATCTCTTTCTATCTTTTGCACTGAGGCATATCGAATAATTTCTCAAAAACTAGATCCCACAAATGCCAACAAGAAAGCAATCACAAGTCGTTGATCCATGCCTTGTTTTATATGAGCGATTTCATACTCCCCAGATTTTTTGTTTCTCACACGCACACATAAGAGCCGTTTGAATCCATATATGGGTTTTAAATCTATATGGAGTTTATACAGATGATAGAGAGCAAACAAAAGGATTCAACATCCCTTGGGTTAGGTACATATGTCTATTGCAAAACGATTTGATTTATCAAAATAGATTGAGTTTTACCAAACTCGTTGGGAGTCTCTCTTATTTTCCGAAGGCTAAAATTTTCCTTTTACTTCTTCTATATCCCCAAAATCATAATCCTCACATCCCTTACAAAAAGGTTCAGATCTCTATCGATACCATTACCCACTAGAAAACTTTCGGCCAGTCTACGATCCGTTTTAGCTCGTTTCAATTTTTTTGAACTTCGCTTTAATCTTTTCACAGACTTCGCTTCAACAATCATAATCTGTATGATTAAATTTTATTACATGTGAGATCAACTTGTTTAGTTATCTAGCTTCCAGAGATTCAAGCATTCTTAACAGGTCTTTTAACGGCCCATTTTCTCTCTCTTTCAGCCGCTCCATTGTTGCAATTTAAGTAGACCACCGCATCCACACGATGTCCCTCATTTTACCAAGAAATGTTTTTTCTATCCATGTGATAGAATCAACGTCATCTACAATGATTCTTATTGGCTACAAGATTGGGTAAATTGGGCGTGCAATTTTCTGGGCTAAATTGCATAAATGTACCATCAAGTTTCACTTCTTTTGCAATTGCTACCATGAACTTTAAAATTAGATATAAGTACCATGAACTATTTTTTTTTGACATAAGTACCGTACTACATTAAATTTTGTACACGAATAGACCGTTATACCCCTCGATTTTTTTAATCTTTTTCTTGAAAAAAAAGGATATTTCTTTGTTCCTTTATCCTTTTACTTTACATCTCTTGATCCTGATCCTAACTCGTTATCTGACCTTCGCCTCTCCCTGACGACGTTACCACCGCCGGTGACATATGGCCTCCCTCCCTCCCTCCCCTTATGTACGTCTCTCTCTCTTCTATAGCTCCCTCTGGCTCTAACTCCAATATCGTACTCCGATAAAAGCGAGGGCGATGTAAAAATTCACATAAAAAGATCATGACGGGAGCCTCATCATCATCATTAAAATCAAAACATTAAGAGAGAGTGAAAGCTAAAGAGAGAAATAACGGTGCCACATCATGAAGGGTTCCCTAGCGCTCGCGTAGCGAAAGCGAAAAGCCAAAGCGGATTCGAAAACAAAAATTTATAGCGAACGATAGGAAACCGACACATAGAGATCGTTCCAAACACTAAACTAGTTAACTGATGGATACAAGGTTTAGCAACTACAATCTTTGATGCGTGTCCGCCTAATCGCGGAAGAGCCCTCTAAGCTCCGTAGCAATCGAGAACGCGCTTAAGAGGTGACTGTCCTAACCGAAAATGATCTACCTGAGGAAAACCGATCCAAACTCTTGCATCACCTAGAAAACTCCAATGAAGCAGCTAACCGTCTAAATTTGCTAGAAATGGAGAGTTAGGGATGTAGGATTTTTTTCTCTAATCTTTTCTCTCGATTTTCATAGCTCATGAGAGCTATCATGGAGGAGGAGGAAGATGATGCAAAGTGTTAGCCATAACCAAAATGAGCTAGGAGATGTGAGAAAGAATAAGAGTGGCTATGAATCGAGCATGGCCATCATCTCCATCCCCCTTCGCTTTTAATTCCACCTCTTTTGACATTCTTCAAATAATCTCCTACTAGATTCTAATTCAGCAATCCCCCACCCTACCCCCCAACATGATAAAACCCCTCTTTTTCCCTCATTTTTCCAAACCCTTGGATGAAAGTTTTCTTTTTTGAGAGGATGAGGATCCATTTGAATTCGATCGAGGATAAGGGAAGAAGAAGCGGCGGCGACGGCGATGAGGGGTTTTGGGGGATTGCTCGATGGTGTGCTTGAGAGGAGAGAGAAGGAGATGGCGCTCGGATGAGTTGGTGCGGTCCCAATCCGTTGGAGAATAATTTGTCCTCACCGGCGATGACAAAGGCGGAGGAGATGATGGAGGAGGATTTGATGGCCACTGTCATGCCCCGCTTCCCAGAAGACAGTAGCAGACACGCGGCGAGCTCTGCAACTTATTTATACCGAGAAGAGGCCATTCCCGAAATAAATACGTTAAGCGTATAGTAAGCAATATGTATAATATAACAAGAATTAAGTGAGAGCATAAAATCCAACTACATTTTACATTTCCAAGTCATAATGTTCAAAACAAAAGACAGCAAGTCTGGAATTCAAATACAACAAAAATAGAACCAAGCAAAGCCTGAACAATAGGCATACTGAAAGTAACAAGGACTGATGGACGACTAGAAATCCGCTTAAGATGATAGCTGAGAATAATCTTCCTCTGTCGGCTCGATCTTTGCTGTCACTGAGCCACCCGACGAACATTCCAAAAGAAAAAAAAAACAAAGAAATGTTCATCAACGATCTTGCGCTCGATAAGTGCCCAATAAATATGTGATTATAAATAAAGTGATATAATGACAAGCATATTAGCGAGTAAAAAAATAGCATACTAAGATGAACAAACATAACATGTCAGGTAAGCAGGATGAACTATATAAGCATGTCAATTCTACATAAGCATGGCAGTCCTACGATTACTTATTTGTTGTAGTACGATGTTGAAGGTATGCGTGTATACAAGAGTAGTTCGTCAAACCCACGGACCAACAGCACGTAGAGTTAAGCTTCGTCAAACCCACGGACCAACAGCACGTAGAGTTAAGCTCCGTCAAACCCACGGAACAACGGCACACAAGATTCAGGTTAAGTGATTTTTAGTGGACTCTCGTATCACGGCATACGCTCACTACCAAACTACCCATTTCCCTGCGTATGTTAAATTATATAACCGATATAAGCCTTACACGAATCCATGAATATGTTAGGGTGTTACAAGTTCATGTCAAGTTCGAGTCAAGTTCGTATCAGGCATGCAATATATGTAAA
Source organism: Agapanthus africanus (assembly GCA_030015575.1). NCBI lineage: Eukaryota > Viridiplantae > Streptophyta > Magnoliopsida > Asparagales > Amaryllidaceae > Agapanthus > Agapanthus africanus. The sequence continues at coordinate 931,525,931 of CM057337.1, read as the reverse complement.
CAAGTAGTTTATGTTGGTGCAAACATAATGAGGAAGTCACATGGTAAGAAATGAGATAAGTGTAATATTCAAGCACAAGTCAAAAACAATGTCGTAAAAAAGTGTTGAAACTACCGATTATTCAAGTTATATGAATTCAAAAAATAAACAAGAAACGCAGTCCTAGGTGTTATGCGGACGTGTGTTCAAGTCTCACCTAATTCTGACTAGTGGTTTGGGATATATACAAGTCTTTGTATCGCTGCGCATAATAGATCTGAATCTGTCCAGCACTGATACATATTTTAAAAACGCAGTTCGCGATACTTTTCTGTCGGTTTTCAGGTCTCGAAAAGAATTAAGAAATTGCAAGTCTTTCAGTATAATTATCTAAACAACTTGAGTTCACATGATTTAGATCTCTAAAACTATCGTTACGGTTATTTTAGTGTAGGGGTTTTAAACAGATTTTTATTTTTTTGGACAACATCCATAGGGTAACTTGCAGAGCATATATCGGGTCGATATATACATTTATGAGTCACGAAATATATAGAGAAGTTGTAGGTCTGCCAATTTAGCATATATACATCTAAGGTTCGTCAAAAACCGGTTCTATAGCTCGAGTTATGTTATTTTTTAAAACAGTGCGCAAATCAGAACATATTATGTCCAGGTTCGACACACGATTTAAAATGGCAGAATTGGGTTAATTCTATCGGTTTTCAGGAAAATATTAAAACTAAGAAAATCTAGATCTTTCGATCTACTTATCAAAATATTTGAGTTTTCTCAAATTGGACCTTGGAAGACAGAGTTATAGGTCTTCAAAGGAGGTCGTTAAAAATAGTTTTCTGGTTTATGAAAACAGTGAGTAAAATGTCATAAAACGTAATTCGTAGTTTGATTCAAGCTGAAATTTTTTTTGAAGCGTGTGTAAAAATAGGCTACCTACTACTCTACTAAATTTTTATTAGTATATCAGATCGTAAGAATTATTCATATATTGTTTCAAAACTGTCACGTCCCGCTTCCCAGTAAACGGAAACGATGACGTGGTAAGCCCGCAACGTATTTATTATGAGAAGCTCGTTTCCCTTAATAAATACATTAAGCGTAAGTAAGAAATATAACAAAGTGTAAGAATAACAAGAGTAATAAAGTCCAACATCGATATATTACATTCAAGATTTCATAATTTTCAACTGATACAATATGTCTGAACAATAAATATAAGATGAAAGTAAAGAGCCCACACATGTGGTATACTAAAAGGAAAGCTATAATAACCACGAAAATGAACAACTATTCGTCCACTTGAGATGTGAGATGAAAATACTTCTCGTTGACTGCTTCTAAATCCTCTGTCCCAAAATCACCTGACGAACATTTTAAGAAACAAAGAGATGGGTGGAATGCCCGTCAGCGAACTAGCGTTCGGTAAGTCCCAAAAAAGAGATGTAATATATAGATTGAGTGCAAGATGACATATAATATAGTATAAATGGGCATCGTAATATATGAACAAATATGGTAATATATATGGCAACTATATAAGCATGACAATGGAACATGAGTATAACAAACAAGTATAGAAATAGATGTGTAATATAGGTATAGTGAACCTGAAGTGAATGTCAATATATAAGTATGATTATTCTAATATGGTTGTTTGTAATTTGATAAAGAAGATATTCATGTACATGAGAGGAGTCCAACTTATCTTATGGACTAAGGTAACATATAGTATAAGACCCCATCATAACCCACTGGATAACGGTACGTGAATTCATGTAGGTGTATTTTAAAGTGAGCTCTCGTACCACGATATACGTTCCGTACCAATCTATCCCTTATCCTCGCGTATTGTAATGTATAGTTCAAGTTACAAGTCTTGGCCGAATCCATGAATATAAAGAGTACAAGTTTAGATTCAAGTTATATTCAGGTATTCATATCAAGTTCATGTCAAGTTAAATTCATGGTTTGGTCAAGTCAAGTGTAATATGTAATTGGATTATGTCAAATATATAATATCTAATTATGTCTTCATATACATGCAACAATTCAAATATCGAGACAAACAAGATAAATATGTTCGAATAGCATAAAATGAGTTAAGTATATTATTTAAATAACGACCATAAATAATGTTGTAAAAAAATGTTGTGTGTGACTAATTAATCAAGTCAATCAAATTAGGAATATAAACAAAAATATAGATTTAAGTGTTGTGTATGCGTATGTTCCAGTCGCGCCTAAATACGACCACCAGTTTGGGAGATATACCAATTTTCGTTTCATCACACAGAACAGATCTGAATCTGTCTAGCACCGTTGCATATTTTTAAAATATAGTTTAGATCAATTTCCATCAGATTTCAAGTTACGAAAATTATTAGAAAATTGTAGGTCATTCGATATACTTATCCAAAACACTAAGATTCGCATGATTTAAATTTCTGAAACTCTAGTTATGATCATTTTAACATCAGCGTTTAAAACAGAAATTCAGATTTTTGGACTACAACTATATGTTATATTGCAAAACCTATATCGGGTTGTTTCATAAATTTCTAAGTAATCTAATATACAGGAAATTATATTTCTATCAATTTTACATCTACACATCTAAATTTTTTCACGAATGGGCATCGGGGGTTCGAGTTATGTCCTATTTAAAAACAGTGTGCGAATCAGGACAAATACTGTCCAGATTCATCGTTTTATATTGTAACGCGGTTTTCTATATTTTACGTCGGTTTTCCGCAAAAACTTAAAATTAAGAAAATCTATATATTTCGATATAGATGTCCAAAACACCCGAGTTTGCTTAATTTGGATATCGGTAGACCATGTTATGTGTTCTAAAATTTGACCGATAAATACAGTTTTCTGTTTTTACGAATAGTGAATAAAAACGATATAATTCCTAAATCATTAAGCGATTCGATCTGAAATTTTTTTACCGCATGTACAAAATAATATATTCTATCATAGATAAATTTTTTGAAATTCCCAGAAGTAAAATTAGTTTCTAAAAATTAATTTAAAAATAAAGGTATTGATATATCATATGTGAGAATAAGAAACCATGGTATTTATTCGTAACTTTATTTTTCTTTTACAAAAATTTAAATAAAATAATTTAAAATACAGCAACAAACGATGTATACTAATTGGTCTCCGCAATCTTAACATATGAATTGCGAATAGCGACAAAACTTATACAAAACTTATTTTCCTAAGAACTTATATAGGAATGTGTATCATGCCATATCATTTTCCTTTAGATTCATGGTATTGTTAATTAAGGTAAATCTATATGCAAGACATGGCGGAAAGTTATAATACAATTAAACGACATCATAATTTGAACAAGAGGCAATCACAATTATAATCGAAATTATATAACTATATATGTTTATTTTGGTGTATTTCCAATATTTATATATGTAACAATATTTTTATTTATTTAGAAACTATGATATGATAAGAGAAGTTTTTCATGCCAATAGAGAGAGAGAAAGAGAGAATGGACTTATATACACAAGCCGGTATCATTATCGGGCTTATCTATCAGATGATAATTTCGTGTTACTAGCGAGACTTGTTGAAAGTTTCTCATATTCTTCTTCGAGAACTCTAAATGAAGAGGGAGAAGCGGATGAATAATATTTTATGAGGAAGAAAGAAAGAAGAGGAGCTGTTTTTCTTTCTAATTTTTTTAAGAGAAAGAAAAATAAAAAGGTAAAATGAGTATATAAAAGAATTATGTCATATTAATTCAAATTAATATGAATTCATAATGGGAGTTAAAGAGAAATTAAAAGGGTGCCCATTCATTAGGTCTCATATGTAAATTATGAGAGAGTAAAAAAATAGATAAAAATGATTGAAAGACCTAAGATTCGAACATGCGGCCTATGAAATAATAATATAAGGACTTAACCAATGAGGTATAAAGTTGTTTATGTACAAATTTAACAAGAATTAAATATATATTGTTGCTTGAAAAGAAAGTTGGCTTTTGGGCTCATAGTTTTATAAAAGAAAATTGAAAATGAGATTGGATTTGGATTATGGGCTGGATTGGTTCTTGTGTTTAATTTGAAAAAGTTTAAGATTTAGTTTTAAAGAAATGTATTTGGGAAAAATAGATGGAATATATTCAATAGAAAACAAAATATACGGAAAATACTAAGAATAAATAAATACAATATTTTATTAAAGAAAGAAAATACGAATGTATAGTAGTATTGGGATCGTTATAAAAACACATTAGTGTCAAAAGGGGTCGGTCTTCTTAAAAATATGTTTACAAAAGAGGCGGATTAGTTTCTATTAAAAACAGTGAGCAAAATAACATGAAAGAGAGATTACGATTCAAGCCTATAATTCAGTTTATGACATGCTATTTAAAGGACTATGATACTGTAGATCCCCGGTTCCGTGTATATATTTTTTCCGTATTTTTTCCAAATTTTTCCCTATTATTTTTCTATTTTTTTATATAAAAATTTTCTATTATTTATTTATTTATTTATTTATCCCTAATCTAAACCCAAACCTAACCCCTAACCCCGGCCCAAGCCCGACCCGACCCGACCTGACCCGACCCGTTACTTCTTCTTCTCCTCCTCCTTCTTCTTTTCCCGCCATACCCCAACGATTCTCCCCACCTTCTCGCGCTCGACCCGGCCCTCGTCGACGTCGCTCCCCGCTCGCCAACGATCTCTCCGAGATCCTCTCCTCTAAATCCTCACTCCATCTGCTTCTCGTTCTCTCTTCCCTCATCTAACGCCCGCGACTTTCTCGTCCCATCACTCGTGACCTGCTCCTCCAACAACCATCCCCACGAATCTCATGCCACCTTCTCTAAACCCTTAACTAACCTCTCCCTTCAACCCCTCCTTCACAAGAAAAAAAATCCCAAGTTCCCTCTTTCTCCCTCAAAAACCCATCTCCTCCTCCTGCCCTCACCGACGCTACCTTACAGCCGCCGGAGTTCCCCTAGCACCACAGCCTCCTCTAGACACCGAGACCCCTTAGCTCCGCCACGGCACCTCCGCCCAATGACGTCGTCTCCGACGAGCTCTCTCTCTATCACTCCCTCACACCCTCTCTCTGCTCTGCCACCGAGCCACCCCACCATCACTAACCCAGCTCCCCTTCACATCACAGCAACCCTCGACCTTGCCCCGATCATCCTCCAACACCAACCCATCATCACCGAGTACCCAACTCCGAGCCCCAACACCACTAGCCTCGACTATCTTGCTGCCCGTCACCGAAGCATCATCGCCGGACACCCTCAACCGTCACCCCAACCTCCACTGCCGGTAACCCCCGATGCAGCTCCGACGCCGCCTACGCACTCCCGTGCCACTTTGCGCCAGCTCCCGTGCCCACTTCCTGAACTCCCGTGCCACCTTGTACCCACTCCCGTGCCTACTTCCTGAACCGCTATGTCACCGCGTGCCCAGGGCACGTGCCCACAGCGCACTACAACCATACACACCTCCGCACCAGTGCCGTGCCACCCGGGCCCTGCTTCCATGCCACGTCGTGCCCACTCCCGTGTCGCGCCGTATAGTAGTCGAGCCTTGTTGTGGACGTATTCGTGCCGTGCCACTGCCACTGTCGTGAGCGCCAATTCGACGTAAGACAAGTAGAATCCCATCCCTTTCTATATCATGCTAAATGTATATGTATTCTAATTAGACTATATAACTTTTAATTAAGTGTATGCATATAAGATCCTATTGCTAAAACACCGTAATTTTATATGTAACCATAGGCTAGAATGATATTGCTTTAAGTACAATCGAACCCATTAAACCGTATTAAAACCAATTATATATTCACACGAATTGGTTGTTGTTTTAAGTTAACCCGTTCGAGTTAATGACGTTTAATATGCAAGGACATGATCCAAGTGCTCGATGTGTTACTCGAATGAAAACCCATTTAAAAATGGCGGAATTTATGACGAATAGATTCCTTTAGTGATAATGAATAATATGTAAAAAAGTTAGAATGAAAATACGGACCCTAACACCGTGAAATGTCACCCTTAATTAGTCTCACCAAATCTGGAATTTTTTCGTACGCCTAACTTGTAAAAATCATAGTAATTTGGATACATACTGGAACAGTGTGTTCAAATCCTTACATCGAAGCCGACTCGACACCCTAGAGCCCCCTGTAATTTATATTTCGTTCATGTTTAAAAACGACGATGAAAACTATTTGGGAGTGCGGCTCTGAACTGCAGTCCAGAGCAGCACTGTTTGTCAACACCTGGTTTAAACGCTTTTACGACTCTGTATGGAAATGGTTCTATGCAGAACCCTATAACTCTGAGAAGGATATTATGTTAGTTAACTATTGGTGGTGGTTCCATTCGTTTTTACCGTCGTTTGCTATTTTAGTTATATTTTAAATCATCGATACGTACTGCAGCCCTAAGCAGGGACAGAGCATATACCCTGATCTTAAACAACCTATATCTCCCAGTACACAGCGGATATTGTCAATCTGTCTGGTGCGTTGGAAACATAATTTATAGACCTAAACTTTACCCTACTGTAGCATCGCCTAAATATGATCCCAACAGGGTGAAAACGGTGTTACGAAACGGACTTTCGGTTCAGGAACTGAATTTCCAGCAAAAGACACTTAAAAAGAAATGACCGTAATTCGCAAACCCGATGTTTCCCCCAATCAGAGCAAAGCTCTGTTCAAAATTCAAATTTTGAAATGAAGTAATGCTTCAGAAGCAGCGCCAAGTGCGCTGCGCCTTAAGTAGCGCATCACGTGCAAAGCACGTGTGCGCTAGCGCTAGATGTGTTGCGCCCTAAGCAGCGTACCACGTGTAAAACAGGGATGCGCTAGCGTTGAGTGCGCTGCGTCCTAAGCAGCGCACCACGTGCAAAGCACGGGTGCGCTAGTGCTACGTGCGCTGCGTCCTAAGCAGCGCACCACGTGCAAAGCACGGGTGCGCTAGCGCTGGAACTAAAAGCTCCCCACCGACAGATCTAAGATCCAATAATAATGATAAATCATTAATTAAGCAGAATTAAATTCTGTTAAGGAAAGATTCCTCAAAATCTTTCCAAACAACAAGATTGTGCTCTGTAAATCAGAGCGTCGTTGGATCAATAATCCAATGGCAATTAAAAATCACCAAAATACAGAATAAATTCTGTATAGAAAAGATTTTCCAATCTTGTTAATAATAAGAAGATTACCTTCTATAAATCAGAAGCTCTTGGATCAAAGATCCAACGATAGAAAATTTCCCAAATCAATTGGAGAGAAGATCTCCTTAACTGATTGAACAAATCAGCTTGCCCTATAAAAAGGCTCCCAGAACCCCCCAGAAGTTTTGAGAAAATCTCAGAAAAAAGAGCCAAACTCTCGATAGAAGAACTTCTTTTCTTCAAGGTAAAAGAATAGAGAGATGAAATCATCTCATAATTAAAAAGAAGAATTCACTTCTTTCTTCAAGATCATAGATCTGCAAGACCAAGGTCTTTTACAAAGAGATCAAAAGTTCTCATCATAAAATAAAAGAAGAATTTACTTCTTTCTCACAGATCATAGATCTATAAGACTAAAAGTCTTTCTCAAAGAGATCATGAACATCTCATTATAAAAAGGGGGGAGAATAATTCAATTCTCTTAAGGATTACAGATCCATAAAGGCAAAGCCTTTCATCAATATAAGAGATTGAAACATCTCGTATAAAATAAGAACTTAAGAAAAAGTCTCTTTTAAGGGAGAATTTATTTCCCAAATCATAAAATTGATCAAATGCGCTTCTGCGCTCTTGAACTGGCGCTCAGCGCCAAGCGCACCACGTGTCACTCACGTGTGCGCCACTCAACAGTTAGCGCTTTGCGCTCTTGAACTAGCGCTTTGCGCTCATGGACTGGCACTCAGCGCAAAGCGCACCACGTGCTCCTCACGTGTGCGTCTTTGAACAAATAGCGCCATACGCTCATAAATCAGCGCAACGCGCTCATGGACTGGCGCAAAGCGTCAAGCACGCCACGTGCCCTTCACGTGTGCGCTGATAGAACATAAATTGTTCTTTAATAAGCCCAGAGCTCTGATGAATGCTCAGCATTCAATAAAAGACAAAATATTGTCAGAATGCAAGTCAATGCTCAGCATTGTTAAAAGGACCAAGCCCAAATAGATGCTCAACAGCCCAAAATAAGTGTTAAACATTTTTAACCTGATTGGACTTAGCCCAAGATTGGCTATAAGTCCTCAATTCAGATTAATTGAGCCCATATGCTCACAAATCTTTTAACAGACTTTAGTCCTAAATTGGACTACAGATCTCTCAACCAACTTTGGTTCAAGGGTACATCTCTTCACTCCTCTGATATTTGTCGTTATAATCCTTCAACATCTTCAGAGAGGTGACGGGTCCCGACAACCATACATTCCATAGACTATGACGTCTTTAAACTGGATTGTGGGGTCCTTAAACCCACGGACTATGATGTCCTTAACCTTGGACTGTAGGGTCCATTTAAACCCACAGACTATGATGTCCTTAACCTCGGACTGTGGGGTCCTTAAACCCATGGACTATGATGTTCTTAACCTTGGACCGTAATGTCCTTAAACTAACGTTGGACCGTAATGTCCTTAAACTAATCGACCGCAATGTCCCTAAACTAAACAATAGAGCCTAAATGCTTTTTTGTCGGATCTAAATGATCCCGTTAAGTTGATCTTAGTCTGAAATTAGACTAACGTATCCTTAACATACGTTTAAGTTGATCTTAGTCTTAAATGAGACTAACGTATCCTTAAGCTCAACCCCAAACCCAAATCTAAGAAAATACGAATTTGGACTAATCCACGCCTTACGGGCGACAACATAAATTAGTCTCCGTATACAATCCACGGGCAACCAAAAACAAAACAAATACCCACGACACGAAGTGACCATCTGGAGAAGGAGAAAGTGGTTACCGCGATGCGGTAGCGTAATTAACTGCAGGGGTTTGCGCCTCCACGGAAGAGCGTCCCCACAATCAAAAACCCCTCAACAGGGAGGGATCTGACGAAGTCTGCTACATCGGCCGCATCCGTTTAAACCTTCGATACACGGTGCCATAAATCAACTTGGTATCTTCGGAGAGGTGGACGGATAGCACCAATTAGCATCTGCCCCGAATTCAGGCAAGACGGACTTGCGCGGTCGCGTCTTCGTGTTCGGCGGGGAACAGATTCTGGTACGCCCAGTGGGACCTTTTCCTCTTTCCACTCCACACTTCGTGTGTCGTATTCGCGAACGAGTCGCGGTTTGCTATGGTTGCCCCTGGATTTGAGGTACTAAGATTTGGTGTCTTACTTCGTGCAGAAAACAGAAGATCAATGGCTTCAAACTGCACTAACTGCAACTGCAACTCTCGCTCCGTCCCGTCCGGAGGAGTGACTTACGGGCCCCAAGCGGCCTCCCTTTTCACAATGCCAGTGGAGCAAGTGACTCAAGCCATCACTGGGCTATTCTTTAGGACTATGATCCCACCGATGAGCTTCAATGCCCCGCTGCTGTCGCAAGAAGCCCCAAAGAAGTCGGACTTTTATCGACTTACCACTACCGCGACCCCTCTCAACGGGTCGCCCAACTCCACTGCCTCAGTTTTCAACAGACTGGGCCAAAACTCCAACGGGCCCATGAAGAAGCCCACAATACCAGAAGGGGTTATCCCAAAAAGGATAGCTATTCCTGGTTCTGAAGTCGTTAAAGCGGCTTCTCCTGCCAAAGGGTCGGTCTTCACAAGACTGGCCGTTACAACTCCCCATCCAAGCGAAGTCGCTAAGGCTGCTTCCCGCGCTCGAAAGTCTGCCTTCGACAGACTAGCTATCCCCACTCAGCGGATATCAGTCTTCAATAGGCTGACAACGACAACTTCTGACCAACACAGGGGGCATGAGGAAGTCACCCCTACAGCTGAGATAATCCCAACGGCCCGACACGCTCGACGTCGCCACTGGCGCCGAGTAAGGAAGGCTGGGGGCAACTCTCCTTCTGGACTGACTCCACCGGCTCCAACGGTGGAAATCGATACTGCTGTTCCAACTGGGAACAACTTTGAACCGCTAAGGAGGGTGCGCAAAAACTCTCTAACTGCCGTGCTGAAGAGATCTCCTCCACCTGTGGAGAGTGTCCCAAAGGTGAAGCTGGAGCAACCCCCTTAGCAGCTGTCCTCTAAAATCTACAAGGTCTGGCGTCAAGTCCAAGACTCAGTGATTGATCCAAATTACTCTCGCCGACCAAAGAAGATTAAAGTTCGGAAAGAAAAGAACCATCCCGTGATACCATAGAAGATGTCATCCGTCTGGGTGCCCGCTGCAACGGCATCCTCAACTTCAACTGCTCACAAGAGAAGGAAGCTGGAGAAAATTCCGGTGTCTGCGGCAAACCGCAAGGACGCTGAATCTAAATGCCCTAACTCTGGGGGCATGGTAACACATACCGTTTATATGGCTTCTGGAAAAGAGGAAAACCATGTTTCTACTAGTCAACGACCGCTTACCCGATTGATAACAAAGGCTCAGGAGCAACAGCAGCAAAAACTTCAGGAGATGCTGACTGCAATGGCCGCACTCACTGGGCCGAAAGAAAATCCAGAGACCTCAGAGCAGCGTCGGGAACAAGAAACTGATACTGAATTCCTCCGAAGAATGCTCGAGAGGAAAGAAAAAGAGGCCGCGGAACAGACGGCCAACATAAAACAAATGGCCCTTCTATTCCAAGATATGGTGGGCATGATGATCTCGCCGGACCCTCCAGCTGAAGATCCTCCAATAATAATTGAAGACGATAGAGGAGAGATATCAAATCCTCTGCCGGCTCTGTCAACAGCCAAGGAGGAGACGATCTCCAAAGCTGCCCTGGATGATTATATAGCTCAACAAATACGAGCTTATCAAGCGAATGAAGCGGCTGGCCAAGTCGTTAAAACGGGACGACCCTATCCAGGTTGCTATGACCAAATAAAGTACCCGCCGGGATACATGATCCCTAAATTCCACGTATATAAGGGGACGGGAAATCCGGATCAGCACGTCGCTCAATTCAGAGCCTTGTGCGGCAACACTGGAGGTGACGATAAGCTCCTGCTTCGTCAGCAGCTTGGCGGAAACGGCCTTCGAATGGTATTCAGAGTTTCCCAACGATTCCGTCAAAACTTTTATGGAGATAGAGTTGCTGTTCACCCAACGTTTTGCGAGCGCTAGCGAACGTACCCCAATCACAGCACTGATCAGTGCCAGGGTGAATCCTGGAGAGACATGGGTGCAGTATGCGATACGGTGGCGAAATTTGTGGTCGAAGTGCAAGCAGTGCATCGAAGAGGCAGGCTGCGGTAGGCATGTTCATGGGTACTCTTCCCCCAGGCGACCATTTCCCAATTTATGATGTTTTTTAAGCTGACCACTTTCCAGACCTTGATTGACAAGCTAGCCCAAATGGATCAGATGGGTCATAGACCATCTCCTTCGAAGCTGGAATCTCGAAACGAAAAAGGGAAGGGGAAAGCGACCTTCGTCGTCAATACTCAACAACAGGCCGGCAACTTAAAGCCGGTTGTTCGGCAAAACAACGTGCGTCCACACCCATCCCTCGAGGAGAGACTGGGACGTCCTTACTCGTTTCCCCGGGATAAAACGAGGAGACTGTTCGAGCTGGCAGTGCGCAACAGACTCATCAATCTGCCGGATCCAAAACGTCCATTGCAGCCAGGTGAAGTCAACAATCCTAATTACTACCCTTACCACCAAGCAGTAAGCCATCCGATCGAAAATTGCTTTGTCTTCAAAGGCTGGGTTGAGGACCAATACCAACAGGGCAAATTCGCGCTGTCTGAAAAATGAAAGATGAACCCGCCACAACCACATGATCCGAAAAAGATGGACATGCCGGGGGCATCGTGCTCATTCATAGAGAAAGCCCCTTGGACCGAAAAGTCCGTAAACTAGAAATTAGCCTCAAATACGGCAACGACGGACCGAAATATCCTTAAACTAACGTTGGACCACCATGTCCTAAAACTGGCTAATGACCGAAACGTCTTTAAACTACTACAAACCCGCGGCATCGCCAGGCTGGCGTGGTAAAAAAAAAGGGTATGTCCATAAGAGAAATGGGCACGGATGAAAACCCGAAAGGGCTCCGTGAGTAAAAACAGCAGGACTACCGACGAGTTTTGTGAAAACCCGAAAGGGCGCAATCTTGTTAAAAGACACTTACAAGGTCCTCTCGACCTTGTGAGGAAAAAATACCTGCGTGAGATCCTTACGACTCACAAGGGAGCAACACACTTAGGAATCCCCACGATTCCTAAGGAGAAATTACACTTGCGAGATCCTCACGACTCGTAAGGAGAATTCCCCTTTGAGACCCTTACGGCTCATAGGGCTCAAAAGCCTTAAGTTACAGAGATCTGAACATGTTCTTAAGCCATCACAATCTCCAATTTTGCCCTACAAGCGTCTCGACCCTTGTATACAATCCATGGGCGCGAATAAACATTTCCCTAATAAAGTCTCACCCGCGACTAGGGATGTGTTTACACAGTGGACAGCTCTTGTAAGTCATCTCGACTTATAAGGAGAAAACACTCTTATAAGATCCTTACGACTTATAAGAAAATGCACACTTAGGAATCCTCACGATCCCTAAGGAGAAAACGCACTTACGAAATCCTCACGACTCGTAGGGAGAATTACCTTCATGAGACCCTTATGGCTCATGAAGTTAAAAGCTTTAGTCGACAGAATCCTAACCATGTTCGCTAAACCACCTTTGTTCGATATCGATAGAGGCAAATGATGATTCGCTCCTGGCAATGTACCAGTTTTAGCGATGCTGACGCCTAAATCGGTATCAGATCCTAAATCCCATACTCGCAATAAAAAGCAGCGAGTAAATAAAACAAACAGCCGAAATGATTGGGCAACTCGCAATGAAAAAAATAGCGAGTAAATAAAACAAATAGCCGAAATGATTGGGCAATCGCGACTTTCGCGATATAAAAGCTGAAATGATAGAGCATCGCGGAAAGAAAAATATATAAAATGGAACTTTTTGCCCTGCAGGTGAGATCACATCGATCCCTATATACAATCCAGGGGCGCAAACAAAGAGAGAACCATATCATCCCACCGGGCTCCATTAGAAGAAGAGCCAAGTCTCGACGGCTACATCTATAACCTGAAGACCCACAACGACGTTCCTTCGCAGTCCAGCAGGATGCAGATGCAACGTCAACGAAAGACCTCACGGTCGAAACAAAGCGGAGTGACGGTGAAATCCCAACTCCATCCCAGCATTCGTCTAGTTACGCCAGACGCAATGTCAACAACGGCGTTCCTTCGCAGTCCAGTAGGATGCAGATGCAACGTCAACGAAAGACCTCATGGTTGAAACAAAGCGAAGTGACGGCAAAATCCCAACTCCACCCCAGCATTCGTCTCGTTACACCAGACGCAATGTCAACAACAGCGTCCTTCCTCCAACAGAATTCGGACACACCAAAGCAAACGAAGCGAAGGCCAAATTCCTAGCTTCAGGGTCTTGACGGCAACTCATATAAAACCTGAAAGACTATCGGAGATCATCCCACACTAGCGTGGAGTGGTCACCACCTCGATATTCGTCTCGATACAGCAGACGAGATGTCACCACAGCGTTCTTCCTCCAACAGGATTCGGACACGCTAAAACAAACGAAGCGAAGGCCAAATTCCTAGCTTCAGGGTCTTGACGGCAACTCATATAAAACCTGAAAGACTATCGGAGATCACCCCACACCAGCGCGGAGTAGTCATCACCTCGACGTTCGTCTCGATACAGCAGACGAGATGTCACCACAGCGTTCTTCCTCCAACAGGATTCGGACACGCCGAATTAAATGAAGCGAAAGCCAAATTCCTAGCTTCAGGGTCTTGACGGCAACTCATATAAAACCTGAAAGACTGTTGGAGATCATCCCATACCAGCGCGGAGTGGTCACCACCTCGACGTTCATCTCGATACAGCAGACGAGATGTCACTACAGCGTCCTTCCTCCAATAGGATTCGGACACGCCAAATTAAACGAAGCGAAGACCAAATTCCTAGCTTCAGGGTCTTGACGGAAACTCATATAAAATCTGAAAGACTATCGGAGATCATCCCATACCAGCGCGGAGTGGTCACTACCTCAATGTTCGTCTCGATACAGCAGACGAGATTTCACTACGGCGTCCTTCCTCCAACAGGATTCGGACACGCCAAAGCAAACGAAGCGAAGGCCAAATTCCTAGCTTCAGGGTCTTAACGGCAACTCATATAAAACCTGAAAGACTATCGGAGATCATCCCACACCAGCGTGGAGTGGTTATGACTCATCGGGGCTCCCCAAAATGAGCCTAATCTCAAGTAAAAAGCGGCATGGCAAAATTCCTAACGCTTGCTCTTCCGAAGGTCAAACTGCCTAGAAAGATTGCTTGAAGACGTCTTGTCCAGCCCCCGAAGGGATCAGAGACACGACAGTCGCAAGGCTACTCGAACAGCAAGATTGCCTATCGAGGGATACATCAGTCAACGCGACGGTACGACGGGCAAAACCCTAGTACTACTGACCCTAACAGACCTCTGTCGTAAAGAGCAGAGATTAACTGTGACGTTAGGACATTCTTGCGAGAACTTCTCGACTCGTCTCGACTCGTGAGGAAATTAGTGTCTTTGCGAGAACTTCTCGATTCGTCTCGACTCGTAAGGAAAAGCCTTAAGCAATGGGGATAAGGACCTAATTCCTAAGCACTGGGGCCCTGCAAGTCGGTCCAAGATGGACTCTTGCATACTATTCACGGACCACACTCTCCAAAGTCGAATCTCGATAAGAAGGGAAACAACCACTTACGAGTCCTCTCGACTTGTAAGAGGGAAAATTCTCTTATGAGATCCTTACGACTCTCAAGAGAAAGCACACTTAGGAATCCTCATGATTCCTAATGAGAAAATACACCTACGAGATCCTCTCAACTCGTAGGGAGAAAAGTCATTATGAGACCCTCACGGCTCATAAATTTGAAAAGCCTTAGGCAGTAGATCTGAACCTACTTCTTAAGCCATCGTTACCTCTCGAAGGGTTCAAGACGGAATGCTCTTTATCATTTACAGGCTACACTTGCTGAAATTACATGGCAATGACACAACGAAGAGAAGAAAGCAAAAATAAAATATATATATATATATATATATATTTTATTCATGAATTCAATGGAGTACAAGTTGAATCGTATGAAAGAATAAAAAATGGATACATGTTATTCAAAGATTACAAGCAAAACAGCTACTGAGAAGGAAGCGTTTTCAATAAGTCCGCAAGCTGCTCTCGCACTCCTTTCAGTGCCTTCTCGTGGTCAGCTGCCGCGGCTAGCTCCACTTCAATTCGAGCCCTTTGCTGCAAGCATGATGAAATCTTTTCATCGATTTCCCGTTGGGCAGCTCCGCGACTCTGCGAAACCCGCTCAATAGAGTCCAGCTTCTGCCTCAATACAAGCCTGTCCGAGATACATTGCTGCAAGATGTCAAAAGCGGCTCTCAGTTGCGTGGCGTTCGCTTTAACTTGGGCGTGCAGCCGGGCGGATTCATTCGAAGCCTCCTCGCGTTCCTTCCGCCTCAAGGTCGCTTCTTGTTCAAAATAGAGGAGGAAGGACACACTCTGCTCGACCCATGCAGCTCGTTGGGAGTTCACAGCCAGAATCTCAGGAGCAGGACGCATAAGCTCAAGCTCATACAGGCAAGCCTCGATCTTCCTGCAGTGGTTAACCCAGAACTCAACGACGCCTTCGTTATGGAAGTTCACAAGCGTCGCCAGCATGGGATTAACTTTGGCAACAAAATCTACAGCAAATGTAGGGGTCTCTACATCAAGCTCCTCGATGTAATCGCCCAACATACGCAGACTGGTCACAGCGCCTTTTGAAGACGGGCGTCTGGAAAAGGGCTCTGCCGGCATTATAACGCGAGACTCGAACGGTGCTAGAGTCGATGTGACCGCTGCAAAACAAATCATAATCAGATGCCGGCTTAAGAAATAAAGAAAAATATATGCACAAAAGAGTCTATTATACCGGCTGCAACAGGTGGCAAGGCCGGGAGTACCGGTGGTGCAACTATTCTTTCATCTCCTCCTTCAATTTGTAAGGCCACGAGCAATGCAAAGAAGAATTAGTAATAACGTGACTTCCCGTTAAAGAAAAGAAAAGACGTCGGTTAGAAAAAATACTCACCGACACCAGCAGGCAGACTAATCTCTGACTGGAAGGAGAAGTACGGGTTCAGCACCTGATACAAGTGATCAAAAAGGACTCCTGCAAGGATGTAATAATGCAATGTCAGTACGTAAAGTATATTGCCTACGATGAAACCGATAAGTCACAAACCTATACCTTCCAGCATTTGGGAGGACACGAGAGAAGGCAAAGGGACGGCCACCGTCAAGGCAGCAACTGGCGATGCTTTCTCGGGCGGCACAACCTCAACGCTCGCCACACCTGCATTAGAAACGAGAGAAATACTGTCGGAGAAGATTGAAGGGGATTGCAGAATGAAAAAGAAAGCAATAACCCAAAATCTACCTGGTGAGTCGCCGGTCGAAACCGCGACAAGGACGTCACTGGGTGCAGCGACTGCTTCACCCTCCTCCATCGGAATGGTTTCGCCGCCCATAGCTTCATCCCCTGATTCCACAAGAGCTATCGTGACACTCGCGACGCCAGGAGATGGCAGGGAACCGCAGGCGGAAAGAGCGGCAATCGAAGCAGTCCCGTACTCCTGGGAAAGAGTAGCCGCTTTGGGCTCAACAGTTGCAGTCATCTCACCAGCCATCTCTTCACCAGGACTTGGCCCTGCAGGATAAGATATATGAGAATCTAAAGATTAAAGCTTTGACAAAAAGGCTCAGTGTTACGTTACATTGGGTCAGCTTCTCAATTGCTTCCCGAGCCGCACGTGCTGCCTGTCAGTGAGCGGTAGACAGGGTGCCCGGAGCACCCTCTGAAGAAACAGGGACAGGGGAAGCAGCGCTCGAGCCTGCACCCATGGCTAAGGCGGCGTTGCGTTCTTTTGCTGCACGCCTCCTGTGCTTCCTTTCCGCCCAAGCCGTCAGAGCTGATCTTCTCAGGACCTCTGTCAACGGGACGTCATCGTCCATGCCAGGAGCTACCTCTGGAGCCGTTATGGCGTCCGTCATCGGTTGCTTAAGTAAAGCCTCTTTTGGCAATACTGAGGAGGCCAGGACTTCGATAGTTGGCCCTGAAAGCATCTCCGCATCACCTTGCGGGATTAGCACTGTATTGGGCATAACCTGAGTCGAGATAGTCCCTGCGATAAGATGAAAAAGGGGTCAGATTACCCATAAGAAAGGGGAATTATGGAACAACGAGCCGAAATATACCAACGCTCAGTGAAGTGCGAACCCTCTCCTCCTACTCAAAGGTCTTGAGGGAGGCCGCGAGAGCCTCTTCAGTAGAAATGTCTGTTAGAGAAGGAGTGTCAGTCAAGACATAATAACAAAAGCATAGCAGCAAAAAGGTACGATTGAAGCTTACTTGATTGTGCGAGAATGACCAGTCCCGCTTTGTGGCTTGCTGATCGCTCAGAAGCTGCAATAGCAGCCTCCAGATCAGTATCATCCGGCGCTATGAATAGACCCTCTTTGGACCCATATTCGCCCAAGCCCTCGCTTTAAGGAGCATGAGGCTCCTGACCAAATACAACGTCGGCAGAAAGAATCGACTTCTTCTTCTTCTTCTTCTGCGAGCGAGTACTGATCGCCGCTAGCACAAGCTTACGCTTGGCGGGCACCTTGGGACGACGAGTCCCGATATCTGAACCCACGCCAGACTCGGGGGATGCCACAGTCACCGTTTCCATGGGAGCACGGGGTATCGGTAGTTCGGGCTGCAGCAACTTCTCTTAAGGAAGGACGGACAATGGTCCATCGCTTCAGGGGAACATTTGGGTTACCAGCCGGAGCGGTATCTTTGCGATCAAGCAGCAATCACTTCTCCTCCCTAATAACAGCGCCCATCGAATGTTGCTACCAGGCCACATACACATTCAGGGCCTTCGGAATACAGCTCGGTTCACTGATAAAGAAGTTGGACCCTGTGTTCAGGCACATAAAATGATGCAGCGCACTTCGTATACCCTCTTCGGTAGCAGCAGGTTCTGCCAAGAAAGTCTCAAGCGGGACGCCCTGATTGTAGCTTAGCTGCTGAGCGAAACGATGCGGGTTGTATCTCATGAATAACGCCACATCATTTTGCCTAAATATGAGAAAGCCCGGCCTGATGGAGTACAGATGAAGAATCTCCCGAGCTTTCAACACAGAGGCCCCGTCTTTAAAAATGTCTTGCAATGGCAGCACCGCATTTGCAGATTCCTAGCCGACGGTCAAAATCTTATCAGTGAAAGACATACCATCTCCAACCGTATGTGGACGAAGGAGCAAACCCCTAGCTTCCCGCGGTGACGGACTTACGATGGATGCGTCGACTAGCCGCATTATCCGGGGGAATTTACATCTGTCATAAAAAGAAGGTCTTTTGTGGATACCGAAGACCCTAAGCACGTGCAACTCTAGCCATGAGCTGAAATAATGCATTAAGAAGTTGGCGGGCTGCACCCCTGGCTCAGTGGTATCCGCTGCCAAGCTGAGGCCGTGTTATAGGTAGGCTAACCCAGCAATACCGATGGCCACTTGTATTCCGGCAACCATTCGTTGCGCGGGATAGAAAACAGACGGCCTCATATAGAGAGAGTGCATAGGAAGCGCGAACCAGCTTAACCATAAACCGAGAAACCCTAAAAAGAACGCTTCCTAATCGATGCCCGGAGCGGCAATTTCCGAAAGGGGACGATCGCGATGTTAGGAAGAAAGAAATCCTTTTGATCGGCTTCTAATATTGGCCGGCGATCCAAACCAAAGCCAAAAGGATCGTCAAGTTTAGCAAACTTTTCACCTTGTCGCGACAAGACTTCCGCACGGAGAAAACAAGCGATAAAATCCATAAAGGTAACCCCGCGGCCTCCGGATTCGAGAAAGAGGCTCTCATACATATTCAACACCTTTATCAGACTTGGGAACTGGTGTTGAATGGCGTTCTCTGGGGTAAGACCCATTACCACTGATTTGGTGGCAAAAATATACTCATCCGGGGGAAGCAGCTCCTCATAATGCTCTCCCCTAACAGGTAAACCAGAAACTTCGGCAAATTCCTCTAGAGAAATGGAGACTTCTCTATCCAATACGAGGAAGGTGCGGGTCGGGATGTTCCATTGTTTGAGAAATGCCTAGATCTACCATGTCGGAGGTGCAGAATACTGGAACAAGGAAGCTTAGATCGCAGGGTACAATCCAAGCTTCAGCAGCTGTGATTTCTTTGCCGATAAGATATATCGGGCCTACTGCAGGTATCCGACCGGATGACGGGGAGTAAGTCCTATGTTGTAGGGCTGTCCCCAAGGGCGTGACTCGCCCTGACATATGCGCCGCCCTAGAGTGTAATGTTTCCCCCAATCAGAGCAAAGCTCTGTTTGAATTTCAAAAATTCAAAAATTAAAGCAACGCTTCAAATTCCTTACGCTGCGCGCAACGCGCCACGTGTCAAAAGCAGACACGCCAGCGCAGCGCCCGAGGCAGCGCACCCAATCAGAGCAAGGCTCTATTTAAAACAAAAGTAAGGGAAGCAATGCTTCAGATGGTTTGCGCTTTGCGCTGCGCGACACGTGGCAGCGCAGTGGCGCTACGCTCTGCGCTGCGCGACACGTGTCAAGCGCAGGTGCGCTTGCGCCAACTGTGCCAGCACTAAAATAGAATTAAAATTCCAGAAACATGTTTCTGATCTTGTTAAAACAAGAAGATTATCTTCTGTAAAACAGGAGCCATTGGATCAAAGATCCAACGGTTGGGAAAAATCCCTAAATCACTCAGAGAAAGATCTCTTTAACTGATTTAACAAATCAAATGGCACTATAAAAAGGCCCCTAGACTCCAAGTCTAAAACACATTGAAACACAGAGAATTTACAGAGCTCTTCTAAGAACTTTGAGAAGAATTCAGAAAGAAAGAAAGAAAAAGGTAAAACCTTTAGAAAAAGAAGAATTTTCTTCTAAAAAAAAAGATCAATGATCTAAGAACAAGATCAAAGATCTTCAATAAAAAATGATAATATTAATAAAAAGAAGTAATTTACTTCTTTACTAGATCATTTGATCTGCATAAAGGCATTGCCTTTTGATGAACCATTGATTCTGGAATCTTAAAAGATTCTTTTCTTTAATCCAAAATTGGATCAAGATATTAAACAGTGCCCTACACTTGTAAATCTGCACTGTTGCGCTCTTGGGTTGGCGCAAGCCACCAGAGAGCGCCACGTGTCGGCCCCAGAACAAACTGCGCTATGCGCTTCCAAAACAGAGCATTGCTCTCTTAAATTGGCGCACTGCATCAGAGCGCGCCACGTGTCAGCAGCGCAACAGCGCAGCATACTGCGCTTGCGCTCACCAGAGTGCGACATGCGTCACCTCCACATGCGCTTGCGCTCATTAATTGGCGCAGAGCGCCTGACAGGCTACGTGGCCACTATCAGATCATTAATGCTCTGCATTATTTAAAGAGGGTCGAGCCCAATTAAAAAAAGGCCTAACAGGCCTAATAAAATGCCATGCATTATTTTAAAAAAGGGCAAAGCCCAAACAAAGGTCTATCAGACCAAAACAGATGCTGTGCATCATTTAAAAGGGGCAGAGCCCAAATAAAGGTCCAACAGAGACCAAGATTAATGCTATGCATTATTAAACAAAGGGCAGAGCCCAAGCCAAGGCTTAACAGGCCAACTACAAATAAAAATGTTGAACATCCTCAACTGGACTTAGCCCAATTCTGGCTATAAGTCCTCAAATTAAATTGACTGAGCATGACTGCTCTCTTAAATCAATTTACACCCGGTTCAAGGGTACATCTCTGAACTCCTCTGATATTTGTCATTGTAATCCTTCAACGTCGTCAGAGATGTGACGGGTCCTGACAACCACACATCAATACGGACTGTGGGCCTTAAACCAACATCCTTCCCTAAAATGGGAATGATGGACCACTATGTCCCTAAACTGGAACAATAGAGCCCCCAAATGCTCTTTTGTCGGATCCAAACGATCCCGTTAAGTTGATCTTAGTCCCAAATTGGACTAACGTATCCTTAACAAACGTTTGAGTTGATCTTAGCCTCAAATATGGCTAACGTATCCTCAAACCAAAACCCCAAACCCAAATCTAAGAAAATACGGATTTGGACTAATCCACGTCCTACGGGCGACGACATAACTTAGTCTCCGTATACAATCCACGGGCAACCACAAACAAAATAAACACCCACGACACGAAGTGAACATCTGGAGAAGGAGAAGTTGTTACCGCGATGCGGTAGCGTAATTAACTGCAGGGGCTTGCGCCTGCAGGGAAGAGCGTCCCCACAATCAAAAAACCCTCGAACGAGGGGGAATCTGACGAAGTCTGCTACATCGGCCGCATCCGTCTAAACCTCCGATACACGGTGCCATAAATCAACTTGGCATCTTCGGAGAGGTGGATGGATAAAACCTATTAGCATCTGCCCCGAATCTCAAGCAAGACGTCTCTGTCTTGGCCGCCATTCGGAGGGGAACAGATTCTGGCACGCCCGGTGGGACCTTTTCCTCTTTCCACTCCACACTTCATGTGTCGTCTTCGCGAACGAATCGCGGTTTGTTAATGGTTGCCCTAGGGTTTCAAGTTACTAAGATTTGGTCTCTTGCTTGGCGCAGAAATCAAACAGCAATGGCGTCCAACTGCTCAAACTGCTCCAAATGCAACTGCAACCGACGCTCCGCCTCACCTGGAGGTGTAGCCTATGTGCCCCAAGCAGCCTCCATCCTTACTATGCCGGTAGAACAAGTGACTCAGGCTACCACCGATCTGTTCTTCGGGACCATGCTCCCGCCAGCAAGCTTTACCATTCCAGTGCCCGTACCGGAAGCGCAAAAGAAGTCGGTCTTCGATCGGCTCACTACTACCATGGCCCCTCTCAACGGGTCGTCCAATGTCAAGCCGGCAGCCTCGGTCTTTACCAGGCTGAACCTGAACTCTGATGGGCATGCCAAGAAGCCCATGACCCCTGAAGTGGCCATCTCGAGGAAGATAGCTATCTCTGCTCCTGAAGTCGTCAAGGCGGCTTCTCCTCCCAGAAGGTCGGACTTTGCGAGACTGACTGCGCCTGCTCCCGCTATCGCTCAGAAATCTGTTTTTGATCGGTTAGACGTAGCTTCTCAACGAACGTCAGTCTTCAAGAGGCTGACACCGGCAGCAGCCCCTCCCCAGAACAGGGGGCAAGACGAAGCCGTCGCTGAACCAATCCCAACAACCCGTCACGCCCGACGTCGCCACTGGCGCCGTATAAGGAAGACTGGGGGCAACTCTCCCTCTGGGCTCACTCCGCCAGCTCCAACGGTGGAAGTTAATGCTGCTGTTCCAACTGGGAACAGCTTTGAGCTGCTGAACCGGGTACGCAGAAATTCGCCAACTGCGGTGCTCAAAAGATCTCCTCCATCGGTAGAGGCCGTCGTGGAAACAAAACCAGAAAAGCCGTAGCAGTCTCCTCAACGGCTGTCTTCTAAAATCTACAAGACTTGGCGACGAGTCCGAGAATCGGTGATTGATCTGAATTTCTCTCACCAGCATAAAAAGTCGAAGGTCCGACAGGAGGAAGACCCCCCTGTCAAGCAACGGAAGACGACGACCACCTGGGTGCCCAAAGCAACGGCTCCCTCAACTTCATCGGCCCACAAGAGAAGAAGGCCGGAGAAAATCCCCACGCCTGCGGCGAACGTCAAGGGCAGTGAACCCAAACGCCCTAAGTCTGGGGGAATTGTGGTACACACCGTCTACATGGCGTATGGGAAAGAGGACAGCCGTACG
Organism: Agapanthus africanus; assembly: GCA_030015575.1. Taxonomy (NCBI): domain Eukaryota; kingdom Viridiplantae; phylum Streptophyta; class Magnoliopsida; order Asparagales; family Amaryllidaceae; genus Agapanthus; species Agapanthus africanus. The sequence continues at coordinate 931,502,910 of CM057337.1, read as the reverse complement.
TCCACAGGTCATAGACCGCTTACGCGGTCGGTGACCAAAGCTCAGGAGCAGCAGCAGAAGCTCCAAGAAATGATGACGGTGATGGCCGCACTCACTGGGCCAAAAGAGAGCCCAGAAGCATCCTCGGATCAGTGCCAGTAGCAAGAAACCGACACCAAATTCCTTCGCAGGATACTGGAAAAGAAGGACAAAGAGGCTGCAGAACAAGCAGCCAATATAAAACGAATGGCCCTTTTGTTCCAGACATGGTGGGTATGAAGATCCAGCAAGATCCTCCTGCTGAAGATCCTCCGATCGTCCTTGAAGATGACAGAGGGGAAACGTCGAATTCTCCACCGGCTCTGTCAACAGCCAAAGAGGAGACAATTTCTAAAGCTGCCCTAGATGAATATATAGTTCAGCAGATAAGGGTTCACCAGGCAACTGAGGCAGCTGGTCAAGTCGTTAAAACGGGACGACCATATCCGAGCTGGTATGATCAGATCAAGTACCCGCCAGGCTATACAATACCGAAATTCCATGTTTATAAGGGAACTGGCAATCCCCATCAACATGTTGCCCAGTTTAGAGCTCTCTGTGGTAATACCGGCGGTGATGATAAATTGTTTCTTCGCCAGTTCGTCGGTAGCTTGTCGGAGACGGCGTTCGAATGGTACTCCGAACTTCCGAACGACTCCGTCAAAACCTTCGCTGAAATGGAGTTGTTGTTTACCCAGCGTTTCGCAAGCGCCAGCGAGCGTACCCCAATAACAACTTTGATCAATGCAAGAGTAAAGCCAGGCGAAACTTAGGTTCAATATGCAATCCGATGGCGGAATCTGTGGTCGAAGTGCGAACAACGCATTGAAGAAGCGCCAGCGGTGGGCATGTTCGTGGGCACCTTATATCCTCATGCAACTATTTCACAGATCATGACGTTCTTTAAACCAACCACGTTCCAGGCCCTGATCGACAAGCTAGCCCAGATAGACCAAATGGGCCATAGGCCGTCTCCTCCAAAGCCGGACTCTCGAAATGAGAAGGGGAAAGGAAAAGCGATTGTCGTCGCTAATGCTCAACAACAGCCGAGCAACTTGAAGCCGGTGGTCCGTCAAAACAATATGCGTCCACGCGTACCCCTCGAGGAGAGGCTAGGACGTCCTTACTCGTTTCCTCAAGATAAAACGAGAAGATTGTTCGAGCTGGCGTTGCGCAACAGACTCATCAATCTGCCGGATTCAAGACGTCCGTTGCAGCCAAACGACGTCAATGATCTCAATTACTTCCCCTACCACTGAGTGTTGGATCATCCGATCGAGAATTGCTACGTCTTCAAAAACTGGATTGAAGACCAATACCAACAGAGCAAGTTCGCGTTGTCCGAAAGATGGAAGGTGAACCCGCCACAACCTCATACCCCGAAAAGGGTGAATACACCAGGGGCAACATGCTCCCTTGTGGAAGAAGCTCCGTGGGAGGTTGTGCTATCAGCCAAAACCAAGAGAATGCTTAATGATCTCCAGACATGCCCGGCGATCAGGTGGAAGAGCCCACTAGAACCCTAGATCATCGAAGGGATGCTAAAGCCGCGCCCAACTCCAAAGATCGGTGGTGATGGCCCAAGCACTTGTACCCAGCCGTCGAAATCTTCAAAGAAAAAGAAGAAGAGATCCAAAAAGCCCGTGAAGCCTGGCGACAAGTGCGCGGACTTGCAGAAACAGATTGACGCGCTGGAGGAGTATAATCAGAAGGCACAGACTCCCATCACATTCCAAGAGTTCTTCAGCCACGTCTTTTAGGAGGAAGATGATGGAGAAAGCTCGTTGGATGAATCTGAGAGTTACGTAGCAAGTTATCATATGATCTCCCACTCGTTTACAGGCGACGAGAAAACTCCTTGCACTGAGAAGCTGGGGGCAGATCCTAAACCAGAACTTCCGAGGCCATCAGATGAAACAATTGACGCATTCCTCAGCGAAGCTCTTTTGAAAAGTAAAGCTGATCGGAAACGCGAAACGGTCATATTTGAAAGGGCTAAGCGCCGGCGACTAGACGAAAGGGTTGAGGCACTCCCGTCAAATCAAAGTACATCCATTGCGGACAAAATCAAATTCAAGACGAGGAAAAGGTTTGCTAAAGCCATATCAATGGGGATGAAGCTACCACCCTCTGAAGGAAACATTGCCGGCAAAGCAGAAATGCACCCCTCCTATTGCTTATATCATCGAAAGGTTTCGCACCCCACCGAAGAGTGCAAAGCTTTCAATAGATGGTAGCAGGGGTATGTCGCACACCGGCAACATTTTAAGCGGGAGAAGCGCAAAACTCGTCGGGAGCGGAAAAGTACGACCGAGGAGCCTAGAAGAAATACCGGCGATTGTCGCATGGTTAACGCCGAGAAAGCGCAAGTTCTCACATTCGGGAGCGACTCTGATGAGGAAATGGCTCTTAGCCCTCTTTTTAAAGAATCCACCTCGGGAAAAGAGGAAGTGCTGAAAGCCTGCGAAAATATCCGGCTGCGTAATCGTACGCTACCCGAAAAGAATCTTGGACCCTCAAATAAAAAAGATAAGAGAAAAGAGAAGGTCTCTGAGGATATCGCCCTAGATGACCAAATCATGGAAGAGCTAACCGCCAAGGACCCGCCAAAGAAAAATAAGGTGGACTACAACATCCTGGCACACTTGAGGAAGATACCCTCACAATTCAGCATTCTTGATGCCCTTCTGCTATCAAAAGAAGCAAGGGATTCATTAATCAAGGCGCTGCAAGAACCCGAGCAATTCCAAGCTTTTCTCGCCGAGGAAAAGATGAAGGACGAGCTAGAAGAAGTGCACACAGCCGATGTCACTTTCGGTGATGAAGACCTCCTCCTTGGGACATGCGAACACAATCGTCCCCTCTATGTCTCAGGGTATTGCCACGATATAAAGATAGGCAAGATCTTGGTCGACAATGGGTCCTCCGTCAATCTTCTCAATGTACGGGTATTGAAAGAAATCTGCATGAGCGTACAGCATCTCGCTCGGGACAAGATCACCATCTCCGGGTTCAACTCTCAATCATCACGGACTCTCGGGTCAGTGATATTGACGCTGCGCTTTGGACTACTCGTCATGGATATTAAATTCCACGTCATAGACGCCAAGACATGCTATAATGCTTTGCTCGATCGACCGTGGTTGCATGAGTACAACATAATCCATTCTACACAACATCAGTGTATGAAGTACTTTAAGGACGGTCTCGAGTATACCGTGACAGGAGAGTTGAACCCATTCTCCGTGAACGAAGTCCGCAAATATGAAGATGCCAAATACTTCTTGCCAGATTTCGAAGATACGGAGAGGTGTCACAAGCCAGAGAACAAAGCCAATGCCACCATTCCGGTCTTCGGGAGCGATACCGAGGAGGACGAAGAGATATTCTATTCTGGGCCACCCCAACACAACAAGCCGGGACCGTCCGCTCCCATGTTGATCTTTGGAAGCGATTCGGAAGATGAAGTCCACGCTATATTCTCTGCTCGGCCTTTAATACAAACGTTGCTGATGAAGAGCGAAGTCTGCAAGTCGCCATGGTTCCACTTAAACATCATAAAGAACTGGATACGCTTGATACCTACAGTGTAGAAGAGCTGCAGACGTTCTATGTCCCTCCCAGACGAGAAGGCGAAAAGGCGATCCTATTCTACCGCTCCGGGGAAACCAAAGTGGAGAAAGAAATCTGGCACGGTGAAGATTCTACATTTGATAGGCTCCAGCCCATCCGTCTACCCAGATATTATACGGACGGACTAAAAAGTCTTCTGAGACGCCAAGGTGTACCCCTTAAGCAAACTGCTCGGAAAGCCAAGTTCTATGACAGGATCTGGAACGCTCCCGGAACTCAGCGTAAGTTGCCCAATGGGAGAATGGAAGCAGTCGGGCTTGGATATGTTCGGTCTAAGAAACGGGAGTTGCTCCGCGACTGCTACGTCGTACATGACTTCAATGAAGAAGGGGACGCTCAATGGGAAGATGCTGACCCTAAGCCAGAAAGAGTTCCTAATGCAAAATTGCCCGGTCCGTCGTTCGAAGAACAAATGAACAAGCTTATAAGGCAAGCTGGTCAAAAAGTTCGAGATGACCATAACAGCAAAATGGCCCTCTATGAGAAAGCCAGGACGCAATGCCTCCTCCAACAGGCTGTGAAAGATAAAGATGTCGCTCCCTGTCAACCTGTTGCAAAAAAGGCTCAATGCAGAGGCAGAAAAAGTTAAAAAGCGGAAAAGGCGTTCAGCAACGACAAAGTGGGACCAAGGAGTCACACGATCAGGAATCAAGCGGTCCGGATCTATCCCTTTTGAGGAAGATGGGTCGAGCGTACTCTTTTCCCCAAGACAAGGTGAAGAAGATACTTGACCTAGCCATAAAGCACCAAATGCTTACGCTGCCGGAGTCTAAACACCCTGAAGTCTCAGACCCGAACTATTGCTCTTATCACAGGGTAATAGGACACCCTCTCGAAGATTGCTTCACCTTCAAGAATTGGGTCGAAGATCAGTATCAGCTCGGCAAGTTTGCTCTATCCGACAGTTGGAGGGTAACGTCGCCGCAGAAGCATGAACCCAAAGCAACGAGAGCTGAACCAGATCCACATCGGTCTTGGAAGTGAGCTCGTACTTGTCATATGATAACAATATCAAAAGAAGAGCTCGGGAATAGGGATGACCTTCCCTGGTGCTTCGAAAACAGCGATAACGAGGTGATCTCAGAATTTCCACCAGCGCCAAAAGAACTGGAAGATGGAATACACACCACTGCGGATAACCTCAAGAAAATTGAGTTGGGGACGACAAATGACCCACGACCGACGTTCGTTAGTGAGCTGCTATCTGAAGAAAGGGTGGCTTCATTAAAAGACGTGCTTATGCAGTATAGAGATTGCTACGCGTGGAACTATTCCGAAATGCCGGGACTAGACCCAGAGATTGCCGTCCACAAATTGGCGATATCCCCGACGTTAAGCCAGTCAAACAGGCGCCGAGAAGAATGCGGCTCGAGCTTAAGATGAGCATCAACGCCGAGGTCAAGAAGCTAATCGACTCTGGCTTCATCCGGGAAGTTCAGTATCCTGATTGGATCGCCAACATCGTCCCGGTGATGAAGAAAAATGGGACGGTGCGCATATTCGTGGACTTCTGGAATCTCAATAAAGCTTGCCCGAAAGACGATTTCCCAGTGCCAGTCACCGAGCTCATGATAGATAACACGTCTACTCACGAGGTTTTCTCCTTCATGGACGGCTCATCAGGATATAATCAGATAAAGATGCATCCCGACGACCAGAAACACACCGCTTTCCGGACCCCTTTGGGTATATTCTGTTACAAGGTGATATCCTTCAGTCTGAAGAACGTCAGTGCCACCTATCAGAGGGCTATGACGAAGATCTTCGATGACCTCATACATGAAATTGTCAAATGCTATATCGACGATCTTGTGGTGAAAAGCAAATCATACGAGGAACATCTCGAGAATCTGAAGACTGTGTTTCAACGCCTTCGGCAATATAATTTGAAGATGAACCCACTCAAATGCACATTCGGGGTCTCCTCGGGTAAATTCCTGGGATTCATCATCCGACATCAAGGTATCGAGATAGATCCGTCAAAGATCAAAGCGATCATGGAAATGCCTCCGCCAAGGACCCTCAAGCAATTGCGGTCTCTCCAAGGGAAGCTCGCGTACATCCGGCGATTTATAGCCAACCTTTCAGGCAAGTGCCGTCCGTATAGTCACTTGATGAAGAAGGGAACCCCTTTCGTTTGGGATCACAAATGCCAGAGCGCGCTGAATGAAATCAAGCAATACCTGCAGAATCCGCCAGTGTTGGCTGCTCCGGTCAAGGGAAAGCCTCTCATTCTTTATACAACCGCCCTCGAAGGTTCCTTAGGTGCATTATGAGCACAAGAGAACGAACAAGGGAAAGAAAGAGCTCTTTATTACTTAAGTCGAGTTCTCCTGGGAGCAGAAAGCAACTACTCCCCCATCGAAAAACACTGCCTGGCGTTGATCTTCGCGATAACAAAGCTCAGGCACTATGCGTTGGCGCATGAAGTCCGTCTCATTTCGAAGGTGGACCCCCTTAAATATGTAATGTCGAAGGCCATATTGACAGGGAGACTCGCTAAATGGGCTTTGCTCTTAATGGAGTTTTCGATAACCTATCAGCCTCTTAAAGCAGTGAAAGGCCAGGCCATCGCCGACTTCCTCGCTGAGCATCCGATACCGGCCGATTCCCCTCTGAATTGTGAGCTGCCAGACGAACATGCGTTTGATGCAATCGACGATAGTGATACCCGATGGGAACTCTATTTTGATGGAGCGTCTTCCATGAAGAGGCGCAAACAAAGCACCCCTATAATCAAATCGGGGGTAGACCTCATCTTCGTAACTCCACAAGGAGGGATAATGCGCTTCGCCTTCTCCTTGACAGAGGCAAGGACGAATAATGAAGCTGAATACGAAGCTTTGATAGCAGGTCTCGAGATCGCCATCGACATGGGAATTGAAAACCTCCTCATATACGGAGATTCTCAACTGGTCGTCAGTCAAGTAAATGGCGACTACCAAATGTGCAAACCCGAACTGGTAAAGTATGGCGAGAGGGTACAGCAATTGCTGACTCAAATCCCCTCCTACATGCTGGAAAGCATACCGCGCGCGGAAAATAGCAAAGCAGATGCACTAGCCAAGCTCGCTAAAGAACTGGCCGACGAGAATCTCGATGACGTAAGAATCGTGGTACAAAGCCGTCGAGTGCTTGCCCCCGCCGAAATATCTCTGGAATCATCCGAAGAAAAGGGAGCGACTGAGCAAGTGGCTATGCAAATAAAAGACTAGGAAAAGGCTGAGGATTGGAGAGAAGTCTTTATAGACTACTTCAAATCCCGTCGAACACCTGAAGATGCGTCTTCAAGACATCAGCTTATGAAACGAGCTCTGTCTTTCGCCTTCGTCAATGATACTCTGTACAAGAGGTCGTTTGATTCTCTGTGGATGAGATGCCTGGGACCTGAAGAGGCGAAAAGAGTCATCCAGGAAGTTCACGACGGACTCTGCGGTTCTCACCAAGCAGGCCCGAAGATGAAGTTGAAAATTAAACGGATGGGCTACTATTAGCCCACGATAATTCAGGACTGCCTCGAATATGCGAAGCAATGCCACTCATGCCAGATTCATGGGGACTTTATCCATCAGCACCCAAATCCTCTACATCCAACAGTAGTTAGCTGGCCGTTTGAAATGTGGGGAACTGACATAATCGGCCCCATCGAACCAGCGTCGTCCAGGGGACATCGATTCATCTTGGCGACGACTGATTACTTCTCCAAATGGGCAGAAGCAGTACCGCTGAGGGAAGTGAAAACGGAGAATATCCTCCATTTCTTCAAGACGCACGTCATTTATCGGTTTGGAACTCCGAAACGGATCATCTCCGATTACGGGCCAGCCTACAGAAGTCACAAAATCAGTCGTTTCGCGCAACAACACAACATAGACTGGAGATATTCCTCAGTTTATAATCCCCGAGCTAACGGTCTAGCTGAGGCTTTCAACAAGACCTTGACGAAAATAGTGAAGAAGACGGTGTTCCGAAATAAGAAGGACTGGCACGAGAGACTGCAAGAAGCTCTCTGGGTGTATCGAACTACGTTCAAGACGGCCACGAACACAACGTCGTACGCGTTGGTATTCGGTACAGAAGCAGTACTCCCCCTCGAAATAGAATTACCCTCTCTACGAGTGGTAGTCCACTACGAGCTGACGGACGAAGAAAATGCTCACCTTCGGCTTGAGAAGCTTGATGCCCTTGATGAAACCCGGCTTATAGCACAACAAAATCTGGAGGCTTATAAAGCAAAGATGACGCGTTCATATGAAAGATTGACCAGGCCGAGGACATTCCGCCAAGGCGAACTCGTGCTGGTGGTCAAAAGACCTATGATCCCCAATCACGCCAAGCGGGGAAAATTCGAGCCGAACTATGAAGGCCCGTACATCATAGACAAGGTCTACCAGGGTGGAGCTTATCTACTCATGGATATGCACGGTGAAAGGCCTTTCAGGCAAATAAACGGTCGCTTTCTAAAGAAATACTACGCTTAATGAGTCACAGCCTAGGTCAATGATAGATGACGACGACTATGTCCGCTCGCTATCTTCCTAAGCTCAAAACTCTATGAGTAGTAGCCGGCCTTCTTCAACAACGGACCGAAACGTCCTTAAACTAACAACGGACCACTATGTCCTAAAACTAGCTGTTGACCGAGATGTCGATAAACTACGGTGGATTGCAACATCCCAAAGCCGATACAAAAACAAAAGAATAAAAAAAAACAAAAAAAACGGTATGTCCATAAGCAAAATGGGCACGGATGAAAACCCGAAAGGGTTCCGTGAGTAAAAACAGCAGGGCTACCGGCGAGTGTTCGTGAAAACCCGAAAGGGCGCGACCTCGTTAGGAAAAAAAAAGAAGAAAGAATAAAAGAATAAAAAAAAGAGGATATAAAAAAAAGACGGTATGTCCATATGCAAAATGGGCACGGATGAAAACCCGAAAGGGCTTCGTGAGTAAAAACAGCAGGGCTACCGGCGAGTGCTTGTGAAAACCCGAAAGGGCGCAACCTCGTTAAAAAGACACTTACAGGGTCCTCTCGACCTTGTAAGGAGAAACCACCCGCGTGAGATCCTTATGACTCACAAGGGAACAACACACTTAGGGATCCTCACGATTCCTAAGGAGAAATTACACTTACGAGATCCTCACGACTCATAAGGAGAACTCTCTTATGGGACCCTCACGGCTCATAAGATTTGAAAGTCTTAAGTTACAGAGACGTGAACCTGTTCTTAAGCAACCCCCCACAACCTTCGATATTGCCCTACAAGCGGCTCAATACTGACCCTTGTATACAATCCACGAGCGCGAATAAACATTTCCCCAGCAAAGTCCCACCCGTGACTGGGGATATGTCCATATGGTGAACAACCCTTGTAAGTCCTCTCGACTTATAAGGAGAAAACCCTTTTGTAAGATCCTTACGACTTACAGGGAACATACACTTAGGAATCCTCACGATTCCTAAGGAGAAAACACACCTACGAGATCCTCACGACTTGCAGGGAGAAATACCTTTGTGAGACCCTTACGGCTCATGAAGTCAAAAGCCTTAGTCAACAGGATCCTAACCCTGTTTACTAAGCCACCTTTGTTCGACATCGACAGAGGCAAATGATGATTCGCTCCTGGCAATATTCCAGTTGTAGCGGTGCTGATACCGAAATCGATGTCTAATCCCAAGCTTGCAGCGAAAAGACAGCAAGCCACACATGCATACGAAATAGCCGAAATGATGGGGCAACTTGCAACAAAATCAGCAAGTAAAAAAATGTATGCATGCAAAATAGCCGAGATGATTGGGCAACTCGCAATAAAAAGAAGCGAGTAAAAATAAAATAAATAACCGAAATGATTGGGCACCGCAAAGAATAGCCGAAATGATTGGGCAATCACGACTTTCACGATACAAAAAGCTGAAATGATAGAGCATCGCGGAAAGAAATAAAATAAAATATATATAATGAAATTTATGCCCTACAGGCGATATCATAGCAATCCCTATATACAATCTAGGGGCACAAACACAGAAGGAAACATATCTTCCCTCCCCTTGCTCCATCAGGAAACGGAGCCAAGTCTTGATGGCAACTCATATAAAGCCTGAAGACAATTGGAGATCATCTCACCCCAGTGTGGAGTGATCACCACTTCGTCGTTTATCTCTACACAACAGACGAAATGTTACTACAGCGTCCCTCCTCCAACAGGATTCGGACACACCACAGCAAGCGAAGCGAAGGCCAAATTCCTAGCTTCAGGGTCTTGACGGCGACTCATATAAAACCTGAAAGACCACCAGAGATCATTTCAACCCCAGGGAAATCAGTGTCCTTGGCAACCGTCTCAACTTCAGGGAAACCAGTGTCCTTGACGAGAGCACCCCGATTCGCGTCGACCCGCAGAGAAACCAGTGTCTTTGCAGGAACACCTCGATTCGTTTAAACCCCAGGGAAATTAGTGTCCTTGGCAACCGTCTCAAATTCAGGGAAACTAGCGTCCTTGATGAGAGCTTCTCGTTTCACGTCGGCCCGCAGAGAAACCAATGTCTTTGCAGGAATACTCCGATTCGTTTCAACCCCAGGGAAATCAGTGTCCTTGGCAACCGTCTCAACTTCAGGGAAACCAGAGTCCTTGACGAGAGCACCTCGATTGGCGTCGACCCGCAGAGAAACCAGCGTCTTTGCAGGAACACCTCGATTCGTTTCAACCCCAGGGAAATCAGTGTCCTTGGCAAATGCCTCAATTCAGGGAAACTAGCGTCCTTGATGAGAGCTTCTTGATTCGCGTCGGCCCGCAGAGAAACCAATGTCTTTGCAGGAACACTCCGATTCGTTTCAACCTCGAGGAAACCAGTATCCTCGGCAAAATAATTCGACTCAGGGAAACCAGTGTCCTTGACGACAACATCTTGATTCGCGTCGACCCATAGAGAAATCAGTGTTTTTGCAGGAATACTTCGATTCGTTTCAACTCCAGGGAAATCAATGTCCTTGGCAACCTCCTCAACTCAGGAAAACTAGCGTCCTTGATGAGAGCTTCTTGATTCGCGTCGACCCGCAGAGAAACCAGTGTCTTTGCAGGAGCACTTCGATTCGTTTCAACTTCGAGGAAACCAGTGTCCTCGGCAAGATACTTCGACTCGGGGAAATTAATGTCCTTGACGAGAGCTGCTCGATTCAACTCGACTCGTGAGGAAATTAGTGTCTTCGCGAGGACTTCCCGATTCGTCTCGACTTGCAAGATAAAGCCTTAGGCAGCAGGGATTAAAAAAAAACTTGTTTCCTAAGCATTGGGACCCTGCAAGTCGGTCTAGAACGGTCTCTTGCATACTATCCACGGGTCTCACTCTCCAAAGTCGAATCTTGACAAGGAGGGAAACAACCGCTTACGAGTCCTCTCGACTCGTAAGAGGGAAAATTCTCTTATAAGATCCTTACGACTTATAAGGGAAAACGCACTTAGGAATCCTCACGATTCATAAGGAGAAAATACACCTACGAGATCCTCTCGATCCATAGGGAGAAAAGTCCCTATGAGACCCTCACGGCTCATAGAGTTGAAAAGTCTTAGGCAACAGATCTGAACCTACCTCCTAAGCCATCACTACCTCATGAAGAAGTCAAGACAGGAGGCTCGTTCTATCATTTGTTGACCATGTTTACTAAGGTAACATGCGGATAATAAAAGAAGGAGAAGGCAAAGAAACGACACAAGACATTTTGAAGAATGTATATCTTTTATTCATAAATTTGATTGAGTACAAGATACATTGTGTTGAAGAATAAAAAATATATACATTTTTTTATTTACAAGTACAAATGATACAAAAAGTAGCTACTGTGAAGGAAGTGTCTTTAACAAATCCGCGAGCTGCTCTCGCACTTCCTTCAGCGCCTCCTCCTGAGCGGCTGCCGCGGCCACTTCCGCTTCCACCTGGGCCCGCTGCTGCAGGTAGGATGAAAGCTGCTCCTCAGCTGCCTGCTGGGCTGCCTCCTGATTAGGTGCATCCCGCTCGACAACGTCAAGCTGCTGCCTCAGTGTTAACCCTTCGGAGAGGCGTCGCAGAAGGCCTTCAAAGATGACCTTCAGCTGCGCAGCGTTTGCTTCCACCTGAGCATGCAGTTGGGCAGATTTGCTCGAAGTCTCGCCGCACTCCTTACTCCTTGAAGCAACTTCTTGTTCGAGGTGGCGGAAGTAAGGAGCGCTCTGCTCGATCCATGCCGCCCGTTGAGCGCTCGCGGCCAAGATCTCGGGGGCAGGACGCATAGACTCCAGTTGATGCAGGCGGGCCTCGATTTCCCTGCAGTGATTAACCCAAAACTCGATGACGCCTTCATTATGAAAATTTACAAGTGTCGCCAGCATCGGATTAACCTCCGCAGCGAAATCTGCGGCAGATGGGGGAGCGCTCACGTCAAGCTCTTCAATGTATCCGCTCAGCATCCCCAAACTCATCGTGGCGTTCTTTGAAGATGGACGTCTCAGGAAGGGGCCTACCGGCATTATGATGCGAGACTCGAAGGGCGCCGGAGTCAGAACGATAGCTGAAAAAATAAAATACGATCAGATGACGATTCAAGAAATATAAGAAAGTCATCGATGGGATAGTTTACTATACCAGCTGCAGCAGGCGGCAAAGCCGGGAGGGCCGGTGGCGCGACCGATCTTTCATCTCCTCCTTCGATTTGTAGCACTGCAATCAGGGCGAGGAAGAGTCAGAAATAATTCCATTACTGAAAAAAGAAAGGCATCAATTGGAAACTATACTCACCAGCGCCGCTGGAGGAAGAAGCGAGCTCCGATGAGAAGGAGAAATGCGGGTGCAGCACCTGGTAAAGGTGATCGAAAAGCACTCCTGCAAAGACGCAATAGTACGACATTAGTACACGAATTATACGGCCGAGAGATGAAACTGATGGGTCACGAATCCATACCTTCCAGCATCTGCGATGGTACGAGAGAAGGCTGAGAGGTGTCCACCGCCAAGGCAGTAGCTGATGGCGCTCCCTCGAGCAATGGAGCGTTAGCACTGGCCGCACCTACGTTAAAAACAAAGATAAACCTGTCAGGAAGGATTGCAAGATAAAGAAAAAGGACAGTAACCCGAAATTTACCTGATGAGCCGCCAGCCGAAACGGAGGCGTCTCCCTCCTCCATCGACATGAGTCCACCTCCCGTAGCCTCATCACCAGACTCGACGGGGGCCGTCGTCGTGCTCGCGAGGCCAGGAGACGGTGGAGGACCATAGACGGGGAGAGCAATGATTGGAGCATTGCCAGACTCTTGAGAAAGAGCGGCTGGCTTGTCCTCGGGAGTCATGCCCGTCTTACCCGCTACTCCCTCGGGCTCGTCGTTCGCTACTGTCTCGTCCGCCGTCGCCATGGGGTCGCCGGCCTCAGGCGCTCCGTCCGCTGCTGCCCCAGACTCAGTTATAGCAACCGTCTCATTTGCCGCTACCTCGGGCTCGGCATCGACGACCTTCTCTGGCATAGTTTCCTCAGCCCCCAGCTCGGGTCCAGCAACCCCGGCGACGTCGCCCACCGTCGGCTCGAGTTCAGCCGGTGCCTCTTCTTCTGTCCCCTTAGGCTCGACGGTTTCCGCTTCCCCTTCGGTTAGACTTGGCCCTACAGGACAAGATATATAATAACCGATAGGTTTACAATTCTTACAACAAATTCTTGAAAGATACTGTCACGCCCCGCTTCCCAGAGTACGCTAAAATGGGCACGTGACATAGCCAACCATGCTACCTGTGGGTAGGAAGTATCCATCCACAATCACATTACGGCTGTAGAGATATCAAGAACAAGATAGAACTATCTAAAACATGTCCATAATCCAGAATAACATGAGTCAAGAATAATAAAAGTGCGGAAGCAAAAGATCCAATATACAATAACTGGAATGCATGTCCCATAATGCGGGCTCACATCAGGAATAAAATGCAGGAAATAAAGAACTAACTAATACTGACACTTCACAGCTCAGCCTGCTAGCTGAAGTACTCCTGCTCGGACTGCAACAGCGGTACAGAATCTGGGCCATGCAAAACCCAGACGTCAGTGCGTCGTGTCATCAAGTAATAAAATTTGAACAGTGTAACAGGCAATGCGAATATAAACATGAATAAAGCAATGGTAACAAAATATATATCAGGGCAGTGCAGGGTGGTGTACATTGGGTAAACTAAACTGTTCTATCAGGTTTTCTGTTCTAAAGTCCTTGAAATCAAATTGGTGAATCATCGATGTAACTCAATAGTATCCCGTGCATGCCCGGGACCACGGTCTACAGACTCTCGGGCTGAAACCGAGACGTGCCGCTAGGCACTAACAGGAAAGGAGTACAGACCAACGATGTCAGCAGCAGCATTACGAGGCGGGCCTAGCCTCTAAAACTGATCAGAACAAATAGCGAACTGTTGAGTTACAAGTCAGGTTTCACCTTTGATTTCCCCATACCCCCAAGTTATATGTGTATGTCAAGTCAGGTATTCAGTAATCAAGAACTAATGCCAACACAGGATCGGGTAAGCAGGTTTGTCTGGATAGACAACAGGAACGGTCCATGAGGACCACATGTCAGGTTTGTTGGCATTAGACACAAGATCAGGTAATGGGTCAGGTCATGGTACATCAGGTCAAGTCAGGCAGTATACGGTACCATGTCGGGTCAATCAATATGTATGTAGCAAGTCAGGTCAAGATGTTAACGATATCACAGGTGTGCTCACAATCAGTTACATAATCAAGCATGGTTATCAACAACATGATCTAAGCAATGAAGTAAGCAATAGGCAGATTCACTCAATTAGCATTACAGTTATCAGTTGTGTCACAGAGATGATTTCGACATTATACGAATGCAGTATGACAATTATGGCCGTTTAATCATGTTAACAAGTTTTAACAATTTTATGGATGCAATGATTTATATAAAGGTTCAAGGACGAAAACACAGCTAATACAGGTTAAATGCCCACGAGTGTCCGAATGGAGTAAAACTATAGAGAGAATGCCATAAGCTATGTCAATAGTGAAAGTGTGATTAAAACATATAAATGTGATTATTGGGTTTAATACAGTAATTGCAAACGGTGGTTTTCAAGCTTAGGAAAATAAAATGATATAACACGACATTGAACATGAAAATGGAAAATTATAGTACTTGCCTCGACGGGTCGCGAATCGGGAAAACGGAACGTTAAACGTCGACGGAGAAATCTCGCGACGGGCGCACGGTTTACGGAATGAACCCAAACGACGAACAGTGGAACCACACAGGTCAGGGTAACTCGCTGGATCGACGAGACACGTCGCCGGCATGGCCGGATTCCAGCGAGACACAAAAACAGTGAACAAACAAACTGCAAACGAGAAAGAACAGAAAAATAAAGAAGAAGGGAAGGAGGATAGAGAAGGGGGTGCTCACGAGGATCTGTGGGAAGGGTGGTGATGGTCGACCACGTCAACGGAGCTCCGGCGGTCAACCTACGATGACGGCGAGAATTCTACAGATCAAGAAACATTAACAGAAAAGGAAAAAGAAGAAAGGAAAAGAGGAGGGGATGCTAGCTCACCGAGGAGGGTGCTTGCGAGGCTAGGGGACGTATCGAGATCGCCGGCGGCGATCCCACGAGGTGCAGGCGGTGTGCAGGTAGCCGCGGTTGCTGGTGCAGGGTGCACGGTAGAAGAAGAAGTGGATGTGGGTGTGACGAGGGCGAGGAGACGACGAGGCCGGTGGTGACGGCGTCGGCGTTGGGCTACGGTGGCGAAGGGCGAGGGAGAACGAGGCGGCTAGGGTACGCGAGGTTGGGTTCTGTTGAAGGAAAAGAATTTGAGGAGGAGAAATAAATATATACAGAGGAGAGAGAAAGATATAGGGAGAGAGAGAGAGAGACGGGGGGAGAGACGGGGAGAGAGAGAGGGATTGCGAGAGGAGAGAGAGGAGAGAGATAGAGAGAGGAGAGAGAATTGGGGAGGAGAGAGAAGCTTGGCACGTAGTGCCAGAGAGAGAGAGAAAGAGAGAGGAAAGAGAGAGAGAGAAGATGGGGCCCATGGGGGTTTAAGAGGAAGCTGATTGGCTCGTGGCCAAAGATAGGAAAGAAAGAAAAAGATTGGTGGGGTTTACAATTAGAAAACTAAACAAAAAAAAAGATTTTAAAAGATAGGAAAAATATTCTCAGGGGTTATATTTTAAATATAATCGACGGTTAAAATATTAGAAATTGGGTTTTGGCGCAAAGTAAAATATTTCCAAATTGCGCCCGGGTCGGGTCCAAAAATTTGAAATTGAAATAAGAGAATTTTAGGCGGGATCCAAAATTTAAAATGAAGTATTTTATGATCAAAAAGCATACCCCCAAAATGGACACACGTACGTGCGCGCAGCCGCCCAAACTCGCCCGTTGAACGGGACGAGAACACGATGCAGGGACGCTACCACAGGGTTAAGGGGTGTCAAGCAGGCCACATCAAATATTTTTAATTTATTTTATATGCCTTAGATTGTTATATGCAGAAATGAATTGTCGGGTAAAATTTATAACTAACAACAGTCAAATAGGATCAATGAAATAATACCATGCACCATTCATACGGTGACAGAAACTAGTAGCATTGGGCTCGGTTGTTACAGATACATTACCTGAGGTGGACTGATCGTTAGCCTCCCTAGTTGCGCGCGCCGCCTGTCTGTGAGCGGTAGACAAGGCGACCGGGGGCTCTTCCGAAGGAGTATCAGCACGAGGAACGGTGCTTGGGCCCGCTCCCATGGCCAAAGCACCTCTGCGCTCCTTCGCCTCGCGCCTCAACCGCTTCCTCTCTTCCCGGGCAATCAAGACGGACCTCTTCGAAGCTTCCTTCATTGAGGCATCATCGTCCGTGCAGAGAGATGCCTCCAGAGCCTTCAAGGCATCCCTCATCGGCTTTTCGAGTCGGGTCTCTCGCGGCACCCCCGAAGAGGCCGGGATTTCAGTAGCTGGCCCAGGAAGAGTCCCTGCATCCGCTTGCACGGCCCCTGCAAAAGGGCAAAGAAAAGATTAGATTAATCATAAAAAGGAGAATAAAAAAAAGCTCGGTGAGCCGAGACGTACCAACGCCCGATAAAGCGCGCTTCCTTTCCTCCTCCTGGAAGGTTTTTAGAGAGGCAGCGATGGCTTCTTCAGTAGTGACACCTGTTAAAAAAGGGGGGGAGTATTAGTCAAAGATAATGATAAAAATGCGGTGAAATAACGAAGAGTGCAGCTAATGATTACCTGACTGAGTGAGTTTAGCCAACATCGCTTCGAGTCTGGCTGTTCGCTCAGAAGCCGTAATGGCGGCCGCCAGATCGGTGTCTGCTGGATCTACTGAGAAGCCCTCATTGCTGCCGTACTCGCTTATGCCTTCAGTGAGAGGGACCTGAGGCTTTAAACCGAGGATGGCGTCGAGAGAGAGGACCGACTTCTTCTTCTTTTGCGCACGGGCCCTGGTCGGCGCCAAGATCATTTTACGCTTTGCAGGCACCTTAGGGCGGCGGGTCCCGATATCCGCGCCCACGCCGGACTCCGGCGAAACTATATTTACCGTCTCCACTGGAGCACGGGGCACTGGTGGCACGTCCGCAGTAGCACAAGGTAATCCGCGCGGAGGGCTCAACACGCGTGGTGGTCCAGCTCCAGCATCCTTCATTGGAGGAACGACCGGGGTCCTTGGCTTCAGGGGAGCCTTGCGGTCGCCGCCGGGAGGCGCACCCTTGCGGTCAACCAACATGCGCTTCTCCTTACGGATAACTGGACCCATTGCGTGCGCGTACCAAGCCACGTACGCGTGGAGGACCCGGGGGACGCAGCTTGGCTCGCTGATGAAGAAGTGGGAGCCCGTATTCAGCCGCATAAAATGGTGCATCGCGCTCCGTATCCCCTCCATGCTGGTCACGGGCTCTTCCAAAAACGCCTCCAGCGGGACCCCCTGGTTATAGCTGGATTGTTAGGCAAACCGGTGGGGGTTGTACCTCATGAAAAGCGCCGTCTCGTTCTGCCTGAACACCAGGTAGCCCGGCCGAATAGAGTAGAGGTGAAGAATCTCCCGGGCTTTCATTACGGAGGCCCCGTCCTTGAAGCCGTCACGCAGCGCCACCACCGCCTTGGAGGTTTCTGAGCCGATAGTTATGACTTTATCCATAAAAGAAATCTTCGCTCCGACCAGGTGTGGACGAAGGAGCAACCCCCTAGCCTCCCACGGAGGTGCATTCACGATCGAGGCGCCGATCAGCCGCATGACTCTTAGGAGTCTGCACCTCTCAAAAAACGAAGGGCTTTTGTGGATGCCGAATACCCCGTGCACATGCATTTCCATCCACGAAGTGAAGTAGTGCATCGGGAAATTGGCAGGCTGCACCCCAGGTTCATTAGCGTCCGCCGCCACGCTGAGTCCATTGTATAGGTGAGCCAACCCAGCGATTCCTATTGACAACTGCAGGCCAGCCACCATCCTGTTGGGGATAGTGCCCTCAGAGTCAATTATTAGGTCACAGGTACGTGATTGTAATGATTGAGGGAGGACCTATCCCGGTAGGACAGTCTTACTCGAGATGATAGTATGCTATCTGGTTCACCTTTATCATCGTGTACTGTTTTAGGTGACCTGACACGTCGCTATTACACGTTGATAGAGCCCCTAGGATTCTTGCTTGACCACCAGCAGTATGAGGGCGATCATATAAGTGGGAGCTGGGGGTCTATAAGCTTATCCTTAAAAGGTCCCTAGTCGTGGGAGTTTCGAGACTGGGCATCGATACTCCATTAGTAGACTAGTGTATACAGTCGAGACCCCGACGAGGGGCGGTGGCCGGTCTCACAAGCCACTGGTGTCAGTTGGATCACCTAAGATGTATACAGGTGCTCATTGGGTTATGAGTACACCGGACAGGACTCGCCGGGAACATGCTAGTTGGTCATATACCAGACGTCAGATGGCAGTTCCCTGGTGACATGTGTGCAGGTTAGTTCATCGACCTGGGGATCGTCATTTGTCTCGTGTGAGTTCCCACTGTACTTTGATTACTACCCTACCACGGCTCAAAGGAGTCATGCAAACAGGTTTTAGTTGGGTACAGTCCCGAGCCACATGGAGGCAGTGAGCGTATCCTCAGGGGTTCGTCTCTCCCGGTATTGGGGGTGAGGTCGTGCTGTGTCTAGGAGAGCCATTACACAAAGTCCTTGGCCAAGGCAAGGAGATTTACTGGTAGGTATTCCAGTAGTATCTCAGGGTGTTCTGGGCTACACTCCGACACGACTTGTACCGCTTTTGGGGGTCTGACTTTTACCAACCCCCTAGGCCCGCCATGCGATACTCATAGACGAACGGACCGGACTGCACGGATATTGTCACTGACAGGCTCAGTAGGGTTGTCAGGCTGAGTTCGCTCGCAGACATCCCTTTTGGTCAATACCTGGTAGCCCGTTACGTATTGGCTTATACCTCTGACGTGCTAGTGGTTAAATCCACAACCAAGGTGTTGATGAGTCTTTAGAGTCCCCCACATTCAGTTACTCAGCTTTCGGGCGAAAGGTTGTAGAGGCCGTATGGAGATATGGCAGGGTCCGATCAGATACGTGCGGTATTGCACGGATCAGGATCGGACAGTCTGTACTATAGGCCGTATGGTTATATGGCAGGGTTCGATCAGATACGTGCGGTATTGCACGGATCAGGATCGAACGGATATTACTAGCCGGCTTTGGTATAAGCCGGATCCTAGTATAGTACAGTGTAGATTTTGTCTCATTGCATTTGTATTTCGGTCGGAATACAAATGCGGGTGTGTATGCACAGTATCGGGGTTTTCCTGTAATTTATTACGGGACCAGTTTTCTGGAGTTGCCAGTTTGCTTTCCGTTTCGGCCAATTTCCATTGTTCCGTTCATTGGCCGAAGATTGGTGGAGGAGGGCTTATTTGCATTGTTGCAAATAAGCAATTGTGGAGGGGGTCTTTGCATATTTATTTGTGTCATGATGGTTTTCATGATGAGCACCATTCCTTGACCTTGACCTCTTCATGATGGCTTGACTTTTTGAAGTCATCATGCTTGATGATTGTTGATGATGGGAGATGGTATGGTTGTTGAGTGATGATCTTTTTGGTGATCATTTCCTTTTGTATGATAGCCTTCTCTCTCTTTCCCTTTTTTGGATTATGAGAATGGCTCCCTCTTTGGTTACACACTTGACTCTCTCATTCTCATTCTCTCCTCCCCCTCTAGTTATGGCCGGCCAAGCTTGGAGGAGGGGTTGCCCATTTTTGTAGTGGGGATTTTTGCTCTCTTGATGTTAGAAAAATCCCCAAGTTCCTCCACATTGTTCTTGTTTCATCCCTCCACCAAAAGGCAATTCCGATAACCCCAAAATGAGATAAATAGTTCACTACATATTCTACAGCGAACCTTGGGCACGTCGAGTAGCCGGCTTCGTGCCCGAGTTGCCTCGGCATTGAGGTGGGAGCCCGTAAAAGAAGAAGGCGATGTGGTGTACTTCCGGCGACGAGGAGGAGACGGCACATTCCGCAGGAGATCGGGACGACGACGAGAAGACCGGAGGACTCGGATCTGTCGGTATATCTCTAACCCATCTTCTAGTTAGCTTAGACTTGTTAATGGTTACGATCCGGGTGTTTAGTGCGCGGTGGTGCCGGTTTGCTAAGTCCGCAAAATTAAAGTTTTTCACCGCTTCCGCATTCCGGCGTCGGATTGACGGCCGGGGCGCCGCCGTGCACTTACAGTGGTATCAGAGCCTCCCCATTAACTTAGTCTAGCTTTGTGTAGTGTGTTTTTCTGTTTCGATCGATCGAATGTTCCAAAACTACATTTTTGTTAGCATCAGTTTTCTGTTGGAAATTTTTGGTGTCGAAAAATTTTTCAGGTTGTAAAATATTGATGTACTGGAAAATCTAAGAGCTCTGTAAAAATTCGACGAAGTAACTCCACAGTGGGAGCGCGGAACCGCCGTTAAAACCCCCTTACCGCCGCCCTTCCGCCGCGCACTGTGGAGATCACTTCACCAATTTTTTACAGAGGCCTTCTGGGCTTAAAATATGGGTTTTGGAATATTAAAATTGGGCCCAGGTTTTCTGTGAGTGCTACAGTTTTGATTGGGGGCCCACTTGTTAATTTTTGATCGATCGGATATTTTAAGCACATTTTTCACAGTATTTACATTATATCTGCGACCGTGAATGTCACTTGATCGGTAAATCCGGTCTAACTGCTATAGCCCGGTTAGACGGATTTGCGAACGTGACTTTCACGTTGATGTTTTGTTTTTGCTGTGATGTTGCGGATCGGTCGTGGGGGATAGCCTGGATGCAATGCTAGTACAGTTCTGTTGTATTATGTACATTTGATATTGCGGGGCGAGCGTCCGACATGTGGACTGCCGTCACTGCCTGTTTGTATTATTATTTTGGGGCACGACCTGGTTGCGGTCGATGTACCCGTTGTATGTATATTTTACTTTCTGTACTTGGATTGCCCCGCGGAGGGGTGCACGGATAGCCGGGTTCTGGAGGGCAACAAGCCCGCATCTCATGGCATTGAGACGGAAGGGGCTTCACTCTAGGATTTGTTGGAGATAGTGCCCTCAGAGTCAATTATTAGGTCACAGGTACGTGATTGTAATGATTGAGGGAGGACCTATCCCGGTAGGACAGTCTTACTCGAGATGATAGTATGCTATCTGGTTTACCTTTATCATCGTGTACTGCTTTAGGTGACCTGACACGTCGCTATTACACGTTGATAGAGCCCCTAGAATTCTTGCTTGACCACCAGCAGTATGAGGGCGATCATATAAGTGGGAGCTGGGGTCTATAAGCTTATCCTTAAAAGGTCCCTAGTCGTGAGAGTTTCGAGACAGGGCATCGATTCTCCATAGTAGACTAGTGTGTACAGTCGAGACCCCGACGAGGGGCGGTGGCCGGTCTCACAAGCCACTGGTGTCAGTTGGATCACCTAAGATGTATACAGGTGCTCATTGGGTTATGAGTACACCGGACAAGACTCGCCGGGAACATGCTAGTTGGTAATATACCAGACGTCAGATGGCAGTTCCCTGGTGACATGTGTGCAGGTTAGTTCATCGACCTGGGGATCGTCATTTGTCTCGTGTGAGTTCCCACTGTACTTTGATTACTACCCTACCACGGCTCAAAGGAGTCGTGCAAACAGGTTTTAGTTGGGTACAGTCCCGAGCCACATGGAGGCAGTGAGCGTATCTTCAGGGGTTCGTCTCTCCCGGTATTGGGGGTGAGGTCGTGCTGTGTCTAGGAGAGCCATTACACAAAGTCCTTGGCCAAGGCAAGGAGATTTACTGGTAGGTATTCCGGTAGTATCTCAGGGTGTTCTGGGCTACACTCCGACACGACTTGTACCGCTTTTGGGGGTCTGACTTTTACCAACCCCCTAGGCCCGCCATGCGATACTCATAGACGAACGGACCGGACTGCACGGATATTGTCACTGACAGGCTCAGTAGGGAGTCAGGCTGAGTTCACTCACAGACGTCCCTTTTAGTCAATACTTAGTAGCCCGTTACGTATTGGCTTATACCTCTGACGTGCTAGTGGTTAAATCCACAACCGAGGTGTTGACGAGTCTTTAGAGTCCCCCACATTCAGTTACTCAGCTTTCGGGCGAAAGGTTGTAGAGGCCGTATGGAGATATGGCAAGGTCCGATCAGATACGTGCGGTATTGCACGGATCAGGATCGGACAGTTTGTACTATAGGCCGTATGGTTATATGGCAGGGTTCGATCAGATACGTGCAGTATTGCACGGATCAGGATCGAACAGATATTACTATCCGGTTTTGGTATAAGCCGGATTCTAGTATAGTACAGTGTAGATTTTGTCTCATTGCATCTGTATTTCGGTCGAAATACAGATGCGGGTGTGTATGCACAGTATCGGGGTTTTCCTGTAATTTATTACGGGACCAGTTTTCTGGAGTTGCCAGTTTGCTTTCCGTTTCGGCCAATTTCCATTGTTCCGTTCATTGGCCGAAGATTGGTGGAGGAGGGTTTATTTGCATTGTTGCAAATAGGCATTTGTGGAGGGGGTCTTTGCATATTATCATGTCATGATACTTGCCCCATCATTTGACTTCATTTCTTCTTGATGGCTTGACTTTTAGTAACCATCATGGTTGTTGATTACTTGTTTTGGAGAGTGGGTTATGGTTGTGATCATTGGATTCTTTCATCATCTCTTTTCATCATTGCTTCCACCCACTCCCTTGACCTTACTCTTCCTCTCTCCAATCACACATGGTGGGGAGGGCCGGCCATTCCTAAGATGAGGAATGTGATTCATTTCTTTTGGTGGTGGAGAAAAATGTTACTCTCATTCCCTTTGTATGCTACATTTTTCCTCACCTCTCTCTAAGATCTTTTTCCTCCACCACAAAGGCAACTCCACAAAAACCCAAATGAGACTTCTTCTCTAGATATTCTACAGCAAATCTTGGGCACGTCGAGTAGCCGGCTTCGTGCCCGAGTTGCCTCGGCATTGAGGTGGGAGCCCGTAAACAAAGTAGGCGATGTGGTGCACTTCCGGCGACGAGGAGGAGACAGGACTTTCCGCAGGAGATCGGGACCATGACGAGAAGACCGGAGGACTTGGATCGTCGGTATATCTCTATTCCCTTTCTTGTAGTTAGCTAGGACTAGTTAATGGTTCGATCCGGGTGTTTTAGTGCGCGGCGGTTTGCCAGTTCAAGAAAAATTTAAAGTTTATCACCGCTTCCGCATTTGGCCGTCGGATCGACGGCCGGGGCGCCGCCGTGCACTTACAGGATTGGCGGGCTATTCGCCGCACTCGTAGGGGGTACAGGTTGACCCAGGAGGGGTGCCCAAGTTACCGGATTCCGTGAAGTGCTGGGTGGTCCATTCACGTTGCTGAAGGGGGCTGCCTCGCTTCAGGTTTTGGCGGGTAACTTGCCGCGCCCGTAGGGGTCTAGGATTTCATTGCACAGGCTATCCACACGACCAGGGGAACGTCGGGTTTTCAGCGGCTCTGTGAAACCCGGGGATCCCAGATATCTGTATTGTTTCTGTGATGCTGTACATTTCTGTGATGTTGCATTTTATTCACGCCTTGAGCGAAATACTATATATTGGTATATATATTAGTAGATGTTGTATATGTTTTGCATCCGCGCTAGTCCAGTCCCCGCTCTGTCGTTAGTTAGCTAACCTAACGGGTAATGACGGGACCCAGTGGCGAATGCGGATGGCATATACGTACATCAGTATATTTTCGTTCTTTTTGGTGTGATCAATTGATGGGACTGCGTTGATTCGGATCAATGCAAGTTAAAACAAACCTAATCTGATGTTGTTGGAACACTTTTCAAAAAGCTGTTATTGCAAGGACGTTCACTTTTGTTTTGCATCGTGGTATTCAGTTGGAATATCCTGCTCCTCAGTCGACGAGGCAAGGGCCGAGATCCCTTCACCGGGAGTGACCCCTTGGACAAAAAGTTTGCGTCAGGGCATTAACTTCACTATAGCCGATTACTTTTGCTTTGCACCGTGGTATTCAGTTGGAATATCCTGCACCTTATTCTACGGGGAAAGAGCCGAGATCCCTTCACCGGGAGTGACCTCTTTAGCAAAGGTTTTCGTCACTATATTTTTAAAAAGCTATCCGTTCCTTCAACGATATCAAGTTCATTACGTTAAAGGTTTTCGCCAGAAACCATTCGTAGCCCTCCGTCGTTTCATATGGATAGTCAATAGTATTCAAGCTGTGTATGTTGGCCAAAGTCAAGGCACAGTGTTTGGTAGCTGTTGGTTATTCATATGCAGCATAGATAGATGCGTTGGTTTGGAACAGTCGTACTGCCATGTTGGCCAAAGTCAAGGGTATGTACGGGTGGATTCAAATTAACCTGGAGAATGACGGGTAGAACTTGACATGTGACTTATGATATGTTGGCCAAAGTCAAGGTCATAAGAGCATGGGGCAGAAATCACATCGGGAGTTTCAAAAGAACTGAAACTTGCCAGATATGCGCATACCTTCTGGAGTGTGATAGCGTGAGCGGATTCCGTCACGTTATCATGCAATGATAGTTGGATCCCGATTCCCACTGATGAGTTAGTTTACTCCTCGGGTAACCCCGACTAATTCTTCTTTCAGGTTTGGAGGAGAATTTGAGGTACAGTGGGAGGTTTCCAGATTAGATAAATTGGTGACCATTCTGATCTAGGTTAGAGTGCACGCTGAGTGTTTCTTTTCTCTCTCTCTTTGGCAGCGACCATTGACCCGACCCTAAGACTATGACTCAGTGACCAAGTTGACCGAACCTTCTTAAACACCGGCTTTTGGATTGTCAGAGTTGCAAACCTCATTGCCACTCCTACTTTTACCCTTTTCTCCAGGACACCCCGTTTTACTACGAACGTCCACTTCCATTGGACAAAACCATCGTATGGTTAGATACGAACTCGAAAGAATTTATTCGAGGATGGTTTCCGGTTCTGGAGAAAACGGATAGGATTATTCAGTTGTCTTTTCCTTTAACCCTCTCTCAGGTTACGAGTACTCCTTGGTTTAGGGGTAGTACACCTATTACGCAAATTGGATTGTCTTCTTCCAAACCTTAGGCTGGTGCCGACCGGTAGGGAATGAAGAAAACCAATTAGCATAACGATGGTGTGCAGAAGGTATTAAGTTCAGACAAACCAAGGGATTAGTAAGAGGGCAAAGTAAATTGCAACAGATATTCACGACCAAACCAAATATTTCGTTACCACTCCCACATCACCTTTGTATTTCTCCAGGACACTCCGTATCACTACGAAGATCCACAGTTTATTTGGATACTCCATCGTATGGTTATATACGAACTCGAATGGAACTTGTTCCAGTTCGGGGATGGATTCTGGTTCAGGAGAAATAGGAATAAGATTTATTCAGGTGACTTTTATCTTCACCTTCTCTCGCATTGCGAGTGTTCCTAGGATTGGGACATTACACCCATTATGCTTATTGGATAGTCTTCTTCCAAACCATAGGCTGGTGCCGAACGGTAGGGAATGAAGAAAACCATTTGGCCTAAAGGGGTGTACAGAAGGTAAAGACTAAAGACATATGAAGGGATTTGGAGAGGTGGCAAAGAACTATACGGTTACAGTCGTGAATCTGGAAGAGGCATTACTAGGAATACCAGAATACCCCATCGGAACATTTCAATGTTTCAGTTTCACTGTGTAATGTTAAAGGAAAACTGTTTTCCCGATTAGATACTTACTCCAGGGTATGTATTTACCAGGTACGATTCTCACATCTGTATGGTTTTACAGATGATGAGTAGGAGTAAGTTATTGGGAATTAGGTGATTATCCTCATTATATCGGGATTCGTTGTAATCGGTGATATTTGAGGAAATCACCTGGGCTGTTTGCCGGGTGGCAAATATTTGGTTTTGAATATCCGCTGTTATGTACCAATTTCAAATTGATATATCTGTACGTCTATTTTCATAGAGTGAGATATACCCTTTTGAAATTATGTCTACGACATTTACCTATATCAGTGGATGGTTAGGTAAGGAGCATTGAACAGCGGTGTAATTCTTCTTAACCATAAGTACAGTTTTCAACCTACGACACACAGTGAATGAGTTATCAGACTCAAGGGACTTATACAGAGTATTGTATGTTGTCCAGGGTCCATCAGGACAGAGGGGTGGTCCTCATACCATATTCGGTTTACTTATGACTTCTCTAGTTTTTAGACAGGTGTTTCGTGGAAACACAGGGTCCGAATTTGGAGAAGTTATAGGTATTTGAATAGAGTAGAGAACCAGGTATAGCAAGTATCGGGATTCTTCAAAGAGATCGAAGATGTAGATACTTGTGTGTGGTATTCAGTTGATAGTAATGATAAAGAGATCTTGCTTCTCTTTCAGGTTACTCATAATTGGAAGTATTCCTAAGTTGAGTAACGCTGATCGGACTCCTTCCATTTAGTTGACATGCGCTGGGGACAGCTGCATGATTTGAATCTGGTTCAATTAAATCAGTGCCTCTGTTTCTATATTGGATATAGAACAGTTCATATCTTAACGATGTTAAGGTACGGGGAGTTGTCCGGTTTATGATTAAAACCAGATACTGGACAACTCAAGGCACGTTTCTGTAATGGCTGTTTGTGGGTTGACCCAGGCTATGACGAGGGTTGACTTTCTACCATCTGGATGAACAATAGCGATATTGTTCTTGACTCGCCACAGTTTTATTAAAAATGGATTTTTTTTCAGAAAACAGTAGTGGGAGTATGGTAGAACTGGAAGTGATTCCAGAACCACAAACGATTACTGAAGATTTGATAAGGAACCTAAAGTTTCAATCTGGATTGACATTCCATTGGCCACTCCGCAGATAAGGTGGGTAACTTCAGGCACCCGAGAGGTGCTCCGGTAGCCTCAAGGACGGTGACAGGGAAGTTCTTGTTTACCCACAATTACCATTGCTGTTGTTCCAGGCTGCGAGACCCGGCGGGAGGATGAGTATAGCGTCGTTCTAAACTAGTTTTAGAAGTGCACGTGTATATGACTCTGCCAGAGGGTTGTCGTAGTCAGTGGGAGCAGCGGAAGCATTGGTGGACAGGTAGCTTATGTCTATTTATAGACTAAAGCAGATGTAGCGGAGATAGATCATCTATTTCTGACGTGACAGTCATGGGTTTGACTTCATCAGAATAGGGGATGGATCTGTTGAGAAGGTAGTAGGGTGTGATATCCTGGTATTTGGATGATATACACAGAGTAGGAAAAGAAACTCCTACACTACGATCGGTTATACTTTGGTCATCACACAGTTGTTTCTCCACAAAGGAAATGGATTTTATATCAGACATACTGGTTACTAGATCTATGGTCTTAGATCTAGATTTGGGTGGTTTCCCAATCAGGGTACTTGACAGCATTCTAAGAGTATTTAGGATGGACGACTCCTGGCACGGTAGTGTACCTGCAGGTAATGGAGTCACCCTCTCCAAAGGTGTCTTACAGACTAAAGGGGAGAGGGACGGGCATGATTGGCAGATCACTTGCTCAGGCAATTGAGTCAATCATGAGATGTCAAGTACCACACCAGATGTTGTTCTTGCACTAGATGCAATAAGTTGACATTAATCCAATCCTGGAGAAACAGTCGGAAGCAGTTTTAGAACATAAGTGGATGTTCTAGGGATATGATAACGACAGTCTCATTCAGGAGACAGTTATCATTCCAGGCTTCCAAGGTGACATGGACGACAAGGAGGTTGTCAGAGTTATAGTTTTCCTTCTGATGAGGGGCAGTATTTTGGACAGGTGGTCCAAGGCAATACTGAGGGAGGCATGGCGCGCAGGATACTGATTAAGTTCAGTTGACGATACAGTCTAAGAAGTTTGGATTTGGAGTTCATTTATGAGCTATGTCCCATCAGACATCCAGACACATTCTAAGACAGGTATTGCTCATTTCGGGAGATGGTTTTCTCCGCGAACTTGAGATATAGAGAGACATAGAAAGAAACAACTAAGCGGTTCCACTCACTGAGGCTATTCCTCGAACGCAATAGTTCGGCAAACGAGCTTTGTGAGACTGACTAGTAGAGGAGTTGGATGTTCGGTATCATACGGGCTGTGAGTATGCGACATCGCAATAATTAGCCTTGAGTGCAAGTGGGAGATTGTTGGGGATAGTGCCCTCAGAGTCAATTATTAGGTCACAGGTACGTGATTGTAATGATTGAGGGAGGAACTATCCCGGTAGGACAGTCTTACTCGAGATGATAGTATGCTATCTGGTTCACCTTTATCATCGTGTACTGTTTTAGATGACCTGACACGTCGCTATTACACGTTGATAGAGCCCCTAGGATTCTTGCTTGACCACCAGCAGTATGAGGGCGATCATATAAGTGGGAGCTGGGGGTCTATAAGCTTATCCTTAAAAGGTCCCTAGTCGTGGGAGTTTCGAGACTGGGCATCGATACTCCATTAGTAGACTAGTGTATACAGTCGAGACCCCGACGAGGGGCGGTGGCCGGTCTCACAAGCCACTGGTGTCAGTTGGATCACCTAAGATGTATACAGGTGCTCATTGGGTTATGAGTACACCGGACAGGACTCGCCGGGAACATGCTAGTTGGTCATATACCAGACGTCAGATGGCAGTTCCCTGGTGACATGTGTGCAGGTTAGTTCATCGACCTGGGGATCGTCATTTGTCTCGTGTGAGTTCCCACTGTACTTTGATTACTACCCTACCACGGCTCAAAGGAGTCGTGCAAACAGGTTTTAGTTGGGTACAGTCCCGAGCCACATGGAGGCAGTGAGCGTATCCTCAGGGGTTCGTCTCTCCCGGTATTGGGGGTGAGGTCGTGCTGTGTCTAGGAGAGCCATTACACAAAGTCCTTGGCCAAGGCAAGGAGATTTACTGGTAGGTATTCCAGTAGTATCTCAGGGTGTTCTGGGCTACACTCCGACACGACTTGTACCGCTTTTGGGGGTCTGACTTTTACCAACCCCCTAGGCCCGCCATGCGATACTCATAGACGAACGGACCGGACTGTACGGATATTGTCACTGACAGGCTCAGTAGGGTTGTCAGGCTGAGTTCGCTCGCAGACATCCCTTTTGGTCAATACCTGGTAGCCCGTTACGTATTGGCTTATACCTCTGACGTGCTAGTGGTTAAATCCACAACCAAGGTGTTGATGAGTCTTTAGAGTCCCCCACATTCAGTTACTCAGCTTTCGGGCGAAAGGTTGTAGAGGCCGTATGGAGATATGGCAAGGTCCGATCAGATACGTGCGGTATTGCACGGATCAGGATCGGACAGTCTGTACTATAGGCCGTATGGTTATATGGCAGGGTTCGATCAGATACGTGCGGTATTGCACGGATCAGGATCGAACGGATATTACTAGCCGGCTTTGGTATAAGCCGGATCCTAGTATAGTACAGTGTAGATTTTGTCTCATTGCATTTGTATTTCGGTCGGAATACAAATGCGGGTGTGTATGCACAGTATCGGGGTTTTCCTGTAATTTATTACGGGACCAGTTTTCTGGAGTTGCCAGTTTGCTTTCCGTTTCGGCCAATTTCCATTGTTCCGTTCATTGGCCGAAGATTGGTGGAGGAGGGCTTATTTGCATTGTTGCAAATAAGCAATTGTGGAGGGGGTCTTTGCATATTTATTTGTGTCATGATGGTTTTCATGATGAGCACCATTCCTTGACCTTGACCTCTTCATGATGGCTTGACTTTTTGAAGTCATCATGCTTGATGATTGTTGATGATGGGAGATGGTATGGTTGTTGAGTGAGGATCTTTTTGGTGATCATTTCCTTTTGTATGATAGCCTTCTCTCTCTTTCCCTTTTTTGGATTATGAGAATGGCTCCCTCTTTGGTTACACACTTGACTCTCTCATTCTCATTCTCTCCTCCCCCTCTAGTTATGGCCGGCCAAGCTTGGAGGAGGGGTTGCCCATTTTTGTAGTGGGGATTTTTGCTCTCTTGATGTTAGAAAAATCCCCAAGTTCCTCCACATTGTTCTTGTTTCATCCCTCCACCAAAAGGCAATTCCGATAACCCCAAAATGAGATAAATAGTTCACTACATATTCTACAGCGAACCTTGGGCACGTCGAGTAGCCGGCTTCGTGCCCGAGTTGCCTCGGCATTGAGGTGGGAGCCCGTAAAAGAAGAAGGCGATGTGGTGTACTTCCGGCGACGAGGAGGAGACGGCACATTCCGCAGGAGATCGGGACGACGACGAGAAGACCGGAGGACTCGGATCTGTCGGTATATCTCTAACCCATCTTCTAGTTAGCTTAGACTTGTTAATGGTTACGATCCGGGTGTTTAGTGCGCGGTGGTGCCGGTTTGCTAAGTCCGCAAAATTAAAGTTTTTCACCGCTTCCGCATTCCGGCGTCGGATTGACGGCCGGGGCGCCGCCGTGCACTTACACATCCGATGCGCTGGGTAGAAAACGGACGGACGCATGTAGCGCGGGTGCATGGGGAGTGCGAAGCTGCACAGCCACAATCCCAGGAACCCTAAAAAGAAGGTCTCCTCATCAATGCCCGGGGCAGCGATTTCTGACAAGGGCATGATGGCTGCGTCGGGGAGATAGAAATCCTTTTGACCGTCTTTCGATATTGGTCGACGATCTAAGCCGAAGCCGAAAGGGTCATCGAGCTTGGCGAACTTTTCACTCCGCTCTGATAGAATCTCCGATCGAAGGAAGCGGGCGATAAAATCTGCGAAACTAACTCCCTGGGCTCCTGATTCCAAATAGAGACCTTCGTATATGTTCAGCACCTTCACCAAGCCCGGAAACTGGTACTGAATAGCATTCTCCGGCGTCAAATCAAATACCAGCGGCTTGGTGGAGAAGACGTGCTCGTCATGAGGAAGCAGCTCCTCGTAATGCTCCCCCCTCACCGGCAAGCCCGAGATCTCGATGAACTCTTCCAGGGAGATGGAGACCTTCCTGTCTGTCATAAGGAAGGTGTGGGTGGGGATGTTCCATTGTTCGATAAAGGCCTTAACCCACTACGTCGGAGGAGCGGAGTACTCAAAAAGCGAGACGTAGATTGCCGAGTACAGACCAATCTTCATCAGGTGAGTCCTCTTCGCCGATAGGATGTACCTGGCCCACTGCAAATATCCGGCCAGTTGTCGCGGGGTCAATCCAATATTGTATGCCTGTCCCCAAGGGCGTGCCTCACCCTGACATATGCGCCGCCCCAAGATGTCCACGGCCGGCGGAGGCTGCACGGGAATGGCTCCGATCGAAGGCTGGAGAAGATCCTCCAAATTCCAGTTCTTGACCTCCACGGCATACTTCACCGGGGGTTCGTCCGCATAGGGGATCGACGAGATGGGCTCAGATGGCGTCGCGGAACCGAAGCTTCGACGACCCTTGATGATCTCATTATACCACCTACCCCACAGGTGAAGGTTCTTGTGCTCGGGGTCATGATCCTTAATCAGAGCAAATACCTCCCGATCTACCGGCGCCTCGGGAAATCCTTCCTCCGAGCGAACAAACGGAAATGACAAGTCAGCAGACATGTTTCCTGCGGAGGGACAAAAATCAGCCGTCAGTGTTGTAATTCCAACGCTTGACATTTTAAAATTTAAACCATACTGCAATGCAGTGGATAGGAGACCAAAGAGG
The DNA here is from genome assembly GCA_030015575.1 of Agapanthus africanus. NCBI lineage: Eukaryota > Viridiplantae > Streptophyta > Magnoliopsida > Asparagales > Amaryllidaceae > Agapanthus > Agapanthus africanus. Next base: position 931,471,043 of record CM057337.1, on the reverse strand, counting down.
GACCCACAAAATCTAGACGACAATGCATCAGTTAATAAGACAGCCCCATCATTGGATGAGACTGTCAATTAATGAGGAGATCCCCAAAAGAATAATCTCATTAATGAGAAATCCCTAGAGACAGGGAGAAAATCTCCTCTTTCAGAGCAAAGTTCTGTCACAGAGTGACACTTGTCAGACTCTGGTCTCAAGGGAATAAAATTCCTTAAAAGAGCCTAGCTCTGTAATAATGATGAGAGAATCCCTTAAAAATTTAACTCCTAAAAATTAAAAAAATTTGGGATCTTAAAGACCCATGAAAACTCTTAAGAGTTCTTTTTTCTTTTTTTAGATCAAAAGATATATGTTTTGCCAAAGAGCAAAGCTCTCTTCATGGGTTAAGAAACCCTGAAACAGATTCTTCAGAGCAAGGCTCTCTTGGTGAAACCCCAGGTTTTTTTTCTTCTTTAGATCAAAAAGATCTATGAGAGCAAGGCTTTATTGGTGAAACCCCAAAGGGGTATTCTTTAGATCAAAGATCTATGAGAGCAAGACTCTGTCAATTAAAATTAATTTAATTTAATTTAATTTAAATTAAAAAATTTACCTAAAAAGTTTTAAGAGTTAACTCTTGGAGTTCTTGGAAGCAAGAGCAAGGCTCTGAAGTTCTGAGAATAAGATTCTTGAAGATGGCAATCATCTGTGAAGGGTCAAGGGTCCTATTTATAGGCGCTTGCGCCCCTTCAACTCCTCAGTTGATCCAACGGCCAGGATCTTTGTAACACCCGAGCCCAATGCTACTATTTTCAGTTACTGTTTGAGCATAATGTGGTACTCATTTCATTTAACTGCTTGTATGTTGCTTACTGTAAATTTTTACCCGGTAAATTCATTTATGCATATAACAAATTTTAGCATCTAAAATAAAATTAAAAATATCCATCTTGGCCTACTTGACACCCCTAGCCTCGTGGTAGCGTCCGTGTATTGTGTTCTCGTCCCGTTCAGTGAAACGGGCGAGTTTGAACGGCTACGCGTGCGTACATGTGTCCGTTTTGGGGGTATGCTTTTTGATCATAAAACACTTAATTTTAAAATCTGGAACCCGCTTAAAATCCTATTATTTAAATTTCAAATTTTTGGACCCAACCCGGACGCGATTTGGAAATATTTTATTTTGCGCCAAAACCCCAAATTTAATATTCGAATATTTCCTTAACTTATAATATATATTACTGTTTCCTATATCTTTAAAATCTTAATTTAAAATATTTCCTAAACTTAAAAAAATCCTTCACAGTTTCCCTGCCAACCAATCACCAGCATCTTTAACCCCCGAGCCCCATTCCTCTCTCTCTCTATCTCCCTCATATCTCTCTCTCTCTCTCCCTTATAATTTTAAAACTCTTTCCCTCTCTCATTTTTTCCAGAGAACCCATCCGAGCCCTCGCAACGAAAACCCCCGGCCGCCTTACCCTCGCCGTCGCAGCCCAACGCCGACGCCGCTACCACCTCCATCCTCGCCTCCTCAGCCTCGTCCCATCCACCTCCTCTTTCTCCCTTCTTCCCTGCACCTGCACGCGCCTGCGCACTCCCGACCACCAGCGCGCGCTCCCTACACACCATCGGACCGCCGTCTGTCGCCGCCGACGATCCCGTTCCCGTGTCCCCGGCCTCGCAAGCACACCCCTCAGTAAGATAACTTCCCTCCTCTCTTCCCTTCTTCTTTCCTTCTCGGCTAATGCATTCTTGATCTGCAGACATCTCCCCGCGGTCACTGTTGGCCACCGCCGGAGCCGTCGACCTCGTCGTCATTCTCACGCCTCCTCTCTGTGATTACAGAACCCTTGTTAGCCTTCGCTCATTCCTTGTTTCCTTTCTTTTCTTGATTGCAAGTCTTGACCGTTCACTGTTCATTTTTCGGCCAGAATCCGACGATGCCGACGACGTGATCCGACATTCCAGCGAGGTGCCCCGACCCGCGTGGTTCCATTATTCGTTGTTTGGGTCCAATCCGTGAACCGAGCGGCCGTCGCGAGTTTCCCCGCCGACGTTTACGTTCCGTTTTTCCCGGTTCGCGACCCGTCGAGGCAAGTACCCCTTGCTACATGCTATACAATATTTACATATATATTATGACACCCTAAACCTGTAAATTTAACTTGGTACGATCATTTCTCATTTTCGGGTACAATATTGCATTATATCATTTTACCGTTAAACTTGGAACCTACAGTTGCAAATTGAACTTAATAACCATATTTACCTGTTTAATCACATTTTTAGTGTTAACGTAGCTTATGGCATTTATCCCTGTAGTTCTGTTCCATTCGGACACTCGTATGCTTTTAACCTGAAATAGCTGTACTGAACCATTACATAGATCATTGCACCTCTAAGGGTTCTTAAACCTGTTAACATGACTAAACGGCTATATTTGTCTTACTGCACTCTTGTAATCATCTATGTAACAAATTGATAACTGTATTGCAAATTGAATGAAACTGCCTATTACTTAATTCATTGCTTATCTCATGTTGTTGATACCTATGCTAGATTATATAACTGATTGTGAGCACACCCACGATATTGTTTACATCTTGACCTGACATTGCTACACATATATATATTGATATACCTGACATGGTACCGTATACTGTTGACTTGACCTGATGTACCAAGACCTGACCGTTACCTGATCTTGTGTCTAATGCCAACAAACCTGACATGTAGTCCTCGTGGACCGTTCCTGTTATCTATCCAGACAAACCTGCTTTTACCTGATCCTGTGTTGGCATTAGTTCTTGATTACTGAATACCTGACTTGACATACATAACTTGGGGGTATGGGGAAATCAAAGGTGAAACCTGACTTGTAACTCAACAGTTCGATACCTGTTCTGATCAGTCCTACGGGCTAGGCCAGCCCCGGAGTGATGATGCTGACATCACCCGCCCATCCTGCTACCTGTTACTGCCTAGCGGCACGTCTCGGATTCAGCCCGAGAGTCTTGACCGTGGTCCCGGGCATGCACGGGATACTATTGAGTTACATCGATGATTCATCAATTTGGTTTCAAAGACTCTAGAATAGAAAACCTGATAGAACAGTTTAGTTACCCACTGCACACTACCCTGCACTGCTTGATTCACCTTATTGCTATTCTCATTTTATTCATGTTTATATTGCATTGCCTGCTACACTGTTCATATTATATTACTTGTTGACATGACGCGCTGACGTCTGGGTTTTGCATGGCCCAGATTCCGTACCGCTGTTGTAGTCCGAGCAGGAGTACTTCAGCCAGCAGGCTGAGCTGTGAGTTCAGTAGTAGTTAGTTTTATTTCCTGCATTTATTTCCAGATGTGAGCCCGCATTATGGGACATACATTTCAGTTATTTGTATTGGATCATTTGCTTCCGCATTTATTTATTATTGACTCCTGTTATTCTGGATTATGGACATGTTTTAGATAGTTTTATTTTGTTCTTGATATCTCTACAGCCGTAATGTGACTGTGGATGGATGCTTCCTACCCACAGGTGGCGTGGTTGGCTATGTCACGTGCCCATTTTAGCGTACTCTGGGAAGCGGGGCGTGACAATCTTGCCACCGCTGCACTCACGTGTGCGCCACGTGAGCGTAACGGTGGGGGGGCATTTGTTTCCCCCAATCAGAGCAAAGCTCTGTTTGAATTTCAAAAATTCAAAAATTAAAGCAACGCTTCAGATTCCTTGCGCTGCGCGCAACGCGCCACGTGTCAAAAGCTGACATGCCAGCGCAGCGCCCGAGAAAGCGCACCCAATCAGAGTAAGGCTCTATTTAAAACAAAAGTAAGGGAAGCAATGCTTCAGATGGTTTGCGCTCTGCGCTGTGCGACACGTGGCAGCACAGTTGCTCTGCGCTGCGCGACACGTGACAGCGCAGGTGCGCTTACGCCAACTGTGCCAGCACTAAAACAGAATTAAAATTCCAGAAAGATCTTTCTGATCTTTTTAAAATAAGAAGATTATCTTCTGTAAAACAGGAGCCATTGGATCAAAAATCCAACGGTTGGGAAAAATCCCTAAATCACTCAGAGAAAGATTTTTTTAACTGATTTAACAAATCAAATGGCGCTATAAAAAGGCCCCTAGACTCCAAGTCTAAAACACATTGAAACACAGAGAATTTACAGAGCTCTTCTAAGAACTTTGAGAAGAATTCAGAAAAAAAGAAAGAAAAAGGTAAAAGGTTTAGAAAAAGAAGAATTTTCTTCTAAAAAAAGATCAATGAACTAAGAACAAGATCAAAGATCTTCAATAAAAAATGATAATATTAATAAAAAGAAGTAATTTACTTCTTTACTAGATCATTTGATCTACATAAAGGCATTGCCTTTTGATGAACCATTGGTTCTGGAATCTTAAAAGATTCTTTTCTTTAATCCAAAATTGGGTCAAGATATTAAACAGTGCCCTGTACTTGTAAATCTGCACTGTTGCGCTCTTGGGTTGGCGCAAGCCACCAGAGAGCGCCACGTGTCGGCCCCAGAACAAACTGCGCTATGCGCTTCCAAAAAAGAGCATTGCTCTCTTAAATTGGCGCACTACACCAGAGCGCGCCACGTGTCAGCAGCGCAACAGCGCAGCGCACTGGCGCAGCGCTCACCAGAGTGCGACACGCGTCACCTCCACATGCGCTTGCGCTCATTAATTGGCGCAGAGCGCCTGACAGGCTACGTGGCCACTATCAGATCATTAATGCTCTGCATTATTTAAAGCGGGTTGAGCCCAATTAAAATAAAGGCCTAACAAGCCTAATAAAATGCCATGCATTATTTTAAAAAAGGGCAAAGCCCAAACAAAGGTCTGTCAGACCAAAACAGATGTTGTGCATCATTTAAAAGGGGCAGAGCCCAAATAAAGGTCTAACAGAGACCAAGATTAATGCTATGCATTATTAAACAAAGGGCAGAGCCCAAACCAAGGCCTAACAGGCCAACTACAAATAAAAATGTTGAACATCCTCAACTGGACTTAGCCCAATTCTGGCCGTAAGTTCTCAAATTAAATTGACTGAGCACGACTGCTCTCTTAAATCAATTTACACCCGGTTCAAGGGTACATCTCTGAACTCCTCTGATATTTGTCGTTGTAATCCTTCAACGTCGTCAGAGAGGTAACGGGTCCCGACAACCACACATCAATACGGACTGTGGGGTCCTTAAACTCATGGACTTATGCGTCCTTAAACTAACAATACGGACTGTGGGGTCCTTAAACTCATGGACTTATGCATCCTTAAACCAACATCCTTCCCTAAAATGGGAACGATGGACCACTATTGTAGGGTGTTTTTCGTCACCCCAGTGAGATGGGAATACGCGCGCGCTTGTCAGGCGTACTACAGATTCCCCCTGCCTAGGGTAGGCCGGGGTTTAATGATTGTGGGAATCCGAATCTCCGGCAGCCGCGAACTAAGCTGCCGTTAATTACCCCTCGCCTTTGGGGCGAGGGAACCTTCGATTAACGGGTTAAACTGGTCATGCGAACCCAATGTGCGGTGTGCGTGTGTTCTGTTTTGAAAGGGGGGTTTTGGATATATCGGGAGCCACGCAGAGTTTTTACGGGGGTCCCGCTACCCGGATAGCGGGCTGGGGGTCAAGGGGGCTAGCGGCCCCCTTGCGGGGTTCGGGGCAGCGCCCCGGCCCGAAAATTTTTTGGAGGGGGAGAATGTTGCGGAGTATGTGTATGTGTACATTTGTATACAAATGTATATATATACATATATATGCATATATATATGAATAAAGGGGAAAAAAGACATCCAAAGGATGCGTGGGGCCAACGTCTAGACGCGCGCGCGCCACGTGTCGGCAAATGGGCGCATTGCGCAGCGCAAGCGCGCGCGCCACGTGTCGGCACGTGGGCGCCTTGCGCAGCGCAAGCGCGCGCGCCACGTGTCGGCACGTGGGCGCAAATTGCTCGAGCGCTAGCGCGCTGGTGAGGAAAAGATGGCTTTTAGCCTAAAAAGGGATTTCTCAAAAGAGAAATCAGAGAGGAGTTGGACTCCTGAATGTGTTTTGGGGTTAATGGAAGGGGTTCTTCTTCTTCCTCCTGTTGCTTGCTGGATCTTGAAGATCAAGAGATGTGAGATCTCAAAATCTCTCCCTTTTGAGATCTGATGACAGATCCAAGTTCCCCTTTGTGGGTTTTGTGATGAAAAACTATTTTGTTTTGAAAAAGGAGGAGTAAAACTCTTGATTTAATTCAAAAAAAAGAAGAAGGTTTTGGAACCTTGAAGAAGAAAGAAAGATCTCAGATCTGAAAACTTTTTTTGGAGAGAGAAAAAGTTGTTGAGATATTTCATTATCTTTGCCTTTATAGGCTATACACTTTACACATAGCCCCTTGGGCTTCACAAAATGGCATTTTGCCTATCCCATGGCTCATGTGCCATTTCTTTTTGCACATAAGACATGGGCTTTACAAAAATTTGGCTTTATGCCTATTTTTCTTACATTTATCCATAAAATAAAATAAAAGAAAAGAAATACAACAAAATTATTTATTACAAAATTTTTATCTTGGCATGGGGGAAGGCCGGCCGCTTCATGTTCGGGCTCGACCCGGGCATGGGCCCACTGGATCTGGGCTCGGGCCCACTTGGCTTGGGGTTGACTTTGATTTTGACTTGGTCAACCGGGGTGTAAATTTTTACCCCAACAACTATGTCCCTAAACTGGAACAATAGAGCCCCCAAATGCTCTTTTGTCGGATCCAAACGATCCCGTTAAGTTGATCTTAGTCCCAAATTGGACTAACGTATCCTTAACAAACGTTTGAGTTGATCTTAGCCTCAAATATGGCTAACGTATCCTCACACCAAAACCCCAAACCCAAATCTAAGAAAATATGGATTTGAACTAATCCACGTCCTACGGGCGACAATATAACTTAGTCTCCGTATACAATCCACGGGCAACCACAAACAAAACAAACACCCACGACACGAAGTGAACATCTGGAGAAGGAGAAAGTTGTTACCGCGATGCGGTAGCGTAATTAACTGCAAGGGCTTGCGCCTGCAGGGAAAAGCGTCCCCACAATCAAAAACCCCTCGAACGAGGGGGAATCTGACGAAGTCTGCTACATCGGCCGCATCCGTCTAAACCTCCGATACACGGTGCCATAAATCAACTTGGCATCTTCGGAGAGGTGGACGGATAAAACCTATTAGCATCTGCCCCGAATCTCAGGCAAGACGTCTCTGTCTTGGCCGCCATTCGGAGGGGAACATGTACAAAGCCACCGGCGACTGCACGGGTACTGCGGCAATAGAAGGCCGAAGGAGACCTTCTGAAGTCCAATTCAGCTCCTCTACAGTGTAGCTTATCGGGGGTGCATCTGCATAAGGGATCACAAAGATAGGCTCCGAGGGTGTCGCACAAGAAAAGCTCCGGCGGCCTCTGATAATTTGATCGTACCATCTACCCTATAGATGAAGATTCTTGTACTCCGGGTCATGGTCTTTGATCAGCGCAATAACCTCTCGGTCTACGGGCGCTTCAGGGAATCCGCCTTCTGAGCGGACGAACGGGAAGGAAGTGTTGAAAGACATGTCACCTGTGCGAAAAAGAACAAAAGTCAACCGTCGGTGCTATAATTTAAATTCTGATACTTGGTACTTTAAAATTCGTACCGCACTGTAATGCAGTAAAAGGGGACTAAAGGGGGACCCACAAAATCTAGATGACAGTTCATCATTAATCAAACAGCCTCATCATTTGATGAGACTGTCAATTAAATAAGGAAATCCTCAATTGATTCTCATTTAATGAGAAACCCCTCGGTCTAAGGAGTAAATCTTCCCTTGAGAGCAGTGCTCTATGACAGAGTGACATATGTCAAACTCTAATGATGAAGGAATAAAAATTCCTGAAGAGCCTTGCTCTGAAGAAATGATGGAATAACCATCAGGAAAATTTAAAATAATTTTTTTTATGGAATAAAACTCCATGGTCTTTAAGATCCATGAACAAATTCTTCAGAGTTCTTGATGAAAGATTAATGAATTTATGAGATTTAAAAAGAGCAAAGCTCCATTAATGGGTTAAGAAACCCCAAGAAAGATCTCTTTAGATCTATAATTCCAAGAGAGCAAAGCTCTGTTAATGAAACCCTAAAAGGGTTTTCTTTAGATCAAAGATCTATGGAGAGCAAAGCTCTGTTAATGAAAGCCTAAAATAGTTTCCTTTAGATCAAAGATCTATGAAGAGCAAAACTCTGTTAAAGGGTGAAACCCTAAATTCTTAAATAATTCTTTAAAAGATTTAATCTTTACCTAAAAATTTTGGCAGAGTTCTGTCATTGAGGAAGTTCTTAAGACAAAGAGCTATGCTCTGTGGGAGAATAAAAATTCTCAGAAAATAAGAAGGAAGATGAACAGAAATCATCCTAAGGGCCAAGGGTCCTATTTATAGACACTGAGATTCCGTTTCAACTTCTGAGTTGATCCAAGGGCGCTGCCACCGCTGCACTCACGTGTGGACCACGTGAGCGCAATGGTGGGGGGCATTTGTTTCCCCCAATCAGAGCAAAGATCTGTTCAAAATTCAAATTTTGAAATGAAGCAACACTTCAGAAGTAGCGCCAAGTGCGCTGCGCAAAGCACGTGTGCGCTAGCGCTGGGTGCGTTGCGCCCTAAGCAGCGCACCACGTGCAAAGAACGGGTGCGCTAGCGCTGGAACTAAAAGCTCCCCACCGACAGATCTAAGATCCAATAATAATGATAAATCATTAATTAATCAGAATTAAATTCTGTTAAGGAAAGATTCCTCAAAATCTTTCCAAATAACAAGATTGTGCTCTGTAAATCAGAGCGCCGTTGGATCAATGATCCAATGGTAATTAAAAATCACCAAAATACAGAATAAATTCTGTATGGAAAAGATTTCCCAATCTTGTTAATAACAAGAAGATTACCTTCTATAAATCAGAAGCCCTTGGATCAAAGATCCAACGATGGGAAATTTCCCAAATCAATTGGAGAGAAGATCTCCTTAACTGATTGAACAAATCAGCTTGCCTTATAAAAAGGCTCCCAGACTTCAAGTCTCGAGAGACAGAAAAATAGAGAGGAACCCCCCAGAAGCTTTGAGAAAATCTCAGAAAAAAGAGCCAAGCTCTCGATAGAAGAACTTCTTTTTTTCAAGATAAAAGAACAGAGAGATGAAATCATCTCATAATTAAAAAGAAGAATTCACTTCTTTCTGCAAGATCATAGATCTGCAAGACCAAGGTCTTTTACAAAGAGATCAAAAGATCTCATCATAAAATAAAAGAAGAATTTACTTCTTTCTCACAGATCATATATCTATAGGACTAAAATTCTTTCTCAAAGAGATCATGAACATCTCATTATAAAAAAGGGGGGGAGAATAATTCAATTCTCTTAAGGATCACAGATCCATAAAGTCAAAGCTTTTCATCAATATAAGAGATTGAAACATCTCCTACAAAATAAGAACTTGAGACAAAGTCTCTTCTAAGGAAGAATTTATTTCTCAGATCATAAAATTGATCAAATGCGCTTCTGCGCTCTTGAACTGGTGCTCAACGCCAAGCACACCACGTGTCACTCACGTGTACGCCACTTAACAGTTAGCGCTTTGCGCTCTTGAACTAGCGCTTTGCGCTCATGGACTGGCGCTCAGGGCAAAGCGCACCACATGCTCCTCACGTGTGCGCCTTTGAACAAATAGCGCTATGCGCTCATAAATCAGCGCAACGCGCTCATGGACTGGCGCAAAGCTCCAAGCGCGCCACATGCCCTTCACGTGTGCGCTGATAGAATATAAATTGTTTTTTAATAAGCCCAGAGCTCTGATGAATACTCAGCATTCAATAAAAAACATAACATTGTCAGAATGCAAGTCAATGCTCAGCATTGTTAAAAGGGCCAAGCCCAAATAGATGCTCAACAGCCCAAAATAAGTGTTAAATATTTTTAACATGATTGGACTTAGCCCAAGATTGACCATAAGTCCTCAATTCGGATTAATTGAGCCCATATGCTCACAAATCTTTTAACAGACCTTAGTCCTAAATTGGACTACAGATCTCCCAACCAACCTTGGTTCAAGGGTACATCTCTTCACTCCTCTGATATTTGTCGTTGTAATCCTTCAACGTCTTCAGAGAGGTGACGGGTCCCGACAACCATACATTCCATAGACTATGACGTCTTTAAACTGGACTGTGGGGTCCTTAAACCCACGGACTATGATGTCCTTAACCTCGGACTGTGGGGTCCCTGTAAACCCACGGACTATGATGTCCTTAACCTCGGACTGTAGGGTCCTTAAACCCATGGACTATGATGTCCTTAACCTTGGACCGTAATGTCCTTAAACTAACGTTGGACCGTAATGTCCTTAAACTAATCGACCGCAATGTCCCTAAACTAACAATAGAGCCTAAATGCTATTTTGTCGGATCTAAACGATCCCGTTAAGTTGATCTTAGTCTGAAATTAGACCAACCTATCCTTAACATACGTTTAAGTTGATCTTAGTCTCAAATGAGACTAACGTATCCTTAAGCCCAACCCCAAACCCAAATCTAAGAAAATACGGATTTGGACTAATCCACGCCCTACGGGCGACAACATAAATTAGTCTCCATATACAATCCACGGGCAACCAAAAACAAAACAAACACCCACGACACGAAGTGACCATCTGGAGAAGGAGAAAGTGGTTATCACGATGCGGTAGCGTAATTAACTGCAAGGGCTTGCGCCTGCAGGGAAAAGCGTCCCCACAATCAAAAACCCCTCAACGAGGGGGAATCTGACGAAGTCTGCAATATCGGCCGCATCCGTTTAAACCTTCGATACACGGTGTCATAAATCAACTTGGCATCTTCGGAGAGTTGGACGGATAGCACCAATTAGCATCTGCCCCGAATTCAGGCAAGACGGACCCGTGCGGTCGCGTCACCGTGTTCGGCGGGGAACACCTGAAACCCATTTGACTTGAAAAAAAATTCGTTGGTTTGGTAATTGAGTTTACTTTCTACCCCTTTGGTATCATTTTGTTTAATTGTGATAGTACGATTTAACGTGATTTTTCTAAGCCCCCAAGACGCGTAATGATCTGTATTGCATATGATTGGTTTAGCGGCATATTTCACGTATTTACCTGGCTGCGATCCCTTTAGCGATAGTGAGCGTCCTTATAAATTCTCAGTGTATAGTGCATTGTCGTACGCGTATGGAATCGGTTTAGTTGTGTCGAGTACGCCCGGAAAAAAGTGTACGATTTCGTGATAGTGAACAACGCAGTGAATAGTGAATAAAGCAGTGTTATTGGTACATGCTCGTACACAACTAGCCCATACTTATAGATAGTGAAACCTGGGGGAAAAGGGGAAATCGAAATAGAAAGGAACTTGTATTTAGCGAGGTTAGCGATTTAGAGGATGATCATTCGAACAACGACCCTTATATATATCAGGTTTGGATTTAGCGATCTGACTGACAGGGTTATGTCCCGGGCAACAGTGGGCCGTAGTCTCGGGTCGCACGAGACCCTCGTTAAACATTATCACTCTTTTCCGCAAACTCAATTTCAAAATCGACTTAGAGACCAGCCGGAACACAGGTCATACATTGCATTGACTATTGACATATCGATCACCTGTATTTATTGTCTCCACCGTTATTACTTTTATTTTCTTGCCTCATTATTGTTACCATAATATTGCTATTGCGTCGTCCTGACAACCTAAGTATGCATGCTTAGGGTTTAGAGAGGGCCCAGTCCAGTAGTCAGACCTACCATTCGAGCTCACAGAGATCTAGATGATCGTACCATTAGTTCTTTTACCGCTTTCCATAAATCAACCTTGTATTTGTACTTGGTTAGTAGTTTTCTTTTCTTTCGAATTATTGTAAACTGTGAACAATGAAATTTGATGTAATAAACTAGTAATGTGTTTCCTTTATTTTTGCGCTGTGTTTACTGATTACCATGTTATGCTAAAAGCCAAAGTCTGACTACGGCGGGATTGTTTCCCTGACCGTAGGAGCATGGCTGGCCTAGTCGCCTCCCGTATTCCGTATTTTGGGAAGCGGGGCGTAACAGATACCTACTAAACTTTAACGTAAAAGAAGCGGAACCATGTTTTCTTTCGTGTGAGCCCTAGGGTTCAAGAGGCATCATATATGATATTTAGCTGCAAGTCATGTGTTCACGAACTATTAATTAACATTTTCGTCATGAAAGAAGAACTTGACTATGTTGGATATAGATGCACTGAAGGCAATTATTGTAATTGCATATGGACCTATATGGATAAAATAGTCTTGCTCAAGATGATAGTATACTATCTGGTTTATTTTTATCATTCATGTGTATATGTTTTACTTGTTATTACGTATCGCTGATACATGATGACAAAGCCATAAGATCTTTACTGGATTACCAAGATTATGATGGGATTATAATAGTGGGGCCTAGATAGTCCATAAGCACATTCTTAAATATTTCTAGTCTTAGGAGTATTGAGACTGGACACCGGTACTTTAGATTAGACTAGTGTATACGTTTCCTGACCCGGTTGTAGGACGATAGCCGATCCCACAGCTATTGGTGTTTGACACCGAGAATTGTATACAGATGCTCATTGGAGAATAAGTTTCACTGAACGAACCCACCGAGAACTCCTAAATGGTATCATATCCATTGTCAGATAGCAGTTCTCTGGTAACATGAGTACATGGCAGTTTTTTGATCTGAGATCGCCATAATGTCTTGTGTATGTATCCTCTGTACTTTGATTACTACCTTACCATGCCTCTAAAGAGTTGTGCAAACATGTTTTAATTGGGTACAGTTTCGAAGCACATCGAGGCAGTGAGCGGTCGAAAGGGTTCGCCTTTCCCAGTATTTGGAGGTGTGTCGCGCTATGCTTGAGTGGCTATAACCATAAGTCCTTGGTCTTGACGGTTGAGATAAACTGTTAAGTGTTATCAGTTGTATTTTAGGTGTTATTAGTTTGACATCAGCATGACTTATCGGGTTATTGGGGGTCTGACAGTTTCCACCCTCGGACCCCGTATGCGACACTATCTGACGAAGAGACTGGACTGTGTGGTGGCTGTCACTGATAGACTTTGATTGTGTACGGATGAGCTTACTTGTCGACCTTTCTTTTGATCAATACCTGGGTAGCCGTTACGTGTAGCTAGTACCGTTGACGTGTTCGTGGGTTAACCCGTGAGGAGATTGATCTGAAAGTGTTTCGGATCAATCGGATATGATCCTAACTTACTGGCGGCGTATTGAATGAGTCTTTAGAGTCTCACGCATATGTTTTTTCCCGCTTAGGTGAAACGATGTAGTGCACGTATGGCGATATGTGTTGAAGTTCGATTAAATACGTGTATTTGATACATGTACATTAATCGGACGTTTTATAATACTAGCCGATTTATGTTTAAGCCGGATTATTAAATCAAATATGTATGTATGTGTGTGTATGTGTATATATATATATATATATTGATGTGTATGTATTCCAGTATTATGTTCACTTTCTATTTCTCTTTCATTTGGTATCTGTATACGATACAGATACGCGTATATGTATACGATACAGATACGCGTATATGTACACGATACAGATACCTTGTGTATATGTTACACATGCATACATTATAGAAGGGACGCCTCATTTCTTATAATTAGAAATAAAGAAATGAGGTAAGGTGTAGAGAGGTATGGCTTCTAATATTTAAATGGTAAATGCTTTTTAAATTAGATGAAGCATCCTCTCTCCTCCTCACTTCTTCATGCATCTTCTCTATTTTCTTTTTCATTTAGTGTAGAAAAAACAGAGAAATGTGAGAAAAAAAGAGAGTGAGCTCATTACATCTCTTGATCTATTTCTTTAGAAAATTATTAGATCAAGTTACTTTACACCCTCTTCCCGCTGGGCTACATTTCTCTTCGGTCCACATAGACAAAATGTAGGCCAAAGAAACAATTTGAATTTAATGAGTTTATTTCTTTTTAAGCTTGAGTTGGGGTTTTCCTCATGTACGGTTCTGTAGAGTGACAGTAAGTGTGACTTAAACCGATTTGATAGAAAAGAAGGAATATGTCATTGAGGTGAAGTCGAAACTTGAGTTGGGGTTTTCCTCGATGTAGATCATATCCGGCGAGGAGGTCCGCCTGCAAGCTCGTTCTTACGGCGACAGAGTCTAGTTTAGGTCCTCCACAATTGGGTGAACACGCTACGAAGGTTGTAGCCTCCTAAACCCCATTCTATGTTTACTAGATTTTGATAACTACATGTATTTGAATGATTTTGGGATTGGCTCTTGGTGCTATGTTCTCTTGAATTTTTGTTCATTATTCCGCCGTGATCTGTAAGTGTTTCGGCCTTAGCATCAAATCCCTACAGACTACAATGTGATATGTTATCGAATGAATGAAGACATAATATTTGAAAGAACCATACATGCATAAACCAATTATTCTTTAAATATATTATGATAGTATGGAGGACTTATCGTAGGCACAAGCAACATTAGAGGGGTGACATTGCAATAGTGCAAGAGGCAAGTTAGATAAGAAAGGAAGATGGACATACTCGTTTGGCGGTACGGTATAGCAACCGTATCACCGATTCGGTTTTAGCGGTGAGAAACAAGTCTTGGTGGCCTAAGCTTGTACAATTAAGAAAAGATAATGTTTAGTCACCTAAAAGTATTCTCCACGGAAGATTTAGAGAAACTAAACAAAAAAGAGGACACTTACGAAGGTGTGGGAGGAACAATTGATCGGTTCGCCTTGAATCCTAGTGGATGAATTGCGCTCCGATGCCGCTGCAAGACCCAGAGCTCTTAGAGTGTAGATGGATTGTTTGGTTAAGGATTCTCATATGAATTTTCAGTATGGGAAATGGAGAGGAAGAAGCAAATAAGATAATAAAGAAGAATAAAGGGCATTTGGTGGGTGGGATTAAAGAGCTGGGGATTATCTGAATTGAATTGGCTGCTTTAAAATTCAAAAACCAAACGTCCATGTGCAAATGGCTCGTGCTAAAAAGATGAGCACGAACAAACCCGGTAGAACTGTCTGGAGCGGCATGTGTGCAACCCGAGACGGTCTTGGCTCGATCCCTGGTCTTGAGCCTCGATCCCCTGGCTCCTGTCATTCCTTATGTTCCAAAAACATCCACTATTTAATATAAAAGGTTTCGGGGCCTGGTGTACGTCGCACGTGAATTCTGGGTCTTTGATAACGTTAAAAAGAAAACAAAAAAGAAACAGGCTATTAGATTTCGAACATGCAAACTATAGGACAGTGGTGTGAAGAATTAACCAATGAGCTACAAGATCATTCTTGCACTTATCCAACCAGAAAAGAATATAATCCGGTATTCAATAGGAAAACGGTACTTTATTAAAGAGAGAATACAACGGTATATGGATTTTAGGGTCGTTACAGTCATGATGGTGAAGCGGAGGGAGGTGTGGAGGGCGGGGTGGAGGCAGCGTTCATCTTGAGATGATGCAGTTGATTTAATTAGAGCATTGTTTTTTCTATTTTCTTTTATTTTTGTAAAAATTGATGGTTGTTGACTAAAAATGTGTCATAAGGATAAAATGGGAAAAACATCTCAAAGTTTGCTGGCGTGGCAGCTAAACATAACATTTGCAGACAGATGAATAGTTGATGGTATTTAGTTACAGTCGGGAATGATAGTTCACGGTATTTATATGCAATTAAATTAGTTTACGGTAATAATTAAAAAAAAACGCGAAAGTTGATGATGCATTTGTGCAGCTTAACCAATTTTCTATGTAGTTCATGCCTACTTTTTACCCAATTCCATCATAGTCACTGAATCATTGGGCCCCACAAATTGACGGCTAAGATTTCCCTCAGTCACGTGATCTGTACACGAGCCCTCGCTCTCGGTCTCTCCCTCTCGCTCTCGCCTTGGCCTTTTTCTTTCGTCTCTCAAATCGAACACTCGAATCCAATAGCCCTCTCTCTCGCTCCCCTCGAACGAGCTAGGGATTTGGAGATCACTATCATCTCAACATCAAGACGAGACAGCGTCATCGGCTGCGATCCGAGCTTGGAACCTAGGGTTTCGCCGAGTTCTTTCCTCGCACTCTGCCGGTTCTCCAATGGCGGAAAGAGAAAGAGGCTGGAATTGGATCGAGCGTCGAGATCCATGGCCTTTTTGTTGTAATTCTTGAAAAGAGGAAGAATCTTTGTTTTTGGTCGGTCTCGAGGTGATTGGGGGATCTAGGTTTTCGATTGATTCTTCGCTGCTGCTGCTGTTGAATGAGGGATAGATATAATGGTGGGCATGGACGTTGAAGTAGTGAGAGATGTGGCTATGTTTGATCCGGATTTGTTACAGCTACAAGAGATTTCTTCGATTGCTTTGAAGGATAATCCGCAGATCGCCGATCAGTTCTTTTCGCAGTGGCTTACGCTTCCGGAAACCGCTCGATTGGTAATGTTTCAGTTGTTTCATTTTTAGATTGCCTTTTGTATTGTATTGATAATGTTAAGAACTTGTTTGATGCATCAGGAGTTGGGCATGAAAATTGCAGCAAGGTAGTAATTCTCGATTTAGGCGTAGAGTGGCGGTCATCATCATTGGGCATAATAGTAATAGAAAGTTAGTAACTACCCATGTTTTAGAATATTAGGAAATAGCAAGGAAAGATGTAACTAAAGCGACATAGGTGTATTTATGTAGAGCTACTTGATGAATTTATTTTGATGTTAACTTAATATTGATATTTTGGAAACTCAGCCACTATTTAAGAGATTTGATAGATGCTGGGGAAAAAAAGTGTTCCAATATATCTTTTGCTGTCCTAATTTTGAATCTACGGATACAGTCAATCATGGTTGCATTATTGACTCATTTATTGAATGTTAGTATTTCCTTTGTTTTTTGCTAGCATTCAAAGCTAACTCTATATTTTGTAGTTTCACGGTTACGAGAGGTTCTAAACACAACCATAAACCTCAAGGTCGGTCCCAAGCATACCAAGTACTCCTTAATGGCTTGTTAGAAAATTGATCTTTGGGATTTCATAAAATCTCAACATTAGATGATATAATACCTAGAGTTTAATGTGCTTTTAGTAAACAATCGCCATCTTTATCTTTTTATCAAACTAGGGTTGTTTAAGAACCTGGCCTCATAAAGGGCTTGATATATTCTTACCATCTTATGACATATTGCTTACATGACATCATTGTTTTACTTATAGTTTCCATCGATTTAAAAAAGGCTTATCATTTGGTCTCAAGGGTTATTATATGGTGGGTCTTAGAAAAGAAACAAGCCTCACATAAATTTATTGATATGATTACAGATTTGTATAATGAAGCAGTTAGTAGAGTGAATGTTAAGAGAGACTAAATCATTTTTATAATCATATGCTTAAATCAAGAGGCCGCATCAGGTTAGTATTTTTTTTGCATAAACTATGAATATGTGTACTAGACATATATATGATGATGTTTATAGTTCATGATGTTTGCCAATGATATTGTCTTAGTGGGGGAATTTAAAGAAATAATTTTCGATCACAAAAAAATAAAAAATTGTTCTAAAATCTATAAAAATTATAACTAACAAAATAAGAACAAAATACACCGAATGTACTTTGGTTAAACCGTGAGAAAAAATCAATACAAGCTGATGGCTAAAAAATTCTAGGAATAATTTTTTTCTTATTTAGGATATATAATTAATCACGATGAAGAAATTAGGGGATGTTATTCGTTGAATTAAAGCTTGATAGTTTAAGTGGAGCAATGTTTCATGATCATTATATTATTGTATGATACCTTTGAAAATGATGGAATTTTTTTTCAATATAGCTATAAGACTAGCATTGTTTTGATCAAAATATGGATAGTTAAGACACATGTCAAAAATGGACTACAACTAGAGGTAAAAGTAAGATAAATGAGTTGCAATACTTTTAATATAAATAGAATATACCAGTAACGGACATCTCTCTTAGGTTATTAAAAAACAAAAAAACTCATTGAGAAGATCGACATATGCAACTATAGATGCACCGGTTTAGAGTAGTGATAAAGCTGCAAATGGGGCCAATAAATGTTTCAGAATTGATAAATCCTGAAAATAAAATAAAATGCATTCCCACATATTAAACACTAATGCATCCAAATACTATCTGTTTTTTAGTTTTCTTATTCTTACAAAACACAATTTCTTTGAGGAGTTAGACAATACTTTAACTGAGCATTTTATTACTCATTTTCTAATCTTTGGAGAGACATGGTCGACTTCACTATAAATTTCATCTTTTATCGCGATTAAGTATTAAATAAACGCTTTCTTTAGTTTTAGTTGGCAGTTAAACGCTTATGATTAAATCTTAAATGCTTAACCCTTTTATCACTCAGAGTCAATGCTTGCAGATTGAGGTGTAATATTGTTTCTGATCGTATGAAGTGACATTCTAAGAGAAATTGTAGCTCGCTTGGCTTTGGAACGTAAGGTTGACTAAAATTTATCGACTTATTCAATTTGTTTTCTTAATTAAAACTTGTCTATAATATTGAACTATGCATGTAAGTCTAACATTACTAGAAGTAGAGGTATAGGCTAATTACCTTTCCATAACACAAAATAAACCTATTTCAACTCTAAGGCATCTCTTAAATGATCAAATGGATATTTCCTAATAATAATGCAGAAATGCAGGCATTAATACCATATTTTGTGCAAATGCTCTTTGAGCAATCATTATCGCTCTTCTAATTCCTCTAAGGCTTGTTAGATTAGGAATTAATATTTTTGTGCAGTACAAGTATTTTCGTCATATACGCTAATTAAACAACAAATGTACGTCGTATTTGAATCTATTTTAAATTATATGAACTATTTAAACATATTCAAGCAAATTTTACTAACTTATTCTAAAGAAAATCTTATAGCAAAATATGTTAATTCGACATTTTGCCTTAAGGATATAAAGTGTCGTGTAATAAAATATTTGGATTAATTCTATAAAAAAAACCATTAGGTTTGAGCCTTTTTTAAAAACCCACCCCAGCGTTGAAAACTCTAGAAAACTCTTGACCGACGATGCCACGTCAGCACTAATGGTATCACATCACCACCACATCATTTAAGCTGTGAAACTTCCTCTTTCTTTAATCTCCATCGTATTTTTTTAATCCCAAACCCTAACTCCTTTACTCACCCTCGTTACTGCCGCCGCCGTCGTGCTGCCGCCAATCTCCCATCATTTGCTCTTGTTTCTTTCTCTCCTTTTCCTTCTTTCCTAAAATTCCACCATCTCCTACCTCCTCCATCTTCCCCTTCCCCTCCCTCGTCCTCCTGCTTTATCTTCGCCCCACCTCTTTCCTCCTCCCAAATAGAACTCCAACTTAATCTCCTCCACTTCTACCTCATTCTTTTCTAATAAACCCAAACCTATCAACCACCTCTATATATCTTCTTCCCCATCTCTGACTCCGTCCTCAAAGCCTCTTCTCCGGCCTCCTCCACCGCCGGCCCTCTCTCTTTCTCATCTTCTTATTCCTCTTCTTCACCGAACTGTAACTTTCAACAACCCCTAACCCTAAACTAGCCCTAATCCTAAACCCATAACTCTTCCCATCCTTGTCCTCTTCTATCCCCACGCTGGCCACTGTTGTCAACCATCACCTCCGGTCACCACAGCCAGCTAACATGGTCGTCTTAGTCAATATGTGCTAATTAATAATTAGTTAAAATATTTAATAATTATATGTTTAATAATTATATAAATCAGTTAATAATTATAACATATTTGGAGGGCAATTTGGTTTTTTGATGCCGCCGTTTAACGGAGTTGGGGATGATGATGTGCCTAACGGCACATGGGGGTTTTCTGGAGATGAGTTAAGGTGGGGTTTGTTTTTGTTTTTGTTTTTTTTGAAAAAGAGGCAAACATCATGGTTTTTAAAAAAAATAGAAGTAAGCCAAAATATAATCCAAACTTCCAAACCTATGCATACAACAAACTTTCATTCAAGTATGTTAATTTGAATTTTTTTCGCAAGATAAAAGAGGGGGGGGGGTATAGTAGAAATGTAGGATCATGAAGAACCATGATCGTGAAGCGTTATATGTTAATATGTGAAAGTTTCGATGATAAAAGTAAGTGCGGAGACGAGGATTGTTTGAGACAGGTAGTTAAATTTTGAAGTGGGGATATATTTGGATGTTTAATATTTGCCGAGATGTTAAAAAAATGACTAGTTTTGGGCAGTTGCTTTGTCACATGTTGATCGTTGATCTTTTCATGTGCGTGGGTAATTTCTGATCAAGTTAATGGAAGAAGTAACTTCTTCAACAATAATGTTTTTGTTATTTGGTCATCTTTTCTTTGTATTGGCTGTTCCTAGTTGGGGTCTGGGAGTAAATAATGACTTGAATGAATGACCACTAGCCCATACTTTTAGGGCAAGGATCTATTTAGCATCATACAGCGTGGTAGATTGGTGGTGGATGGCATAAAAATGCTGCAGTATAAGGTGATTTCATTTACCTTAGAAGGAGGGGATTTTTTAGGACCCATTTTAACAAAATAGATCCTTGCCCATACTTTCAGGGCAAGAATCTATTTTGCGTCATACAACGTGGTAGATTGGTAGTGGATGGCATAAAAATGTAGCAGTATAAGATGATTTCATTTACCTTAGAAAGAGAAGAAGGTTTTTAGTACTCATGATGGATGTTGCACTTGTAATCAATGTTTTTTCCCTTTCTCCTTTTTTTGGGCAGCGTATATATTAGAGAAGGTATGGAATTCACAGCAATTAACAAGGATAATATATCATCATTGACCCTTTGCCGCAATTTTTTTTGTTATAATTTGAGCCGGTGTTTACTTTTTTTAATTAGTGTCGACTTAATTCCAGTCGAGGAATCTTATATTGAAGAATGTTATTTTGTTTTAAAGATTCAGCTGCACTAACTTCGAAACCGAATTTCTATACCTGGTAATTTGTACCATTCAGTTGCAGATTAATACAATGTGCCTGCCCGGCAATCACATCATTCTAGTACAGATTCAACAATGTCTGGTTGTCTGAATTGGGTTCATTTAGTGCTAATCGGTTGGCATGAAATTCATAGTAAAACATATTAATAAATCATATTTAGTGGTAATCGGTAATCGGTCTAGTCTGTTGCTAAAGCAACTGTCCCTCTACTTTTTCTCTCCTATTTCCTTGTATGGTGAGTTTCGTCCCTCCAGTTTGGACTTTGTATTAGCACTAACCTATTTAGTTTCGGTACAGCCATCTTCTACAGGCGTATCATTCCCTTCCTGTAGATTCATGGTGTAAAAAAGTACAAGCCACATGATACTGTTAGCAACATGTCACTGCCCTGTTCAAAGCGGTTTAGTTTGCAGTCAAATGGGCCTTGCTTGTTGCCAACCAGGAAATGCCAGGCTCCAATACCCAATACACAGACCTAAATTATGTTCTTCCTGCTCACAACCATGAAATAGAAGCCTAAATAAGTGGACACAGAGTCGGTCTGTCAACCCACCCCAAAACTAACATCTACTAGGATTTGAGATAATAGCACTATGACAGAACTTTGATTAGTAGCAGTTATGCACTTCAATTAAAGTATTTGCTAATTCTCTTATTCTGCCCTTTTATGATACCGGCTATGGATCCAACATGAGCCAAAAAGAAGAGGAATACAGCCTAAAAAAGAAGTGGAAGAGACGAATTGATATACATGCCATTTTTGTAACAATTACATTCCGCATACTTTGCACTTTTGTTATCAGCAACCTAAAATTTGTCATGTACAAATAATTTTGTTGTTTGCTTAGATGTTATCAAGCAAAATAAGTCTTCTATATGTTTTTTTTATTCCATAAAGTATATTATGGCACTGCCCCTACATGAACCACTAAGAAATTATCATTTGTACCAGGGTAAGAACCCCCCCTCCCCCCTCCCCCTTTCCTTTGGATACCTTGGTTCCTGTATGACTGTTTTTATGCTTGTCGGTCTTCCATGTAAGTGGTGGTAGATCTCACCGTCAACACTTTCCCTGCAGGTAAAATCTTTGATTGAAGATGCCAAGTCAGGCCTGCCTATAAATGTTGCTGGGAACCCCACCGGTACAAATGCAGCTGCAAGCAATCTGTTGCCTTCCATTTTCCCTGCTGGCAGTGCACCTCCTCTCTCACCAAGAAGCAGTTCTGGGTCTCCACGCTTTACGAAACGTGGTTTGGGTGCCGGTCCTTCATCTCTTGGATCTCCCCTGAAAATTATTAGTGAGCCTGTGAGGGAAGTTATACCTCAGGTATTAGTTTATTAAACCTATCTTTCTTGTAGCCAACAAAACAGTTATCATTGGGTGAGATTTGATGGTTAAAGAAGCTATTATTTTTCTAATCACACTGTTATGACTGGTTCCTTTGTTTCATGCAGTTCTACTTCCAAAACGGACGGCCACCGCCGAGTGATCTGAAACAGCAGTGTTTTTCTAGAATTAATCATATTTTCTTCAGCCATATGGATGGTCTTCAAGTTCAAGGTGGTCCTGACACCTGCCATTATTTTTAGTTTCTTAATTTAATGTGAAACTCAAGTATGTATTTTGTTGCTAAATCAGACTTTAAATCTGTCACGAAGGATATCTGCAATCTACCATCCTTCATCTCCAGTGCCCTTTTCAGAAAGATTGACGTTGACTCCATAGGTACTATAACAAGGTATGTAATATTGCTTACAAGATTTTATTCTTTTTATTATGTTTTTTAGGTTTAATTGCAAGTAGCCCTCTGCACTATGTGGGCTTTGGGGAGAATTGCTCCCTGTAGTTTTGAACTGAGCTCTTATACCCCCTCAACTCTGACACAACTCAACTCTGTTTATATGTATCTTTGAAATTCCCAATTCCCTACATCTCTTGTAATACCCTAGTTGAGAGCCTCAAATTCCCATTTAGTGCCGTCATCTTCATTTCTGTAATTTTAATTTTTAATAGTTAAGTTATTTACTTTACCGATTCCATCCTCCCAAAGACTCAAACAAGTGCAAGTGCAAATGGAATCATGAATCATCTTCTCATTGCACACCATCCTCTCTTCCTTCTTGTTCCTGAACAAGCCGTACCCCTCTTCTTCATCATAATTCCACAAACTCTTCTTTAAAATACTGTCTTGCGGTCCTAAAGTATTCAATTTCTCAAGTTTTAGTGCCTTCTGAAATATATATCCTATTATTTCGGGGAACAAAAGTGGTTCTCTGGAAGTATTATTCACAGCATATTCCCAGTAGCTATATGGAATGCTCTTTTAGGTTCTAAAAATGCTCAATTCATTCAGTAGACCGAGGAATTGTTAAAGTAGGGGTGGAAGATAATGTCATCATTGTTAGCTTTGGAAACTATGCACATTTGGACTTTATCTTGGATTTGGTCAAACACTTGACAGTTTTCAATGTCTTCAACCTCTTTGTAGGTAAGAAGCCACCCTCAGTTACCTTCTTATTTGCTGAGTTATTAAATTCTATATAAAAGAATAAAAGGAAAACATTGTTTATAAGCCTAAATTCAGATAACTTAAACAATATAATTAGCAAAAAGTTATGCAAAAAATAAAAAATGAACAAGAAAAAAACATAAAAGGAACAAGAAAAAGAAACAGGAGGATCCAAGCGTGTACCTTAACAGACAGGTCCAATTTGAGTCTTAGATAGACAAATAGAAACTGAGTTCAACATAATGGGGTTGAGGGGGTACAAGCATTAAGCGCTCTCATTTCAGTAGTATAAGGGGCATTGATGCCCAATCCCCACTGAGTACAGGTCCATGTGCAATTAGACCAACTTATTATGTTGATGAAATGCAAGTGCAACTCTTTGAGACTTTATGAACTCTGAGCATATCATCTATCAATAAACTTGCGCGGAATATCAATATAATGCCTCTTCCGTGCTACTAAAAAATTCCCAGCTCTAATTTGAGCCGCTCATTGTGTCTTGGGGGTAGGAATGCAATATGCAATGTTTTTATAGCTGACTTCTACTTGTAAATGAAAATCTATTATAGAAGCTTAATGTCTATCATTTTATTCCTGATATATTTTCAGGGATGCCTTCATCAAGTATTGGATTGATAGCAACATGATGACTATGGATATTGCTACGCAAATATTCACAATTTTGAAGCAATCAGATCTCAAATACCTCACTCAGGTTTGTTCTATATTTAAATGGAGAAACTCATTGTTCGCATTATCAACAGAAATGCAAGCGCGCATGCACGCGCGCGCGCGCACACGCATGCATGCATGTATATATGTGTGTGTGTGCATGTGCGTGCGTGCATAGTGCATACATGGGCTATAGAGTGGCAATCTTGAAAATCTCTGAAGTTGAAGTAAAAGCAGTCACCTGTAAACCGCTTCTTTTTTCCCCTTATGATCAGCATCGTACATCTCGATCCCTTAGGTCTATACTTATGTACTCAGATATTTATGTGATCGACATACTCTTTGCCATTGATCAAGAGGTGTAAATGTTCTATTGTTGGAAAACTGTTGAATTTGCAATAATTTTAAATCTCTAGATCAAGGGGCAATGAGGTATCCAAATCACACGAAAATTGGTGTATCAATATTCTAGGTCATGGATATCAAGATGGACAGAGTCGATCAACGAAAAATGTTACGTAAAGATGACTTTTGGACACCCTTCTACTAAATTTTCTAAATGCATCCCCCAACCCCACTTAAAATATTTGTATATTATTAATATATGTGTATATGCATTTACATATTTAAAATACGTTTATACATTATACATGCACGTTTGTGTATGGGTTTCTCTTTCTACAAACTTAGATCCTAAAAGTGCGTGCGAGCGCACGCCCCCCCCCCCCCCCCCAAATGTCTTTTACTTCTGTTTCTAATTATATTTAACGCATGTGGCTGTAGGATGACTTCAAACCTGTTTTACGAGAACTTTTGGCAAGCCATCCAGGACTAGAATTCTTGCAGGGCACTCCTGAGTTCCAAGAAAGATACGGTAAACTAATTTGTGACCTTTACTTCAAATACAGTCGTTCTTGTGTAGATATAACCATGACGTCATACTATATGATTGGCTAGGTTATAGCGTCATGCTTTCCTTACTTTCTAATTAAAGCTTAATAACTTGTGCTTGGATATTAGTTTTTTACTTTTGATATGACGTACCACTTGTTCTTGTCGTTGATGATAGTTTGGGTTACAGGCTAACTATCAATGGGCTGGTCCAGTAGTGGGTTTTTTGTGAGCAACAGTTACTTTGACATCAATCATCTGGACCGATATTCAACTCATTTAGAGGGCTAGATACTACCATGTGTGTCAATTGACTCACTGGAGATAGTGTACTTATGGGTTTGTCAAGTTACATAATGTGATCTACTATGCATGGTAACAACACATCAATTAAATAGTACACTAAAAAATGGAAAGGTGCTCATCTTGTGCTCTAATAATTGCTGTAGAGCTTAGGAAAACTATTGCATAAACTAATAATTTGATTGATTTTTTGTGGAATGAAATGTTGGGAAATAAAAAACTGTTGCAATAAAAAGAAGTTAAGAAACTAAGTTGACTATTATTGAGGTTAAGCTTGATTACTCAAAAATAGGAAATAAGCATGTGGAGAAACATAGGAGCACAGATGATGAGTGGATATCTGGGAAGGAGTTCTATTTTTGTTCTGTTTTTTGTGCCTTCGAGTTGAACATATTTCCCTACAGCAAATTTATTGTACTCCACTTATGCTAGTCTGCTAGATATTCTCTCTGGTCTCATGGCAAGCCCCTCTCTAGACCATAGTATCCTTAAGCATGAATTGGCATGAATTATGAGAGGATAATGTTGAAGTCTACAGCTGGTCATAAAGCTTAAATTTGTTAAATTTTTAATGGACCCTAGTTTCAACGCCGACCCAGCTTTAGATGATGACGATTATGAGTTAATGTAGCTGGAGGCTCTAGTGCGACAATAAGATATATCTCAATTCCACTGATGTTATTGTTTGTTGGATGCGGACTTGAGCCTAGAGAATAATCCATGTGTATTTTTGGAACATGGTTACAAACTTGTGGATTCTAATCTCTCTCTTCTTTACTAACAGATAAGAAAAGTTAAACCCCTTTTAATTATTTACGTGTGATCCCTATACTTGCAGCTTTTATCAATTACCTGTATGTTGCATTTGATAACACACTCATAAGCCCTCCTTTTATGACCCCTTCAACATAAAACCTTAGAACTTCCTCCATTAAATCTTCAATTACTACCAACTCAATTATCATTGTTGTTTACCTGTTTCTAGGAACTCCTGACTTTTGATATATTTCATAAATTTGTTAAGAATTATAATGTGGAGTATAGATAAATACTTTAAATAGAATACCTGATAATACACGTAGTCAGCACCAAACTCTCACTGTTTACTTGTTATGCAACTTGATTCTTTTATCAGGTCTGGATCTGTATCTAACCATACTTTTGTTTGGGTTTTGCATGTCTTTGACCTAAATAACTTTGTAGCCCTAAATTTGAGTGCAAGTGATTAGGAGTTTTGGTCTCATATGGGGATGGTAGACCTGCTAGCGAACGTCTGTGAAGAGGCTTGACTGAACCAAAAGACTTCGATAGATATAACTTGACGAAAGCTTGATGGTAGACCTGCTAGCGACCGTCTGTGAAGAGGCTCGACTTAACCAAAAGACTTCGATAGCTATAACTTGAGGAAAACTTGTTGCTATATCCCGCATGTGTGGGTTAACTGTTTTAAATTTCTTGATTGATAGCCGTTTGAAGTGCAATTAGCGTAAGGCTCAAAGTCACCATAGTTATTAGTGTGGTTGGCCTACACTTGTCTTTTCGTTATATTCATCCTTTAGTGCACATGTAATCCCCTCTGCTTGTGACCTTTCGAACTACAAATATTGTAGTAGGGACTGTAGGGTTGTGCTAAGTTGATCGGTGAAGCCT
This sequence comes from Agapanthus africanus, assembly GCA_030015575.1. NCBI lineage: Eukaryota > Viridiplantae > Streptophyta > Magnoliopsida > Asparagales > Amaryllidaceae > Agapanthus > Agapanthus africanus. Next base: position 931,443,975 of record CM057337.1, on the reverse strand, counting down.
AAAGTTCAGTCAAGTATGGAAAACTTGCTTTAGGCTTTACTCTATCAATGTAATCCGTGTCTGCTCTTGTTGGCAGCTTTTGAAAGAAAGTTATATTATATTCTTCTGGATACTTGAAACATATATTGGTTTCAAGAGAATGTGCTCATATGCTCATTGGTCGACATGCACCTCCTCCTAGTTCGACATCCTTTCTCTATTACTGCCATGCTATCATCATCATCATCATCATCATCATCAGAGCCTATATATACGGTGTATATGGCTGATAATTTGGAATTTTTGGAGACACCATCTAAATGTTTTCCCCCTTAACAAAGCCTTAGACATGTGCTGGTTACCTAGAAATACCTGTCAATGTTTTAGAGGGCACCCAGCACCATGGAACTGCCAGGGGCACACACCTAGACTAACTAGGCATAGGCTGATTTTAAAGGAAACTAAAGATAGGGTCATTTCGTAGTGCATCATACCCCATGACAAATACACATCAGATGTAAATTAAACCAGTTCATGACTAGTTTTAGATGACAAACAACTATGAATAAACGACCATGAACTAGCTGAAAAGGTCTCGACTCGCCATATCACAATGGTCTGGGTATGTTGGGAGATGCTCTAGCCACCATGACCCTTGTCTATGAGTATACTCCACCGGGACCCTAACTACAATGATTGTCTCACTACAACCCTATTTGTAAGCTAATTTACTCGGAAAGTAGTTTTCATCTAGTAGCTTGCAGGGACAATGGTTCCCCATACTTATGGTGCATTTTTATGTTATTTTGACATTTTCTGGACTTGTTTAGCGAGGAAAAATATATTTGTAGGACTTTTGAGTGATTTTACAAGAAATAATCCGGTCATATTATCAGCAAACCTCAGTCCTTCCGATATATTCGGCTCTAAATGTCATGATTTTTCTTCAATATTCAAAAATGATTCATTTGATGATTATTTTAACCATATATCAACATGTCAGACAATAGTTATAATTCCTAAATTGAAATTAAAAAAAAATGGTGGATCTTCTTTATAGCATGTGGTGCATGCTTGCGTAACTCAATGTATGTTACATTGAAATTTCTAGTTTAAGTGTACATCTTATTATAATCTCAAGTGCGCTATCCTTTGTCTGACACGTCTTCCAATCTTGTAACCAGCGGAAACGGTCATATACAGAATTTTTTACTATGTAAATAGATCTGGAAATGGCCATCTTACTCTCAGGGAGCTTAAGCGTGGAAATTTAATTGCTGCAATGCATCATGCGGATGAAGAAGAGGATATTAACAAAGTTTTAAGGTATGGATGTTGACAAGCTTACACCCGATCATTATGCATTGCACACAAGTCCTCTTCCAATTTTGGATGTTGGCAAGCTTGTCGGTCAATATTCTAAATATCGGATGTTGGTATCATATCGTGTCGAAATTTTTTATATCGAATAGCAGATATTGTGATATATTGAAAGATATTTTCTAAAAATCGGATTGTATATTTTTGCATCATAAATATCATAAATGTAACTCGATAGAAATAGTTGGCTTTCTTAAATGAACTTTTCCTTGATACCTTGGCTGTAAAGCGGACATATTAAATGACTGGTCTTAGGTTCTTATGAGCTTTTCCTTCGCATTCGTCTCAGAAGATAACTCTCGCTTTCTTTGGATGGTGAATTTCTCAGTGTCAAAATAACTATGAATTTCTTAGAAATTCGCCATCTAAGAGAAAAAGAAATACTTACCTTTGAAGACGTGAGAGAAGGAAGAACTTTGACTTCGTCCAACTTCAACGAGCTTCAAAGACCGAGAGAAGAGCTTCGAAGTTCGAAGGTGCAGATCTAGGGTTTTGATAAAGAGTCTTTTTGGATACAGAGATAAGAAAAGTTTTAATCTGAGCTATTTTTTAAAGATTTTATTAAGTTATTCTCATATGGGTCGGGTCGAATCTTGTTCCAATATTACTTGAAAACTCAAATAAATTTTTGAAGAAAAAACACGATATTTTAACCGATATCTGACAACATATATATCAACAAATATTAAGATATATCGGCAGATATTTTTCCAAAACTACAAAAAGAAATTAAATCAATAAACCATATCGTTTCTCTCTCCATTTCCGATATATGGGTCGATATTGGATATATCGGTGATATGTAGAACACTGATTTCATTTTTCATGCATTGATATTGGGAGCATGTTGCCACCTCCCTCTTTTTCCATAGTCTTTCGTGTTGCAAGAGAGATTTTATTAGGCAGTTCAGTTGCAAGAGCTTAAACTATATAAACCCTCACCATAATTTGCCACCACTTAGGTTGACAAACCAATAAAACTATGTTAAGGTTTGTATGAGCACACACACCGTGCTTTATTCCTGAAGTGGTACTTTTCATACCAACCTGTTGGTAGGTTGGTATTTTTCTACCTAATCCCTTTTTTGGTCTGAAAAAATGCTTGATGCTGTGAAAGTGATTTAAAGACTGCATTTACCACACGAGAGTTTCTAATGCACCTGGCCCATATTACTATGCTATGCCTATGGATATACAATGCAAAGAAATATCGACACTATGTTCTCATATTGCTATTTGCCTACATTGTGCAGGTACTTCTCTTATGAGCATTTTTATGTGATATACTGCAAATTTTGGGAACTGGATACAGATCACGACTTCTTGATCGATAAGGATAATCTTATCAGATATGGAAACCATGCCCTTACTTACAGAATAGTTGATAGAATTTTCTCACAGGTTTGCACACATTGATATTGTTATTTAATTTTTGTCAGATATCAAGTTAACGTATTGTACCATTTTGAGTACAAATATTCTTTGTGCCATTTACATGTCATTTTCTGAAATTATAATGTAGATCCCAAGAAAATTTACCAGTAAGGTGGAAGGAAAAATGGGATATGAGGATTTTGTTTTTTTTATGCTGGCAGAGGAGGATAAATCATCTGAACCCAGCCTTGAATACTGGTAATATGATGCATTCCATTCAATTTATGCTTTGGACATATTTCTGGTTTTCTTTCATGGTTATTAGATCTCTGTTGAGTATGGCTGGTTATTTTATCATTGTTAATTATATACCTGTCATTCAAGAATATGTAAGCTTTATAGTACAGCTATGAGGGTTATAAACCATAAGATATGCAGGCATATATGCAACTGCATATTATATGCAGCCGTATGCCTCACATTATTGAAATATGCGGCTGGCTGCAAGACCTGAAAACCGATTTTTTAATTTGTATTTTTTGTTTGTTGGGGGCGGGAAGAAGAGTGTTGGAGGATTGATGGGCTTTCACACATGAGCTTTTAACGATAAGTGGGTTTCAACAATAAGACTCGAGCCTTATTGAGGTGTGACCCATTTTATATTTTATACCCATGTGTTTCTTTTGTTGTTTGCAATGTGGGACTATATTTTATGCTTTGGACATATTTCTGGTTTTCTTTCATGGTTATTAGATCCCTGTGGAAAATGGCTGGTTATTTTATCATTGTTAATTATACCTGTCATTCAAGAATATGTAAGCTCTATAGTACAGCTATGAGGGTTATAAACCATAAGATATGCGGGCATATATGCAACTGCATATTATATGCAGCCGTATGCCTCACATTATTGAAATTTGCGGCTGGTTATGCAAACAATAGCATATGTCTGCATAGTGGACCATGCACATAGGTTTTTCCATGTGCTGCAAGACCTGAAAACCGATTTTTTAATTTGTTTTTTTTTTGTTTGTTGGGGGCGGGGGGTGGGCTACATGTTCTTTAGTCTAAAAACTCAATCAAGGATATTGACTTCCAACTTTCTTGGTCAGCGCTAGGAGGACTCCACGGAGGATAGCAAAAAAGTTAGAGAAGAGTTGGGAGGATTGATGGGTTTTTACATATGAGCTTTTAATGATAAGTGGGTTTCAACAATAAGACTCAAGCCTTTATTGAGGTGTGACCCATTTTATTTTTTACACCCATGCGTTGTTTTGTTGTTTCCAATGTGAGACTCTATATTTAAAGTCTCATCATTTGGTTTTTTAACTTTCAACACTCCTCCTCACGTGCAACCATTGAGCATACCATGTCAGTTATTTTTTAAAGTAGAGTAGATGTTTAAAGTTAGAGAAGAGTCGGAGGAGTGATAGGCTTTTAATGATAAGTGGATTCCAACAATAAGGCTCAAGCTTATTGAGGTGTGGCCCATTTTATATTTTATGCCCATGTATTTCTTTTGTTGTTTCCAATGCGGGACTATCATTAAAAAGTCCCATCATTTGGTTTTTTAACTTTCTACAGTTTCTATAAAGTACTTTGTGGGTTAGGACGGTCTACATTGATTGGATGGTCAAGTCACATAAGGGAATCAGAGAATGTTATAGATCTATACAATTAACAAATTTTATTTATATAAACTTATGCTTCTACTTCAAATTGTTCCCCATTTCAGCTGAGCATTTTATGGTTCGAAGTTATTTTGTGGTACTAGCTATGTCCGTTGTTTCTCAGGGTTGAATTTTCAGGTTCAAATGTATCGATTTGGATGGAAATGGAATTCTCACATGTAACGAGATGCAATTCTTTTATGAGGAACAATTGCATCGCATGGAATGCATGGCTCAGGAACCTGTACTCTTTGAAGACATTTTGTGTCAGATGGTTGATATGATTGGACCAGAGGTTGTCTTATGCACATATTACATTTTTTGGAATTTTCTTAACTAGCTAGTGACAGCTTTAATATTTATGATAATCTGTCTATGCTGCAGAACGAGAGCTACCTAACTCTGCGTGATTTAAAGGGCTGCAAACTGTCAGGGAATGTGTTTAATATCCTTTTCAATCTCAGCAAGTTCATGGCATTTGAAACTCGTGATCCATTTCTCATTCGTCAGGTGATTGTATTATAGTACACTTTCTTTATGTTCATCGCTTTTAAGATTTCAGGAATTGTTTATTACTTGGTCATGATGTTTCAGGAGCGTGAAAATCCAACTTTGACAGAATGGGATCGCTTCACACACACAGAATATATTAGGCTGTCTATGGAAGAAGATGGTGAAGATGCCTCCAATGGCAGCGGGGATGTTTGGGATGAAACTTTAGAGGCTCCCTTTTGAGATCGAACATAAGTGAGTAACTTTAATCAAGTGGTGGTCATTTCATCCATTACTATTTTTTTAATATCAGACAAATTAAGTTTTATGGAAATGAGCTATTGTATGCAAAGCATACCCTTAATTGTGTGTGCATATTGTAAACAATCTTCTGATTCAACCAAAGGGGAACAGGATGAAAACAATATGTTAATTTATTCTGCTGGGAAGAACCTTGCTATATTCTGGAATTTGAATATCATTGAATGGTGTACATTTTTCCCGTCATATGGAGCTTTATGATAGGTATCATAATGCAGAACCAGTGTTGATAACGCTGAATTATGCGGGGGCATGCAAGCATAACATTGTTCCTTTGGCAATGTTGTGTTGTCATATGTTATAATCAAGGTATACAATCTCGGTATCGGTATTGGATGGTCATTTTTGGGATCGCAATCGGCCATCTCGGCTGAATTGGGCGACTTAAATCGAAATTATCGAACTTTATATTGTTTGACGAAAAAATATAAAAAAATTATGAAATCCTTTTAATAAATAGTATGATGAAAAAATAAAGATATTATAAACAATTTTAAATTTCTTTAGCAATTAACGATATTTAGTTGTTTTTAATAACTATGATTTTTTTTATATTCTTTTAGTAATTAATGATGTCAAATAAACCATATGCCAAGAAGCTAAACCCACGAACCATTAATAAACTTGATACTAGAACTCTACTCTATCAAATTGTAAACCCAATGTTACCTGGTATCGGAACTCAGACGGTTATATTCTGCATCGGAATTGGCCTTCTTGGATCAGGATTAGCCAAGATTTTAAATCATGGCTATAATTTTAATACAAACATCGGACTAATTCCAATTCAACTGCAACTGCAACCCGCCCCAAACTAATGACATGTTCTGAAGAACTTTTCTTTGAAATTTGCAAGGCCATCTACAAGGCCGTCTTACTCGAGACAGAGTAGACAGTGTCCTTGGTGGATTTAAATTTATCTAACTTCAGGGTCGGAGGGGTTCGCTGGAAAAATTTTACGCTGGATGTTTTGGATGTTTCTGATAGTGTGGAGAGTGCAAGTATCTGTGAGCATATCAAGGTTAACCATCTTCACAGAGAGGACTAGTTAAGGTACTTAGAGCAATAACATTTATTAGGGAACTTTCAATTAATCTATGTTTTTTTATTTGTATCAAAGTTGAGTATTTGATTGGTCCCTTTACAATATATGGGGCAATCGGTAGTTCTGATCATGAAAAGGACCTTGAGAATGGAAATTTTGTGAATACTGCATCCCCCCCCCCCCCCCCCCCCCTTCCATCTCTCCCCTCTTCCATCTCTCCCTCTCCTTTTTCTACCAGGGCATTCTTTAATACAATTCCAAGTTTCACTCCCATAAGATCTCTATGAGGCCAATTTGATTTAAGCTTCATATGCTTCTCTTGTTTACAAGTGTGGGGTTATTAAGCCGCCTTCGGTGCACGAGGTTGTTTTGGTTATTAAGTTGTCTGCCACTGTAGGAGGTTTTTCTATATAAGCCAACTTTTCATGCATCATGGTTCTTTTTGTTCCAACAATAAATGCCTGGTGAAATTTGCAGGTGAAGAAAGCTTGATTCTTGGATATGCTAGTTCAAAATTTCGAAGCAGCAAGTAGATAAATTATAGGCCGTGGCCCTTTCTTGTTAAAAAGCTAGAACAGCAGCATCGTCTATGACCTACATCGATTCTACTTGTATACTTTTGTACAACTGGACAAGATTTTTTTTGTTACTGATGTAAATGCGAAAGAGCTAAACCACCAAGCAAAGAACAAGGCTGACAGCCGAGGGCTTTTCTGATCCATACCGAGTATTTATTACATTGGTTGTAGTCTAGGATATATGGCAGCACACATTTTTTTTCCGGTTCCCTTGTAAAATTGTTTTCATCTTGGGCAGGTGGTGTTACCTATTGCCTTGTCTGGTGGATTTTTTGGACTTGTTATTCTCTTTATTGGATTTATAGAAAAGAAGACAATCTCTCTCTTCCAGCAGCATCGGTGTATCAAGATGTCTGCTAATTAATTAATTTTGTAAGGCTGATTGAAAATGTCATGATTTGTTTTCAGTTTCTTTGAATTCCAAGTGTGAGCTCCATATTTTATCTTTTCTGCCCCATTTTGGTTAATTTATATCAGCACTTAGATTATTTGTTGTCATCAGCTGCTCAGGTAGTGTCTTGAGGCCCTCATCAAAGAGGAAAAAATCTACTATGCTATGCAAGGGCTTGCATGGTTTTTGGATGGGCTTCCTCTACACGCAAAAGAGCTCATCTAAGGGCTCTAGAGGGGTTCGCACCTCTGGAGTAGAATTTTTCATTAAAGAGGTTATGTTTTGTTTGTGGAAGAAAGTAGGCAGAACATTGTATCTCAAAATTAGCTGAAAAATGCCTAATCACATGTGTTTTGCATATGAAACTAGTCAATAAGGTCAATTCAGCGGATTGATGATCTCAAGAATTCTTAATCTGTAATGACCGTAAAATCCATGTGCTCTTATCTTTATAATAAAATAATATTTTTTAAACTCTGTGTATATTCATTTCTATTTGAATATATGTATGAACGTTTCTTGTATCCTGTTCGTGGAGACGCTGTATTGCTATCCCACAAGTCTCAAATTTAAACTCCGGTCTTTCCAAATTATTTATTTCTTTATTTTAATTATTTTGCATTATAAATTCTTATTTCTAAAAAGAAGAAAAAGAATTTTGCTTTTAGATTTTGACTTTTTCAAAAGAAAAAAATATAAAATAATCTAAATGGTCTATTTAAGTTTTATTAATTTGTAATGGTTATTGAGTTTATTAATATCATTTGTATATGTTAACATTGGTGATTAGTTTGTATAGTTTATACTGGTATTAATTGTTATTGATTACTATTTTTTTTCTTTCTGATTTGATTTTTCATTACTATTTTGTCGTTGTTTACATATGGTAAAATAATCAGTTGTTACTAGTATGTTTGTGATTGCAAATTCACAAATCACGTGTTTAAGGGATATTTTATTGGTGACGGTTATAGGCTCCAAGTGGTATATTGCCTGCTTCATAAATATAAACATATGATTGTTATTCATTATATTATTTAAAAAAAGTTTTTCTTTTTGTTAAAATATAAATGTATTTGTTGTTTTAATTTATTGGTTTATTGTTTTAATATATTGTATTTTATAAGAAGAGAGTTTTTCTTTTAATTAAACATAAATTTTAATTGTTTCTTAGATTGAAATATTTGTTTTGATCGTTTTTGTTATTGTTTTGATTTTGGGATTGACAAGATTTTAATAAATCTTAACCCCTTACCTTTTTTTTTTCTGCCGTAACAAAAGGAAAGAAAAAAACACCGTGACTCTAAAAATTCTTCTTCTTTGCCCTTTTAATTATCTTTGATCTGAAGTCCGACGACGAAAGAATCGAACGAACGGAGAGAAAGACGCTGTTCACCGTAGAAAACAGAGACGGACCGCGTATGGATCGTCTTGCCTGAATTTGGAGGTATATACTATTTGGATTTATCCGTCCACCTCTTCGAAAATACCAAGTTGATTTATAGCACCGTATATCGGAGCTTTGGACAGATGCGACCGTTGTAGCAGATTTCGTCAGATTCCCCCTCGTTTGCGAGGGGTTTTTTTTATTGTGGGGACGCTCTTCCCTGCAGGCGTAATCCCTTACAATTAATTACGTTACCGTATCGCGATAACCACTTTCTCCTTCTCCAAAATTTCATTTCGTGTCGTATGTGTATGTTTTATTTTTGGTTGCCCGTGAATTATATACGGAGACTAATTTATGTTGTCGCCCATAGGGCGTGGATTAGTCCAAATCCGTATATCTTAGATTTGGGTTTGGGTTGATTTAAGGATCGTTAATCTGTTTTAAGATCAAGATCGACTTAAAATTTTGTTAAGGATATGTTAGTCTAATTTGAGACTAAGATCTACTCAACATGGTTTTAGGATCATTTAGATCTCACAAAAGAGCTTTTGGGCTCGATTGTTTTAGTTTAAGGACGTTACGATCCGTTGTTAGTTTATTGACGTTTCAGTCCGTTGTAGTTTAAGGACGTTGCGGTCCGTATTGGGATGTGCTCATCGGTTTGCGGGTGCACCAAAGAGTTGTTGGTTGTCGGGACCTGCCATCTCTCTGAAGACGTTGAAAAATTACAACGACATGTATCAAAGGTGTGCAGAGATGTACCCTTGAACCAATTTCCAGATTGAGGGGAGATGTGGGATTAATATCCGTCGGAAGATTATTAGTCGTGTTTGGGACTAGGATCAGTTTAGGAAGACATGAGCATAGAGGCTCGGTCTATTTGGAGATCGAAGATATTTTAATCTCAAGAAGACTTAACCAATTTGAGGCTGGATTTGACTTCCCATAGTGTTAAGCATTTGTATACGTTCAGCACTCACGTGTTTCCACGTGAGGTTCTAAAGCAGTGTTAAACACTGAATTTCGGGGGGCGCTCACGTGTGGCGTGTGAAAGCTGGCGCTGTATATTGGGTTCAAGTTCCCTTTTATATATAAGTGTTAAACACTTAATTCTTGTGGCACTCACGTGAGGCGCCCTAAATTTGGATACTGCATTTTTGAGTTTTACTTCCCTCTTCTTTTATAAGTGCTAAGCATTTGGCTCACGTGTGAGCACGTGAGGCGCCCGAAAATGGGAACTGTTGTCTGGATTTTATTTCTCTTTCATTTATAAGTGCTAAGCACTTGGACCATGTGGTGCTCACAGTGCGAACACGTGAGACGCCTTCAAAATGTGAGCGTTTTTTTTTGGGTCCATTCCCTTTTTCATATAAGTGCTAAGCACTTGATTGGGGGTCACGTGGAAAACACATGGCTGCCCTAGGAAGGATTTCTTGTTCTTCTTAAATGCTCGCGTGTGAAACATGTGATTCGGTTTCAGCCATTCTGTTTTGTTCATCAGAGGTGCTCACGTGGAGAAACACGTGAGGTTTCGTTATAGTGTTAAACACTAATGAATCACCAGTCTCTCCTTCTATGTGCATGAAAATCTTGATCTCATATTAACGATGCTGGGATCTAAGTTTAGAGAATTTCAAGTCTCTTGTTTTATAATAACTAAATTCTTTTTACAGGGTTAAACCCTAGTTTTATCAAAGAAATTAAATTCTTTGAACTTAGTTCTTTCCCCTAAGTTTTGAATCTGCATAATAGAATCTTCCCGATGAGAATTAAATTCTCAACTTGTGGGGAGATCTGCTTCTGCAGATCTCAACCAGAGGAAGAACTAAGTTTTTTTTTGAAGGGTTAAACCCTTTGTTTGAGGATTAAATTCTCTTTTGTTTTTGTGGGAGCTTTTTGGAAGGCTTCTGTATATTTTTTAGAAGCTTATGGGGTGGTCTCCTCCTTTTAGAGAATTAAATTCTCTCTGTATTTTTCTTTCCTTCCCTCTCTCTGTTTTTTCTCCTCCTCTCTTTACTCCTATTTATATGAGAGGGACAAGAATCACTTTATTAAGAGAATTCTTCATTGAGAGATCATGATTGATTTCATGATCTTTTAGATCAATCGGTGAATTTTATTCACCGTTGGATTTTTAATCCAAAGGCTCTCTGTGTAACAGAAAAGATTTCTTGTTTGTTTAACAAGATTATGAATATCTTGTTAGTTTTAACAAGATTAGAATTTTATTCTATCATATATTTTGAGTTTAACAAGATCAGAAATATATTTTCTTAATATAGAATTTAATTCTATCATATGGATATCTCGTTAGTTTAACATGGAATTTTATTCTTATCATATGAATATCTTGTTGGTTTAACAAGATTAGGAAAATATTTTCCTATGATAGAATTTTATTCTACCAGATGATCACCGTTGGATTTTTAATCCAAAGGTCCTCTGTTTAATAGAGAAGATCTTTCTAGTTTGAGGAAGATCAGAAAAATATTTCCCAAGTAGAATTTAATTCTAGAATTTGATAGAAGCATTTTAAATCAGGGCGCTCACATGCTTCGCATGTGAGTGGCAAGAGAACTCACGTGTTTAACACGTGACCCATAGTGTGGGTTTTAGCCTGTTTATTTTCAGCGCTCATATGAGCATATGAGCGCTCACGTGTTTAACACGTGAGGACTGTTTGGTCATTGGTTATTTATGTCAGCGCTCATATGCTTTGCATATGAGCGCTTATGTGTTTTACACGTGAGCCCTGTTTGGCCCTTAGTTATGTGTTTTCAACGCCTATATGCTTTGCATATGAGTGCTCACGTGTTTAACACGTGAGGCCTGTTTGGCCTTTTGTTATTTTCTTTCAGCGCTTATATTGCATATAAGCGCTCACGCGTTTAACACGTGATGTCCAACCGTGAATTCTTTTCCTCTTTCTTCTCTCTCTTTTTTTATAAGCGTTATAAAGAAACAAATAGCTCTTGGCTGAAAATTTTGGCGGGAATAAATGCCTCCCACTATTTTGCCCACGTAAGTATGTACATGGGTGAAGTAGTGCAGAGTTATGCATGTCCATAGAATTGAGAGCTTAGGAGACAAGTTTAGGGTCCTTGTAGCTTAAATTTTTTTCATCTTCATGAGCCGTAAGGGCCTCAAGAAGGTTTTTTCTCCCTACAAGTCGAGAGGATCTCATAGGTGCATATTCTCCCTAGAAATCGTGAGGATTTCTAAATGTTCATCGCCTCCGTGAGTCGTAAGGATCTCACTCGGGTATTTTTCCTTACGAATCGTGAGGACCCGTAAGTAGCTTCTTTATTTCATTGGCGAATGTGACCCGTGGATAGTGTAAAAGAGTCAGTTTGGACTTTCTTGTAGGGCAGCGATGGCTTAGGAAACAGGTTTGGATCTGTCGCCTAAGACTTTTCAACTTTATGAGCCATGAGGGTCTCATAAAGGGTTTTCTCCCTACGAGTCGAGAGGATCCCGCATGTGTATTTTCTCCTTAGAAGTCATGAGGATCTCCTAAGTGCGTTTTCTTTTGAGAGTCGTAAGGATCTCACAAGAGAATTTTCCCTCTTACAAGTTGAGAGGACTTGTAAGTGGTTTTTTTCCTTCTTGTCGATATTCGACTTCGGAGAATATGGCCCATGGATAGTATACAAGAGTCAGTTTGGACCTGCTTGTAGGGCCACAGTGCTTTGGAAACAAGTTGATATCCCCGTTGCCTAAGGCTTTTCACCTTCATGAGCCGTGAGGGTTTCATGAAGATATTTTTCCCTACGCGTCGAGACGAGTCGAGAAGTTCTCGCAGGAACATTGTTTTTCCTACGAGTCGAGACGAGTCGAGAAGTTCTCGCAAGAATATCCTAACGTTATAACCCCTGCTCTTTATGACGGAAGTCCGTTAGGTTTTGTGGTACTAGGGTTTTTGTCTGTGGTACCGTCGCGTTGGCTGATGCATTCCCCGATATGCAATCTTGCTGTTCGAGTAGCCCCGCGATTGTCGTGTTTCTGATCCCTTTGGGGGCTGGACAAGACGTCTTCAAGTAATCTCCCAGGTCATATTACTGTCGAAAGAGCAAGCGTTAAGGATTTTCCACGCCGCTTTTTACTTGAGATTAGGCTCAGTTTGGGAGCCTCGATGAGTCATAACCACTCCGCGCTGGTGTGGGATGATCTCTGATAGTCTTTCAGGTTTTATTTAAGTTGTCGTCAAGACACTAAACCTAGGGATTTTCCTTTGCTTCATTTGCTGGCATTGCTTCTGCTGTAACGAGACGAATGTTGAGATTATCTCTAGGTTGTCTGTGAACTGTCCAGGCTTGGAACTAGGGACTTTGCCATGGCTCCGAGATAGTCTCTAGGTTATTTGTGAACCGTCGGGACCTGGAACTAGGGACTTTGCCATGGCTCCGAGGTAGTCTTTAGGTTGTTGATGAACCATAGAGAGGGACTTTGCCATGGCTCCGAGTTAGTCTCTAGGTTGTTGGTGAACCGTCGAGGCTTGGAACTAGGGACTTTGCCATGGCTCCATTGTTTTGACCCTGGGATCTATTATTGACGTCACGTCTGTATCCTGTTGGAGTGAGAAGAAACACCGTTGTTGATCTCTTGGCTGTCTGTGAACCGTCGAGATTTGGAACTAGGGACTTTGCCATGACTCCGTTTTGTTGACGTCGCGTCTGCATTTTGTTGGAGTGAGAAGAAACGTCGTTGTTGATCTCTAGGCAGTCTGTGAACCGTCGAGATTTGGAACTAGGGACTTTTCCGTGGCTCCGCTTTATTTTGACCCTGGGGTCGTTTGTTGACGTTGCGTCTGCATCCTGTTGGAGTGAGAAGAAACGCCGTTGCTAACCTCTGGGCTATCTGTGAACCGTCGAGATTTGGAACTAAGGTCTTTGCCATGGCTCCGTTTTGTTGACGTCGCGTCTGCATCCTGTTGGAGTGAGAAGAAACGCCGTTGTTGATATCTAGGTTGTCTGTGAACCGTCGAGATTTGGAACTAGGGACTTTGCCGTAGCTCCGCTTTGTTGACATTGCGTCTGCATCCTGCTGGAGTGAAAAGAAACGCCGTCGTTGATCTCTAGGCTGTCTGTGAACCGTCGAGATTTGGAACTAGGGACTTTGCCATGGGTCCGTTTTGTTGACGTCGCATCTGCGTCCTGCTGGAGTGAGAAGAAACGCCGTTGTTGACACCGCGTCGAATGTCGAGGTGGATTCTAGGTTGTTCGTGAACCATCGAGACTTGGTTCTCCCTTTGACGGAGTCTGGTGGGAAAACGTGGTTCTTTTTTCGTTTGTACCCATGAATTGTATACAGGAGTCGGTGTGGACTTACCTGTAGGGCAAAAGTTTCATTTTTTTCGCGATGCTCTATCATTTCAGCTTTTTATATCGCGAAAGTCGCGATTGCCCAATCATTTTGGCTATTTTTCGCGGTGCCCAATCATTTCAGCTATTTATATTTTTACTCGCTATTTTTTTATTGCGAGTTGCCCATCATTTCGGCTATTTCATATGCATATATTTTTGGCTCGCTGATTTTTATTACGAGTTGCCCTATCAGTTCGGCTATTTCATATGCATTTTTGGCTTGCTGATTTTTTTGCGAGTATGGAACTTGAGATCTAATACCAATCTTAGCATCAGCATCGCTGCGATTGGAATATGGGCAGGAGCGAATCATCATTTGCCTTGAGAGGACTTGGAATTTGCTACCTTAAACTAAAGCATCAGCATCGCTACCACTGGAATGTTGCCAGGAGTGAATCATCATTTACCTTTGCTGATTTGAACAAAGATGGTTTAGCAAACAGGGTTAGGATCCTGCCGACTAAGGATTTTTGACTTCATGAGCCATAAGGATCTCATAAAGGTATTTCTCCCTACGAGTCGTGAGGATCTCGTATGTGTATTTTCTCCTTAGGAATTGTGAGGATTTCTAAGTATGTGTTCTCTTATAAGTCGTAAGGATCTTATAAGAGTATCATATGAGGACATTTCTCGTCATTGGTGGAACTGGGTGAGGGAACGTTTATTTGTGCCCGTGGATTGTATACAAGGGCTGATATTGGACCGCCTGTAGGGCAAAAGGGGAGTGTGATGGCTTAAGAACAGGTTCAGGTCCCCCTATCTTAAGGCTTTTGAATCCTATGAGCCGTGAGGGTTTCACAGGGGGGAATTCTCCTTATGAGTCGTGAGGATCTCGTAAGTGTAATTTCTTCTTAGGAATCGTAGGGATCTCTAAGCGTGTTACTCCCTTGTGAGTCGTAAGGATCTCATGCAAGCGTTTTCTCCTCACAAGGTCGAGAGGACCTTGCAGGTGTTTTTATTTTAACGAGATTGCGCCCTTTCGGGTTTTCACAAACTCACCGGTAGCCCTGCTGTTTTTACTAACGGCGCCCTTTCAGGTTTTCATCCGTTCCTATTTCGCTTATGGACGTACCTTTTTCTCTCTCTTTATTTATTTATTTATTTTAACGAGATTGCGCCCTTCCGGGTTTTCACAAACTCTTCGGCAATCCTGCTATTTTTACTCACGGCGCCTTTTCGGGTTTTCATCCGTGCCTATTTCACTTATGGATATACCGTTTTTTTTTTGCGAACGATGAAACTCTCGAAGTAGGTGACCATTTGTTTGCCGGTGGGACTTAGGGGTGGTTTCATTGCCGGAGTAGCTGTGTAGCTGGTAGGACTTGAGTTGCAACCTTTACCGTTGGAACTTCAATTGCAATATTGATCTTAAGAGAGGATATCGCCATATTTAGGGCGATGTGCCATGTTTGAGGCGACACACTAGTTTAAGGACGTTTCGGTCCATTATTGCCATATTTTAGGTGAATTTCTAGTTTAAGGACTTTTCGGTCCAACATTCTCATTCGGTTGCGAAGTTACATAACTCACTGTTCCCTTATAAAGAAAAGAAAGAAGAAAGAGAGAAAAAGCGATGGGGAAAAAATTTCCCACTAATGGAGCATCACGTGCCCACACGTGAGCGCCTATATACAAACATTATAGGCGCTACATTTAAACAATTGACAGGCTGAAATTGAGCCTCACGTGCAAGCACGTGAGTATCTATATACAAAGTATATAGGTTCTATATTAAAGCAAATAGCAGGCCAGAGAAGCTCACGTGTTAACATGTGATGCCCTTTTTTAGGCTGTTGAATATAAGCAAACAAGATTTACTCCGTAGGGGTCACGTGCTACACGTGAATGGTCCTAAACACCTTCCAAGCTGATAGAATTAAATTCTAAATAAAAGGATCGAAACCCTATTTGGAAGATATTTCCTTAAAACTTTCTAAATGATCTGATAGAATTAAATTCTATTTGGGAAATATTTTCCTGATCTTTCTCAAACTAGAAAGATCTTCTCTGTTAAATAGAGGGTCTTTCGATCAAAGACCCCACGGTGATTATATAATAGAATAAAATTCTAATTTTGTTAAAACTAACAAAATATTCATAAATTTTTTTAAACAAACAAGAAATCTTCTCTGTTAAACAAAAAGCCTTTAGATTAAAAATCCAACGGTGAATAAAATTCACCGATTGATCTAAAAGATCATGGAATCAATCATGATCTCTCAATGAGAGATTCCTTTAACAAATGGATTCTTTTGTCTTCGTGTATAAATAGGAGCGAGGAGAGACAGAAAAAAAAGAAGGGGAGAAAACACAGAGAAGAGAGAGTACAAAAAAAAGAGAATTCAATTCTCTAAAAAGAAGATCTCCCTTTTAGAGGAAAAAAAAGAAACCCTAGGTAATAAGTAAGATACAGAGATTGTTTTCTCTCCAAGGGTGTAACCCTTCAAAAAAGAACTTAGTTCTTTTTCTGGTTGAGGTCTGCAGAAGCATATCTCCCCACAACTTGAGAATTTAATTCTCATCGGGGAGATTCTGTTATACAGATTTAAAACTTAGGGGAAAGAACTAAGTTCAAAGAATTTAATTCTTACAAAAATATATAGGAATTTAATTCTTATGATAAAACTAGGGTTTAACCCTGTAAAAGAATTTAA
Source organism: Agapanthus africanus (assembly GCA_030015575.1). NCBI lineage: Eukaryota > Viridiplantae > Streptophyta > Magnoliopsida > Asparagales > Amaryllidaceae > Agapanthus > Agapanthus africanus. Next base: position 931,427,338 of record CM057337.1, on the reverse strand, counting down.
TTCTTATAAAATAAGGGACCTAAAATTCTCAAAACTCGGATTAAAATTTCTGTGCATATAAAAGAAAAGACTAGGGATTCATTCGTGTTCAACGCTATAACGAAAGCTCACGTGTTCCCACGTGAGCACCTCTCATGAATAAAAAGGAATGACTGAGATCGAATCACGTGTTCCCATGTGACCCCTTAAAACAAGTGCTCAACAATTACATGAAAAAGTGAATAAACCCAAAGACAGTTCCCATTTTAGAGCACCTCACGTGTTCCCATGTGACCCCCAAATAGTGCTTATCACTTATAAAAGGAAAAAAGGGCGCATCACGTGGTCCCGCGTGACCCCCAAACAGTTGCTTAACACTTATATGGAAAAGGGAAAAATTCCAAAGACATCGCTCACATTTTGAGCACCTCACGTGTTCGCACGTGAGCATTATATGAGCTAAGTGCTTAGCACTTAAAAAAGGAAGAGAGAATAAATCCAAAGAGGCAGTGCCCAACTTTATGGCGCCTCACGTGAGGGCCACAGGAATTAAGTGTTTAACACTTGTATATATAGACAGGGATTTGAACCCAATGGTACAACACCAACTTTCAGGCGCCTCACGTGCCACACGTGAGCGTCCCAAATTTCAGTGTTTAACACTGTTTTAGAGTTTCACATGGGAGCACGTGAGCACCGAGCATATATTAGTGTTTAACACTATAAGAAGCCAACTTTAGCCCTAAATTGGCTAAGTCTTCCTGAGATTAAAATACCTTGGATCTCCAAATAGACATAGTCTCTATGCTCATGACTTCCCAAACTAATGATTCCTCAATGGATAATGACCAAAATGATGTCCATCCCACATCTCCTAAGTTAATCTTAGTCTCCCAAAAATGACTAATGATTCTTAGATGGTTCACCATGATCTCTCCCCTTAATCTGGAATTTGATTCAAGGGTACATCTCTCCACACCTTTGATACATGTCGTGATTCTTCAACGTCTTCAGAGAGGTGACGGGTCCCGACAACCAACAACTTTTTGGTGCACTCCCAAATCGATGCGCACATTCAACTATGGACCGAAACATCCTTAAACTAACAACGGACCGAAACGTTCTTAAACTAAAACAATAGAGCCCAAATGCTCTTTTGTGGGGTCTGAATGATCCCAAAATCCTGTTGAGTAGATCTTAGTCTAAAATTGGACTAACGTATTCTTAACAAACATTTAAGTTGATCTTAATCTCAAATGAGATTAACGATCCTTAAATCAACCCAAACCCAAATCTAAGAATATACGGATTTAGACTAATCCACGCCCTACGGGCGACGACATAAATTAGTCTCCGTATAAAATCCATGGGCAACCAAAAATAAAACAAACACACACGACATGAAGTGAACTTCCAGAGCAGGAGAAAGTGGTTATCGCTACGCAGTAATATAATTAACTGCAGGGGCTTGCGCCTGCAGGGAAGAGCGTCCCCACAATCAAAAACCCCTCAGAAATGAAGGGGAATCTGACGAAGTCTGCTACAACGGCCGCATCCGTTCAAACCTCCGATACACGGTGCCATAAATCAACTTGGCATCTTCGGAGAGGTGGACGGATAAATCCAAATAGCATCTGCCCCCAAATTCAGGCCAGACCATCCATCCCGGATCCGTCTCCCGTTTTCGGCGGTATACACTCACCCCTTCCAACTCTTGTTTGCTGAGATGCTGCTGCTTGTCTCTTGTTTGCATGGACACTTCACGCCTTAGACTATTTTTACCTTCTTGGACCTTTTCATCTATCATCGTGCCAATCGGGTTGTTTTGCAGAAAGTACTGGGCATTTTGAACAGCACCTGCCCCCTGCTTATCAATGTCGCTTTCCGATACAGATAGAGCTTCTTCTTCATACACAAAGGAACGAGATATCACGTCATTCCTTCTGCCGAGTCTTCCTCTTCTTTGGAAGAATGAATTTGACTTGGGATTTTTTCCTCATCGTTTGATTCGGAGTGAGGCATGGGTTTCACATCCCTCCCATGTTTTTTTGGTTCAAGTAGGATATTCCACTTGATTGCAGAACCCACTTGTAAGTCCCTTGATATTCTATCTGTTCTTTGAGAAGAAAGGACCATCCCACGTAGAGATTCTTTCGCCAGTGAGAAATATGCCCCCTGTGTATATCTCAGGGTGGGAGCGAGTACCCACGCCGTCACTATTTTGGCAACAGATTGCTTCAAAGTCGCTCATTTTTTGTTGAGCATTAGCGACAAATGCCATCTTACCTCCGCTTTACATTCATCTTCATCGGATGATGAAGGGTTTTGACCCAGCTGATTCAATCGAGTCATTTTATCCATGAGCTCTTAGAAGGTTGTCGGCTTGAAAAGGGCCATAAATGGGAACACTTTTTGAATTTGGGTCAAGGGTGGCTATGAACATTCCCACAGCTGCAGCTTCGTCGATACGTTGCTCGCATTTTGACCAGAGATTTCTCCATCGGGTAATATATTGAACCCAAGTCTCATTCGGTATAACCCTTTCGTTGACCAGCGCCGCCACGGTAGTGTGTTCAATCTCATTAGCGAATCTCTGACAGAAGAGCATATCCATCTCGTCGAAGGTATTCACGGAGTCATTCGGGAGTTCCGCATACCATTCGAAGGCAATGCCTGCCAGACAGCTGACGAACTGCTAGAGGAGAAGTATATCATTCTCTCCAGTGTTACTGCACATGGATTTAAATCCCGGTTCCTTTGTATATGTGGAATCGGAAGTATGTATTCTGGCGGGTACTGTATTTGATCGTAGCACGCCGGATACGGTCGACCAGTCTTGATTGGCCTATTTGATACTTCACTGGCATAGTGAGTTTTGACTTGCTAAGCGATATATATGTCCAGCTTTTCTTTTAGGAACCATTTCCTCTTTAGCCGTTGATGAGGTTTGCAGAGGATTTGAAATGTCATCTTTATCTTTAAGACCGACTATCGGCGGTTCATCTGCCAGTGGTTTCGATTGAACCTTCATTCCAGCCATATTCTGAATCAGAAGGGCAATCTGGTTCATTTTAGTGGACATTTCTGCCGCTTCTTCATCTCTCTTTTTTAGAGCGCGCTTTAGGAAATCAATATCTGACTCTGTTCACCGCCGAAATCCGGGAAGACAAACGTCTTGCCTGAATTTGGGGACGGATACTATTTGGTTTTATCCGTCCACCTCTCCGAAGATACCAAGTTGATTTATGGCACCGTATATTGGAGGTTTAGACGGATGCGGCCGTTGTAGCAGACTTCGTCAGATTCCCCCTCATTTGAGGAGTTTTTGATTGTGGGGATGCTCTTCCCTGCAGGCGCAAGCCCCTGCAGTTAATTACGCTACCGCATCGCGGTAACCAACCACTTTCTCCTTCTCTAGATGGTCACTTCATGTCATGTATGTTTGTTTTATTTTTGGTTGCCCGTGGATTGTATATGGAGACTAATTTATGTGGTCTCTGTTCTCCGCCGAATACAGAGACGAAACCGCGTAGGTTCGTCTTGCCTGAATTTCGAGGGCAGATACTATTTCGTGCTATCCGTCTACCTCTCCGAAGATGCCAAGTTGATTTATGGCACCATTTATCGAAGGTTTAAACGGATACGGCCGTTGTAGTAGACTTCGTCAGGTTCCCCCTCATTTGAGGGGTTTTTTGATTGTGGGGACGCTCTTCCCTGTAGGCGCAAGCCTCTGCAGTTAATTACACTACCGCATCGCGGTAACCACTTTCTCCTTCTCCAGATGGTCACTTCGTGTCGTGTATATTTGTTTTATTTTTTGTTGCCCGTAGATTGTATACGGAGACTAATTTATGTTGTCGCCCATTGGGCGTGGATTAGTCCAAATCCGTATTTTCTTAGATTTGGGTTTTTGGTTTGGGTTTAAGGATATGTTAGTCTCATTTGAGACTAAGATCAACTTAAACGTTTGTTAAGGATATATTAGTCTAATTCTAGACTAAGATCAACTTAACGATTTGTCAGGGATACGTTAGTCTAATTTTAGACTAAGATCAACTTAACGATTTGTTAAGGATACGTTAGTCTAATTTTAGACTAAGATCAACTTAATAGGATCATTTAGATCCAACAAAAGAACGTTTGGACTCTATTGTTTTAGTTTAGGGACTTTGCAGTCCAGTTTAAAAACGTCATAGTCTGTAAAGTTTAAGGATATCATAGTCCATGAGTTTAAGGACCCCACAGTCTGTAAAGTTTAAGGACATCATAGTCCATGAGTTTAAGGACCCTACAGTCCATGGAATGTCTGGTTGTCGGGACCCGTCACCTCTCTGAAGACGTTGAAGGATTACAACGACACATATCAGAGGAGTGAAGAGATGTACCCTTGAACCAATATTGGTTGGGAGATCTGTAGTCCAATTTAGGACTCAGATCAAAGATTTATGAGCATATGAGCTCAATTAATCTGAATGAGGGTTTTTTGGCCACTTTGGGCTCGACCCACTCAGTTAAAATGTTGAGCATTGGTTCTGACAATTGTTTTTGTTCTTTATTGAGTGCTGAGCACTCATTATAGCTCTGGGGCCTTTATTTATAGAACAGTTTATGTTCTCTTAGCGCACACGTGAGGAGCACGTGGCGCGCTTGGCGTTGTGCGCCAGTCAATGAGCGCTTCTTATGATGTAGCGCACACGTGAGGAGCACGTGACGCGCTTGGCGCTGAGCGCCAGACAATGAGCGCATTGCGCTTCTGGTGAAGTTTGGAGCGCCAAGTCTCTGCAACGCTATGCGTTAGTTTTGGAGCGCTGAAGCGCTTCTTTTGATTGGAACGCTATGGCTCTGCAACGCTATGCGTTAGTTTTGGAGCGCTGAAGCGCTTCTTTTGATTGGAGCGCTATGGCTCTTTTTAGGCAGCTTTGCGCCCTGAGAATTAAATTCTTTTTCTTATAAGAGACTTTGTCTCATAGATCTAAGAACAAAGTTCTTATTTTTTTTATAGGAGATGTTTCAATCTCTTATGTTTTTGATGAAAGGCTTTGCCTTTTTGGATCTGTGATTTTAAGAGAATTGAATTATTCTCCTTCCTTTTATAATGAGATATTATAATCTCTGAAAGTCAATTTGTCTTATAAATTTATGATCTGAAGAATATTAAGTTCTTCCTCTTATTTTTTTTATGATGAGATACTTTGATCTCTGTTGTGAAAGACCTTGGTCTTATAGATCTATGATCTTAGAAAAAGAAGTAAATTCTTCTTTTTATATGGGATGATTTCATCTCTCTGTTTTTTTTTTACCTTGAAGAAAATTTTCTTTTTCTGAGAGCTTGCTCTTTGTCTTTGAAATTTCTCAAAGTTTAGGGGGGTGGGGTGTTCCTCTATATGAGACTTGAAGTCTTGGGGCCTTTATATAGGGCAAACTGATTTGTTGAATCAGTTAAAGAGATTTTTTCTCTAATTGATTTGGGGATTTCCCCACCGTTGGATCTTTGATCCTAGGGTTTCTGATTTACAGAAGGTAATCTTCTTATTTTTAACAAGATTGGGAAATCTTTCCCCACACAGAATTTATTTTGTATTTTAGTGATTTTTAATCACCATTGGATCATTGATCCGACGGTGCTCTAATTTACAGAGCAAAATCTTTTTGTTTTGGAAAGATTCTGAAGAATGTTTTCTTAACAGAATTTTATTCTGGTAACTTGATAATTTATCATCTTCGTTGGATCTTTGATCCAACGGTGAGAAACATTTAGTTCCAGCGCTAGCGCACTCATGCTTTGCACGTGAGCGCCGCTTCAGAGTGCTGGCGCTCTTAGCGCTAGCGCACCCGTGCTCTGCACGTGAGCGCTGCTTGCTGGAGCTTTTATGAAGCGCCGGTTCATTTTAAATTTTGAAAATTTCAACAGAGTTTTGCTCTAATTGGGGAAAACAAATGCCCCCCACCGTTGCGCTTACGTGGCTTACACGTGAGTGCATCGGTGGCAGCATCTGTGCCCTTAGATCAACTTATAAGTTGAAACGGCTCTCAGTGCCTATAAATAGGACCCTTGGCCCTTTGAGATGATCTCTGTTCATCTTCTTACTTTTTTCTGAGAATTATTTCTCCTTCAGAGCATAGCTTTTCGTCTTAAGAATTTTCTTAGGGACTAAACTCTGTCAAAAATTTAGGTACAAATTAAATCTTTCTAGGGTTTCGCCCATTAAAAGAGCTTTGCTCTTTTCGAAGATATAATCTTTTTAGGGTGATTTTAACCCATGAACTGGAATATTGTTCATAAAGAATTTAAGGGTTTATTCACAGATCTTGAAGATCTTGGAGTTTTTACTCTGTAGAAGCTTTGCTTTTTCGGGTTTCTTGATGGGTTGTTTCATCTTCCTTATAGAGTATTGCTCTTTAGAAATTTTGGGGGGAATTTATTCCCCTCATAATTGATTTTGACAAGTGTCACTCTTGTCTGCAGAGCGTTGCTCTCGAGGAGTTTAACTCCTTGTCTCGAGGAGTCTCTTATTAAATGAGAATCCTTTTTAGGATCCCCCCCTTAATTGCACAAATTTGAATCTGTTGGGTGTTTTAATCAGCACTTGTTTTCTTCATGCGGATATCAAGAGTTGTCTGAATCCCCGTGTTTTGATCAGTCTGTCCACTAAACACTCACTAATTTTCATTTTTAGGTGCTATGGCCGCTCATTTGTATGACCTTGGCGAAATTATTTCTTATGGGGAAATTCGCGCATTAGGCCGCTGCCAAAATCAGGAGTTCACCAACGCTCGGTGCGCCGAAATCATGCGTCGCTTTGATGAATACAATAGTCGACTGCTTCCTCGTCGTTCCGCTCTTTTGAAGCTCATTGTGAGAGCGATCTGGGAAGCACTTCCTTTGTTCTATGCAGGCATGCCGCTTAAGGCATTGGATGATGCCGAAGATAAGGTACACTCAGTATATCTGATGGGCCTAATCTCAAAGAAAAAGTGAGACAATCTTGTTGATATTCTGCATCAAATTTTCCAACAGGCTACGATAATCGCTGCCTATCGAAAGACGGAGGACATCAGTGAAGATCCTGACGCTTGCGAGCATGAGAGGAAGCATACGAGAATGGTCAGAGAGGCCAGAAACATTTTAGATGGCCTTACTTTTGAATTTCTTAATCCATGTCCTGGATCTGATATCTTGCCATTGTAACCATTTTAATAATGCTTTTGTTTACTATTTTCATCAATGTAAGAATTTTCTGGAGTATGAATGGCAAATTTTTGCGTTTCCGTTCTTTTATTTTCTGCGTTAAACCTTCTCATATATACATGAATGGGCGCTCTCTGAATGCTTAACTGAATGCGAATCGAATGTTCTCTTTATTGTCTTGCATGGTATGTGGTTAATGCCTGTAGGTTATGCCTTTTGTTTTGACTTGGCGCGAAGCAGCTTACACGTTCTTGAGTAGCACCCCCATTTTTCTAACATGTAATTTTGGCAAAGGTGGTTTGTAGATAATATGTAGCTTTCCATCTTGGACTCTTTGCAGGATGGTGATGGCTTAGGAAATAGGGTTAGGATCTGCCACCTAAGACTTTTCAACTTTATGAGCCGTGAGGGTCTCACAAAGACTTTCCTCCCTGTGAGTCGAGAGGATCTCGTAGATGTATTTTCTCCTTAGAAATCGTGAGGATTCCTAAGTGTGCTTTTCTCTTGAGAGTCGTAAGGATCTCACAAGAGAATTTTCTTCCTTACAGGTCGAGAGGACTCGTAAGTGATTAATGAGTTGACTGCTTCCGAATCAAAGCATTGCTTTGACAGAGAGGCCGAGAGTTGACTTTGGCCGTTTTCCACGGGGTCAGGATTGACTTTGGCCGTGTTCCACGGGGTCAGGGGGTTGACTTTAGCCATATGGGGTCAGGATTGACTTTAGCCATACGGGGTCAGGATTGACTTTTGCCGTACGGGGTCAGGGGTTGACTTTGGCCATATGGGGTTAGGATTGACTTTAGCTATACGGGGTCAGGGGTTGACTTTGGTCATATGGGGTCAGGATTGACTTTAGCCATACGGGGTCAGGGGTTGACTTTGGCCATATAGGGTCAGGATTGACTTTAGCCATACGGGGTCAGGGGTTGACAATGGCCATATGGGGTCAGGATTGACTTTAGCCATATGGGGTCAGGGGTTGACTCTCGGTTGTCTGTGCACCGCCGAGTATTGGAACTAGGGACTTTGCTATAGCTCCGCTTTGCTGACGTTGCGTTTGCTGTAATGAAACAAATATTGAAGTGGTCTCTAGGTTGTCTGTGAACCGTTGAGGTTTGGAACTAGGGACTTTGCCATGGCTCCGAGGTTGATTGTCGCGTCTGAATCCTGCTGGAATGAGGAGGAATGCTATTGTGGGTCTCCAGGCTGTAGATGTGGCCGTCGAGACTTGAAACTAGGGACTCTGCCGTGGCTCCGAGGTTGATTGTCGCGTCTGAATCCTGCTGAAATGAGGAGGAACGCTGTTGTGGGTCTCCAGGCTGTAGATGTGGCCGTCGAAACTTGGAACTAGGGACTCTGCCGTGGCTCCGAGGTTGATTGTCGCATCTGAATCCTGCTGGAATGAGGAGGAACGTTGTTGCGGGTCTCCAGGCTGTAGATGTGGCCGTTGAGACTTGGAACTAGGGACTCTGCCATGGCTCCGAGGTTGATTGTCGCGTTTGAATCCTGCTGGAATGAGGAGGAACGCTGTTGTGGGTCTCCCGGATGTAGATGTGGCTGTCGAGACTTGGAACTAGGGACTCTGCCGTGGCTCCGAGGTTGATTGTCGCGTCTGAATCTTGCTGGAATGAGGAGGAACGCTGTTGTGGGTCTCCAGGCTGTAGATGTGGCCGTCGAGACTTGGAACTAGGGACTCTGTCGTGGCTCCGAGATAGTCTCTAGGCTGTCTATAAACCTTCGAGATTTAGAACTAGAGGACCTTGCCATGGCTCCGTTTGTTGATATCGTATCTGCTTCCGGTTGAAACAAGAAGGAACGCCATTGTTGATCTCTAGGTTGTAGATGTTGCCATCGAGACTTGGCTCTCTTTCTGATGGAGCCTGGTGGGATGATATGGTTCCCTTTTTGTTTGTGCCCCTGGATTGTATACAGGGATCGATGTGATCTCACCTGTAGGGCAAAAGTTTCATTTTATTTTTTTTTCCGCGATGCTCTATCATTTCAGCTTTTATATCGCGAAAGTCGTGATTGCCCAATCATTTCGGCTATCTTTCGCGGTGCCCAACCATTTTGGCTATTTTTGTTTTTTACTCGCTACTTTTTATTGCGAGTTGCCCAACCATTTCGGCTATTTTGTATGCATATATTTTTACTTGCTGATTTTGTTGCAAGTTGCCCCATCATTTCGGCTATTTCATATGCATTTTTGCCTCGCTGATTTTTTATCGCGAGTGTGAAACTCGGAACCTGATGCCAATCTCAGAATCAACATCGCTACAACTGGAATGTTGCCAGGAGCGAATCACCATTTGCCGTGAAAGGACTTGGGATTTGATACCGATTTAGGCATCAACATCGCTACAACTGGGACATTGCCAGGAGCGAATCATCATTTGCCTTTGTCAGTTCGAACAAAGGTGGCTTAGCAAACAGGGTTAAGATCCTGTTGACTAAGCCTTTTTGACTTTACGAGCCATAAGCGTCTCATAAAGGTATTTCTCCCTACGAGCCGTGAGGATCTCGCAGGTGCATTTTCTCCTTAGGAATCGTGAGGATTCCTAAGTGTGTGTTCTCTTATAAGTCGTAAGGATCTTACAAGAGTGTTTTCTCCTTGCAAGTCGAGAGGACCTACAAGTGTTTGTTCACCGTATGAGCATATCCCTAGTCGCTGGTGGGACTCTGTTAGGAAAATGTTTATTCGTGCCCGTGGATTGTATACAAGGGTCAATATTGAAACACTTGTAGGGCAAAATCAGAAATGTGATGGCTTAAGAACATGTTCAGATCCTTGTAGCTTAAGGCTTTTGAATCCTAGTCTCAAAGGGGAATTCTCCTTACAAGTCATGAGGATTTCGTAAGTGTATTTTCTCCTTGGGAATCGTGGGGATTCCTAAGTGTGTTGCTCCCTTGTGAGTCGTAAGGATCTCACGCAGGTATTTTCTCCTTACAGGGTCGAGAGGACCTTGTAAGTATCTTTTAACGAGATTGTGCCCTTTCGGGTTTTCACAAACTCGCCGGTAGTCCTGCTGTTTTTACTCACGGAGCCCTTTTGGGTTTTCATCCGTGCCCATCTCGCTTATGGACGTACCTTTTTTTTCCTTTCCTTTCCTTTTTTTTTTGTCAGCCTTGGGATGCTGCGGTCCGTAGTAGTTTATAGACGTCTCAGTCAATTGCAAGTTTTAGGACATTGCGGTACATCGTTAGTTTAGGAACGTTTCGGTCCGTTGTTAGTTTAGGGACATTTCGGTCTGTTGTTGCAACGGTTTCGTTGGCTACCACTTATAAAGTTTGGGCTTGGGAAGATAGCGAGCGGACATAGGCGTCATCATCTATCATTAACCCAGGCCGTAACTCGTCAGGCCCGATCGTTTATTGGCCTGAAGGGTCTTTCGCCGTGCATATCCATGAGCAAGTAAGCCCCACCCTGATAGACTTTGTCTATGATGTATGGGCCCTCGTAATTTGGCTCAAACTTCCCCCATTTGGCACGATTGGGGATCATAAGTCTCTTGACTACTAGCACGAGTTCGTCTTGGCAGAATGTTCTCGGCCTAGTCAATTTCGCATACGAGCGCGTCATTTTTGCTTTGTAAGCTTCCAAGTTTTGCTGCGCCATGAGCCGGGTTTCGTCAAGGGCGTCGAACTCCTCAAGCCGAAGATGAGCATTATCTTCATCTGGTAGCTTGTAATGAACCGCCACTCGTAGAGAAGGTAGCTCTATCTCCAAGGGGAGTACTGCTTCTGTGCCGAATACCAATCCATATGGCGTTGTATTTGTGGCCGTCTTGAACGTAGTTCGATACGCCCAGAGAGTTTCATGCAATCTCTCGTGCCAGTCCTTTTTATTTTTGGACACCGTCTTTCTCACGATCTTCATCAAGATCTTGTTGAAAACCTCAGCCAGACCATTAGCTCGGGGATTATAGACCGAAGAGTATCTCCAGTCTATATTATGTTGCTGTTCGAAGCGGCTGATTTTGTAACTTCTGTAAGCCGGCCCGTTATCGGAGATAATTCGTCGCGGAGTGCCGAACCGATAGATGACGTGCGTCTTGAAGAAATAGAGGATATTCTCCGTCTTCACTTCTCTTAGTGGTACTGCTTCTATCCACTTAGAGAAGTAATCAGTTGTTGCCAGTATGAATCGATGTCCTCTGGACGATGCTGGTTCAATGGGCCCGATTATGTCAGTTCCCTACATTTCGAACGGGCAGCTCGCCACTGTTGGGTGTAGCGGGTTTGGATGCTGGTGAATGAAGTCTCCATGAATCTGGCACAAATGGCATTGCTTCGCGTATTTAAGGCAGTCCTGAATCGTCGTGGGCCAATAGTAACCCATTCTTTTAATTTTCAGCTTCATCTTTGCCCCGGCTTGATGAGAACCGTAGAGTCCGTCATGAGTTTCTTGGACGACTCTCCTTCCTTCTTCAGGTCCCAGGCATCTTAGCCATAGAGAGTCGAACGATCTCTTATACAGCGTATCATTGACAAAGGCGAAGGATAGAGCTCATTTCATGAGCTGATGTTTTGAGGACGCATCTTCAGGTGTTCGACGTGATTTGAAGTAGTTTATAAAGACTTCTCTCCAATATTTAGCCCTTTCTCGGTCTTTTATTTATAGGGCCGTTTGCTCGGTCGCTCCCTTTTCTTCGGACGACTCCGGAGATATTTCTGTCGGTGCAAGAACCTGACGGCTTTGCACAACGATCCTTAGATCATCGAGGTTCTCGTCGGCCAGTTCTTTAGCGAGCTTGGCTAATGCATCTGCCTTGCTATTTTCTGCACGCGGTATGCTTTCCAAGGCGTAGGCAGGGATTTGAACCAGCAATTGTTGCACTCTCTCGCCGTACTTCACCAACACTGGTTTGCACGTTTGATAATCGTCGTTTACTTGGCTAACGACTAACTGGGAGTCTCCGTATATGATGAGGTTTTCGATCCCCATGTCGATAGCGATCTCAAGTCCTGCTATCAAAGTTTCGTATTCGGCTTCATTGTTTGTCCTCGGCTCTGTTAGGGAAAAGGCAAAGCGCATTATCCCTCCTTGTGGAATCACGAAGATGAGGCATACCCCAGATTTGATTATGGGGGTGCTGTGCTTTTGCTTCTTCATGGAAGATGCTCCGTCGAAGTAAAGTTCCTACCAGGTGTTACTCTCTCCTTTCTCCCCGTCGATTGTGTCAAACGCGTGCTCGTCTGGCAATTCGCAATTTATGGGTGAATCGGCAGGTATAGGATGCTCAACGAGGAAGTCGGCGATGGCCTGGCCTTTCACTGCCTTGAGCGGTCGATATGTTATCGAGAACTCCATCAGGAGTAGGACCCATTTAGCGAGCCGTCCTGTTATTATGGCTCTTGACATCAAATATTTGAGAGGATCCACTTTTGATATGAGGTGGACCTCATGCGCCAACGCATAGTGTCTGAGCTTCGTTATCGCGAAGATTAACGCCAGGCAGTGTTTTTCAATGGGAGAGTAATTGTTTTCTGTCCCCAGAAGAACTCGACTCAAATAGTAGAGGGCTCTCTCCTTCCCTTGGTCATTCTCTTATGCCCATAAGACACCTAGAGAACCCTCAAGGGTGGTTGTGTACAGAATGAGGGGCTTTCCCTTGACCGGAGTGGTTAGCACCGGCGGATTCTGCAGGTATTGCTTGATTTCGTCCAGTGCGCTTTGGTATTTGCGATCCCAAACGAACCGGGTTCATTTCTTCATCAAGTGACTGTAGGGACGGCATTTTCCAGAGAGGTTAGTTATGAACCGCCGAATATATGTGAGCTTTCCTTGAATAGACCGCAGTTGCTTAAGAGTTTTTGGCGGAGGCATTTCCATTATCGCCTTGATCTTTGATGGGTCTATTTCGATGCCCCGGTGTCGCACGATGAATCCTAGGAATTTGCCCGAGGAAACTCCGAACGCACATTTCAGAGGGTTCATCTTCAAGTTGTATTTCCGAAGACGTTGGAACACTACTTTTAGATGCTCCCAATGCTCCTCGTGCGATTTGCTTTTCACCACAAGATCGTCGATATAGCATTCGACGTTTCATGTTTGAGGTCATCGAAAATCTTCGCCATGGCCCTCTGATAGATAGCGCCGGCGTTCTTCAGAATGAAAGGCATCACTTTGTAGCAGAATATGCCCAAAGGGGTCCGGAAAGCGGTATGCTTCTGGTCTTTGGGGTGCATCTTTATATGATTGTACCCTGATGATCCGTCCATGAAGGAAAAGACTTCGTGAGTGGACGTGTTGTCTATCATCAGCTTGGTAACCGGTACGGGAAAATCATCCTTCGGGCAAGCTTTGTTGAGGTCTCGAAAGTCCACGCAGATGCGCACTGTCCCATTTTTCTTCATCACTGGGACGATTTTGGCAATCCAGTCAGGGTACTGAACCTCTTAGATGAAGCCGTAGTCGATTAGCTTTTTGACCTCAGCGTTGATACTCATTTCAAGTTCGAGCCGCATTCTTCTCGGCGCTTGTTTGACTGGCTTGATATCCGGAGATATTGCCAATTTGTGGACGGCTATTTCTATTAGTTATATGTATGCCTTAGAGGCCATTACTGTACATACGATGTATATCAGTAGTGGATGCTTGGACATATATAGGGAGGACTTTCTTGCTCGACATGATAGTATGCTATCTGGTTACTCTTTATCTTAACATGTACTCTGATTGTCTCTATGTCATATGTTGATAAAGACCTTAGGATGAGTACTTGACTACCAAGACTATGATGCAGATCATACTAGTGGGGACAGTGTAGTCGCCAAGTACATCCTTCAACTGTTCCTAGTCGTGGGAGTACCGAGATAGGGCATCGATACTCCAGAGTAGACTAGCGTATGCGCTTCTTGACCCATATGATGGGCGATGGATGATCCCATATCCATTGGTGTTTGACATCAGAGAAGGTATACAGGTGCTCAGTGAAGACTGGGTACACTGGACGGACTCGCCGAGAACTCCCAGATGGTAATATACCTCACGTCAGATGGCAGTTCTTTGGTGACACTGGTACAGGTTAGTCTGTAGACCCGAGATCGTCATAGAGTCTTGTATGATTCCCACTGTGCTTTGATTTCCATCATACCACGTCCAAGAGGGCGTGCAAAACGGTGGCTTTTGGGTACAGTCCCGAATCACATAGAGGCAATGAGCGATAGGAGGGGTTTCATCTCTCCCGGTATAGGGAGTTGATGTTGCACCGTGTTCGATTGGCTATAACTGGAAATCCCTGGCCAGGGTTGCTGAGATTTACTGGTAAGTGTTATTAGTAATTTCTCGAACTATTATGGACCTCATATCGACACGACTTATCAAGCTACTGGGGTCTGACGTTTACCACCCCTAGACGAGATATGCGACATATCAGACGAAGAGACCGGACTGTACGGGAGTGTTACTGATTGGATTCGCAGGAGAATGTACAGGCTTGCTTGTTGATCTTCTGATCGCTCAATACGTGGGTGGCTGTTACGTTTAGCTAACCGCTTGCAGCTTGTGGGTGTTTGATATGATCATCACCTACTGCCGGCGTATTGACGATTCTTTAGAGTTCTACACAGAGGTTTCCTGGCTCAGGCAAAACGGAGTAGGAGCACATATGTGATATGTGCGGGACCGAGAATAATACGAGCATGCGATACCGTATTAGTTTCTCGCGATATGAGATATCGGCCGGGTATATGTGATATAGCCGGGTTATCGAATCAAGTGTTGATTCGATGAACTGATACAGATTATATTAGTCGGTTGTATGCGATATAGCCGGATTATCGGATCAAGTGTTGATTCGATAATTTAATGTATAATTATATATGTGATATATTTAAGTTACATTAACTAATATAAGCTCACTTAAAAATTCTTTTTCTCACTTGGATAATACATTGATATATATGTGATATATATTAAATGTATTATTTTATTTTGTTACAAAATATATTATATATGTGATATATAATATTGTAACAAGTTAAGGTTACAAATGCAATATTTTTTGTGGAGTTTAAACATGGTTAGGGTTTGGATTAGGGTTAAGCTTTCTTGAAGCTCCCAGAAGCTTTGTTTTTGTTTTTAAGCAAAGATATTTTGTTGATATTTCTTAATCAAACCCAAACCCTTTACCATAGTAAATTCTCTACATGGGTTAAATCTTCATTCTTAACTCATGGTTGCATTTCTAACCTCACACAAGTTTTCATTATTCATCACAAAGTAATTTCTTCTTCTTCTTCCTTTTGAGAAAAGCTTTCTAGTTTTTTCACATGTGATGATTTTGAATGAGATAAAGAAAACAAATGAGAGTTAAATTCCTACTTCATCATCCTCATCTATTCTAGCCACTTAGATTAGGGTGTTTGCTTTGCTAATACTTGATTAGTGAAGCAAAACCTTGGGCTTGAGTTTTTTCAAGGTAGATCATCTTTGTTATTGAAGATCGGAAGCAAGTTTGCATCTTTCTCTTCATGGAGCCTTTCTAGAGTCCGGGTACTCGATGATCACAGCGAAGGGACCTTAACACGGAGCTTATGAAGTGAAGGAACGGACTACAAAGGTTGTAATCCCAAACTCTTAGAAGTAAAGTTGTTTACTTGCTTTTTGTTTTACCTAATCTCTAGTTTAAGATCTTGGTTAGGGTTGTTCGGCACTTGAAAATTTTGATTTTGACATGGTTGATACCTTGTAGAACCTTGTTCTAGTGCCTAGTAACCCTACAGTGGTATCAGAGCCAAGCTAGAGCTTTAGGCGCTGTCTAGACGAATTTTAAAATCCAATCGAACCCCGAAACCCCGATATATCCCCCTTCTCTGGAAATTTTTTCAAAAGTTGAAATTTTTCATATTAAAAATATTCAGAAAATCATGTAGGGAATTCTAAGAATTACTGTGAAGTACGAAGCCATAACACCGTCACGTGACCGCGGAACCGCGGCCAAACCATGCGTTTGGCGGCGGTTCCGCGGCCAACATGAGGTGTTAGGGGCTAATACTTCAGGGCTATATTCTTGGGTACTTTTTCATGCTTCTGGGAATTTTTAATTCTACTCAAGTGTTGAGCTTTCTGGGAAATATTGGGAACTCATTGATTCGATCGGAAAGTTTAACTTCGTTTAACTTTTTCCGGGTAATTTAGAACGTGTTAAAAAGTTCGAACGGATATCAATAACTCATTTTTTCCCCTGCCGGAAAATTTCCAAGTGTTGGATTTTTCTCAGTTAAAGAACGTTCAAAGTCGTGCAAGTAACGCGGTGGACCCTCTAGAAGAACACAAACCTTAACTCGATTATGTGACCGTCTGAACTGCCTCTAAACCTTAGGGTTTGGGGCAGTAGGCGTTGCCACATGTGAGGCGTTGGTTTGATCCTTCTACGGCTGGACCATTGGTACTGTGGCATGTGATGGATGCTTTTAAACTAAGTTCAAGTGTTGAGCAAAAAGGGAAATTTTGGGTGTTTGTTTATTCGATTGGAAAGTTTAACATTGTCTATTTATCTGGAATGTGATACAATATTTGGAATCCACAAGTAGTTATGAGATAAATAATTTGAATGTTATAAATTTAGCAGTTTAGTCTCATTTGATCGATTGCCACGGGATTTTGATATGATCAAAAGTCCGTCGCAATCACGTAGCGTACGCGGATACTCGCCGGCTAAACTTAATAGATAGCCACGCCCCATAGCCCCGACCAAGTGACTGTAGGAGAACCCCGTCGCCAAAAGCATCCGTTAGGGTGCTCGTGGCAGCGGTGTTCCGCCTTAGTGCACTTCATCGACGGCATCAGGGGTGCGACCGTCTACTAAAGTTTCCGACGAGCATTCGATTAGGATGTCGGGAATCTTGTTGAATTGCCCGACTCGATATTGAAAAGAGTTTTCGATATTGAGACTAAACTGCGGGGTTTATAATTGTTAGGCATGTGATGTCTAAGGAACTCATTTGGTTAGGCATGAGATGTCTAAAGTAGTTGCGGATTCCAACTGTTGTAGTTTTACACTTTCTTTTCTGCGATCGTAAGTGTAATATGTGGTGTATCGCCGGTTTCGTTGCTATACATCAACGACAATTAGGATACGCATATTTACTTACGTTGATGATATGTGATATTATGTGTTGCTGTGATATGTCATATTGGATCGTTGCGTTCTGAATAGCCGGGGGTTTTATGTGAGATGAGGGTTTTTATTTTCATTCATGTAAAATTCATCGTATGCAATATTCTTTTATTGGGGCACTTCCGGGATGAGGGTGATTGTAAGTGCACGGCAGCGCCCCGGCCGTCTTTCCGAGGCCAAAATGCGGAAACGAAACTTTTTCTTTAAACTTTAAAATCGGCGCTACCGCGTACTAAAATCCCGGATCGGGCCATTAACCTAACGCTAGCAAACTAGGGAATGGGTAGAAAGCTATACCGAGCGATCCATGTCCTTCGGTCTTTCGCCTCCATCCCGATCTCCTAGCGGAACCTCCGGTCTTCATCTCCTCATCGGAAAGGGCACCACATCGCCGGGTTCTTTTACGGGCTCCCACCTCTGGACCGAGGCAACTCGGGCACGAAGTTGGCGAGTCGACGTGTCCAAGAGTGCTGTAGTCTAAGTGTAGAATGGATTGTCTCAATGCGGGTATGAAGTTGCCATGTATGATGGAGGAATGAACAATGGAAATGAGCTTCGGATTTTTGGTGTAAGCAAAATAATATGAGATGAACATTTTCCCCACACAAAAATGAACCTCTCTCCCTCAAGAAGTGGCAGGCCATATGATAAGAATGAGAGAGAGATCAAAAACCATGAAGGGAGGTGAGTGTAGTAAAAGGAAATGGTGACCATAATTCAAAAAGCAAGCCTCACATCAATATCAAAATCAACTCTCATCTCATCCTTTCTCATTAATGCAAGGAAATGATCACAAGAGAATCAAAGATGCTATCATCATCATAATCCCTCATTTACAAATAAACCCTCCACAATTGCTAATTTGCATATTTGCAAATTAGCCCCTCCATCAATTATCAGCCAATGAAAGGAAGAAAGGAAAACTGGCTGAAGCGGAATGCAAACTGGCAACTTCAAAAAACTGATCCCGTAATAAATTACAGGAAAACCCCGCGACTGTATATACATACCCGCATTTGTATTCCGACCGAATACAAATGCAATGAGACAAAATCTACACTGTACAATACTAGGATCCGGCTTAAACCAAAGCCCGCTAGTATTATCCGTCCGATCATGATCCGTGCAATACCGCACGTATAAGATCGAACCCTGCCATATCTCCATACGGCCTCTATAGCGTTTTGCCCGAAACTTGAGAAACTGTCTATGGAGGACTCTAAACACTCGTCAATATTTTGGCTGTGGATTTAACCACTAGCACGTCAGAGCTATTAGCCATACGTAACGGGCTACCAGGTATTGACAAAAAGGGACGTCGATGAGCGAACTCATCCTGACACCCTACTGAGCCTGTCAGTGACAATATCCGTACAGTCCAGTCCGTTCGTCTATGAGCATCGCATGGCGGGCCTAGGGGGTTGGTAAAAGTCAGACCCGACGGATCATACTAGTGGGCTTTGGTTTAAGCCGGATCCTAGTATTAGATTTGTTGGATTACTTTAGTCTCGTCGCATTCGCATTCAGTCGGAATGCGGATGCAGGTATGCATATACAGGTGAGGGGTATCCTTGTGATCCGTCATGAGTTTACTTTAGATGTTGCCGTATCTTTTTATTGTTGCAAACATTTAGATTAATGTTTGTTAATGGAAATAATGAGCTAGAAATTCATCATGCAATGCATTAAATGTGACATGGACATTTAGATGACTCATGGTCTCTTTTTTAGCAAATATGTCACATTAGTGTTTTGTTTAATGTGTTGAAATGAGATGGAGAGAGAGAGGGGCTGCCATGGTTGGTTTTATTGGTCTTGTATTTTCATAATCTCACTCTCTCACTCTCATTCCAACAAAAAGAAAAGAAAAGAAAAAGAAAAGCTCTTGTTCTTCTTCTTCTTCCTCTAGCTCATTGCTTCCATCAATGGCAACACTTTAACCTCCATCCAAAGCCATGGATGCAAGAGACAAAGTGATCACAACATTCTCTACTTCATATTGGGCACGTCGGCTAGCACACTTCGTGCCCGAGTTGCTTCGGATGAAGCGGGAACCCGTAAAAAGACTTCTCAAAGTGGTGCCCTTTCCGACGAGGAGATGAAGATCGGAGATGCCGCGGGGAGATCGGGATGGTGGCCGAAGACCGAAGGACACGGATCGATCGGTATAGCCCTCTATCCCTTCTCTAGATAGCCCTCTATCCCTTATCTAGATAGCTAGTTATAGGTTAATGGTTCGATCCGGGTTTTAAGCCTACGATAGCGCCGGTTTTCAAGTTAAGAAAAATTTTCGTTTCCGCATTTTGGCATCGGAAAGACGGCCGGGGCGCTACCGTAGTAATGCGGAAACGAAACTTTTTCAAAACTAAAAAACCAGCGCTACCGCGTACTATAAACCCGGATTGGACCATTAACCTAATGCTAGCTAACTAGAGAAAGGGTAGAGAGCTATACCGAGCGATCCGTGTCCTTCGGTCTTCGGCCACCATCCCGATCTCCTCGCGGAATCTCCGGTCTTCACCTCCTCGTCGGAAAGGGCACCACATAGCCGAATCCTTTTACGGGCTCCCACCTCTAGACCGAGACAACTCGGACATGAAGTTGGCAAGCCGACGTGTCCAAGAATACTGTAGACTAAGTGTAGAATCATTTATCTCAAAGGGGTTGATGAAGTTGCCATTGATGGAGAGAAGAGGAAAAATGAACTTTGGAAAAATGGAGCTCTCATTTTCTTGCAAGGAATGAAATGAGAATGAAATTCCTCACACACATAACGCTTCCAGTCAACCGTCGTTGAAACAGTTTCCTCACCCCTCTCAAAATGTGGCCGGCCTCACTCTAAAAAGGAGGAGGGAAAATCAAAGGGGGGTGAGCACAAGAAAATAGGAAGGTAACCATAAACAATGTGATGATAATGAGGTTATTATGTTACACCAAATCCTTTCTCATTCCCATCACATTAATGCAAACCATGTGCACAAAATGGAATCTAAATGTGCTAGAAATATCATGATGCCTCATATCACAAATAACACCCTCCACATTTCTAATTTGCACATTTGCAAATTAGCCTCTCCATCAATTTTCAGCCAAAGAAAGGAAGAAAGGAAAACTGGCTGAAACGGAAAGCAAACTGGCAACTTCAAAAAACTGATCCCGTAATAAATTACAGGAAAACCCCGCGACTGTATATACATACCCGCATTTGTATTCCAACCGAATACAAATGCAATGAGACAAAATCTACACTGTACAATACTAGGATCCGGTTTAAACCAAAGCCCGCTAGTATTATCCGTCCGATCATGATCCGTGCAATACCGCACGTATAAGATTGAACCCTGCCATATATCCATACGGCCTCTACAGCGTTTCGCCCGAAACTTGACAAACTGTCTGTGGGGGACTCTAAAGACAAGTCATGACTTTGGCTATGGATTTAACCACTAGCACGTCAGAGGTATTAGCCATACGTAACGGGCTACCAGGTATTGACCAAAAGGGACGTCGATGAACGAACTCATCCTGACACCCTACTGAGCCTGTCAGTGACAATATCCGTACAGTCCGGTCCGTTCGTCTATGAGCATCGCATGGAGGGCCTAGGGGGTTGGAAAAAGTCAGACCCCCAAAAGCGGTACAAGTCGTGTCGTAGTGTAGCCCAGAACACCCTGAGATACTACTGGAATACCTACCAGTAAATCTCCTGCCTTGGCCAAGGACTTCGTGTAATGGCTCTCCTAGACACAGCACGACCTCACCCCCAATACCGGGAGAGACGAACCCCTGCAGATCCGCTCACTACCTCTATATGGCTCGGGACTGTACCCAACTAAAACCTGTTTGCACGACTCCTTTGAGTCGTGGTAGGGTAGTAATCAAAGCACAGTGGGAACTCACACGAGATAAATGACGATCTCAGGTTGATGAACTAACCTGTACACATGTCACCAAGGAACTGCTATCTGACGCTAGGTATAATACCAACTAGCAAGTTCCCGGCGAGTCCTGTCCGGTGTACTCATAACCCAATGAGCACCTGTATACATCTTATGTGATCCAACTGACACCAGTGGCTTGTGAGACCGGCCACCGCCCCTCGTCGGGGTCTCGACTGTATACACTAGTCTACTCTGGAGTATCGATGCCCTGTCTCGAAACTCCCTCGACTATGGACCTTTTAAGGATGCGCTTATAGACCCCAGCTCCCACGTATATGATCGCCATCATACTGCTGGCAGTCAAGCAAGAATCCTAGGGGCTCTATCAACGTGCAATAGTGATCCATAATGTAACCTAAAGCAGTACACGATGATAAAGATAAACTAGATAGCATACCATCATCTTGAGTAAGACTGTCCTACCGGTCATAGGTCCTCCCTCAATCATTGCAATCACGTGCCTGTGATCCAATAATTGACTCTGAGGGCACTATATCCAACAATCTCCCACTTGCACTCAAGGCTAATTATTGCGATGTCGCATACTCATAGCCCGTATGATACCGAACACCCAACTCCTCTACTAATCGGTCTCACAAAGCTCGTTTGCAAAACTATTGCGTTCGAGGAATAGCCTCAGTGAGTGGATCCGCTCTGATGTTTCTTTCTATGTCTCTCTTTATCTCAAGTTTGCGGAGAAAGCCATCTCCCGAAATGAGCAATACCTGTCTTAGAATATGTCTGGATATCTGATGGGACCTAGTTCATAAATGAACTCCAAATCGAAACTTCTTAGACTGTATTGTCAACTGAAACCAATCAGTATCCTGCGCCATGCCTCCCTCAGTATCCCCTTGGACCACCTATCCAAAATACTGCCCCTCGTAAGAGGGAAAACTATAACTCTGATAGCCACTCTGTCATCCAGGTCACCTTGGAAGCCTGGAATGATAACCGTCCCCGAAGGAGGCCGTTGTTATCATATCCCTAAAACATCCACTTATGTTCTAAAAATGCTTCCGAATGTTTCTCCAGGATTGGATCAATATCATCTTATTGCATCTACTGCAAAAACAACATCTGGTGTGGTACTTGACATCTCATGGTTGACTCAATTGCCTAAGTAAGTGATCTGCCAATCATGCACCTCCCTCTCCCTTTTAGTCTGTAAGACACCTTTAGAGAGGATGACTCCATTACCTGCAGGTACACTACCGTGCCAGGAGTCGTCCATTCTAAAACACCTGTAGAATGCTGTCTAAGTACCCAGATTGAGAAACTACCCAAATCTATATCTAAAACCATAGATCTAGTAACCAGAATGTCTGATATAATATCCATGTCCTATGTAGAGAAACCACTGTGTGACAACTAAAGTATAACCGATCATAGTGTAGGAATTTCACTTCCTACTCTGTGTATGTCATCCAAATACCAGGATATCACACCCTACTACCTTCTTAACAGATCCATCCCCTATTCTGATAAAGTCAAACCTATGACTGTCACATCAGAAATAGATGATCTATCTCCGCTATATCTGCTTTAGTCCATAAATAGACATAAGCTACTTGTCCACCAATACTTTCGCTGCTCCCACTGACTGCGACAACCCTCTAGCAGAATCATTTACACGTGCACTTCTAAAGCTAGTTCAGAACGACGCTATACTCATCCTCCTGCCGGGTCTCATAGTCTGGAACAACAGCAATGGAAAGTCTGGGTAAACAAGAACCTTCCTGTCACCGTCCTTGAGGCTACCGGAGTACCTCTCGGGTGCCTGAGGTTACCCACCATATCTGCGGAGTGGCTAATGGAATGTCAAACCAGATTGAATCTTTAGGTTCTTATCAAATTTTCAGTAATCGTTTGCGGTTCTGGAGTCACTTCCAGTTCTACCATACTCCCACTACTGTTTTCTGAAAAAATCCATTTTTATTAAAACTGTGTCGAGTCAAGAACAATATCACTATTGATCTTCCAGATGGTAGAAAGTCAACCCTCGTCATAGCCCGGGTCAACCCACAAACAGCTATTACAGAAACGTGCCTTGAGTTGTCCAGTGTCTGGTTTTAAGCATAAGCTGGACAACTCCCCGTACCTTAACATCGTCAAGAAATGAACTGTTCTATATCCAATACAGAAACAGAGGCACTGATTTAATTGGAACCAGATTCAAATCATGCAGCTGTCTCCAGTGCATGTCAACTAAATGGAGAGAGGCCGATCAGCATTACTCAACTTAGGAATACATCCAGATATGAGTAACCTGAAAGAGAAGCATGTTCTTTTAAAATCATTACTATCAACTGAATACCACACACAAGTATCTACATCTTCGATCACCTTGAAGAATCCCAATACTTGCAATACCTGGTTCTCTACTTTATTCATATATCTATAACTTCTCAGAACTCAGACCCTGTGTTTCTACAAAACACTTGTCTAAGAACTAGAGAAGTCATAAGTAAACCGAATATAGTACGAGGACCAGCCCCTCTGTCCTAATGGACACTGGACAACATACAATACTCTGTATAAGTCCCATGAGTCTAATAACTCATTCCCCGTGTGTCGTAAGTTGAAAACTGTACTATAGTTATGAAGAATTACACCGCTGTTTAATGCTCCTTACCTAACCATCCACTGATATAGGTAAATGTCATGGACATAATTCAAAAAGGTATATCTCACTCTATAGAAATAGACGTACAGATATATCAATTTGAAATTGGTGCATAACAGCGGATATTCAAAACCAAATATTTGCCGTCTGGCAAACAACCCAGGTGATTTCCTCAAATACCACCAATTACAACGAATTCCGATATAATGAGGATGATCACCTAATTCCCAATAATTTACTCCCACTCATCATCTGTAAAACCATACAGATGTGAGAATCATACCTTGTAAATACATACCCTGGAGCAAGGGCTAATTGGGAAATCGGTCTTCTTTTAACAGTACACAGTGAAACTGAAACATTGAAATGTTTCGTAGGGGTATCCTGGTATTCCTAGTAATGCCTCTTCCATTATCCAGATTCACAACTGTAACCGTATATTTCTATGCCATCTCTCCACATCCCTTCATATGTCTTTAGTCATTACCTTCTGTACACCCTCTTAGGCTAAATGGTTTTCTTCCTTCCCTACCGTTCGGCACCAGCCTATGGTTTAGAAGAAGACTATCCAATAAGCGTAATGGGTGTACTGTCCTAATCCCAAGAGCACTCGCAATGTGAGAGAAGGTGAAGATAAAAGACAACCGAATAAACCTTATTCCTATTTCTCCCGAACCAGAATCCATCCCCGAACTGGAACAAGTTCCTTCGAGTTCGTATATCACCATACGATGGAGTATCCAATAAACTGTTGATCTTCGTAGTGATACGGAGTGTTCTGGAGAAATACAAAGGTGAAGTGGGAGTGGTAGTGAAATACTTGGTTTGGTCGTGAATAGCAGCCGCAATTTACTTTGCCCTCCTTCTAATCCCTTTATTTGTCTTTACTTAATACCTTCTGTACACCATCGTTAGGCTAATTGGTTTTCTTCATTCCCTACCGGTCGGCACCTGCCTATGGTTTGGAAGAAGACTATCTAATTTGCGTAATAGGTGTACTGTCCTAATCCATGGAGCACTCGCAACCTGAGAAAAGGTAAAAGGAAAAGACAACTGAATAGTCCTATTCGTTTTCTCTAGAACCGGAAACCATCCTCCAATAAATTCCTTCGAGTTCGTATATAACCATACGATGGTTTTATCCAATGGAAGTGGACGTTCGTAGTAATACGGGTGTTCTGGAGAAAATGGTAAAAGTAGGAGTGGCAATGAGGTATGCAACTCTGACAATCCAAAAGCCAGTGTTTAAGAAGGTTCAGTCAACTTGGTCACTGAGTCTGTTAGTTGTATGTATGCCCTAGAGGCCAGTATTGTACAGATTATGTATATTATATTAGATGCTTGGACATATATAGAGATGACTTTCTTGCTCGACATGATAGTATGCTATCTGGTTGCTCTTTATCTTAACATGTACACTAGTCTCTTTATACTGTCTTATAGTTACATGTTGGTAAAGCCCTTAGGATTTGTACTTGACTACCTGGACTATGATGCAGATCATACTAGTGGGGACATGGTAGTCCATAAGTACATCCTTCAAGGTCCCTAGTCGTGGGTGTATCGAGACGGGACATCGATATACCAGAGTAGACTAGCGTATACGCTTCTCGACCCATGTGATGGGCGATGGATGATCCCATATCCATTGGTGTTTGACATCAGAGATGGTATACGGGTGCTCAGTGAAGACTGGGTACACTGGACGGACTCGCCGAGAACTCCCAGATGGTATTATACCTCACGTCAGATGGCAGTTCTCTGGTGACACTTGTACAGGTTAGTCTGTAGACCCGAGATCGTCATAGAGTCTTGTGTGATTCCCACTGTGCTTTGATCTCCACCTTACCACGTCCATGAGGGCGTGCAAAACGGTGGTCTTTGGGTACAGTCCCGAGTCACATGGAGGCAATGAGCGATAGGAGGGGTTTCGTCTCTCCCGGTATTGGGGGTTGATGTTGCGCTGTGCTCGATTGGCCGTAACAGGGAAGTCCCTGGCCAGGGCTGATCAGAGATTTGCTGGTAAGTGTTACCAGTAGTTTCTCGACCCGTTACGAGCCTCACATCAGCACGACTTATCGGTTATTGGGGTATGACGTTTACCACCCCTAGACTTGATATGCGACATATCAGACGAAGAGACCGGACTGTATGGTAAGTGTTACTGGTCGGATTCGCAGGAGTGTGAGCGGGCTAGCTCGTCGATCTTCTGATCGCTCAATACCCGGGTGGCCGTTACGTTTAGCAGACCGCTTGCGGCTTGTGGGTGCTTGATATGATCATCATCTGCTACCGGCGTATTGACGAGTCTTTAGAGTCCTACACAGAGGTTTCCTGGCTCAAGCGAAACGAAATAGGAGCGCATATGAGATATGTGCGGGACCGAGAATAATGCGTGTATGTGATACCGCATTTCATTCTCGCGATATATGTTTCGATTGGTTATATTCGATATGACCTAGTTATCGAATCATTGATTCGATAAACCGATACGTTACATACTAGTCGGTTGTATGCGATACAACCGGATCATTGAATCAAGTGTTGATTTAATGATTTAATGTATAATTATATATTTGATATATTACTTTGCATTAACTAGTATTGGTTCACTTTAAACGGATTTTTCTCACTTGGATTGCACATTGTATATGTGATATGCTTTCGTGCACATTTTTGTATCATGTTTGATGATACTTGATCATTTAGTTAAGTGTATAGAATTAATCCATGGTTAATTTGATAATTAGGGTTTTGCATATTCATTTATTTAATATTTGTTTATTTATTTATTAGAAATGGATTAAGATAAGAATGGTGGCTTTATTTGTTTTATATTGAAGCTTCATGAAGCTTTGACTTTGCTAACCATCCTTATCTTCATGCTTAACCCTAACCCATCCAAGTGACCATGGTTAATTCTCTACACTTAACCCTAGTTCAAGTTATGATAAGTATTTGATTTTCTATTTCTTTTAAAGAATAACTTATCATAACTAGTTCTTCTTCTTCTTCTTCTTCAAGCTTGCTACAACAATGGCAACTTGAGATCTAGTGAGATAAATCCAATTCTAAAGTGAACCCACCTCCTATTTCTTCACCCTCTACCTCTTGCCAAGTTGTTTTGGGTGTTTTCTTCACAAGTTTCACAACTTTGTGAAGTCGGAGCTTGAGTTTGTGCAACCTCGACGTAGATCGTCTTTGACACGAAGCCGACGACCTGTTCCGCACGTTTCTCCGATGAAGCCGTCACGAGAGTCCAAGCTTCAAGATGGACAGCGAGAGGACGCTCTCGTGGAGCTAAGGAAGTGGAAATCCGGATCTACAAAGGTTGTAGCATCTCAACTTTAGTTAAAATGTTAACTAGTTTGTAGTTTCGCCTAGAATTCTAGCAACGATCCGTAGTCTAGGGTTTCTCGGCACCATAATTTTTGAAATTGGCATGTTCGATGCCTTGTGAGACCTCACTAGGGTGCCTAGGAACCCTACAGTGGTATCAGAGCCTAGCTAGAGCCTTAGGCGAAGTCTAGACGGAGTTTGAAGTCCGGACGAACCCGAAACCCCGATGCCCAAGAGCTCTCTGGACATTTTATGAAATCTGGGATTTTTTGATATTAAAAATGCTTAAAAAATTCACCAAAGAATTCTAAGAATTACTGTGTAAAACGTTTCCCATGAACAGTTCAATGAGCCGCGGAAACGCGGCAGAAGCATGGCTTCTGCCGCTGTTCCGCGGTCAGATAGTGACGTCAGCCATGTTTGACTGCACAGTAATACCTGATAAATTCTGGTGAGTTTTCTGGGTATTTTTAAATTGATTTAAGGGTTGAGTACTCTGGGGTTATATTGGGAATCGACGATTCGATCGGAATATCAAACTTTGTCTAAGTGTTTTTCCAGATAACTGTAGAATATGTTAAAAAGTTTGACCGGATACAAATACCCAACTTTTCCCCTGCCGGAAAAATTCCAAGTGTTGGATTTTTCTGTGGTTAAAAGACGTTCGAAGTAGTGCAAGTAACGCGATGGTCCCTCTAGAAGACAACAAACCTTAACTCGATTATGTGACCGTCTTGAACTGCCCTTTGAACCTTCGGGTTTGGGGCAGTACGGCGTGCCACATGTGAGGCGTTGGCTTGACCCTTCTACGGCTGGACCGTTGGTACTGAGGTATGAAGTGAATGTCTTTGAACCTATTTCATGTGTTGATCGGTGTCGGGAAAACTTGGGTGTTCGAATGTTCGATCGGAAAGTTTGATATATTCTATTTATCCGGAATTGGATACAATAATTGGAATTCACAAACAGTTATGAGATAACTGGATGAATGTTATAAATCTAGCAGTTTAGTCCCGTACGATATTGAAAAGAGTTTTCGATAATGAGACTAAAATGCGGGGTTTGTAACTGTTAGGCATGTGATGTCTAAAGAGGTTGCGGATTCCAACTGTTGTAGTTTTACACTTTCTTTTCTGTGACCGTAAGTGTAGTATGTTCATATCGCCGGTTTCGTTGCTATACGTCAACGACAATTGGGGTATGCATACTTACTTACGTTGATGACATGTGATGTTATGTGTTGCTGGATATGTTATATTGGATCGTCGTGTTTGAATAGCCGGGGTTTTTTATGTGAGATGAGTGTTTTTCATTTTCATTCATGTAAAAACTTGTATGTAATATTCTTTTATTTGGGGCACTTCCAGGTAGCGGAAGCTGTCACCCTTTGTATATTATTTACTTTTCCGTATTAGAATAGACCCAAGGAGGGGAGCACAAGTAACCGGGTTCTGGGGTCCAGTGGGAGACCAACTCGAGGAGTCGAGTCCGGGTCTCCTAACCCTAGAATTGGCAGGGTTGCTTGCCGCTCTCGTAGGGGTCTAGGGGTGTGGGATTGGCTATTCATCACGACCGTGGAATCCGTGTTTTATACTGGCTCGTATTGAAAACACGGACGTCCTAGTATATCCAATATTTCATATGCTTCTTCTGCTGCGATATCTGTGATGTGATCATGTGATGTTCTGTGATGGATATAGTATATATGATATATTATATAGACGTTACTTATGTTTTACACCCGCGCTAGCCCTGCCCTGCTCTGTCATTAGTTACCTAACCTAACGGTGCACGAGGGGACATCGAGGCGAATGCGGATGGCATAAGTGTACGTCATATCTATCTGTGATGTTTAGGTATTTAAATGATGGGACTTCATTAATGTGATTAATGAAAGAAAAGAAACCTAAGATGTTGTAGAATCAGATTTTAAATAAAACAGGTAGCTACAGTTCTTGCTTTGCATAGCGGTATATATGATATACCCTGCACCTTATTCGATGAGGAAAGGACCGAGATCCCTTCACCGGGAGTGACTCCTTTAGCAATAACTGGCAGATGCTACACACTCGGTTTGCTTTTGACTGCTTTTGCATTTTTGCTTTGCACAGCGATATATATGATATATCCCGCACCTCATTCGACGAGGAAAGGGCCGACGATCCCTTCACCGGGAGTGACCCCTTTAGCAAAACTAGAAAAGCCTCAAAATCACTCCATTTCAAAACTCCATTTGATTCTACAACGATATCAAGTTCATTACGCTCATGGTTTTATGAAAACCTGCGTAGCCCTCCGTCATTTCAGATAAGTACTAATTAGTATTCGTGCTACGGTAGTTTGGCATTCGTCAAGGCGTAGTGTACGGTAGCTAACTAGTATTTATCTGCTTATGCATATGATGCAGATTGGATTAGGGTATTCGTACGGCGTTGTTTGGCATTCGTCAAGGGTCGTGCGGGTGGGTTTAATTCAATCAAGAAATGTACGGGTTGAACTTGACTAGTGGACTATGGGTTGTTTGGCATTCGTCAAGGTCATAGAACACTAGGGGTAAAATATTATCGGGAATTTCAAGTGTTGAAATTTGCAATGAGATTGCATACCTTCTATGAGATAGTTGGATCCCGATACCCGCTGCGAGTAAGAGTTACTCCTGGGAGAGTTTTACACATTACAATTAGCCGATCAAGTAGGTGTCTAGAAAGGTGTTAATGAGGTTATGCCTCTGGGAAAACGAGGTTTACATTAATTAGGTTCGTGCGAAAGCACGGGGGACCTCCCTCAAAGTACCGACACTGGCCTGGCTGAAAGATTGACGAACCTGTAGTGTGTAATTAATCCCGGCTAGTCTTTCCTTTTAGGGTTTGAAGGAAGATTTGATAAAAAGCAGTGGGAGCCATCCTGATTAGATAAGATAATAACCAATCTGATCTTGCACGAGCTTACGCTAAAGCGTTTTCTTCTCTCTCTCTCCAGGTAGCGACCATTTCATGCCTTAATAAAGATAATAATATGGATGTATTGACTGAACCCGCATGTTATACTGTGCAGGGAAACGTTGAACCCGTTCTATCTTATAAGTGTTATAAGAATGAACAGGAAACAGGAGAATATCTGGATTCTCACACCGCCCAGACGGAGAATATGCATGTTGATGCATCATTTTCGGGTGTGTTTGTCATTGAGAACTGTTTCTCAGTTCACCCTACGTCCTGGGTATTAGATACCGGATCCGGATCCCACATATGTAAGATGTTACATGGGCTGCGAAAAGGTAGAGAACTGGGAAAAGGTGATCATTCCGTTCAAGTAGGGAACGGTGCAAATGTTGCAGCCAAAGCAGTTGGCGAATATCACCTTGTATTACCAAGTGGTGATACAATAATTCTGAATGAGTGCTATTATATACCAAACATGATGTGCAACATTATATCAGTTTCTTTATTGAGTAAAGAAGGATATAATTTTGTAGTAAAGGAAAATGTTATGAACATATTCCTAGATCAAAAATTGATTGCATCAGGCTCGCTACATAATGGCATATTCATTCTAAATCAAAATACAGTCCTCAATATACAAACACACACAAGAGGAAGAGTTCAGAAATGAACGAATCCTTCTTGTGGCATTGTAGACTTGGTCACATCAATGCGACACGACTAGCTAAGTTGCATAAGGATGGGTATTTAAATCCGTTTGAATTTTCATCTTATGACACTTGCCAGTCATGTCTCAAAGGAAAAATGACCAAAGCTCCGTTTAGTGGACACGGAGAAAGAGTTACTGAACTCTTAGGACTGATACATAGTGATGTATGCGGTCCTATGTCTACACATGCCAGGGATGGTTCTTCCTACTTCATTACATTCACTGACGATCTCTCTAGATACGGGCATGTGTTCCTGTTGAAACACAAGTCTGAAGCTTTTGAGAAATTCAGAGAATATAAGCACGAAGTAGAGAACCAAACGGGCAAAAGTATTAAGATCCTTCGATCTGATTGAGGGTTATGTATTGCTCATTTCCAATTATTCTGATTTTCTGGTATTTATTGCTAAATTTTAACCGGTTAAGTCATTTTGGCACATAACAAATTTTAACTCCTAAAATAAAATTTAGAATGTCCATGTTGGCCTACTAGTCGCCACTAGTCGCGTGGTAGCGTCCGCGTGTCGAGATTCCGTTCCGTTTGGCTAAACGGGTAAGTTTGGACGGCTACGCGCGCGTGCAAGTGTCCGACTTGGGGGCATGCATTTTAATCATTAAACACCTCTTTTCAAAATTTGGAACCCGCTTAAAATCTTATAATTTGAATTTGGAACATTTGGGCGCAACCCGGGCGCGATTTGAAAATGTTTCTTTTGGCGCCAAAAAGGCCCATTTAATTTAATATCTAAAACTATATTTTTATACGAATATATTTTCCTTAACAGTATAATCCTTCAAATCCTTCTTAACAATTCCTTTATCTTCACCTCCTGGCCAATCACGAACTCGTGATCAGCCTCGTGGGCCCGCCTCTCTTTCCCTCAGTCTCTCTCTCTCATCATCAAATCCTTTCTCTCTCCCTCCAATCTCTCTCTCTCTTCTCTTGTATATTCCCATGCAGCCGCCCCATTCGCTATTTCCTCCACCACGAGGAACACCCCACAAACCCTAACCCTAGCCCTCGTACTCGCGTAGCCCACCATCGCCACCGCGACCTCGCCGTCGCCGTCAGCACCCTCAACCTAGCCGCACCCTCCTACCCTTCCTTCCTCCTCTCCTCCCATCTTCCCGGGCCTGTAGCACAACCCCGACGCCACACCAGCGCGCAGGGTGCGCCGTCGCCGCCGTCTCTCACCGCCGCCGACACCAAGATCCTTCTCCCCTCCTCCTCGTCGCGACCTCGTCGATGCCTTCATCCTCCCTTCGCCGGACCACCAGCAAACCCGAGCCTGACCCTGCACCATCTCCAGTTCGCCGGAGAAGCCCCGGTCGACCCTCCTCGTCGTCGCCTGTGCCACCGCCGACCACTTCCTCTCCCCTGAGACCAGAACCCGGCCCGTACATCCCCTCAGCACTGCACCACCACCTTTCCAGCGACCCGGGAAACTTTCCGGCCCTCGCCGCATCTCCTGTTCACCGCCGGCGCGTCCATCGCCGTCGGGCCCGTCGTAGTTGCCCCGTTTCTTCCCGGTAAGCCTCCCTTTAGCTTTCCATTCATGTTTAATCCCTCGCTGGTCCTTGTTGCGTTTATCGTATTTGCTAACTTCGCTACTTTTGACTTTTGCCGGTTTCCGACCGTGCCGTCTTGGCGAACCCGACGCTCCAGCGAAGCCCCCTGGTCCGTGTGATCCCGTTGTTCTCTGTTGGGGCTCGATCCGTGGCCCGTGCTATCATATCGCGTTTTCTGCCGACATCGCATCCGTGTTCCGGTTTGCAAAACCGTCGAGGCAAGTATCTGAATACTTGCTCTAACATGCTAGCGTGCGAGATCTAGTCTTGCCACGCAATTGAATTCATACTATTTAATACAACAACTTAATGATGGTAATTGATGTCATACTATTGCAGTTATCTTTACCATGGAATCGTTACAACGGTTCCTTGTAATTAATCACCCACATCAACCCATATTTCAACTAAATAAAACGACTGGATCATATCTGCTTAAACTGTTAAATCATTCACGAAACACTTATTATACTTAATGTAAATTCCTGTAGCTTCATTACTTCATGATTGTGGATATTGCTTCACCTTGTGGCTATTGCACCCTAAAGGCGCTTGAACCTGTTAATAAGAGAATACAAACATCACTGTGGTTACATGGAATATTATGGTTAATTACTGTTTCCTGCTGCTGTTCATTATTGATTGTATACCTGTTGTGAGCACTTACCCGATTGCACTACATATTGGCCTGACCCTGCTACACCTGACATATACATACATACCGACTTATCTCGTTGTACCATGACACGACTTGTTTCATGATTTCATGCCTAATGCCGACAACCTGACCATTCCTGCTGTCTATCCAGACAGACCTACTCTTACCGGATTTTGTGTTGGCATTAGTCCTTGACTACTGAATACCTGACCTGACATACATAGCTTGGGGGTATGGGGAAATCAAAGATGAACCTGACTTGTAACTCGACAGTTCACTACCGTTCGAGTGTACACATTCCTATTCTGTGCCTAACGGCATGTCTCGGCTGCAGCCGAGAATATTGTGGCCGTGATCCCGGGTATGTACGGGGTAATACCGAGTGTACACTTTCCTATTCTGTGCCCAGCGGCATGTCTCGGTTTCAGCCGAGAATATTGTGGCCGTGATCCCGGGTATGTACGGGGTAATACCGAGTGTACACTTTCCCATTCTGTGCCTAACGGCATGTCTCGGCTGCCGCCGAGAATATTGTGGCCGTGGTCCCGGGTATTACGGGATACTAACACTTTCCTTTCTGTGCCTAACGGCATGTCTCGGTTTCAGCCGAGAATATTGTGGCCGTGATCCCGGGTATGTACGGGATACTAACACCTTCCTATTCTGTGCCTAACGGCATGTCTCGGCCGCCGCCGAGAATATTGTGGCCGTGGTCCCGGGTATGTACGGGATACTATTGGGTTACATCGACGATTCATCAATTGGTTTCAAAGACTATAGAGTAGAAAACCTGATAGGACAGTTTAGTCACCATTGCACATTACCCTGCTCTGTTATTTCTTAGTACTGCTTTATTCATGTTCATACTTGCATTGCTTATTACCATGTTTATGCTATATACTTGATGTCTTGACGCGCTGACGTCTGGGTTTTGCATGGCCCAGATTCCGTACCACTGTCGACGACCGAGCAGGAGTACTTCAGCCAGCAGGTTGATTTGGGTTCTATAGTGGTTAGTTTGTTCATTGCATTTTATTTCCAGGTGCGATCCCGCATTATGGGACGTACCTTTCTATTATTGCATTGGATCAGTTGCTTCCGCACTTATTTATCATTGATTCCCATTATTATGGATTTGGACATGTATTAGTTTAGCTTATTATCTTGTGCTCGATAATCTTACAACCGTAATGTGACTGTGGATGGATACTTCCTACCCACAGGTAGCATGGTTGGCTGTGTCACGTGCCCAATCTTGCGTACTCTGGGAAGCGGGGCGTGACAATATACAAAACACACACAAGAGGAAGAGTTCAGAAATGAACGAATCCTTCTTGTGGCATTGTAGACTTGGTCACATCAATGCGACACGACTAGCTAAGTTGCATAAGGATGGGTATTTAAATCCGTTTGAATTTTCATCTTATGACACTTGCCAGTCATGTCTCAAAGGAAAAATGACCAAAGCTCCGTTTAGTGGACACGGAGAAAGAGTTACTGAACTCTTAGGACTGATACATAGTGATGTATGCGGTCCTATGTCTACACATGCCAGGGATGGTTCTTCCTACTTCATTACATTCACTGACGATCTCTCTAGATACGGGCATGTGTTCCTGTTGAAACACAAGTCTGAAGCTTTTGAGAAATTCAGAGAATATAAGCACGAAGTAGAGAACCAAACGGGCAAAAGTATTAAGATCCTTCGATCTGATCGAGGAGGAGAATACTTGAGCAATGAGTTCCAAGATTATCTAAAAGAGAATGGGATTCTCTCTCAGCTTACTCCACCTTATACACCACAGCACAACGGTGTATCGGAACGAAGGAATCGCACCCTATTAGATATGGTGCGTTCAATGATGAGTACAGCCGAGTTACCTATTTCCTTCTGGGGGTATGCGCTTGAGACAGCCATACACCTATTGAATATGGTTCCTACCAAATCAGTGCCTACCACTCCATATGAGATATGGAAAGGGAAGAGACCATCTCTTAAGTATGTTAAGATATGGGGTTGTCCAGCCTATGTCAAAAGACAAAATCCGGACAAACTCGAGGCAAGATCTGTCTTATGTAAGTTTGTAGGATATCCCAAAAATTCACAAGGGTATATATTCTACCACCCCGAGGAACAAAAGGTGTTCGTTTCTCGACATGCCACTTTCTTAGAAAAAGGTTTTCTTATGAAACAGATTAGTGGCATTGAGGTAGAACTGGAAGAGGTTCCAGCAACACAAACTGTAACAGAAGATTTGGTAGAACCAGAGGATTCAGTAGAACTCGACGAACCCCAGCCTCTCCGCCGATCTAGTAGGGTTTCTCGTCCACCTGAGAGATACTACGGTTTTCTCATTGACGGTGGAAGCGAGGATTGCATCATGGAGGATGATGACCCAACTAGCTTCGAGCAGGCCATCACGAGTAGGGACTCAGTGAAATGGCTGGATGCTATGCAGTCCGAGATGGAATCCATGTACACCAACAAAGTATGGACTTTGGAAGTTGCTCCTGAAGGGGTAAAACCCATTGGGAGCAAGTGGATCTTCAAGAAGAAACTTGGTGTAGATGGGAAAGTGGAGACTTTCAAAGCTAGACTTGTAGCAAAGGGTTTTCGTCAAAGACCAGGTGTGGACTATGACGAAACCTTTTCTCCAGTGGCTATGCTTAAATCCATCCGGATCATGCTTGCCATTGCTGCCTTTCATGACTACGAAATCTGGCAAATGGATGTTAAGACCGCCTTTCTAAATGGTGATTTAGAAGAGTGCGTGTACATGACTCAGCCAGAGGGCTTCGTAGACAGTGGGAGCAGCGGGAAGGTGTGCAAGCTGCTTAAATCCATTTATGGATTAAAGCAAGCATCGCGGAGTTGGAACATCTGCTTTGATGTCGTTATCAAAGAGTTTGATTTCGTCAAAAATCCAGATGAACCTTGTATCTACAAGAAGGTAGCAGAGAGTAAGGTTGTCTTCCTCGTATTGTACGTGGACGACATACTCTTGATAGGAAATGATATTCCTATGCTGCAAGCGGTCAATCTCTTCTTATCACAAAGATTCTCAATGAAAGATCTTGGTGATGCCTCCTGCATATTGGGAATTAGGATCTATAGAGATAGATCCAAAAGGATTTTGGGATTGTCCCAATCCAGGTACATTGACACCATACTAAAGAGGTTTAGTATGGAAGAGTCCAAGCGTGGGAACTTACCCATGATCTCTGGAGTCACTCTCTCCAAAGAGATGTCTCCCAAGACTGATTTGGAGAGAGCTCGCATGCAAGGGATACCCTATGCTTCGGCAGTAGGCTCTATCATGTATGCGATGCTATGTACCAGACCCGATGTAGCATACTCACTAAGTGTAGTGAGCAGGTATCAAGCTGATCCTGGAGAGAGTCACTGGACAGCTGTGAAGAGCATTCTCAAGTACTTACGAAGGACTAGAGATATGTTCTTGGTGTATGGTAACGGGGAGCTCCAAGTGGAGTCCTTTACCGATTCGAGCTTCCAAAGTGATAAGGACGACTCTAAGTCGCAGTCGGGCTTTGTCTTTACCCTTTACGGAGGGGCGGTTAGCTGGAAGAGTTCCAAGCAGGAAACCGTGGCAGACTCGACGATGGAGGCTGAATACATCGCTGCCAACGATGCTGCTAAAGAAGCTGTTTGGATCAAGAAGTTCATTACTGAACTTGGTGTGGTTCCATCCATTGAGCATCCAATACCTTTGTATTGCGATAACAATGGAGCGGTGGCTTTGGCCAAGGAACCCAGGTCCCATCAGTGA
The DNA here is from genome assembly GCA_030015575.1 of Agapanthus africanus. Lineage (NCBI taxonomy): Eukaryota > Viridiplantae > Streptophyta > Magnoliopsida > Asparagales > Amaryllidaceae > Agapanthus > Agapanthus africanus. The sequence goes on along the minus strand of CM057337.1, from coordinate 931,390,474 downwards.
TCCAGGCATATTCTGAGGCGGTATCACCTGATCCGGGAGATAGTTGATCGCCGGGAGATCGAGGTCAGGAGAGTTGACACGAAGAACAACACGGCGGATCCACTCACGAAGGCCATTCCCCAGATACAGTTTGAGAGACTCTTCGGGATGCTCGGTATGAGATACTACAGCAGCTGGCCGTAGTGCAAGTGGGAGATTGTTAGTTGTATGTATGCCCTAGAGGCCAGTATTGTACAGATTATGTATATTATATTGGATGCTTGGACATATATAGAGATGACTTTCTTGCTCGACATGATTGTATGCTATCTGGTTGCTCTTTATCTTAACATGTACACTAGTCTCTTTATACTGTCTTATAGTTACATGTTGGTAAAGCCCTTAGGATTTGTACTTGACTACCTGGACTATGATGCAGATCATACTAGTGGGGACATGGTAGTCCATAAGTACATCCTTCAAGGTCCCTAGTCGTGGGTGTATCGAGACGGGGCATCGATATACCAGAGTAGACTAGCGTATACGCTTCTCGACCCATGTGATGGGCGATGGATGATCTCATATCCATTGGTGTTTGACATCAGAGATGGTATACGGGTGCTCAGTGAAGACTGGGTACACTGGACGGACTCGCCGAGAACTCCCAGATGGTATTATACCTCACGTCAGATGGCAGTTCTCTGGTGACACTTGTACAGGTTAGTCTGTAGACCCGAGATCGTCATAGAGTCTTGTGTGATTCCCACTGTGCTTTGATCTCCACCTTACCACGTCCATGAGGGCGTGCAAAACGGTGGTCTTTGGGTACAGTCCCGAGTCACATGGAGGCAATGAGCGATAGGAGGGGTTTCGTCTCTCCCGGTATTGGGGGTTGATGTTGCGCTGTGCTCGATTGGCCGTAACAGGGAAGTCCCTGGCCAGGGCTGATTAGAGATTTGCTGGTAAGTGTTACCAGTAGTTTCTCGACCCGTTACGAGCCTCACATCAGCACGACTTATCGGTTATTGGGGTCTGACGTTTACCACCCCTAGACTTGATATGCGACATATCAGACGAAGAGACCGGACTGTATGGTAAGTGTTACTGGTCGGATTCGCAGGAGTGTGAGCGGGCTAGCTCGTCGATCTTCTGATCGCTCAATACCCGGGTGGCCGTTACGTTTAGCAGACCGCTTGCGGCTTGTGGGTGCTTGATATGATCATCATCTGCTACCGGCGTATTGACGAGTCTTTAGAGTCCTACACAGAGGTTTCCTGGCTCAAGCGAAACGAAATAGGAGCGCATATGAGATATGTGCGGGACCGAGAATAATGCGTGTATGTGATACCGCATTTCATTCTCGCGATATATGTTTCGATTGGTTATATTCGATATGACCTAGTTATCGAATCATTGATTCGATAAACCGATACGTTACATACTAGTCGGTTGTATGCGATACAACCGGATCATTGAATCAAGTGTTGATTTAATGATTTAATGTATAATTATATATTTGATATATTACTTTGCATTAACTAGTATTGGTTCACTTTAAACGGATTTTTCTCACTTGGATTGCACATTGTATATGTGATATGCTTTCGTGCACATTTTTGTATCATGTTTGATGATACTTGATCATTTAGTTAAGTGTATAGAATTAATCCATGGTTAATTTGATAATTAGGGTTTTGCATATTCATTTATTTAATATTTGTTTATTTATTTATTAGAAATGGATTAAGATAAGAATGGTGGCTTTATTTGTTTTATATTGAAGCTTCATGAAGCTTTGACTTTGCTAACCATCCTTATCTTCATGCTTAACCCTAACCCATTCAAGTGACCATGGTTAATTCTCTACACTTAACCCTAGTTCAAGTTATGATAAGTATTTGATTTTCTATTTCTTTTAAAGAATAACTTATCATAACTAGCTCTTCTTCTTCTTCTTCAAGCTTGCTACAACAATGGCAACTTGAGATCTAGTGAGATAAATCCAATTCTAAAGTGAACCCACCTCCTATTTCTTCACCCTCTACCTCTTGCCAAGTTGTTTTGGGTGTTTTCTTCACAAGTTTCACAACTTTGTGAAGTCGGAGCTTGAGTTTGTGCAACCTCGACGTAGATCGTCTTTGACACGAAGCCGACGACCTGTTCCGCACGTTTCTCCGATGAAGCCGTCACGAGAGTCCAAGCTTCAAGATGGACAGCGAGAGGACGCTCTCGTGGAGCTAAGGAAGTGGAAATCCGGATCTACAAAGGTTGTAGCATCTCAACTTTAGTTAAAATGTTAACTAGTTTGTAGTTTCGCCTAGAATTCTAGCAACGATCCGTAGTCTAGGGTTTCTCGGCACCATAATTTTTGAAATTGGCATGTTCGATGCCTTGTGAGACCTCACTAGGGTGCCTAGGAACCCTACAGAGTCATAGTCAAGGGTCAGGTCATGGTCGCTGCCAAAGAGAGAGAGAAAAGAAACACTCAGCGTGCACTCTAACCTAGATCAGAATGGTTGTTACTTTATCTAATCAGGAAACCTCCCACTGTAACGTCAAATTCTCCTCCAAACCTGAAAGAAGAATTAGTCGGGATCACCCGAGGAGTAAACCAACTCATCAGTGGGAATCGGGATCCAACTATCATCGCATGATAACGTGACGGAATCCACTCACATTATCACACTCCATAAGGTATGCGCATGCCTGGCAAGTTTCAGTTTCTTTAGAAACTCCCGATGTGATTTATACCCCATGCTCTTATAACCTTGACTTTGGCCAACAAATCATAAGTCACATGTCAAGTTCTACCCGTCATTATCCAGGTTGATTTGAACCCACCCGTACCTACCCTTGACTTTGGCCAACAAGGCAGTACGACTGTCCCAAACCAACGCATCTATCTATGCTGCAGAAAAGTAACAAATAGCTACCATACACTATGCCTTGACTTTGGCCAACAAACATAGCATGAATACTACGTGCTACCCGTCTGAAATGACGGAGGTCTACGAATGGTTTTTGGCGAAAAACCTTTAACGTAATGAACTTGATATCGTTGAAGGAACCGGATAGCTTTTATAAAAATATAGTGACGAAAACCTTTACTAAAGAGGTCACTCCCGGTGAAGGGATCTCGGCTCTTTCCCCGTAGAATGAGGTGCAGGATATTCCAACTGAATACCACGATGCAAAGCAAAAGTAATCGACTATTGTGAAGTTATTTCCCTGACGCAAACTTCTGTCCAAGGGGTCACTCCCAGTGAAGGGATCTCGGCCCTTGCCTCGTCGACTGAGGTGCTGGATATTCATAACCGAATACCACTGTGCAAAACAAAAGAGAACGTCCTTGCAATAACAGCTTTTTGAAAAATTGTTCCAACAACTTCAGAATAGGTTTGTTTAGCTTGCATTGATCCGAATCAACGCAGTCCCATCAGTTGATCACACCACAAAAGAACGAAAATAATGATGTATGTATATGCCATCCGCATTCGCCACTGGGTCCCGTCATCACCCGTTAGGTTACTTAACTAACGACAGAGCGGGGACTGGACTAGCGCGGATGCAAAACATATACAACATCTACTAGTATATATATCAATATATAATATTCGCTCAAGGCGTGATAAAATGCAACATCACAGAAATGTAATAAGCATCACAGAACAATACAGATATCTGGGATCCCCGGGTTTCATAGAGCCGCTATTGAAACCCGACGTTCCCCTGGTCGTGTGGATAGCCTGTGCAATGAAATCCTAGACCCCTACGGGCGCGGCAAGTTACCCGCCAAAACCTGAAGCGAGGCAGCCCCCTTCAACAACGTGAATGGACCACCCAACACTTCACGGAATCTGGTAACTTGGGCACCCCTCCTTGGGTCAACCTGTACCCCCTACGAGTGCGGCGAATAGCCCGCCAATTCTAGAGTGAAGCCCCCTCCGTCTCAAAGCCATGAGATGCGAGCTCGTTGCCCTCTAGAACCCGGCTATCCGTGCACCCCACCGCGGGGTAATCCTAGTACAGAAAGTAAAATATACATACAACGTCGGCTAGCACACTTTAACCTCCTTTGAGCCGTGTGTAAGTGCACGACAGCGCCCCGGCCGTCATTCCGAGGCCAAAATGCGGAAACGAAACTTTTCAAAAACTTGTAAACTGGCGCTACCGCGTACTTAAAAACCCGGATCGGGCCATTAACTTAACGCTAGGTAACTAGAGAATGGGTAGAAAGCTATACCGAGCGATCCGTGTCCTTCGGTCTTCGGCCTCCATCCCGATCTCCTCGCGGAATCTCCGGTCTTCATCTCCTCGTCGGAAAGGGCACTACATCGCCGATTCCTTTTACGGGCTCCCACCTCTGGACCGAGGCAACTCGGACACGAAGTTGGCAAGCCGACGTGTCCAAGATTGCTGCAGAATAGTGTAGAGTGGTTTGTCTCAATGGGGTAATTGAAGTTGCCATAGAAGGAGGGAAGAGGAAAAATGAGCAAGAGGAAAATGAGCTTGAGGATTTTTCTTTTGCAAATGAATATCAACCAAAAATCCTCACACCAAAATGTATCTCTCTCCCCACCAAATAGTGGCCGGCTATCTCATGAGATGAAGGAGGTGAGAGAATGAAAACAAGAGGGAAAATAATGTGTGATCACAAGAAAAAATGGCCACCCTCATGTCCAATCCAAATTCCATCACATTAAATGCAAAGGAAAATGATTCAAAGGGAATCAAATAAAGCAAGAACAATCATGAACCCTCCATTTACAAATAACACCCTCCAAATTGCTAATTTGCACATTTGCAAATTAGCCCCTCCCATCACAAAATTTCGGCCATAAAGGAACAAAGGAATACTGGCCGAAACGGAATGCAAACTGGCAACTTCAAAAAACTGATCCCGTAATAAATTACAGGAAAACCCCATGACTGTATATACATACCCGCATTTGTATTCCGACCGAATACAAATGCAAAGAGACAAAATCTACACTGTACAATACTAGGATCCGACTTAAACCAAAACCCGCTAGTATTATCCGTTCGATCATGATCCGTGCAATACCGCACGTATATGATCGAACCCTGCCATATATCCATACGGCCTCTACAGCGTTTCGCCCAAAACTTGAGAAACTGTCAGTGGGGGACTCTAAAGACTCGTGATTGATTCTACTTCCGGTGTGTATGTAGAAAATGTATAGAAATCACAACCAAAAATTATTTGACCGCAATCAATAACGGTGTCGATTGTAGCACGTTAGTAAGTGCGGATCGTCCACAGGGAAAGTGTAATCGTTCGTATTTCGAATTAGATGAGTCGAAAATTTAAAGAAAAGAAAAGAATCAATTCATGATTTAAAGAATTGAAGTTCAAGAATTAGTAAAATCTAGTCTAAATCAAGAAACAATAAAATCAAGAATTGAGAATTTGTGATGATTTCCAAATAAAATATCAAGAATCGAAGTGAGGCTCGTAGGAATCGATCGGATCTATAGATGTGATGAAATCTAGCGATTACATATTCTTATCCATCGATGAATTGATACTAGATCGATGATGATCAACGAGAATTAGGGATTTCTTGTGAAACTAGGGTTTCATCATATATTCCTTGTTCCTTCGTCGATATCATTCACATTCTAGCCTCTAGTAAATTCAAGAATCGATCGTGGATCCCTAATTTCGAGCGATCACAATCAAGAAAGCATCGCATCGAAACTAGGTCATCGATTCTTAAATTTGCTAGGGTTTACAAACTCATAGGACTTAAGAATCGTTTTAAGATTTGTTCCATCATCATTCTATTGATCGTCTCGACTCCTTTACGAGCGGAGTTTTACTCAAACATCACAACAAGAACCACAATCACAAATTGAGATCGAATCATGATGCAAGAATTTAAAGAAAGCAAGATTAAAGAATTTCACCTTTTATTTATCAACAATTCCATTACAATTCGCTCAAGAACTACAATGAGGAATGAACTCGATCATCGATTTGGCTTCGCTCGTCTCCTTGAGTCGCGGATCGGCTTGGATCACTTGCTCGGTTGAAGATCGGCTCCGCTCCTAAAAGGTTGAAGGCTTCTCGCTTGAATGGTACTCGGTGTCTTGAATTTGGCTTTGGATTTTGAATTAGGGTTAGGGTTTGAGGCACAAGTTGTGTCACTCAACTTGTGGGTGGAAGATGAAGAACTTTTAACAACCTTTTCAAGTGAAGCCTAGGGTCCCTTTTATAGCCTTAAGAATGATTAGCTCCCTTAAGAAGCTAGGATTAGGTTAGCTTCTCTCATAAGCTTGGTCTAGGTTACTTTCTCTCATAAGCTTGGTAGTTAGGAGGAAGGTTCTAGAATTAGTTAGTTAGGGTTAGCTTCCTTCCTAAGCTTGGAGGTTAGGGAGAAGTTTCTAGGCTTTAAAGTAGTTAAGGGGGAAGCTTGCTTTGGAAGCTTGGAGTGTTTAGCTTTGATCAAGGAGCCTTGCTGATCTGGCAGAATGTTCTGGAGTGTTTTGGAAATTGCAGTGGCTTAAAGGAGTTCTGAAGCTGAGAGGAGAATACTGAAGCAAAGCAGAAGTGATGACGTGGCATATCCACCGCGGATCCGCGGCACGTGCCTGCTCAGGCCGCGGATCCGCGGTCATGTGAGGGCATCTCTGTGTCAATTTCACAGTGTGTCTTTCTGCTGACTTCATGATATTGTTCTGATATGTTGATTCTCAAAACTCCTTGTATATCATTGCCAGATCTCAGATCTTTGAGTTGGCGTAATTTTTTATCAACACTTTGACAATTTTGGCTCGGTTCCTGAAATTTCCTGCACAGACTTCGTAACAAGTGTTGCGCTATACAAGAATGATGCGATGCCATGATAAACACTCAATTTCCCTTAAAATGCCGGTTTTAGTATACAACACAGGTAATCTGGTATTTTACGACTGTTTTGCTAATATGCGCAATATGCAAACCGAACACTTCTAGATGAGTGCAAATGATAGGGAAATTGACATGTTAAAAATACATTATTTTCGACTGATCAAATTCCCCCAAACTTATTTTCGGTCGTCTCGAGCGAACTGTTTTATTAAAAAGAGAAGGAGAAAATAAAGAAAAAGAAAAACTAACTAGCACACTTTCGTAGGCAACACGATTGTACTGAGCACGTGCAACAAGCCTTTAAACCTCTAGGTGTCCCTAGTAGGAGGAGTGTTGTTTCCTGAGGGTTTTCAGCGGATTGCACCCATAAAATCCAATAATAAAAGGAAGACCGTGAATATTACATATAAAGATAAGAATTGTAAAAGAAAAGCTTTGAAAATTAGGGTTTCCAACTATGCTAGCTTTTCGGTTGTCATGAGCCCTATCTTAATAGTTATGAAAAGATATTAGAAATCACATAACCCCTCAATAAAACATCGTCTTATTCTTCAATCCTATCTTTCTTCCAAATATCGATCATATAACCCTATGTGTGTGTAATATACATCCCTACACCCGGAGAATTCAATTCAAGCTATCATACTCTTGTCCATTTGCCTCAGTACTTTTTAATTAATGAATATTTATATTTGCTTGCTCACACACTTTCGTGCGACCGTTAATACTTCTTGAGGTACTAACCGACCGATTACTCATGTGCTTGCTTATACAGTGTTTTTCCTCGTCTTGCACCACCTAAGGCTTAGCAGTGACTGCCAGACCAGTTGATCTAAGGCACTAGGTGAAGAGGCACCCTCGCTATAATTTTTTATTGCTGCCTTGGCGATAACAAAACCAGTGTTCATTTTTCTGCACCATTTTTATATTTTATTCATTTTTTTTTATTTCCTTCATACTTTTGGCTTTTAGACAAGAGCATTTCAAGGTATCCTCTACTATTCCGAGTTTCAAGACGTGTGTAAGTGCGAATAGCAGGGTATCAATGTTCAAAATGTTTGGCTTCCAGAATAGGAACTATTTTTCAGACTTATTTTTATCCTCAGATTAGTGACTTCCTTTATCTTACTAACCTTTGGGACAACGGCTCATAACTACTTATTACTAGTTCGTATAAGAAAACTTCTAATTTTCTTGGTTTTCTTAAATTTTTCCAATCTTTTGGATGTAATTTTTCACTATCTAATCTTTTATTATCTTATTTATGTACAAAAATATTTTTTATTTTTTTTGAAATTTTTTAAATTTTTATAGGTTTTACAATGTTTTGTGCTTATGCAAAGTATGATGCAAATGATGCGAAAATAAGCACAAACCTCCCCCAAACTTGTTTTCAACAGTGTCCTCACTATTGCCATCAGCTAGATCTCGAAAAACCTGTAAGCTTGGGAGGAAATTTATTAACGGGGGCAAAATATTTAAGTGAAAATCTTCCCCCAATCTTATTTTTGGCACACAATTTTGTATAAAAATTTTCTTTTCAGAAGCCAGATTACACCCTCCCAAACTTGAGTTAAGCTTTGAAAATCACATGAGGGGGTCAAGAATCATTGGTTGATGCCAAGCTTTGCAAAGGCCGAAGGTCAACACCAACCATTCGACGATTTTATCAATGTAGTGCTCAGGTTGGTGGAAGAAGAAGTGGGGAAATGGTAAGTGGTGGAATAGAATGTGTGTGCGTCTCATTTTGGAAAGACGATGCAGTGATTGTGATGGATTGCTTGCATTCTTTTTACAGTTCAGAAGAAGGGGTGGAGGTTCAATTTCATTGTTTGGGAGATGATTCATCTCAACACCCGTGTCATTCAAAAATGCGAGTTCATCAGCGAAGATTTCCTCAAAAGTTTCATCAATACCCTGAAGAATAATGTCATCACAAAGTGCGGGGTGATCTTCAGACTCTAAAAACAGTTCATAATCAGTGTTAGATGTTGACCCGGATAACTCGGTGGAAGAGTCCGTATGTGTATGATACATAGTTGGGTCAAACAATAACGTATGAAAAGAGTCAAGATCAGTATCATGAGAATCATCAAATTCGCTGCTGTCGACATCCATTAGGTCGACAGAACAGACCTGAGCAGTAGGTTCGGAGGGTACACTTCCCAACTTGTAAATGTTCAGCTCTATTGACCTATTCCAGAAAGATAGGGTCATAGAGCCATTACGACAGTTGATTATTGCATTGGAAGTGGCCAAAAAGGGGCGACCAAAAATCACCGGAATTTGATTCCGTGGGTTCGCTACAGGCTGTGTATTAAGTACAATAAAATCCACAGGGAATACAAATTCCCCGATTTTTATTAAAATATCCTCCAGTTCACCCCTAAGTTTGGTGATTGATCGGTCAGCCATCTGGAGAGTTATGCTCGAGGGCTTTAACACTCCGATACCTAACTGCTCGTAAACTGAGAAAGGAAGCAGGTTAACACTTGCGCCAAGGTCTAGTAGAGCACGATTGATGTGTTTTTCCCCGATAGAAATGGAAATAGTAGGATAGCCAGGATCCTTACGTTTCCTCGGTAGTTGTTGGGGGAAAGCCGTGTCTACAGTCTTTGCAATGAACATCTTCTTGGGCACTTGAGTCTTCCTCTTTCTAGTGCACAAGTCTTTAAGAACTTTCGCATATGCGGGGACTTGTTGGATAGCATCTAGAAGAGGGATGTTGATGTTAATCTGTTTAAACATTTCAGTGATCTTCTCCATTTGTGGACTCAGTGTGTTTTCCCTTAACCGATTTGGATAAGGAGCTTGAGCAATAAGATCATGGTCCAACACTGGAGAAGATCGTGTGGGTGGGAACGATCTAAGAATAGGAGTGGGGATCGTTTTCTGTGAACTAGAAGAGCTGGGCTGAGGTGTCGAGCCTTGGGGAAAACGGAGAATAGGCTCGGAAGAAGGTAGTGGGGTAGAAGAACTGGGGTCAGAATTAGAAGTAGAAGGAAAGGTCTCAGCCGGGGTATCATTGATAGATTTTTCAGTGTCATCAATCTCTTCCCCAACATGATTGTCAAGCACTCTTCCAGATCTCAACGTGGTGATTGCATCCACATGATGTGAATAGTCAGGATTGGGTAAAGGCTGAGCTGGAAGTTTCCCTTTCTCTCTTGCACTCATTTCGGCTTTTAATCGTACAATTTCTTCTTCCATCGATTTAATAGTCTCGCTTTGGACGCAGAGTTTTTCTCAATTTTATCGACGGAAGACTTCATCTCAGCCGAAACTTGCATGATATTTGTTCGGACCAAATTCATGTATTGTGCAAATGAAGAGGATTCATCAGTCCCGGTCAACTGCAAAGGACTAGACGGTGCAGGTGTGTTGACCGGATTTTGGAAGTTTTGTGCTTGGAAGGGGTGCTGACTCAATGGAAGTGGTTGCTGTTGTGGTGGAGGGACCCTTTGGAAATTGTTTTGGGTTGGAACCGTGTTTTGAGATTGTGATTGGTTCTAAGCAAAGTTAGGGTGATTCCTCCAACCCTGATTATAAGTGGAAGAAAATGGATCGTTTCTAGGTATTTGAAAAGCAGCATTGGTATGCTCATGACCTTGAAACGGAGAATTCAATGGACATCTTCCGTCAAATGAGAAGGATCAGAACAGCATCCACATACAGTTTTGGAGAGTGACATTTGATTTAGGGTGGCAGCTAAAAATTTGTTTTCCATAGTCTCGAGTTTCTTGTGTATGTTGGAGATAGTGCCCTCAGAGTCAATTATTGGATCGCAGGCACGTGATTGCAATGATTGAGAGAGGACCTATGCCGGTAGGACAGTCTTACTCAAGATGATAGTATGCTATTTGGTTTATCTTTATCATCGTGTACTGCCTTAGGTGACCTTACAAGTCACTATTGCACGTTGATAGAGCCCTTAGGATTCTTGCTTGACTGCCAGCAGTATGAGGGCGATCATATACGTGGGAGCTGGGGTCTATAAGCACATCCTTAAAAGGTCCCTAGTCGTGGGAGTTTTCGAGACAGGACATCGATACTCCAGAGTAGACTAGTGTATACAATCGAGACCCCAACGAGAGACGGTGACCGGTCTCACAAGCCACTGGTGTCAGTTGGTTCACCTAAGATGTATACAGGTGCTCATTGGATTATGAGTACACCGGACAGGACTCGCCGGGAACATGCTAGTTGGTCTTATACCAGACGTCAGATAGCAGTTCCCTGGTGACATGTGTACAGGTTAGTTCATCGACCTGAGATCGTCATTTGTCTCGTGTGAATTCCCACTGTACTTTGATTACTACCCTACCACGCTCAAAGGAGTCGTGCAAACAGGTTTTAGTTGGGTACAGTCCCGAGCCACATGGAGGCAGTGAGCGGATCTTCAGGGGTTCGTCTCTCCCGGTATTGGGGGTCAGGTTGCGCTGTGTCTAGGAGAGCCATTACACGAAGTCCTTGGCCAAGACAGGAGATTTACTGGTAGGTATTCCAGTAATATCTCAGGGTGTTCTGGGCTACACTCCGACACGACTTGTACCGCTTTTAGGGGTCTGACTTTTACCAACCACCTAGGCCCGCCATGCGATGCTCATAGACGAACGGACCGGACTGTACGGATATTGTCACCGACAGGCTCAGTAGGGTGTCAGGATGAGTTCGCTCATCGACGTCCCTTTTTGTCAATACCTGTTAGCCCGTTACGTATGGGTAATACCTCTGATGTGCTAATGGTTAAATCCACAGCCAAAGTATTGACGAGTCTTTAGAGTCCCCCACAGACCGTTTTCTCAAGTTTCGAGCGAAACGCTGTAGAGGCCGTATGGAGATATGGCAGGGTTCGATCTTATACGTGCGATATTGCACGGATCATGATCGGACGGATAATACTAGCGGACTTTGGTTTAAGCCGGATCCTAGTATTGTACAGTGTAGATTTTGTCTCATTGCATTTGTATTCAGTGGGAATACAAATGCGGGTATGTATATACAGTCGCGGGGTTTTCCTGTAATTTATTACGGGATCATTTTTCTGAAGTTGCCAGTTTGCATTCCGTTTCGGCCAGTTTTCCTTTGTTCCTTTACGGCCGGATTTTTCCGATGGAAGGGGTTATTTGCATGTGTGCAAATTAGTTATGTGGAGGGGGTTTATTTGTAAATGAAAAGATTATGATAATACAAGCATCTTTGCCTTTTCTTTCATCATGGTTTGCATTTAATGTGATGGGCTTTATGAAAGGATGGATTAGAAATTGATATGATCTCTTTTTCTTGATATCACTCCCATTCCTTGTTCTTGCATTATTGATTTCTTTTTCCCTCCACCATTAGATAGGGCCGGCCACATTTAGAAGAGAGAGAGGATTTCATTTTTGGTATGAGGAATTTTGATCTCATTCTCATTTTGCATCAAGGTTCATAGCTCCATTTCAAACCTCTCTCCAAAGTTCATTCTTTCTCCTCCATCAAATGGCAACTTCATACCCCAATGAGACAAAGCTTTCTACACTTCATCTACAGCATTTCTTGGACACGTCGACTCGCCAACTTCATGCCCGAGTTGCCTCGGTCCAGAGGTGGGAGCCCGTAAAGAAACCCGGCGATGTGGTGCCCGTTCCGACGAGGAGATGAAGACCGGAGATTCCGCGAGGAGATCGGAGTGGAGGCCGAAGACCGAAGGACACGGATCGCTCGGTATAGCTTTCTACCCTTTCTCTTGTTAGCTAGGAATAGGTTAATGGCCCGATCCGGGTTTTTAGTGCGCGGTAGCGCCGGTTTACAAGTTTTGAAAAAGTTTCGTTTCCGCATTTTGGCCTCGTTCTGACGGCCGGGGCGCTGCCGTGCACTTACACTGGTATCAGAGCCACGCCATTAACCTAGTCTAGCTTGATCTAACGTGTTTACAAGTTCGATCGAACGGATTTTCAAAAAACCGCGTTTCCATGTCAAGTTTCTGTCGAATTTTTCCAGTGCTTTAAAAATTTTTGGTACATTGTAAAAATACGTGCAGGGTTTTTTATGAATTCTGTGAAAATTTGGTAGGCTGATATTACTGTAGCGCGGCGGATCAGCGGCCAAAACCACATTTTGGCCGCGGATCCGCCGCTGTTTTGTGGCCAAATTGCACCAAATTTTTACAGTGGGCTATTGACATGGAAATAGGGTTTCTGGTATATTCTTTTTGGGCCGAGATTTATTTTGAGTGCTACAGTTGTGCTTGGGGGCCCACTTCGAGAAATTTAGTCGATCGAAAATTTTAAATATGTTAGTTCACAGTATTTACATTAGATCTGCGACCGTGAATGCCATTTGATCGGTAAATCCTGTCTAACTGCTATAGCCCTTTTAGACGGATTTGCGAACGTGACATTCACGTTGATGTTCTGTGTTGTGCTGTGATGTTGCGGATTTGTCGTGGGGATAGCCTGGATGCAATGTTAGTACAGTTTGGTTTATTATGTACATTTGATATTGCGGGGCGAGCGTCCGACATGTGGACTGCCGTTACTGCCTGTTTGTATATTATTCTTTTAGGGCACGACCGGGCTGAGGTCGATGTACCCGTTGTATATATTTTTACTTTCTGTACTAGGATTACCCCGCGGAGGGGTGCACGGATAGCCGGGTTCTAGAGGGCAACGGGCCCGCATCTCATGGCGTTGAGACGGAGGGGGCTTTACTCAAGAATTGGCGGGCTATTCGCCGCACTCGTAGGGGGTATAGGTTGACCCAGGAGGGGTGCCTAAGTTACCGGATTCCGTGAAGTGCTGGGTGGTCCATTCACGTTGCTGAAGGGGGCTGCCTCGCTTTAGGTTTTGGCGGGTAACTTGCCGCGCCCGTAGGGGTCTAGGATTTCATTGCACAGGCTATCCACACGACCAGGGGAACGTTGGGTTTCAGTAGCGGCTCTATGAAACCCGGGGATCCCAGATATCTGTATTGTTCTATGATACTTATTACATTTCTGTGATGTTGCATTTTATCACGCCTTGAGCGAATATTATATGTTGATATATATACTAGTAGATGTTGTATATGTTTTGTATCTGCGCTAGTCCAGACCCCGCTCTGTCGTTAGTTAAGTAACCTGACGGGTGATGACGGGACCCAGTGGCGAATGCGGATGGTATATACGTACATCATTATTTTCGTTCTTTTGTGGTGTGATCAACTGATGGGACTGCGTTGATTCGGATCAATGCAAGCTAAACAAACCTATTCTGATGTTGTTGGAACAATTTTTCAAAAAGCTGTTATTCCAAGGACGTTCTCTTTTGTTTTGCACAGTGGTATTCGGTTATGAATATCCAGCACCTCAGTCGACGAGGCAAGGGCCGAGATCCCTTCACCGGGAGTGACCCCTTGGACAGAAGTTTGCGTCAGGGCAATAACCTCACTATAGTCATTTACTTTTGCTTTGCATCGTGTTATTCAGTTGGAATATCCTGCACCTCATTCTACGGGGAAAGAGCCAAGATCCCTTCACCGGGAGTGACATCTTTAGCAAAGGTTTTCGCCACTATATTTTTATAAAGCTATCCAGTTCCTTCAACGATATCAAGTTCATTACGTTAAAGATTTTTCGCCAGAAACCATTCGTAGCCCTCCGTCATTTCAGTTAAATGTTCGGTAGTATTCAAGCTATGTATTTTGACCTACACCAAGGCATAGTGATTGGTAGCTGCCGGATATTTATCTGTTGCATAGATAGATGCGTTAGTTTGGGACAGTCGTACTACTATTTTGGCCTACGTCAAGGGTATGTACGGGTGGGTTCAAATTAATCTGGACAATGACGGGTAGAACTTGACATGTGACTTATGATATGTTGGCCTACGTCAAGGTCATAAGAGCATGGGGCAAAAATCACATCGGGAGTTTCTAAAGAAACTGAAACTTGCCAGATATGCACATACCTTCTGGAGTGTGATAACGTGAGCGAATTCCGTCACGTTATCATACGATGATAGTTGGATCCCGATTCCCACTGATGAGTTGGTTTACTCCTCGGGTGATCCCGACTAATTCTTCTTTCAGGTTTAGGGAAGAATTTGACGTTACAGTGGGAGGTTTCCTGATTAGATAAAGTGATAACCATTCTGATCTAGTTTAGAGTGCACGCTGAGTGTTTCTTTTCTCTCTCTCTTTGGCAGCGACCATGACCCGACCCTTGACTATGACTCAGTGACCAAGTTGACCGAACCTTCTTAAACACTGGCTTTTGGATTGTCAGAGTTGCATACCTCATTGCCACTCCTACTTTTACCCTTTTCTCCAGGACACCCCGTATTACTACGAACGTCCACTTCCATTGGATAAAACCATCGTATGGTTATATACGAACTCGAAGGAATTTATTCGAGAATGGTTTCCGGTTCTGAAGAAAACGAATAAGACTATTCGGTTGTCTTTTCCTTTTACCTTCTCTCAGGTTGCGAGTACTCCTTGGATTAGGACAGTACACCTATTACACAAATTGGATAGTTTTCTTCCAAACCATAGGCAGGTGCCGAATGGTGGGGAATGAAGAAAACCAATTAGCCTAAACGGTGTACAGAAGGTATTAAGTTAAGACAAGTAAAGGGATTAGAAGGAGGGCAAAGTAAATTGCGACTGCTATTCACGACCAAGCCAAGTATTTCATTACCACTCCCACTTCACCTTTGTATTTCTCCAGGACACTTCGTATCACTACGAAGATCCACAGTTATTTGGATACTCCATCGTGTGGTTATATACGAACTCGAAAGGAACTTGTTCCAGTTCGGGGATGGATTCTGGTTCAGGAGAAATAAGAATAAGGTTTATTCGGTTGTCTTTTATCTTCATCTTCTCTCGCATTGCGAGTGCTCCTAGGATTAGGACAGTACACCCATTATGCTTATTGGATAGTTTTCTTCCAAACCATAGGCTGGTGCCGAACGGTAGGGAAGGAAGAAAACCATTTAGCCTAAGAGGGTGTACAGAAGGTAAAGACTAAAGACATATGAAGGGATGTGGAGATGTGGTATAGAAATATACGGTTACAGTTGTGAATCTAGATAATGGAAGAGGCATTACTAGGAATACCAGGATACCCCTACGAAACATTTCAATGTTTCAGTTTCACCGTGTACTGTTAATAGAAAACTGATTTCCCAATTGGACACTTGCTCCAGGGTATATATTTACCAGGTTTGATTCTCACATATGTATGGCTTTACAGATGATGAGTAGGAGTAAGTTATTGGGAATTGGGTGATTATCCTCATTATATCGGGATACGTTGTAATTGGTGATATTTGAGGAAATCGCCTGGGATGTTTGCCGGACGGCGAATATTTGGTTTTGAATATCCGTTGTTATGCACCAATTTCAAATTGATATATCTATATGTCTATTTTTATAGAGTGGGATATGCCTTTTTGAAATTATGTCCATGACATTTATCTATATCAGTGGATGGTTAGGTAAGGAGTATTAAACAGCGGTGTAATTCTTCTTAACCATAAGTACAGTTTTCAACCTACGATATACAGGGAGTGAGTTATTGCACTCAAAGGACTTGTACAAAGTATTGTATATTCTCCAGTGTCCATTAGGACAGAGGGATTGGTCCTCGTACTATATTCGGTTTACTTATAACTTCTCCAGTTTTTAGACATGTGTTTCGTAGAAATGCAAGGTCTAAGTTTTGAGAAGTTATAGGCATAGTCACAAATTCGTGATTCGGCAATAATTCGGCGAGATCGAAAATTCGGATTCGGAGAACTATTCGGAAAAAATCGGCAGGTATTCGGGAAAGATTCGGTAAGTGTTCGGGAAATGTTCGGGAAGGATTTCGACCAAAAAATTAATATAAAATTAATATATGAGACGCTAGATTTTGATTTCGTGAATTATTTGCTGTTTTTTGAATAATTCGTTTTTTTTTGAATAATTCACGAATAATTCGGCAATAATTCAGCGCATTCGGTGATGGCAAATAATTCGCAGATTTAATCGGCAGTCACATAATTCGCGAATTATTCGCGAATTCGCCAAATAATTCGGGAATTATGTGACTATAGTTATAGGTATAAGAGTAAAGTAGAGAACCAGATGTTGCAAGTATCAGGATTCTTCAAGGTGATCGAAGATGTAGATACTTGTGTATGGTATTCAGTTGATTGTAATGATTAAGAGAACATGCTTCTCTTTCATGTTACTCATAATTGGAAGTACTCCTAAGTTGAGTAATGCTGATCGACCTTTTTCCTTTTAGTTGACATGCGCTGGAGACAGCTGCATGATTTGAATCTGGTTTAATTAAAGCAGTGCCTCTGTTTCTGTATTGGATATAGAACAGTTCATATCTTGACATTATTAAGGTACAGGGAGTTGTCCGGCTTATGCTTAAAACCAGACTCCGGATAACTCAAGGCACGTTTCTGTAATGGCTGTTTGTGGGTTGACCCAGGCTATGACGAGGGTTGACTTTCTACCATCTGGAAGATCAATAGTGAAATTGTTCTTGACTCGCCACAGTTTTAATAAAAATGGATTTTTCAGAAAACAGTAGTTGGAGTATGGTAGAACTGGAAGTGATTCCAGAACCGCAAACGATTACTGAAAATTTGATAAGAACCTAAAGATTCAATCTGACTTGACATTCCATTGGCCACTACGCAGATATAGTGGGTAACCTCAAGCACCCGAGAGGTACTCCGGTAGCCTCAAGGACGGTGACAGGGAGGTTCTTGTTTACCCAGACTTGCCATTGCTGTTGTTCCAGACTGTGAGACCCGGCAGGAGGATGAGTATAGCGTCGTTCTAAACTAGCTTTAGAAGTGCACATATATATGACTCTGCCAGAGGGTTGTCGTAGTCAGTGGGAGCAGCGGAAGCATAGTGGATAGGTAGCTTATGTCTATTTATGGACTAAAGCAGATATAGCGGAGATAGATCGTCTATTTCTGATGTGACAGTCATAGGTTTGACTTCATCGGAATAGGGGATGGATCTGTTAAGAAGGTAGTAGGGTATGATGTTCTGGTATTTGGATGACATACAGAGAGTAGGAAGTGATGTTCCTATACTACGATCGGTTATACTTTGGTTGTCATACAGTGGTTTCTCCACATGGGACTTGGATATAATATCAAGACATTCTGGTTACTGGATCTATGGTTTTAGATCTAGATTTGGGTAGTTTCCCATTCTGGGTATTTAGACAGCATTCTAAAGGTGTTTTAGAATGGACGACTCCTGGCATGGTAGTATACCTGCAGATGATAGAGTCACCCTCTCTAAAGGAGTCTTACAGACTAAAGGGGAAAGGGATGTGCATGATTGGCAGATCACTTGCTTAGGCAATTGAGTCAATCATGAGATATCAAGTACCACACCAGATGTTGTTTTTGCAGTAGGTGCAATAAGTTGATATTGATCCAATCCTGGAGAAACATTCGGAAGCAGTTTTAGAACATAAGTGGATGTTCTAGGGATATGATAACGACAGCCTCATTCGGAAGACAGTTATCATTCCAGGCTTCCAAGGTGACTTGGATGACAGAGTGGCTGTCAGAGTTATAGTTTTCCCTCTGACGAGGGGCAGTATTTTGGACAGGTGATCCAGGCGAATACTGAGGGAGGCATGGCGCAGGATACTGATTAAGTTCAGTTGACGATACAGTCTGAGAAGTTTGGATTTGGAGTTCATTTATGAATTAGGTCCCATCAGATATCCAGACATACTCTAAGACAGGTATTGCTCATTTCGGGAGATGGCTTTCTCCGCGAACTTTAGATAAAGAGAGACATAGAAAGAAACATTAGAGTGGATCCACTCACTGAGGCTATTCCTCAAACGCATTAGTTTCGCAAACAGGTTTTGTGAGACTGATTAGTAGAGGAGTTGGGTGTTCGGTATCACACGGGCTGTGAGTATGTGACATCGCAATAATTAGCCTTGAGTGCAAGTGGGAGATTGTTGGAGATAATGCCCTCAGAGTCAATTATTGGATCACAGGCACGTGATTGCAATGATTGAGAGAGGACTTATGCCGATAGGACAGTCTTACTCAAGATGATAGTATGTTATCTGGTTTATCTTTATCATCGTGTACTGCTTTAGGTGACCTTACAAGTCACTATTGCACGTTGATAGAGCCCTTAGGATTCTTGCTTGACTGCCAGCAGTATGAGGGCGATCATATACGTGGGAGCTGGGGTCTATAAGCACATCCTTAAAAGGTCCCTAGTCGTGGGAGTTTTCGAGACAGGGCATCGATACTCCAGAGTAGACTAGTGTATACAGTCGAGACCCCGACGAGGGGCGGTGGCCGGTCTCACAAGCCACTGGTGTCAGTTGGTTCACCTAAGAAGTATACAGGTGCTCATTGGGTTATGAGTACACCGGACATGACTCGCCGGGAACATGCTAGTTGGTCTTATACCAGACGTCAGATAGCAGTTCCCTGGTGACATGTGTACAGGTTAGTTCATCGACCTGAGATCGTCATTTGTCTCGTGTGAGTTCCCACTGTACTTTGATTACTACCCTACCACGCTCAAAGGAGTCGTGCAAACAGGTTTTAGTTGGGTACAGTCCCGAGCCACATGGAGGCAGTGAGCGGATCTTCAGGGGTTCGTCTCTCCCGGTATTAGGGGTCAGGTCGCGCTGTGTCTAGGAGAGCCATTACACGAAGTCCTTGGCCAAGGCAGGAGATTTACTGGTAGGTATTCCAATAATATCTCAGGGTGTTCTGGGCTACACTCCGACACGACTTGTACCGCTTTTGGGTGTCTGACTTTTACCAACCCCCTAGGCCCGCCATGCGATGATCATAGACGAACGGACCAGACTGTACGGATATTGTCACCGACAGGCTCAGTAGGGTGTCAGGATGAGTTCGCTCATCGACGTCCTTTTTTGTCAATACTTGGTAGCCCGTTACGTATGGCTAATACCTCTGACGTGCTAGTGGTTAAATCCACAGCCAAAGTATTGACGAGTCTTTAGAGTCCCCCACAGACCGTTTTCTTAAATTTCGAGCAAAACACTGTAGAGGCCGTATGGAGATATGGCAGGGTTCGATCTTATACGTGCGGTATTGCACGGATCATGATCGGACGGATAATACTAGCGGGCTTTGGTTTAAGCCGGATCCTAGTATTGTACAGTGTAGATTTTGTCTCATTGCATTTGTATTCAGTGGGACTACAAATGCGGGTATATATATACAGTCGCGGGGTTTTCCTGTAATTTATTACGGGATCCGTTTTCTGAAGTTGTTAGTTTGCATTCCGTTTCGGTCAGTTTTCGTTTGTTCCTTTACGGCCCGATTTTTCCGATGGAAGGGGTTATTTGCATGTGTGCAAATTAGTTATGTGGAGGGGGTTTATTTGTAAATGAAAAGATTATGATAATACAAGCATCTTTGCTTTTTCTTTCATCATGGTTTGCATTTAATGTGATGGGCTTTATGAAAGGATGGATTAGAAATTGATATGATCTCTTTTTCTTGATATCACTCCCATTCCTTTTTCTTGCATTATTGATTTCTTTTTCCCTCCACCATTAGATAGGGCCGGCCACATTTAGAAGAGAGAGAGAATTTCATTTTTGGTATGAGGAATTTTGATCTCATTCTCATTTTGCATCAAGGTTCATAGCTCCATTTCAAACCTCTCTCCAAAGTTCATTCTTTCTCCTCCATCAAATAGCAACTTCATACCCCAATGAGACAAAACTTTCTACACTTCATCTACAACATTTCTTGGACACGTCGACTCCCCAACTTCGTGCCCGAGTTGCCTCGGTCCAGAGGTGGGAGCCCGTAAAAGAACCCGGCGATGTGGTGCTCGTTCCGATGAGGAGATGAAGACCGGAGATTCCGCGAGGAGATCGGAGTGGAGGCCGAAGACCGAAGGACACGGATCGCTCGGTATAGCTTTCTACCCTTTCTCTTGTTAGCTAGGAGTAGGTTAATGGCCCGATTCGTGTTTTTAGTGCGCGGTAGCGCCGGTTTACAAGTTTTGAAAAAGTTTCGTTTCCGCATTTTGGCCTCGTTCTGACGGCCGGGGCGCTGCCGTGCACTTACAGTGTATAGCTGAAATTTCAGCTCTAACTTTTATGGAAACATCCGATTGGTTATTGCCACCCCTAGACGATTGACTCCCACCCTCCCACTGTAAAGATTTTTCAGCGAAATTTTCTAGGAATTTCCAGGCTTCCCCATCATCTTTGGTCATGAAGTTGCCTTGACACATGGATTCAAGGGTTTGTCTTGTGTTAGGATTAATGCCCTCATAAATGATTCGGCACAGATCCCATCTGGGGATTCCGTGATGAGGACATTGAACTAATAAATCCTTGAAGCGTTCAAGACATTTTGAGAATGTTTCATTTGAAAGCTGGGTGAATTGATTTATTTCGCTACGGACTCGAGCTGTCTTGTGATGTGGGTAGAATTTCTTAAGGAATACTTTGACGAATTCTTTTCAGTTTGAAATGGAATGTGCGGTAGTGTTATACAGCCACTTCTCGGCTATATCGCACAAGGTAAATGGGAGAAGACGAAGACGCATAACATCCACAGAAAGCTGTGAAGTACCCATCATAGCGCATACATTTTTAAATTTTGTAATAAAGACATATGCGTTCAGACTCGAGACGGTGATATTTGGGTAGAAGGTTGATGTATTGGGGTTTAATCTGAAAATTGTCCCCGTTGGCTGGTAGAATGGAGAGACAAGTCGAAAGAGGATCTCGAATAGGATAGCACCTCTCTTGGAGAGAGATGCGGGGTGGATTCTGCGCACCTGCGGACGGCGGCAGAGTAGTGGTAAAGAAGTTCGATGGAGAACCGTCCATCGATGTGGGTGTGGTGGTGGGTAAAGAAGAGGTAAATGTAGAAATACCGACTTTGGGGTCGATAGGGGAAACGCGGACAAAACGAGCACTAGAATCCCGTGTTCAACCTATCATGCACTAAAAGGGTTAGCACAAGTGGCAGCGTGAAAATATAATTAGGGGAAATGATGAATGTGGTGTTTGTTTTGAAAAATATACGGATTTTTGAAAAATGATGCGATCACAACAAATGCAACAAGCAACCCTAAAATCTAGTGGTCACCTAGGTCAAGGCTCTAGACCGCTCCTAACTGCCAAAAGACAAGTCGTAGGATCAATCCTGTAACAACTCTATTTTTAATGTACAAAGAATTGATTTAAATTCAATGTATACTTGGAGTATTTATTGCAGCTGATATCTCTTTAAGTATTTATTTCACTCCATAATTACAAGAAGGAGCTTGTAGCTCATTGGTAATACCTTGCACTACTGAACCATGCCACCAGAGTTCAAATCCCATGCCCCACATTATTTTTATATTTATTTTGTTTTAAATTTTTGGAAAGTCAACAGTCAAAACGCCATTACTCACAAAACTTGAACCGAACATAAAAAAATAAATACCACCAACGGTACCCCGACTCGGCCCGACCCAACGGTACCCCGACTCGGCCCTACCCAACGGTACCCCGACTCGGCCCGACTCGGCCGAGTCGACTGGCGGACCGGCTGACTCGGGCCGGCGCCGCCGGCCGGACTCGGCCGGACGGCCGAGTCGTCAACACGGAAAAATTCCGTGTTGACGTGGTCTTCTCACCTGCAAACTTTAAAATTTTTGATCGGTTATCAATTTCTCAATAAATCCCTTTTACTCCAAAAATTTAATGATTTTTAATGTTTTTTTAAATATATTTTTATATTTTTTTTATTAAAACCCTAACCCTAGCCTAACCCTATATAAACACCCCTACCCTCTACCTTCTCATCCTAAATTCCTAAGTCCACTCTCCCAAAATTCCAAGAGAACTTGGTACGTCGGAAAACGAGCGAAAGGCGAAGCGCTGACGAAATCGACGGCGACTTTCCGGTGATCGTGCTAGGAGCTCTCGACGACGTTTCGACGCGCCGGCAAACCCTCTACCTCCCTCTCACTCTCTAGCGTTGTTCAAACCCGTAAGTCCCTATTTTCTACCTTTCTATTCTTTCATAAAAAAATACGACTTTTCAAACCCGACGGAAATCGGAACAAACCGATTTCCGATTCGGTTTTCTATCAGATCTCACTTATCACCAATTCCATAATACTTAAACATCTTCATGTTGACTACTAATCACTTAAAAATTAATTTGAACAAGTTTTCACATATGAAATGATAGCTTTTGCAATATACCGTATTTTTGCACTTAAATACCACCATGTTTAGTTTATCACATTTAACCCTTTAACATTGCTATACCTTAAAGTAGATCATGAGGTAATGACCTACCTCCACACACATGCAAATACAACCCTAATTGATATTATAAAAACTTAGAATACGATAATACAAGATTTTACATGTAAATACCCTTTTCTTAATAAAACTTTTTCTAAAAGTTCTAAGTTTTAAAACAAATTTTAAAACAATATCTTTTAATAGGAAAATACGACATGTCGTGGACATCGATCGTTTATCTAAACCTGACTTTGTGGTGTCTAGGCAAGTGTGTCTAAGGCGAGTGGTTACTTAATTAGGACTACTACTTGTAGTGGAGAGCCTCCCGCTCACCTAGTACTTACCTGGCCGCAATTGGTGGTAAAGAGATGATTTGAGGCTTCTAATGACTTGTCGTTTAGACCATTTAGAAATAGGCTAGTTGGCTTAGGAAACCGTAGAATCTAAAATACGGAAATTTACACCCTTCTACAAATAAATACCTTATCTTTATAAAACCGTTTTCTAAATGATTAGTATTTATAAAATCTTTGCAAAGCGCCACTACAACCCACATTTGGGGAACCCGTTAGGGATTGTACGGTTTATCGTGCACCCTCGGGCTTAGTAGTGCGAGATTCAGATCTCTGCAAGGAGCATTCGGTCTCGAAAGGTTTAAAATACGACATTTAAGAAAAATGAGATTTTTGGAAAATAAAATATTTATTAAAAATTATTCTTGTATAAATATATGTATATTTATCATTTAAACACCTAATTTATTATAAGATAAAGTTTCCACCTTTTCCTAAAAAAATTACAAGATTAAAAGTTACATTAAAATACCATGAATTTCAAATAAATCAATATTACAAATTAATACCTTTATTTATGTAATTAGGATATTATCACTAGAAATAACACAAATAAAATTTACACTCATTATAACTATAAAGACGAATAATAAATACTTGGGTGTATCTTGAAAATTATACAAAAGTATTTTTACATAAAACCCCCTCAAGTTTTATAAATTACAATAATGACCATAACAAATATAGAACTTCGACTTACATTTCTTTTAGTCTGACTCGGGTTTGAGTCTGATTATTTCTGATTTGAATATGATTCAAGTCAATCTATATTCTTTAATATTCCAACTCAATACGAACACATGAATCCCAGAATTCAGTTAACATTCTATACAACTTGACTGAGTCAAACCATGGATATACATCCATTATTCCGTTATACCATTTACCTGATTATGCAGTTACAATCTGTTTACTGATATCATGGTTTTGGTCAGTCATCCAACTTACACAATACAATACAACAATACAACCAAAACACTACGGGGTTTGAGGGGTAGATTGGTACGGAATGTGTTAAAGGTGGCACGAGGTGGTCAGATTAAGACACCTAACCTATATTCCGTTGCTGTTGTACTGTGGCTTAACGGTTCCTTGTACATTCCGTTTGCCCTGGTCTCTAGCATATAGAAACCCCTCTCATATACACCGGCATCCTTCTGTACCAAGCTACAAACAACAGCGTTAACACAATATTCTACAATATTTTACAACCTCTTTAGAAAATACTTCTTATTCTGTCTTTTCTAATTCTTCTTTATCTTTGGGACTTACCGAGCGACCTGTTCGCTGACGACATTCTATTTCTTCTTCTTTGAATGTCGTCAGGTGCTTTGGACCCAGCAGAGATCGAGCTCACCGGTGAAGACTTGGAGCAGTTTCACGAAGACCCTGAGCTCTAGACATTGTACCTTGTTCTATTCAGTATTTTCATTTCCTGTTATGCCATTGTTTAGGCATCGCTTTTCATTTCAGTTGTATTTACTTTTCATGAATTGTACAAAAGAATGTTATTAATAAAGTTGCTGTTATTTCTATATCTCTTGTCTCTTGTGATTTACTTTTATATTGCTTAGATATGCTTAGCGTATGTACTTCTAAATATATATATAGCGGACCTCGTCGCGTCCTCTTTGTCGTACACCAGGAAGCGGGGCGTAAGGATCCCTAAGTGTGTTGCTCCCTAAGTGTGTTGCTCCCTTGTGAGTCGTAAGAATCTCACGCGGGTGATTTCTCCTTACAAGATCGAGAGGACCCTGTAAGTGTCCTTTAACGAGGTCGCGCTCTTTCGGGTTTTCATAAACACCCGCTAGTAGTCCTGCTGTTTTTACTCACGGAGCCCTTTCGGGTTTTCATCCGTGCCCATTTTGCCTATGGACATACCGTTTTTTTTGTTTTATATATATATATATATATTTTTTATTTTTTTTACGAGGACGTGCTCTTCCGGGTTTTCACGAACACTCGCCGGTAGCCCTGCTGTTTTTACTCACGGAGCCCTTTCAAGTTTTCATCCATGCCCATTTTGCTTATGGACATACCGTTTTCTTATTTATTTATTTTTTTTATTTATTTTTTTTATTCTCTCTTTTTTTTATCTCGTCAGCCTGAGGATGCTGCGGTAGTAGTTTAAAGACGTTTCGGTCTTTTGCAAGTTTTAGGACATTGCGGTCCATCATTAGTTTAAGGACGTTTCGGTCCGCCATCGCCGTATTTGAGGCGAATCTTTAGTTTACTGACTTTTCGGGCTATGGGGCTTTCCCTATGAATGAGCATGATGCACCCGGTGTATCCATCTTTCTCGAAGCGTGCGGTTGTGGCGGGTTCACCTTCCAGTTTTCGGAGATGACGAACTTGCCCTGTTGGTATTGGTCTTCAACCAAGTTTTTGAAGATGTAGCAATCCTTGATCAGGTGACTTACCGTTTGGTGGTAAGGGCAATAATTGGGATCGTTGACATCGCCTGGCTGCAACGGACGTTTTGGACTCGGAAGATTGATGAGTCTGTCGCGCACTACCAGCTCGAACAGTCTTCTCGTTTTATTTTGAGGAAACGAGTAAGGACGTCCTAGCCTTTCCTCGAGGGATATGTGTGGACGCATATTGTTTTGATGAACAACCGGTCTAGGGCCACTCGACTGTTGTTGAGTGTTGGCGACGAAGGTCATTTTTCCCTTTCCTTTATCCTTTTTGTTCACTCCGTCGTTTGTGGGTTCGAGATTCTTTCCGGATAGTATGCCCTTGCACGGATGAATGTTCTCATAATTCTTCAATTCTTCAGAGATGGATTCCCTGAAGAGAGGGTTGAAGGCTGTTTTTTCATCAGGGTCGTTTCCAAAGGTGAGAACTCGTGATCCCCCGGGCTCGTCTCTGTGACAATTGCCGGCGACTCTTTTATGCTCATCTGTCGTATTTTTTCGCTGTCTACGAGCTTCCCGCTTTGTTCTGTTGACGTAATGCCTGTGAGTGACATACCCTTGCCACCAACACTTAAAGGAGTCGCAGTCTTCAGTAGCGTGTGCGATCTTCTGATGATATAGGTAATAATTAGGATACATCTCTATTCTACCGAGAGTGTTTTCTTCAGAGGGTGGTAGCTTCATTCCCATTGATATGGCTTTAGCAAACCTTTTCCTCATCTTGAATTTGTTTTCATCGGCAGTGGATGTCTTTTGATTTGATGGGAGTGCCTCGACTCTTTCGTCCAGTCGGTGGTGTTTGGCTCCTTCCAGTATGGCCATCTCATGCTCTTGATTGGCTTTAACTTTCAGACGAATCTCATTCAGGAAAGCATCGATCAACTCGTCTGACGGCCGCAGAATTTCTGGTTCGGGGTCCGCCCTCGGTTTCTCGGTGCAAGGAGCCTCTTTATCATCCGCCAATGAGTGAGAGATCACATGACAAGTTGCTCCCGGTGCGTCCGTCTTCTTTGGAGTGTGCGGCTGTAGTGGGTTTACCTTCCACTTTTCAGACAGCGCAAACTTGCCTTGTAAGTACTGATCCTCGATCCATCCCTTAAAGACGAAGCAATCCTCGATCGGGTGACTTACCGTTTGGTGGTAAGGGCAACAATTGGGATTATTGAGATCGCCTGGCTGCGATAGACATTTTGGACTCGGCAGACTGATGAGTCTGTTGCGCACTGCCAGCTCGAACAGTTTTCTCATTTTATTTTGAGGAAACGAGTAAGGACGTCCTAGTCTCTCCTCGAAGGATGGGCGTGGACGCATATTGCTTTGGCGAACAGTCGGCTTTAAGTTGCTTGGCTGTTGTTGAGCATTGGCGACGAAGGTTGTTTTCCCTTTGCCCTTTTCATTCCAAGGCTCCGTCTTTGAAGAGGAAGGCCTATGGCCCATCTGGTCCATTTGGGCTAATTTGTCAATCAGGGCCTGGAAGGTGGTCGGCCTGAAGAACATCATGAATTGCGAGATGGTCGCTTGCGGATCAAGAGTGCCCACGAACATGCCTATCGCAGGTGCTTCTTCGATGCGTTGTTCGCATTTCGACCATAGGTTCCGCCATCGTGTTGCATATTGGACCCACGTTTTGCCTGGCCTTATCCTGGCATTTATCAGTGCTGTTATCGGGGTGCGTTCACTAGCACTCACGAATCTTTGTGTAAACAGTAGCTCCATCTCCGCAAATGTTTTGACAGAGTCGTTAGGTAGCTCCGAATACCATTCAAAGGCTGTTTCTGCTAAGCTGCCGACGAATTGGCGAAGAAACAATTTGTCATCGCCTCCAGTATTGCCGCATAAGGCCCTGAATTGAGCGACATGCTGATGTGGATTCCCCGTCCCTTCATATACATGGAACTTAGGGATCGTATATCCCAGCGGGTAACTGATTTGGTCATACCAGCTCGGATGGGGTCGTCCAGTTTTGACAATTTGCCCGGCCGCTTCACTCGTCTGATGATCTCGTATCTGCTGAGCTATATATTCGTCCAAGTTAGCTTTGGAGATTGTCTCCTCCTTGGCTGTTGAAAGGGCTGGAGGAGGATTAGATGTTTCCCCTCCGTCGTTTCCGACAATGATTGGAGGGTCTTCAGCTGGAGGGTCCGTCTGTAACAATCCCTACCATATCTTGGAAGAGGAACGCCATCTGTTTTATGTTAGCCGCTTGCTCTGCGGCTTCCTTGTCCTTCTTTTCGAGGACTCTGCATAAGAAATCAGCATCAGTCTCCTGTTCGTGACGCTGTTCTGATGATGCCTCTGAGCTCTCTTTCGGCCCGGTAAGTGCAGCCATTGAAGTCATTATTTCCTGAAGCTTCTGTTGCTGCTCCTGGGCTTTTGTCACGGATCGAGTGAGCGGCCGGTAACCCATCGAAGCATGGCTTTCCTCCTTTTCGGAAGCCATATAAACAGTGTGCACTACCATGCCCCCAGACTTGGGGCGTCTGTGTTCAGCGCTTTTACGATTCGCCATGTTCACAGGGGCTTTCTGCGGCCTCCTTTTCTTTTGAGTGATTGGAGTTGAGGGGGGCATTGCAGTGGGCACCCAAGTAGCTGTTGCTTTTTGTGGCTTAACGGAGTAATCTTTCTCCTGCCGAACCTTCATCTTTTTCTGTCGGCGGAGATAGTCTTTATCAATCACCGACTCTTGGACCTATCGACAGACCTTGTAAATTTTAGAGGACAGCCGTTGAGGGGGCTGCTCCAGCTTCTTTTCTGGAGTATTCTCCACAGGTGAAAGAGTTCTCTTCAGCACTGCAGTAGGAGAGTTTCTGCGCACCTCGTTGAGCAGTTCAAAGCTGTTCTCTGTCGGAATAGCAGCATCGATCCCCACTGTTGGAGCTGGCGGAGTTATCCTGGATAGGGAGTTGCCCCCAGCCTTCCTCACCCGGCGCCAGTGGCGACGTCGAGCGTGTCTTGCGGATGGAGTTGTTTCAGCTATAAGGGTGACTTTGTCATGCCCCCTGCTTTGAGGAGAGACTATTATTAGTGCTAGCCTGTCTAAGACTGACACCCGTTGAGAAGCAAGGTCTAATCCGTTAAAGACAGACCTCTGGGCAGGGGAAGCAACCTTGAGGACCTCGCCTGGAGCAGCAACCGGAATGGCCAGCCTTGTAAACATTGACTTCTTGGAAGGATGAGCCTTCCCAATGATTTCGTCCACTTGAGCCGGGATGGCTATCCGCTTTGGGATGGCAGCTTCGGGTATCACGGGCTCATAGACGTTCTGGCCCAGTCTGTTGGAAACTGAGGTATTGAAGTTGGGCGACCCGTTGAGAGGGGCCGCGGCAGTAGCAAGCCGATCAAAGACCAACTTCTTTGGAGCTTCTTGCGATGTCATTGGGGCATTGAAGCTCATCGGTGGGAGCAGGGTCCCGAAGAATAGTCCAGCGGTGGCTTGAGTTACCTGCTCCACTGGAATTTTGAAAAGGGAGGCCGCTTGGGGCCCATAAGTCACTCCTCCAGCAAGGACGGAGTGAGAGTTGCAGTCGCAGGCAGTGTAGTTTGAAACTATTGATCTTCTGTTTTCTGCACGGAGCAAGACACCAAATCTAAGTACCTTGAATCCACAGGCAACCACAGCAAACCGTGATTTGTTCGCGAACACGACACACGAAGTGTGGAGTGGAAAGAGAAAAAGGTCCCACCGGGCGTGCCAGAATCTGTTCCCCTCCGAAAGACGGCCAAGACGACGTAGGGACGTCTTGCCTGAGATTCGGGGCAAATGCTATTTGGTTTTATCCGTCCACCTCTCCGAAGTTGCCAAGTTGATTTATGGCACCGTGTATCGAAGGTTTAGACGGATGCAGCCGATGTAGCAGACTTCGTCAGATTCCCCCTCGCTTGAGGATTTTTTGATTGTGGAGACGCACTTCCCTGCAGGCGCAAGCCCCTGCAGTTAATTACGCTACCGCATCGCGGTAACAACTTTCTCTTTCTCCAGAATTTCACCTCATGTCGTGGGTGTTTGTTTTGTTTGTGGTTGCCCGTGGATTGTATACGGAGACTAATTTATGGCGTCGCCCGTAGGACGTGGATTAGTCCAAATCCGTATTTTCTTAGATTTGGGTTTGTGGTTTTGGTTTAAGGATACGTTAGCCCTGTTTAAGACTAAGATCAACTTAAACTTTTGTTAAGGATACGTTAGCCTAATCTTCAGACTAAGACCAACTTAACGGGATCGTTTAGATTCAATAAAAGAGCAATTGGCTCTATTGTTTAGTTTAATGACGTTGCGGTCGATTTTCAGTTTAGGGACATGGTGGTCCATCATTCCCATTTAGGGACGAACATTAGTTTAAGGACATTTCGGTCCAATATTCCCATTTTGGGACAAATATTAGTTTAAGGACGTTTCGGTCCACGAGTTTAAGGACCCCGCAGTCCGTATCGATGTGTGGTTGTCGGGACCCGTCACCTCTCTGACGTCGTTGAAGGATTACAACGATAGGTGTCAGAGGAGTTCAGAGATGTACCCTTGAACCGGATGTAAATTGATTTAAGAGAGCAATCTTGCTCAGTCAATTTAATTTGAGGACTTACGGCCATGATTGGGCTAAGTCCAGTTGAGAATATTCAACGTTTTTACCTTTGGCCTATTAGGCCTGTGCTAGGGCTTTGCCCCTGTTTAATAATGCACTGCATTTTATTTTGGTCTGCTAGGCCTTTTTGATTTGGGCTCTATCCCTTTATTTATGATGCAGAGCATCTGTCATTGTTGGGGCTCTGCCCTTTTTAAAATAATACATAGCATTTTATTAGGCCTGTTAGGCCATTTTTAATTGGGCTCATCCCTTCTTTAAATAATGCAGTGCATTAATTATCTGACAGTGGCTTGTCAGGCGCTTTGCGCCAATTATTGAGCGCAAGCGCATGTGGAGGTGACATGTGTCACGCTAGCGCAGTGCGCTGCGCTGTTGCGCTGCTGACACATGGCGCGCTCTGGTGGAGTTGCGCCAACCTTAAAGAGCAATGCTCTATTTTTAAAAGCGCATAGCGCAAGTTGTTATGGAGCTGACACGTGGCGCTCTCTGGTGGCTTGCGCCAACCCAGGAGCGCAACAGTGCAGTTTTTGCAAGTGCAAGGCACTATTTCAATAGCTTGAGAATCTTTAAGATTCCAGAAGCAATGGTTCATAAAAAAGTGCAAAGCACTGTATTATTTATTTATTTTTATTGAAGATCATTGATCTTGTTCTTAGATCAATGATCTATTCAGAAGAAGTTCTTCTCTTTTTTTTAAAGGTTTTTTTACCTTCTTTCCCTTTTTGAGTTCTTCTCCAAAATTCTTCAGAGTTCTCTCTGTTTTGTTGTTTTTGAAGTTCTTGATGTTCTTCCTCTATGTTGATGTCTTTTGAATTGGGGTCTAGGGGCCTTTATATAGTGCCTATTAATTTGTTAAATTTGTTAAAGAGATCATTCTCTGAGTGATTTGGGGAATTTTCCCCATCGTTGGATCTTTGATCCAAGGGCTTCTGTTTTACAGAAGACAGTCTTCTTGTTTTAACAAGAACAGAAAGATCTTACTAGAGTTTTAATTCTGTTTGGCGCAAACGCCCCAGCGCTTGACACGTGTCACGCAGCGCAACTGCGCTGCCACGTGTCGCGCAGCGCAGAGCGCAGCGCAACTGCGCTGCCATGTGGCGCCCAACGCAGAGCGCAAGTCAGCTGAAGCGTTGCTTCTTTTTTTAAAATTTGAATTTTATTTGAAAACAGAGCCTTGCTCTGATTGGGGAAGCAGAAGCGTTGCTTCATCTCCCGCCTTGGAATTTGAACAGAGCATTGCTCTGATTGGGGTAAACAATATCCACACCTCTTTGTAAACTGGTTCTCAAATAAAAGTTGTAAATTTCGAGGACGAAATTTTGTAAGGAGGGTAGACTGTAACAACTCTATTTTTAATGTACAAAGAATTGATTTTAAATTCAATGTATACTTGGAGTATTTATTGCAGCTGATATCTCTTTAAGTATTTATTTCACTCCATAATTACAAAAAGGAGCTTTTTGCTCATTGGTAATACCTTGCACTACTGAACCAAGCCACCAGAGTTCAAATCCCATGCCCCACATTATTTTTATATTTATTTTGTTTTAAATTTTTGGAAAGTCAACAGTCAAAACGCCATAACTCACAAAACTTGAACTAAACATAAAAAAATAAATATACCATAAATCCTTCCAGGAGACCCCCTACCCAACGGTACCCCGACTCGGCCGGCGGACCGGCCGACTCGGGCCTGTGCCGCCTGCCGGACTCGGCCGGACGGCCGAGTCGTCAACATGGAAAAATTCCGTGATGACCTGGTCTTCTCACCTGCATACTTTAAATTTTTTGATCGGTTATCAATTTCTCAATAAATCCCTTTTACTCCAAAAATTTAATGATTTTTAATGTTTTTTTATATATTTTTATTTTTTTTTATTAAAACCCTAACCCTAGCCTAACCCTATATAAACACCCCTACCCTCTACCCTCTCATCCTAAATTCCTAAGTCCACTCTCCCAAAATCCCAAGAGAACTTGGTACGTCGGAAAACGAGCGAAAGGCGAAGCGCTGACGAAATCGACGGCGACTTTCCGGTGATCGTGCTAGGAGCTCTCGACGACGTTTCGACGCGCCGGCAAACCCTCTACCTCCCTCTCACTCTCTAGCATTGTCCAAACCCGTAAGTCCCTATTTTCTACCTTTCTATTCTTTCATAAAAAAATACGACTTTTCAAACCCGACGGAAATCCGAACAAACCGATTTCCGATTCGGTTTTCTATCAAATCTCACTTATCACCAATTCCATAATTCTTAAACATCTTCATGTTGACTACTAATCACTTAAAAATTAATTTGAACAAGTTTTCACACATGAAATGATAGCTTTTGCAATATACCGTATTTTTGCACTTAAATACCACCATGTTTAGTTTATCACATTTAACCCTTTAACATTGCTATACCTTAAAGTAGATCACGAAGTAATGACCTACCTCCACACACACGCAAATACAACCCTAATTGATATTATAAAAACTTAGAATACGATAATACAAGATTTTACATTTAAATACCCTTTTCTTAATAAAACCTTTTCTAAAAGTTCTAAGTTTTAAAACAAATTTTAAAACAATATCTTTTAATAGGAAAATACGACATGTCGTGGACATCGATCGTTTATCTAAACCTGACTTTGTGGTGTCTAGGCAAGTGTGTCTAAGACGAGTGGTTACTTAATTAGGGCCACTACTTGTAGTGGAGAGCCTCCCGCTCACCTGGCACTTACCTGGCCGCAATTGGCGGTGAAGAGGCGATTTGAGGCTTCTAATGACTTGTCGTTTAGACCATTTAGAAATAGGCTAGTTGGCTTAGGAAACCCTAGAATCTAAAATACGGAAATTTACACCCTTCTACAAATAAATACCTTATCTTTATAAAACCGTTTTCTAAATGATTAGTATTTATAAAATCTTTGCAAAGCGCCACTACAACCCACATTTGGGGAACCCGTTAGGGATTGTACGGTTTATCGTGCACCCTCGGGCTTCGTAGTGCGAGATTCAGACCTCCGCAAGGAGTATTCGGTCTCGAAAGGTTTAAAATACGACATTTAAGAAAAATGAGATTTTTGGAAAATAAAATATTTATTAAAAATTATTCTTGTATAAACATATGTATATTTATCATTTAAACACCTATTTTATTATAAGATAAAGTTTCCACCTTTTCCTAAAAAAATTACAAGATTAAAAGTTACATTCAAATACCATGAATTTCAAATAAATCAATATTACAAATTAATACCTTTATTTATGTAATTAGGATAATATCACTAGAAATAACACAAATAAAATTTACACTCATTATAACTATAAAGACGAATAATAAATACTTGGGGTGTATCTTGAAAACTATACAAAAGTATTTTTACATAAAACCCCCTCAAGTTTTATAAATTACAATAATGACCCTAACAAATATAGAACTTCGACTTATATTTCTTTTAGTCTGACTCGGGTTTGAGTCTGATTATTTCTGACTTGAATATGATTCAAGTCAATCTATATTCTTTAATATTCCAACTCAATACGAACACATGAATCCCAGAATTCAGTTAACATTCTATACAACTTGACTGAGTCAAACAATGGATATACATCCATTATCCCGTTATACCATTTACCTGATTATGCAGTTACAATCTGTTTACTGATATCATGGTTTTGGTCAGTCATCCAACTTACACAATACAATACAACAATACAACCAAAACACTACGGGGTTTGAGGGGTAGATTGGTACGGAAGGTGTTAAAGGTGGCACGAGGTGGTCAGATTAAGACACCTAACATATATTCTGTTGCTGTTGTACCGTGGCTTAACGGTTCCTTGTACATTCCGTTTGCCCTGGTCTCTAGCATATGGAGACCCCTCTCGTATACACCGGCATCCTTCTATACCAAGCTACAAACAACAGCGTTAACACAATATTCTACAATATTTTACAACCTCTTTAGAAAATACTTCTTATTCTGTCTTTTCTAATTCTTCTTTATCTTTTGGACTTACCGAGCGACCTGTTCGCTGACGACATTCTATTTCTTCTTCTTTGAATGTCGTCAGGTGCTTTGGACCCAGCAGAGATCGAGCCCACCGGTAAAGACTTAGAGCAGTTTCATGAAGACCCTGAGCTCTAGACATTGTACCTTGTTCTATTCAGTATTTCCATTTCCTGTTATGCCATTGTTTAGGCATCGCTTTTCATTTCAGTTGTATTTACTTTTCATGCATTGTACAAAAGAATGTTATTAATAAAGTTGCTGTTATTTCTATATCTCTTGTCTCTTGTGATTTACTTTTATATTGCTTAGATACGCTTAGCGTATGTACTTCTAAGTATATACGTAGCGGACCTCGTTACGTCCTCTTCGCCGTACACCGGGAAGCGGGGCGTGACAAATCCTCCACTGCCTCTTTGTCTCCCCTGTAGCCAGGTAAGTGCCTGGTAAGTGGGAAGGTACTCCACTACGTAAGTAGTGGGCCTAATTAATAACCACTAGCCTTAGACATACTTGTCTTAGACACCACAAAAGAAACGCGGATAAACAATGGATTACCCACGGCCTTCTCTTGTCCTAAGTGAGCGCGACGGTCCTTAGAGTCATCTCTAGATTTCTTTTAGTTAATGAGGGTAATGCGGATGCAAGTTTTGTGATTTTTGGGGCTTAGGAAGGGTAATGAACTCCCCACCTAATCTGAATTTGGCCGTGCCCCTTAATTTCCGTATTAATATGCAAACAACCAAAAATCAAAAACACGCACAATTTTATTGCTTTTTGCGGCGCTGCGAATTATTTTCAAAAAAACCTGCAGAAAATTGTTAATTGGAGCATATTGAGAAGGAGATAAGAAAGTGAGAATTCACCTGAGAAAAAATGGAACAGTAACTCAGCTACAGTGCCGCGTAAACGCGGTGGGAGATGCCTAATGCCGCGGAAACGCAGTGGTTTTAACTGTTCACTGAACAAAAATTTTACAGCAAGCTACTGTTCAGTTGCTGAGTCCTCTGGTATATTCTGAAAAAAATTCCACAGCTCCACAGATTCCAGATTCCCTCGTAACAAATCACAACAACACGTTTAGGGTTTGTGCGAATTTAGATCTAAAAATATAGATGGATTAAACTTTTCAACTCAAATTTCAAAAACGAATGAATTAGCGCACAATCCCCGGCAGCGGCGCCATTTGATTGATTCTACTTCCGGTGTGTATGAAGAAAATGTATAGAAATCACAACCAAAATTATTTGACCGCAATCAATAACGGTGTCGATTGTAGCGCGTTAGTAAGTGCGGATCGTCCACAGGGAAAGTGTAATCGTTCGTATTTCGAATTAGATGAGTCGAAAATTTAAAGAAAAGAAAAGAAACAATTCATGATTTAAAGAATTGAAGTTCAAGAATTAGTAAAATCTAGTCTAAATCAAGAAACAATAAAATCAAGAATTGAGAATTTGTGATGATTTCCAAATCAAATATTAAGAATCGAAGTGAGGCTCGTAGGAATCGATCGGATCTATAGATGTGATGAAATCTAGCGATTACATATTCTTATCCATCGATGAATTGATACTAGATCGATGATGATCAACGAGAATTAGGGATTTAGTATGAAACTAGGGTTTCATCATATATCCCTTGTTCCTTCGTCGATATCATTCACATTCTAGCCTCTAATAAATTCAAGAATCGATCGTAGATCCCTAATTTCGAGCGATCACAATCAAGAAAGCATCGCATCGAAACTAGGTCGTCGATTCTTCAATTTGCTAGGGTTTACAAACTCGTAGGACTTAAGAATCGTTTTAAGATTTGTTCCATCATCATTCTATTGATCGTCTTGACTCCTTTACGAGCGGAGTTTTACTCAAACATCACAACAAGAACCACAATCATAAATTAAGATCGAATCATGATACAAGAATTTAAAGAAAGCAAGATTAAAGAATTTCATCTTTTATTTATCAACAATTCCGTTACAATTCGCTCAAGAACTACAATGAGGAATGAACTCGATCGTCGATTTGGCTTCGGAAAATGAGCAAGAGGAAAATGAGCTTGAGGATTTTTCTTTTGCAAATGAATATCAACCAAAAATCCTCACACCAAAATGTATCTCTCTCCCACAAAATAGTGGCCGGCCATCTCATGAGATGAGGGAGGTGAGAGAATGAAAACAAGAAGGAAAATAATGTGTGATCACAAGAAAAAATGGTCACCCTCATGTCCAATCCAAATTCCATCACATTAAATGCAAAGGAAAATGATTCAAAGGGAATCAAATAAAGCAAGAACCATCATGAACCCTCCATTTACAAATAACACCCTCCAAATTGCTAATTTGCACATTTGCAAATTAGCCCCTCCCATCACAAAAATTCGGCCATAAAGGAACAAAGGAAAACTGGCCAAAACGGAATGCAAACTGGCAACTTCAAAAACTGATCCCGTAATAAATTACAGGAAAACCCCGCGACTGTATATACATACCCGCATTTGTATTCCGACCGAATACAAATGCAAAGAGACAAAATCTACACTGTACACTACTAGGATCCGGCTTAAACCAAAGCCCGCTAGTATTATCCGTTCGATCATGATCCATGCAATACCGCACGTATATGATCGAACCCTGCCATATATCCATACGGCCTATACAGCGTTTCACCCGAAACTTGAGAAACTGTCTGTGGGGGACTCTAAAGACAAGTCATGACTTTGGCTGTGGATTTAACCACTAGCACGTCAGAGGTATTAGCCATATGTAACGGGCTACCAGGTATTGACCAAAAGGGACGTCGATGAACGAACTCATCCTGACACCCTACTGAGCCTGTCAGTGACAATACCCGTACAGTCTGGTCCGTTCGTCTATGAGAATCGCATGGCGGGCCTAGGGGGTTGGTAAAAGTCAGACCCCCAAAAGCGGTACAAGTCGTGTCGGAGTGTAGCCCAGAACACCCTGAGATATTACTGGAATACCTACCAGTAAATCTCCTGCCTTGGCCAAGGACTTCGTGTAATGGCTCTCCTAGACACAGCGCGACCTCACCCCCAATACCGGGAGAGATGAACCCCTGCAGATCCGCTCACTGCCTCCATATGGCTCGGGACTGTACCCAACTAAAACCTGTTTGCACGACTCCTTTGAGACGTGGTAGGGTAGTAATCAAAGTACAGTGGGAACTCACATGAGACAAATGACGATCTTAGGTCGATGAACTAACCTGTACACATGTCACCAGGGAACTGCTATCTGATGTCAGGTATAAGACCAACTAGCATGTTCCCGGCGAGTCCTGTCCGGTGTGCTCATAACCCAATGAGCACCTGTATACATCTTAGGTGAACCAACTGACACCGATGGCTTGTGAGACCGGCCACCGCCCCTCGTCGGGATCTCGACTGTATACACTAGTCTACTCTGGAGTATCGATGCCCTGTCTCGAAACTCCCTCGACTAGGGACCTTTTAAGGATGTGCTTATAGACCCCAGCTCACACGTATATGATCGCCCTCATACTGCTGGCAGTCAAGTAAGAATCCTAGAGGCTCTATCAACGTGCAATAGTGATCAGTAATGTCACCTAAAGCAATACACGATGATAAAGATAAACCAGATAGCATACTATTATCTTGAGTAAGACTGTCCTACCGGTATATGTCCTCCCTCAATCATTGCAATCACGTGCCTGTGATCCAATAATTGACTCTGAGGGCACTATCTCCAACAATCTCCCACTTGCACTCAAGGCTAATTATTGCGATGTCGCATATTCACAGCCCGTGTGATACCGAACACCCAACTCCTCTACTAGTCAGTCTCACAAAGCTCGTTTGCGAAACTATTGCGTTCGAGGAATAGCCTCAGTGAGTGGATCCGCTGTGATGTTTCTTTCTATGTCTCTCTTTATCTCAAGTTCGCGGAGAAAGCCATCTCCCGAAATGAGCAATACCTGTCTTAGAATATGTCTGGATGTCTGATGGGACCTAGTTCATAAATGAACTCCAAATCCAAACTTCTTAGACTGTATCGTCAACTGAACTTAATCAGTATTCTGCGCCATGCCTCCCTCAGTATCCGCCTGGACCATCTGTCCAAAATATTGCCCCTCGTCAGAGGGAAAACTATAACTCTGACAGTCACTCTGTCATCTAGGTCACATTGGAAGCCTGGAATGATAACCGTCTCACAAAAGAGGCTGTCGTTATCATATCCCTAGAACATGTACTTATGTTCTAAAACTGCTTTCGAATGTTTCTCCTGGATTGGATCAATATCTACTTATTGCATCTAGTGCAAAACAACATCTAGTGTGGTACTTGACATCTCATGATTGACTCAATTGCCTAAGCAAGTGATCTGCCGATCATGCACATCCCTCTCCCCTTTAGTCTGCGAGACACCTTCAGAGAGGGTGACTCTATTACCTGCAGGTATACTACCGTGCCAGGAGTCGTCCATTCTAAATACTCATAGAATGTTGTCTAAGTACCCAGATTGGGAAACTACCCAAATCTAGATCTAAAACCATAGATCCAGTAACCAGAATGTCTGATATAATATCCAGGCCCTATGTGGAGAAATCACTGTGTGACGACCAAAGTATAACCGACCGTAGTATAGGAATTTCACTTCCTACTCTGTGTATGTCATCCAAATACCAGGACATCACACCCTACTACCTTCTTAACAGATCCATCCCCTATTCTGATGAAGTCAAACCTATGACTGTCACATCAGAAATAGATGATCTATCTTCGCTATATCTGCTTAAGTCTATAAATAGACATAAGCCACTTGTCCACTATGCTTCCGCTGCTCCCACTGACTATGACAACCCTCTGGCAGAGTCATATAGACGTACACTTCTAAAGCTAGTTTAGAATGACGCTATATTCATCCTCCCGCCGGGTCTCACAGTCTGGAACAATAGCAATGGCAAGTCTGGGTAAACAAGAACCTCCCTGTCACCGTCTTTGAGCATATCGAACTACCTCTCGAGTGCCTGAGGTTTCCTACCATATCTGCGGAGTGGCTAATGGAATGTCAAACCAGATCGAATCTTTAGGTTCTTATCAAATTTTCAGTAATCGTTTGCGGTTCTGGAATCACTTCCAGTTCTACC
Organism: Agapanthus africanus; assembly: GCA_030015575.1. Classification (NCBI taxonomy): domain Eukaryota; kingdom Viridiplantae; phylum Streptophyta; class Magnoliopsida; order Asparagales; family Amaryllidaceae; genus Agapanthus; species Agapanthus africanus. The sequence continues at coordinate 931,350,876 of CM057337.1, read as the reverse complement.
ATACTTCCACTACTGTTTTCTGAAAAAATCCATTATTATTAAAACTGTGGCAAGTCAAGAACAATATCACTATTGATCTTCCTGATGGTAGAAAGTCAACCCTCGTCATAGCCTGGGTCAACCCACAAACAGCCATTACAGAAACGTGCCTTGAGTTATCCAGAGTCTGGTTTTAAGCATAAGCCGGACAACTCCCCGTACTTTAACATCGTTAAGATACGAACTGTTCTATATCCAATACAGAAACAGAGGCACTGATTTAATTAGAACCAGATTCAAATCATGCAGCTGTCTCCAGTGCGTGTCAACTAAATGGAGAGAGGCCGATCAACATTACACAACTTAGGAGTACTTCCAATTATGAGTAACCTGAAAGAGAAGAAGTTCTCTTAATCATTACTATCAACTGAATACCATACACAAGTATCTAAATCTTCGATCACCTTGAAGAATCCTGATACTTGCAACACCTGGTTCTATACTTTATTCTTATACCTATAACTCCTCAAAACTTAGACCTTGCATTTCTACGAAACACATGCTAAGAACTAGAGAAGTCACAAGTAAACAGAATGTAGTACGAGGACCAACCCCTATGTCCTAATGGACACTGGACAACATACAATACTCTGTATAAGTCCCCTGAGTCTAATAACTCAATCCCTGTGTGTCGTAAGTTGAAAACTGTACTATGGTTATGAAGAATTACACCGCTGTTTAATGCTCCTTACCTAACCATCCACTAATATAGGTAAATGTCATGGACATAATTTCAAAAAGTATATCTCACTCTATAAAAATAGACGTACAGATATATCAATTTGAGATTGGTGCATCACATCGGATATTCAAAACCAAATATTTGCCGCCCGGCAAACAACCCAGGCGATTTCCTCAAATATCACAAATTACAACGAATTCCGATATAATGAGGACGATCACCTAATTCCCAATAATTTACTCCCACTCATCATCTGAAAAACCATACAGATGTGAGAATCATACCTGGTAAATACATACCCTGGAGCAAGTGTCTAATTGGGAAATCAGTTTTCTATTAACAGTACACAGTGAAATAGAAACATTGAAATGTTTCGTAGGGGTATCCTGGTTTTCCTAGTAATGCCTCTTCCATTATCCAGATTCACAACCGTAACCGTATAATTCTTTGCCATCTTCCCAAATCCCTTTATATGTCTTTAGTCATTATCTTCTGTACACCCCTTTAGGCCAAATGGTTTTCTTCCTTCCCTACCGTTCGGCACCAGCATATGGCTTGGAAGAAGACTATCCAATAAGCATAATGGGTGTACTGTCCTAATCCTAAGAGCACTCGCAACGCGAGAGAAGGTAAAGATAAAAGACACCTGAATAAAGCTTATTCCTATTTCTCCTGAACCAGAATCCATCCCCGAACTGGAACAAGTTCCTTTCGAGTTCGTATATAACCATACGATGGAGTATCCAAATAACTATGGATCTTCATAGTGATATGGAGTGTCCTGGAGAAATACAAAGATGAAGTGGGAGTGGTAATGAAATACTTGGTTTGGTCGTGAATAGCAGTCGCAATTTACTTTGCCCTCCTTCTAATCCCTTTATTTGTCTTTACATAATACCTTCTGTACATCATCGTTAGGCTAATTGGTTTTCTTCATTCCCTACCGGTCGGCACCTGCCTATGGTTTGGAAGAAAACTATCCAATTTGCGTAATAAGTGTACTGTCCTAATCCAAGGAGCACTCGCAACCTGAGAGAAGGTAAAAGGAAAAGACAACTGAATAGTCCTATTCGTTTTCTCCAGAACCGGAAACCATCCTCGAATAAATTCCTTCGAGTTCGTATATAACCATACGATGGTTTTATCCAATGGAAGTGGACGTTCGTAGTAATACGGGGTGTCCTGGAGAAAAGGGTAAAAGTAGGAGTGGCAATGAGGTATGCAACTCTGACAATCCAAAAGCCAGTGTTTAAGAAGGTTCGGTCAACTTGGTCACTGAGTCATAGTCAAGGGTCGGGTCATGGTCGCTGCCAAAGAGAGAGAGAAAAGAAACACCCAGCGTGCACTCTAACCTAGATCAGATTGGTTATCACTTTATCTAATCAGGAAACCTCCCACTGTAACGTCAAATTCTTCTCCAAACCTGGAAGAAGAATTAGTCGGGATCACCCGAGGAGTAAACCAACTCATCAGTGGGAATCGGGATCCAACTATCATCTCATGATAATGTGATAGACTCCATTCACGTTATCACACTCCAGAAGGTATGCGCATATCTGGCAAGTTTCAGTTTCTTTAGAAACTCCCGATGTGATTTTTGCCCCATGCTCTTATGACCTTGACGAAGGCCAACAAATCATAAGTCACATGTCAAGTTCTACCCGTCATTGTCCAGATTAATTTGAACCCACCCGTACAAGCCCTTGACTTTCGCCAACAAGACTATACGACTGTCCCAAACCAACGCATCTATCTATGCAGCAGAAAGGTAACAAGCAGCTACCATACACTATGCCTTGGCGAAGGCCAACAAACATAGAATGAATACTACGTGCTACCCGTCTGAAATAACGGAGGGCTACGAATGGTTTCTGGCGAAAAACCTTTAACATAATGAACTTGATATCGTTGAAGGAACCGGATAGCTTTTTATAAAAATATAGTGACGAAAACCTTTGCTAAAGAGGTCACTCCCGGTGAAGGGATCTCGGCTCTTTCCCCGTAGAATGAGGTGCAGGATATTCCAACTGAATACCACGATGCAAAGCTAATGTAATCGACTATAGTGAAGTTATTGCCCTGACGCAAACTTCTGTCCAAGGGGTCACTCCCGGTGAAGGGATCTCGGCCCTTGCCTCGTCGACTGAGGTGCTGGATATTCATAACCGAATACCACTGTGCAAAACAAAAGAGAACGCCCTTGCAATAAGAGCTTTTTGAAAAATGTTCCAACAACATCAAATGGGTTAGTTTAGCTTGCATTGATCCGAATCAACGCAGTCCTATCAATTGATCACACCAATAAAGAACGAAAATAATGATGTACATATATGCCATCCGCATTCGCCACTGGGTCCCGTCATCACCCGTTAGGTTTAGAAGTTTAATTATAGATTCTCTATTTATTAAATTTGTTAAAGTTTTTGAGAACTAGACAGTGCCCTTGCAGGCCTTATCTATCTCCCGCCCACCTTAAAGTTGGAGATCGACAGTTTTAATAGTCTCCCAACACCATTCTACCACCCGAGAATGCTCGTCAAACCTTAAGTGGAGGGCTAGCCTTGAGTTCCAAATAGTTATTACCTTCTCTTTCTTTCCCGCCTCACCCGAACCATTATTGATACGATGCAGCTGACTGATTCTTGGAAGGGGGGACGAATCTGTTCAATTAGTTCTTAAGCTAATCATTCCTGCCCGGTAAAGGGTCCTCAATCTATCTCCTCTTTCTGTCATTTTGTATCTTACTACGGTCCAACCAGTCCTAAGAAATAAGAATTTGGTGAGGATAGGGACCCAGTGATCTTGGTGCCCGACCAGCAAACCTGACTTTTTCAAGTAAGCAAGTAAACTACCTTTCCTCTCCAGCAGTAACTGTGATAGCTTCTTCAGCTGTAACTGAGCTATAATGCCAACCAAGGGAATACTCCTACGAGAAGGTTTTATTGAAAACGTTCGGAAACATCAGGAAAGTAACAAATTCGGAATTCCCCTTTGGGGTTGGCACGCGAGGAAAACAGACAAGGAATTCTATCCCCTTCACCCGGTCTCAAACCTGCTACTGCTACCGGAAAGAGATATGATCTACAAGGCTTATAGAAAAGCCTTGTAGATCTACTAGTATATATATCAATATATAATATTGATCTACAAGGCTTAACTAACGACAGAGCGGGGACTGGACTAGCGCGGATGCAAAACATATACAACATCTACTAGTATATATATCAATATATAATATTCGCTCAAGGCGTGATAAAATGCAACATCACAGAAATATAACCAGCATCACAGAACAATACAGATATCTGGGATCTCTGGGTTTCATAGAGCCGCTACTGAAACCCGACGTTCCCCTGGTCGTGTGGATAGCCTGTGCAATGAAATCCTAGACCCCTACGGGCGCGGCAAGTTACCCGCCAAAACCTGAAGCGAGGCAGCCCCCTTCAACAACGTGAATGGACCACCCAGCACTTCATGAAATCCGGTAACTTGAGCACCCCTCCTTGGGTCAACCTATACCCCCTGCGAGTGCGACGAATAGCCCGCCAATTCTAGAGTAAAGCCCCCTCCGTCTCAACGCCATGAGATGCGGGCCCGTTGCCCTCTAGAACCCGGCTATCCGTGCACCCCTCCGCGGGGCAATCCTAGTACAGAAAGTAAAAATATACATACAAAGGGTACATCGACCTCAGCCCGGTCATGCCCCAAAAGAATAATATACAAACAGGCAGTGACGACAGTCCACATGTCGGACGCTCGCCCCGCAATATCAAATGTACATATACAACCATACTGTAATACCATTTCATCCAGGCTATCCACCATGACAAATCCGTAACATCACAGCACAACACAGAACATCAACGTGAATGTCATGTTCGCAAATCCGTCTAAAAGGGCTATAGCAGTTAGACAGGATTTACCGATCAAATGACATTCACGGTCGCAGATATAATGTAAATACTGTGAACTAACATGTTTAAAATTTTCGATCGACTAAATTTACCGAAGTGGGCCCCAAGCACTACTGTAGCACTCAAAATAAATCTGGGCCCAAACAGAATATACCAAAAACCCTATTTCCATGTCAGAGAGCCACTGTACAAATTTGGTGCAGAGAGGAGTTATAATAGCCGCGGAACCGCGGCCAATGCATGGGATTGGCCGCGGTTCCGCTGTGGAACAGTAACATTGGGGCACCAAATTTTCACAGAACTCTTAAAATACCCTGCTTGAATTTCTGCAATACACTGAAAGATTTTTTGACCATTGCAAAAATTCGACAGAAATTGTGACATGAAAACGCGGTTTTTGGAAAATCCGTTCGATCGAACTTGTAAACATGTTAGAGCAAGCTAAATTAGGTTAATGGCGTGGCTCTGATACCAATGTAAGTGCACGGCAGCGCCCCGGCCGTCTTTCCGAGGCCAAAATGCGGAAACGAAACTTTTTCTTTAAACTTTAAAATCGGCGCTACCGCGTACTAAAATCCTGGATCGCGCTATTAACCTAACGCTAGCAAACTAGAAAATGGGTAGAAATCTATACCGAGCGATCCGTGTCCTTCGGTCTTCGGCCTCCATCCCGATCTCCTCGCGGAACCTCCGGTCTTCATCTCCTCATCGGAAAGGGCACCACATCGCCGGGTTCTTTTACGGGCTCCCACCTCTGGACCGAGACAACTCGGGCACGAAGTTGGCAAGTCGACGTGTCCAAGAGTGCTGTAGACTAAGTGTAGAATGGATTGTCTCAATGCGGGTATGAAGTTGCCATGTATGATGGAGGAATGAACAATGGAAATGAGCTTAGGATTTTTGGTGTAAGCAAAATAATATGATATGAACATTTTCCCCACACAAAAATGAACCTCTCTCCCTCAAGAAGTGGCCGGCCATATGATAAGAATGAGAGAGAGATCAAAAACCATGAAGGGAGGTGAGTGTAGTAAAAGGAAATGGTGACCATAATTCAAAAAGCAAGCCTCACATCAATATCAAAATCAACTCTCATCTCATCCTTTCTCATTAATGCAAGGAAATGATCATAAGAGAATCAAAGATGCTATTATCATCATAATCCTTCATTTACAAATAAACCCTCCACAATTGCTAATTTGCATATTTGCAAATTAGCCCCTCCATCAATTATCAGCCAATGAAAGTAAGAAAGGAAAACTGGCTGAAACGGAATGCAAACTGGCAACTTCAAAAAACTGATCCCATAATAAATTACAGGAAAACCCCGCGACTGTATATACATACCCGTATTTGTATTCCGACCGAATACAAATGCAATAAGACAAAATCTACACTGTACAATACTAGGATCCGGCTTAAACAAAAGCCCACTAGTATTATCCGTCCGATCATGATCCGTGCAATACCGCACGTATAAGATCGAACCCTGCCATATCTCCATACGGCCTCTACAGCGTTTCGCCCGAAACGTGAGAAACTGTCTGTGGGGGACTCTAAAGACTCGTCAATACTTTGGCTGTGGATTTAACCACTAGCATGTCAGAGGTATTAGCCATACGTAACGGGCTACCAGGTATTGACCAAAAGGGACGTCGATGAGCGAAATCATCCTGACACCCTACTGAGCCTGTCAGTGACAATATCCGTACAGTCCGGTCCGTTCGTCTATGAGAATCGCATGGCGGGACTAGGAGGTTGGTAAAAGTCAGACCTCCAAAAGCGGTACAAGTCGTGTCGGAGTGTAGCCCAGAACACCCTGAGATGCTACTGGAATACCTACCAGTAAATCTCTTGCCTTGGCCAAGGACTTCGTGTAATGGCTCTCCTAGACACAGCGCGACCTCACCCCTAATACCGGAAGAGACGAACCCCTGCAGATCCGCTCACTGCCTCCATGTGGCTCGGGACTGTACCCAACTAAAACCTGTTTGCATGACTCCTTTGAGCGTGGTAGGGTAGTAATCAAAGTACAGTGGGAACTCACACGAGACAAATGACGATCTCAGGTCGATGAACTAACCTATACACATGTCACCAGGGAACTGCTATCTGACGTCAGGTATAAGACCAACTAGCATGTTCCTGGCGAGTTCTGTCCGGTGTACTCATAACCCAATGAGCACCTGTATATATCTTAGGTGAACCAACTGACACCAGTGGCTTGTGAGACCGGCCACCGCCCCTCGTCGGCGTCTCGACTATATACACTAGTCTACTCTGGAGTATCGATGCCCTGTCTCGAAACTCCCTCGACTAGGGACCTTTTAAGGATGTGCTTATAGACCCCAGCTCCCACGTATATGATCGCCCTCATACTGCTGGCAGTCAAGCAAGAATCCTAGAGGCTCTATCAACGTGCAATAGTGATCAGTAATGTCACCTAAAGCAGTACACGATGATAAAGATAAACCAGATAGCATACTATCATCTTGAGTAAGACTGTCCTACCGGTATAGGTCATCCCTCAATCATTGCAATCACGTGCCTGTGATCCAATAATTGACTCTGAGGGCACTATCTCCAACAATGATGTCACCATTGTATATTATTTACTTTTCCGCATTAGGTAGACCCAAGGCGGGGAGCACAAGTAACCGGGTTCTAGGGTTCAGTGGGAGATCATCTCGAGGAGTCGAGACCGGGTCTCCTAACCCTTGAATTGGCAGTGTTGCTTGTTGCTCTCGTAGGGGTCTAGGGATGTGGGTTTGGCTATTCATCGCGACCGTGGAATCCGTGTTTTATACAGGTTCGTATTAAAACACGGACCTCCTAGTATATCCAATATTTCATATATGTTCTTCTGCTGCAAATGTTCTGTGATGAGATCATATTATTGCCTGAGACGAATGTTTATATTATATATATGAGATATATGTTATATTGCTGATTTCGTTTCAAATGTGATGCTTGTGAAGCATAATAAAATGGGATTTCATTAATGAGATTAATGAAACTAAAAGAAACCTAAAGATGTTATAGAAACTTGTCTCAAAAACTGGTAGCTCTAGTTCTTGCTTTGCATAGCGGTGTTCCTTGTAGAACATCCGGCACCTTATTCGATAAGGAAAGAGCCGAGATCCCTTCACCGGGAGTGACCTCTTTAGCGAAACTAGCAGATGATACAAACTCGGTTTGTCTTTTGATTGTTTCTATAGTTTTTTCTTTGCATAGTGATATTTGTGAAATATCCTGCACCTTATTCGATGAGGAAAGAGCCAAGATCACTTCACCGGGAGTGACCTCTTTAGCAAAACTAGAAAAGGCCGCAAAAACATTCCATTTAAAATCACTCGATTCTACAACGATATAAAGTTCATTACGCAAAGGGTTTTCTTAAAAATCTGTTGTAGCCCTCCGTCATTTCAGATAAGTAGTCTGTAGTATTCGCGCTGCGTTTGTTGACTTAGTCAAGGCGTAGTGTGCGGTTGCTGATTAGTGCTTATCTGTAAAGCATATGATGCGATTGGATTAGGATAGTCGTGCGGCCTTGTTGACTTAGTCAAGGGTCGTGCGAGCGAGTTTAATTCAATCGGGAAATGACGGGTTGAACTTTACTTGCGGTCTATGGTTTGTTGACTTAGTCAAGGTCATAGATCGCTAGGGGGAAAATATTATCGGGGATTTCAAGTGTTGAAATTTGCAATGAGATTGCATACCTTCTATGAGATAGTTGGATCCCAATACCCACTGCGAGTAAGAGTTACTCCTAGAAGAGTTTTACACATTACAATTAGCCGATCAAGTGGGTGTCTAGAAAGGTGTCAACGGGGTTATGCCTCTGGGAAAACGAGATTTATTTTAATTAGGTCCGTGCGAAAGCACGGGGAACCTCCCTCAAAGTACCGGCACTGGCCTGGCTGAAATATTGGCGAACTTGAAGGGTGTAATTAATCCCGGCTAGTCTTTCCTTTTAGGGTTTGAAGGAAGATTTGACTAAAACAGTGGGAGACATCCTGATTAGATATATTAATAACCAATCTAATCTTGCAAGAGCATACGCTGAGTGTTTTCTTCTATCTCTCTCCAGGTAGCGACCATGTCACACCTTAATCAAGATAATAATACGGATGAATTGACCGAACCCGCTTGTTATACTGAGCTGGGGAACGTTGGTCCCGCTCCAAATTATAATTGTTATAAGACAGAGCGGGAAATAAGGGATTACTAGAATTCCCGTGCCGCCTGTTTCGCCCAATCAGAGCAAAACTCTGTTGAAATTCAAAATTCAAAATTTTGAAGCAACGCTTCAAATCTCGGACGCAACGCGCCACATGTCAGGCGCTGATACGTCAGCGCAGCACCCAAGAAGGCGCGTCCAATCAGAGCAAAGCTCTATGTTAAGCAAAATTAAAGGAAGCAACGCTTCAGTTGCGCAGGCACTGCGCTGCGCGACACGTGTCGGCGCAGATGCGCTAGCGCAGTTGCGCTGCGCTGTGCGTTGCGCGACACGTGTCGGCGCAGATGCGCTACAGCAGTTGCGCTGCGCGACACGTGTCACGCGCTGGGGCATTTGCGCCAAACAGAATTAAGATTTTAAAGAAATCTTTTCTGTTCTTGTTAAAACAAGAAGATTTTCTTCTGTAAAGCAGGGGCCTTTGGATCAAAGATCCAACGGTGGAGAAAATTCCCCAAATCACTTAGAAAAAGATCTCTGTAATAAATTTAACTAATTTATGAGCACTATAAAAGAGACCCCAGACCTCAATTTAAAAGGAGGAACATTTTCTTGAAAAAAGTCAAGAGCTTCAAACAGAGAGAGAATTCTGAGATAATTTCAAAGAAAAAGGTAAAAACCTTCACGAGAGAGAAGAAATCTCTTTTAATAAATCATTGATCTAAAAACCAGATCAATGTTCTTTACATAATAAACAGTGCTTTGCACTTCTTATGAACAACTGGTTCTTTAAAAACAAGAAAGCAACAAAAATAAAAAATAGTGCTTTGCACTTTTATGAACTGCTGGCTCTTGAAACAAAAAGAAAAACTTACTTTTCTTTGATCTAAATTAGATCAAGAAATCAAATAGTGCTCTGCACTTCTGTTCTTGAATCTAAAAGATTCTTAGTGCTTTGCACTTCCAAACTGCGCTGTTGCGCTCTTGAGATAGCGCCACGTGTCAACTACAGAACAAATTGCGCTGCGCGCTCTTGAGACAGAGCTTTGCTCTCTGGAATTGGCGCAACTCACCAGAGTACGCTACATGTCAGCAGCGCAACAGCGCAGCGCACTAGCGCAGCGCACTGCGCCGTTGCGCTTGCGCTCACCAGAGCATGACACGTGTCCTCACCACAAGCGCTTGCGCTCAGTGATTGGCGCAAAGCGCCTGACAAATGCAATGCATTTCTTTTACTGAAGGGCCAGGCCCAATTAAAAGACCAAACAGGCCTAATTAAATCGATGCTCTGCGTCATTTATAAATGGGCAAAGCCCAAACAAAATAATAAAAATGCTATGCAGATACCTTGCAGAGCCCAAAATAAATTGATGCTCTGCATCATTTATGGGCAGAGCCCAAACAAAAAATAAAGAAAATAATGCAATGCATTATTTAAAAATGGGCCAAGCCCTAACACAGGCCTAACAGACCAAAAACAAATAAAAGGCGTTGAATATTTTGGACTTAGCCCAATCATGGCCGTAAGTCCTCAAATTAAATTGACTGAGCGATATTACTCCCTTAAATCAATTTATATCCGGTTCGAGGGTACATCCCCGAGCTCCTCCGACACCTCTCGTTGTAATCCTTCAATGACGTCAGAGAGGCGACGGGTCCCAACAACCACACATGAATATGGACTACAAGGTCCTTAAACTCGTGGACCGAAACGTCCCTAAACTAATATTGAACCGAAACATCCCTAAACTAATATCTGTCCCAAACACGGGAATGTTGGACCGGAACGTCCTTAAACTAATGTTGGACCGAAACGTCCTTAAACTAATGTCGGACCACCACGTCCCTAAACTGGAACATGGACCACCACGTCCCTAAACTGGAATATGGACCGCAACGTCCCTAAACTGGAACATGGACCGCAACGTCCCTAAACTGGAGCATGGACCGCAACGTCCCTAAACTACCTATGGACCACTACGTCCCTAAACTGGAACAATAGAGCCTCCAAATGCTCTTTTGCCGGATCTAAACGATCCCGTTTAAATTGATCTTAGCCCCCAAACACGGCTAACGTATCCTTAAACATTCAAACGGACTATAAAACTCCAAATCAACCTTGGTTCAAGGGTACATCTTTGAACTCCTCTAATATCTGCCGTTGTAATCTTTCAACGACGTTAGAGAGGTGACGAGTCCCGATGGCCAGATATTAAATGGATTATCACGTTAAGTTGATCTTAGTCTCAAACAGGACTATCGTATCCTTAATGAACGTTTAAGTTGATCTTAGCCGCAACGCGACTAATACATCCTTAAACTAAAAACACCAAACCCAAATCTAAGTAAATACGGATTTGGACTAATCCACGTCCTACGGGAGACGGCATTACTCAGTCTCCGTATACAATCCACGGGCAACCACAAACAAAACAAACACACACGACACGAAGTGAAATTCTGGAGAAGGAGAAAGTTGTTACCGCGATGCGGTAGCGTAATTAACTGCAGGGGCTTGCGCCTGCAGGGAAGAGCGTCCCCACAATCAAAAACCCCTCAAGCGAGGGGGAATCTGACGAAGTCTGCTACATCGGCCGCATCCGTCTAAACCTCCGATACACGGTGCCATAAATCAACTTGGCATCTTCGGAGAGGTGGACGGATAAAACCAAATAGCATCTGCCCCGAATCTCAGCGTCAGGACATCGCGGTCCTGTGGGCCGTCTTTCGGAGGGGAACAGATTCTGGCACGCCCGGTGGGACCTTTTCCTCTTTCCACTCCACACTTCGTGTGTCGTCTTCGCGAACCAATCGCGGTTTGTTAACGGTTGCCTCTGAATTTTAAGTTACTAAGATTTGGTCTTTTGCTTGGCGCAGAACTCAAGATTCAATGGCCTCTAATTGCACCAACTGCTCGAAGTGCCACTGCAAAGGACGCTCCACCTCACCGGGAGGTGTAGCATATGGGCCCCAAGCGGCTTCCTTTCTCGCTCTGCCGGTAGGCCAGGTGACCCAAGCCACCACTGGCCTGTTCTTCGGGACCATGATCCCACCTACAAGCCCTACGCCAATACCTGCACCGGAAGTGAACAAAAAGTCGGTCTTCGACCGGCTCACTGCTACGACGACCCCTGTCAACGGGTCGCCCACTACCAAACCGACAGCCTCTGTTTTCACCAGGCTAAATCAGAACTCTAAACTGGCTGTCCCAAGGAAAGCAATATCTGCCGCTCCAGAAGTCGTCAAGGCAGCTTCCCCTGTCAAAGAGTCAGTCTTTTCAAGACTGACGATTCCTGCTCCTGCCCCTGCTCGAGGATCCGTCTTCGACAGGTTGAATATCACCCCTCAAAAGACAATCTCAGTCTTTAAGAGGTTAACACCAGCGACGCCTCATTCAAACAGGGGGCAAAAAGAAGATGTTTCAATCTCCGAGCCAGTCCCAACGGCTCATCATGCTCGACGTCGCCATTGGCAACGAGTGAGGAAGGCAGGGGGCAACTCCCCCTCAGGGCTAACTCCACCGGCTCCAGTGGTGGAAGTCAACGCTGCTATTCCAACTGGGAACAGCTTTGAACTGCTGAGGAGGGTACGGAAGAATTCTCCAACCGCTACACTGAAAAGATCTTCTCCGCCTGCAGAGAGAGTCCCAGGAACAAAGCAAGAACAGCCCCCTCAACGGCTGTCCTCAAGAATTTATAAAGTTTGGAGGAGGGTTCAAGACTCCGTGATCGACACGGATCACTCCCTTCAACGAAAGAAGATGAAGGTGCAAAAAGAAAAGGACCGTCCTATTAAACAGCAGAGGACAACGATCACCAAGATGCCCACTGCAACGGCCCCTTCAACTTCAACGGCCCACAAAAGAAGAAGGCCGGAGAAAACCCCCACGCCCGCGGCAAATGCCAAAGGTGGTGAGCCTAAATGCCCTAAGTCCGGGGGCATGATAGTTCATACAGTTTATGTGGCATCGGGAAAGGAGGATAGCCGCATATCAACAGGTCATAGACCGCACACGAGGTCGGTGACCAAGGCTCAGGAGCAGCAGCAGAAGCTCCAAGAAATGATGAACGCTATGGCCGCACTTACAGGGCCAAAAGAAAACCTTGAAACGTCCTCGGATGAACGCCAAGAGGAAGAAACCGACGCCGAATTCCTTCGTCGGATATTGGAGAAGAAGGACAAAGAGGCTGCTGAACAAGCAGCCAACATACAGCGTATGGGCCTCCTCTTCCAAGACATGATAGGGATGATGATACAACAAGATCCTCCGGCTGAAGAGCCCCCGATCGTCCTTGGAGACGATAGGAGAGAAACATCAAATCCTCCATCAGCTCTGTCGATGGCCAAGGAGGATACAATCTCCAAAGCTGATTTGGATGAGTATATCGCCCAGCAAATACGGGTTCATCATGCGACCGAAGCGGCCGGTCAGGTCGTAAAAACGGGGCGGCCATATCCAAGTTGGTACGATCAAATCAAGTACCCACCCGGATACACAATTCCTAAGTTCCATGTCTACAAGGGGACGGGCAGTCCTCACCAGCATGTTGCCCAGTTCAGGGCACTCTGCGGCAACACCGGCGGTGATGACAAGCTGTTGCTTCGCCAGTTTGTTGGAAGCTTATCAGATACGGCATTTGAATGGTACTCTGAGCTCCCGAACGACTCTATTAAAACCTTCGCGGAGATGGAGCTGCTGTTTACTCAGCGTTTTGCAAGCGCCAGTGAACATACCCCGATGACGGCACTGATTAACGCCAGGGTAAAACCCGGCGAGACGTGGGTTCAGTACGCTATACGATGGCGGAACTTATGGTCGAAGTGTGAGCAGCGCATTGAAGAAGCTCCCTCGGTGGGTATGTTTGTGGGAACCCTTGATCCGCAAGCAACCATCTCACAATTTATGATGTTTTTCAAGCCAATTACCTTCCAGGCCTTGATTAACAAACTAGCGCAAATGGATCAAATGGGCCATAAACCCCCTCTTCCAAGGCCGGACTCGCGAAATGACAAAGGGAAAGGAAAAGCGATCGTCGTCGCTAATGCCCAACAACAACCGAGCGACTCGAAGCCAGTTGCTCGTCAAAGTAATATACGCCCCTACGTGCCCCTTGAGGATAGGATGGGACGTCCTTATTCCTTTCCCCGCGATAAAACGAGGAGATTATTCGAGCTGGCGTTGCGCAACAGACTCATAAATCTGCCGGATCTAAAACGTCTGTTACAACCAAATGACGTCAACGAGCCCAACTACTGTCCTTATCATCGAGTACTAGGCCATCCGATCGAAGGTTGCTACGTTTTCAAGAATTGGCTTGAAAACCAATACCGACAGGGCAAGTTCGCGTTATCTGACAAATGGAAGGTGAATCCCCCACAGCCCCACACCTCTAAGGGGATGAATACGCCGGGGGCAACATGCTCCGTCATTGAAGAAGCTCCTTGGGAGGTTGTATTATCAGCCAAGACAAAGAGGATGCTAAACGATCTTCAGACATGTCCAGCGATCAAGTGGAAGAATCCGTTGGATCCTCAGGTCATTGAAGGGATGCTGAAGCCACGTCCAACTCTAAAGACCGATGGTGGTGGTTCAAGCACTTGCAGCCAGCCGTCAAAACCTTCGAAAAAGAAGAAGAAATCTAAGAAGCCCGTGAAACCTGGCGACAAGCGCACGGACCTGCAAAAACAAATTGACGCGCTGGAAGAATACAATCAAAAGGCACGGACTCCCATTACGCTCCAAGAATTCCTCAATCACGTTTTTCAAGAAGAAGATGAGGAAGGAAGTTCATCGGATGAATCCAAGGAATATGTGGCGAGCTGTCATATGATTTCCCATTCGGCCACAAACGAGGAGGAGACTCCTTGCACTGAAAAGCTGGGGGCAGATCCTGAACCAAAAGTCCTGGGGCCATCAGATGAGGAAATTGACGCATTCCTCAATGAAGCTCGATTGAAAAGTAAAGCTGATCGAGAACGCGAGACGGCTATATTGGAAAGGGCCAAGCGCCAGCGACTTGATGAAAGAGCTGAGACGATCCCGCTGGAGCTAAACACTTCCGCTACCGACAAAAGCCAATTCAAGATGAGGAAAAAGTTTGCTAAGGCCATATCAATGGGCATGAAGCTACCATCCTCTGAAGGAAACATCACTGGTGAAATGGAAACGCACCCCTCCTATTGCTTATATCATCAAAAGATTTCGCACCCCACTCAAGAGTGCAAAGCTTTCGATAGATGGTGGCAAGGATATGTTGCTCATCGACAACACTTTAAGAGGGAAAAGCGTAAAACTCGTCGAGAGCAAAGAAATATGACCGAAGGGCTTAAAACAACTGCTGGCGATTGTTGCATGGTTAACACCGGTAGATCACAAGTGCCCACATTCGGGAGTGATTCTGATGAAAAACTAGAACTTGCCCCCCTCTTTAAAGAGTCCGCCTCAAGAAAAGAAGAAGAACCGAAGGTTTGCGAAAATATCCGGCTACGTAATCGCACGCTGCCCGAAAAGAACCTCGGACCCTTGAACAAAAAAGATAAAGGGAAAGAAAAGGCCACTGAAGATATCGTCTTAGATGACCAAGTGGTGGAAGAGCTAGCTGCCAAAGACCCACCAAAGAAGAATAAGGTGGATTACAACGTCTTAGCACATCTGAGGAAGCTGCCCTCACAGCTCAGCATTCTTGACGCCCTTTTGCTATCAAAAGAGGCGAGAGATTCGTTAATTAAGGCGCTCCAAGACCCAGAACAATTCCAAGCATGCCTGGCCGAGGAAAAGATGAAGGATGAAGTGGATGAAGTGCATACGGCCGATGTTACTTTTGGCGATGAAGACCTTCTACTTGGGACGTGCGAACACAATCGCCCTCTCTATGTCTCGGGATACTGCCATGATATAAAGATAGGCAAAATCCTGATCGATAACGGATCGTCTGTTAACCTACTCAACGTGCGGGTGTTGAAGGAAATCTGCATGAGCGTCCAGCACCTTGCTCGGGACAAGATCACCATCTCCGGGTTCGACTCCCAATCGTAAAAAACTCTTGGATCTGTGATACTGACACTACGCTTTGGGCTACTCGTCACGGACATTAAGTTCCACGTCATAGACGCCAAGACATGCTACAACGTTTTGCTCGGCCGACCATGGTTACACGAGTACAACATCATCCCTTCTACACAACATCAGTGTATGAAGTATTTTAAGGATGGTTTCGAGTATACCGTGACGGGAGAACTGAACCCATTCTCTGTGAACGAGGTCCGCAAATACGAAGATGCCAAATACTTCTTACCGGATTTCGAAGACACAGAGAAGTATCACAAGCCGGAGGATAAAACTAACGCTACCATCCCTGTCTTCGGCAGTGATACTGAGGAGGAAGAGGAGAGAGTTTATTCGGGTCCGCCCCAATACACCAAGCCGGGACCATCGGCTCCTACATTGATCTTTGGTAGCGATTCGGAAGATGAAGTCCATGCTGTATTCTCTGCTCGACCTCCAATACAAACGTCCGCTGACGAAGAGCAAAGTCTACAAGTCGCCATGGTGCCGTCTAAACATCATAAAGAACTGGATGCACTTAATATCTACAGTGTAGAAGAGCTGCGGACATTCTATATCCCTCCCAGGCGAGAAGGCGAAAAAGAAATTCTATTCTACCGCTCTGAAGAGAACAAAGTGGAGAGAGAAATCTGGCACGGGGCGGATCCTACGTTGGACAGGCTTCAACCCATCTGTCTACCCAGATATTATACAGAAGGCTTGAAGAGGCTGTTGAAGCGCCAAGGGATACCCTTCAAACAGACCGTTAGAAAGGCCAAATTCTATGACAGGGTCTGGAACGTCCCTGGAACTCAGCACAAGCTGCCTAATGGGAGAATGGAGACAATCGGGCTCGGATACATTCACTCCAAGAAATGAGAGCTGCTCCGCGACTGTTACGTCGTGCACAACTTCAATGAAGAAGCGGGTGCTCAATGGGAGGACGCCAATCCTGAACCAGTAAAAGTTCCAGATGCAAAAGTGCCCGGTCCGTCATTTGAAGAACAAATGGACAGGCTTATAAAGGAAGCTGGTCAAAAAGTCCGAGATGATCACAACCGCGAGATGACCATCTACGAGAAGGCCAAAACGCAACGCCTCCTTCAGCAGGCCGTCAAAGATGAAAGTGCCGCCCCCTGCCAACCTGTTATAAAAAAGGCTCGACGCAGAGGCCGAAACAAATCGAAAGGCCAAAAAGACGCTCAACAGCAACAAAGCGGGGCTAAGAAACCACGCAAGCAGGAGTCGAGCGTTATTGATCTGTCCCTCATGAAGAAAATGGGTCGAGCATACTCATTTCCTCGGGACAAGACGATGAAGATACTTGAGCTTGCTCTAAAACATCAGATGCTCGCACTGCCGGAGTCCAAGCACCCCGAACAAGCAAGCGAAGTCTCTGACCTAAACTATTGCTCTTACCATCGAGTAATAGGGCACCCGCTCGAAGACTGCTTCACCTTTAAGAATTGGGTCGAAGATCAGTACCAACTCGGCAAGTTCGCTCTGTCTGACAACTGGAAGGTAACGCCGCCGCAGAAGCACGAACCCAAAGCTACAAAAATAGAACCAACTCCACATTGGGATTGGAAGCGGATTCGCACTTATCACATGATAACAATATCAAAAGAAGAGCCCGAGAACATGGACAGCCTTCCCTGGTGCTTCGAAAACAGCAATGAGGAGATGATCTCAGAATTTCCGCCAGCTCCGAAAGAATTGGAGGATGGAATACATACCACCACAGATAACCTCAAGAAAATCGAGTTGGGGACAGCTGATGACCCACGACCGACGTTTGTCAGTGAGCTGCTATCTGAAGAAAGGGTGACTGCATTAAAAGACGTCCTTGTACAACACAAAGATTGCTTCGCATGGAACTATTCCGAAATGCCGGGACTAGATCCAGAAATTGCTGTGCATAGGTTGGCAATATCTCCGGACGTCAAACCGGTAAAACAGGCGCCGAGAAGAATGCGACTCGAGCTTGAGATGAGCATCAATGCCGAGGTCAAAAAGTTAATCGACTCTGGCTTTATTCAGGAGGTTCAATATCCTGAATGGATCGCTAACATCATCCCGGTGATAAAGAAAAATGGGACGGTGCGCATATGTGTGGACTTCCGGGATCTCAACAAAGCCTGCCCGAAGGATGATTTCCTGGTGCCAGTCACCGAACTGATGATAAACAACACGTCCACTCATGAGGTTTTCTCCTTTATGGACGGCTCGTCAGGGTATAATCAGATAAAGATGCATCCCGAAGACCAGAAGCACACCGCCTTCAGAACCCCTTT
This sequence comes from Agapanthus africanus, assembly GCA_030015575.1. Taxonomy (NCBI): domain Eukaryota; kingdom Viridiplantae; phylum Streptophyta; class Magnoliopsida; order Asparagales; family Amaryllidaceae; genus Agapanthus; species Agapanthus africanus. The sequence goes on along the minus strand of CM057337.1, from coordinate 931,332,725 downwards.
GGGTATATTCTGCTACAAGGTGATGCCCTTCGGTTTAAAGAACGCCGGCGCCACCTATCAGAGGGCCATGACGAAGATCTTCGATGACCTCATACACGAAATCGTCGAATGTTATATCGACGATCTCGTGGTTAAAAGCAAATCATACGAGGAACATCTCGAGCATCTGAAGACCGTATTTCAGCGCCTTCATCAATACAACTTGAAGATGAACCCTCTCAAGTGTGCATTCGGAGTTTCTTCTGGTAAATTCCTGTGATTCATCGTCCGACACCGAGGCATCGAAATAGATCCGTCTAAGATCAAGGCGATCATGGAAATGCCTCCGCCGAGGACTCTCAAACAGTTACGGTCTCTCCAAGGAAAGCTCGCATATATTCGGCGATTTATAGCCAACCTCTCTGGAAAGTGCCGCCCTTACAGTCACCTGATGAAGAAGGGAACTCCATTTGTCTGGGATAAAAAATGCCAGCGCGCGCTGGACGAAATTAAACGGTACCTGCAGAACCCGCCGGTATTGGCTGCTCTGGTCAAGGGAAAACCCCTCATTCTTTATACAACCGCGCTCGAAGGTTCCTTGGGCGCATTATGGGCACAAGAGAATGATCAAGGGAAAGAAAGAGCACTCTACTACTTAAGTCGAGTTCTACTGGGGGCGGAAAGCAACTACTCCCCCATTGAAAAACACTGCCTAGCGTTGATCTTCGTGATAACAAAGCTCAGGCACTATGCGTTGGTGCATGAGGTCCGTCTCATTTTGAAGGTGGACCCTCTTAAGTATTTAATGTCAAAGGCCATACTGACAGGTCGACTCGCTAAATGGGCTCTGCTCTTGATGGAGTTCTCGATAACGTATCAATCTCTCAAGGCAGTGAAAGGCCAGGCCATTGCCGACTTCCTTGTTGAGCATCCGATACCTGCCGATTCTCCTCTGAGCTGTGATTTACCAGACGAACATGCGTTTGACACGATCGACGGTGGTGATACCCAATGGGAGCTTTATTTCGATGGCGCATCTTCCATGAAGAAGCGCAAACAAAGCGCCCCTATAATCAAATCGGGCGTAGGGCTCATCTTTGTAACTCCACAAGGAGGGATAATACGCTTTTCTTTCTCCCTAACAGAGCCGAGGACAAACAATGAAGCCGAATACGAAGCTTTGATAGCAGGCCTCGAGATCACCATTGACATGGGAATTGAAGACCTCCTCATATACGGAGACTCCCAGCTGGTCGTTAGTCAAGTAAACGGCGACTACCAAACGTGCAAACCGGAGTTGGTAAGGTACGGCGAAAAGGTGCAACAACTGTTGACCCAAATTCCCTCTTATACTTTGGAGAACATACCGCGTGCGGAAAACAGCAAAGCAGACGCATTGGCCAAACTTGCTAAAGAACTGGCTGACGAGAATCTCGATGACGTTAGAATCATGGTACAAAGCCGTCAAGTGCTTGCCCCAGCAGAAATATCTTCGGAATCATCCGAAGAGAAGGGAGCGACTGAGCAAACGACCCTGCAAATAAAAGACCGGGAAAAAGGCTGAGGATTGGAGAGAAGTCTTCATAGACTACTTTAGGTCCCACCGAATGCCTGAAGAAGCGTCCACAAGACATCAACTTATGAAACGAGCTCTGTCTTTCGCCTTTGTCACTAATACTCTGTACAAGAGGTCGTTTGATTCTCTGTGGCTGAGATGTTTAAGACCTGACGAAGCGAAAAAAGTCGTCCAGGAAGTTCACGACGGACTCTGCGGTTCTCACCAAGCGGGCCCAAAGATGAAGTTGAAGATCAAACGGATGGGCTACTACTGGCCCACGATGATTCAGGACTGCCTCGAATATGCGAAGCAGTGTCACTCATGTCAAATTCATGGGGATTTCATCCATCAGCATCCAAATCCATTACATCCGACGGTGGCTAGCTGGCCGTTCGAGATGTGGGGAACTGACATAGTCGGTCCCATCGAACCAGCATCGTCTAGGGGACATCGTTTCATCCTAGCAACGACTGACTACTTCTCTAAATGGGCAGAACCAGTACCGTTAAGAGAAGTTAAGACGGAGAATATCCTCCGTTTCTTCAAGACGCATGTCATATATCGATTTGGAACTCCGCGACGGATCATCTCCGATAACGGGCCAGCCTACAGAAGTCACAAGATCAGCCGCTTTGCACAGCAGCACAATATAGACTGGAGATATTCCTCGATTTATAATCCGCGAGCTAACGGTCTAGCTGAGGCCTTCAACAAGACCTTGACAAAGATCATAAAGAAAACGGTGTCCCGAAATAAGAGAGATTGGCACGAGAGACTGCAAGAGGCTCTTTGGGCGTATCGAACTACGTTCAAGACGGTCACGAACACAACGCCGTACGCGTTGGTATTTGGGATGGAAGCAGTGCTCCCCCTCGAGATAGAGTTACCCTCTCTACGAGTGGCAGTCCACTACGAGCTGACTGACGAAGAAAATGCTCACCTTTGGCTTGAGGAGCTTGATGCCCTTGATGAAACTCGGTTCATAGCGCAACAAAATCTGGAAGCTTATAAAGCAAAGATGACGCGCTCATACGAAAGATTGACCCGACCGAGGACATTCCGCCAAGGCGAACTCGTGCTAGTGGTCAAAAAGCCTATGATTCCCAATCGCGCCAAGCGAGGAAAATTCGAGCCAAACTATGAAGGACCATACATCATAGATAAGGTCTACCAGGGTGGGGCCTATCTACTCATGGACATGCACGGTGAAAGGCCTTTCAGGCCAATAAATGGTCGCTTCCTAAAGAGATACTACGCTTAATGAGCCACCAGTCTAGGTCAATGATAGATGACGACGACTATGTCCGCTCGCTATCTTCCTAAGCTCAAGCTTTATAAGCAGTAGCCGGCCTTCTCCATATCGGACCGAAATGTCCTTAAACTAATAACAGACCGAAACGTCTTTAAACTAATACCGCGGCATCCTTAGGCTGACGAGATAAAAAAAAAAGAAAAAATAAAGAAAAAATATAATAAATAAAAACGGTATGTCCATAAGCAAAAAGGGCACGGATAAAAACCCGAAAGGGCTCCGTAAGTAAAAACAGCAGGGCTACCGGTAAATGTTCGTGAAAACCCGAAAGGGCGCGACCTCGTAAAAAAAAAAAGAGAAAAAAATATATATATATAAAAATAAAAAGAATAAAAAAAACGGTATGTCCATAAGCAAAATGGGCACGGATGAAAACCCGAAAGGGCTCCGTGAGTAAAAACAGCAGGACTACCGGCGAGTGTTTGTGAAAACCTGAAAGGGCGCAAGCTCGTTAAAGGACACTTATAGGGTCCTCTCGACCTTATAAGGAGAAACCACCCACGTGAGATCCTTACGACTCACAAGGGAGCAGCACACTTAGGGATCCCCACGATTCCTAAGGAGAAAATAAACTTGCGAGATCCTCACGACTCGTAAGGAGAACTCTCTTATGGGACCCTCACGGCTCATAAGAGTTGAAAGTCTTAAGTTACAGAGACCTAAACCTGTGCTTAAGCAACCCCCACAACTTCCGATATTGCCCTACAAGTGGCTCAATACTGACCCTTGTATACAATCCACGGGCGCGAATAAACATTTCCCTAACCAAGTCTCATCCGTGACTGGGGATATGTTCGCACGGTAGACAACCCTCGTAAATCCTCTCGATTTATAAGGAGAAAACCCTCCTGTAGGATCCTTACGACTTACAGAGGAAACGAACACTTAGGAATCCTCACGAGTCCTAAGGAGAAAATACACCTACAAGATCCTCACGACTTGTAGGGAGAAATAACTTCATGAAACCCTTACGGCTTATGAAGTCAAAAGCCTTAGCCGACAGGACCCTAACCCTGGTCGCTAAGCCACCTTTGTTCGACATCGACAGAGGCAAATGATGATTCGCTCCTGGCAATATCCCAGTTGTAGCGGTGCTGATGCCGAAATTGGTTTACAACAAAAAGCCAATAGATCGCACATGCATACGAAATAGCCGAAATGATAGGGCAACTTGCAATAAAAAGCAGCAAGTAAAAATATATGCATGCAAAATAGCCGAAATGATTGGGCAACTCGCAATAAAAAACAGCGAGTAAAAATAAAATAAATAGCCGAAATGATTGGGCACCGCGAAAAATAGCCGAAATGATTGGGCAATCGCGACCTTCGCGATATAAAAGCTGGAATGATAGAGCATCGCGGAGGTAAAACAAAAAAAAATGATGATAAAACTTTGGCCCTACAGATAAGATCACATCGATCCCTATATACAATCCAAGGGCGTGAACAAAGAGAGAACCATACTTTCCCAACAGGCTCCGCCAGAAGACGAAGCCAAATCTCGACGGTTCAGTCCAACTCCGAAGAAACCAGTGTCTTCAGCAGATACCTCGACTCACGGATACAAACACTCCTTGACGAGAGCCTCCTGATCCGCGTCGACTTGCAGAGCCACCAGTGCCTCCGTGGGAAATTCTCGACTCGTTTCAAACCCCAAGGAAACAAATAATCCTTGGCGCTTGGGAAACAAATAATCCCTAGCAAACTCCTCGACTCACGGATACAAACACTCCTTGATGAGAGCCTCCTGATCCGCGTCGACTCGCAGAGCCACCAGTGCCTCCGTAGGAAATTCTCGACTCGTTTCAGACCCCAAGGAAACAAATAATCCTTGGCGCTTGGGAAACAAATAATCCCTAGCAAACTCCTTGACTCACGGATACAAACACTCCTTGATGAGAGCCTCCTGATCCGTGTCGACTCGCAGAGCCACCAGTGCCTCCGTGGGAAATTCTCGACTCGTTTCAGACCCCAAGGAAACAAATAATCCTTGGCGCTTGGGAAAAAAATAATCCCTAGCAAATTCCTCGACTCACGGATACAAACACTCCTTGACGAGAGCCTCCTGATCCGCGTCAACTCGCAGAGCCACCGGTGCCTCCGTGGGAAATCCTCGACTCGTTTCAAACCCCAAGGAAACAAATAATCCTTGGCACTTGGGAAACAAATAATCCCTAGCAAACTCCTCGACTCACGGATACAAACACTCCTTGACGAGAGCCTCCTGATTCGCGTCGGCTCGCAGAGAAACCAGTGTCTCCGCGGGAAAATTCCCGATTCGTCTCAAACTGCAAATGAAGTCTCAGGCAGCAGGGACTAAAAAACCTGCTCCCTGAACAATGGGACCCTGCAAGTCGATCCAAAAAGGTCTCTTGCATACTATTCACGGGTCTCACTCTCCAAAATCGAATCTCGACAAGGGGGGAAACAACCGCTTACGGGTCCTCTCGACTCGTAAGAGGGAAAATTCTCTTATAGGATCCTTACGACTTACAAGAGAAAATCACACTTAGGAATCCTCACGATTCCTAAGGAGAAAAACCCACCTACGAGATCCTCTCGATCCGTAGGGAGAAAAAATCTCTACGAGACCCTCACGGCTCATAGAGTTGAAAAGTCTTAGGCAGCAGATCTGAACCTGCGGCCTAAACCATCGCTGATTCTTAAGAAAGTCAAGATTTATGCTCTATTATCTGTTGACCATATTTACTAAGGCGGCATGCTGATGATAAAAGAAAGAAAAAGCAAGGAAATAGCACAAGACATTACAAAAAAATGTGTATCTTTTATTCACAAACTTGGTTGAGTACAGGATACATTGTGCTAAAGAATGAAAAATATATATATACTTTTTTTATTTACAATTACAAACGATATAAAGAGGGATAGCTACTGAGGAGGAAGTGTCTTTAACAAATCCGCAAGCCGCACTCGCACTTCCTTCAGCGCCTCCTCCTGAGTGGCTGCCGCGGCCACCTCTGCTTCCACCTGGGCTCGATGCTGCAAGAAGGATGAAAGTTGCTCCTCCACCGCCTTTTGGGCTACTTCCTGGCTGGGCTCATCTCGCTCGACGACGTCAAGCTGTTGCCTCAATGATAACCCTTCGGAAAGACATTGCAGAAGGCCCTCAAAAACAACCTTCAGCCGTACAGCATTGGCCTCCACCCGAGCATGCAGTTGGGCAGACTTGCTCGAAGTCTCACCGCGCTCCTTACGCCTTGAAATGACTTCTTGTTCGAGATGGCGGAAGTAAGAAGTGCTCTGCTCAATCCACGCTACTCTTTGATTGCTGGCGGCCAAGGTCTCGGGAGCGGAACACAGCGACTCCAACTGATGTAGGCGGGCCTCGATCTCCCTGCAATGGTTAACCCAAGATGCGATGATACCCTCGTCATGAAATTTCATGAGTATCACCAGCATCGGGTTAACCGCTGTAGCCAAATCCGCAGCAGAAGTAGGGGTCTCGACGTCGAGCTCCTCAATGTAATCGCTCAACATACGCAAGCTGTTCGCGGCGCCTTTCGAAGATGGACGTCTCAGGTAAGGACCTGCTGGCATTATGATGCGAGATTCGAAGGACGCCGAGACCGGAACGACAGCTGAAAAGAAACAAGATGTGATCAGATAACAGTTCAGAAAATAAAGAAGGGGGGATTTATCAATGTGATAGTCGCTGTACCAGCTGAGACAGGTGGCAGGGCCGAAAGGGTCGGCGGCGCAGCCCATCTTTCATCCCCTCCTTCGATTTGTAACACTGCAGTCGAGATGAGAAAAAAGGGTTTAGAAGTAATCCCATCAATGAAGAAAGAAGGATATCATTGGAAATCATACTCACCAACGCCACCAGAGGAAGAAGCGAGCTCGGATGGGAAGGAGAAGTGTGGGAGCAACATCTGGTAAAGATGGTCAAAAAGCACTCCTGAAAGACACAATAGTGTGACTTTAGTACACAAATTATGCGTCTGGAAGATAAGATTAATAAATTGCAAACCCATACCTTCCAACATCTTCGAGGGTATGAGAGAGGGTTGAGAGGTGACCACCGCCAAGGCAGTCGTTGAAGGCGCTCTCTCAAACAGTGGGGCATCGGCGCTGGCTGCACCTGAGTTACAAAAAAGGTAAATTTGTCAGAAAGATTGTAAAGCAAAGTAACGAAAAACAGCAACTTGGGGTTTTCCTGAGGAGCTCCCGGCTAAAACGGAGGCAATTCCCTCCTCTATCGACATGAGACCACCGCCCGTAGCCTCATCGCCTGACTCAATGGGGGCCGTCGTCGTGCTAGTGCGACCAGGAGACGGCAGGAGATCGTAAGCAGGGAGGGCAATGATTGGAGCGTTGCCGGATTCTTGGAACGAAGCGGCTGACTCTTCCCCAAGAGTCGTACCCATCTCACCCGCTACTTCTTCGGGCTCCGCCGTCTCCATCGGCTCATCCACCGTCACCATGAGGTCGCCGGCCTCAAGCGCCTCGTCCGCCAACACCCTCGGTTCAGTTGTAATGATCATTTCATCTGCCGCCACTTTAGGCTGGGCATCAATGACCCTCTCAGCTGCAGACCCCTCAACCTCCATCTCGGGCCCCGAAGCCTCGGCGACGTTGCCCGCCGTCGGCTCAGGCTCGGTAGGAGCTGCCTCCTCTGTCTCCTTGGGATCAACGGTTTCCGCTTCCCCCTCGATCGGACTTGGCCCTGCAAGATAAGAGATATAAGGACCAATGGCATTAAAATCCTTATAACAAAAACTCTGAGAGAAATATTACCTGAAGCGGATTTACCGTTTGCGCTCCGAACTGCGTGCGCCACCTCTCTGCGGGCAGTGGATAGGGCGACAGGGGCCTCTTCGGATGGAGTATCAGCGCGAGGGACGGTGCTGGGGCCCGCTCCCACAGCCAAGGCAGCCCTGCGCGCCTTCGCCTCACGCCTTAGCCGCTTTCTTTCCTCCCGAGCTGTCATAATGGACCTCTGTGACGCCTCTTTCACCGCGGCATCGTCATCCGTAAACAAAGACACCTCCAGAGCCTTTAGGCATCTCTCATCGGCTCCTCAAGACGGACTTCTTGCGGTAACCCTGAGGAAGCAGGAACGTCGGCAGCCGGTAAGACATCTGCGTCACTTGGCGGGAGCGGCATTGAGGTTCCTGTGATTAAAAGGGAAAGGTTAGATTGACCATAACACAAGAGAAATGAAAACTTGATGAATCGAAACTTACTAAGGCCCATGGATGCTCTAAGACGTTCCTCCTCCTGGAAAGTCTTCAGAGAAGCGGCAATGGCTTCTTCATCAGTGATGCCTGTTGAAAGAAAAGAAAGAAAAGCGTTAGTCAAAAGCAATGAAGAGGATATGTTGCAATAAAGAAAAGGCGACTAGCAGTTACCTGATTGCGCAAGCTTAGCTAGCCACGCGTCACGCCTCGCCAACCACGCTGAAGCTTCAAGAGCAGCCTCCAAGTCTGTATCGTCCGGCGGCAGCATCACTAATCCTTCGTTAGTCCCGTATTCGATCAGGCCCTCGGCATAGGGAGCATGGGGTTCCTGACCGAACACGACGTCCGCAGCGAAGAGCGACTTCTTTTTCTTTTGCCCTCCGACCCGAGGTGTACGTGGGATCGACTTCCGTTTAGCAGCCACTTTGGGACGGCGGGTCCCGATGTCCGCACCCACGCCAGACTCCGGTGAGGCTGTAACCACTGTCTCCACTAGAGCACAGGGCGCTGGTGGTGCATCCGCAATATCAGGGAGCGGCAATCCGTGCGGAGGACTCTGCGCACGCGATGGTCCAGTTCTGACCTCTTTTAGAGGGGCAACTACTGGAGTCCTCGGGACCAAAGGAGCGTTGCGATCGGTACCTGGAGGCACACCCTTACGATCGACTAACAGTCGCCTTTCCTCCTTTATAACTGCTCCTGTTGCATGATTGTACCAGTCTTTGTACACATTGAGGAGTCTCGGAGCGTAAGCCGGCGCATTGATAAAAAAATAAGAGCTCGTATTCAGGCGCATGAAATGGTGCAGTGCGTTCTCCATCCCTTCTTCAGTGGCAGTGGGTTCCAGCAAAAAGGCTTCCAAGGGGACCCCTTGATCGTAGCCCAGTTGTTGAGCAAAACGATGCGGGTTGTACCTCATAAAAATTGCCATACCATTCTGCCTAAAAACTAAGAAACTCGGTCTAATGGAATATAAGTGAAGGGTCTCCCGAGCCGTTAAAACTGAGGCTCCATCCTTAAAGACATCTTGTAATGGCCGCGTCACAGTGGTAGACACATTTCCAATGGTCAATACCTTATCGACAAAGGACATCCCGGCTCCAACGGTATGAGGGCGAAGGAGTAAGCCCCTGGCGTTCCGCGGTGATGGGGTTACAATTGATGCGCCGATCAGCTGTATAATGCGAGGAAAACCGCACTTGTCAAAGAACGAGGGCCTTTTATGCATGCCGAAGACACCCGCTGTGTGTAACTCGAGCCACGATGCAAAGTAATGCATCGAGAAGACCACGTGCAGTACCCCGGGCTCATTAGCATCCGCTGCTCGACTGAGGCCATGGTATAAGTGCGCCAAGCCAGCGATCCCAACAGCCACCTTTACCCCGATGACCATCCGGTGGGACGGGTAAAAGACAGAAGGTCGCATCCGATGAGAGTGCATTGGGATCGCAAACCAGCTCAGCCACAATCCAAGAAATCCTAAGAAAAAGGCCTCCTCATCCATTCCAGGGGCCGCAATTTCTGCAAATGACAAGGTAGGGAAGTCTGGAAGAAAAAAACCCTTTTGATCTATATCCTTCTCCGGTAGGTTGTCCACACCTAGATCGAAAGGGTCATCCATGGTGGCAAACTTGGCAGCTTCTGATGAGATGACGCTTGGACGAAGGAAACGAGCAATGAAGTCCTCAAAGTTAACTGTTGGTTATATGTATACCCTAGAGGCCATTACTGTACATTGGATGTATATTGTAGTGGATGCTGGGACATATATAGGTAGGACTTTCTTGCTCGACATGATAGTACGCTATCTGGTTACTCTTTGTCTTAACATGTATACTTTCTGTCTCTCTATTACATGTTGATAAAGCCCTTAGGATGTGTACTCGACTTCCAGGACTCTGATGCAGATCATACTAGTGGGGTATGGGTAGTCAATGAGTACATCCTTCAATGTTCCTAGTCGTGGGAATATCGAGACGGGGCATCGATATTCCAGAGTAGACTAGCGCATATCTTCTCGACCCATGTGATGGGCGATGGATGATCCCATATCCATTGGTGTTTGACATCAGAGATGGTATGCGGGTTCTCAGTGGAGACTGGGTACACTAAACGGACTCGCCGAGAACTCCCAGATGGAATTATACCTCACGTCAGATGGCAGTTCTCTGGTGACACTGGTACAGCTTAGTCTGTTGACCCGAGATCGTCATAGAGTCTTGTGTGTCTCCCACTGTGCTTTGATTTCCACCCTACCACGGCTCTACTGAGGCGTGCAAACAGGTGGTTTTTGGGTACAGTCCCGATTCACATAGAGGCAATGAGCGATAGGAGGGGATTCGTCTCTCCCGGTATTGGGGGTTGATGTTGCGCTATGCTCGACTGGCCATAACAGGAAATCCCTGGCCAGGGTTGCAGTAATATACTGGTAAGAGTTATCAGTAGTTTCACGATTGTTATGGACCTCACGTCGGCATGACTTATCAAGCTACTGGGGTCTGACGTTTACCACCCCTAGGCGAGATATGCGACATATCAGACGAACAGACCGGACTGTACGGTAAGTGTTACTGGTTGGATTCACAGGAGTGTGAGCGGGCTTGCTCGTCGATCTTCTGATCGCTCAATACCCGGGTGGCCGTTACGTTTAGCAGACCGCTTGCGGCTTGTGGGTGCTTGATATGATCATCATCTGCTGCCGGCGTATTGACGAGTCTTTAGAGTCCTACACAGAGGTTTCCTGGCTCAAGCGAAACGAAATAGGAGCGCATATGAGATATGTGCGGGACTGAGAATAATGCGTGTATGTGATACCGTATTCTATTCTCGCGATGAATGTATCGAATGGTTGTATGCGATATAACCTAGTTATCGAATCAAGGATTGATTCGATAAGTCGATACATTGGATACTAGTCGGTTATATGCGACATGACCGGATCATTGAATCAAGTGTTGATTTAATAATTTAATGTATAATTATATATTTGATATATTACTTTGCATTAACTAGTATTGGTTCACTTAAATTGGATTTTCTCACTTGATGTACACAAGTTGTATATATGATATACTTTTGTGCACTTGTTTGTATCATGTTTGATGATACATGCTAACTTGAGTTTGTGTGTATGATTAAACCATGGTTATATGAATGGTTAGGGTTTGTTTACTTATCTATTTATTTATTTATTCATTTTTGCAAAATTAGTCATGGTGGCTTTCTTTGTTTGCTTGTTGAAGCTTCATGAAGCTTTGAACAAGTCCACCATTTTTTTCTCTTGCTTAACCCTAACCATTCAACCTAACCATAGTTTATTCTCTACACCTAACCATGGTTGCTATATGATAAGTATTCATTTTATTTTCTATTTTTGATCAAGACTTATCATATTCTTTCTTCTTCTTCTTCTTCATCAACAATGAAGAAACCTTGCAACCATCAATGGCAACTTGAGAAAAAGAGTGAGAAATCCAATTCTAAAGTGAACCCACTTCCTATTTCTTCATCCTCTACCACTTGCCAAGTAGTATAGGGTGTTTTCTTCACAAGTTTCATGGCTTGGTGAAGTTGGAGCTTGATCTTGTGTTGCCTCGACGTAGATCATCTTCGGCTTCGAAGTCGACGACCTAGCCCGCCCATTTCTCCGATGAAGCCGATACTAGAGTCCGGGATCCGATTGTTACAGCGGAGGGACGTCAAAGCGGAGCTATGGAGGTGGAGAACCGAATCTACAAAGGTTGTAGTCACTTTCCTTTAGCAATAAAGTAGTTTGCTTGCTTGCATCGCCTCTTTATCTAATTAACGATCCATATTAGGGTTTGTAGGCACATGAAAAATTTGAATTGGCCATGTTTGATTACTTGTGAGACTTCATTAGTGTGCCTAGGAACCCTACAGTCCCCGACTCCCATGTTCGACGAAGAGGGACTCATATATGTTCAACACTTTAATCAAGCTTGGGAATTGATGTTGAACGGCATTCTCCGGTGTGACCCCTCTTACCATCGGCCTAGCACCAAAGACGTACACATCTGTCGGGAGCAGCTCCTCATAATGTTCCCCCATCACTGGTAAACCGGATACCTCCGCGAACTCCTCCAAAGAGATTGACACTTCCCGATCCATGGCTAGGAAAGTGTGGGTAGGAATATTCCATTGCTCCAAGAAAGCCTTGAACCACCAGGTGGGGAGCGTGGGATACTGAAAGAGAGAGACGTAGACCGCGGTGTACAGTCCTAATCTTATCAACTGCGACTTCTTCGTCGACAGGATGTACCGGGCCCACGGCAGATAGCCAATCGGATGGCGGGGGATCAGACCAAGGTTATACGATTGCCCTCAAGGTCGTGCTTCACCTTGACAGATACGGCGTCCTAGGATGTCCAAAACCATAGGACGCTGAACCGGTATCGCATCTATGGCGGGATGTAGAAAGCCCTTCGATGTCCAATCCACCAACTCCACGGCATACTGCACCGAGGGTGGGGTAACATAATGAATCACCGTGATGGGCTCAGACGGCACTGCGCATGTGAAGCTGCGTCGACCCATAATGATCTGGTTATACCAGGACCCCCAAAGGTGGAGATTCTTGTACTCCGGGTCGTATTCTCTAATCATGGTCAGGACTTCACGGTCCGAGGGCGCCTCGGGAAATCCCTCCTCCGAGCGAACGAACGGGAATGAAGTGTCTAGAGACATGATCGCTGCAAAAAGAACAATTTAGCAGTTAGTGTTGTAATTCCAACGTTTGGCGTCTAAAAAAAAATGCATTAATTAAATTAAAATTAATTAATTACACCACACAGCAGTGCAGTGAGTAAGAGACCAAAGGGGGACCCACAAAATCTGGACGACAATACGTCAGTTAATAAGACAACCTCATCATTGGATGAGATTGTCAGTTGGTCCCCAGGAAAACATTCTCATTTATAAAAAAGGGGGGGAAGAATCCCTAGAGACAAGGAGAAAATCTTCTCTTTCAGAGCAAAACTCTGTCACAGAGTGACACTTGTCAAGCTCTGGTCCCAGGGAAATAAGATTCCTTAAAAAAGCATGGCTCTATGGTAATAATGGAAGAGGTCCATCAGAAAAAAAAAATTTACACTGAAAAGAATTAAAAATTTTGGAATCTTGAAAGATTCATGAAAAATTTATAAAAAGACTCTTCATTTTTCAAATGTAAAAGAGCTATTTTTAGATCTATAAGCAAAGCTCTGTTCATGGGTTAAAACCCATGAACAAGATCCCTGTAGATTTATAAGTTTTAGAGAGCAAAGCTCTGTTTATGAAACCCCAATGGCGATCTCTTTAGATCAAAAGATCTATGAGAGCAAAGCTCTTTGGTTGAGATTAAGTTAAATTAATTTGATTTAAATTAATTTTTACCTAAAGTTTCTGACTTTAGAAATGAGCAAAGCTCTGAAGTTCTTGAGTGAGAGCAAAGCTCTGGGAAATAAAAATATTAAAACGGTAAGATTTTCTAAGGGCCAGAGGTCCTATTTATAAGGCGCTTGCGCCCCTTGAGTTCACCCCTTGATCCAACGATCAGGAGTTTGCCACCGCTGCACTCACGTGTGCGCCACGTGAGCGCAACGGTGGGGGGGCATTTGTTTCGCCCAATCAGAGCAAAGCTCTATTGAAATTCGAAATTCAAAATTTTGAAGCAACGCTTCAAATCTCGGGCGCAACGTGCCATATGTCAGGCGCTGATACGTCAGCGCAGCGCCCAAGAAGGCGCGCCCAATCAGAGCAAACCTCTATGTTAAGCAAAATTAAAGAAAGCAACGCTTCAGTTGCGCAGGCACTGCGCTGCGCGACACGTGTCGGCGCAGATGCGCTAACACAGTTGCGCTGCGCTGTGCGCTGCGCGACACGTGTCGGCGCAGATGCGCTAGCGCAGTTGCGCTGCGCGACACGTGTCACGCGCTAGGGCATTTGCGCCAAACAGAATTAAGTGTCTAGAGACATGATCGCTGCAAAAAGAACAATTTAGCAGTTAGTGTTGTAATTCCAACGTTTGGCGTCTAAAAAAGAAAATGCATTAATTAAATTAAAATTAATTAATTACACCACACAGCAGTGCAGTGAGTAAGAGACCAAAGGGAGACCCACAAAATCTGGACGACAATACGTCAGTTAATAAGACAACCTCATCATTGGATGAGATTGTCAGTTGGTCCCCAGGAAAACATTCCCATTTATAAAAAAGGGGGGAAGAATCCCTAGAGACAAGGAGAAAATCTTCTCTTTCAGAGCAAAGCTCTGTCACAGAGTGACACTTGTCAAGCTCTGGTCCCAGGGAAATAAGATTCCTTAAAAAAGCATGGCTCTATGGTAATAATGGAAGAGGTCTATCAGAAAAAAAAAATTTACACTTAAAAGAATTAAAAAATTTAGAATCTTGAAAGATTCATGAAAAATTTATAAAAAGACTCTTCAATTTTCAAATCTAAAAGAACTATTTTTAGATCTATAAGCAAAGCTCTGTTCATGGGTTAAAACCCATGAACAAGATCCCTGTAGATTTATAAGTTTTAGAGAGCAAAGCTCTGTTTATGAAACCCCAATGGCGATCTCTTTAGATCAAAAGATCTATGAGAGCAAAGCTATTTGGTTAAGATTAAGTTAAATTAATTTGATTTAAATTAATTTTTACCTAAAGTTTCTGACTTTAAAAATGAGCAAAGCTCTGAAGTTCTTGAGTGAGAGCAAAGCTCTGGGAAATAAAAATCTTAAAACAGTAAGATTTTCTAAGGGCCAGAGGTCCTATTTATAAGGCGCTTGCGCCCCTTGAGCTCACCCCTTGACCCAACGATCAGGAGTTTGCCACCGCTGCACACACGTGTGCGCCACGTGAGCGCAACGGTGGGGGGGCATTTGTTTCGCCCAATCAGAGCAAAGCTCTGTTGAAATTCAAAATTCAAAATTTTGAAGCAACGCTTCAAATCTCGGGCGCAACGCGCCACATGTCAGGCGCTGATACGTCAGCGCAGCGCCCAAGAAGGCGCGCCCAATCAGAGCAAAGCTCTATGTTAAGCAAAATTAAAGGAAGCAACGCTTCAGTTGCGCAGGCACTGCGCTGCGCGACACGTGTCAGCGCAGATGCGCTAGCGCAATTGCGCTGCACTGCGCTGCGCGACACGTGTCAGCGCAGATGCGCTGACACAGTTGCGCTGGGGCATTTGCGCCAAACAGAATTAAGATTTTAAAGAAATCTTTTTTGTTCTTGTTAAAACAAGAAGATTTTCTTCTGTAAAACAGGGGCCTTTGGATCAAAGATCCAACGGTGGGGAAAATTCCCCAAATCACTCAGAAAAAGATCTCTGTAACAAATTTAACTAATTTATGAGCACTATAAAAGAGACCCCGGACCTCAATTCAAAAGGAGGAACATTTTCTTGAAAAAAGTCAAGAGCTTCAAACAGAGAGAGAATTCTGAGAAAATTTCAAAGAAAAAGGTAAAAACCTTCACGAGAGAGAAGAAATCTCTTTTAATAAATCATTGATCTAAAAACCAGATCAATGTTCTTTACATAATAAACAGTGCTTTGCACTTCTTATGAACCACTGGTTCTTTAAAAACAAGAAAGCAACAAAAATAAAAAATAGTGCTTTGCACTTTTATGAACCTCTGGTTCTTGAAACAAAAAGAAAAACTTACTTTTATGAACCTCTGCGCTAACACAGTTGCTCTGCACTTCTGTTCTTGAATCTAAAAGATTCTTAGTGCTTTACACTTCCAAACTGCGCTGTTGCGCTCTTGAGAGAGCGCCACGTGTTAACTACAGAACAAATTGCGCTGCACGCTCTTGAGATAGAGCTTTGCTCTCTGGAATTGGCGCAACTCACCAGAGTGTGCCACATGTCAGCAGCGCAACAGCGCAGCGCACTGCGCCGTTGCGCTTGTGCTCACCAGAGCATGACACGTGTCCTCACCACAAGCACTTGCGCTCAGTGATTGGCGCAAAGCGCCTGACAAATGCAATGCATTTCTTTTACTGAAGGGCCAGGCCCAATTAAAAGACCAAACAGGCCTAATTAAATCGATGCTCTGCATCATTTATAAATGGGCAAAGCCCAAACAAAATAATAAAAATGCTATGCAGATACCTTGCAGAGCCCAAAATAAATTGATGCACTGCATCTTTTATGGGCAGAGCCCAAACAAAAAAAAAAGAAAATAATGCAATGTATTATTTAAAAATGGGCCAAGCCCTAACACGGGCCTAACAGACCAAAAACAAATAAAAGGCGTTGAATACTTTGGACTTAGCCCAATCATGGCCGTAAGTCCTCAAATTAAATTGACTGAGCGATATTGCTCCCTTAAATCAATTTATATCCGGTTCGAGGGTACATCTCCGAGCTCCTCCGACACCTCTCGTTGTAATCCTTCAACGACGTCAAAGAGGCGACGGGTCCCAACAACCACACATGAATATGGACTGCGGACCGAAACGTCCCTAAACTCGTGGACCGAAACGTCCCTAAACTAATATTGGACCGAAACGTCCCTAAACTAATATTGGACCGAAATGTCCTTAAACTAATATCTATCCCAAACACGGGAATGTTGGACCGGAGCGTCCTTAAACTAATGTTGGACCGAAACGTCCTTAAACTAATGTCGGACCACCACGTCCCTAAACTGGAACATGGACCACCATGTCCCTAAACTGGAATATGGACCACCACGTCCCTAAACTGGAGCATGGACCGCAACGTCCCTAAACTACCTATGGACCACTACGTCTCTAAACTGGAACAATAGAGCCTCCAAATGCTCTTTTGCCGGATCTAAACGATCCCGTTTAAGTTGATCTTAGCCCCCAAACACGGCTAACGTATCCTTAAACATTCAAACGGACTATAAAACTCCAAATCAACCTTGGTTCAAGGGTACATCTCTGAACTCCTCTGATATCTGCCGTTGTAATCCTTCAACGACGTTAGAGAGGTGACGAGTCCCGATGGCCAGATATTAAATGGATTATCACGTTAAGTTGATCTTAGTCTCAAACAGGACTATCGTATCCTTAACGAACGTTTAAGTTGATTTTAGCCGCAACGCGACTAACGCATCCTTAAACTAAAAACACCAAACCCAAATCTCAGTAAATACGGATTTGGACTAATCCACGTCCTACGGGCGACGGCATTACTCAGTCTCCGTATACAATCCACGGGCAACCACAAACAAAACAAACACACACGACACGAAATGAAATTCTGGAGAAGGAGAAAGTTGTTACCGCGATGCGGTAGCGTAATTAACTGCAGGGGCTTGCGCCTGCAGGGAAGAGCGTCCCCACAATCAAAAACCCCTCAAGCGAAGGGGAATCTGACGAAGTCTGCTACATTGGCCGCATCCGTCTAAACCTCCGATACACGGTGCCATAAATCAACTTGGTATCTTCGGAGAGGTGGAAGGATAAAACCAAATAGCATCTGCCCCGAATCTCAGCGTCAGGACATCGCGATCCTGTGGGCCTTCTTTCGGAGGGGAACACCGCCCAAACAAAGAAAGTGCATGCTGATGCATCATCTTCGGGTAGGTTCATTACCGAGAACTGTTTCTCAGTATCCTTTACGTCCTGGGTATGAGATACCGGATCAGGATCTCACAAATGTAATTTGTTACATGGGCTATAGAGAGGTAAATAACTGAGAACGGGTGATAAGTTTCAAGAGTTGAAAATGATGCAAGTGTTGCAGCCAAGTCTGTTGGCAGTTATCACCCTGTATTACCAGAATACATTGATTCTGAACGAATGTTATTAGATACCGAACCTGATATACAACATCATATCAGTCTCTTTATTAGTAAAGAAGGATATAATTTTGTATTGTTGGATAATGTTTTGAACATTTCCTATATCAAGAGTTGATCGGTTCAGGCACGTTATCTAAAAGCATAGACATTCTAAATCAAACCACGGTTCTTAACATACAGAACACACACAAGAAGAAGAGTTCAGATATGAACGAATCCTTCTTGAGGCATTGTAGACTAGGTCATATCAATGCGACCCGACTAGCTGAAGTTACATAAAGATGCATATTTAAATTAGTTTGGATTTACATCTTATAAAACTTGCCAATCATGTCACAAAGATAAGATGACCACAGCTCCATTTATTAGAAACAGAGAAAGAGTTAGTGAACTCTTGGGATTGATACATGCTGATATATGAAAGTCCCCTGTCTACATATGCCAGGACCGGTTCTTTGTACTTCATTACATTCACTGATGATCTCTCAAGATTCAGACATATGTTCCTGTTGAAACACAAGTCCGAAACTTTTGAGATAATCACAGAATATAAGTTAGAAGTAGAGAACCAAAAACTGGGTATAAGTATTATGTCCTTTGATATGATCAAGGAGGAGAATACTTGAGCACGGAATTCCTGGACTATTCTAAAGGAGAATAAGATTCTCTCTCAGCATTACTCCTCCGAATACACCACAGCACGTTGGTGTATCGGGGTGGAGCAATCACACCCTATATGATATGGTGTGCTCTATGATGAGTACTACTGAGTAGCCTATTTTCTTTTGGGGTTATGCACTTGAGAAGTTGCATACCTATTGAATAGGGTTCCAACCAAATCAGATGCCTACCACTCCATATGTGATATGGTATGGGAAGAGCCCGTCTCTTAATAAAGTTAAGATTTGGGGTTGTCCGGCCTATGTCAAAAGCAAAATCCGGACAAGCTCGAGGCAAGGTCAGTTCTGTGGAAGTTTGTTGGATATCCCAAGCATTCGCAAGGGAATATCTTCTACCACACCGAGGAACAAAAGATATTTTATTTCTCGGCATACCACTTTTTTTTATAAAAAAAGTGAATTTCTTGTGAAGAAATTAGTGGTCATGAGGTAGAACTGGAAGGAGTTCCAGCTATACAAACTGCAGCTGATGATTTGGTAAACCCAGAGGATTCAATAGTTTCCAATGAACCTCAGCCTCTCCGCCGATCTGGTAGGGTTCCTCATCCACCTGAGAGATACTTCGGTTTCTCTATGACAGTGGGAGTGAGGATTGCATCATGAGATGATGACCCAACTAGTTTCGAGCAGGCCATCAGGAGTGGGGACTCTGTAAGAATGGCTGGATGCTTAGCAATCTGAGATGGAATCCTTATACACTAACAAAGTATGGACTTTGGTTGCTTTATCTGAAGGGTTAAATCATTATCAGGAGCAAGTATATCTTGTGAAGATTACTTAGTGTACATGGAAAAGTTGAGACTTTCAAAGCTATGCTTAAGTCCATTCAGATCCTACTTGCCACTGCTACATACCATGACTACGATATCTGACGGTTGGGTGTCATTACTGCTTTTCTAAATGATAATTTAGAAGAAAGCGTCTATAAGTACACAGCCAGAGGGCTTCGTAGACAGTGGGAGCAACGGAAACGTGTGCAAGATGTTTTATGTGATAAATCAGGCATCGCGGAGTTAGAACGTCTGTTTTGATGTAGTAGTCAAAGAGTTTGACTTCATCAAAATGGTAGATGAACCAAGTATATATAAAAAGGTAGTAGGGAGTATGGTGGTGATCCTCGTATAGTACGTGGATGACATACTCTTGATAGGGAAGGAGTTTCCTATACTACGTTCGGTCAATCTCCTCTTATCACAAAGATTCTCCATATAGGATCAAGGTGATACCTCCTAAATCCTGGGTTTTGGATATATGAGATAGATCTAATTGGATGTTAGGATACTCACTAGTTGTAGTGAGATGGTATCAATCGATCCTTGGGAGAATCACTGGAAAGGTTCCAGGGTGATAAGGACGACTGAATATCAGTCACAGGCATTGTCTTTACCCTCAGTGGAGGGACGGTATGTTGGAAGAGTTCCAAGGTAGATACCATGACATACTAGACGATTAAAGGCAAGATACATCGTTACCAAGAATACTACCAAAGAGGCAGTCTGGATATATTTAAGTTCATGAGATGAACTTTGTTCCTACCATTGTGTGACAATGGAGTTGTGCCTTAGGCCTAGGAACCCCCGTCCCATCAGAAATCCAGACATATTCTTAGGCAGTATCGCCTGATCATGGAGATGGTTGATCTCTAGGGAGATCGAGGTTAGGAGAGTAGACACAGAGGACAACAGCGCGGATCCACTCACAAAGGCCTATTTCCCAGTAGAGACTTTTATGGGATGGTTGAGTATGAGATACTACAACCACAGCTTATTGTTGAGTACGAGATACTACAACAGATGGCCCTAGTGCAAGTGGGAGATTGCTAGTTATATGTATGGCCTAGAGGCCTTTACTGTACATACGATGTATATCAGTAGTGGATGCTTGGACATATATAGGGAGGACTTTCTTGCTCGACATGATAGTATGCTATCTGGTTACTCTTTATCTTAACATGTACTCTGATTGTCTCTATGTCACATGTTGATAAAGCCCTTAGGATGAGTACTTGACTACCAGGACTATGATGCAGATCATACTAGTGGGGACAGTGTAGTCGCCAAGTACATCCTTCAAATGTTCCTAGTCGTGTGAGTACCGAGATAGGGCATCGATACTCCAAAGTAGACTAGCGTATGCGCTTCTTGACCCATATGATGGGCGATGGATGATCCCATATCCATTGGTGTTTGACATCAGAGAAGGTATACGGGTGTTCAGTGAAGAATGGGTACATTGGACGGATTCGCCGAGAACTCCCAGATGGTAATATACCTCACGTCAGATGGCAGTTCTCTGGTGACACTGGTACAGGTTAGTCTGTAGACCCGAGATCGTTATAGAGTCTTGTGTGATTCCCACTGTGCTTTGATTTCCATCATACCACGTCCAAGAGGGCGTGCAAAACGGTGGCTTTTGGGTACAGTCCCGAATCACATGGAGCCAATGAGCGATAGGAGGGGTTTCTTCTCTCCCGGTATAGGGAGTTGATGTTGCGCCGTGTTCGATTGGCTATAACTAGAAATCCCTGGCCAGGGTTGCTGAGATTTACTGGTAAGTGTTATCAGTAGTTTCTCGAACTGTTATGGACTTCATATCGACACGACTTATCAAGCTACTGGGGTCTGACGTTTACCACCCCTAGGCGAGATATGCGACATATCAGACGAAGAGACCGGACTGTATGGAAGTGTTACTGATTGGATTCGCAGGAGAATGTACATGCTTGCTTGTTGATTTTCTGATCGCTCAATATCTGGGTGGCTGTTACGTTTAGCTGACCGCTTGCAGCTTGTAGGTGTTTGATATGATCATCACCTACTGCCGGCGTATTGACGATTCTTTAGAGTCCTACACAGTGGTTTCCTGGCTCAAGCAAAACGGAGTAGGAGCACATATGTGATATGTGCGGGACCGAGAATAATACGAGTATGCGATACCGTATTAGTTTCTCGCGATATGAGATATCGGCCGGGTATATGTGATATAGCCGGGTCATCGCATCAAGTGTTGATTCGATGAACTGATACAGATTATATTAGTCGGTTGTATGCGATATAGCCGGATTATCGGATCAAGTGTTGATTCGATAATTTAATGTATAATTATATATGTGATATATTAAGTTACATTAACTAATATAAGCTCACTTAAATATTCTTTTTCTCACTTGGATAATACATTGATATATATGTGATATATATTAAATATATTATTTTATTTTGTTACAAAATATATTATATGTGTGATATATAATATTGTAACAAGTTAAGGTTACAAATGTAACATTTTTTGTGGAGTTTAAACATGGTTAGGGTTTGGATTAGGGTTAAGCTTTCTTGAAGCTTCTAGAAGCTTTGTTTTTGTTTTTAAGCAAAGATATTTTGTAAAGATATTTTGTTGATATTTCTTAACCAAACCCAAACCCTTTACCATAGTAAATTCTCTACATGGGTTAAGTCTTCATTCTTAACCCATGTTTGCATTTCTAACCTCACACAAGTTTTCATTATTCATCACAAAGTAATTTCTTCTTCTTCTTCCTTTTGAGAAAAGCTTTCTAGCTTTTTCACATGTGATGATTTTGAATGAGATAAAGAAAACAAATGAGAGCTAAATTCCTACTTCATCATCCTCATCTATTCTAGCCACTTAGATTAGGGTGTTTGCTTTGCTAATACTTGATTAGTGAAGCAAAAGCTTGGGCTTGAGTTTCTTCAAGGTAGATCATCTTTGTTATTGAGATCGGAAGCAAGCTTGCATCTTTCTCTTCATGGAGCCTCTCTAGAGTCCGGGTACTCGATGATCGCAGCGAAATGACCTCAACACGGAGCTTATGAAGTGAAGGAACGGACTACAAAGGTTGTAATCCCAAACTCTTAGAAGTAAAGTTGTTTACTTGCTTTTTGTTTCACCTAATCTCTAGTTTAAGATCTTGGTTAGGGTTGTTCGGCACTTGAAAATTTTGATTTTGGCATGGTTGATGCCTTGTAGAACCTTGTTCTAGTGCCTAGTAACCCAACGATTTCTGGATCTAATCCCAGCATCTCGGAATAATTCCATGCGAAACAATCTTTATACTGCATGAGCACATCCTTGAGCGTAGCCTCCTTTTTTTCAGACAACTCACTGACGAACGTCGGCCACGGGTCGTTTGCCGTCCCCAAGTCAATCTTTCTGAGGTTATCTGCAGTAGTATGTATCCCATCTTCCAGCTCTTTTGGTGCCGCTGGAAACTCTGAGACCACTTCATCGTCTTCGTTTTCAAAGCACCAGGAGAGGTCATCCATACCCTCGTGCAGTCCTTCTTCCGACATCCTTATCATGTGACAGGTATGAGATCGCTTCCAAGACTGATGTTGATCCGGCTCTACTCTTGCAGCATGTGTGGCTTTCGGTTCATGCTTCTGTGGTGGGGTTACCCTCCAACTGCTAGATAGAGCAAACCTGCCGAGTTGATACTGGTCCTTGACCCAGTTTTTGACGGTGAAGCAGTCTTCGAGAGAATGTCCTATCGCTCGGTGATAGGAGCAATAATCCGGGTGAGAGACCTCACCTGCTTGTTCGGGGTGTTTGGACTCCAGGAGTGTAATCATTTGGTGTTTCATGACAAGATCGAATATCTTCCTTGTCTTTTCTTGGGGAAAAGAGTATGCTCGACTTATCTTTTTTATAAGAGACGGATCCTGGCTCCTCAATTTTCGATCGCGAGGCTTCTTGGACCCGCTTTGCTGCTGTCGAACATTTTTTCCATTCTTTAGTTTGTTTTTGCCTCTGCGTCGGGTCTTTTTTGTGACGGGATGGCGACGAAGGGCATCGTCATTCTCCGTAGCATGCTGAAGGAGGCGCTGCGTTCTGGATTTCTCATAGATGGCCATTTCGCGGCTATAATCATCCCGAACCTTTTGACCCACTTCCCTTATTAGCTTATCCATTTGTTTTTCGAACGACAGACTTGGCACTTTCATGGCGAGACTTTGTTTTGGTTCAGGGTTAGCATCTTCTAACAGAGTATCTCCTTCTTCAGCAAAGTCATGTATAACATAGCAGCCATGGAATCGCTCTCGTTTCTTGGATTGAACATATCCAAGCCCGATCGTTTCCATTCTCCCATTGGGCAACTTTCGCTGAGTCCCAGGGACGTTCCAGATTTTATTGTAGAACTGAACTTGTCGAGCAGTCTGCTTCAAGGGCACGCCTTGGCGCCTCAATAACCTTTTAAATCCTTCTGTGTAGTATCTGCGCAAACGGATGGGCTGGAGCCTGTCAAGCGTAGAATCGGCACCATGCCAGATTTCTTTCTCCACTTTGGTTTCAGCAGACCGATAAAAGAGGATCGCCTTTTCATCTTTTCGTCCGGGAGGGACGTAGAACGTCTGCAGTTCTTGCACACTGTAGGTATCAAGTGCGTCGAGCTCTTTGTAATGCTCTTGCGGAACCATGGCGATCTGTAACTCTGATCATCTCCAATGAAGGTTTGTATTGATGGCCGAACAGAAAATACTGCATTGACCTCATCCTCAGAGTCGCTGCCGAAGACCAGAATAAGGGTGGACGGTCCTGGCTTGTTGCATTGGGGTGATCCTGAAT
Organism: Agapanthus africanus; assembly: GCA_030015575.1. Classification (NCBI taxonomy): domain Eukaryota; kingdom Viridiplantae; phylum Streptophyta; class Magnoliopsida; order Asparagales; family Amaryllidaceae; genus Agapanthus; species Agapanthus africanus. The sequence continues at coordinate 931,308,631 of CM057337.1, read as the reverse complement.
AGACTATCTCTTCCTCCTCCTCGGTATCGCTCCCGAAGACCGGAATGGCGGTGATAACTTTTTGCTTATTCTCCGGCTTATGGCACCTTTCCGTGTCTTCAAAGTCTGGCAAGAGATATTTTGCGTCCTCGTATTTGCGAACTTCATTCACGGAGAATAGGTTCAGCTCCCCTGTCATGGTATACTCGAGACCATCCTTGAAATACTTCACATACTGATGTTGTGTAGAAGGGATGATATTGTACTCGTGTAACCAAGGCCGGCCGAGCAAAGCGTTGTAGTAAGTCTTGGCGTCAATGATGTAGAACTTGATATCAGTGACGAGCAGCCCAAAACGTAATGTCAGTATTACAGACCCGAGCGTCCGTGATGACTGGGAGTCGAACCCGGAGATAGTGATTTTATCACGAACGAGGTGTTGAACGCTCATGCAGATTTCTTTTAGCACCCTCACATTTAGGAGATTGACAGAGGATCCATTATCAACTAGGATCTTCCCTATCTTAATGTCATGACAGTTTCCGGTGACATACAAGGGACGGTTATGCTCGCATGTCCTGAGGAGGAGATCTTCGTCGCTGAAGGTGATGTCGGTTGTATGAACTTCTTCCAGCTCGTCCTTCATCTTTTCTTCAGCAAGGAAAGCTTGAAACTGGTCAGGTTCTTGTAGTGCCTTGATCAGAGAATCTCTCGCCTCTTTAGATAGCAGGAGGGCATCGAGAATGCTTAGCTGTGAGGGTATTTTCCTCAGGTGTGCCAGAACATTGTAATCCACCTTGTTTTTCTTGGGTGGGTCCTTGGCTGCCACCTCTTCGACGACTCGGTCATCGAGGGTAATATCCTCAGGGACCTTTTCTTTCCTCTTATCCTTTTTGTTCGATCCCTTATTTGCGGGTCCGAGATTCTTTTCAGGTAGCGTGCGATTGCGCAGCTGAATGTTCTCACAGGTCTTCATCTCTTCTGTTTCAGAGATGGATTCCTTGAAGAGTGGGCTGAGGGCTATTTCTTCATCAGAATCACTCCCGAATGTGAGAACTTGTGATCCTCCGGAATTAACCATGTGACATTCATCGGCAGTTCTTTTATGCTCATCTGTCGTGCTTATTTGTTCCCGACGAGTTTTGCGCTTCATCCGCTTGAAATGCTGCCGGTGAGCAATGTATCCCTGCCACCAATTTTTAAAGGCGTTACATTCTTCAGTAGGGTGTGTAATCCTCCGATGGTACAAGCAGTAGTTTGGATGTGCATCCTCTTCGTTAGGGTGTATCCTGTCAGGAGTGCTTCCTTCGGAGGGTGGCAGCTTCATTCCCATACGGCTTTGGCGAACATTTTCCTCATCTTGAAACTGCTTTTATCTGCGGCGGATGTGCCTTGATCTGGTGGGAGTGTTTTAACCCTTTCTTCCAGTCGTCGGCGTTTGGCCTTTTTCAAATATGGCAATTTCGCGTTCTCGATCAGTTTTGCTTTTCAAAAGAGCTTCGTTCAGGAATACGTCAATCATCTCGTCTGACGGTCCTAGGAGTTCAGGCTCGGGATCTGCCCCCGGTTTCTCTTCATCTGGAGCTTTTTCATTGTTTATTATTGAGTGCGAGATCACGTAGCAGCTTGCCACATAATCCTCAGGTTCATCTGATGAGTCTTCTCCCTTATCTTTGTCGCCATCTCCATCTTCAAGGATGTGGTTGAGAAACTCTTGAAGCGTGACCGGGGTTCACGCCTTCTGGTTATATTCTTCTAACGCGTCAATATGTTTTTGCAGGTCCGTGCGCTTGTCACCATACTTCACGATCTTTTTAGTCTTCTTCTTCGAAGACTTTGACGGTTGGGCCTGGGCGTTTTGACTATTATCACCAACTTTCAGTATTGGGCGCGGCTTCAGCATTCCTTCAATGACCTCGGGTTCTAGCGGATTTTTCCACCTGATCGCCGAGCATGTTTGGAGATCCTTCAGCATTCTTTTCGTCTTGACTGAAAGAGCGACCTCCCATGGAGCTTCTTCTATAAAAGAGTATGATGCCCCCGGTGTGTCCCCCCTTTTAATAGCGTGCGGCTGTGGCGGGCTTACTTTCCAATTCTCGGACAGTGCGAATTTGCCCTGTAGGTATTGGTCCTCAATCCAGCTTTTGAAGACGAAGCAATTTTTGATTGGATGGCCTACCACTTGGTGATAGGGGCAATAATTGGGATTATTGACCTCACCGGGTTGCAATGGGCGTTTTGGATCTGGCAAGGCGATGAGCCTGTTGCGCACCGCCAGCTCGAACAGTCTCCTCGTTTTATCCCGGGGAAACGAATAAGGGCGCTTCAGTTTCTCATTGAAGAATCGCCGTCTTTCATCTTGGCGATCAGTTGACTTTGGACTACTGGGATGCTGCTGAGTATTGGCGACGAAGGTCGCTTTCCCTTTCCCTTTCTCATTCCGAGATTCCAACTTCGAAGAAGAGGGTCTATGACCCATCTGATCCATTTAGGCCAGTTTGTCAATCAAGGCCTGGAAAGTAGTTGGCTTGAAGAACATCATGAATTGTGAAATGGTCGCCTGAGGGTCAAGGGTCCCTACGAACATGCCTACCGCAGGCGCTTCTTCGATGCGATGCTCGCACTTCGACCATAGATTCCGCCACCGTATCGCATACTGCACCCATGTTTCGCCTGGCTTCACCCTGGCATTGATTAATGCAGTGATGGGGGTGCGCTCGCTAGCACTTGCAAAACGTTGGGTGAACAGCAATTCCATCTCCATAAAAGTTTTGACGGAGTCGTTGGGCAGCTCTAAATACCACTCAAAGGCCGTTTCCGCCAAGCTGCCGACGGATTGGCGAAGCAGTAGCTTATCATCCCCTCCAGTGTTGCCGCAGAGAGCTCTGAACTGACCGACATGTTGATGGGGATTGCCTGTCCCCTTGTATACATGAAACTTAGGAATCGTGTATCCTGGCGGGTACTTTATCTGATCGTACCATCCTGGATATGGTCGCCCAGTTCTGACGACTTGACCGGTTGCTTCATTCGCTTGATGAGCTCGTATTTGCTGAGCTATATAATCATCGAGCATGACTTTGGAGATGGTCTCCTCCTTGGCTGCTGACAAAGCCGGCGGAGGATTTGATGTCTCTCCTCTATCATCTTCAATTATTACCGGAGGATCTTCGGCTGGAGGGTCCGGCTGGATCATCAGGCCCACCATATCTTGGAATAAAAGGGTCATTTGTTTTATGTTGGCCGCTTGTTCCGTAACCTCTTTGTCCTTCTTCTCAAGCATCCAAAGGAATTCGGCATCCATTTCTTGCTCATGACGCTGCTCCGAAGATGTCTTCGGGCCTGCTTTTGGTTCCGTGAGTGCGGCCATGGCTGTTAGCATCACTTGGAGCTTTTGTTGTTGTTGTTCCTGAGCCTTAGTCCCTGATCGCGTAAGCGGTCGATGACCTATGGAGATACGGCTATTCTTTTTTTCGGATGCCATATAGACTGTATGCACCACCATGCCCCCAGACTTAGGACGTTTAGATTTAGTGCCCTTGACATTTGTCGCAGACACAGGGATCTTCTCTGACCTTCTCTTTTTGTAGACTGGTGACGTTGAGGGGGCCGTTGCAGCGGGCATCCAGGTAGACGACACCTTCTGTGGTACGACAGAGTGGTCCTTCTCTTGCCGAACCTTTGTCTTCTTCGGTCGGCGGGAGAATCTTGATCAATCACCGAGTCTTGGACTTGACGCCAGACCTTGTAAATTTTAGAGGACAGCCGCTGAGGGGCTGCTCCAGCTTCACCTTTGTAACGTTCTCCATAGGTGGAGGAGATCTTTTCAGCACAACAGTCGGAGAGTTTTTGCGGACCCTCCTGAGTGGTTCAAAGTTGTTCCCAGTTGGAACAGCAACATCAACTTCCACAGTTGGAGCTGGCGGAGTCAGTCCAGAGGGTGAACTGCCCCAGCTTTCCTCACTCGGCGCAAGAGGCGACGTCGAGCATGTCGTGCGGCCGGGATCACCTCCGCTGTTGGATAAGCTTCTTCATGCCCCCTGCTTTAAGGAGAGGTTGTTATTGGTGCTAGCCTGTCAAAGACTGACGTCCGTTGAGAGGGGATAGTCAATCTTGCGAAGGCCGACTTTCGAACAGGGGAAGCAGCCTTCGTGACTTCGCGTGGAGTAGGAGCTGAAACGGCCAGTCTTGTGAAGACCGACACTTTAGCAGGAGAAGCCGCCTTGAAGATTTCAGGAGCAGGAATGGCTATCCGCTCCGGGATGGCCGCTTCAGGTATCGCGGGCTTCTTCATGGGCCCACTTGAGCTTTGGCCCTATCTGCTGAAAACTGAGGCACTGGACTTGGGCGACCCGTTGAGAGGGGCCGCGGTAGTTGTAAGACGATCAAAGACCGACTTCTTCGGAGCTTCTTGCAACGGCAGCAGGGCATTGGAGCTCATTGGTGGGATCATGGTCCTGAAGAACAGTCCAGTGGTGGCCTGAGTCACTTGTTCCACTGGCATCATAAAAAGGAAGGCCGCTTGAGGCCCATAGGTCACTCCTCCAGCAAGGACGGAGTGGGAGTTGTTGCAGTTGTTGCAATTTGTGCAGTTGAAACCCATTGATCTTCTGAATTCAGAATGGAGCAAGACACCAAATCTTAGTATCTCGAATCCAGGGGCAACCATAGCAAACCGCGATCCGTTCGCAAAACACGACACACGAAGTGTGGAGTGGAAAGAGGAAAAGGTCCCACTGGGCATGCCAGAATCTGTTCACCGCCGAAAACCGGGAAGACAAACGTTTTGCCTGAATTTAGGGGCAGATGCTATTTGGTTTTATCCGTCCACTTCTCCGAAGATGCCAAGTTGATTTATGGCACCGTATATTGGAGGTTTAGACGGATGCGGCCGTTGTAGCAGACTTCGTCAGATTCCCCCTTATTTGAGGGGGTTTTGATTATGGGGACGCTCTTCCCTGCAGGCACAAGCCCATGCAGTTAATTACGCTACCGCATTGCGGTAACCACTTTCTCCTTCTCCAGATGGTCACTTCGTGTCATGTATGTTTGTTTTATTTTTGGTTGCCCGTGGATTGTATACGGAGACTAATTTATGTGGTCTCTGTTCTCCTCCGAATACAGAGACGAAACCGCGTAGGTTCGTCTTGCCTGAATTTCGAGGGCAGATGCTATTTAGTGCTATCCATCCACCTCTCCGAAGATGCCAAGTTGATTTATGGCACCATTTATTGAAGGTTTAAATGGATACGACCGTTGTAGCAGACTTCGTCAGATTCCCCCTCATTTGAGGGGTTTTTTGATTGTGAGGACGCTCTTTCCTGCAGGCGCAAGCCCCTGCAGTTAATTACGCTACCGCATCGCGGTAACCATTTTCTCCTTCTCCAGATGGTCACTTCGGGTCGTGTATGTTTGTTTTATTTTTGGTTGCCCGTGGATTGTATACGGAGCCTAATTTATGTCGTCGCCCGTAGGGCGTGGATTAGTCCAAATCTGTATTTTCTTAGATTTGGGTTTTTGGTTTGGGTTTAAGGATACGTTAGTCTCATTTGAGACTAAGATCAACTTAAACGTTTGTTAAGGATACGTTAGTCTAATTTTAGACTGAGATCAACTTAACGATTTGTTAGGGATACGTTAGTCTAATTTTAGACTAAGATCAACTTAACGATTTGTTAAGGATACGTTAGTCTAGTTTTAGACTAAGATCAACTTAACAGGATCATTTAGATCCAACAAAAGAGCGTTTGGACTCTATTGTTTTAGTTTAGGGACTCTGCGGTCCAGTTTAAAGACGTCATAATCTGTAAAGTTTAAGGACATCATAGTCCATGAGTTTAAGGACCCCACGGTCCTTAAAATTTAAGGACATCATAGTCCATGAGTTTAAGGACCCCACAGTCCATGGAATGTCTGGCTGTCGAGACCCGTCACCTCTCTGAAGACGTTGAAGGATTACAACGACACATATCAGAGGAGTGAAGAGATGTACCCTTGAACCAATATTGGTTGGGAGATCTGTAATCCAATTTGGGACACAGATCAAAGATTTATGAGCATATAGGCTCAATTAATCTGAATGAGAGTTCTGTAGCCACTTTGGGCTCAGCCCACTCAGTTAAAATGTTGAGCATTGGTTCTGACGATTGTTTTTGTCCTTTATTGAGTGCTGAGCACTCATTATAACTCTGGGGCCTTTATTTATAGAATAATTTATGTTCTTTTAGCGCACACGTGAGGAGCACGTGGCGCGCTTGGCGCTGTGCGCCAGTCAATGAGCGCTTCTTATGATGTAGCGCGCACGTGAGGAGCACGTGGCGCGCTTAGCGCTGAGCGCCAGACAATGAGCGCATTGCGCTTCTGGTGAAATAGCGCACACATGAGGAGCACGTGGCGCGCTTGGTGCTGAGCGCCAAACAATGAGCGCATTGCGCTTTTGGTGAAGTAGCGCACACGTGAGGAGCATATGGCGCGCTTAGCGCTGAGCGCCAGTCAATAAGCGCATTGCGTTTCTGGTGAAGTTTGGAGCGCTAAGGCTCTGCAACGCTATGCGTTAGTTTTGGAGCGCTGAAACGCTTCTTTTGATTAGAACGCTATGGCTCTGCAACGCTATGTGTTAGATTTGGAGCGCTGAAGCGTTTCTTTTGATTGGAGCACTATGGCTCTGCTACGCTATGCGTTAGTTTTGGAGCGCTGAAGCGCTTCTTTTGATTGGAGCGCTATGGCTTTTTTTAGACAGTTTTGCGCCCTGAGAATTAAAATCTCTTTCTTATAAGAGATTTTGTCTCATGAATCTAAGAACAAAGTTCTTATTTTTTTTATAGGAGATGTTTCAATCTCTTTTGTTTTTGATGAAAGTCTTTGCCTTTTTGGATCTGTGATTCTAAGAGAATTGAATTATTCTCCCCCCTTTTATAATGACACATTATAATCTCTGAAAGACAATTTGTCTTATAGATGATCTGAAGAAGATTAAGTTCTTCCCCTTATTTTTTTTATGATGAGATACTTTGATCTCTGTTGTGAAAGACCTTGGTCTTATAGATCTATGATCTTAGAAAAAGAAGTAAATTCTTCTTTTTATATAGGATGATTTCATCTCTCTATTCTTTTTTTACCTTGAAGAAAATTTTCTTCTTCTGAGAGCTTGCTCTTTGTTTTTGAAATTTCTCAAAGTTTATGGGGGGGTTCCTCTATATGAGATTTGAAGTCTTGGGGCCTTTATATAGGGCAAGTTGATTTGTTGAATCGGTTAAAGAGATCTTTTCTCTAATTGGTTTGGGGATTTCCCCACCGTTGGATCTTTGATCCTAGGGCTTCTGATTTACAGAAGGCAATCTTCTTGTTTTTAACAAGATTGGAAAATCTTTCCCCACACAGAATTTATTCTGTATTTTAGTGATTTTTAATCACCATTGGATCATTGATCCGACGGTGCTCTAATCTACAGAGCAAAATCTTTTTTGTTTTGGAAAGATTCTGAAGAATATTTTCTTAACAGAATTTTATTCTGATAACTTAATGATTTATCATTTTCGTTGGATCTTTGATCCAACGGTGAGGAATATTTAGTTCCAGTGCTAGCGCACTCGTGCTTTGTTTCTTAGCGCTGCTTCAGAGCGCCGGCGCTCTTAGCGCTAGAGCGTCGGCGCTCTTAGCGCCAACGCACCCGTTCTCTACACGTGAGCGCTGCTTGCTGGCGCTTTTATGAAGCGCCGCTTCATTTTAAATTTTGAAAATTTGAACAGAGTTTTGCTCTGATTGGGGAAAACAGACTCCTTCTCTACTCTTTCTTCGGGTGCGTCCTCGAGATTTTCCTTAGGCGATGGATTAGCGTTTGCCGCCGCCTGAGCGGGCATCTCCTGCAGCTTTTCACGTTGCAATTGAACTTTTGTCACGGACCGAGTTTGAGGTCGGTGACTAGTAGAAGCTCTAACTTCATCTTTCGAATTCACCACATAGACTATGTGAACTACCATGGCCCCAGGCTTGGGGTGTTTGGAGTTTTGGCCTTTGGAGTTGGCTTCGGGCACTTGAGCTTTATTAGGCCTCTCTTTTTTTGTGAAAAGCCGCTTTGGTTTTGAGAGGAACCGTTGTAGCAGGAACCGTCTAGGGATGGGTCCCCTTATATTTGAAAGCGAATTTATCAGAATTTGGCTGACGTTTAGAGAAAGAGCCGCGGACGATGACTGAGTCCTTCACCTTCTTCCACACCTTATATATAGATGAGGAAAGTTGGTATAGGGAGAAAACTAGTCTCTTCTCTCATGGGATCTCCATGGGCTTCGGAGATTTCTTCAATATTACGGTGGGAGAATTTTGTCTGATCCTTCGCAACCATTTGAAGCTGTTCCCGGTTGGAACAACAACATTCACCACTGGGGTTGAAACAGGACCATACGGAGAACTGACCCCAGCTTATTTTGTATGATGCCGATATCGACGTCGACCGTTTCTTACGGCCGGGATTTGATTAGCCTCAGGATTTTGCCTATCCCACCCCCTGTTTCCTTTGAGAGGTTAATATTCTGCCCCCTGCGTCGACCTTGGTCCTTGGCAGGTGCCAATTGTTTGAGAACTGATTCCATCGGCAAAGCAGCAGCTTGGGGAACCAGCCTGTGGAAGGCAGACTTCCTCTGGGCTTCCTCCATCGGTGTTGGGGCACCGAGGGTAGGAGGTGGGAGTATCAACCCAAAGAGAAACCCGTTGATTTCTTGAAGAGCCGGATTGGATTTGAGGCTGCAAGTGGCCCATGCTTAACTCCACTGGATATGATAGAGCCTGAGTTGCTAGGGTGGAAGCAAACGCCATTCTTCATAGAGACAAAACGCCGGTGTCAGTATTCTATCACCCAAGGGCAACCACAAACATATATACCGTGATTATTTGATCGTGGAAAAACACGACACACGAAGTGTGGAGTGGAAAGAGGAAAATGTCTCACTGGGCGTGCCAGAATCTGTTCACCGCCGAAAACATAGACGGACCGCGTATGGATCGTCTTGCCTGAATTTAGGGTTAGATACTATTTAGATTTATCCGTCCACCTCTCCAAAGATGCCAAGTTGATTTATGGCATCGTATATCGGAGATTTGGACAGATGCGACCATTGTAGCAGACTTCTTCAGATCCCCCTCGTTTGCGAGGGGTTTTTTTATTGTGGGGAATCTCTTCCTTGCAGGCGCAAGCCCCTGCAATTAATTACGTTACCGCATCACGATAACCTCTTTCTCCTACTCCAGAAGTTCACTTCGTGTCGTATGTGTTTGTTTTATTTTTGGTTGCCCGTGGATTGTATACGGAGACTAATTTATGTTGTCGCCCGTAAGGCGTGGATTAGTCCAAATCCGTATATCTTAGATTTAGGTTTGGGTTGATTTAAGGATCGTTAATTTGTTTTGAGATCAAGATCGACTTAAATTTTTGTTAAGAATACGTTAGTCTAATTTGAGACTAAGATTTACTCAACAGGGTTTTAAGATCATTTAGATCCCACAAAAGAGCTTTTAGGCTCGATTGTTTTAGTTTAAGGACGTTACGGTTCGTTGTTAGTTTAAGGACGTTTCGGTCCATTATAGTTTAAGGACGTTGCGGTCTATATTGAGATGTGCCCATCGGTTTGGGAGTGCACCAAAAAGTTGTTGGTTGTCGGGACCCGCCATCTCTCTAAACACGTTGAAGAATTACAACGACATGTATCAGAGGTGTGGAGAGATGTACCCTTGGACCAATTTCCAGATTGAGGGGAGACGTGGGATGAATATCCGTCGGAAGATCATTAGTCGTGTTTGGGACTAGGATCAGTTTAGGAAGACATGAGCATAGAGGCTCGGTCTATTTGGAGATTGAAGATATTTTAATCTCAAGAAGACTTAGCCAACTTGAGGCTGGAGTTGACTTCCCATAGTGTTAAGCACTAGTATACGTCCAGCACTCACGTGTTCCCACGTGAGGTTCTAAAGTAGTGTTAAACACTGAATTTTGGGGGGCGCTCACGTGTGGCACGTGAGGCACCTCAAAGCTGGCGCTGTACATTGGGTTCAAGTCCCCGTTTATATATAAGTGTTAAACACTTAATTCTTGTGGCACTCACGTGTGAGCACGTAAGGCGCCCCTAAGTTGGGTACTGCCTTTTTGGGTTTTACTTCCCTCTTCTTTTATAAGTGCTAAGCATTTGGCTCACGTGTGAGCATGTGAGGCGCCCGAAAATAGGAACTGTTCTCTGGATTTTATTTCTCTTTCATTTATAAGTGCTAAGCACTTGGATCCTATGGTGCTCACGTGCGAACACGTGAGGCGCATTCAAAATATGAGCGCTGTTTTTGGGTCCATTCCCTTTTTCATATAAGTGCTAAGCACTTGATTGGGGGTCACGTGGAAAACACGTGGCTTCCCTAGGAGGCACTTCTTGTTCTTCTTAAATGCTCGCGTGTGAAATACATGACTCGGTCTCGGCCATTTTTTTTTTTGTTCATCAGAGGTGCTCACGTGGGGAAACAAGTAAGGTTTTGTTATAGTGTTGAACACTAATGAATCACCAGTCTCTCCTTCTATGTGCTTGAAGATCTTGATCTCATATTAACGATGCTGGGATCTGAGTTTAGAGAATTTCAAGTCTCTTGTTTTATAAGAATTAAATTCTTTTTACAGGATTAAACCCTAGTTTTATCAAAGGAATTGAATTCATATATACTTTTGTAAGAATTAAATTCTTTGAACTTAGTTCTTTCCCCTAAATTTTGAATCTGCATAACAGACTCTCCCCGATGAGAATTAAATTCTCAACTTGTGGGGAGATCTACTTCTGCAGACCTCAACCAGAGGAAGAACTAAGTTCCTTTTTTGAAGGGTTAAACCCTTTGTTTGAGAATTAAATTCTCTTCTGTTTTTGTGGGAGCTTTTTGGGAGGCTTCTGTATATTTTTTTAGAAGCTTATGGGGTGATCTCCTCCTTTTAGAGAATTAAATTCTCTCTGTATTTTTCTTCCCCTCCCTCTCTGTGTTTTTTCTCCTCTTCTCCTTTCTCCTATTTATATAAGAGGAACAAGAATCACTTTGTTAAGAGAATCCCTCATTGAGAGATCATGATTGATTCCATGAACTTTTAGATCAATCGGTGAATTTTATTCACCGTTGGATTTTTAATCCAATGGCTCTCTGTGTAATAGAGAAGATTTCTTGTTTGTTTAACAAGATTATAAATATTTTAACAAGATTAGAATTTTATTCTATCATATTTTTTTAGTTTAACAAGATCAGAAATATATTTTCTTAATATAGAATTTAATTCTATCATATGGATATCTCGTTACTTTAACATAGAATTTTATTCTTATCATATGAATATCTTGTTAGTTTAACAAGATTTGGAAAATATTTTCCTATGCTAGAATTGTATTCTACCAGATGATCACCGTTGGATCTTTAATCCAAAGGTCCTCTGTTTAACAAAGAAGATCTTTCTAGTTTGAGAAAGATCAAGAAAATATTTCCAAAATAGAATTTAATTTAAAAATTTGATAGGAGCATTTTAAATCGAGGCGCTCACATACTTTGCATGTGAACGGCAAGAGAACTCACGTGTTTAACACGTGACCCCTAGTGTGGGTTTTAGCCTGTTTATTTTCAGCACTCATATGAGCATATGAGCGCTCACGTGTTTAAAACGTGAGGCATATTTGGTCATTGGTTATTTATGTTCACCGCTCATATGCTTTGCATATGAGCGCTCACGTGTTTTACACATGAGGCCTGTTTGGCCCTTAGTTATGTGTTTTCAACGCATATATGCTTTGCATATGAGCGCTCACATGTTTAACACGTGAGACCTGTTTGACCTTTAGTTATGTGTTTTCAACACTTATATGCTTTGTATATGAGCGCTCATGTGTTTAACACGTGAGACATGTTTGGCCTTTTGTTATTTTCTTTCAGTGCTTATATGCAGCGCTTACGTGTTTAACACATGGTATCCAACCGTGAATTCTTTTCCTCTTTCTTCTCTCCCTTTTTTATAAGGGTTATAAGGGAACAAATAGTTCTTGGTCGAAAATTTTAGCGGTAACAGACGCACCCTCCATTTTTCGCCTGTTAAGAAATGATCTTAGATTGTTCTTTTGTTTGTAAGTCCTCTCTTCTTTTTCCCTATCGTTCTTCATCGTCGAAGTTCAAATTTTTTATTTTAATAATTATTTTATTCAATGATGAGTTTATAAGAATTTTTTTATATTAGAAGTTACGATTACTCCACTAATTGTAGGAAAGTATCAAACATATAATATCGTAAGCTTATATGCCATATTAAGTTCAGTAGAAAGTTGACATCTTTAATCATGTTTAGTTTGGGTTTGTATATTTTATTTATTTTGGGAAAGCGATTTTTGATATGTTGGGAGGATTAAGTTCTATCTGAAAAATCCTAATTCATATGACTACTTTAAAATATAATATTGTTGTCAGAATTGTATAATTAACATAATTTATAATAATATTCTTGCTCTTATATTTATATATAATCGCTTTCCATACAATTTATATAATACTACTAACTAGTTTTATGTATATAATCGTTAATACATATTATAGTAACTTAATTGAATACCACCATACTACATATTAATAATCCACCCTTTCACTTGATAAGATTTACGGACTCTACTCCTAACTATACCATTCATGATGATTTTTAATCCTTGCACTATGCACATTATTTACTAAATAACTATTTAATCTAAATCAATCCTCTTCACATCACAATGTGACTTTACTGTCCTTTATCTCTAAACACAATTACAAATATAGTTGGTAACTGCATGAACTTTTATGTGTAATACACATACTATTACTACTTTACACTAACTTGCTTAATACCTATCATTATAATGCTTATTACTTATAAAACCATGCATCTTTATATTCTTGTAATCTTATCGTCATATCTATTTTAGATACTACCTTATTAAATAATTGCTGCTAGCTATAATACTCTTAATATATAGTGGTGTTTACCGCCGAAAACGGAGACGGACCGTGTAGGTCGTCTTGCCTGAATTTGGGGGCAGATACTATTTGGATTTATCTGTCCACCTCTCCGAAGATGCCAAGTTGATTTATGGCACCGTGTATCGGAGGTTTGGACGGATGCGGCCGTTGTAGCAGATTTCGTCAGATTCCCCCTCGTTTGTGAGGGGGTTTTGATTGTGGGGACGCTCTTCCCTGCAGGCGCAAACCCCTACAGTTAATTACGTTACCGCATCGCGATAACCACTTTCTTCTGCTCCAGATGTTCACTTCGTGTCGTGTGTGTTTGTTTTATTTTTGATTGCCCGTGGATTGTATACGGAGACTAATTTATGTTGTCGCTCGTAGGGCGTGGATTAGTCCAAATCCGTATATTCTTAGATTTAGGTTTGGTTTGATTTAAGGGTCGTTAATCTCGTTTGAGATTAATATCAACTTAAATATTTGTTGAGAATACGTTAGCCCAATTTTGAGACTAAGATCTACTCAACATGATTTTGGAATCATTCAGACCCAACAAAAGAGCATTTGGTCTCTATTGCTTTAATTTAAGAACGTTTCGGTCCGTTGTTAGTTTAAGAACGTTTCGGTCCGTAGCTAGTTTAAGGACGTTGCGGTCCGTATTAGGATGTGCCCATCGGTTTGTGAGTGCACCAAAGTGTTGTTGGTTGTCGGGACCCGCCATCTCTCTGAAGACGTTGAAGAATTACAACTACATGTATCAGAGGTGTGGAGAGATGTACCCTTGAACCAATTTCTAGATTGAGGGGAGAAGGAATTGATGGTCGAGCCCAGAAATCGTTAGCCGTATTTTGAGACTAAGATTAGTTTGGGAAGTCGTGAGCATAGATGCTCAATCTATTTGGAGATCGAAGATGTTTTAATCTCAAGAAAACTTAGCCAACTTGAGACTGCAGTTGATTTCCCATAGTGTTAAACACTATTGTATGTTCAGCACTCACGTATTCCCATGTGAGGTTCTAAAGCAGTGTTAAACACTTAATTATGGGGACGCTCACGTGTGGCACGTGAGGCACCTCAAAGCTGGCGCTGTATATTGGGTTTAAGTCCCCTTTTATATATAAGTGTTAAACACTTAAATTTTGTGGCACTCACGTGTGAGCACGTGAGGCGCCCAACATGGAAATTGTTCTCTGAATTTTATTTCTTTTTCCTTTATAAATGCTAAGCACTTGGACCATGTGGTGCTCACGTGCGAACACGTGTGGCACCTTCAAAATGTGAGCGCTATTTTTGGGCCTATTCCCTTTTTCATATAAGTGCTAAGCACTTGATTGGGGGGCGCGTGGAAAACACGTGACTGCCCTAAGAAGCACTTCTTGTTCTTCTTTTAGGCGCTCGCGTGGGAAACACGTGACTCAGTCCCAACCATTCTTTTTGCTCATCAGAGGTGCTCACGTGGGGAAACACGTGAGATTTCGTTATAGTGTTGAACACTATCGAATCACCAGTCTCTCCTTCTATATGCATGAAGATCTTGATCTCATATTAACGATGCTGGGATCTGAGTCTCAAGAATTTCAAGTCTCTTGTCTTATAAGAATTAAACTCTTTTACAGGGTTAAACCCTAGTTTTATCAGAGAAATTAAATTCCTATATACTTTTATAAGAATTAAATTCTTTGAACTTAGTTCTTTCCCCTAAGTTTTGAATCTGCATAACAGAATCACCCCGATGAGAATTAAATTCTCAACTTATGGGGAGATCTGCTTCTGCAGATCTCAACCAGAGGAAGAACTAAGTTCTTGTACGAAGGGTTAAATCCTTAAAGAGGCGAAGAAAAGATATGATAATCTCTATGTTTTCTTCTTACCTAGGGTTTTTTTGTTTAAGAAAGGAATTTTCTTCTTTTAGAGAATTGAATTCTCTTTCTCTCTTTTTTCCTTTTGGCCTAGCAATTGTTTTAATTGCAGTGCCTATATGTGTTGTATATAGGCACTCACGTATTAAACACGTGAGACTATTTAGCCTTGCAATTGTTTTAATTGTTGTGCCTATATGCGTTGCATATAGGCACTCACGTGTTAAACACGTGGGATTGTTTTAGCCTAGCAATTGTTTTAATTACTGTGCCTATATGCGTTGCACATAGGCACTCATGTGTTAAACACGTGGGGTGTTTTAGCCTAGCAATTGTTTTAATTGCTGTGCCTATATGCGTTGCATATAGGCACTCACATGTTAAACACGTGGGACCGTTTTAGTGAGGAGCTTTCCCTCATCCCCTTTTTATAAGGGAACAAATGCCCTCCAGCGTTATTCTCACGTGGCTTGTACGTGAGTGCAATGCTGTCAGTCCTCACAGCCATTGGATTGCCTAGGGGAATGGGAAGATGAAACGCTCCCCATCATGTCTTATAAATGCAAGGCTTTTGCCTTTGGGAAGCCACCGTTCTTTCATCTTCTTCCTTACTTGTTTTCTTTGAGAATTTAATTCTCCTCTTCAGAGCTTAGTTCTCTGCTTACTGGAATTTCAGAGTTAAACTCTGTTAAAACTTTTTCCTTGGTGAGGATCATGAATGGAACCCCCTTTTTTGTTCTTTTCATTGTGGATTTTAAATACGGGGACTGAGCGTTGCTCTTTTCTTAGATTGGTTTCTTAAAAATCCAAATCACACATTTTTTTGTAGATTCTAAGATCTTGAATCAATGGGGATCGTTGATCCTCCTCTTAGGGTTTTACCCTGTCACCGATCTTTTAAGATCCTTGGAATTTAATTCCATTGTTTAAAAGGAATTTGTTCCCTCATTACAGAGCTTAGCTCTGAAAAATCTAGAGGCCCTTTGGGAAATTTATTCCCTGGCGTTCTTGGGCGTATTTTCATTTTTTGCAGATTTTAATTCACTGGGTATTTTGACAGACCTCATTTTTCTTTGAGGATGCGAAGAGTTGTTTAAATTCCAATGTCCATCTAATGAGAATCCTTTTTGATTCTTGTAATGATTATCTTGCCTCATCATTGGTGAGCCGCCATATTGATTTTGTGGGGTCCATTGGTTTTGCAATCAGTGGTCCCATGGAACAAATATCTTGTCGTTTTCTTCTGTTATTATATACATATATATATTTTGTTAATGGTTTTTCTTTCCCTTATTTCAGGAACAATGGCTTCACTTCCCTACTTTCCTTATACTCGCTCAGACGCCACTTTTCCGCAATCGCCGTCGGACGAGAAAGCTATGGCAATGATCAGAGCACATAACAGGGACTGTACGAGTCTACTCTTATGGGGGGTTTGGTATGGTCATATCATCCGGGGTCGCCGTAGCTTTACTTATGAGGTGCCAACAGATCCCCTCCGCCCAATATCGCCGATGGAACGCCCACAGACCACTTACGCGGTGGAGGCGACTAACTGGACTCCTACAGGCCGGCTTGAGCCATCAACAACTGGGATACCAGCTATAGATATTCTGGGGTGCCGCATATGTCAGGGTGAAGTTCGACTGTGGGGGCATGTTTATAAGGTAGGCCTTACCCCCCGCCACCCAGTAAGATACCTTCCCTGGGCTCGATACGTACTTTCCGCCCACCGTGCACGGTTACAGAAGGTTGGGCTGTATCAGGCGGTGTACACGTCTCTATTTCATTACCAGGCCCCTCACTTCTGGTGGGTTAAAACCTTTCTGAACCAATGGAATCTTCCCACCAACACCTTCTTGCTAGGGGATCGTGAGGTCTCGATTTCACTGGAAGAGTTCCGAGAGATCTCCGGATTGCCGATCAGAGGAGAGCATTATGAAGAGTTGCTGCCTCCCGATGAGTATGTGTTCACAACCTTGCCTACTATGCTTGACGTCCTGACTACTGAAAATGTCGTCCATCATAAATACCCAAGTTTAATCAGAGCTTTGAGTATTTTTGAGAAACTGTTCGTGACGTCAGAAGGGCAAGGCGTCACCTTTGAGACCTTCATTGCCTGCTTTCTCCGTGGAGATGCTTTATCCAAAGAGGCTCCAAAGTTCGCGAACATCAACGACCCTTTTAGGTTCGGGTTGAATAAACTGCCGGCCAAAGAGGAAGATTTGCCGCAGTTCTATATTCCGACCTCGTCGGCCGTTTCCTTCGATGCGATTGCGGCTCCCGGTATGGACGAAGAGACCTTCTTCGTTGGCTTCATCAGTCTCTGGCTCAGTTGGTTATCCATACCGACGCATCGACGCTTTATGAGAGCCTCCGTTTTCTACCCCGCTCATCGCATAGCTGGAGGGGCACGATTGGCCGTTGGTGTTGCAGGATTGTCGCACATATATCATGGATTAAGCATCGCGGATAATATTTCGACCCCAGGCGCGGATGTTGTGAATTCCTCCCTCCACTACTTCACGTCGTGGATCAAGATGCATGTATTGGGAGCATTTGCTGCACACCGGCGGCCAGATTTTTATGACTCATATACCTTCCCACGGGTTATAAGGTTGGTGGATGCTTCCGCTCCCGATCCGACTCAGCTAGGGGCCCTCTGCGTGTTGCTTAACCCATACTCAAATGAGGGTGGGATAGTTTTTAATGACCGAGTCCTATCTGCTCCCACGGGGCCCATTCAGCAGCTATTTGATCTGTCAAAGGGTGGAGCGCTATCTCTAAAGCCTAAGGAGATTATGCACCTGTACTCAATTAGGCTGAGCTATTTGGTGTTTCGTCAGAATGACACAGTTCTTTTTATGCGGTATAATCCACACTGCTTTGCCCAGCAATTGTGCTATAACCTGGGCATCCCTCTCGAGGCATTTTTAGTTGAGCCCACTTTGTCTCTGGAAGTCACTCGTGACGTCATCCATCATTTTATGCGGCTGAACACCGGCTCCCGTTTCATGATCCCTGAGTCCGACTATCTTCCAAGGTCTGTGGGGTCTTTCAAGCGTTGGTATCTCCATCGAGTCGGTCCTGTCATTGCCGAAGAGAGGCGGGTACTCTTTGAATGTAGAGTTCCAGCTCCGACCCCAGTCACTAGCGCTCCGTTGCGGTCGCGGTCAGTGGTTCGCCCTCCACTGAAGGATAGCGGTCCGGTACTTATCTCCAAAGCCGCCGAAATAGAATCGACTCCTCGCACTGCCGATATGCTAGTGCGTACTAGAGCCCAAGCGAAGGCTTCCAATGAAGCACCAACAGTAGTGTCACCAGTGCGGTGTCACCAAAGGTGGTGTCGCCAAAGGGGGATACTAAAAGTGAAGTTGGGCAACGTCGTGCCAAAGCACCCAAGGGGAGGAAGCGTTCTTCCGCTAGTGTTAGCACAAGTTCCAAAAGGAGGAAGAAATCAGTTGCCGGCTTACTCGACACCCTGCTTGAGTCCGAGCCGTTTATTCAGGACGAACCGATAGCTATAGAGGAATCGGACGCCGGTCTTATCTACCCTGGCTCGTCTGCCGAGGAGGCCGCGCAATTGGCTGAGGCTTTAAGGCGCTCACAAAATGAAACCGAGAACGTGCGCGTCCCGAAAAAGCCCTACCCACCTGTTATATTATATGACGTTGATCCACCATTACGGCGGGTACATATGGGTCCTTTGTTAATTGAAGAAGAACGGGCCCAAACAGCCCATAATGGTTGCCTCCGAAGACGAGCTTGCATTAAAGACAGGTAGTTATTCATCTGTGCTTGAACCTAGGCGAGCGTACTTAGCCAGAAAGGTAAAACGTCTTGAAAAACCCCTACTTCAACCTCCTTGGCGTATTGGTATGCATCTTTCTCATGTCCTTCTTTTAGCGAATAGTTTGTATTACTTTTATTTCTTCTCATTTTTGTGAAAACTTTAGAGGGACTTCGGCAGCGAAAAAGGATTTGAGTCCAGATCGGGCCATAACTGTGGACTCTACAAATATCTCCCGTGATGCACCGGCAGGTGTAGAGGAGATTATTAAAGCTACTACTCTTGCTGTGGAGCTTCTGGTGGTAACTTCTGTTCCTTCAGTGTCTATTCCTCTAGCAAAGGTGACCTCACCAGCCACAGATCCCATGGACATCTCTAGTGACACACCAAAGGGTGTAGAAGAGACTGCTGAAGCCGTTAGTCATGTCTTGGAGCTCCCGGTGGCGACTTCCATCCCTTCAGTATCTATACTTTCAGCAGAGGTGACCTCGCTGGCCATAGATCCAATGGATCTCTCGCGTGGCACCCTGGAGGGTGTAGAAAGGATTGTCGAGACCGCTATCCTCTACTTGGAGCCTGAAGTGGCGGCTGTTGTTTCTCAATTGGAAGCTGCCACACCGACACATATCCCCAGTGATGTACCTGAGGGTGTGGAGGAGGCTACCAAGGCTTCCATCCCTACAGTTCAAGGAGGGCGAAGTATCGAAGGTAATCTTCTGCATTTCGTTTTAATGATCCCTCCATTATCTAAACCCTTCTTTCCTTCATAACTGCGGGAATTGGCGGCTTCCATCGTGGATCTATCTCCTAGAAAAACCTTCCAGCGTTTGCTTGATATGGTTGCCCCACAGGCGATACCCCCGCAAAGCATAGTCCTTTCTTCTGGGCAAGGTCGATGTTCTTTAAACCCTTTTGTTTTATTATTATTTTTTATAATGACGCTAATACGTGCTCCACAGTTCTGAAAGCCGATGATGAAGTCGAGATCCTTGATGGGCCAGGGGATCTCTCAAACCCCCTTACATGACTGTGGGTAAGTAAGGCTTTATCTTTGGCATTGTTTTGTTTATCCCATGTTTGTAAATCTCACCGACTGTTCATAAATCTTGACAGCTCTGCCAACCTGAACCCCGTTAGAATCTCAGATCCCCATGCCACCAAGCCCCTATGCCCGGTGTGTGTCTGAAAGGATGGCGAAACAAAATATTTACTCCCTGACGGCTCTCATTGAAGACCTTCGCGCTAGTACCTCTATCACGGCCGAAGAATTTGTTGTCGAGGTCAACGCTTCCTTGTCCATTCTCGCCACCTATCATGACGAACCATTGGTACGTGTTTGGTTTGAGTACTGTCGCCGAGTGGAGGTTTGCCTACACGGGCTTGAGTGCATCCGCCTTCCTTCCGACATTTTAACCGTAAAATTGAGTCTGTGGGGATGGATTGAACGGTGCGCAGCCAATCTACAGTCATGCGAGAAGAGGCTTAACCGAAAGTTTTCAGAGAGGGAGTTAGCTTCAAACACTTTGGGGGAACTTCAACCTCAGCTTACCGCCAAGACTACCCGTGCATACGAAATTTGGCGAGTGCTTCAAGAAGCTATTACATAGGGGGTAGTTCTTGATAAAGCCGTTATCTTTACCCGCGAGATGGTTGAAGCCCATAAAGTCGCCGAAAGGGAGCTTGATAGTCGGTTTGCATCATATCAGACTCAGCAGACTCAGGCGGGTACCCGTCTTGCCGCACAAACGGAGCTTGAAGCCGAGGTCCAGCGGAAGAATGACGAACTTACTAGCTTATTGCACCATCCGCCGGCTTAAACATTTTTTGTCACTGTATATTTTCCTTCGTCTTCTTTTCTTTTGTATTCATTCATGAATAAGAGTATCTTGTATTCATTTTAATTCATGAATAAAAGACATATTTTTCTTCATACTAGTGCTTTTCTTTCTTTTGCTATCTTGGCTTAGCATAAAGTAGTTTATATACTCATTTCGGAGTTTGTAGTTTATTCACTCATCCCGGAGTCTCTAGTTATGAACTCATTTCGGAGCTTGTAGTTTATTCACTCATCCCGGATGTTAGTGATATATGCCCTAGAGGCCATTATTATATCATACTGGTTTGTATATTACTTAATGGAGGCTTGGGATATACACGAATATAGTAACAGTCTTTCTCAAAATGGTAGTATTCTACCTGGTTTGTTTCTACCTCAATATGTGTGTGTGTTTCTTTTAGCATATCGCTTATATATATTGGTAGAGCCCTTAGGATCTTTACTTCATTACCAGCGTTGTGATGGCAGTCACACTAGTGGGGGCTGGGTAGTCTATAAGCACATCCTTATACGGGTCCCTAGTCGTAGGATTATCGAGACGGGACATCGATACTCTAGAGTAGACTAGTGTATATGTTTCTCATCCCAGCAGGGGAGATGGTCTGTCCCACAGCCATTAGTACGTCGTACTGGAGATAGTATGCAGGTGCTCATTAGGCTATGAGTACACTGGACAGGACTCGTCGAGAACTGCTGGTGGGTATTATACCTATCGTCGGGTAGCAGTTTCTAGGTGACATGAGTACAGCATAGTCTGTTGACTTGACACTGCTGCTTCGCCTCGAGTGTGTTCCCATTGTACTTTGATTACTACCCTACCACGGCTCAAAGGAGTTGTGCAAACAGGTAGTAGTTGGATGGAGTCCCGAAGCACTTAGAGACAGCGGCGGTTAGATAGGATTCGTCTCTCCCGGTATTGGGGGTTGATGTCACGCTGTGTTCGGAAGGCCATTGCACAAAGTCCTTAGCCAAGGCAAGTGGGATTTACTGGTAGGTACTCCGGTAGTTTCTCAGGGTATTTTTGGCTACTCTCCGACACGACTTATTGCGCTATTAGGGGTCTGACGATTACCGCCCTCTAGGCCCGATATGCGATACTCTTAGACGAACAGATCAGACTGTACGAAGATTGTCACAGATAGGCTCAGTTAGAGTTCGGATGAGTTATTCTCATCGGCCTTCTCATCGACATATACCTAGGGGCCGTTACATACAGCTAGTGCCGCTTGCGGTCTATGGTTAAACCCACTGCCAGCGTAGTGTAGAGTCTTTAGAGTCCCATACAGAGGGTTTCCCTGCATCGGGCGAAAGATGTAGAGGTCGTATGGTTTTACGACAGGGTTCGATCACATGCGTGTACTTGTGCACGCATGATGATTCAGACGGACAATACCAGTGGGCTTTGGTTTAAGCCAGATCCTAGTATTGTACCGATGGATTATTTTCATCTCTTTTGTATTCGTATTTTTCAGAATACGGATACGGGTATGTATATACGGTCAAGGGGCATTTTTGTAATTTGGTCAAAAATGTATTTGCAGATGACATATCATAATTGTATTATTCATTTTAGTTTAAATAAATAATACATTATGTTATTAGGAAATGATGTGGAAATTGCATGAATTTGGACATGGCTGCTTACGACACTTGGTGCTTATTCCACCCATGACTCATTGTGTTGTAAATTGAACCCTTTTATGGTTATTGATTTAGTTTTATCAAGGAATAATCAAAAAAGAGTTCAGTTTTGAGACAACAAAAAGAAATAGCCATCTCCATCTTCAAGCTTTCCTTCACTAGCTTTTCCTAATGTCATCTTCATCACTCTCAAACCCTAAAACACTCATGTGTTGAGTAACCTTTGGTAAAAGAAGACATCCCAATCCATCTTCATACTCTACATCGTTTATGACATCTTGTGTAGCAAACATGGTGCCCTGGTTGCTTCGGTTGAGGTAGGAGCTCGATGCACATTCTCTCGGGTGGATCGTCTTCGATTTGAGGAGGCCGATGAGGAAACAGCGATCCAAACGATCCATGGAGTCTACGACGAGGTGGAGGACGGTGAGGAATGAGGACCAAAAGGACCGGTTACGTGAGGTATAACTTCGGTTCATGTAGTGTATACTTCATATTATTTGTGCTAGTTTAGGTTTAGATATGATCTTGGCGGTTCGTCGATGCTACGAAGCTCATAATTTACGTATTTTATATTTTCCGTCTCCCCGTGAATCAGGAAATGATGTGGAAATTGCATGAATTTGGACATGGCTTCTTACGACACTTGGTGCTTATTCCACCCATGACTCATTGTGTTGTAAATTGAACCCTTTTATGGTTATTGATTTAGTTTTATCAAGGAATAATCAAAAAAGAGTTCAGTTTTGAGACAACAAAAAGAAATAGCCATCTCCATCTTCAAGCTTTCCTTCACTAGCTTTTCCTAATGTCATCTTCATCACTCTCAAACCCTAAAACACTCATGTGTTGAGTAACCTTTGGTAAAAGAAGACATCCCAATCCATCTTCATACTCTACATCGTTTATGACATCTTGTGTAGCAAACATGGTGCCCTGGTTGCTTCGGTTGAGGTAGGAGCTCGATGCACATTCTCTCGGGTGGATCGTCTTCGATTTGAGGAGGCCGATGAGGAAACAGCGATCCAAACGATCCATGGAGTCTACGACGAGGTGGAGGACGGTGAGGAATGAGGACCAAAAGGACCGGTTACGTGAGGTATAACTTCAGTTCATGTAGTGTATACTTCATATTATTTGTGCTAGTTTAGGTTTAGATACGATCTTGGCGGTTCGTCGATGCTACGAAGCTCATAATTTACGTATTTTATATTTTCCGTCTCCCCGTGAATCCGCGGGGTGCGTAATATGGACTTACAGTGGTATCAGAGCCAACTAAACCTACTCTAGCTTATTAGCAAGTATTAGAACTTCGATCGTCGGAAAAACCGGAAAACTAAACACCGAAAACCCTACTTTCTGTCAAATTTTAAAACTGTCTGGAAAATTATTTCAGTACCATAAAAAATATGTGCAGGGTTTTCTAAGATAACACAAGAAAAATGAGCCACTGAATCGCCAAGACGGCCGCGGAACCGCCGCAGAATGGACCATTTTGCGGCCGAGTCGCGGCCGAGTCAAGGCCGATTCAACTCATCTTTTTTCTGTTATTTCTTAATTTTGGTGTTTTCTTTTCTGGAATGTTTGGTTTCTACCCAGTATGTTTTCGAATGCTGGTTTGCATTTAGGGTGGTTACGGAAAATATGTTTCGATCGAATTTCTATTGTACTTGGCTAATTGGTCCTTCTGTAATGTTATATATGTTTTTAAATCTCAGCTAATTACTATATGTCGGTTAGTCTGGGATTGCACATATCTGTTGGTTTGTATATATGAATTTTGTTGGATCGTCAATGATGAATAGCCGGGAATGTGAGATGAGTGTTTTTATCTTTCATTCAATGTAAATTGTAATTTGATGTAATATTATTTTGCGGGACACATCCGGGTTGAGGTTGTAGCCGCCGTTGTATTATTTTCTTTTTTTACTGTTTTCTGCTCCTAGGATAGACCCAATGTGGGGTGCACAAACTACCGGGTTCTTTGAAGTTCCGAGTGGCCTACTCACTTTGTTGAGTGAGGTTGCTTCACTTCTGGAACTTGGCGGGTAGTTTGCCGCACCCGTAGGGGTCTGGGATGGGGTTTGGCTATTCATCACGACCGTGGAATCAGTCTTTCGTTAAACGAAATGCGGTATTCCTAGTATATCCAACATATTCATCTGTGATCTGGAATGTCTATTATTGCGTCAGACGAATGCTATTATTATATATGTTATATAATAGACGATACTTATGTTTTGCATCCGCGCTAGTCCTGCCCCCGCTCTGGCGTTAGTTAAGTAAGCTAACGGTGTTAGACGGGGCCCAGTGGCGAATGCAGATGGCATAAGTAGACGTTGTGGTTTCGTCTTTTTCTGTAATGATAGGTGTATTTGATGGGACTGCATTAGATTAATGAAAAGCAAATAAACCAAAGTTTAATCGTCGGAACAAATTTTAAAACCACTCGATTATTTTAAAACAATAACCTTTTAAATGCGGAGATTAAACCACTCCTTTTAAAAGCTATCAGATTCCTTCGATTATATCAAGTTCACTACATTTACGGTTTTGCCAAAATCATTCGTAGCCCTCCATCATTTCAGTTGGGTATTTAGTAGTATTCAAGCTATGTATTTTGACCTTTGCCGAGGCATAGTGATTGATAGCTGCTGGATATTCATCTGTAACATAGATAGATACGTTGGTTTGGGACAGTCGTACTACTATTTTGGCCTTCATCAAGAGTATGTATGGGTGGGTTCAAATTAACCTGGATAATAATGGGTAGAACTTGACATGTGACTTATGATATGTTGGCCTTCACCAAGGTCATAAGAGCATGGGGCAAAAATCCATATCGGGAGTTTTTAAAGAAACTAAAACTTGCTAGTGTTGCATACCATTTGGAGTGTGATAATTTTGGTAGGATTTCTTCAGCTTTATCACACAATGATATTTGGATCCCGATCCTACGTGAGTATTCGCTACTCCTCGGGAGAGTTTTTCACTAACACAATCAATGCTATAAACCAAATAGGTGTCTAGAACGGTGTTAGTGGGGCTACGCCTCTAGGGAAAAGAGATTATATAATTAAGGAATTTCGCGAAAGCGTTGGAAAACCTCCCTCGAAGTACCAACACCAGCCTGTCTGAAAGGTTAAGCAAGTATTGTAGGGTGAGATTAATCCTGACTAATTCTTCTTTTATGGTTTAAGGAAGGATTCGAGAAACAGTGGGAGTCATCCTGTATAAACGAAAAACTAATCTAAACTTGCAAGAGTATCATGTTGAGTGTTTTCTTCTCTCTCTCCTAATTGCAGCAACCAGGTGACCAGATTAGGTTACAGTTAGATAATAACATGACTAAGTTTTTACTATACTGACTGGCAAAGGTTTGTCCAGATGTCCATTACATATGACAAGCTGGACCACCTTCTTACTACTAAAGCCCCTGTCGTCCCAGATTCAGATTCCACCGTAGCGGATGATATCCGTAAGACAAAGAAAAAAGACTGTGCGAATGCCAAGTGCCTCGTATTGGCCTCAGTGGTTGGTGTATACCAGAGGCAGCACGAGAAGATGGACTTTGTTTTCCATCTTCCTCCATAACAAGATTTATATGGAGAGCGATCTCATATCGCAAGATATGAGACCTCGAAGGAATTGCTTCAAGCGAGGTTGGTTGTCGGGTCATCTGTAGGGAACAAGTCCCTACAATGACCAGCTGTATTAAACAACTCACGGACCTAGAGACCACGTTGGAGAATGAGTCATATGCTGACTTAATTCTATTGTCCCTACCTTCTACATATGCCTGATGAAGGAAGTTATACTTCCAGTTGATGACACCCTGAAGGAAACTAGGGAGACACCCACTCTGCTTATTGGGAAATCTTCCTCTTCTGGATCCAAAGCGAAAGCCAAGGATGAGAAGAAGAAGACCTCTACAAAGCCGATAGGCGGTGTCAGTGAGGTAGAGGGAAAGGGAAGGGCAAAAGTTTCGGGCTAATAGTAGGGAAGGAGGGATGTTCCTATTGTCACGGGAAAAGGGCATTGGCAGAATGAATGCAGGGCTTGGAAAGCCAGAATTCAGGATCCGAAGCATATTGTGGCTTCGACTTCGGGTGTGTTTGTGGTTGGAAACTATCTGTCAATTAACTCTACTTCCTGGGTACAAGATACCGGATCAGGATCTCTTATCTGTAATTCTTTACAGGTTTTGAGAAACCATAGAGTTATCAGGGCAGGTGATATGACTCTCAGAGTTGCTAGCGGAATGAGCGTGGATGCTGTATCATAGGGGTATATCACCTAAGATTGACAAGTGGGCAAATATTGATTCTACATAACTGTTTGTGTGTACCTAGTCTAGTTTGTAAGCGATGTGGTCTACATCCACCTAAATCAAAGTTTGATTGGATCAGGTATACTAGAGGACAGTATATACGTATTAGATTAAGCTCAGGTTTTCAACGTCCAGAACACACTTAAAACAATGTCTCCAGTATCATATATGACTTTCTTATAGCATTATAGACAGGGTCACATCAATGAAACAAGGTTGATGTAGTTACATAGAGAGAGATATTTTGAATCCGTTCGAATATCAATCTTATGCAACTAGTCAATCATATCTCATAGAAAAGATGACAAAGACTCCGTTCACTGGGCGCTGAGTAAGAGCGAGCGAGCTCTTGGGACTCATACACAGCGGCGTGTATGGTCCAATGTCTACATATGCACAAAGTGGTTATTCCTATTTCATTACTTTTACGGATGTTTTCTCTAGGTGTGGACATGTCTTCTTATTGAAACATAGATCCGAGGCCTTTGAGAAATTCGGAGAATATAAGAATGAAGTGGAAAAACAAACATGCATAAGTATGAAGGCACTGAGATCTGATCGACGTGATGAATACTTAAATGCCGAGTTCCTGAATTACATAAAAGAGAATGGAATTCTCTCTCAGCTTACTCCTCCATACACACCACAACATAATGGTGTATCGGAAAGGCGGAACAGAACCCTATTGGTTATGGTTCGGTCCATGATGAGTAACACTGAGTTGCCGCAATACTTCTAAGGTTATGCACTAGAATCAGATGCATATCTTTTGAATAAGGTTCTTATCAAGATTGTGCCTACCACACCATATCAGATGTGGAGTAGGAAGAAACCCTATCTTCAGTACTTGAAGATATAGAGATGTCCAGCTTTTGTGAAAAAAGCAGTATGAGGACAAGATCGAGGCACACTCAGTATTGTGTAGGTTTGTGGGATACCCAAAGAACTCCAAGGGGTATCTTTTTTATTACGCAGAGAAACAAAAGGTTTTGTTTCTTTTCATGCCCACTTTTTGAAAATCATTTTTTTTTTTTGGAAAAAGGATAGTGGGAGCGCAATAGAACTGAAAGAAATTCCAGAACCACAAACTATTATTGAAAGCATGATAGAACCAGAGTTTTCAGAAGAACCGGACATCCCCATGCCACTCCGCAGGACTAGTAGGCAGTCTCGTCCGCCCGAGAGATACTACAATTTTCTCAGAGACGGGGTTCAAGAGGATTGCATCATGGTATATGATGAGCCAACTAGCTTCCAGCTAGCCATTTAGAGCGATGACTCGGTATAATGGCTAGATGCAGTGCGGACCGAAATGGAGTCCATCTTACACTAACAAAGTATGCACTTTGAATATTGCTCTAGAAGGGGTAAAACCCGTAGGCTGCAAATGGATTTTCAGAAAAAAGATTGGTGTAGATGGATAGGATTAAACCTATACGGCTAGACTTGTTGCAAAAGGTTTTCATCAATGACCTGGTTTGGACTATGATGAAACCTTTTTCTCTAGTGCTTATGCTCAAATCCATTCGGATCCTACTTACCATTACTACCTTCCATATTGTAGGTTTTGGCAAATGGTCGTATAGACCGATTTCCTAAATGGATATTTGGAAGAGTTCGTCTATATGGATCAACCAAAGGGTTTCAATCAGAGTAGGAGCAGCAGGATAGTATGCAAGTTTCTTAAGTCCATCTGTAAATTAAAGCAGGCATCGTGGAGATGGAACATCTGTTTTGATGAGACGGTCAAAGAATTCGACTTTATCAAAGATCCAGATGAACCATACACCTATAGTAAAATTGTAAGGAGAACTGTGGGATTCCTCATCTTATACATGGATGACTTTCTCTTGATAGGAAATGACACTCCTATACTACAATCAGTCAAAGGATTCTTGTCACTAAGGTTCTCCATGAAATACCTGGGTGATGCCAACTACATTCTGAGGATCCAGATCTATCGTAATAGATCAAAGAGGATAGTGGGACTTTCACAGTCAAGGTACATCAACACCATACTAAAATATTTAGTATCGACGATTCTAAGCGCGGTAGACTACCGGTTTGTCACAGAATCACCCTCTCCAAAGTGATGTCTCTCAAAACTGATTTGAAAGGGCTCGTATATCGATTACACCCTACGCTTCTGCGGTAGGCTCTATAATGTATGCGATGTTGTGTACTAGACTAGATGTTGCTTATGCACTTAGGGTGGTAAGCCGATATCAGTCAAACCTAGGGGAGAAACACTGGATAGCAGTAATGAACATTCTCAGGTACCTGAGTAGGACTAAGGAGATGTTCTTGGTGTACGGCGGATAGGACCTCCAGATCGAGGCCTTTGCTGACTCCAGCTTCCAGAGTAGCAAGGATGACTCGAAGTCTATGTCGGGTTATGTCTTCACCCTCAATAGAGGGACGGTCATTGGAAGAGCTCCAAACAGGATACCGTTGCGGACTCGACAGATGGAAACGGAGTATTTCGCTGCATAAGAAACCGCAAAAGAGACAGTCTGGATAAGGAAGTTCTTAACTGAACTTCAGGTGGTTTTTTCCATTGTTGGTCCTATACTTTAGTATTGACAACAAACGACGCTATAGCTTTAAGGAAGGAACCCAGGTCCCATCAGAGATCCAGACAAATCTTAAGGCAGTACCACCAGATCAGGGAGATAGTTGATCTCCGGGAGATCGAGATGAAGAGAGTAGATTCGGAGAATAATACTGCAGATCCACTCACAACAGGCCATCTCTCAGACACTGTTCGAGAGGCTATTCGAGATCATTGGTCCGATACACCAATATATGGACTTGGTGCAAGTGGGAGATTGCTAGTGATATATGCCCTAGAGGCCATTATTGTATCATACTGGTTTGTATATTACTTAATGGAGGGTTGGGATATACACGGATATAGTAACAATCTTCCTCAAAATGGTAGTATGCTACCTGGTTTGTTTCTACCTCAATATGTGCGTGTGTTTCTTTTAGCATATCGCTTATACATATTGGTAGAGCCCTTAAGATCTTTGCTTGATTACCAGCATTGTGATGGCAGTCACACTAGTGGGGGCTGGGCAGTCTATAAGCGCATCCTTATACAGGTCCCTAGTCATAGGATTATCGAGACGGGGCATCGATACTCTAGAGTAGACTAATGTAAACGTTTCTCATCCCAGCAGGGGAGATGGTCTGTCCCACAGCCATTAGTACGTCGTACTAGAGATAGTATGCATGTGCTTATTAGGTTATGAGAACACTGGACAGGACTCGTCGGGAACTGCTGGTGGGTATTATACCTATCGTCGGGTAACAGTTCCCAGGTGACATGAGTACAGCATAGTCTGTTGACTTGACACTGCTGCTTCGCCCCGAGTGTGTTCCTATTGTACTTTGATTACTACCCTACCATGGCTCAAAGGAGTCGTGCAAACAGGTAGTAGTTGGATGCAGTCCCGAAGCACTTGGAGATGGTGGCAGTTAGATATGATTCGTCTCTCCTGGTATTGGGGGTTGATGTCGCGCTGTGTTCGAAAGGATATTACACAAAGTCCTTGGCTAAGGCAAGTGAGATTTACCAGTAGGTACTCCAGTAGTTTCTCAGGGTGTTTTGGGCTACTCTCCGACACGACTTATTACGCTATTAGGGGTCTGACGATTACCGCCCCCCTAGGCCCGATATGCGATACTCTTAGACGAACAGACCGGACTGTACGGAGATTGTCACAGATAGGCTCAGCTGGAGTTCGGATAAGTTATTCTCATCGGCCTTCTCATCGACATATACCTGGGGGCCGTTACATATAGCTAGTGCCGCTTGCGGCCTGTGGTTAAACCCACTGCCAGCGTAGTGTCAAGTCTTTAGAGTCCCATACAGAGAGTTTCTCTACATCAGGCGAAAGATGTAGTGGTCGTATGGTTTTACGACAAGGTTCGATCACGTGCGTGTACTTGTGCACGCATGATGATTCGGACGGACAATACTAGTGGGTTTTATTTTAAGCCAGATCCTAGTATTGTACTGATGGATTATTTTCGTATCTTTTGTATTCGTATTTTTCGGAATACGGATACGGGTATGTATATACGGTCGGGGGCGTTTTTGTAATTTGGTCAAAAATGTTATTTGAAGATGACATATCATAATTGTATTATTCATTTTGGTTTAAATAAATAATACATTATGTTATTAGGAAATGATGTGGAAATTGCATGAATTTGGACATGGCTTCTTATGACACTTGGTACTTATTCCACCCATGACTCATTGTGTTGTAAATTGAACCCTTTTATGGTTATTGATTTAGTTTTATTAAGGAATAATCAAAAAAGAGTTCAGACAACAAAAAGAAATAGCCGTCTCCATCTTCAAGCTTTCCTTCACTAGCTTTTCCTAATATCATCTTCATCACCCTCAAACCCTAGAACACTCATGTGTTGAGTAACCTAGGGTAAAAGAAGACATCCCAATCCATCTTCATACTCTACATCATCTACGACATCTTGTGTAGCGAACATGGTGCCCTAGTTTCTTCGGTTGAGGTAGGAGCTCGATGCACATTCTTTCGGGTGGATCGTCTTCGATTTGAGGAGGCCGACGAGGAAACGGCGATCCAAATGATCTATGGAGTCTACGACGAGGTGGAGGACAGCAAGGAATGAGGACCAGAAGGGCCGGTTACGTGAGGTATAACTTCTGTTCATGTAGTGTATACTTCATATTATTTGTGCTAGTTTAGGTTTAGATACGATCTTGGCAGTTCGTCGATGCTATGAAGCTCATAATTTTCATATTTTATATTTTCTGCCTCCCCGCGAATCCGCGGGGTGTGTAGCATGGACTTACACCGGAGTCTCTAGTTTATGAACTCATTTCTGAGCTTGTTTAGTTTTCCTCACTTGGGCTTGTAGGCAAACTGGTCCTAACGTCACAGTTAACCCCTGCTCTTTACGACAGAGGTCCGTTAGAGTATGTGGTACTAGGGTTTTATCCGTCGTACCATCGCGTTGGCTGATGCATTCCTCGATATGCAATCTTGCTGTTCGAGTAGCCCCGCAACTGTCATGTCTCTGATCCTTTCAGGGGCTGGACAAGACGTCTTCAAGTAATCTCCCAGGTCATATTACCGTCGGAAGATCAAGCATTAGGGATTTTCCATGCCGCTTTTTACTTGAGATTAGGCTCGGTTTGGGAGCCCTGATGAGTCATAACCACTCCGCGCTGGTGTGGGATAATCTCCGATAGTCTTTCAGGTTTTATTTGAGTTGCCGTAAAGTCCCTGAAACTAGGGATTTTCCTTTGCTTCGTTTGCTGGCATTGCGTCTGCTGTAACGAGACGAATGTCACGGTTGTCTCTAGGTTGTTTGTGACCTGTCGAGGCTTGGAACTAGGGACTTTGCCATGGATCCGAGGTAGTCTCTAGGTTGTTGGTGAACCGTCGAGGCTTGGAACTAGGGACTTTGCCATGGCTCCATTGTTTTGACCCTGGGGTCGGTTGTTGACGTTGCGCCTGCACTCTGCTGGAGTGAGAAGAAACGCCGTAGTTGATCTCTAGGTTGTCTGTGAACCGTCAAGATTTGGAACTAGAGACTTTGCCATGGCTCCGTTTTGTTGACGTCGCGTCTGCATCCTGTTGGAGTGAGAAGAAACACCGTTGTTGATCTCTAGGCTATCTGTGAACCGTCGAGATTTGGAACCAGGGAATTTGCCATGGCTTCGAGGTAGTCTCTAGGTTGTTGGTGAACCGTCGAGACTTGGAACTAGGGGCTTTGCAATGGCTCCATTTGTTTTGACCCTGGGGTGGTTTGTTGACGTCGCGTCTGCATCCTACTGGAGTGAGAAGAAACGCTGTTGTTGATCTCTAGGCTGTCTGTGAACCGTCGAGATTTGGAACTAGGGACTTTGCCATGGCTCCGAGATAGTCTCTAGATTGTTAGTGAACCGTCAAGACTTGGAACTAGGGACTTTGCCGTGACTCCATTGTTTTGACCCTGGGGTCGATTGTTGACGTCACGTTTGTATCCTGCTGGAGTGAGAAGGAATGCCAGGTTGATCTTCTAGGCTGCAGATGTTTCCGTCGAGATCCGACTCTCCCTTTGACAGAGCCTGGTAGGGAAATGCGGTTCTTTTTCCGTTTATGCCCATAGATTGTATACAGGGGTTGATGTGGACTCTCCTGCAGGGCAAAAGTTTCATCATTTTTTTATTTCAATCCGTGATGCTCTATCATTTCAGCTTTTTATATCGCGAAAGTCACGATTGTCCAATCATTTCGGCTGTTTTATCGCGGTGCCTAATCATTTCGACTGTTCTTTTCTTTTTACTCACTGATTTTTATTGCAAGTTGCCCAAACATTTCGGATATTTTTATATGCATATATTGCTTGCTGATTTTTGTTGCGAGTGTGGGACTTGAGATCTGATTCCAATCTTGGCATCAGTATCGCTGCAACTGAAATATTGCCAAGAGCGAATCATCATTTGCCATGAGAGGACTTGGAATTGACACCTATTCAGGCATCAGTATCGCTGCAACTGGAATATTGTCAGGAGAGAGAATCATCATTTGCCTTTGCTGATTTGAACAAAGGTGGCTTAGTAGACAGGGTTAGGATCCTGTCGAATAAGACTTTTCGACTTTATGAGCCGTAAGGATCTCATAAAGGGTTTTCTCACTACGAGTCGAGAGGATCCCGTAAGTGTAGGTTCTCCCTAAAAGTCGTGAGGACTCCTAAGCGATATTTTCTCTTGCAAGTCGTAAGGATCTTACAAGAGTGTTTTCTCCTTACAAGTCGAGAGGACTTATAAGTGTCGTTCACCATATGAGGACATTCCTCGTCATTGGTGGGACTTGGTGGGAGAAACGTTTATTTATGCCTGTGGATTGTATACAAAGGCTAGCATTGTACCGCCTGTAGGGCAACTTGGGGAGTGTGATGGCTTAAGAACAGGTTCAGGTCCCTGTATCTTAAAGCTTTTGAATCCTATGAGCTGTGAGGGTCTCACAGGGGGGAATTCTTCTTACGAGTCGTGAGGATATCGTAAGTGTAATTTCTCCTTAGGAATCATGGGGATCCCTAAGTGTGTTGCTCCCTTGTGAGTCGTAAGGATCTCACGCAGGTGTTTTCTCCTCACAAGGTCGAGAGGACCTTGCAGGTGTCTTTATTTTAACGAGATTGTGCCCTTTCGGGTTTTCACAAACTCGCCGGTAGCCCTGCTGTTTTTACTCACGGCACCCTTCTGGGTTTTCATTCGTACCCATTTTGCTTGTGGACGTACCGTTTTTTTAAACAACGAGATTGCGCCCTTTCAGGTTTTCACAAGCTCGCCGGTAGCCCTGCTGGTTTTACTCACAGCGCCCTTTCAGGTTTTCATCCGTGCCCATTTCTCTTGTGGACGTATCGTTTTTTTTTGCCAATGACACTTAGGGGGACTTCACCACCGGGGCAGCTGTGCAGCCAACGGGACTTGAGTTGCAGTCTGCGCCGCTGGGACTTATAGACTTGAATTCCACTATCGCCGTGTTTGAGATGACGTATTTAGTTTAAGGACATTACGGTCCATTGTTAGTTTAGGGACATCTCGGTCCGTTGTTAGTTTAGGGACATCTCAGTCCAGTGCTCGTTTCGAGGCAAAGTTTTGTCGGATACTACTTATAGAGTCTTGACTCAGGAAGACAGCGAGCATACACAAGCGTCGTCATCTATCATTAACCTGCGTTGTGACTTGTCAAGCGTGGTATTTCTTAAGGAAACGACCGTTTATTGGCCGAAAGGGTCTTTCACCATGCATATCCATAAGCAAGTAAGCCCCACCTTGGTAGACCTTGTCTATGATGTACGAACCCTCATAGTTTGACTCGAATTCCCCCTGCTTTACACGGTTGGGGATCATAGGTCTTTTTACGACTAGCACGAGTTCGTCTTGGCGGAATGTTCTCGGCCTGGTTAGTCTTTCGTATGCACGCGTCATCCTTGCTTTGTAAGCTTCCAGGTTTTGCTGCGCCATGAGACGAGTTTCATCGAGGGCATCGAGCTCCTCAAGCCGAAGATGGGCATTTTCTTCATCTGTTAGCTCGTATCGAACTGTTACTCGTAGAGAGGGTAGCTCTATCTCCAAGGGAAATACCGCTTCCGTGCCGAATACCAACGCGAATGGCGTTGTATTTGTGGCCGTTTTGAACGTGGTTCGATAAGCCCAGAGAGCTTCATGCAGTCTCTCGTGCCAGTCCTTTTTATTTCTGGACACCGTTTTCTTATGATCTTCGTCAAGGTCTTATTGAAAGCCTCAGCTAGACCGTCAGCTCGGGGATTATAGACTGAAGAGTATCTCCAATCTATGTTATGCTGCTATGCGAAGCGGCTGATCTTATGGCTCCTGTAGGCTGGCCCATTATCCGAGATGATTTGTCGCGGAGTGCCAAGCCGGTAGATGACATGTGTCCTGAAGAAATGGAGGATGTTCTCCGTCTTCACTTCCCTTAGCGGTATTGCCTCTACCCACTTAGAGAAGTAATCGGTTGTTGTTAATATGAACCGATGTCCCTTGGATGATGCTGGCTCAATGGGGCCAATTATATCGGTTCCCCACATTTCAAACGGCCAGCTGGCTACTATTGGGTGTAGCGGAATTGGATGTTGGTGGATAAAGGCCTCGTGAATTTGGCACAAGTGACTATGCTTCGCTCTAATTGGAGTACTTTGTGACTCTTCCTCGCTGCGTCTTCTTCATCTTGACGTCGATGCTTGGCCTTTTTCATATATGGCCGTTTCACGTTCTCGGTCAGCTCTGCTCTTTTGAAGGGCTTCGTTTAGCAGCCTATCAATTGGGTCTTCTGGCAGCTCCGGAGATTTTGGCACCGATCCTGCCCCCAGTTTCTCTGCGTTGTTTTCTAACGCTGAGGGAGCTTCTTTGCCATTTGAGGACAAGTGAGAAACCATGTGGCAACTCGTCACATGATCTTCGGTTTCTCCCGACGAGCCATTTCCCTCATCATCATCACTATCTCCATTCTTAAGGATATTCTTGAGAAACTTTTCGAGAGTGACTGGGGTCTGCGCCTTCTGGTTGTACTCCTCCAGAGCATCGATGTACCTTTGCAGGTTCGTGCGCTTGTTATCAGGCTACGTGGGCTTCTTGGTCTTCTTCTTTACCTTCGAAGACTTCGAAGGCTTGGCCTGGAGATTTTGCCCATCGTTACCAGTTTTCGGTGTTGGGCGCAGTTTAAGCATCCTCTCAATGATCTCGGGCTCCTTCGGGCTTTTTCATTTGATCACAGGACATGCTTGAAGATCCTTCAGCATTCTTTTAGTTTTAGCTGAAATGACCACTTCCCAATGAGCTTCTTCCACAAACGAGCATGATGCCCCCAGCGTGTCCACCTTTTTAGGAGCGTGGTTCTGTAGTGGGTTCACCCTCAAGTTTTCGGACAGCGCAAACTTCCCTTGTTGGTATTGGTCATCAACCTGGTTTTTGAAGATATAGTAATCCTTAATTGAGTGGCCCAATACTCTGTGGTAGGAGCAGTAGTTGGGACTGTTGACGTCACTAGGCTGTAGTGGACGTCTCGGATCCGGCAGAGTGATAAGTCTGTTGCGCACTGCCAGTTCGAACAGTCTCCTCATTTTATCTCAGGAAAACGAGTAAGGACGTCCTAGCTTCTCTTCGAGAGATCTGCGTGGACGTGTGTCACTTTGGCGAGCAACCGGTTTTGGGTCAATTGGTTGTTGTTGAGCGTTGGCAACGAAGGTCGCTCTCCTTTTGCCCTTTTCATTCCGGGGATCTGTTTTTGAAGAGGACGGCCTCTGGCCCATCTGGTCCATTTGAGCCAGCTTGTCGATTAAGGCCTGGAAGGTAGTCGGCTTGAAGAACATCATAAATTGGGATATAGTTGCCTGAGGATCAAGGGTCCTTACTATCATGTCCACGGCAGGAGCTTCTTCTATACGTTATTCGCATTTTGACCGTAGGTTCCGCCACCGAATTGCGTATTGAACCCAGGTCTCTCCTGGCTTCACCCTGGCATTGATTAATGGCGTGATTGGGGGGCGCTCGCTTGCGCTTGCGAACCGCTGTGTGAATAGTAATTCCATCTCCGTGAATGTTTTGACAGAGTCATTTGGGAGCTCGGAGTACCATTCAAATGCCGTCTCTAACAAGCTGCTAACAAACTGGCGAAGCAGCAGTTTGTCGTCGCCTCTAATATTACCGTACAGAGCTCTGAATCGAGCAACGTGCTGGTGTGGATTTCCCGTCCCCTTATACACATGGAATTTAGGGATCGTATATCCTGGCGGGTACTTGATTTGATCGTATCGGCTTGGATAAGGTCGCCCAGTTCTGATGACTTGGCCAGCTGCTTCACTCGCTTGATGAGCTCGTATTTGTTGAGCTATGTAGTCATCAAGGGCAGCCTTAGAGATCGTTTCTTCCTTGGCTGCTAAGAAAGCCGGTGGAGGGTTTGACGTTTCCCCTTTGTCGTCTTCGATGATTATCAGAGGGTCTTCGGCTGGAGGTTCCGATTGGACCATCATCCCAACCATGTCTTGGAACAGAAACGCCATCTGCTTTATATTAGCAGCCTGTTCTGCGGCCTCCTTATCCTTCTTTTCGAGCACCCTTCGCAAAAATTTTGTATCAGTCTCCTGCTCCTGGTGTTGTTCAGACATCGGGCTTTCTTTTTTCCCAGTGAGTGCTGTCATTTTCATCAGCATCTCCTGGAGCTTTTATTGCAACTCCTGAGCTTTCGTCAGCGACCGAGTTTGTGGTCGATGATCCATAGAAGTACGGCTTTCCTCTTTCCAGGAAGCCATGTACACCGTGTGCACAATCATGCCCCCAGACTTGGGGCGTTTGGGTCCAGTGCCTTTAGAATTCACCGCAGGCAGCGGGGTTTTCTCCGGCCTTCTCCTTTTGTGGGAGGTTGAAGTCGGAGGGGCCGTTGTAACAGGCACCCATGTAGATGAGGCCTTCCGTTGTATGGCGGAGGGATGGTCCTCCTCCTGCCGAGTCTTCTTTTTCTCTAGTCGGCGAGAGTAATTTTTGTCAGTTACAGAGTCTTGGACTTTCCGTCAGACTCTGTGGATTTTGGAAGACAACCGCTAAGGGGGTTGCTCCGGCTTTGCTTGCATCATGTTTTCAGCAGGCGGGGGAGACTTCTTCAATACTGCGCTTAGGGAATTCTTTCGCACCCTCCTGAGCGGATCAAAGATGTTCCCAGTTGGAACAGCAGCGTCAATTTCCACCATTGGAGCTGGTGGGGTAAATCCAGAAGGGGAACTGCCCCCAGCTTTCCTCACTCGGCGCCAATGGCGACGTCGAGCATGCCTTGCAGATGGGATTGCCTCAGTTGTGGGAGTGGTTTCGTCATGCCCCCTGCTCTGATGAAGGACTACTGCTGGTGCCAGCCTGTTGAAGACTGATGTCCGTTGAGAAGGGACGGTCAATCTTTCGAAGGCCGACCTTTTGGTAGAGGAAGCAGTCTTGATGACTTCGCCGGAAGCAGGAGTTGGAACGACCAATCTTGCGAAGATCGATCCTTTAGCAGGAGAAGCCCTGTTGACGACTTCTCTCACCGGAGCTAGAACGGCTATCCATTTCGGGATAACCCCCTCAGGTATCGCGAGCCTCTTTACGGGCCCACTTGAGCTGTGGCTTAGCCTGTTGAAGACTGAGGCGTTAGAATTGGACGACCCGTTGAGAGGGGCCGTGGAG
Organism: Agapanthus africanus; assembly: GCA_030015575.1. Classification (NCBI taxonomy): domain Eukaryota; kingdom Viridiplantae; phylum Streptophyta; class Magnoliopsida; order Asparagales; family Amaryllidaceae; genus Agapanthus; species Agapanthus africanus. The sequence continues at coordinate 931,270,498 of CM057337.1, read as the reverse complement.
ATTGCAAGTCGATCGAAAACCGACTTCTTGGGAGCTTCTTGTGGTGGCACTGGGGCACTGAAGCTTGCTGGCGGGATCATGGTCCCAAAAAATAATCCAGTGGTGGCTTGAGTCATCTGCTCCACTGGCATTGCAAAGATAGAGGCCGCTTGGGGCCCATAAGTTACTCCTCCATTTGGGGTGGAGCGAGAGTTGCTGTTGCAGGTGCAATTGGAAGCCATCGATCTTCTTCTCTTCTGCATAGGAGCAAGACACCAAATTTTAGTATCTCGAATCCTGGGGCAACCATAGCAAATCGCGATTTGTTCGCGATCACGACACACGAAGTGTGGAGTGGAAAGAGGAAAAGGTCCCACCGGGCGTGCCAGAATTTGTTTACCGCCGAAAACGGAGACGGACCGTGTAGGTCGTCTTGCCTGAATTTAGGGGTAGATGCTATTTGGATTTATCCGTCCACCTCTCCGAAGATACCAAGTTGATTTATAGCACCGTGTATCGAAGGTTTGGACGGATGCAGCCATTATAGCATACTTTGTCAGATTTCCCCTTATTTATGAGGGATTTTTGATTTTGGGGATGCTCTTCCCTGCAGGCGCAAGCCCCTACAGTTAATTACGTTACCGCATCGCGATACCCACTTTCTCCTGCTCCAAATGTTCATTTCGTATCGTGTGTGTTTGTTTTATTTTTGGTTGCCCGTGGATTGTATACGGAGACTAATTTATGTTGTCGTCCGTAGGGTGTGGATTAGTCCAAATCCGTATATTCTTAGATTTGGGTTTGATTTGATTTAAGGATCATTAATCTCGTTTGAGATTAAGATCAACTTAAATGTTTGTTGAGGATACGTTAGCCAAATTTTGAGACAAAGATCTACTCAACAAGATTTTGGGATCATTCAGACCCAACAAAAGAACATTTTGGCTCTATTGCTTTAGTTTAAGGATGTTTCAGTCCGTTGTTAGTTTAAGGACGTTTCGGTCCGTAGCTAGTTTAAGGACGTTGCGGTCTGTTGTAGTTTAAGGACGTTGCGGTCCGTATTAGGATGCGCCCATCGGTTTGTGAGTGCACCAAAGAGTTGTTGGTTGTCGGGATCCGCCATCTCTCTGAAGACGTTGAAGAATTACAACGACATATATCAGAGGTGTGGAGAGATGTACACTTGAACCAATTTCTAGATTGAGGGGAGAAGGGATTGATGGTCGAGCCCAGAAATCATTAGTCATATTTTGAGACTAAGATTAGTTTGGGAAGTCATAAGCATAGAGGCTCAATCTATTTGGAGATCGAAGATATTTTAATCTCAAGAAGACTTAGCCAACTTGAGGCTGGATTTGATTTCCCATAGTGTTAAACACTAGTGTATGTTCAGCACTCACGTGTTCCCACATGAGGTTCTAAAGCAGTGTTAAACACTTGATTCCGGGGGCGCTCGCGTGTGGCACGTGAGGCACCTCAAAGATGGCGCTGTACATTGGGTTCAAGTCCCCGTTTATATTGAAGTGTTAAACACTTAAATCTTGTGGCACTCATGTGTGAGTACGTGAGGCGCCCAACATGGGAATTGTTCTCTGAATTTTATTCCTCTTTCCTTTATAAGTGCTAAGCACTTGGACTCTATGGTGCTCACATGCGCACACGTGAGGCGCCTTCAAAATGTGAGCGCTATTTTTGGGTCTATTCCCTTTTTCATATAAGTACTAAGCACTTGATTGGGAGTCGCGTGGAAAACACGTGACTGCCCTGGGAGACACTTCTTGTTCTTCTTTTGGGCGCTCGCGTGGGAAACACGTGACTCGGTCTCAGCCATTCTTTTTGTTCATCAGAGGTGTTCACGTGGGGAAGCACGTGAGATTTCGTTATAATGTTGAACACTAATGAATCGTCGGTCTCTCCTTCTATGTGCATGAAGATCTTGATCTCATATTAACGATACTGGGATCTGAGTCTAAAGAATTTCAAGTCTTTTGTCTTATAAGAATTAAATTCTTTTACAGGGTTAAACCCTAGTTTTATCAGAGGAATTAAATTCCTATATATTTTTGTAAGAATTAAATTTTTTGAACTTAGTTCTTTCCCCTAAGTTTTGAATCTGCATAATAGAATCTCCCCGATGAGAATTAAATTCTCAACTTGTGGGAAGATCTGCTTCTGCAGACCTCAACCAAAGGAAGAACTAAGTTTTTTACGAAGGGTTAAGCCCTTAAAGAGGCAAAGAAGGGATATGATAATCTCTATGTTTACTTCTTACCTAGGGTTTCTTTTGTTTAAGAAGGGAATTTTTTTCTTTTAGTGAATTGAATTATATTTCTCTCTTTTTTCTCTTTTTTTTGTATCCTCTCTTCTGTTTCTTTTTTTTTTCCCTTTAACTTGAAGTCTTGGGTTCTTTATATAGTGAAGAGAAATTTGTTAATTAGTTTTAGGAAATCTCTCATTAAGAGACTTCAATTGATTTGGGGGTTTTACCCGCTGTTGGATCTTTGATCCAAGGGTTCTATCTCACAGAACATATTTTCCTGTTTCTTAAATAAGATTAGGAAAATATTTTCCTGTACAGAATTTATTCTGTAAATTGGTGATTTTTAATCACCGTTAGATTTTTAATCCAAACGTGCTTGGTTTAACGAAACACAATTTTTCTTTGTTTTAAAGAAAGATGAAAAATATTTTCCAACTCATGGGATAATTGATCCGCCAACTTTCTGTTTAACAGAAAATATCGTTTCCCATTTAAAAGTTCAAAAGAATTTAATTCTATCATCATTGGATGTTTGATCGAACGATTCCTTATTGAGTAGAATTTAATTCTACGTAGATAAGTGTCCTCACGTGTTTGACACGTGAGAATTATTAGCTTGGCAATTGTTTTAATTGTTGTGCCTATATGCATTGCTTATAGGCACTCACGTGTTAAACACGTAGGGATGTTTTAGCTTGGCAATTGTTTTAATTAATGTGCCTATATGCGTTGCATATAGACACTCACGTGTTAAACACGTGGGGCTGTTTTAGCCTAGCAATTATTTTAATTGCAGTGCATATATGCGTTGCATATAGGCACTCACGTGTTAAACACGTGGGGTTCTTTGGCCTTGCAATTGTTTTAATTGCTGCGTCTATATGCGTTGGATATAGGCACTCACGTGTTAAACACGTGAGACTCTTTGGCCGAGCAATTGTTTTAATTGCAATACCTATATGCGTTGCATATAGGCACTCACGTGTTAAACACGTGGGACTCTTTGGCCTTGCAACTGTTTTAATTGTTGTGCCTATATGCGTTGCATATAGGCACTTACGTGTTAAACACGTGGGTTTTTTTTAGCCTAGCAATTGCTTTAATTGATGTGCCTATATGCGTTGCATATAGGCACTTACGTGTTAAACACGTGGGGCTGTTTTAGTGAGGAACTTTCCCTAATCCCTTTTTTATAAGGGAACAAGTGGTATACTCAATATTCATTTTCCCTATATTTACTATTCAAATGAATTTTCCCCCCGCTCTTAAAACTATATACATACAAAGCTGCGTTACATGTTACTCATACCACACACACACACACACACCCTATAATTCCATATAGTTCGTAATGATCCGGCGACCACTCTGTCGTAGTTACCGAACCTACAAGCGATGACGTCTTCCCGTGGTCAGTACGAACTCCATAGTTTAAGTTAATTCGGGTTGCTGTATTGTTTTACTGTTTTATGTATGAAATGTGAATTTCTGGATATGCTGAAACTGATTACGCCTGCTTTAAAATAAATATATCTCATAACCCCATATTCCAATTTGAGCTAACTCAATTTGCTGGAATATCCACAAAGAGTTAGCTACATTTTATTCCTAGTCTAATTTACTTGAAATTTTATAGAAGTTTATGAAAATAGGATCCTAACAAAATATGACGAATCCGGACTGCAGCAGAAACTATCTGCGCGATTGTAATAAAATAGGCATAACTCTCTACTGGTTTATCATAATCTGAATTTTCTTGTTGAGAATTATTCACGAATCACAGCCGCTAAATTTTCTTTCTAACAGGAAAAAAGAATCTTGACTAAAACCTATCAAAAATGTAAGATACTATCAGTATACGAATTCTGAAATCTGCATTGGTCTGCTCTGCGCAGTATTACGAAAACTTCCGTTACTCTCTCATCAGGAACCCGATCGAGGCAAACTCGGTCTCGTTATTTACATGACTCTTGAAACTACGATTTATTTCTTGTATAAGAATCCTTAATTATAAACCAAAATAATAGATTTCTGCATGCGAACTTATGCTTATTTCTGGCCTAAAACTGAATTAGTATTACCTGCATGTTATATATAGATAGAGTTAAAATTGTAACTAGGACTTGACATGTATTCTCAGGAGTCCCATTACTAACTCATAGATGGGTCCGTGTATCCTTACCTCTGGATGATAGCTGTGGGTCTATTAATATTCCGGCGGTTGTTGGAGTCACACTACTCATGAGTGGACCCGTGCTTTCTTACCCTTAGATTATAGCCTTGGGTCTGTGATACTCCTGCGGTAGACTATACTATCTTGACCAGAACCTGACATGAACCACTTGAATATCTTGAATATCGTGAATCCCATTAATGTTGTGAATATCATGAATATCTGTACTGTAACACCCGAGCCCAATAATACTATTTATATTACTAGTTGAGGGTTATATATTGCTCATTCCAATTATCCTGATTGTTTGGTGCTTTTTGCAAAATTCTAACCGGTTAAGTCATTTTGGCACATAACAAATTTTAACTCCTATAATGAAATTAAAAATATCCATGTTGGCCTACTCGTCGCCACTAGTCGCGTGGTAGCGTCCGCGTGTCGAGATTCCGTCCCGTTCGGTGAAACGGGCATGTTTGGACGACTACGTGCGCGTGCAAGTGTCCGACTTGGGGGCATGCATTTTATTCATTAAACACCTCTTTTCAAGATTTGGAACTCGCTTAAAATCCTATAATTTGAATTTGGAGCATTTGGGCGCAACCCGGGCGCGATTTGGAAATGTTTCATTTAGCGCCAAAAAGGCCCATTTAATTTAATATCTAAAACTATATAATATATTCACTTACGTAATTTTTAACCAACTCAATATTCTCAATCTTTGCTAAATCCCCCCCTGCCTCGTGATCAGCCAATCACGAGCCCCTAATTTAACTCGTGGGCCCCCTTTCCCATCTCTCTCTCTCCGCCTCTCTCTGTCTCTCTCTTCATTCTCCTTCTCTCTCTATCTCTACAATCTCTCCTCCCTCTATCTCTCTCTACTCCTTTCTCTCTCCCTATATATTTTTACGCAGCCTCTTTCCCTTCCTCATCTCATACGAACCATCAGAACCCAAACCCTAACCCTAGCCGCGTCGTGACATCGCCGACGACTCCCGCGACTCCCTCTCTCCCTCCTCGTCCCAACCTCGTCGACGCCTTCATCCTCCCCTCGCCGGATCACCAGCAGACCCGAGCCCGACCCTAGCACACCCCCGGGTCGTCGGAGAACGCGCCGTCGACCCTCGTCGACGTCACCCGCGCCACCTCCTTTTCCCCCTCGACCACCAGAGCAGGCCAGCACCCTTCTACTCACTGCAGCACCCTCTTTCCAGCGAACTCAGGATTTCCAGCCATCGTTGTTCACCGTCGCTGCCTCGCCGGCGTCCCATCGCCGTCGAGCCCGTCGTGGCTGCCCCTGGTGTCTCCCTGTAAGCATCCCTTACTTTCCTTTAGTGCTAGGTTTTCCCCCGCGGACCTTTGTTACGTATATCATTGTTGCTAACTTCGTTGCCGATGTTTTTGCCGGAATCCGACCGTGCCGTCGTTTGGACCCGACGCTCCAGCGAGGTATTCTGGTCCGTGTGGTCCCGCTGTTCGCTGTTGGGACTCGATCCGTAGTCCGTGCACCCATCTCGTGTTTTCTGCCGACATTGCATCCGTGCTTTCCGGTTTGCGAAACCGTCGAGGCAAGTATCCGAATACTTGCTTTAACATGCTACAAACTTAATCATCATATTATTTATTATAACCACACAGCTATTGGTAACATCGATATCTTTTATAACTTAGAATTGATGGTCACAATTATCCGTAACACTAGATCAATATAGTAATTGCTTGTAATTAACCGGTCTACTACTAATTCACACTTTAACTAACTAAACTAAGTAGATCGTCCTCACTTCATTTGTTAAATCACCCATGAGACAATTATTATGCTTTAGTCTAAATTCATGTAGCTTCATTACGTATGTTGATATTGTTCCATTTTGTGATTATTGCACCCCACGGGTGCTCGAACCTGTTAATATAACACCACTGCACCATTGTGATCAAATGAAACTATTATTGCTGCTTACTTTATTACCTGCTGCTGTTCCTTACTCGATTGTATGCCTGCTGTGAGCACACCTTCGGTTACATTACATATTGACCCGATTTTGATACACCTGACACATGTACTGATACACCGGACAAGACACCCTATACATACTGACCCAACCTATTGGACTACAACATGACTTGGGGTCCTTTTGGACCATTCCTGCTGTCTATCCAGACAGACCTACTTTGATCATGTGTTGGCATTGATCCTTGACTACTGAATACCTGACCTGACATATATAACTTGGGGGTATGGGGAAATCAAAGATGAACCTGACTTGTAACTCGACAGTTCACTACCGTTCGAGTGTACACATTCCTATTCTGTGCCCAGCGGCATGTCTCGGTTTCGGCCGAGAATATTATGGCCGTGATCCCGGGTATGTACGGGGTAATACCGAGTGTACACATTCCTATTCTGTGCCTAACGGCATGTCTCGGCTGCAGCCGAGAATATTATGGCCGTGGTCCCGGGTATGTACGGGATACTATTGAGTTACATCGACGATTCATCAAATTGATTTCAAAGACTATAGAGTAGAAACCTGATAGGACAGTTTAGTTACCACTGCACAATACCCTGCACTGTTATTTCCTAGTACTGCTTTATTCATGTTCATACCTGCATTGCTTATCACCATATTTGTTATATTATTTGGTTGACATGACGCGCTGACGTCTGGGTTTTGCATGGCCCAGATTCTTTACCACTGTCGCTGACCGAGCAGGAGTACTTCAGCCAGCAGGCTGATTTGTGAGTTCTGCAGTGGTTAGTTCATTTATTGCATTTTATTTCCAGGTTCGATCCCGCATTATGGGACGTACCTTTCCATTATTGTATTGGATCATTAGCTTCCGCACTTATTGTTTATTGATTCTTGTTATTATGGATTTGGACATGTATTAGATTAGCTTATTATCTTGTTCTTGATATCCTTACAACCGTAATGTGACTGTGGATGGATACTTCCTACCCACAGGTAGCATGGTTGGCTATGTCACGTGCCCAATCTTGCGTACTCTGGGAAGCGGGGCGTGACATGGTTCTTTTGGCATCAGAGACATAGGTTAGTTGGGTTGATTCTTTTGTAGTTGGGTATTGTACCCGACACATGAATCAGAATACCCGTGTTTAGGAAACATGTCCTGCCACCTTGACCGTTTGCCATTCTTGAATCACATTCTTCCGGATTATATCTTTTACGACGTGCAAACTTACTTTGCATGTCGACTCGGAAACCCGATTTCTTGTTATCCCTAGGACTTGGGCGACTTAGGTGGAGTTAAGTAATTGCGGCTATGATACCGCGGCATAGCTACAATGCGGTACTCTATTTAAGTATCTTGGAGTTCTAGCCTTGATCCACATTCAGAATCTATCATCATGCTAATGTTGGGTGTTTTGAGTTCAGGATTATGACAGGTAAGAAGTTGAAGACGTACCAGAGGCGTGTGAACGAAGCCGCCATGCTTGGAGTGATAAGAGAAATGCTGGAAATCAAAGAAACAGACCGAGCTGATCCAGCAGCAAGCGGACTTGTTTCAGGAAGGTTTGCAGATCGTTCAGCAGTCTGTAAACGATGTTGGAACTAGACCAGTTGACCGAGTAAGGACCGTAGCAGATTTCAGACTTTTGGATCCGTCTACTTTCACTGTTCTGGAGGAGCCGTTGCCAGCCGAGCCGTGGCTAGCGACACGGAGAATTTGCTGATTGCGACACAGATTCCAGAGGACAAAGGAGTTGATGTGGTGCGCATTCAGTTAGTGGATTACGCTCGAGAGTGACGGCTTGTGGAGGAGACCCGCTTGCCCAAGCCGATCAGTTGGGCAAAGTTTTTCTAAGAACCCCCTGGAGAAGTTCTTCCTGCAGACTGCGCGGAGGAAAGGGAAGAAATTTATCGGACTAAGGCAGAATGGAGCAACCGTGGACGTGCATGCAGCGGAGTGGACGAGACTCAGTAGTCTCGCTGGACCTTTCGCGGCCAACGATGCAGACAGCAGTTGCGGTAAGGAAGCAGTTCTGTCGGGCCAGTCGAGTTTAGGGCTAGGCCGACAAACAGTGTTCTTGCAGCTATGGAAGTTGATAGTAATGAAGAGCCGGCAGTTGTTCGCGATTTTATAGACGTATTTGAAGATATATCAGGCTTACCGCCGAGGCGAGACCTGGAGTTCGCGATTGATCTTAGTCCTGGTACAGCACCAGTATCTAAAGCTTATTATCCGATGGCACCAGTGGAATTGGAAGAAGTTAAGAAACAAGTTGGTGAATTACTCGAGAAAGGTTGGATTCGAAGCAGCAACTCGCCTTGGGGAGCTCCAGTTCTTTTAGTGAAGAAGAAGGATGGCACGAGAAGGATGTGCATTGATTATCGAGAATTGAACCGGGTGACTATTAAGAACAAGTACCCGATCCCTCGCATTGGAGAACTTTTTGAGCAGCTTAGTGGCGCGAGGGTATTCTCGAAATTGGATTTGCGATCGGGATATCATCAGGTCCGAGTAAAAGCAGAAGACATTTGCAAGACGGCGTTTCGAACTCGATATGGACATTTCGAGTATCTGGTGATGCCCTTCGGAGTGACTAATGCGCCGGCAATATTCATGGATTTGATAAACAGGATCTTTTCACCATTCTTGGACCAGTTTATTGTGGTATTCATTGACGATATTCTGGTGTACTCGAAGAGTCCGGAGGAGCATGCTGAGCATTTAAGGATCGCATTGCAGACGCTGAGACAAGAGAAGTTATTCGCGAAGATGAGTAAGTGCGAATTCTGGCTGGAAGAAGTGAAGTTTCTGGGGCATGTTGTGTCGGGCAATGGAATCGCCGTTGATCCCGAGAAGATTACAGCAGTTCGAGATTGGCCTATTCCAAGAAATGTAGCTGAGATAAGAAGTTTCTTTGGTTTGGCCGGATATTACAGGAGATTTGTGGAGAACTTCGCTCGTTTGGCAGAGCCGTTAACTAAGCTTACGCACAAGGAGGTACCGTTTGTTTGGACGGATGGTTGTGCATTGGCCTTCGAGGCGTTGAAGCAGAAGTTGATAACCGCCCCTATCCTAACTGTACCGGATAATTCAGGAGGACTGGTGATTCACAACGACGCATCTGGAAAAGGATTGGGATGTGTTTTAATGCAGAATTGGGAAAGTCGTCGCTTACGTATCGAGACAACTGAAGACTCATGAGAAGAATTATCCGACTCATGACTTAGAGCTTGCAGCCGTGATCTTCGCCCTGAAGATTTGGAGACACTACCTATTGGGCGAGAGAGTCGAAGTCTTTACAGATCACAAGAGTTTAAAGTATGTGTTCACTCAGAAGGAGTTGAACATGAGGCAACGCAGATGGTTGGAGCTGATGGCCGACTATGACCTTGATCTTAAGTACCATCCGGGAAAAGTCAACGTCGTGCCGGATGTGCTGAGTCGGTTACCAGCAATTCAGATATTGACTGCACAGAGAGAGATCATTGCGGATTTTCGGAGATTTGACTTGGAGGTTGTGCTACCACATGCTACAGGACAGTTGATGCAGTTGCAAGTACAGTCGTCCTTAGTTGAGAAGATTAAAACGGCACAATCGCAGGATCCTAGACTACAAAAGTTTCGAGAGCAGGTTGAAGCCGGACTACGAACCGATTTACTGATCCATGAAGACGGTTCGTTGAGATATGGTAACCGTGTGTGTGTGCCAAAGGGAGATGTGCGTGAAGAGCTTATGAGGGAGGCACACAGTTCAGCTTACTCTGTACATCCAGGAGGGACAAAGATGTACCGAGATATCCGACAGCACTTCTGGTGGGAAGGTATGAAACGGGAAATTGCTCGCTTCGTGGCTAAGTGCTTGGTGTGTCAGCAAGTCAAGGCTGAACACCAAAGGGTTGCTGGTTTGTTGCAACCACTTCCGATTCCTCAGTGGAAGTGGGAACATATAACCATGGATTTCGTGACGGCTTTACCGCGGAGTCCAAAGGGCAACAATGCTGTATGGGTGATTGTCGATCGGTTGACCAAAGCAGCTCACTTTATTCCTTTCCGGGTTGGTCAATCGACGGAGACTTTGGCAGAGCGATACACGCAGGAGATTGTCAGATTGCATGGAGTGCCGGTAAGCATCGTGTCCGATCGGGACACTCGATTCTTGTCGCACTTTTGGAGGAGTTTACAAGAAAGTTTGGGGACTCGATTGAAGTTTAGCACAGCTTATCCTCCTCAGACTGATGGACAATCGGAGAGAACGATCCAGACCCTTGAAGATATGTTGAGGGCTTGCATGTTAGACTTCAAAGGTTCTTGGGAGGATCATCTACACCTGGTGGAGTTTTCGTACAACAATAGCTTCCAAGCGACTATTCAGATGGCTCCGTTTGAAGCGTTGTATGGTCGTAAGTGCCGTTCACCGGTTTGTTGGGATGATGTTGGTGAACGAAGGTTACTAGGACCAGATTTGGTGATACAGACAGTCGAGAAGGTGAATGCAATCAGGAAGTATATGAAGGCAGCTCAAGACAGACAGAAAAGTTGGGCCGACACGTCAAGAAGACCTCTAGAGTTCGCCGTGGGTGATTTGGTATTCCTGAAGATATCACCGATTAGAGGGGTGATTCGCTTTGAAAGTCGGGAAAAGCTTAGTCCTCGATTCGTTGGACCCTTCGAGATATTGGAGCCTGTTGGAGAGGTAGCGTACCGGTTGGCGTTACCACAGTCATTAGCAGGAGTGCACGATGTGTTTCATGTGTCTCAACTACGGAGGTATGTTCGTGATGAGACTCATGTCTTGGATCATTCGGAGTTGACCGTACGGGAGGACCTAACTTTTGAAGAGCGACCAGTTGAAATCAAGGATCGAAGAGAAAAGGTTCTTAAGAACAAGGTTATCCCTCTTGTGCTAGTTTCTTGAGGTAATCGATCGCATGGAGAATCCACTTGGGAGCGAGAAGACGAGATCCGACAGAAATTCCCTCACCTTTTCCAGTAGTTAGCTATCTTGTATTCTTGGAATTTCGAGGACGAAATTCTTTTGTAGTTGGGTATGATGTAACACCCGAGCCCAATAATACTATTTATATTACTAGTTGAGGGTTATATATTGCTCATTCCAATTATCCTGATTGTTTGGTGCTTTTTGCAAAATTCTAACCGGTTAAGTCATTTTGGCACATAACAAATTTTAACTCCTAAAATGAAATTAAAAATATCCATGTTGGCCTACTCGTCGCCACTAGTCGCGTGGTAGCGTCCGCGTGTCGAGATTCCGTCCCGTTCGGTGAAACGGGCATGTTTGGACGACTACGTGCGCGTGCAAGTGTCCGACTTGGGGGCATGCATTTTATTCATTAAACACCTCTTTTCAAGATTTGGAACTCGCTTAAAATCCTATAATTTGAATTTGGAGCATTTGGGCGCAACCCGGGCGCGATTTGGAAATATTTCATTTAGCGCCAAAAAGGCCCATTTAATTTAATATCTAAAACTATATAATATATTCACTTACGTAATTTTTAACCAACTCAATATTCTCAATCTTTGCTAAATCCCTCCCTGCCTCGTGATCAGCCAATCACGAGCCCCTAATTTAACTCGTGGGCCCCCTTTCCCATCTCTCTCTCTCTGCCTCTCTCTGTCTCTCTCTTCATTCTCCTTCTCTCTCTATCTCTACAATCTCTCCTCCCTCTATCTCTCTCTACTCCTTTCTCTCTCCCTATATATTTTTACGCAGCCTCTTTCCCTTCCTCATCTCACGCGAACCATCAGAACCCAAACCCTAACCCTAGCCGCGTCGTGACATCGCCGACGACTCCCGCGACTCCCTCTCTCCCTCCTCGTCCCAACCTCGTCGACGCCTTCATCCTCCCCTCGCCGGATCACCAGCAGACCCGAGCCCGACCCTAGCACACCCCCGGGTCGTCGGAGAACGCGCCGTCGACCCTCGTCGACGTCACCCGCGCCACCTCCTTTTCCCCCTCGACCACCAGAGCAGGCCAGCACCCTTCTACTCACTGCAGCACCCTCTTTCCAGCGAACTCAGCATTTCCAGCCATCGTTGTTCGCCGTCGCTGCCTCGCCGGCGTCCCATCGCCGTCGAGCCCGTCGTGGCTGCCCCTGGTGTCTCCCTGTAAGCATCCCTTACTTTCCTTTAGTGCTAGGTTTTCCCCCGCGGACCTTTGTTACGTATATCATTGTTGCTAACTTCGTTGCCGATGTTTTTGCCGGAATCCGACCGTGCCGTCGTTTGGACCCGACGCTCCAGCGAGGTATTCTGGTCCGTGTGGTCCCGCTGTTCGCTGTTGGGACTCGATCCGTAGTCCGTGCACCCATCTCGTGTTTTCTGCCGACATTGCATCCGTGCTTTCCGGTTTGCGAAACCGTCGAGGCAAGTATCCGAATACTTGCTTTAACATGCTACAAACTTAATCATCATATTATTTATTATAACCACACAGCTATTGGTAACATCGATATCTTTTATAACTTAGAATTGATGGTCACAATTATCCGTAACACTAGATCAATATAGTAATTGCTTGTAATTAACCGGTCTACTACTAATTCACACTTTAACTAACTAAACTAAGTAGATCGTCCTCACTTCATTTGTTAAATCATCCATGAGACAATTATTATGCTTTAGTCTAAATTCATGTAGCTTCATTACGTATGTTGATATTGTTCCATTTTGTGATTATTGCACCCCACGGGTGCTCGAACCTGTTAATATAACACCACTGCACCATTGTGATCAAATGAAACTATTATTGCTGCTTACTTTATTACCTGCTGCTGTTCCTTACTCGATTGTATGCCTGCTGTGAGCACACCTTCGGTTACATTACATATTGACCCGATTTTGATACACCTGACACATGTACTGATACACCGGACAAGACACCCTATACATACTGACCCAACCTATTGGACTACAACATGACTTGGGGTCCTTTTGGACCATTCCTGCTGTCTATCCAGACAGACCTACTTTGATCATGTGTTGGCATTGATCCTTGACTACTGAATACCTGACCTGACATATATAACTTGGGGGTATGGGGAAATCAAAGATGAACCTGACTTGTAACTCGACAGTTCACTACCGTTCGAGTGTACACATTCCTATTCTGTGCCCAGCGGCATGTCTCGGTTTCGGCCGAGAATATTGTGGCCGTGATCCCGGGTATGTACTGGGTAATACCGAGTGTACACATTCCTATTATGTGCCTAACGGCATGTCTCGGCTGCAGCCGAGAATATTGTGGCCGTGGTCCCGGGTATGTACGGGATACTATTGAGTTACATCGACGATTCATCAAATTGATTTCAAAGACTATAGAGTAGAAACCTGATAGGACAGTTTAGTTACCACTGCACAATACCCTGCACTGTTATTTCCTAGTACTGCTTTATTCATGTTCATACCTGCATTGCTTATCACCATATTTGTTATATTATTTGGTTGACATGACGCGCTGACGTCTGGGTTTTGCATGGCCCAGATTCTTTACCACTGTCGCTGACCGAGCAGGAGTACTTCAGCCAGCAGGCTGATTTGTGAGTTCTGCAGTGGTTAGTTCATTTATTGCATTTTATTTCCAAGTTCGATCCCGCATTATGGGACGTACCTTTCCATTATTGTATTGGATCATTAGCTTCCGCACTTATTGTTTATTGATTCTTGTTATTATGGATTTGGACATGTATTAGATTAGCTTATTATTTTGTTCTTGATATCCTTACAACCGTAATGTGACTGTGGATGGATACTTCCTACCCACAGGCAGCATGGTTGGCTATGTCACGTGCCCAATCTTGCGTACTCTGGGAAGCGGGGCGTGACATGTACCTTGTTACCTTTTGATGATATTAATAAAAACCCTATATATTGTTATTCATAAAACTCCTACAATCGAACTTATATTTATACTTATACTTATTCTTATAGTAAATAGCACCGAAATACCGAATGTCTTGATACTCTGGTTATCTTACACTGATTAATACATGTTATTTATTTGACATGCATATTACAGTTTACTGAACACGGTTATTCTTATACATATTATTAAGTATACCATGTTTCGTGTCAAATATCGTTTAATGATTATATTAATCCACCATAATTTAACTAGTATACCAAAAATAATTCTACACCCGTTCTTGTTAGTATGACATGATATTTTACTAAACTAATTTATTATCAAATAATTCTATTATTAAAGTATACCTTATATATATTTATAATCATGAATATTTGTACCTTATTACCTTTTGATGATATTAATAGCAACCCTATATATATTGTTATTCATAAATTAAAAAACTTTATTATTGTTATTTTCTATAAATTAAATAAAAATTATTATTGTATTGCATTTGTTCCAACTGATTGAAACCCGGTATTAAACCTATTAGATTATAAACCTTAATAACTAAATATTTTTTTTAATAAAATGAGGATTTACTGAACTTTAGTTCGCTGACGACATTCATGTTTTCTTATTTTCTTTTCTTGGAAATCTTGTTCGACGACATTAGGCAGATGACGATGCTAGGTACGAGGTGCTACCAACCGAGAAGGGCAGTCAATATCTTTCAAATCAGGCCGAACTCTAGTTTTACTTTTCAGTAGGTATGCCTTCTTTTGCTCAAGGTTTTCTTCCATTCCTAATTTCTTGAATTTTCGAATTTGTGTTTACTTATTGTTTTTGGGACTGTTATAAATATTATTGGATATTTTATAAGTTTAAAATTCTCGTACTATAATTTCTTAAACTGCTTATATAGACGCTTAGCGTAATTAAGTCGAGAAAGAGTGTTTCTCGATATAAATACGCCGCGGGCTTATCGCCCTCGTTTCTCGTTTTGGGAAGCGAGGCGTGACATTGTCTGACATTTCTAGAAACATGATTTTTCCAGTCAGGCATAGTTCGCTCGTTCGCAAGGAACGTAATATGCGCAACTGCGGTAAAGATGGAGACTTCGCTTTTGACGGTAACTACGGTGTATTAAAGATGGAGAACGACCGTACCACCTCGGTTTTTTATTATAGGAAATCAGATTCTCATGTTTGGAGGGCATGTGTTGCCGGAAAGAATCAATATTTACAGAGATTTGTGTTCTTGCGTATCAATTATGGGAATATTTTGTGTGAATCTCGAGTTCTGGATTTCAAGGTACCAAGAAACCGGAATGGTTTAGATAAATTAATTAAGGGGTCAAATGAAACTAAACAAAACTGTTTTGAGCATCTTCAAGCTACAAGAGCCTAAATGTTTATATGATAATACTCTCCATAGTGAGCTCCTGGTTCTCCTATACACAAGTGAGCATATGCATATCATGTGCTTGAGAATCTATTCTTTTTCTTCTTCTTTCCATTTAATGTGCATGAGAATTTGGAAGCAGAAGATGAGGGAAAGAGTAAACAAGTTGTATGACAGTCTTCAAACCTTCGAATACAAACAAAGTGTACATGTCGGTAGTCTGCACCTTTTCTTCTTTTAGGCTGAAGAAAAGGGCTTGATACCTTGTGTAATTGAAAGCTTGACAGGAAAAATCTTGCAGCGTAGGATTAAAACCCTATAATTTAAGTAAAGCCAACAATATCTATTTTAAATATGATATTTCATAAACTTTGAAATTTATGTACCTCGAACTTCAGTAGATGTCAACCATTTTTTAATTGGTATAAAAATATATTACAAGAAAAACCATAAGGAACGTAAACGATAGAGTGATTTGTTATAATTATAAGAAAAGGCGAAAGATAGTGAATGTTTCTAAACACAAATTTTTCGATGTGTGTCATCAAAAAAAATACAGTTTTTCCCCCAGTAAAGTAATAAAGAGACTTACAAAAACCCTTTCCCATAATCTATGACCTAGATTCAGAAGTTTTCCATTAATTAAACCTAACATTTCTCCTGTTTGGTTCTTGCCCCTCAAACCCAGGACAAGTTGGTTACCTCCACTCTGTTTTCATTGAAGAGGAGTTAATGAATACACAGCTATAGCCACCCTTGTTAGTTGCCACCCCCTCACATTTCATTTAAGGGAAGGTATTTTTTTTGGTCATATATGCTTGGTACTTGGGAATTCAACTGAAGTTTACCAAAAAAACACACAAGCTAATTCATCACACGTTTTGGCAGTGGGGGGTTTTCCATTAAGAGAGACCGTGTGACCGTTCAGGAGATACTTCTGAGGCAGGACAAGACAATGAGGAAACAACGCAGACGTCACGATCAGAGGATAAAACACATGAAGATTCTGATTTAGTGGAAAAGTTTTTTTATCATCTGGACGAAGAGTAATTCTATGAGCAAGATCTATAGGAGTTGAATACCACTTTTTAATTGTTTATCCGTTTTTCTTTTTATTTTTGACTTTTGATGTAGTTATGTTAAATTTTCGTTTAATGAAACTCAGGCCAGGTAACTTTAGTTTTAATTTAAAAAAGATATAATCCACCATACACAAGTTATAAAAAAAAATTAATGATGGCCACCCTGTCAGAGCTTCACATGCATTGCAGACATCTAGTACAGAATTTTTGTATGCAGCAGCAACAAGCTTCTTGTGTGAGTTATTGATGAGTCGATTGATAAATAATTGGCGCAGAGTAAAGCATTTTCTTGTACAAAATTACTTGTTTTGCCACTGTTGAGTGCTGCTTTAAGCTCCTCCTCCTTTCTCTCTATCTCAAGAATACACCATGAAAATTGAAGAAAGCTCAGGCCTTTGAGCATCAAAGGAGCAGATCTTTCTGCAGCAATGAAGGCAGGGACCCTGCTTGATGCTGTACTCTTTCAATTGACTCCAACTCGAACGAGGTAACCCTTTGCTTGGAAACAATCTACATTCTGTTGGGGTTTTGATTTTGTGAGTCGTGGTTATGGAATCTTGGGAAAAGAGGTGGCTTTGGGCTCAATATTTATCATTTTGACCATAAAAAGACAGTTTTTTTTTGTTGTGTTAAACCCTAGATCTTTGAAGAATGATATCAGTCTATTAATGAAGTTATGAAACAATATTTGGAGTTAATGGCACACCTTAATGAAAGGTTGAGTTTATATTTACCAGTAATTGTTTGCAGCAAAAATTTGACATTGCCAATTGGGGACAAACACCACATTTAGGAATAGATTGAGGCTAATAAAATTATAACATGGTGCCATTTGCTAGTTCTATGTAGTCCATGAGTCGAAATTCTCACCCAAATTGAAAACCCTAAATGGGTTTGCATTCCAATGGAGTAGATAATGATGTGAATGGGTATGTAGGAAAACCGATAAATTTATAGATTGATACATATGGTTGCATGCAAATATGAAGAATATGGAGAAAGCTATATATGGTGAAAATATTAATGGAAAATGCACTTTCATTACATTTATTAGTTGTGTTATATAAGATTTTTGGAGTCTCAATTCTCAATTGAACCTTTCCATCTTCCAAATTTTCCTATTTGGGTTCTATAAGATCGTATCCAAATCTTTAAAAGATTTTTTTTATGAGTTTTTTTTTTCATAAAAAAAAAACTCATAATCTTTGTATTTTCAGTTTTATCCTTAAAGTTCTCAAGTAATCACACTTTCACCTTCTATTTAACTTCAGTCTAAATATTTTTCAATATATTTTCTAATATATTTTCTTAGCATTTTCCATGATCTGCGTTGGAAGATCTCTAGGCTAGGCAATAATCACTATGTTTATTTGATGACATGTTAATTGTTTGATGTAAAGTTGATGAAAGGGCTTTAATATGGCATATGCAAAGAAATTTTAGGGTGATATAAGATACTTGCATTAACTTTTTTAAGGGAGAATTGGGGTGCTATAAAGAAAAACCCTTTCCAACTCTAAAGGTGACTATTAATGAAATATCTACTTTGAGTTTCTTCATCACTTAACTGAGGGTTTTGCATTCTTATCATCTGATAGGTATGATTTGCTGATCATAGCAAATGGAAAAACGGAGAAGATTGCATCTGGGCTGTTGGACCCTTTTCTCGCACATTTGAAGACCGCAGAAGATCAAATTGCAAAGGGAGGATATTCTATTAGGCTTGAACCAGACCCAGGAACTGATACTGCGTGGTTTACAAAAGATACTGTACAAAGGTACTTACAAATCTTATTTACTTATAGTCTATGTACATTCTTGTAGCATGTATCTGCATCAAAACTCATTATAAAGAGGTTCGAGGGAAATCTTTTTATATTCGAACAGTTTGTTCAGAGAAAATGGGGTTTCTTTTGTAGTTTAATAGTGACCATTTGCGTTCTTTAGATTTGTTCGTTATGTGAGTACGCCCGAGGTTTTGGACCGAGTGAATACGCTAGAATCTGAGATCTTACAGATCAATGAAGCATTCGCCATACAGGGAACGGACCATCTCTGCTCGAGTATAGTAAGTAACTATCTTGTTACCTTTTCCTTGATCCATGCAAAATTCATAATCTCCTCTTCTAAAAAATTTCCGAATCGCAGGTTGAAGATCATCAAGGTAGATGGTCAGGATCTATTTATGGTATGTATGCTTATTAGATTTATATCATGATCCATCTTTTCACAAGTAATATTGTTGTGTATGCCTCTCATTCGATCCCTATTTGATTTCGTAATATATTCAGCGTTATCTCAGAGTTGATGGAGAGATTCGAAGTTATCTGCGAGCAAGGCGGACAGCCGTCTGGAGCTACAGCTTCAGACGTTCGATGCTCAGTATACACGGTATACTTTGGGCAGACGTTTGACTCGAAGAATTCAGACGTCTGTGAGCAATCTGTTCTTTCGTAGATCTTAAGACCAGACGTCTGAACATCCTTGTTCAGATGTCTGGGGTTGCTCAGGTAATTTGGAGACCCTTTGGCAGACGTCCGCGCATTCCTTGTTCAGACGTCTGTCGTGTCTGGGCCAGATATTTTACTTTAGTTAGAAAATTTGTTATTTGGTAAAATCTTTTGTATGCTATATATTGAAGTATGTAGCAACCCTAGATTTGATAGCTTTTGTGATATTTGAGAGAACCCTTTTGTTATTTTGAAGAGAGCTAGGGTTTTAAGGGATTTTGTATCCGTCCACCGGTTTTGTACTCCACTTTTGAATATTAATAAAACTTCACCTTCGCCTATTGGTTCGTACTCGTATTTTTTATTTACCAATGATTTGATGACTTCTCTATACCGTCCGTGTTATTGCTTCGTGATCGTCACAAACTGGTATCAGAGCATTGTTGTGTTTAGGGATCTTTTGGGTTGAACTATTAGGTCTTTTGATTTTGCGATTTAGGTTAACGGTGGGTAACGACGCATGTATCCTCTTCCCTACTTTCTTATATCGTAATTTTGAAGTTTTAGGGTTCGTTAACACTCAAGGTGTTTTAGATTGATCCCGCATTATATCTCTGACAATTATGAAGTTCGATATTGAGAAGTTTGATGGAAATATGAATTTCAGTTTATGGAAGTCCGTATGGTTGCCGTGTTGACTCAAAATAATTTGAGAAAGGCTATTTTTGGGAAGGATGCAAAGCCTTCCACTATGCAGGAGGAAGCCTGGGAGGAGTTGGATAAAAAAGCCATCACGGCTATCCAGTTGTGTCTGACAAATGAAGTTTTGCAAGAAGTTTTGGTAGAAAAGAGGGCGGCTTGTTTGTGGCAGAAATCAGAGGAGTTATATTTAAGGAAATCTCTCATGGATCAACTTATGTTGAAGCAGCGTCTCTACACACTTATGTCAGAAGGCTCTCCAATCAAATCTCGCATATATGAGTTTAGTTCAATCATTACAAATATGGGTAAAATTGATATTAAGATTGATGATGAAGTTCATGCTCTTCTCTTATTATGTTAGTTGCCACTCTCATATAAGCACTCCGGTGACACCAAGGTTTATGGACGAGATACAATCTCGATCAAGGATATCAAAGAGAACTTGATGAACAAAGAGAAGATCGACAAAGTGTTGACTTCTAGCGAAGCTGATGGTTCATCTTCCGGCTTATTTGTTCGAGGGCGAGCGGAGAAGAGAGATCCAGAAGGTAATAGGAAGAAGTCAAGGTCGAAGTCCAAGAATAAAAAAAACTTGACCTGCCGGATGTTTATTGTAAGAAGCCGGGACGCTTTAAGGTCGATTGTTTCAAATTGCACAAGCAGAAATTAGAAGACAAATCAAAGGAGTGTTCAGCCGAAGCTAGTATAGCTGAAAATTTTCTTGTGGTTCTTGACAACACATATCGATCCAAGGACAAGTGGATTATGCATTCGGGTTCGTACATGTGTCCCAGTAGGGATTTGTTCACCTATGAGTCCGTTGATGGTGGAGTGGTTTTGATGGGCAACAATAGTTCATGTCGAGCTATTGGCAAGAGGACGATCCAAATCAAGATGTTTGACGGCGTTGTGAGGACATTGGCGGAAATCAGGCATGTATCAGACTTGAAGAAGAATCCCATCTCTTTAGGTGCACTCGACGACAAGAGTTACAAGTTTTCTGCTGGAGGTAGAGTTTTGAAGGTAACCAAAGGTGCTCTAGTTATGATGAAGGGCTTGAAGAAGGGGTCCTTATATTCGTTGTAGGGTTCGACGACTTCCGGATTGGCGGTTATTTCATCATCCAAATCTATGATAGATTCGGACACTACCTGACTATGGCACATGAGGCTTGGGCATATGAAAAAGGTATGGCTGAGTTGTCGAAGCAGGATCTACTTGGTGGGGAGAGTACAACGAAACTGGAGTTTTGTGAACATTGCATTTCTGGGAAGCAAAAACGTGTTAGTTTCAATGCGGTGGTGCACAACACAAAAGTTACTTTTGATTATATCCATTCGGATTTTTGGGGACCCTCTCCAGTTGCTTCTAAAGGAAGAGGTGCCAAGTATCTACTTTAATCGATGATTTTTCGAGAAAAGTTTGGGTCTACTTCTTGAAGCACAAAAGTAATGTGTTTACTACGTTCAAATAATGGAAGACGTTGCCTGAGAAGCAGATAGGGAAGCAGATCAAGAGACTGAGGACAGACAACGGGTAAGAGTTTTGCGGTGGAGATTTCAATGATATATGCAAAAATAAAGAGATTGTTCGGCATCATACCGTTGTCTACACACCACAGTAGAATAGAGTCACGGAGCGTAAGAATTGTCTTGTGGGAAAAACTCGGTGCATGTTGTCCAATGCAGCGCTCGGCAATGAATTTTGAGCAGAGGCGGTGAACACGGCATACTTCATTGTGAATCGGTCACCTCATACATCACTAGGTAGTAAAACACCGGAGCAAGTATGGTCTGAGAAACACGTCGATTACTTTACAGTTCGAGTGTTTGGTTGTCCCGCATATGCATATTGCCGTGAAGGTAAGTTGGATGCTCGAGCGAAGAAGTGCATATTTCTTAGTTATGCTGCCGGCGTCAAAGCTTATAGGTTGTGTTCGGATCCTAAGTCGTCTAAATTTATGATTAGCATAGATGTGTCTTTTGATGAATCTGCTATATTGAAATCGAAGATTGTGGAATCTCCGGTTGAAGACAATTCAAGGAAGGATTAGCCGAGAGTTGATATTGAGGTCGGTGAAAGCTCAAGTTCGCAGGAGATCTCTCCGTCACCATCATCTGAAGAAGCTCATGATGAGCAGTCCCATGAATAGGAGTATTTGCTCTCTCGTGACTGACAAAGAAAGGACATTAGGCTGTCACAAAGTGATGGAGGTCAGAATCTCCCTCAGATATTGTCCTCCGTCGATCTTGCTGCTAGCGATTCTGAACGGTTGAGATTTGGTGTGAGGGTTGAGTGTGTGGATCTCAGCGGATTGTTGGTTGCCGTTGACGCCGAGTTACCCGCAAGGGAAGTCCTGGGGTGGGAAACCACCATAAGACCCTCCGACGATCAAGTAAGTACCGAGGAATAATGGCAGGGTAGCGGCGTATTGGAATGGATTTTTTTCTTACCCGAGTCGTCTGGAAGAGAGGGTTCAAATAGCGGTCGCTTGGAGCGAACCGGCGCGAGATTCTCGCGTCCGTTACGCCTCTGCGTCACGTTCGCGTTGATGGCGAGGTACGTCCATTAATAGCGGGGTATGCTCATTAATGGAGATATGCTAGCTTGGGATGCGGGACGTGGAGCGGCGGAGATCTCGTCGTGGCGAGAAACACGGAGCCGTTACGGGGGCACTTAGGTTCCGTTCTCCCAGTTGAACAAGGAAGCGGACTCGGCAACAGCTCGGAGACGAGCGAGGAGGCCGAGGAATCTCAGCTCTGTATCAGATCGGAGATGAGCTAGGGGCTGTGTAAGATCGGTTATAGGATTGCTCGGAGGTGAGTTGTTGGCTAGTTGCTAGGTGAATATGGGAGGTACTCCAAAGGGGTCTCCAAAAGGTCGGATGCAGCCTCGGAGACGAGGTGCCGAGGAATGTCCCTAAGGCGTCATATTTATTCCAGTTTCGTAGTCCCCACGAGTCTAGTGGGCTTAAGTAGATGACATGTCATCCACTACGTGTCATGATCGGGGGAATTCCCACTTATGAGCATCATCATTAGCCCCCTACTCTTGTTCCGATCTATTTATGGATCGGGTCGAGAGTGGTCTGCTTGGTTTCCTCTGTTCAGCTTGGCGCCGAGAATTCTTCGTGGTGGATTTTCTGGGAACCGCATAGCGTTAGGCGGTTACGTCTTTTCGACTTTCGAGTCCACATGGCGTCTCACCGTGCGCCTTAATTTCCATGCATATCTTTGGTGGCGTCATAGGATCAGTGAAATGATTGCGCTTTAAAAAGAGACGTCGCATCGCTCACTCGGTCTGTTGGCCTTCGTGCCACGTGTCCGCCACAAGGTGGCGGGATGTGAGGGGTTGTCATTCGAATCCAAGTGAAGGGGAGGTGTCCAATGACCGGTCGCCACACGGAGTCCTTATAGCCGTTGGGTATGACGCTTCATTTCGGCGAGAACGGATTTGGGCCGTTGGATGCTTTCTCGCCGAGTGTATAAATAGGGGAGGCCATCCCTTGACAGATACTTTGCTCTAGTCGTCTTTTGTCGTCTAAAGAATGCCCGACGCACATCCGCTTAGGTCGGAACATCAGCCTAAAAAAACTTTCTTCGACCAATCCTTCCTTGAATCAGGTTAGATGTCTTCGTTTGAAGTATCTATTGATCTAGTTGGGGTCGAGTCAGGCGATGAGACGTCGGCTTCTGAGGCCGAGTCCACTGGTTCTTCCTTTTCGGCTTTCGATAGCCGAGAGAGTTCTTCATCTTTGTCTCCTGCGTCGGGCTCGCCCCCAGGGGGAACGATGCCCTTGTCCTTCGTCGTCGAGGGCGAAAAAGGCCCTCAAGGCGCGCATCGGAAATACCCACGATGCGCCCTCAGTTTTGAACTGCTTAAATGAGCTTTCGGATATCCGGGCTCGCTTCCACATTCCCCCTGGCTATTCACTTCATCTGGCCAGGGAGTGCAAGCGGGCAGACCAAGTGCAGGGCAATGAGATTACTCTGTACTTGGAAGTGTTCCGGGCAGGGATGCGTCTGCCCTTCTCGCCTGAAGTTTGCACCGTGCTCCATTGTTTCCGCCTTGCTCTGGGCCAGCTAGCTCCAAATTCGTGGAAAATCCTCCTCGGGTTTCTGGTCCGGTTGAAGATTGATCGGATCCCTTTCGATTTGAGCCTTCTCCTTTACTTTCTTTGTTATAAAAATCATCCCAGTACCAGTAAAGATGAACCGAGCTGGGTGTACCTTTCTTTCAAAAAAACACAAGGGTAGGACGGCCGAGTCTGTGGTAGTGGTCGTCCCTTCTCACAAATGGAAGGAGAAGTTTGTCTTCGTCGGGCCTCCGGAGGGTGAGGATTGGCCCATGCACATCAGGTGGCATATGGCCGATTGTCCTGGGGTTAGACAGTCGAATGCCCTAGAGGCGAGGGTTGTCATGCCCCGCTTCCCAGTAGACGGAAACAATGACGTGACAGGCCGCAACGTATTTACTAAGAAATAAATACATAAAGTGTAATTAAACAATATATAAAATGTACAAGAATGACAAGAGTATTAAAATAAAACAAGTTTATTTACATTCAACTTTACATACAATTGTTTGAAAAGAAAAGATACAATGAGTAAAGCAGTGCCTAAACAGTGGCATACAAAATGAAAGTAAGTATAAGGAACTAGAAGTCAGGCTGTGCTGCAAGCTGATCCAAGTCCTTCTGACTCGGCTTGATCTCCTGAGAGTCCGGTCCTCCTGACGAACATTCCATAGAAAGAAATAGAAAGGAATATCGTCAGCGAACCAACGCTCGGTAAGTCCCAAAAGAAGAAAGAGAATATAACAAGTAATGTGAAATGAACAGGTAAGTTGTGTACGATTGATTGCCGGTATATGATAGTTATTATAACGTGATTGTTTGTAGTTTGATACAGAAGGTATTCATGTATACGAGAGGAGTCCATCTTACCCCGTGGACTATGATAACATGTAGTACAAGGCCCCGTCATAACCCATGGGACAACGACACGAGAATTCATATAGGCGTCTTTTAAATGACCTCTCATGACACGATATACGTTCCGTACCAATCTACTCCGTTATCCCCGCGTATTGTTTTGTATAGATTATAATTATCAGACTTGCTGAAACCATGGATACAAATTGTTCAAGTATTCATGTTCAGAATGTAGTCAAGTCAAGTCATAACCATGGTTCGGTTAAGTCAAGTTATATATGTTTGATATTGATGTTTGGATTCGAGTATTTATGTTCAAGTATTCATGTTTGATATTGGATTCAGATTTGAATTGGATTTAGGTTTGAGTTAGACTCAGACCGAGTCAGACACTTGTAAACAAATTTAGCTCTTGAAGTAGGTTCGGGAGTCATCGGTAATTGCTGCACATGGACGACAGGATTTGTGTCTTTTTCCAAAACAATTACCATTGATAATTTCGTTAAGTTGTCCACGTTAAATATGCAAGCACTCACTTTCTCCGGCTCTCTAGGGCTCAAGAGAATTGATCCCGTTTAAACCTATATTTACTAAAGTTCTTAAATAGTGTTTTTATATAACTCGAGAGGTTTTTTTGAAAAATATTTTAATATAGTTAAAAAGTAAACCTCGAGGGTGAGTAGTCTTATTTGAGGTTGTCATGAGCATGGATTTTAAGTACTTGGGGTATTTTAATGATAAGTACTTAGCTTGGAAAGTTCATGGTATTTTATTGTAAAACTTGCCTTTTTGGTATCTTGAGGATATTTTATTGACATTTGTTAATCTTTTCATTTTTTGAAAAATATAGACTTATTATATTTTGAAAATATGGATTTTAAATTTTATATAATTTTAATTTTAAAAAAATTATTTTATTTAGAAAATTCGTATTTCTTAAAAAAACGTATTTAAATCCTTTCGAGACCGAATGCTCCATGAGGAGGTCTGCATCTCGCTCTATTAATCCAAGAATGTGCGATAATCCGTACCATCCATTAGCGGGTCCCCAAAAGAGGGTTGTAGATGCGTAATCGTAAAGGATAGGAAATACCGCTTTGAAAGAAATCTAGGTTTTAAAGTTATGTGGTATTTTATCGTAATATTATTCTTCGAAACGAAAATACATACAATGAGTATCGTGCTATGAAACTAAGTGTGCGTGTGGGGGTAGGTCGTTACCCCGTGAAGTTTTTCTAAGGGTATTGTTTTAACAAATACTAAAAGAGGTGTTTATAAAGTTCAAGGTATTTTAATGAAAAGTTCAATTATTGTTATTTCACATGAGAATTTTGATGAAATTTGATTCTAAACATTAGGATTTAAGCTTACAAATAATGTCGTAAAATTAGATTGACTAAATTGTAAAGGAAAAGGGAGTTATGCGTTTTAGAAAAAGAGATGTCGGTATTTACTCCACTTTTACCGATAAAAATTTGAAAAGGAATTTCAATAGAAAGGAAGAGATTTAGAAGGGAATTACGGTTTAGGAGTTTTAAGAAGAGGGTTAGGAAAGGAAGAGCATCGTCGTGGCGTTGCGGGAGCTCCTTATATTGCTTCGATCTTCGCCGGAAGTTATTTGCTCGCTAAATCCTGTTTACTTCACTTGTATTTAGGAACTTTTTAAGAGAATTTTGCTATAATTTTCAGAATGGTGCTGAGCCAAAACAGGGGATGATATTTATAGTGGAGAATTAGGGTTTTGGAATTAAAATGGTGGATTAAAAAGCATTAAAATGGTGATAAATTATGAATTGAAAGGTCTCTGTTTGATTGCAGGGGAATCAAACAGTGCAGGAGAGTTAGGGGTAGGTGAAGAGGTGTGTGTGCAAAGTCTGGGGCTATTGGGGCAAAATCCGACCGTCGGTGCCAGTCTTCTTGAGCTTTCCGCCGGTCGATCCCAAGGCATTTGCCTCGAGATTCGTGCCACGTGCATTATTGTGTTTACTCCATTTTGTGCATGTTTGATTTTTCAAAACTTTTCATTTCCCTGTGTATTGCACGTGCAATCTTTTGGGCTTTCAAAAATTTAAAAAAAATCAGAAAAAATAATGTCTGGTGGAATTCGAACACACATGCTACGTCACAGCAGTGCAAGGCTCCCAAAATAATATGTCTGCTGTTATTTCACAAAATTGACTTATAACTCAAACTCAGGCCGTAAAACTCATTTCTTGTATATTAAAAGTAAAATTTTCGTACAAGATTTTAGAGTCATTACAAGAGTGGTGTAGAAGTGGGAACTGATCCAACAAGCCGATGTCTTGCTTCCGGAGCAGGCTTTGAGCTGGGCGGGACTTTGTCCCGCGCGCTTTGGGAGTAAGTTAGGGCTTCGCCGATCTATTTAGACTTGGCATGTTTTATCATAATTTTGTTGTTTCTGGTCGCTTATTTTTCTTTTATATGTATCTCGCAGAGCCAATGGATCGTTCAAATACTATGACTGCTATGGCCGCCAAGACCCACGGGAGGAAGGGCGGTGGTGCGAGCTCGTCCCAACCCGCACCGAGCAGGCTCCTCGGCAAGCCCCTTCGGCCAGGGTTTTCGCAGCCCCTTCCGTTCCGGAGGAACGCCGCGGAGGAGGACAGAAGCATGCACGGGATCCGGCGCCCTAGGCTAGGACAGAGGTTCCGCCCTCTATTGAATCCCCGCTCAAGAGGCAGAAGAGGGCGTTTTCTTAGCCACCCCCTTCCGGGATACAGGTGCAGGAGGGCGACTTCTGCATCGAGGTGCCCTCGGGGCTCTCTGTGTCCGACAGCTTGCTGACGGACATGGAGATGGCGGCGGGGGCGAAGATTCCCCGAGTTACCATGAAGGCCCAAGTGGCGGCGACAGCTCAGGAGGCCGTTTAGGACGGTAATTTTTCCAAAAATTTCTCCAAGTGTTTTTACCTCCGTCTTAGATCCTAACGCGGTTTATGTTTCCCGCAGGTCCTGCAGCATTGTGCCCTTCTCGCCGCCATGGAGACCGAAGAGGTGGTCCCAGCGATGAAGAAGGTTGGCGAATCTTCCTCGCGAGAGGAAGAGCTCCTTGCCCAACTGTAACAGGCGGAGGAAAATGCGGCACTTCTCGACTCGAGGTTGGTCACAGGGGGCCTAACGGTCGCCAAACTGAAGGAGTCCCATCGGCTCCTGACCGACTCTAATCGGGCTATTCAGACCCAGATGGAGGAGGTCAATGGGCTCTGACGCCATGAAAAGGCAGAGAGACTCCTTCAAGAAGGATGCCAGGGCATCCTATGAGACGGCAAAGCTTGCCGAAGTCAGAACTGAAAAGGCAGTGGAGGAGTACAAGGCCTCCGATCAATTCTACATTGACCTTGCCGACTCTGCTGCCGTTGGATGGCACAATACCCTTGACGCTGTCAAGGAAGTTGTGCCGGGTTTGATGACCAGGAGCTTCGTGCAAAGTATCCTCTCGCCGAGGAAGTGCCCCAGGGAGACAATGCTGTGCCAGTAGGGGGAGGCGAGGGGGCTGGCGGAAGCGCCGAGCCAGAGGTCGCTATTGTAGCTCCTGTTGGAAGTGCTGGGCAGGCAGAAGCGCGGCCGACTTGAGCTTTCCCCGCTTTGGTCATCAGATTTTGTAAGCCTCCGGGCATTTTGTAAAGCTGGGGAACCCATAATACCCTGTACATAGTGTTGAATATAAATAAAGTATTTTTAGCCCGCTCATGTACTGTTTCTATTTTTGCAAGTGTAGATAAGTCGGGATCTTGTGGATGTCGAGTATATATAAAGTCGAGTGTTGAGTGTTGAGTGTGCGATGTACGAGCGAACACCAAGTATAGGTAGATCGGCGTCCTTCCTCATCCCGGAGTCAAGGTGATGATCGAGCGCGGCGTATGAACAAGCGAACGCCAAGTATAGGTAGGCCGGCACCCTTCTTCTTCCGGGAATCGAGGTGATGATCGAGCGCGGTGTACGAACGAGCGAACGCCAAGTATAGGTAGGTTGACGCCTTTCCTCACCTCGGAATCGAGGTGATGATCGAGCGCTACGTACGAATCGAGCGAACGTCAAGTATAGGTAGGTCGGCATCTCTGGATTCAACCTTGGATGAGCCGAGTAGGAAGCTGTTCGATCGACCTTGGATGAGCTGAGCAGGAATTTGCTCGGTCGTCCCGTTACGAGGGCTTTGGATCCGCAGAGTGGTCGGGCAGAAAGCTGCCCTCAGCGGATGAACCGAGCAGGAAACTATTCGGTCGCTTCTTGACGAGGGCTTTAGATCAGCAGAGTGGTTGGGCAGGAAGCTACCCTCAGCGGATGAGCCGAGCAGGGAACTGTTCGGTCGCCTCTTGATGAAGGCTTTAGATCCGCAGAGTGGCCTGGCAGGAAGCTGCCCTCTATGGATGAGCCGAGCAGGAAACTATTCGGCCGCCTCTTGACGAGGGCTTTTGTATCTTGGCTTTCTTGATTCTAGGGATTCCTGAGAATGTTGTTCAACCTTCTGTGACCTGCATGGGGGGAGCGGGCCAGTAATCGGACGCCACATGGCCACGTCTTATCGGGAAGATGCGATATTCCGTGATTCGCGTTGCGACGCGAGAAGATATCGACCGTTGAAAGGCTTTTGTTGAGGCTATAAATATCGAAAGTATGGCTTCACCCTCGGATACCCATGTTGATTTTCTTCTAGCCGTTTCGTTTCTTCCTGATGACGGGCCGCGTATACACCATCAGAGAGATCGTATCTCGGGACGACGTATATTTCTATGGTCTTGATCGTTCCGATGCGATGTATGAGGCCGTGATAGATCGTTTAGAGGGCCACTATGGACGTCTGCTTCCTCGTCGATCTCCTCTCCTGCAGGTGCTAGTTTATGCTATATGGAGGTCTTCCCCGGGTCTTTATAACGCTCTGTCCCTGCAGGCAATGGATGAGGCGTTTGACAAGATGCATACGGCCCACGAGCTGGGTCTGAACTCGAAGAGCAGGCGGGATTGCTCAGTGGACATTCTTCTCGAATGTTTCCAACAGAGGTTGGTTATGGCGTTGTGTTCGGTTGCTGGGGACCCCGCCGAATCCGTAGCTTCCCGGGTCCATGGATACCGTCAGAGAGAGCGGACGGAGGTTGCCTGGGATCGACTGGAGGAACTCTCTTCCGAGTATCATCGTCAATGTTTTGTTAACCCACTTCCTCCTTTGTTGTAATAGTTTAGGAGTTCCTTTTCTTTGTAAGGCTGAGGAGCTAAGAATACCTCCCAATAAATTCTCAATGAATTTTCTTTTGGCCAAAAGACCTCAATTTGCCCGTGATTACGGAGTATTACCTCTTTTCCCCCTTCCCCTTTTTTTAGGGCATTAGTCGACTTGTGCTTTCTCCTTACGGAGTATTACCTCTCCTTGAAACCGAGGAAAGGAAGGGAGGGTCGGGGTGCTAGGTCGGTGCAAGAGTCTACTTCGCGTGAGAGCTCATCTTGGAAATTTTAGTCGATACGAAAGGGAATTGTATTATACGGAAATGGATACAAGTTTATCCGTACAATTTAAGCTTTTCGGCGTTATATGGCCGAGGAAAATCACGCCTTCTGGAGTCTCGGAGGCGGTAGGCTCCGCCGGGTAATGTCTCTGTCATGAGGAATGGCCCGTCCCACTTCGAGGAAAACTTATGTAGCTTCCCTTGGTCCGCGAATTCATTTCATCGTAAGACCAAGTCTCCTGTCTTGAAGGCTCGACGTTTAACTCGAGCATTGTAGTAGCGGGCGGTCTGCTACTGATAGGCGGCCATTCTGATTTGTGCCCGATCCTTTTTTTCCAACAAGATATCCAGGTTGCTTCGTAGCACCAAGGTGTTAGCTTCGTCGTCAAAGTGCTCGATCCGATAACTGGGCAATCCTATTTCTGCGGGAACCATTGCCTCGGTACCGTAGCAGTGGCTAAACGAGGTTTCTCATGTGGGTGTTTTTATTGACGTTCGCAATGCCCACAGTACCTGAGGCAGTTCCTCGACCCAGCTGCCTTGTCTTCCCTCCAGGCGGGTTCTGAGTCCGCGGATAACGCCTCGGTTCGCTATTTTGGCTTGCCCGTTGCATTGGGGATGTGCGACCGCGGAGAACTTCATCAATATGTGATAGTCGTTGCAGAATTCTTTGACTTTGTCATTTTCGAAGATGGTTCCATGGTCGGTGACGACGCACCTCGGGGTTCCGAATCGGGAGATTATATTATTCTGCAGGAATTTTATCGTAGAGGCGGCGTCTGGTTTTCTGATTAGCACGGCTTCTATCCATTTCGTAAAGTAGTCTACATCGACGAAGATGTATTTGTGTCCACCCGTGCCGGTGGGGAGTTGGCCCGCCATATCCATCCCCCACTGTGCAAATGGCCAAGGGAAGCTTATTGGCGTTGGTTCAGTGGCGGGGAGACGAGGGACGCTGTCAAAGAGTTGGCAGTTCTTGCATCTTCTGACCAGCTTTCCAGCATCTTGGTGTATTTCCGGCCGGTAATACCCTTGCAGCAGTGTCTTTTGAACCAGGCTGTGGGCCCCTTGATGTGCCTCTCCGACCCCTTCGTTTATTTCTAGTAAGACGTAGTCTGCTTCGTGAGGATCGACGCATCGGAGCAGAGGTTGAGTTTACGATTTCTTGTACAGATTTCTTTTGCTCCACACGAAGTGGCGAACTTTCGCTCGAAGCCGGCGAGCTTCGGCCCGGTTTCTTGGGAGTACTCCATCCTTTAGAAATTCTACAATAGGCTTTCTCCAATCCGGGACATCCTTTTGAGTCGTGTAGATATGGAGTGTTGCCTCTTCATCTTCCATGCTGGGTCGCGGTAGGACTTCGAAGAGTATATTTCTTTTGTGATTGGCCGAATAGGAAGAGGCGAGTTTGCTCAGGGCATCGGTGTTCAAGTTTCTGGGAATCTGCTCCATTTGAACTTCGTCGAAATTTCTCCAAAGCCTTTTACCTGCGCCAGGTACTTTACCATTAGTGGTTTCCGGGCTATGAAACGTTCGGTCACTTGGCCGACGACTAGCGCGGAGTCGCTACGTATCCTGATCGTCTTTACCCCCACTCCGGAAGCAATTCGTAGACCGGCCAATAAGGCCTCGTATTCTGTTGTGTTGTTTGACGTCTTAAAACC
This sequence comes from Agapanthus africanus, assembly GCA_030015575.1. Classification (NCBI taxonomy): domain Eukaryota; kingdom Viridiplantae; phylum Streptophyta; class Magnoliopsida; order Asparagales; family Amaryllidaceae; genus Agapanthus; species Agapanthus africanus. The sequence goes on along the minus strand of CM057337.1, from coordinate 931,238,554 downwards.
AAGCCTCAGGGAGTACTCTATCTCCGCCTCATTCGGGCCGTAGATGATTAGGCCAGCCCCATTCCCTTTCTCTGTAGAGGATCCGTCCACATAGAGTACCCAATCCGGGATTTGGCCGAGCACCTCCTCGACTAATGGTCGTGAGTCAGGGCCCTCCACTGTCGCCCTTTCTTGAGTGGGAATAGTGCATTCGGCCACGAAGTCGGCTAAGGCCTGTGCTTCGATAGCCTGTCTGGGTCGGTATTTGATGTCAAATTGGGACAACTCCCACCTCCATTTCTCTAAGCAGCCGACGGTTCGGGAGAGGCGAGTATATTCCCTAAAGGTCGTTCAGTGAGGACGAGGATCGTGTGTGCCTGGAAATAGGGTCGCAGTTTCTTAGAGGTGACGATGAGCGCAAGGACTATTTTTTCTATGGCCGGGTATCTGGTTTCCACGTCCTTGAAAACATGGCTGACGTAGTAGACTGGTCTCTGTATATCTTCGAATTCTCTGACAAGCATTGAGCCGGCGGCTTGGTCGGAGACGGCTAGATATAGTAACAGCCAGTCCCCATCAACTGGTCGGGTGAGAAGCGGTGGGGTTGCTAGGTGTGCTTTAAGTTGTTCGGAAGCATTTTGGCACTCCTCGGACCATTCGAACCAGAGGATTTTCCTTAAGGCTCTGAAGAAAGGCATGCACTTTTCTCCGGATCTGGATATAATGCGATTCAACGCAGCCGCCCTTCCGGTGAGTCGCATGATATCAACATTGCTTTCGGGCGTGGCCATGTTGAAGTTGGCCCTGATTTTTTCTGCGTTTGCTTCGATTCCTCGGTGAGTAAGCATGAATCCAAGGAATTTCCCGCTTGTGACGCCGAACGCGCATTTAGCTGGATTCAGCTTCATCTTGTACTTCCGCAGGACGTCGAATGTTTCGTCGAGGTCCGTAGTGTGCCCGGCTGATGAGGCGGATTTTATGAGCATGTCGGCGACGTAGACTTCTATGTTTTTCCCAATTTGTAGTTTGAACCGCTTGTTAACCAGTTGCTGGTACGTGGCCCCGACGTTCTTGAGTCCGAAGTGCATTACCCTGTAGCAGTAGACTCCGCGATCAGTGGTGAAGCCAGTTAGCTCTTCGTCGGCCGGGTTCATCCAGATCTGGTTATAACCGGAGAAGGCGTCCATGAAGCTTAGTAATTCGTGACCGGCCGAGCTGTCTACTAGCTGATCTATTTAAGGGAGTGGATAATTGTCTTTTGGGCAGGCTTTGTTTAGGTAAGTGAAATCGACGCACATGCGCCATTTCCTGTTTGCTTTCTTAACCATGACCACGTTCGCCAGCCAATCCGAGCAGTCTAGGTTCCTGATGAAGTCGGCCGCGGGTAGTCGGTCCACTTCCTCCTCTATCGCTTTTTGTTTCAGCGGCGTGAAACTTCTTTTCTTCTTTCGGATTGGTCAGGCTTTCGGGTCGAGCCCGAGCTTATAGGAAATCACCTTGGGGTCAAGCCCGGGCATGTCTGCCAGTGTCCAAGCGAACACATCGGAGATGTTTCGGTGGAAGTTGATCAGGTCGTCACGAACGCCTCCTGTCAATAGAGAGCCGATCTGGACAGTGCGGCTGTCAACTCCCTCCATGAGGGGAATTTCTACTAAAGCTTATGCCGGGACGCCTCGAATTTCTTTTCGGTCGCCGCGTGTGTCTAAAGACCCCTGAGGATCGTGTGCGTCTTCGAAATGGTCGCCCTGTTTCCCGGCTGGAGATGTTGATGCGAGACAGATCCTAGCGGTTTGCTGGTCTTCGTAGACCCGGCCTATCCTCCTGTTGTCCAAAGGGAACTTGAGCGCGAGGTGGTAGGCTGAGATCTGAGCTCAAAGGGCATTAAGGGTGGGGCATCCCAGGAGGATGTTATATAACGACAGGATTTTGGCAACAAGGAAGTCCATCGGTACGGTTCGCGTTCTGCCAGCTTCTTCGATGTTGAGGAGGAGGGCGATTGATCCTTCGGCCAAGACGGAATAGTTGGTGAACCCGGAGAGAACGTAGGAGGTCGGTTGGAGGTCGGACGGATTTAATCCCATACGCTGGAAACAGTCGTAAAACAGATATCTGCGGAGCTCCCCGAGTCGACTAATATCCTTCGGACCCCGTATCGACTAACCTGGGCCCTTATCAAAAGGGGGTCATTGTGCGGGAGTGATATGCCGTGAAGGTCTTCGTCGGTGAAGGTGATCGGATCGTTCTTCTTGCACTTCTTGTGGGGCGGATGACTCATGATCATGACCGGTCGGAGGCGGCGGTCCTCCCTGCTGTCCGGAGCCTAACCCATCGAAACGACCATGCTCTGCACGATTGTCAATTCCCCGGGAGGGGGTTGGTCCGTTTGCTCCCGCTCCGCCTGTCGCTTGTCTCGCAGGTATTTCGCCAGGTGACCGGAGCTAATTAGTTCCTCAATATAGTCACAGAGTTGTTTGCAGTTCTCTGTCGGGTGTCCCTGCGATATATGGCAGGCGCAGTATGGGCCGAGGAGTCGCTTGCCCGGCCTTTGAGTAGCTGGCGGGAGTTTGAAAAACCTTTCGTCCTTTGCCTCCTCTAGCAGCTCGGTCTGGGAGATGTTCAGAGGAGTGTACTCATGAAACCTCGGCTAATAAGGCTTTGGATGATCGGCCTTCTTTTTCTCCTCTCTGTCTCGCCATTTTCGGTCTGTTAGGTCTCCCTGGTATAGATTGGCGTTCACCTCCGACTCTAGTTGGATTTCTCGCTCGGTCCATGCTTTTACTTCGGCCATGGTCTTAGGTTGCGCTAATGCAAAAGAGCGGAGCCACTCTTTGTGCCTAAGACCCGACCTCAGAGCGGTGATGACCGTCTTGTTGCGGTGCTCGGGGACTTCTAGGAGGGCATTATAGAAGCGGGTGACGTATCTCCTGAAGGATTCCCTGTCTTCGCTCTTGATGGTGAACAAGTAGTCGACCGTCCTTTTCTGTCATCGGTTACCGACGAAATGACCAAGGAATTGGGTCTCCAGCTCGTCAAAGGTCGAGATCGAGCGTGGCACAAGTCAACGGAACCAATCCCGGCCGGCCCGGATGAGGGTGGTAGGGAAAGCTCGGCACTGGGCCGCATCTGAGTTGTCTTGGAAACTCATGCCCGACGTAAACGTGTCCAAGTAGTCCTTCGAGTCGGACTTCCCATCGAAGAAGGCCACTTTGGGCGGTTAGTTCATGGACGAGACCCGCTCAGCTAGTAGCTGCTCTGTAAAGGGCTCCGTGAGCGAATCGGCGGAGTATTTCGCCACCCCGCCAACCGAACGGGCATCGTGTCACATGTCTTCAATTTTCTTTTCGAGAGTCTCGATTCGCTGTTGATACCCCGAAGATTCTTCATAGCCGGAGTGCCTGTTATCCTCGCTCCGGGCTTGCATGATGGAGCGGTTTCGGGTTCACTCTATCACGTTCCTTAAATCTTCGTGGTGAACCCTTTTTGGGTAGTCCCGACGTCCACCGTATGCGTGGCCTCGACAGGAGTGGCGACGTCGGTCTTGCCTGGAATCATGTGATCTAACCGTCATCTCTTCAAGGGGCGAGAAACCACGGCGGGTGTTGAAGTGATAGCCCGGTCTCCCTTGAGATTTGGGCGTTGAGTTGTCTAGTGCTTAATGGGTCATGGAATCATTCCTCGCACGCGGGTCATGATTGTCGGAATCGGCACGCCGGTGCTCGGTGACACCAAGATGAGCGTGAGCGAGGTCGAGGGCCTGAACGTGTCCCTCTGTCTTCCTGCGTACGTTGTCATTCCGGTGGGCGGGGACTGCGGTTTGGCGAGCGTGGCCGGCCGTTTGAACACGGGCGAGCGCATTCACATCGCCGTGAGCCTATCGATCCGTGCGGATAAGGCGTTGACGACGTTAGGAGTGGGAGTAGGACCGCTCCCGCCTCCGATATGGAGGATGGGGCGGCTCGTGCTAGGATTGTCCCGGCTATCCTGACCATTGAATCGAAGGCAGAAGATCAACTTTTGGGTGGAGAAACTCCTTATGAATTCCCACATACAGCGCCAACTGATGGAGGTCGGAATCTCCCTCAGATGTTGTCCTCCGTCGATCTTGCTGCCAGCGATGCTGAACGGTTAAGATTTGGTGTGATGGTTGAGTGTGGATCTCAGCAGGTTGTTTGTTGCCGTTGACGCCGAGCTACCAGCAAGGGAAGTTCCCGGATGGGAAACCACCGTAGGACCCTCCGACGATCAAGTAAATACTGAGGAATAATGGTAGGGTAGCGGCTTATTGGAATGGATTTTTTTCTTACACGAGTCGTCTGGAAGAGAGGGTTCATATTGCAGTTGCTTGGAGCGAACCGGCGTGAGATTCTTGTCGTCTATTACGTCTCTGCGTCACATCCGCGTTGATAGCGGGGTACGTCCATTAATAGCGGGATACACTTATTAATGGAGATACGCTAGCATGGGGTGCGGGACGTGGAGCGGCGGAGATCTCGTCGTGGCGAGATATACGGAGCCGTTATGGGGGCGTTTAGGTTCCATGCTCTCGGTTGAACAGGGAAGCCAAAGAAGCTAAGCTCGGAGATGAGGCCGAGGAAGCTCAGCTCTCTATCAGCTCGGAGACGAGCAAGGGGGCTGAATAAGCTCAGTTATAGGATTGCTCGAAGATGAGCTGTTGGCTGGTTGCAAGATGAATATTGGAGGTACTCCAGGGGTCTCTAAAAGGTCGAATGCAACCTCGGAGACGAGGTGCCGAGGAATACCCTTAAGGCGTTATACTTATTCCAGCTCCGTAACCCCCAGGAGTCTAGTGGGCTTAAGTGGATGACCCGTCATCAACTACGTGTCGTGATCCGGAGAATTTCCACTTATGAGCATCATCATAAAGATATGGCTACAATGATCTAGTAGCGTATACGCTGTCTGTTGCTGAGATAGTTGATAGTAGCGAGCTGACGAGCTATCAAAAAGTCATCTTATCCGATGAGTTAGCTCGTTGACTAGTCGCTATGAATGACGAGATTGAGTTTCTTGACAAGAACCAGACTTGGAAGCTCGTGAAGCTCGAAAGAGAATAAAGTAGTTGGCTGCAAGTAGGTTTTCAAGAAGAAAGAACGTGACCAAGGGATGGTTTATACGAGATACAAGGCACGATTGGTAGCTAAAGGCTATTCGCAAGTTCGGGGAGTTGACTTCGATGAGGTATTTTCTCCGGTTGAACACACTTTTATACGTGTCTTGCTTGGCTTGGTAGCTATGCAAGATTTGGAGCTCGAGCAGCTCGATGTGAAGACTACATTCTTGCACGGTGATTTTGTAGAGAAGATCTACATGCAACAGCTCGAAGGTTTCGAAGTTGAAGGCAAAGAACACCACGTTTGTTTGTTAGAGAAGTCTCTCTACGGTTTGAAGCAGTCACCTAAACGTTGGTATAAGAAGTTTAACTCCATGAAAAAAATTGAGTTTACGATAAGTATGAACGATAGTTGTCTATTCGAAGAAGGTTGCCGATAGTTATTTCATATATTTGCTATTTTATGTTGATATGTTGATAGCCATAGTCACAAATTCGCGATTCGGCAATAATTCGACGAGGTCGAAAATTCGGATTCGGAGAACTATTCGGAAAAAATCGGCAGACATTCGGGAAAGATTCGGGAAGGATTTCAAGCAAAAAATTAATATATGAGACGCTAGATTTTGATTTCGTGAATTATTTGCTTTTTTTTGAATAATTCGTTTTTTAAATAATTCGCGAATAATTCGGGAATTATTCGCGAATTATTCGGCAATAATTCGGCTCGTTCGGTGATGGCGAATAATTCGCAGATTTAATCGGCAGTCGCATAATTCGCGAATTATTCGCGAATTCGCCGAATAATTCGCGAATTATGTGACTATGTTGATAGCAGCAAGGTATGTGGTTGATATTCAGAATTTGAAGAAACAGTTGAAAGGCAAGTTCGAGGCCAACTTGGAAGCGGCCAAGAAAATACTTGGTATGGAGATTAGGCGAAATCATAAGGGAGAAAAACTTTACCTGTTTCAACAGCAATACGTTGAGAAAGTTTTGGAGCGTTTTGGCATGGCAGGCGCTAAATCTGTAACTTCTCCATTGGTTGCTCATTTCAAACTTTTAAGCTCATTCATCATCGCAAATAGATGATGAGATTAAGTGTATGTCGAATGTATGTAAATGCGGTGGGTAGCATTATGTATGTCATGATTTGTATCCGACCCGACATTTTACATGCAGTTAGTGGTGTCAGTCGCTATATGGCATCTCCTGGTAAAGGTCATTAACAAGCTGTGAAATGGTGTCACATCTCGCTTCCCAAAAGACGGGAGCAGGCACGTGACGAGTCCCGCGACGTATTTATTTCAAGGTCTTTTCTCGAAACAAATACGCTAAGCGTAAATGAGCAATATAAAAGTGACAATAAAGTATCATGAGATTGAAATTTTCAACAACTTTATTTACATTCATTTCAACAAACTTTAATTACAATGATAACTTGTTTGAAAAGGAAATAATATAAAATAAAATGCCTAAATAAGTGGCATATATTACTAGTCCTCGACGTGGATCGTTTTCGACGAGGGAGACCGAAGAACGAACTTGATCGAGGAAGCCGCGAGGAGCTTGGGACAGAGGTTGAAGACCGAAGGACACGGATCGATCGGTATAACCTCTTTAAACTCCCTTCACAGTTAACTAGTATAGGGTTAATGGTTCGATCCGGGAATCGGGTTCCGTTAGCGCCGGGTTTTAAAAAGTTTTTGTTCCGCGTTTGGCCACAGATTGATGGCCGGGGCGCTGGCGTAACCCTACATGGTATCAGAGCCAACCCATTAACCGTATACTGGTTGTTTAGACGATGTTAAAATATCGAAACCGAAAGACCCAAAACAATACCAACGATATTCCATTTTCTATCGAAATTTTATTGGTCTTCTAAAATTATTTTAGCAACTGCAGAAGACTATTTAGGTGACAACTAGAAGACACACCAAACACGAGCCCCTAATTCCACTACTTGGCCGGCGAGACTTGATGAAAATTCGGCCATGCCGGTTTTGTAGTTGAGTTGGGACTTGATTTTGTCATGGTATCTGGTCTCTGGAATATTAGTTCAGTGGTATTTCTTGTTTAGCTCAGTTTGGATATAGTTTTATCTAGTTGTTTGGGAGCTATACGGGGTTATTTTGAAGTCGATATTTCTAACATTGTTTAAAGTTTACAGTACATGCATTACTATCTGCGACCGTGAATGTCATTAGAGCGGTACAACTTGTCTAATTGCTATAGTTCTTTTAGACGGGTTTGCGAACGTGACATTCACGTTGATGTTCTGTGTTGTGTTGTTGCGGATTCATCGTGGTGGATAGCTTGGGTGCAATGCTAGTACAGTTTGGTTTCATTTGTACATTTGATATCGCGGGGCAAGCGTCCGACATGTGGACTGCCGTCACTGCCTGTTTGTATATTATTTGTTTGGGGCACGATCGGGTTGAGGTCGATGTCACCATTGTACATATTTTTTTTTCTGTACTAGGATTACCCCGTGATGGAGTGCACGGATAGCCGGGTTCTGGAGGGCAACGGGTTCGCATCTCATGGCGTTGAGATGGAGGGGGCCTCACTCTAGAATTGGCGGGCTATTCACTGCACTCGTAGGGGGTACAGGTTGACCCAAGGAGGGATGCTCAAGTTACCGGATTCCGTGGAGTGCCGGGTGGCCCATTCACTTTGATGAAGGGGGTTGCCTCGCTTCTGGTTTTGGCGGGTAACTTGCCGCACTCATAGGGGTCTAAGTTTTCATTACACAGGCTACCACACGACCAGGGGAATGTCGGGTTTCAGTTGCGGCTCAAAGGAAACCCTGGGCTCCCAGATCATCAGTATTTTCTGTAATGTTGCATTTATCATACCTGGAGCGATTATTATATATTGTTATATATATACTAGTAGATGTTGTATGTGTTTTACATCCGCGCTAGTCCAGCCCCCGCTCTGTCGTTAGTTTAGTAACCTAAACGGGTGATGACGGGACCCAGTGGCAAATGCGGATGTCATATACGTACATCATATTTTCGTTCTTTTGTGGTATGATTAATTGATGGGACTGCGTTAATTCAGATCAATGCAAGGAAAACAGACATATTCGATGTTGTTGGAACAATTTTAAAAAGCGGTTATTATAAGTACGTTTTCTTTTGTTTTGCACAGTGGTATTCGGTTATGAATATCCAGCACCTCATTCGACGAGGCAAGGCCCGAGATTCCATCATCGGGAGTGACCCATTGGGTAGAGGTTTGCGTCAGGGTAATAACATCACTATACCCAATTACTTTTTGCTTTGCGTCGTGGTATTCAGTTTGGAATATCCTGCACTTCATTCGACGAGGAAAGAGTCGAGATCCCTTCACCGGGAGTGACCTCTTTAGCAAAGGTTTTCGCCACTATATATTTATAAAAAGCTATCCGGTAACTTCAACGATATCAAGTTCATTACGTTAAAAGTTTTTCGCTAAAAAACATTCGTAGCCTTTCGTCATTTCAGACGGGTAACACTTAGTATTCATGCTATGTTTGTTAGCCTTCATCATGGCATAGTGTATGGTAGTTATTCGTTACTTTTCTGTTGCATAGATAGATACGTTGGTTTGGGATAGTCGTACTACTATTTTGGCCTCCGTCAAGGGTATGTATGGATGGGTTCAAATTAACCTGGACAATGACGGGTAAAACTTGACATGTGACTTATGATATGTTGGTCTTCGTCAAGGTCATAAGAGCATGGGGTAGAAATCATATCGGGAGTTTCAAACATACAGGAAACTTGCCCGGCATGCGCATACCTTCTGGAGTGTGATAACGTGGGTGGATTCCATCAGGTTATCATGCGATGATAGTTGGATCCCGATACCCACTAATGAGTTGGTTTACTCCTCGGGTGATTTTAGATGATCCCGACTAATTCTTCTTTCAGGTTTGGAGAAGAATTTAAAGATACAGTAGGCGACATCCTGAATAGATAAAGTGATTGACCATTCTGATCTAGATTAGAGTGCATGTTGAGTGTTTCTTTTCTCTCTCTTTGGCAGCGACAATGTCTCGACCCTAGATTAGAACTCAGAAATCTAGCTAACCGTACCTTCATAAAACACATTGACTTTTGGATTGTCTGAGTTGTATACTACATTGTCACTCCTAGTTTTACCCTTCGCATTTCTCCGGAACATTCTGTATTACTACGATGATCCCCTTTCATTAGATATGATCATCGTATAGTTACATATGAACTCGAAGAAACTTGTTTCAGATTCGAGGATGGTTTCCGGTTCTGGAGAAATAGAATATGACTATTCAGTTGTCTTTTCCTTTTACTTTCTCTCAGGATATGAGGGCTCCTAGGATTAGGAGAGCGTACACCTATTACGCTTATTGGATAGTTTTCTTCCAAACCATGGGCAGGTGCCAAAAGGTAGAGAATGAAGAAAACCAATTAGCCTAAGTGTGGTGTACAGAAGATAATAAGTAAAGACAAATAAAGGGAGTAGAAAGAAGGCAAAGTAAAATGCGACTACTATCATTCATGACCAAACCGTGTAGTTCATCGCCACTCCTACTCCACCTTTGCATTTCTCCGGTTCAGAAGAAATAGAATAAGATTTATTCAGTTGTATTTTATCTTTACCTTCTCTCAGGTTGCGAGGGCTCCTAGGATTCGGAGAGTACACCTATTATGCTTATTAGATAGTCTCCTTCCAAACCATAGGCTGTGCCGAATGGTAGGGAAAGAAGAAAATCATTTAGCCTAAGGATGATGTACAGAAGGTAATGAGTAAAGATAAATAAAGAGATTTGGAGAGATGACAAAGAAATATACGGCTACAGTCATAAATCTGGATAGTGGAAGAGGCATTACTACGAATACCCGAATACCCCTTCGAAACATTTTCATGTTTCAGTTTCACTATACGTTGTTAATTGAAAACTGATTTCCCAATTAGATCTTTACTCCAGGGTATGTATTTACCAGACGTGATTCTCACCTTTATAGTTTTACAGATTATGAGTGAGAGTAAGTTATTGGGAATTAGGTGATTATATCCTCATTATATCGGAATTCGTTGTAATTGGTGATATTTGTGGAAATCACCTGGGTATTTTGCTGGACGGCAAATATTTGGTTTTGAATATCCGCTGTTATCCATCAATTTCAAACTGATATATCTGTACGTTTATTTCATAAAGTGGCATATAACTTTTTGAAATTATGTCCATGACTGTATCAGTTGATGATTGGGTAAGGAGCATTAAACAGCGGTGTAATTCTTCTTAACCATAGTACAGTTTTCAACCTATGACGCACAGGGTATGAGTTTTTCAATTCAGGAGACTTATACAAAGTATTGTATGTTGTCCAATGTCCATTAGAACAGAGGGATTGGTCCTCGTACTATATTCTGTTTACTTGTGACTTCTCGAGTCTTAGACAAGTGTTTCGTAGAAATACAAGGTCTAAATTTTGAGAAGTTATATGTACAAGAATAAAGTAGAGAACCAAGTGTTGCAAGTATCAGGATTCTTCAAGGTGATAAAAAATGTAGATACTTGTGTTTGGTATTCAGTTGATAGTAATGGTTTTGAGAACTTGCTTCTCTTTCAGGCTACTCATGTCTGAATGCACTCCTAAGTTGAGTAATGCTGATTAGCCTCTTTCCATTTAGTTGACATGCACTGGAGACAGCTGCATGATTTGAATCCGGTTCCAATTAAATCAGTGCCTCTGTTTCTATATTGTATATAGAATGGTTCATATCTTAACCATGTTAAGGTATATGGAGTTGTCCGGCTTATGCTTAAAACCAGACTCTGGATAACTCAAGGCACGTTTCTGTAATGGCAGTTTGTGGGTTATCCCAGGCTATGACGAGGGGTAACTTTCTACCATCTGGGAGATCAATAGTGATATTGTTCTTGACTCGCCACAGTTTTAGTAAAATGGATTTTTTCAGAAAACAGTAGTGGGAGTATGGTAGAACTGGAACTGATTCCAGAACCACAAACGATTACTGAAAATTTAATAGAACCTAAAGATTCAATCGGGTTTGACATTCCATTAGCCACTCCGCAGATATGGTGGGTAACCTCAGGCGTCCGAGAGGTACTTCGGTATCCTCAAAGACGGTGACAGGGAGGTTCTTGTTTACCTAGACTTGACACTGCTGTTGTTCCAGACTATGAGACTCGGCAGGAGGATGAGTATAGCGTCGTTCTAAACTAGCTTTGGAAGTGCACGTATATATGACTCTGCCAGAGGGTGGTTGTAGTCAGTGGGAGCAGCGAAAGCATAGTGGACAAGTTGCTTATGTCTATTTATAGACTAAAGCAAATATAGCGGAGATAGATCATCTATTTTTGATGTGACAGTCATAGGTTTTGACTTCATCAGAATAGGAGATGGATCTGTTAAGAAGGTAGTAGGGTGTGATGTCTTGGTATTTGGATGACATGCACTTTGTAGGAAATAAAATTCCTATATTACAATCGGTTATACTGTGGTTGTCACACAGTGTTTTCTCCACATAGGATATGGATATTATATCAGGCATTCTGGTTACTAGATCTATGGTTTTAGATCTAGATTTGGGTAGTTTCCCAATTTGGGTACTTAGACGGTATTCTAAAGGTGTTTTAGAATGGACGACTCCTGACATGGTTGTGTACCCGTAGGTGATGAAGTCACCCTCTCTAAAGGTGTCTTACAGACTAAAGGGGATAGGGATGTGCATGATTGACATATCACTTGCTTAGGCAACTGAGTCAATCATGAGATGTCAAGTACCACACCAGATGTTGTTTTTGCACTAGATGCAATAAGTTGATATATTAATCCAATCCTGGAGAAACATTCGGAAGCAGTTTTTGAACATAAGTGGATGTTCTAGGGATATGGTAACGACAGCCTCCTTCGGGAGACGGTTATCATTCCAGGCTTCCAAGGTGACCTGGTTAACAGAGTGACTGTCAAAGTTATAGTTTTTCCTCTTTTTAGGGGCAGTAGTTTGGACAGGTGGTCCGAGCGGATACTGAGGGAGGTATGGCGCAGGATACTGATTAAATTCAGTTGACGATACAGTCTAAGAAGTTTACTGGATTTAGAGTTCATTTGTGAACTGGGTCCCATCAGATATCCAGACATATTCTAAGACATGTATTGCTCATTTCGGGAGATGGCTTTCTCTGCGAACTTAAGATAAAGAGAGAAATAGAAAGAAACATTGGAGCGGATCCACTCACTGAGGCTTGTTCTCGAACGCAATAGTTTTACAAACGAGCTTTGTGAAACTGATTAGTAGAGAAGTTGGGTGTTCGGTATCACACGGGCTGTGAGTATGCGACACCGCAATAATTGGCCTTAAGTGCAAGTGGGAGATTGTTGGCTATAATGCCCTCAAGTCAATTATTGGATCGCAGATACGTGATTGCAATGATTGAGGGAGGACCTATACCGGTAGAACAGTCTTACTCAAGATGATAGTATGCTATCTGGTTTGTCTTTTTCATCGTGTACATGCTTCAAGTGACATTACAGATCACTATTACATGTTGATAGAGCCCATAGGATTCTTGCTTGACTACCAGCAGTATGATGGCGATCATATACATGAGAGTTGGGTGGTCTATAAGCACATCCTTAAAGTGTCCCTAGTCGTTTCGAGACTGAGCATCGATACTCCAAGAGTAGACTAGTGTATACGGATCGAGATCCCGACGAGGGGTGGTGGCCGGTCTCACAAGCCATTGGCGTCAGTTGGTTCACCTAAGATGTATACAGGTGCTCATTGGGTTATGAGTACACCGGACGAACTCGTCGGGAACGTGCTAGTTGGTATTATACCTATTGTCAGATAGCAGTTCCTAGGTGACATGTATACAGGTTAGTCTATCGACCTGAGATCGTCATTTGTCTCGTGTGAGTTCCCACTGTGCTTTGATTACTACCCTACCACGGCTCAAAAGAGTCGTGCAAACAGGTTTTAGTTAGGTACAGTCCCGAGCCACATGAAGGCAGTGAGCGGATTATCAGGAGATTCCTCTCTCCCGGTATTGGGGGTTGATGTCGTGGAGTGCACGGGTGACCATCACCAGAAATCCTCGTCCGGGGTAGACGAGAATTACCGATCTAGAATCGGTAGTTTCTCAGTTGGTGATAGGTTTCATGCCGACACTAAATGTCGCGTTATTAGGGATCTGACTTTATCCATCCCCCTAGACTCGATATGCGATACTCATAGCCGAACGGACCGGACTGTACGGATATCGTCACTGTCAGGATCAGTAGGGTTTCAGGATGAGTTCGGTCGTCGGTCTCCCTTTCGCTCAATACCTGGGTAGCCGTTACGTACAGCTAGTGCCATGGACGTGCTTGTGGTTAAACCCACTGCCAGAGTATTGACGAGTCTTTAGAGTCCCACACAGATGGTTTCCCTGGTTCGGGCGAAATGTTGTAGAGGCCGTATGGTTTTATGGCAGGGTTCGATCATATACGTGCATTTGTGCACGGATCATGATCGGACGGATAATACTAGTGGGCATTGGTTTAAGCCAGATCCTAGTATTATATTGTTGGAGTATTTTCGTCTCGTTGTATTCGTATTCAGTCGGAATACGGATGCAAGTATATATATACAGATGAAGGGTATTCTTGTAATCTGTTACAAGTTTATTTTAGAGTTGCCATTTTCTTTTCTTCCAATTTAAACATTTAGTTTAATGTTTAAATGTGAGGTGTGAAATGCGAGTCATGGAATTTAGTGGCTGTTGATTTTTGGTGAGGAATTGTGTGGCTGTTTTTTTTTGGTGAGGCTAATTTCGTGGCCATTTTATTTTGGTGCATGCACTTTGTGTCATGGTGGGTTATGTGTTGAGTCATTTGTGCATTGATTGGGTTTTGTTTGGTGTAAGATATTTATGTGATATTTTTGTAGGAGTGGGTGGCCGATATTTAGAGTTGTAAGGATTTCTTGAGTTGATTAATTAATCACTCATACCTCACCACTTCACAAAATCCACAGAGAACGTTTTTGCCTTTAATTGCTCAGCCCATTCTTTTTCTCACCACAACAAAAGTCACACAAGAAAACAACAGCAAGCTTATTTTTCTTCACAAGCCAAATTCTTTAGCTCACACTTTTCTTATCCATGGCAACTTCTTGAACCTCCATCCATACCCTCTCATGAGTTGAGAATTCATGGATGTTTTGAGACAAAGTATTCACACACTATCTCTACTTCATCTTAGGTATCTAGGCTAGCAAACTGGATGTCCGAGTTGCTTCGGTTTTGAAGCGGGAGCCCGTATTACTAATCCTCGACGTGGATCGTTTTCGACGAGGGAGATCGGAGAACAAACTTGATCGAGAAAGCCGCGAGGAGTTTGGGACAGTGGTTGAAGACCGAGGAACAGTGGTTGAAGACCGAAGGACACTGATCGATCGGTATAATCTCTCTAAACTCCTTTTACAGTTAACTAGTATAGGGTTAATGGTTCGATCCGGGAATCGGGTTCCGTTAGTGCCGGATTTTAAAAAGTTTTTGTTCCGCGTTTGACCACGGATTGATATCTGGGGCACTGGCGTAACCCTACATGAAATAGTGTGTGAATAGTTTGTCTCAAATCATCCAAGGATATGGGTAGAGGTGATGAAGTTGCCATAAGGTGAGAAAGTGTGAGCTAAAGAATTTGGCTTGTGAAGAAAAATAAGCTGCTTGTTGTTTTCTTGTGTGAGTTTTGTTGTGGTGAGGAAAAGAATGGGCAGAGCAATTAAAGTCAAAAATGTTTTCTGTGGATTTTGTGAAGTGGTGAGGTATGAGTGATTAATTAATCAACTCAAGAAATCCTCACAACTTTAAATATCAGCCACCCACTCCTACAAAAATTTCACATAAATATCTTACACCAAACAAAACTCAATCAATGCACAAATGACTCAACACATGACCTATCATGACACAAGTGCATGCACCAAAATAAAATGGCCACAAAATTAGCCTCACCTAAAAAAACAACCACACAATTCCTCACTAAAAATCAACAGCCACTAAATTCCATGACTTACATTTCACACCTCACATTTAAACATTAAACTAAATATTTAAATTGAAAGAAAAAAAATAGCAACTCTAAAATAAACTTGTAACGGATTACAAGAATACCCCTCATCTGTATATTTATACCTGCATCCGTATTCCGACTGAATACAAATACAACGAGATGAAAATAATTCAACAATATAATACTAGGATCCGGCTTAAAACAAAGCCCACTAATATTATCCGTCCGATCATGATCCGTGCACAAGTACACGTATATGATCGAACCCTGCCATAAAACCATACGGCCTCTACAACGTTTCGCCCGAACCAGGAAAACCTTCTGTGTGGGACTCTAAAGACTCGTCAATACTCTGGCAGTGGGTTTAACCACAAGCACGTCCATGGCACTAGCTGTACGTAACGGCTACCCAGGTATTGAGCGAAAGGGAGGCCGACGACCGAACTCATCCTGAAACCCTACTGATCCTGACAGTGACGATATCCGTACAGTCCGGTCCGTTCGTCTATGAGTATCGCATATCGAGTCTAGAGAGATGGATAAAGTCAGATCCCTAATAACGCGACATTTAGTGTCGGCATGAAACCTATCACCAACTGAGAAACTACCGATTCTAGATCGGTAATTCTCGTCTACCCCGGACGAGGATTTCTGGTGATGGCCACCCGTGCACTCCGCGACATCAACCCCCAATACCGGGAGAGAGGAATCTCCTGATAATCCGCTCACTGCCTTCATGTGGCTCGGGACTGTACCCAACTAAAACCTGTTTGCACGTCTCTTTTGAGCCGTGGTAGGGTAGTAATCAAAGCACGGTGGGAACACACACGAGACAAATGACGATCTCAGGTCGATAGACTAACATGTACACATGTCATCAGGGAACTGCTATTTGACAATAGGTATAATACCAACCAGCATGTTTCCGGCGAGTCTGTCCGGTGTACTCATAACCCAATGAGCACCTATATACATTTTAGGTGAACCAACTGACACCAATGGCTTGTGAGACCGGCTACCGCCCCTTGTCGGGGTCTCGATCCGTTTACACTAGTCTACTCTTGGAGTTTCGATGCCCAGTCTCTAAACTCCTACGACTAGGGACATTTTAAGGATGTGCTTATAGACCATCCAACTCTTACGTATATGATCGCCATCATACTGCTAGTAGTCAAGCAAGAATCCAATGGGCTCTATCAACATGTAATAGTGATCTGTAATGTCACCTGAAGCATTTACACGATGATAAAGACAAATCAGATAACATACTATCATCTTGAGTAAAACTATTCTACCAGTATAGGTCCTCCCTCAATCATTGTAATCACGTGCCTGCGATCCAATAATTGACTTGAGGGCACTATAGCCAACAGCATACTGGTACTGAAACTGAAAAGAAAATCTAAGGAGCGACTTCAGGAGCAAGCTGGTCATAATCCTCGGCAGTCGGGTCTACCTCCTCTTTCTTTAGATCATCTGACGAACATTCCAAAGAAAACAAAAGTGTGTGGAATGCTCATCAGCGTACTTATGCTCGGTAAGTTCCCAAAAGAAATATGAAGTTTAACAGGTACAAAAGTAATGTGATATGGCATGTATAGCATAACAGGTAAGAAGTGTGTTCGAGTGAGCATGAGTAAGTGTCCTATCAGGTCTCTACAAGGTAATCTAACTTAACGTCAGTCCAAATGTGAATGTCAACCAATCTCAATAGTATTTTCAAACTCAAAGGTAGGGGACTCAGGAGTAAGGAATCACGAGTCTGAATCAAGTGTCATTAACGGGATTTCAACCTAGTGTAAGTATTCCAAATCCAAGATCAAGGCCTTAAAGGCTTGGAAACAAGGGCCCTCATGATAGATTGTATGTGGTGGTAGACATGGATTTATAAAATAAGGGGACTTCTGAGATTTCGTTGGATTCACACTTGAACTACCCCAACACCCCGTGAATATTAGTTTATGATTAAGGCTACGAGTGTTGATCGAGTCCATGAATACAAAAGGTGATGTAATATCAAGATTGAGTTCATGTATTCATGGTTCAAGTCAAGTTGGTTTCAGGTATACTTGGGTTCGTGTATTCATGTCAAGTTTAAAGTATAGTTCTGTTTAAAGTCAAGTTCCAGTTTTCAAGTTCAAGTGATTTAATTTCCCTGAAGTTAACGATCTATATTTAGGGAGGCAAGTGGTGCATCATTGTCTCCAGCATCCCGAGGCCTGTCGAGAGAAGACGCCATTCAAACCGATCTGCAACTTAAATATTTAACATAGACTAGTCTTTTGAATTCTAAAGTATTTTAGTGAAAGGCGTCCTTTAAAATTTCTCGAGAGATTTTAATTCAACCTAAAACCTCGAGGGTGTTTTTGATAAAAAAAAATATTTGTTAATTAAAATATCAATATTTTTTCATAAAAACGTATTATATATTTTATTGTATTTTAGTGTCAAAACCTGGCTTTTAAAAGTTTATGGTATTTTAATGAAAAATCTATCTTTTGGAAGCTTGAGGGTATTTTCTTAAAAACTTCAATCTTTTCATTTTAGAGTATTTATAAAATCTAATTTTCACATTTCTTCGAAATTACGGATATATGATTTAAGTTTTTTTTGATCTGTTTAACTTTATTTTAAAATTTCCTATTTTCTTTAAACTGTATTTTGTTCTTTTTGAGACTGAATTCTCGTGAGGAGTTCTGCATCTCTCTACTATCCCGAGGATGTGCGATAATCCGCACCATCCATAAACGAGTCCCCTAAAGAGGGTTATAGAGGCTTATTTGCAAAGGATAAAATTCTGCATTTTACTTGAGGGTATTTTAGCGAAAACGTTTCTTTCGAAAAAAATATTATAAATATAGTATTTTCCATGTGTACGTATGGGGTAAGTCGTTACCCCTTGTATGATATTATCTAATAAGCTAACAATACACTACCATTAAATTAAGGATGTGGTATTTATTTGTTAATTTGTTTTCTAAGTATTATATGACATAGCAAAATTATTTTAATTTCGTGTATATGATAGGTGGGTAAAAGATGTTCTCATGATAAATGTTAAAATTTGTTTTCTAAAATTTTATTATGTCGATGTGGGGAGTAAAAAAGAGAGATCGAGAGAGACTTACGGGTTGCGTATACTAGATTAGATAGTAATAGAGAAGGGGTAAGCCTCTGTTGGAAGAAGTGAGACCAATGATGAAACGGAGGAACGAGCTCGAGAGAACGGTGCGAGGTGAAAGGTAAGTTTGAGAGTATTAACAGGTGGAATTTTTTAGAGGAATTGTAACACCCTAGTCCGATCATACGTTTCTTTTTTTTTTGGATATATTGGATTTTGTTTTATTATTATTATAATTTGGAGTTTAATACTTTTAATTAAGATATATGCATATAATTATGGTTTTTCAAGTTTGTTAAATAGGCATATTATTGGTATTTAAATATTTATTTGTTTAACACTATTTTATAACCATATTTATATTTTAGTATTATAGTTTAAACAAAAGATATTTTGTTTGGTATTTCTTTAAACAATATATATACACAAGATTTTACCTCTTTTTAAATCTTATTTATAAGATATTTTGTTTAACGATATTTATTTAGTTAAAATATTTAGTTTTGACAGGTCATGAAAGTCCCTGTTAAATCTTTTAACCATATAAATATTTTTTCTAAACCAACAACTCAATTTTCTCTCTCCAATCATCATATATCTTTCCCCTTGATCTTATCTCTCTTTCACCTGATAATTCTAATAATTCTCTCTTCTTTTAAAACCAATACTATTTTCTTTCTCTTTCCAAACAATTATCTTTCCCAACAGATTTCTCTCTCCATATTTTATTCTATCTAAATATATTTTTCTATATTCCTAATTATATTTCACCAAACCTCACTCTATTTATATATATTCTCTAACAAAATCTCTCTCTCCAATCCAATCTAATCTCTCTTAACAGATTCTCTCTCTCAAATCTACTCTCTAATTCTTTTTCTACAAACCTATATAAACAATATATATATATATATATATAATTGAAGATATTTTGTTATGATAGTTTAATTGAAAATATATTTTAGTTGTTTGATATCTTAAAATCCTATATATATATATATATACTAATTATATTTATTTCAACGAAACCCATAACTATATACATATCTACATATATTTTTACTATATACTAATATATGTGTATACATATCCTTTTCTATTATCCTAACTATATACAAACTAATATGTGTATATACAACTTTTCTAATATCTTATAGAAGTATATAACCTATCATGTCTCTTTTATATTTATATATCTTTCTCTTTCTTAAAATCAAACCCAAATCTCATCTCATCAGAATATTTCTCTCTTCAATTATAATAATCTCTCTCCAATCTTTAACATCTCTCTCTTCCCTATAAATAACATGATTATTTCTCTCCTTCTCGTATAAATCAACCTTCTCTCTTTTCCATCACAATATTTTCTTCTTCAAAATTTGCCGAGCAATCAAAAGTTTGGAGTTGCGTTTCGTGTTGTCGTGTTTATCCGTCTCCGAGGCAAGTACTCTTTTTTTTAGCCGATGCAACATCAGCAAATATCATAATAAATTCTTAGTCTATAATATTTGAATGAAAATTG
Source organism: Agapanthus africanus (assembly GCA_030015575.1). Lineage (NCBI taxonomy): Eukaryota > Viridiplantae > Streptophyta > Magnoliopsida > Asparagales > Amaryllidaceae > Agapanthus > Agapanthus africanus. The sequence continues at coordinate 931,218,806 of CM057337.1, read as the reverse complement.
TTTTATTTTGCAATTTGACTAAAATACCACGTAATTATTATATACATGATGAAAAACTTAATTTTATACTGCTCACATAAGTTTACATACTACTCACATATATATAGCTTATATTTAGACTTATTTGCATAGTTGATATAAATTTTAATTAGCAGATGGGAGTTATCATTTCATTAAGTTAAATAATCGATTCAGTTTTATTTTTTTGTTGAATCTTTGTAGAATATAGCTTACATAATATAGTACTGAGTGAACAGTATTTCAGGATAATTAAATTATATATATATATCAGATCATTGTAACATCAAGAAAAAATATACAATATATAATACAATCAAAAAATTACGCATTTTTACTAATAGTATGAAATAGAACGCATAAGTGCATTTTTATAAGATAACTATATTGTTTGTGTTTTAATACCTTTGGTATTAGTTTTATATATTTAGCATTGTGTTTTTATTAACAATCAAATCATATGCTATTAAATGAAACTTTATGTTCATCATGCATGAAATGAAAACCATAGAATTTCTAGAACATCCATTAATCATATTAATCTTTTAAAACCATATATTAAGTTTATTATTTTCCCAATAATAAATCTGGATATTAAATGGGATGCTTGCAAATTCATGTAGATTCTTGTTTACATTATTGATACTATCATATTATATCGACTGTATTTGACATGCTGCTTGAGACTATTATAATCGACCTGCTTGAAATGACATCCCTATTCACGTTTTTTGTTTCCTTACATTAAAATGATCACTAATTAGAATGCTGAACATTCATGCCATGAAACAATTACTCATGTTTACCATACTGTACTATCATCGTGACTTGTCATGTTTTCCTGTCCAGTCAGCATTCTATATTGTGATTGAATTTATTACCATGTTAGTTATAGATACGCGGGGGTTGGGATAGTTTGAGTGTGCGTTCGTACAACAGGATCTCAGGAGTTCCATGCCGGCAGCTCGTACCGAGCTATATCGGCCGCATGTTATTACAGCTCGTAAGCCCGTGTTTCCTTGCCCATGGGGTCCTATTCTTGGGTTAGGAATACTCCTGCAGACACCTACGGCTGGATCCGTCATCTTGGCAGGAATTCCTTTAAAATTGGGAACCTACGGGTTTTTAAGATTTTTCATACCCATGTTTCCCGAAGCGACACTTCGTTCTACCCCTTTCATTTATACTCCAAGCGCTATTGCTATAATATATACTCCCTTGGAGGTTGATGCATACACTCGAACTCTCACGATAAGATATATTACCTTTTAGTGACCAGTAGGATATGACTTGACTTGTTTATATGTCCGTTTTATATTATTACTATATCCATATATATTTATAAACATGTACACACGGGCTTCACTCCACTTGCATACTCATGTTATCATACTACATACACACCCTTTTTACGTTGAGTACTTGTTGGGATGTTCTGACATCCCTGAGATTTGTCATTTCAGATTTAGAGACGGATTTTCAGGCTAAGCAAGATCGGAGCGGCTATCAGGACTTTGCCAAAAATTAGTAGCCCGTAGGTTTATTTCTTTTCAGTTAGTATTTAGCATGTGCGTCCTTGTGGGACATTAGGACTTATGTATCTTCTTTCGGATCTTGTTTTTTATTTCGAACCTATTGTGTCGGATCTTTATTTGCATCGATTATCTAGTGGGCCTATTTTTAGTATTCCTTGTGGTTTCGTTGCAGCGTGATTATCAGTGTTATCTCTCATGTTGTTAGATATTATCTTTGACAGGTTAGCTAGACAACTTTTATGTGACTATGGAAGGATCTTTCCTTACTATAGGTAGCACGGCTGGCCTTCGTTGCTCTCCGTTTTCCGTATTTTGGGAAGCGGAGCGGGATAGAAATTTAGAGTATTTTTCAGGAATGAGGATGAAGCTAGGATGGCTAGGTATTTATAGGAGAATTAGGGAGTAGGGTGTGTTAAAAAGAAAATTAAAAATTGAATTAAAAGAGTTTAAATGGGCTAGGTGAATGGTCTTCTGTTCTCTGATTTAATTCAGAAATTTTAAAGTATCAAAATGTGTTGAGGGGAGGCCAAAGATCACACGGGTCCAACACGGACCCGATCAGGCATATCTTGGCCGCCGATCTCGGCTAAATGGCGACCCCAAGTTGGCCTCTGGGCTCGGGGTTCGTGATAAGGTTTTAAATGGGTTTAAAGGTTGCAGTTTAATACTTGTTTTCTGTTGCAACGTTTGGTAAACCCGTGTAAAGCTTGTGCAATTCTTTAGGTTTCCAAAAAGAAAAAATATTAAAATAATTGAAGCTGATGGGATTCAAACACGCAAGCTAAGGAACAACAGTGGAAAGTATTAACCAGTGTGCTACAAAGAGTTTCTTGTTGAATATTATCAAAAACTACTTATAACTCGAAATCAGAAATATGAATACCTTTTCATATAACATTGAACTGTTGCAAATGTAAAGAGATTTCAGGGTCATTACAAATGGATTTTATGATACCTGCGGCGTACGTTAGATGTGGGGTTGATGTTTGGAAGGAACAATGACAATTTGGTTGGATTCAGCGATTCTGATTATGCGGGCGATCTCGACAGGCGAATGTCAATTACCGGTTGTGTATTCTTTTTAGAAGGATGTGCCATCAGTTGTCATGTTTCGTTACAGCCTACGGTAGTGTTGTCTACGACGGGGGCGGAGTATATGGCCGTTGTTGGGACCGTTATGGAAGTGATCTGGTTGAAGGGACTATTCTCGGATTTTGGTATTCAAAAAGATACCATAATAGTCTACTGTGATAGTCAAAGCGTGTTTCACTTGATGAAAGATCAGATGTATCATGATAGGACGAAGCACATTGATGTACGGTACTGGTTTGTTCAAGAAATCGTTGAAAAAAGAGATAGTTATGAAGTAGATTGGCACAACGGATAATCCGGCCGACATGTTGACGAAGACTCTTTCGGTTAAGTTTGAGCATTGCTTGAATTTAATTGGAGCGTGTAGGACTCATTGAGCCCTTTAAGGGTTTGTGGTGAATGTGGAGCTGCCATTAATTTTGTGGAGTGTTGTTGGGAATGCGAGGCAAGGTAGAGATTTGTTGTGTATGCCTCTCATTCGATCCCTATTTGATTTCCTAATATATCCGGCGTTATCTCAGAGTTGATGGAGATTCGAAGTTATCTACAAGTAAGGAGAACAAACATCTGGAGCTACAGTTTCAGACGTCCATCGATGCTCTGTATACACGGTATAATTTGGGCAAACGTCTCACTCGAAGAATTCAGACGTCTGCAAGCGATCTATTCTTTCGTAGATCTCAAGACCAGACGTCTGAACATCCTTGTTCAGACGTCTGGGGTTGCTCTGTTAATTTGGAGACTTTTTGGTAGACGTCTGCGTATTCCTTGTTCAGACGTTTGCCGTGTCTGCCGTGTCTGGGCCGGATATTTTGCTTTAGTTAGGAAATTTGTTATTTGGTAAAATCTTTTGTATACCATATATATTGAAGTACGTAGCAACTCTAGATCTGACAGCTTTTGTGATATTTGAGAGAACCTTTTTGTTATTTTGAAGAGAGCTAGGGTTTTGTATTCGTCAACCGGTTTTGTACTCCACTTTTGAATATTAATAAAGTTTCGTCTTCGCCTATTAGTTAACACTCGTATTTCTTATTTTCTTGTGGTTTGATTACTTCTCTATAACGTCAATGTTATTGCTTCGTGATCGTCTTGTCGCAACAAATATGAATTGTGTAAAAAACAAGAATTCAACAAGCATCAATGAAGAAAGATAAAACCAAACCAGTTTTAATGCGGTTTGCCGCAACCACTTGCTTCCGCTGCGAGAAAGTCATCATATTTCCTTTATCATAATACACTGACAAGGGCAATCTCTTTTAGGGTTTGTCTAGTTCAATTTTAGACAGGTGTTTTTCCTTCTTTTTTTTATTATGCATCTTCTAAACCCTAATTTTCATACTCATATACCCGATAGAAAATTAGACTGCCATCCAAGACATAAACTTGCATGACTTTCAATCCTAAACCCTAATTTTTTATTTTTTATTTTTTATTATGTCCTTTTTCATCCACCTATTTCCTTTTTTCCCTTGTGACATCAGTTCAACAATGTAGAAAGAAGCCAATAGGAGCCTTCCTCTTGCTCACTTTTTCGATTCTTTGGTTTTGTTTCTCTCAAACGAGTCTATGACTGGTATATATCATTTTTTGCCAAAGTGGCTATCCACATGGTATGACTCAATGAGAGTGAGATCTTTGGTTCAAACCCGCCACTAACTCAAAATAAGAAAACCAGTTCCCCTCATTTGTGTCGTCTTCCAGGTGTAAAACAATATATGCGTCTTTCATGTGAGGGAAGGTCTAAGACAGCATATAACAAATGATATATTACATTAAACACCATTAAATGTCCCGTTTTTTTATAGGATGTCGATAAGCTTTAAAAGTTACATTAAGCACCCGAACCTTTGAAGGTTTAAAGAGTGTAATAAACTTGCATAGCACACCATCAAAAAGCTGCATTAAACACCATTCCCAATGGTGCTGTGGCAGTATTTGTATTTCTCAAAGTTCAACGGTGTTCTATAGACAAACTAGAAAATTTTGATAGTGTTTGGGTGCTGATGTTGGATCTATTGCATGTAGGCAGAAAATACTCTTACAGCGCCGATAAGGAAAAGGCTATGGTACTGACTAAGGTATTGGAGTGATATTTTTCTAAACAAACCGTTGTTTTTTCTTCTTCTTGCATCATTCTGACGGAACCTTTTCTTTTGTGAACTGTAAATGATAGTATGGACAACTTCGGCGTTTATCGTCTGGATCAACTACAATAGAAATGAATTCAAGGTTTGCACAAGAATCTTGAGACTCTCAACTATGCTACTATTACCCCTATTTTGAGTTTAGAATATAAATATATATCACGCCTTCCTCAACATAACTTGGGAGTTCCGGTGCAATGGTAGGGACTTCAAAATAGCGACCCAGGCGCATTTAAATAGCGGATAAAAAAATACAAGTCACAATGTAATCCTGGTTAATTTCAGCCCATAAAAGTAAGCTCAACCTATGGAGCATGTCAAAATATAAGAAGATATCTTTCAAGTTTCAGCCCTCACAGTAACTTTGGAATTTTAGTGAAATGCCGGGGCTTCATAATATGTAGCTAAAATGATTCATCTCTTGTTTCTACTGTATACATTTGCTTGATTTGTACCGAGTATTTGACAATGCAAAGAACTATGATTTATATGGACTGTCATATGCTGTTATTTATGTCGATTATCTAATGTCATTCACCTAACAACCATGAAATTATTTACACGACCGACATGGAACATACTTTTTTTTGGGGGGGGGTGTGTGTGTGTGTGATTTACCACCCAAAAAAATATGGTATTTCCAAAAATCACCCTAAAAGGTTCAAAATTCTAAATCACCCCCAAAGTTTGCCGTTACTCAAAAAACACCCTCCGTTTTTCTTTTCCGTTTTACTTTTAACTTGGATTGGTTAAGCTGACCTAGGGTTAAGATCATGAAACAAACCCATGTTCCCTTCACGTCTCTCAAGTTCATCATTTTCTTCTCCCCAATTTGCTAACCCTGTCTATTCCTCGTTGTTCTTCAACAAACCTTAAATTCCTTTAATTTTTTGATTCCGAATTTCAAGAAAGGTCTTAATCATGTGAAGGATGCATTTTCATTGCCAAGGAAACCCTAAATATTTTTTTGGAATTATTTTGGATGCTTAAAATTCATCGTTTTGCTTGGAATTGAAATAATTGCTATAATAAACCACAAAATGTTACTCATATGAAAGAATGCAAATCGGATTAAGAGCAAAAATTCAAATTTTAGATGCAAAGAAAAACCCAAATTTTCAGTTTGGGATTTAAAAACCTTCGTCGTTGTAGACTATTCTTAGAAGGAAGAAGAAAACCGTTGAGGGAAAAATCGTATTTTACTAACCCTTCCAAACGGCCCATAACTAACTAAAGGAATATTCCCAAAAGATGCCGGGTTAAACTAACCAGGGCGTCTATTTGGATGACTTGTGACTTTTAGGGACGCTTTTAAAATATCTGATTTTTAGGGTGATTTTTAGAAATATCATATTTTAGGGGGTGGTATATAAAAAAAGTCCTATTTTTTTTCATTTTGCAAATTGCAACAGACTAATCAATTTTATTGTGTTTGTTTCTACTTGGAAGAAATAAGATTGCTGCTACTTTGCTTCTAGCACTAAACTATTTCATGCATGTGTGATGTCTGCCATTACATGGTAAGTTTAATATTACATACTCTCTGATTTTTGGTAGACGGCACCTTCTGAGAGTTTTGGAAAGTCGTAAAAATGTATTGCGGAAAGAACAGGGTATGGCCTTTGCACGTGCTGTAGCTGCGGGCTTCGACATGGACCATATGACAAATTTGATATTGTTTGCTAAGAGCTTTGGCGCTTCCCGTTTGCTGTAAGATATGCTTCCTTGTTAGCAAAATGGCCTATGATATTTGAATACACACACACAATTATTCTTTTTACAAATACTCATGAAGCTAATATTCAAGAATAACTCAGCAATAGTAGCGGGCGAGTTTGTGCATGTGTGAATCGTTATTGGCCACAATTAACATAGAGAACATAAAAGGCATAACTGATGAATTATAGAAGCTTAAACATAATTTGTATGGAATATCTTTCGGTAAATTACACTAAACTACCCTTACCTATTGTTGTTTTTCACTGAACTACCTTATTTTTTTCCTATAGTAATTTCCCTCAAACTTTGGTTTGGGGGGATTTTTTTCCGCTTTAAGGGAACTTATTCCTATTCAATATATTTGAAGTAGTTTACTGAATAATGCTTATAGTTTAAGGTTATTTAGTGAAATTTAACCTTATTCTTGCAATATCTAGATAATTTCCAACACGTGTTATATAAGAATCCTGAAACTTGATAAACTTGAGTTTTAGACTACATATAAATATGATGTAATATGTCCAAATTAGGTTTTTTTAATATCTACATCCCTACCTAAGTTTCTTCTTTCACAAATCCTAAGGTGTATGTTCTATTTTTGGCTTTATTTTCCTTCATCATGAAACAGTGAGGCCTGCTCAAGGTTTGTGCACTTATGGAACGCAACACATAAAAATGCGCAATGGCTCGAAGTTGCGCATGCAGACACCGGGAAAGCCTCAGACATCATGTTCTCTGGAGATCACTGGAAGCTGAAACAATCTACCGACACCTGGCTTGTATCCAAAGATGATTTGGCCACAGAAAGTAATGAGAAAAATGATTACACTGCTGCATCAAACATGATATCACAGCAGTTGAACTCACACAATGCTGAAGGTAAACAATCATCAATCCTAAAGGGGAAAAAGTCTTTCTAATCTTTTATGAAGAATATCTTCCTCGATTCTGCATTCTATATGCTAAAGGCTGTGTTGCCTTCATGGGAAAAATATATAAATTTAAATTCTTTTTCTTCATTGCCTTTCTATTGCCTTTGAAATTTATTCCAATTTCATACTTTGGCCTAAAATTCATTCTTACAAAAAAAAAGGATATTAATCCCAAACAAATACGATATTCGAACATATTTTTTCTTTGCAAAGTAATCTTCCAAAAGTACTAAATAATAGTTTCTACATTGTGAGACCTGTATCATATATCATTATTAGAATATAAAATACTAGCCTTCAACTCTCATTATAACTTCGAGATTTTGGTGCAGTGGAAGGGACATTTCATATGGTATTAGGTCAGCCCAGGTTCGATTCCCACCGGACGCGTATTTAAATGTGGATTATTAAAAAAGAAAATACCGCTGCGCAAAAGCTCATGCCTTGGACCAAAGGGCCTTCGGACTTCGGCCTGCAGAGGCGTATTAGAATATAAAATACTATCCCTCGACCCTCATTATAATTTCGGAGTTTTGGTACAGTAGAAGGGACATTTCACAATCATTTTGTGGTGGACCAATATCGAATTAGCATATTTACGAGGGACTTATATTTGAAATAATACAAGTGTTAGGGATACTCCAGAATCATGTTTTTCACTTAATATTGAGTTATAATTTATAAATTTCATAATTATGTGTCAAACATTCTTCATTTAGAAAGCTAGGTAGATGAACGTTTATAAGGAAAAAGATGATTGTTCGTGTTTTTCTTTATTTTTCATGATCGATAGGCATACTCCAGGGTCTTGTTTTGCACTTAAAATTTGGGTTATGATTTATAATTTTCCTATTTATGTGTCAAACATTCTTCATTTAGAAAGCTAGGTAGATGAACGTTGCCATGTAAAAACTTTATAAGGAAAAAGGAAAATTTTGATTGTTCGTTTTTTTCTTTTTCTTTCATTATTAATTTCATGTATAGAACTCGCCTAATTTATTTTCTAATAATGTGAAGTTTGACCAATACCAGTTTTCATCAAGATCTCCATATCCAAAACATATCGCATACGCATTTCATCGTAGGTTATTAGCAGTTCCATTTCCGTAATTGAATAATTTTTTTTAAAAACCATGTATTTTGTAAATGCTTCATGCATGAGAGAGAGAGAGAGAGAGGTTTTCAAAACTCATGATTTCTCACGTATATATGAAATCAGTCTGAATATCGAGATAGAGATTAGCCGTATGCATAGTGTACGTGTCATTTTTATATTAATACCATTTTTGAATTCACAGATAAAAGACCAACCTCAGATTCGCAAGCTCTTTTTGGCCCTCAATATTATCACGGCCAAATTGAAAACCACATGATTCCCCATTGGGTTACGCATTGTCCACCAGTTTCTCAATCTTACCCGATGCAAGTAATGCCATACTATCATAGTTATCCAACTAATTACATGGATAATAAAATCTGCAATGCCGAATCAAATTCCTTAGAGATGGATTTTTCCAATGCAATGTCACAAGTCGAAGTAGATCAATACCAGATAAAGTCGCGGCAAAAGAAAACTCGTAAAAAGGCTGGCCATTCAGGAGAAAGTGCATCTCAATCTGAAGAAGAAATCCAAAATTTGCATTCCAATTCCATTTTTAGAAGTCCTTCAAGATCAAAAAATGATAACGAAGTAGCGGGATTAATGACAACTTCAAATGTATCTGACAATGATCGAATTCCCCACGCGCAAGAGGGAGATGCTGAAAACTGGCAGACATTTCAGAAACTCTTGCTTAGAATCCAAAGTGAGAACAACTCAAATGCTGTCAATAATTCCAATGAAGAGCCTCAACAAAGGAAAAGATTCTATGGAACCCAAGAAGACCCTAGTGTTCCTCCAGCACGAGATAGTTATAGGCCTTTGAATCCAAATTTTGAAAATGGGTCTCAAAATGCTGCTACCGATTTGCACAAAAGTTCCTTATATGATGTAAGAGACGAGTCCTTCGTGGTTCCTTCTAGATCAGGCTTGCATGATGAACTAATGAAAGAAGAGAGACGTGCTGTCGACGTGAATTATGATTTTAGTACATCTCTTCCGAAAAATAATGATAATTCCATCTATGAACCTCATGATTTGAGCTTAATACCCGAGCGTGGATTGGAAAAGGGACCAAAAAATTTTGATCCAGCAAAAGATTTCGACGTGCAAAATGGAATCAAGAAAGAAATGAGAATCCAGGAAGATCCCCTAAAGATAGCAAAAGAAGGATTGAAGGGGTTGGGAAAGGCAAGGAAGTCGAGTTCCGTACCATATGGTTTAGAGAAGAGAAAGGTGGAAGCAATGACAATTAAAGGGAAATCCTCGAAGTTGAATCCGTTGGCTGATGCAAAAGCACGGGCAGAGAAGCTACGAGCCTTCAAAGCTGATATTCAGAAAGCTAAGAAAGAAAAGGTACATTTATCACCATTTCCAAAACTTTTTTTTGGGTTTTGCATCTTTCCGATTAAGTTTCAGTTCCCTGTCATACAATTTTTTTAAGGCTAAATTTCAGTAAACTACCATCAAGTATGAGCGTTTTTTAGTTAACTAAGTTAAGTTTATATTCCAGTAAGCTTCTTTAAAGTGCTAATTTTAGGGTATTTTAGAAACAAAACTACCAGAAAAACCAGTTTATGGGAGCATGCTGAAATATATAAATGCACGGTAGTTAACTGAACAGCACTCATAGTTAAGGGTACTACAGTGAAATTTAGCCTTTTTTAATGTAAAATCGGTGCTTCGCCAATAAAGAATTACATAAAATTACATAAAACACCATTGAACTTCTCCCTCGTTTCATAGTACAGAATTAAACCTAATAATTTACAGTGTATTAAAAATTACACAAAACACCATCCAGAAGTTGCACTAAACACCACACCCAGCCGACACCCACACCTGATGGTGTTGTTAAAACTGGAATAGTTTTATGGTGTTTTATGTAATATACCCTTCTTAACTATGTTCCTCTCTGATGTTAGCTGCTATATTCTCCCAATTGTTTAAAACATCTTAATGTTTTTCCCTCTCCAAGGAAGAGGAAGAGAGACGAAGATTGGAAGCTTTGAAGCTTGAGCGACGGAAGAGAATTGCCGCAAGAAGTAGTTCGAACAATGTTCAAGCAGCACAAACCAAAGCCAAAATTCCAACAAAACATCTTCCAAGTTCAAATAATAGCTCAAAGTTCAGTGATGCAGCACCCACATCTTTTTCACCTTTACATAAGCTTCATAGGACAAATATGAATTCCCCTCAGTCCACTTTGAACTCAAAGCAGATTTTAACGACATATTCTTCTCCAAATTCTTATAAAGTCTCAAAGTTCTGCGATACGCAGCCTTCAACTTCTTCGCCTCTAATAAAGTTGCTAGGCCGGTCACCGGAAACTGCACCCCAAAAGATGACAAGGCTTTATCCAAGTTCTTTGCCAATAAAGAAATCGCCAAGTATTAGCTCAAAGTTCGGTGAAATAAGACCCTCATCTTCGTCTCGTCCTGATTCTCATAACATAACAAAAGACGACAGATTAAATGGCTCGAGACGATCACTAACTCCAATATCTAGGTTAAAAGGAGAGATCGAGGGTAGCATTCCAATGAAAAGGGTTTCTATTCCTGAAGGAAGCCGTTCTTCTCCATTGAGGTCACCTGTGTGTACTCGGGAGCCAAAGAAAACATCCAAAGAGTCACAACTAAAGTCCAAGCCTGCTATTTTCCCTGAGAGCAAGGTGCGGACAAGGAGAGAACCCAGCTGTGATGATGATCCCATTGTTGAGAAGGCTGTTGTGATCCTTGAGAATAAAACAATCACGGCTCCTATTATTCGTGATTCAAAAGCAATGTCAAACATTCATGTTAGCTCTCCAGCTGTCCGTGTTTCACCCACAATGCTTACTGCTGGTGGAGCTTACAAATCCGATGAGTGCAAGTCGGATAAGAAGCTGAGCTCTTATCAGGTACTTTATGCTTTAAGAATTTTTTAAAATATAATTTTATGTAAATTTTTCTAAACTTGCCATCTGTGAGCAGACATCTTGAAGTCATGCCACTGCACAAAATAAAGTTGTGGTTTGATTTATTTTCGTGTGCCAAAACCGGAGCATTCACGCCTTGTTGAGTTTGAACCTATGTTGTTGCGATATCATTTTAAAGTCGCTACTGCACAAGAACCCCAAAGTTGCAGTGACAGTCGAGGGATATATACTCTTATGTTTTGGAGATGACATTCAACCAGAATTAGTCTCCTTAATGATAGCACATAAGCCAAATTTCCAGTTAATTAGATATGGCCACTTACATCATTGCCACTCCAAACTAAGATTGTGGATAACATTATTCAACTGTAATGGCAAATATATTATATTCTTTTCTTTGATGTCTCAAATCTTTTGATTTGATGCTTGTGATGTTCAGGTTGTAGAGCATGTTCCTGAAAGCATGCATCAGAAAATGCCGATGGCACATGTATGCAGCTTGGTTAACTCAATTGCGGTAGGAAAAGTACATGAAATGAATGAGAACCCTTATAGGAGAGCGTCACCGGGTGGGTTTAAGGAGCTTCTGAAATTTCGGAGACAAGCCCCGAGTTCATCTTCAAGGGAGTTTAATAATGCCAATAGCACAGTTACCGCTGCTGCTCCTAAAAACGGTAACATCTTGGCTCGGTCTGATTACAAATGTGAAACTTATAAAGTCATTGCTCTGTTCCTCGATTAGTATTACTAAGTACATGATTGGTAAGCGGCCCACAACATATCATTTTTTCCGTTTCTCTTTAAATATGCATCTAGTGGGATTTGAACATAGGCTTTTGGGTTTTTCTCACCCCTCTGGTACCATCTTAAAATTCCTTTTGTTGGATTATAAAAAATATGTATTTCTCAACCATCATCATAACTTCGGATTTAGTGCAGCAGCAGAGATTTAAGATGGTAACAGAGTAACCTAGATTCAAATATAAATATGAAAAAATATCATTGCACAAAAGCCTCGGTTTCGATGCACACAAGGGTACTCGGCATATGTGAACGCATTAGAATATAGAAGTATATCCTTCAACCTCGCCATAACTTCAAAGCTATTATGAGGTTGAGGGATATATTATAGATAAAAATAGATATTTAATTAAAGATAAAAATTAGAAACTCTAAACCCCAACCTCCAAGCCTGGCTGATGAAATCAATTGTATCGTCTTTCACAAGATATTTTATACTTTTATAACCGATCGATGAGACTTGTGTTTTGCATTTCAGTCCCTACACTTAAAGATCTCTTGGCCGAAGATAGCGATTAAGGAGGCACCCTTCCAAAAGGTAATCAACTCTTTTTTTTTTGTCAATATCTATGTTTCATGCAAATGTTATTTTAGTAAAAGGCTCGATTATGTCACAGGTTCCTTAATTAAAAAATAAATTAATTAAAGCAGTACTGAGAACAATGCCGTGGCATGAGATGCACGCCCGTGAAATTTAATATCGAAATGTAATTATATTTGAAGCTAGATGACCGATATGGTATATACTGCTTCAATTTTTCTTGTGTTTATATGTATACAAGTATTGGCATTTTAAGAGGAGCAATTTTTTTCTGTTTTTTTTGTTTTATGATGCGCAGGACTTTTTTTTAATATGAAAATTGTAATAACGAATTTGTTTTAAATTTTCCATTGGATGTACGTAAAATATGTCGGTAATTCTATTTTACTGTAGGCTGTTTTATAACAAGTATGTGCTGTTTTGAGTTAAGTAGAAATAAATTAAAAGAACTCGGATTCGTTCCTTTGTTTTTATCTCTGGCTATTTTGTTAAGTGGTTTGATTGATAATCAGATTTGTTCATAGTTATTGGTAGAACTATTTATGAATTTTGTGAGCATCACAGGTTGCGGCTATGGGTCTGAACAGGAAAAGATCTTATGAATTTAAGATATCGGGTTTATGCTTAATTACGCTAAACTACCCTTAATATATGTTTATGGGTATTTTAGGTAGGGAAAAAACTCTTTAAACAAGAGTTTTTAGAGTTGGAGGGCACTGTAAGATTTTATTTTTAAAAAATATTTCTTGGTGGTTTAGTGGAAAAAAAACATTTATGGCTTTTCCCTTCTTATTTGCAGCATAAAACGTGTATGGTTAAATTTAATGGTAGTTTAGTGTAATTCAATCTATGCCTGTAAGAGAATATAGGTTAATTGCTAAATAATACCCCAATGTTTCTCCAACTCTGAACTGGAATACCTTATTGATTTTTTCGTTGCACTTAGAAACGCGATATGTTGGATTTTGTTTAAAATAGTGATGTATTTGATGGTTAACTGAAGTGAGCAAAGTATTAACGGCTTGTATTTTTAGGGTATATAAGTGCAACGAATTTTAGGGTATATTAGTGATATGAAAATATCAATAAGATATATAAGTGCATGCAAAGTAGATGGTATATAAGTTCATGCAAAGTAGATGAAATATTGAGGATGAAATATTGAGGTATTATTTAGCAATTAACCCAAAATTATAAATCGTGCTCTGTCCATATGGTTATATCTTTAGTAAGTTGGTGCTATTTTCCACTAGTGAGCAATTGCTTGGTTGGATTTGGAACTTCTCTTTTTGGGTAGAGTGCGAGTTTCGAACTCCAGGAGGATGGGAAGTGGCTACAAACTAACGCTTTCGAGGCAAATTTGTGAGCCCCATTTGGGTTTGCGTGTGATGTGTGATGTGTGTATGGGTTTGTCGTATACGTAGGTTAGGCAGCGCTAAAAAAAGTACTATATTCCCATATAGATATATTTTGTAGAACTTTTCAGGACTATGATTTGTGCACATGCATTTATCTGATTAGGAACCCCAGTATGAGGGGTAACGATCGCAAATTAACGTTTTCGGGACAAATTCGTGGGGGGGTGTTTGTGCGTGATGTGTGCATGAGTGTGTTGCGTGTATCGTATGCAAAGTTTAGGGCTTTGCCCGTGCCAAAAAAGGTACTACATTCCAATATAGATATGTTCTGCAGAAATTTTCATGACTATGATCTTTATATATCTTCACAGAAATATCTTCTCTCTCCAAATAAATCATCTTTCTCGTCTCCTAATAGAATGTTCCATCGGGTTAGTGGGTTTGGATATCCGGCCCAACGAACATAATCTTCACCAATGAATTAATATGCATAAATCTAAAATGTAAAATGAACCATCCCTCTCAAAATTCGTTATGCAGCACCTAAAGTTCGTTTAAGGGTCACATGTAATAAACTCCACATGAAGTAATTCATGGCATGAATCAAACCTAAGTTCAAATTTTGGCTATTAGAGCTAGCTAATTTGAAAGAGATATATAGGCTAAATTACTTATCATGATCATCGCTTGATTTGCTAATTAAGTAAGCAAGCACCAAGCGATCATGCAAAAAGAGTACTTTTAGTTGTTATTGTTTTGTTAAGGAACAAGTAAGCAGCATATATATATATATATAGTAAGCAAGCACCAAGCGATCATGCAAAAAGAGTACTTTTAGTTGTTATTGTTTTGTTAAGGAACAAGTAAGCAGCATATATATATATATATATATATATATATATATATATATATATACAATCATGCCAGTTAGAGCACAATCATTATAGTTTTGTTTAAGGATATGTAGGCGGGGCCAGAGTTAATTTTTTTTTTATTTTAAATAAACTACAAGTAAACATTTATATATTTTGAATGGTGTACATAAACATTCGCTCTCTATTTTTTATTTATTCAAAGATCATATAACTGAAATATATATACAGAGTCAGAGTCAGGATTTGAGGTCATGTTGAAGAAGATGGAAAGGTAATTTAATGATTTTGATGGTATTTCTGTGTTTCCCTTACTGTAATGTCCGATTTTTCTGTATCGATCACATAATTGGTGCTGAAATTTGAGAAATATATAAATAGATGCATTTTTTTTATATTGGAGGGGCTAATATGCTGTTGTGTGTTGAGGTTTGTAGAGCTGATATGAAGAGCTACCCACTTGAACACTTACAAGCAACGCAAATATAATCATTTAGAGAGAGAGAGAGAGAGAGAGAGGTGAGAGAGATATTCATATTCCTCTAACAAACCTTACGTGCATCAAAAATGTTACCTTTTGGCCCTACCAATCTCCTTCGTGTCCCCTCAATTCTCATTTTTCATTTTTTGGATTCAATTTTCTTTCTTTATTTGCACATCCATATCGCGAGAGTTATTTGCACGTTAAAAATTATGTGATTTCAATTTTGATCTAAATAAAATTCGTAAATACTTACAAGCAGTGGGCTGTTTTTATTAAAAGATTGTAAGCAAATTGTTGGGTATATATTTTTTGGAATTAAAATGATGGCTTGGACATCCTAATAACTAATAAACTTTTTTCTTTTTCCTATTTTTTCTTTGAATTGAAATATGAGGTGCCACATGACTCTTATGTGTTCTAATAACCCACATAAGGGTAAAAATCCAACATGACCTTTATGTGTTACTGTGTTCTTCTTTATTCAGATCTAAAATAATAGTGGAAAAACAATTGCGGAAACAAAATGAAAAGTGATATTTAAAAACAAAATGGAAATGTACAATTGCAATTAAATTGCTTCCCTACGGAAGGAATTGTTTAGGATTTGAAAGTTGTTGAGCTACAAGTGTTCTATTTGAAATACCTTTTTTGAAAAACGATATTGTTAAACAAAATTGCATGTTATATTGAGTTCTAAGCAAATGAAAATTGATATAATTTTTATGATGATTACTTCTCTAAATAATAAGCTAGTTGTAATATTCTGACAGCCAGGGGTGGTAATTGAACGAGTCAGTTCGGGTTCGGTTAGGGTTTAGCTCAGTATCAGCCCAAGCTCGGTTCATTTATTAATGAGCCGAACATGAGCCAGAAAGCTTGGCTCGTTTATTAAATGAGCCGAACTCGAGCTCATCCAGGCTCGTTCGGTATTGACTCGGGTTCGGTTCGGTTACACAGTTTGAAAAAACAGTAATATGTAATATATAGCAGATTCTATACAACTCTCATAACACTTAATTCAATTAAGGAACAATATATAAAATGCAACTGAGATGAATATAAAACCTGGCACTTAGACCTATTCCATACTCTAAATGTTAATTTTTTAATCTTTCCATATCTCAAAATCTTGGATTTTAAGCTCTATGATTGTTGTCCCCAGCCCAGTCTTTTGCAATACGCTTTCATGTTTTCTTCTAAAACACTTGGAATGGCCATTGATTTATCCTCGGCCTCCACCAAACGCCGCTTTGTCGTTTTCCTTTCAATAATCGCTTAATAGAAGATACATCCGAGCTTGATTTTTGCTCATTTAAGACTCGGTAAGCTAACGAGCTGAACCAGATCTGACCAGCTCGAGATGAACTCAATCCAAGCTTGAGCTAGCATCTACTGAGCCGAGCCGAGCTTGGACAAGAATCGGGTCGGCCCCTACTGACAGCTCTCCACAAAGGAAACATCCTTAACATAAATGTTAATTTTGTTTGAACAATTAATTTCTTTACTATTTATGGCCAATCAATCAGTGGCAAACTCGTAAATAAATATCAATACTGTTAGTGGCCAATGGGAGCTAAAAAGCAGGCGTGAGCTCTTTTTCCCGCCAAAATCTCTGGTTCATTTATTCCCAATTTACCCTCGCCCACAAAAATACTTGACAGAAATGCCCCAAGTGCAGAGAGGGAGGAATTCAGAACACGCCGGGGGATGTGAGGGCATTATCGTAAAAGGGATAAGAGAATAATATTCTGTTATCCACGTCACCAACCGTTTGTGGACCCCACGGTCTCCTAGGCTCCCATCATCGTCTTCTCACCAAACCCCCATATAAACACTCTCCATTCCCCCATTTCTTGAATCCTTTCTCTCTCTCCTCGAAAATTTGAGCCGCTTTCTCTCTCTAGAAGACACTCAAAGGTTCTCTGTTTTCAGCTTAGATCAGTGCACGATCTCTCAAATTTAGTGGTTTATTTTGAGTTTTGTTGCTGAATTTCTCTAGAAAATCGAAGGAATTTCGAGTAATTGTTATCTATTATCTAGTTCTTGAGGTTGTTAGATCTAGAAATGCTAACTCTAGATATCAATTTGATACTTCTTCACTTGATCTTACAGTTTTTGAACTTTTCACCGAAATCAATGGATGAGATTTGAATTTGTGAAGTTATTCGCGATGATTAGTTGATGATTACGCGATTTTCAACAATTCTTCTGGTTTTTGATGCAGTTTTGGAGCTAAATGGAGCGAGAAATGGCAATTCCGGCAACGGCGAGCCGCCAATCTCCACTGACGCCGTTCCTGCCTCCATATCACCGCCTCTCACAGTCTCAGTACTACAAAAACTGCGGCGATTACTCGATCTTCTCCCCTAAAGGATCCAGCACTCCGATGACCCCTGCTTCCTGTGTCTCCTTAGACGCCGACGATGACGGCGACGCCGCCACCGAGAACCGGCTCTACCTCGCAGGGCTCCGCCTCCAGCACCAAGACTTCACCAATCGCTACGAGCTCTGCCTTTCTCACCTCCAGGACGCGGCACGTGAGGCGGAGGTGCTCCGCCTCGAGAACGCGCGCCTCAGGATCGCCAACGGCGAGCTCAGGAAGCGAGCCAGCGGCCGGATCTTGCCGTATTCTTCTTCTTCTTCGAACGCTTCTGCTGGTGCGATCTCGATCGCCGACGAGTTCCGAAAGATTCAGATCGAGAGCTCGCCAACGGCGGCGGTGGAGAGCCCGACGAGCGTGCTGGGGCCGAAGATTGCGATGCCGAAGAGCATCTCGGTTCGATCCACTGGCTACAAGAAGATCAACTCCGATGGTGGATCGAATTGGAACGGCCACGCTAGGGTTTCGAAGCCGGTGATGGTTGAATCGGTGAGTTTTTCGAACATCGTGCTGAATTTTGCGTCATGGTTATCACTCCGCTGCATCCAATTTTGATCAGATCCACTTGATATATTTTTGACGGCGGATCTCGTTGATTGCTGGTTTTTATGCACTATTGTGATGATTTATTGCACACGATTTTTTGTCCTATTAATATATTTATTTAATTTTCATGCGGATAAAGTTAAGACAACCATCAGTAAATAATCAGACATGGTTTTTTGCCTTTTTCGGTTTCTTTATTTAATAAATCTCAGTTTAATGAATTTAACTCCGTTTTTATAACTTTTCAAAATTTGAAAACCATCAAAATCGTCCAAATAAACTTATAGACAACTTATGTGCCAAATCCATCTCCAACTTAAAATTTATAATTAAAAAAAATCGAGTGTGTAATTTATTGGTTAATTATTGAGAAAGTTATATACTATAAATTTTTGGACCATTTAATTACTCATTTAGTTACCTTTTTATTTTTAATTCAGTTTTCTAGTAGAGGAAGTTAATAGGGGTGAGTTCCGGAGGAATCACTACTCAATTACTTATAGAATCTCATATCTGCAGTTAATAATGAAGCACTCAATTTACTTCAAACCCAATCGCACCTCTTCATTCGGTGCGCCCCTAGTATAGTAGCTGCTTACTTATTTACTAAAATGCCCTTGAATATCTTGTTTATTCACTGATACCTTAAGGTTTTTAATTATTGTAAAATACCCGATTAATTTCTGTTTTGAAGGCATTTCAGTCAATAAAATTCCTAAGAAACAATAATGTAAAGTATTTACTGTGATAAAAAAAAGCATTAGGATTTTTTAGTGAAAAACTATGATAGTTGAGGGTAATTTAGTATAATTTAGCCTATTTAAAAGTAATTGCTTAATCGGTTGTCGTGAATATGAAACTCTACATGTACGTTTGCTTCCTCAATTGCAGCAGCGCGTGTACGTCGGAGGTGGGAACGAGGCCAAAAAGGGAAGTGATGCCGAAGCAGCAGCAGCTGCGGCAGCGTTGGAGCTGGAAGTGTACAACCAAGGGATGTTCAAGACGGAGCTGTGCAACAAGTGGCAGGAGGAGGGGGCGTGCCCATACGGCGATCAGTGCCAGTTCGCGCACGGCATTGGCGAGCTCCGCCCAGTGATCCGCCACCCCCGCTACAAGACAGAGGTCTGCCGCATGGTCCTCGCTGGCGACACCTGCCCCTATGGCCACCGCTGCCACTTCCGCCATGCCCTCTCCCCCTCCGACCACCACCACCGCCTCTTCCGGCGACCACCACCTCACGTCTGAGAAGAACAGAATGGTACGGCATTTACCAAATTACCCTCCCCAAATCCATCTTATATATATCTTTCTTGTTAGAGAGTTTGAGAAAGCAAATGTGAATGCAGGAGTGAGAGAGCGTGGGAGGGGGAGTTAGATAATTAATTACACATGGGGTGGGTAATTTGGTAACTTGCATTTAGTGGCAGTGCTGTATATTCTCTAATTAGAGGGGGCAGAAATATTATATACAAGTAAAGAATAATAATAATAATAGGGGGAAAAGATTACAAGTGGGGTGAAATCTTCGCTTTGGTTTACCATTCTTTGGCCATGTATCTGGTTTTATTAGATGTTTCATATTTCCTGATTAATTCTTTGTAATGAAATTGGTGACATTGAGAGACAACTTGGAACCGATGAATATATTTGGCATTACATCAATGCGAAGGTTGTGATCTTCATTTTTATGCTGAAAAGTCAACAGTAATACTATCTGGCTATCTGCTGCGTTTTATTTTGGTAGGGTGAGTGTTTCTTTGGTTTCAGATTTTGTTGTTGGGCTTTTTTAGATACAAGTTTTGAGTTGCTGCGTCCGGCAGAAATAGCATGGCACAAAAAGTTGATGTAATATCAATGGTATTTCGAGGATGCCGACGCCAGCTATATATCACTAAAACACACTCACACACACAGGCTAACTATATAACACTATAAGTAGTTTATGACAAAACACGCACAGAATTAAGATCTCTAGTTTCTTGGCCTTTATCTCTGCCCGAGCTCTGAATTATTGGTATATTATTCTATATGAAAACCTTGTATAAGAAAAGGTCAAAGCAAAACCCCATTAATGCACAGGTTTGTCTGAGCACTGTCAGCTTAGTCGAAATCCCAGAATTCGAAGGACACTGTTAAAAGTATATCCAGTGATAAGAATTAGTTTCCTTCGAATCCTAAGAGAGAAAGAGAGAGCACACACACGAAACCAATAAGCTATCCCTCCACAGTGACAAGCTACCCAGTACGCCTGAAAATTCATAAGAACCGGCATAACAACAAGGCATTCTAAACAAATGCACTAATAGCTCAGGCCATCTTTCTCCACACTTCGCAACAATCTTCTGCAGTGTGATCTCACAAATATATGTTCTTGAGCATCATAATGAACAAGACATCCCTTTGATTTTTACCTTCAAGCATGTCCCTGTTTTTTCAACCATATGCGCTGCACTTATTTGTGGATACTCAGGACACTATAACCTACTTATAGCACCATACTGCCTAATTCACATTCCCCACTTCACTGCTAAACTACAGTGGGTTTCAAATATTTAGCATGACAGGGACGTAATTACCATTAGAACTATCAAAACTTTGTCAAGATGATTTATAAAAATTCTCCAAGCTCAGTTTAACAGAAGGGACGATCAATCCCAGATCCATAAAACATAGCAATTGTACACATAAAATCTCAAATACCTAACCTTGAAACTCGATTAAAAAAGAAACTAGGGCAAAATGACAGCACAAGCTAAATTCAACTAAAGCAACAGAAAAGAGCAGATCTCTCTATGCTGCCGTCTGCTTCTTCAGTTTTGAAAGCTCTTGCCTGACAGCAGCACCCCTCTGGCATCAAAATAACAAAATGTTGTATAAGCATAAGGCTTGGATAAAATAAAGATTCCCCCGGAAAAACACATTTCGAAATTGGCAAGACGACAATCACATGAGTCAGAGTTTGATATCTAACCTTGATCTTGGCCAACATGACCTTGAACCTGTCAAAGTCATTCAGAGACGCTCGTTTCTTCTGCACAATCAACTTCCTTCCCCATGAACTGTTTTCCCACTTGTTTTTCACATCTGCAATTTTGATTCAATCTGTGAGTTGCTGCACTCCAAAACACAATATGGATTTAGAATTTTACCGAATTTTCAGAAACAGGTTCAGGATTTACCAGCAGCTTCCATTGCAGCAACTAATGACTTCTTCTTGGGGATTCTTGGGATGTCAATCTTGATATCAGTCAGCGTCAGCCTCTTGAAGTTCATTTGGCCTCGTACCATGTCTGGGGCATCAACCAAAGCCTGAAACGCATTTCATCAGCACAAGCCGATAAAAAATGCCCATACTATTTATCTCAATAATTCCAATAAAAAGAAAGCCCGCGTTAAATTCAAAACAGTGTCATAAACTGCAGTGTTTAACTATTGATCACAAAAAATAGTGATATAATAGGCATGTGTTCATATGATGGTGAAGCAGAGAAACATAACCTTAAAATGAATGTGTGCACAAAGGTGCTATAAGTATTCAACTACTCATTACAATCAAGAATAACCAAACCCTTCGATTATTGGATTAATTTGAAGTCGGCATTCCATTGATTGACCATGCTATACTGAAGAATGGAATCCAAGTTTTCACATCTTTGCTAAAATGGTGTAAAGACTTCTATACAACGATACATGGAGTCTCTCAGCTTATTCCAACCAGTTACATCATATGAAAAAACAAAAACCCTGACAAGGGAAGCTAAAATACTTTAATTAAGCAGCGATCAAGGTTTTCCGCTGTTTTATGGGATTAAAGGCGAATTAATTTTTTGATCAATATAACTTAATAGTTTGCTAGATTTAAATTCAAAGTTCAGATTGAGTGATTATCTACTCCCTAATATAGTAGTTTTTTCAAAATTTCCAATTGCTCTTCTGAAACCAGAAAATCGAAGAATGCCCAACTTTAATAAAAATCATGAAATTAAATCTAAAGTAAGGTGAATATCGGGTTGGTATTTTGAAACTTGGACATCTTAAAACAAAATGGAAAAAACTCAGCTTCACATTCTAATTGTCAAAATGTTTCCTGAAATTGCAACATGAGTGAAACTCGGTAAAGAAAGAAACAATGGAAAGTAAATATATGCAAATCTTGGCCGTCCCGACTATCCGAGTATGCAGGAGGAGGAAAAACAAAAAGATCTTCCATTAGGAAGAAGCGGTGTACTACATTTGTGCGGCATACCACTTAGGTTTGAGGTACACAAGCAGGGACGAAGTATGAACTTTTGACCAGTAAACAGTGTTATGGGGGTAAGATTAATCGTGCCGGTATTTTGGCTCAAGTTACACAGTGCTTGTCTGATCATTTTAAGAAATTACTAATGCACTTTATATGTATTCATACATACACATATTTACATTTCAAGAAACCAATAATTAGAGTATGACGCATTGATAATAATAACAGCAGGCATCTTTTAAAATCCACATTGCCTTGTATCATTTGTACTAATTTCTAATTAAATTAGATAACCAGTGTTCAAAATCCAAGCTTTAAAGCCATTAAATGTAAATAGGAAAAGCTAATACTGAAGCAAAAAAAATACACAAAAAAAGATTTTTTAAGCAGCTGGTTCTGTCGTTGAGATGTAAAAAAAAAAGTGATCTTTTGTTGATTAATTACGTAAATAAGAAAAATGGCTATATAATCAATGGGTCAATTGCAGATTATAATCACTTGAAGCATAAAAATCTCAACTTTATATCTCTGCATTCCAAAACCCTAGAAAAAAAATGTGAGCTGAGGTTGGGAGAGAGAGAGAGAGTACTCTGTTTTGGTCGAGGACATCGACGATGACGACGAGCCTGCCGTAGTCCTTGCCGTAGTTCACGAGCGCGACCCTTCCGATCTCTACGTATCGCTTAAAAGGCTTTCGATTTTCGATTAAAATCCACAAAAAAAACAAAAGAAATATCAGCGGCAAACAATCGTCAGAAACCCTAACTAGGGTTCGATGTTATAGAAATCGAATGGAAGGAAGAGAGATTGAGGAAGGATTTGATATCTCACCATGGCGGCTGAGGACGCGCGGCGGCGGCGGCGGCGGGTGAGAGGCGGAGATAGAGAAAATTAGGGTTAGGTTTTTTCCTCTCGAGTGGGGGAGGGTTTTTGATGGGGTGCCAATGGGTTGGGCTTGCTCCCTTTTTTCAATTGGATTGGGCCTTTTTGTTAAACCTAAAGCCCATGAGAAATCTATAGGATATATGCAATTTGTTAAGTTGATTGCTTTTTTAATGAAAAGCGCTGGCTATTCCAATAGTTTTGCTTTAGAGATTAATAATATGTGCTTATAGATTTCTTGTTGGTTGAGTGCTCGTAAAGGGAGAAAAAATTGCTATATTTTCACGGTGCCCGCTATTATTTTTGGATTGAGTTGTTCGATATGCCATTGTCCTTGGTCCTATATATACTGGCTTTTTGTTTTGTCAATGTAAAGTTGCAGGCATGGCATAAATTTGGTGAAAACATAGCTATGATTGATAATGAAATTTATTTTCCCTGAATGAAAATGGACTGCATCGGGTTTACTAACCCATTGTCCAATGTCAAAGCAAAACCATTTGTTCAAAAAAAGTTTCGGCTCCGTATGTTCTTGACAAACGATTGAGGAATCGTTAATTCTTGTGTTGACCAGTCGCCAAAAGCAAGTCTACCAAAAGGTAAAATGCAGTTCCAACTTAGATTTTGCATGCACACCCTAAAGCACATAAAAATCTTCTGGTTGAATAATGCTCAACCATATATGGGTCATGAGATGAAAAATAGATAATGCCAAATGCCCCAACAAGCAGCTTGAAAAATGCTCAAAAAGCTCTTTCCTTTTATTTCTGTTGCCCAAATTCATTGTGTTTGGTGGACCTAATAATTGCTAGGGTTTTTTTTTGAAATAATATTATTTTAAAATTATATTATTAAAATAGAGTAGGAAAAATTAAAATTAGCAATATAGGGTGGTTTGCACCCCATCCCGCTGCCCCCACCCCCACCCCCAGAATAGGGGGCGGGTTCTGGGAACCCGCCCCATTTGTTTTTTTTAAAATTATTTAAATTATTAATTTTAATTATTAATTATATAATTATAATATTATTATTAATTATATAATTATAATATTATTATAATTATAATTATAATTCTTAAAAATAAAATAAAAGTAAATAGACGGAAAAAAACATTTAAATTAAATAATAAAATTTC
The DNA here is from genome assembly GCA_030015575.1 of Agapanthus africanus. NCBI lineage: Eukaryota > Viridiplantae > Streptophyta > Magnoliopsida > Asparagales > Amaryllidaceae > Agapanthus > Agapanthus africanus. The sequence goes on along the minus strand of CM057337.1, from coordinate 931,194,105 downwards.
ACTATATCGATATTTTTTACAGAATGAATCCGTCAAAATTTACAATGCCAAAAATTCCTATCCGATTTCTATTTCAACGGTCAAATTTATAATATCAAAATGAATCCGTCAAATTTTCAATATGAAAAAATTCTATCTGTTTGTAAAATTTAAATACTATTTTTTTCCTTTTCCTTTTCCCTTATGAAATCCGAAAAGGCTTGACATAAGCCTATGCCTTCTGGGATGACTGGAGGAACCACCTGTTTCTTGGATAGATGGCGGCGGCGGCGGCGTCTGCTCTGCTGCTTCGGGTTCGGGTTCTGCTTCAGTTTCGTCTTCAGCAGCGTCTTGGACAGGCTGTTGATCCACAAATCCTGAACCTGAATGTGGGACAAGTGTCGGATATGTGCTGCTTCCCAACAAATTTGCGTAGGACGCTAAATCCGTGTCCCAACTGGGCAGTTGTAGCGAAGAACCTGTCACGGTTTCATGCGGCTGATGTTGCACAAAACCTTGGCCCCATGGCTGTGCAAATCCTGACCCCCAAGGGTGCTGTTGTTGCGCAAAACCTGACCCCCAAGACGGCTGTTTTGCAAAACCTGATCCCCAAGACTGGTGTTGTTGCGCCTGTCCGGTATGCCAGGGTTGCTGCTGACGGTATGGTGATCCAAACCACCGATCCTGCTGCGCTGGATCTCCTTGATGTTGCGGCTCTGGTGCCGGGTCATACTGCGGCTGCGGTGCCGGTTCATACTGCGGCTCCGGTGCCGGCTGATACTGCGGCTCCGGTGCCGGCGATAAATGTTGAGAAATACCATATGAACCAAATACATCATCAATTAATTGGTCGACATTTGAAAATCGAGCCTGAGATGCCGGACCAGCATCAGTCGGGTATGGTTCCTGCACCATTGTTTGTACGAGATACAACCCACGGGCTTGTCGTTGCATTAGAAATAAGAAATAAGTATTGACTCATACCGCCGGATGTTAAAAAGTAATATGATATAAAGAATTCAACTTACCAAATCTCGTTCCATGTGGCCTCTAGGCTTGTACCGCGAGATGTTTGGGAAGTTTTTGGGAGGAGCAGAAAGATATCTTATGGTGACACGCTTATACCACTGTAAATATACTTTGGTAGCGTCGGTGGCTGTGTGGTCACCTATTTGCTGTAAGGCAATACTACGCTGCCTATCCTCCCATCTCAGCAAATACTGATGATGATGCTCCCTCCAATCACGCTCCGTATTTCCTCCTCGCATGTCTCCCTCTACTGTCATAGGCGAAGGCGGCGGGACAGGAATATGTTGCAATCTATCAAACTGTCGCAATACCCTATCCGGGAGGTGCATAACAACGACATTAATGCAAAGGAGTGGGCATCGAGCCCGCCAAACCGGCTCTCCTTCGAGACAGATGCCGGGTAAGTGTTGTAGACAATCTGCTGTATAAGGCGTCCACAGAAACTGCGCAATTAACATAGTAAAAAAATTGTGATTAAGGTATTTCAAAATTGTAAAACAAATTTAATTACCTAAATTATGATTACCTGAGCCGCCTCCATGCGATCCAACTCATCTCTATAGTACCTAAGCACTCGACGAGGAGCCTTATACGCTTTCTTCCCATTCCACCAGCAGCCGAGCGGTTTTCCGGGGATATCCAAGCCAGTTATTTTAATATTCTCTGGTCTTCCTATATACACATGCTCCCACGACCAGATCTATAAATAAAGTTTCAGATTATAAGAGAGAAAACCAATATTGCAAAATTCTAGCTGTGAAAAATAAAGAATTTACCTGAAGTAATGTAATGCATCCACAAATTTTATTCTTCGTAGGAGCACATGCTTTATCGAGTTCCTTATAAAGAAATGCCAGGACCCTTGCTCCCCAAGCATATTGGCCACAGACATCAAAATCCGCTAGGAAGCCAAGGTATAACGGATGAACATGCGTTGCTGATTGGTCCGGCATCAACCAAGAACCGATCATGTACAGAATGTAGGCACGTGCATGTCTATCCAAAACTTCATCGGTGGCTTCATCAGGGATATTACTAAATGTATCTCTTAACCAGTTTAAATTGATTTTATACCCCTTACTGTGGCCTCCTGGTGCCTGATATTAGCATTTTTTTAAATATTAAAGCTAGAAATAATGTAAAACATAAAATAGGTACACTAAATAGGGAAATCAGAATGAAATTGTTTACCTGTCCGAGAGCAGACTCGGCATATGTATCCCAGTATGGGTGGTCGGTATCTGTACCAACAATTTTTCCTCTGACCAACCCAAGCCCATTGACTCGTAAACCGAGTGAGAGGTCAATATCCTGGAGTGTGATTGTGGCCTCACTCCATCTTAGACGAAAGGTGTGGGTCTCTTTTCTCCAACGCTCGACCAGAGAGGTGACGAGGGCGTGGTCGATTTGGATATGACGAATCAACGACGCTTCATAAAATCCGGCCCGTCTAAGCCGATGGTTTATTCGTTGGTCGCTAACTATCCATTTGTCTGAGCTATGCGTGACGACGGTGAGATTATCTCCATCCTGCAAAATTAAATAATGTTATTTTCAACTATTAGAATTAAATGAAAGGTGTAATTAAAAAAAAGTAACTAAGTTTAGAATATTTTCTCCCCGTGTAATATATTGAACGATCTGTGTTCGTTTTGATGCACAAGCAGAGATTTGTCGAGTGGTTGATTCTCCATTGAAATGTACTGGAGCAGAGATTTGTCGAGAGTTTTATCAAGTAGAGATTAGAAGTAGAGATTAGAAAGTGTGGTTGATTCTTGGTTGATGCTCGGGTTTTATAGAGGGTGAACGGGTTGCAGGAACCCGCTACAGTCTTTGTTCTCAAAGAGGGCGGGTTCCAGGAACCCGTCCTCTTCAATAATTAGTCAAATCAATTACTAATTAATGAAGAGGGCGGGTTCTGAAACCCGCCCTCTTCAAAAATTACCAGAGAGCTGTCAAATCAGTTCCTATTCACAAAGAATACCAGAGAGCTGTCAAATCAGTTCCTATTCACAAAGAAGAGAACCCGCCCTCTTCATTAATTAGTCAAATCAGTACTATTTACACTCTTCAGTAATGTGAGATGTCAAATCAGTACTATTTGCCATCTTCTTTAATTACGAGAGGTTTCAAAGAGGGCGGGTTCCTGGAACCCGCCCTCTTCATTAATTTTGTTTTTTATATTGTCTTGTCAAATCACTTTATTTTAATATATTTATTTATTAAAATTATGTGTAAGTGTTCAGAACATCATATTGAAGAGGGCGGGTTATTAAAACCCGCCCTCTTCATTAATTAGCAGAGAGGTGTCAAATCGGTTACTGGGTATACTATTCACAAAAGGAAGAGGGCGGGTTCTTGGAACCCGCCCTCTTCATTAATTTTGTTTTCTCTTGTCAAATCACTTTACATCATTAAAACCCGCCCTCTTCAATAATTATTTGTACCAGTATGCCAGAGTCGGTCAGGTCAATTAAGAGGGCGGGTTGTTAGAACCCGCCCTCTTCAATATCTTGCCGCCCTCATATCCTATAAATATGTCTCCGCTATACATTTCACTATCCATTTCATCTCGGTCAAATTTTCATCCTACACCGGTCACTATCCATTTACTTCGATCAATTCTTCTCCGCTATCAATTTTGTGTAAGTGTGGAGTTTAGAAGAAGGTCAAGTTCAGTACCATAGTCTGCGAGTAAGCAATCTTCGAGCGGTGGAACAGTTCATAAAGTATTGGAAGTAAGCAATTTTCGAGTTTGAAAGTTTTTTGCAATTTCAACACAACATAAAAAATATAACTGTTTTTTGTGCAGGATTATGGTCTCCCCAAGTATATTTGTTGTATGTAAATACGATGGCCAGGTTATCACAAGTGCACAAGGTCCCGAGTATACGGGCGGGTCTGCACGAATCATGCGATTGGAAGCATCAACGACTTATGATGAACTAGAGACTAAAGTGTTCAAAATTACGAAATACGATCCCCGTGAAAATAGGGTTAAGTTAAGTTGTATATAGCCTATGTTCAGTGGAAATGCATTGGTTGAAATTATAGACGATGCATCAATATCTTCGATGATAGATTTCGGTCTCTCAAGCACCCAGCATTCTTTTGAACTTTTGGTTCAGAATGAGCAATTGGAAGTATCAGATGCCCCTCCAACGGGTAATTTTGATGGTAATACTGGAGATAGTTCTTGGGGGTACGGTCACATGGTCAACGATGATACCGTCAGTGCCGGTGGATATGACTATACACAATATTATTCAAACCTTCAAACTCATGGGTAAACATTTTATAAACCCATATTTAAACATTTTAGTAATACCTATATACTAATATTCAAATATTTAATAAAATCCATAAATCCAGGTTCTTCCAGTCGTCTGCTGCAGTTACATGCACCCCAGAAGAACAGCAAGAATTACCATACACAGCCTTCCACAGGTAAATAAATTTGAAACAAGTGATGATTTAGTTACGAAAATATTAAGGAATAATATTATAATAACAATTTATATACTAAACGCAGATTTCCCCACACCTCCGCATCATTCCAACACGATCCAAGCAGCGCATTCCAAGCATGTCCGTCCACATCTTTCCGGTCTTCTCTCAACCCGAACCATCCACATTACACCGACCACAACCATCATGTATTGCACCCGAGCCTTATGTTGCTACGGGTGATATTGATATGTGTGGCAGTGATGATGATGATATCGGTGAAGGTCATCAGGGGGAGGATAGCGTGGAATATGCTGCTGGATTGAATGAGGTAGCATTCTTTGATGGTATGGTTACGAATAACGATTTTGTCGAACTAGAAGATCCCAGCCTCGATCCGCTGGAAAATAATGGTTGGGTAGACTTAGCCGTGGCAGAAGTAAATACGGCACCCTATTTGGACGCGACAGTAGCAAGCGAAGATTGCATCAGCGTCGGGGATTTGTTTCAGGAAAAAGGAGATCTTATTTGTAAGCTGAAGTCGTGGTCCATTCAGTAAAACGTTACATTTAAAACCAAAGAGTCAAATAAGACGTACTATACTGTGGTATGTACGAAAGCTCCTGAATGTCAGTGGAGATTGCATGCATATTGTTCCAAAAGAGCCAAGGCTTGGAAGGTCACGAAATACAGCCAAGAACACACTTGCATCAATTCTATTATGTTACAGGATCACCGGAATTGCACTTCATCTTACATTTGCTCGCTAATCATGCCCCTGATCCGTACAGATGTGGCGATGACTCCCCGAGAGATACGGCTTTTGGTTAGCGGAGAGCATAAAATTCAGATTTCGTATGTGAAGGCATGGGATGCTCGTAGAAAGGCTTTGTGCAAGATATTCGGGGACTGGGAAAGCTCGTACAACTCACTAGTCCCTTTTATGGAAGCCATGAAAGTATCAAATCCGGGGACCGTATACCGGTTAAAAACCACAGAAACAGACGTCGAGGGCTCTGTCAGGTTTCAAAGAATTTTCTGGTGCTTTGGTCCATGTACGACTGGTTTCACACACTGTCGGCCGGTATTGTACGTTGATGGTACGTATCTATTCAGTAAGTACAGAGGCTGCATGTTAATTGCTACAGGTGTTGATGCTAATAACGGTATATTTCCGTTGGGATTTTCTATTGTCGAGAGTGAAAATACATCATCCTGGTCATGGTTTTTCCGTAACCTCAAAAATATCCCATCCGTTCTTCATAGAACGGATTTATGCATCATATCTGATAGACATCCGGGAATACTAGCTGCAATGAGATCTTATTTCCGACGACCCCACATAGGTTTTGCCTACGACACTTCAGGCAAAATTTTGATCGAAAATTTAAAAATTCGGATCTACATAAACTTATGTACAGAGCCGGTGAAACGCCTGACCCTAATGTTCACGACATATACATGACGAAAATTGGGGAGATGAGTCAAGCCGCGAAAGCGTGGTTAGATGAGTATCCAGTACGCATGTGGTCACAAGCACATGATGATGGGTGCAGATATCTCCTAATGACGACTAATATGTCTTAAAGGTTCAACTGGGTCCTTAAAGGGGTTAGAGGCTTACCGATACAGGGGTTGATTGTTCGAACCTTTTTCCGGATGAATACTTATTTTGTGCACAGAAGAGAAAAGTCCTTGGCGATGGACACTCCGCTCACCGCGTATTACGAAGATATCTTTCGGAAAAGAGAGCGCAGAGCACAATACTACAGATCCGAAAGGTTTTACACGGCAGAGTTTCAGGTAACGGGCGGTAATAGGAATCAATATACCGTGAACTTTAGAGATGAAGGGCTCTCTTCGTGTACATGCGGTCTTTTCCAGCAACAACATTTACCTTGTGCCCACGCAATTGCTGCTGCGAGCAGTATGCATACCTCACATTACAATTTTGCTTCCCATTACTATACAGTTTCTAATTACCAAGGTGCATACGATCCAAAATTTCATCATATACCGGACAGTCGCTATTGGCACTATTATACTGCCAACAGACAAACACCGACTGTATTACCGCTGGAAAAAAATATAAGGCCCGGAAGACCTAAGGTGCGTCGAGATCGAATGACAATGGATGCTGATCCTCAGCAAAGGCAATCCAGATGTAGCCTATGCAAACAACCAGGCCATTATAGGACCAGATGTCCAGGATATGCATCAGGGGCGGGACTTTCAGGATCGTGACAAGTGCACTCAGATTTTTTTGTATTATAAATTTGACGGATTCATTTTGTTATTATAAATTTGACCGTCAATATAGTATTTACATTTTACAAATAGATAGGATTTTTTTACATTGTAAATTTTGACGGATTCATTCTGTAAAAAACATTGATATAGTGAAATTTTATTATTTAATTTAAATGTTTTTTTTCGTCTATTTACTTTTATTTTATTTTTAAGAATTATAATAATATTATAATTAATAATTTAAATAATTAAAAAAAAACAAATGGGGCGGGTTCTGGGAACCCGCCCCCTATACAAATGTATAGGGGGCGGGTTCTGGGAACCCGCCCCCTATACATTTATAGGGGGCGGGTTCCCAGAACCCGCCCCCTATTCTGGGGGTGGGGGTGGAGGCAGCGGGGTGGGGTGCAAACTATCCTATATTGCCAATTTTAATTTTTCCTACCCTATTTTAATAATATAATTTTAAAATAATATTATTTCAAAAAAAAACCCTAATTGCTACCTTCAAGCCTGATAACAGCAATTCTCATGGGCATACATGCATGATATATATAATAATAAACATATGGAAAAGGTAGATCCAGCTTGGATTTGAATTAATGCCAACGGATACTCGCATAATTTAATCGCTATTTAAACATTTCATTCAAGCGCTACCATCGTATAAAAAACCCTCGATCCCTCTCCTCTCTCTCTCATCGCTTTCTCATTTTTAGAATAAATTCGAGATTTATTTTTTGCTTAATTAATCCTTTTCTCTTTCCTCCCTTTTTATTTCCCCCATTTTCCCTTTTCATCAAATTAGGCGATATATTGTCGTCTCCCTCAATCGACCGAATTAAACTAACCCCCAACCCTAATATCCTCTTATTATCTAATTGATCCATTGAAGCTCGTGCTTTGAACGTACGTTATTTTCTTTTTAGTTGTTTTCGAATTTTCTCTTCATTTGGAATCATTTAGGTATTGCTGTCGCTGAGGATTTGAGGATATTTGGGGGTTTCTTGGAATCGAGAAGAAATGGATTGTTGTATGAGAGCCGCTGAGGATTGGGATCCCGATGCTTTCTATGCGATTCGCCCTGAGTGCCGCGATGATGTCCCAAAGATCCATTTCAAGCCCAGGGTCAGTTTCTTTATTTCTTTTGAAATTTTTAATTTTCATGCATTTGACATCCTTATCTTGTTTTGTATATCCCAAGATCGTTTTTTTTTAAAACTAAGAAATGACAAACCTTGTGATCAGTGGAGGATTTGAAATGACTGGATGGATCTGGGCTTGTTAAGCATCAGGAAGAAATAGAATCATAATCATTGAAAGATACTACAAATTCATCGATAGAGTATCATGTCAAACAAATTCCATGGCATCTAAAGGAAACCACCTTCTAAATTAGGAACTTAGAAACTAGTCAAATATATAAAAGGCAGAGGGATAAGAGAATTATCTGTTGAGATTTAATTGTAGATGGACTTTTTTTTTTGTGTGTGCTTCCAAGCAGTATCAACCATCAAGAATGGTTTTGTTTGTTTCAGGGCATAGTCATGCAGTGTATACCTTCTCGGTTCAAATGTAATACAAAGCACTTATGTCCTGCAGGCAGATAGTGCAGAGAGAGATCTTGATACCATTAACATCTAAGCATAATCAAAACATATACTCGAAAGGCATTATTGATGCTTCTATCAATTTATTCCGCATTAATAATATATTCCATGCCAGTTCCTAGTCAGGATGCATCCTTGATGAACATTCTCTCCACATAAGCCATAATCCCATGACTTTGCAACAGAGCAATTTAAATGAAATTTCTCCTGCATGATTTGGCAGTTCTCAGATGATCAGATCTGTTTCAATTGTTTGTAGTTTGACTATTCGTGGAGGTATAATAATCATGAGTTTCTAGTGGATAACTAATGTGAAGAAGACAGCTAACTTGTATTAAATATGAAGCGAATGTAATGAAAGAAATAGCATTTGATCATGAATTTTGAATATCTCATTTTTCAAGGCCATATTTATAACCAAACAACTAACTTTAACTTAGTCTAGAAACAATTCAAGAGCCAAACAGCCCTAATCCGAAAGGATTAAATCTCAAGTACTAATTTCAAACGAAATATTGAACATAAAACTAAATCCTGCATTTTTGGACTAAAAATAAAGGCAAATAACCCTGCGTTTTGTTTAATGGAAGTTTCAACAAAACTAGTACAAGCAAAAGATAAACAAAAGAAAAGAAGATGCAATAAAATCTGCACATTTCAGACCAGCCAAACACTGTGCTGTCCGAGATAAATACAATAAAGCTTGCATTTTTAAAAATTCCAATTAAATGGGAACTGAGTTGGAGTATTTCATTTTTATTTTTATTTTATTTTGCAATTCCCCTTTGTTAATTTGCTTGTTTTCTAATGTCCACAAGGTCATTACATAAATCATAAGTTATATTAAACTGCATTACACGGAATATATTGATTATACAGAGATTATCTAGGTTTGCGAAAAGCATTCTCTCCAACTTTCTAAAACACCATTTTATATCTCCTGAGTGCAACAGAATGAATTACTTCTAATTTTTCCTAGTGTCTTAGTTATATCTATCTTCCCTCCTTTATAAAGATACATGATATCGACACTTGCTATGTTCAGTCAGGGAGAACTCTCAGTGCAAGAAGATGGCATGCGTCGTTCTCAGAGGAAGGCCGGTTGGATATTGCCCAAGTTCTTAGTCGGATACAACGAGGGGTAAGAGGTTTGTGAACTGACTGAATAGAACATGCATCAAGCCTTTATCCCAAACTTTTGGGCACGGCTACAATAGATATAACTTAAGTGTCAATTATAACTTTTTGAATGTTGTTTGGCACATTTAAACATCTTTCAATTGTATTCATTGGTCTATCTGCTTTGTAAATTGTAGAGGATAAATAAACCATGATATGCTATATCCTCTCTTCACTAGTACTCAACCGAATTTTGAGGGCATTGTTCTCCTGAGGCTTTCTCAGAGTCCACTTTACAAATACCTACCACTTAATTGGAATTTGATGTGGATTGTATGCTCCCTCCACCATACAAAGTTACTATCTTTTTGTACATGTATGTCCCTGAACTTTTACACTTGCCGTGTTTATCTCAATTCGTACAATTTTACAAGCTCTCTCGGTGCCTTGTTTTACCCTCTTTGATAATCACACATTCCACATCAGTTTATTGCATTTAGATTTTATATATTTGTTTGTCTCTTTGATTCTAGCCGGACTATATGAAAAGAAAAAAATAACCAGTCATCCCCAGAAGCTCGAAAACAAAATATCTGTTGCCACATCACTTCATTTCTTATAGTCTCCTTATAGTACTGCTGGGTGGTATTGTAGCATCACACATAGTTGTTCCATTTGATGATTTCTCTGTTTGCATCGCCAACTTTCAGTTGTGCGACATATATCCACCATTTGCAGGCAGCCTTCTCATGTTAACAAAAGGGAAGATTGGAAATTTTGACTTGGAGAAATGTGATTTCTGGACATATTCATCATATAAACATTCTAGCCACAAGCATATTGAACACTGTAGGGACCTTAACAGCATTCTTTGTAAGTAGTTAGCATATCCATTTGACAACCAATGAACAATCTGTATTGGTCTCCATTTTTTGTGAACATATGGGGATTATGTGGCTTGAATTGACATATGTTATTATTTTCTAGGATTCTTTTTGTGATTGTTTTAAAGTGTTAAATTATAACAGGGCATTCATCCGACAATTAAGGGAGTGGTTTGGGAATTTTTGCTTGGGTGTTTTGATCCTGATAGCACTTTTGATGAGCGGGCTGTATTGAGACAACGTCGGAGGTAGCAGTTTACTTTTATTTAATTATTCATCAAAATGACTTCATGACACATAAATCTTTCTCATGAATACACACTTCCAGTTTCCATCGTGCTCTTTCAGCTTTCATGCCGACTCACAGGGCTTGCACTAATATTTCCTTGTCTTCTAGTTCTTTTTGATTTTCTTTTCTTTTCTGAAACTGATATAAATCAGTCGTGCAACATCTATGATAATTCTTTGAATATAAAATTTACTGTGATACTTAATTATGTTAGATCAGAGTACGACACATTGAAGTCAAAATGCAAAGAAATGGAGCCAACAATTGGTAGTGGAAGACTAATTATGGCAGCGGTAATTACCGAAGATGGTCAACCTATTGAGGACCCTGCAACAAATGGTGATTCTATAAAAGATAGTGACGAGGAACATAAAAAAGACAATGCAATTATGGACAAAGAAGTCATCCAGTGGAAGCTTACCTTGCATCAGATTGGTAAACCGACATTGATAACTTCTTGGGCCATTACAGATTCTTTCCTTGTATTCTCCAAACAATTCTAATTTCAATTCTTGTAATTAAGATTTTTTTTCATATGTGTTCTGCTTGCATTGTGTTAGTTTTATTGCTTGAAGTTAATTTATTGACGATATGTATAATGTAGAAATTTATATGCTGGATTTGAATTAAGGAGTGGTAATTTGTCGATTTACACAACTTGGTGTTGGAAAATAGGGATTTACTTCTATCCTTTCGTAGCTTTGAATAACCCATCTTTATATACTTTTTTTTCCTGGTAACATGGAACATCACTTTTGGTTAATTTTAGCTCTAACGTGTATTGTGTAGGCGTTCACTTGGAACTAATAATCACTGTTGGGTTAAATCCTTACTAAGCTTGAACATATTTCATATAGATCGGCACTTGTTTGCTTAGGATTGTAACCGACAAAAACTGCTGCTTTAACTGTTCACTAGGAGGTTTGGACATAGTTCGCACCGTTTGACAATCTTGTTTCCAATAGCAACTGTTGGCGTTTGCTTAAAGCTGACTACTTCTTTTTAGTGGAGTTATAAAGCTTATGTTATATACAATTAAACAATTGTTGCTGTAAATTTTTACTAATAGGTTTGGACGTAGCTCGCACTGACCGGGCACTTGTTTACCATGAGAATGAAGAAAATCAAGCAAGGCTCTGGGATATACTGGCCGTTTACTCATGGATAGATATGGACATTGGTTACTGCCAAGGTTAGTACTTAGTAAGCTACACAATGTAAATGGAAGTGTCATTATGCGTGTTTATATCCATGCTGACTATAACAGTTCTGGAGCAGGAATGAGTGATCTTTGTTCGCCATTAGCAATACTTCTTGAAAATGAGGCTGATGCTTTTTGGTGCTTTGAACGGTTAATGCGCAGAATGGTATTTCTTATATTTTCCCAAGCTTAGTTCACGTTGTAGCTTAAGCACTTATTTTTTTTATCCTTTTTCTTATTACGAGACCTTTTCTAATTTATCTGATATGATTACTTTTCTGGATGACATCCAAATTTTGCACATAGACAGTTATCAACTTTTCTTGCTGTTATGCTGCAATGTATTATGGAAAATTTACATAATTCTAAAATTTCAGCATAATTTAATGCGTCAATTTATTTTTGGAAAAGGGGTAACCTGTTGTTTTACCTTGATTGGACAATTTTTTCAACTAAAAGCGAGCTTTAATTTGGTCAGTACTCAGCACCTTTCTTGGTAAGATCTATCATCCGACTATATCAGTGTGAAGTTTCACCTAAGGAGTGCGCTTTTAATTTTTGAAATAGATGGGATTAGTCCCTGCCACAGTCATATATTTTTCTTCTTCTTGTGAATTTGTCTTCTTATGACTCTACGGGGTTATAAAATAATGAACAAGAGAGGGATTCGCCCGAACGTCAATTCTCTCTTAATTAGTGTGAAATTCTTTCTAGAGAAACTATGGACAAGATAGGAACCCAAATCCCAAATCCTGTTACCATAATCATTCTTCTCTTTCTTTCTTTCTTTTTTTGGGGGGGGGGGGGGTTGGGGGTGCATGGGTAGGTGGGTGGGGTTAATCAAAAGAGATTTTGAAATACAGGATTGAAAGTAAAGTCACTGTTTATTTTAGCAGAATCACACTTTGTTTTAGAGTGATTTTGACTTATATGATGACTGTCAAATACGATCCTCTAGAAGTTTGAAATCACCCAAAACTAATTTTGTTATTTTTGTTGATGATTCCGTTGGTGTTGGTGTTGCTGTTGCTGTTGCTGATGTTGTTGTGTTCTTTTATCATCAATTAATCATGAATAATTGTTAATGCTTAAATATAATGTTGATAATAAAATTATATGCTAATATCTACTATTTACTGTTTATGAAAAATATTCATCAATTTGGAAATGCACAATATTTATGTACTTAAAAGGATTTTTTTATCCAAACATGATGAAATTAGATAATAAAAAAGAGCCCACATATAAGAACTTTTGAAATTTAATGTAAATAATATTTATGTTCATCAATTGGGTCATTGGGTGTCTCAACAAAAGGAGTGAAAAATGCAAGAGCGTATCTTTCATTTAAATGATGCAACCCAAGACAGACAAATATAATCTTGAAAATCTATAGGATTTCTTATTCCGCTGACATATGAGCAAAAGTGGCTGACTTGTTGAATTTCATCATAACTTTATAGGAAGCGAAAATCTATACAAAAGAACAAGTATCCAATTGAGAAAGAAATAAAAAGAGAGAGAAAGAGAGGGAGGTTGAAGAAGGTCCAAGAGGATTTGAGAAAATACAAGGGTGAGGCAGAAATTTGAGAGATTTTTTTTTACTCAAACTAATATATAGTGTGACTTTAAAGTTAGTTATGGTGTGATTTCAAACAAATACAACATTGTTCAATTGTTCTATTCACGAACACCAAACCTTAAAGGTAAATACTCTACCACTAACACTAAACTTTGAAAACACTGATAATTCCACCCTATGTTTTCAAAATACCTTTCTACCAACACCCCATTACTGGCCTTCATATATATGCGGTAAATAGGTACTTTAATGATTCTTAAAATTTATAAGTGGTGCAACATGACTTATCTTGAATTTAGGGTGAATAAAGGCAACTCGCCTCAAGATTTCCCCGCAATACCTTACCATACTTTCTATCAAGATTGCCTTGAATATATTAGCGTTAATTAAACTTTGTTTGCATAACAAAGAAGGGATTAGGAGGCTACCTGTTCAATTAAAATTCAGATATTGGTAGTATGAATCTCATATAGTACTTTACTTAAGTTTCACCCTCAAGTCAATTGGAATCGTAAAAGATCTAGCTATTGAAGTTTCATTGGTTGTTGAGTTTGGACTTCCAACAATTATACCAAGTATAAAGTAATTGTTTTTTCTTTGAGTTAAAGTGGATACACACATTCCTTCCATCACATCTAAAAATTAAGTTGCTTTTTTTTAATTTACTTATTTTATCTTTTCAGCTAGAATTAATCGTAGATTTAATATTGTCTTTTATAGCGGGAAAACTTCAAATGCACAAGTGATTCAATTGGAGTTCGGTCTCAACTGACTGTTCTTTCGTCTGTTATAAAATATGTGGATCCAAAGCTCCATGAACACATAGGTATGACTAGGGAGCTTGTATAATTCAGCAACGCATATTGTAGTTCTTTTTACTGCATTGTTGCTTCAGATTCATTGAGACTTCATTCAAAGAAATTGGCACTATATCAAAGTGATGGCAAGTATACAATATAATGTTAAACTTATCACATTTAACGTCTCCAGACAAGCGAATAAATAGAATTTAGCATTGCCTCTTGCTTCGAGCTGCAGTGTTCATCAGTTGATGATTTAAATTTAAGTAAGCTATTTAGGAACTGTTTTAAATGCCTAGGATAATAGATAACTCTACAAGTATTTAATTTATCAGTTGATGTATTCATATGAAGGGAAAAAATTCTTTCGGTAGGTTAAAGTGGCTTTTTTTTTGCGCTGGAAAGGGGGTTGGGGGACTTTTCGAGGTTGCATTATAAACAAGCAAACCTTTCCAAAAAGTTTTAAATCCCGATATATCAGGATATGCTAGCTGTAGTTAATAAAGAAAAAAAATCATATTATGAGGGTACTATTGTCAGTCTGATAAACACAGTAGTCTCGTACGTGGTACCTCTAATTGTTATAATTCTTATGCCAGACAATATCTTAGACAATTATCAGTATTTGGTTAAATCATTCTATTCCATTGATTGCATATAGCAATTTATTTTTTCTGTGGGCACATCAGGCTCACATTCATCTTTATCGCTTGGATTATGCAGTCCATAACTTTTATTGCCGATCCATCTACAAACAAAAAGAGGAAGATGTATATATTGAAATTCAATCTTCTTGTATTCTGTAATTTCTTTGTCAAAGTGTTGGATTAGCCTTACGTTCAAAGCCCCTTATACATATCTAGACCTGGAAATCAATCTTTACAAAAAATTTAAAGCCATAATCTCTTTGTAATTCTCATAGACAATCGTAACTGGCAGAAAACTTAGATGGAGGAGAGTATTTGTTCGCCTTCCGGATGTTGATGGTTCTTTTCCGCAGAGAGTTCTCTTTCGTAGATACATTGTACCTATGGGAGGTAAGTTCCTTTTGTATATTGAATTATTAACCTTTTAAAGTTTATTTATTCCTCTCTCTCTCTCTCTCTCTCACACACACACACACACACACACTCATGTTAATAAATATTAATTGCAATACTTGGCAAAGTTGGGAAGTAGTTGAGTTGGTTTGAGAGATTGATTACGGATCAAGGGTCTAACATTATTTTTTTAGGAGCTATAAAATTTCAATAGTTCGATTGTTTTTTATCGGACGAGTCTGGCCATGACCGTCTGACCATAACTTGACCTGTTTGTTAATCGGGTTAGGTGGGTTACCATTCATGACCTACACTTCTTTATGTCCGACCCAATTATGATCATTTTGGGTCTGCTTCAAGTGAAATTTTTAGGGTCAATATTGCCACCCATATTTACCTTTTTCTTCCTTTTTACTCGTTCATTAAATCTAGGATATATAGCATAAAACACCATTAACCATTACTTTACTTAGTATGGAACGAGGCGATGAAATCCCTTCAGCAATCCGACATCGAACACCTAATACCACTAGACTTTATGGTTTTCATTAAGCACCATTAAACTCCTAAAAATTGTACCCAAAATTACATAAAAGGCCGCCTTAAAGTTGGCATTAAACACCATGCCAATGGTGCTACCTGTATATTTTGAGGTTTAATGGTGTTATGCAAGGAAAAAAAACTGAGAGAAGTTGATGGTGCTTTATGCAGTGCATCCTTAAATATAACCATCAAAAAAAAATTCCTGGGAAATTAGACCCCCAGCAGGTCAAAATCTAACCATCATTGGTCAGAAGTTAATTGTAAACTGTGGATTGCTTAATTTCCTGAACCTTTTGCAGCTCATGTGGGCTATGGAATACAATCCCAAGCTCTTCTCCTTGTACGAGTCGAATACAGAAGTTGATAGCAGTGGAGATACCGCAGCTGCTAATGAATCCGTTCTAAAGCGGTATGGAAAATTCGAGAGGAAGAATTTGAAGCTGGGTCAGCCTAGTGAGCAACAGGCCCCGCTGTCGATCTTTCTCGTCGCCAGTGTTTTGGAGGTTCAGAATAAGAAACTATTGCAGGAGGCTAAAGGCCTCGATGATCTCGTCAAGGTCTCATTATTCTTCATTTTATATTTATATCTGGCTAAAATGCAGAACGCCCTCGAATTCGTTTGTACAACGGGATACTGCTATCTCGTCCATAGCTGTGCTTTAATCATTTTTCAGTTTTCCGTAACTTTTTATTACCACAATCTTGATTTTATGCCCATTTTTCTGTCACTTTTTTTACCGGCATGCATGTTTTTGAAAAGAGGGTGATATATTGCAACATGGACAAATGTATAAGAGGCTCTGCCCGTTTCACTTTTTCTCGTTTTGCAAGTTTCTCATTTTTTTCAGCTGTGCCCAGATCTTGAATGATATAACGGGAAACTTGGATGCAAAAAAGGCGTGTAATGATGCACTAAAACTTCACACCAAGTATTTAACCAAGGTAAACTCTATACCGCTCTTTTAACTATCAAAATATTTGAGCTTGTGAAAGGTAAGTGACAAAAAAATTGGCATGTCGATGTGCAGGTAAAGGTTGCATAGTCTCTGGAAGAGCTCCTCAGATTTATCAAACTAACCGCTGATGGTTGAGTGTACGTCAAATGAAGCACCCTCACATATATTTTTCTTTCTATCTTTTTGTAAATTGATGAGATCAAACCCATATATACAAACAAAAAAAAGGATTTTAATATGGTGGTTCAATTTTGTAACCTTGATTGTAAGAAAGAAATCTGAGAGAAGAAACAGCAAATGTAGTACTTTGTATGAATTATTCATTGAAAAAGCATTTGTTTTTTAATTAGAAAATTCGCTGTTGCTTGAGATGACATAGCCGAAGTTTAACTTTCTGATGCAATACAAATGATTTCCTGTATCTTTGTCATTTAAAATGTTGTGATATGAGGCCCAGATTTATTTTTAGAGGTCTACTGTGCATGAGCAATCCCAATTTTTTGCCGGTTATTTTTCATGAATTGCAATGGGAGTTGCTGTGGCGGCTTGAATTGTGATTTGCCAAGGCCAGAACTAGTGATACTTTAAAAACAAACATCACCTATTAAGAAAACAAATAAAAGGAAATTAGCCATAATTATTATTGATGAAAGAGTGCATTTGTCAATATCACCACTCAAATTGTGGTCCAAAATAATCACTACCAATGAGCAATTGCTCAATGGTATGGCACTTCCTCTTCCCAGGAGGGGAAGCGGCTATATATTAACGTTTTTGGGGCAAACTCGTGGGCCTTCTGGATGTGTGTTGTGTGTGGATATGGTGTATGTGTGGGTAAGGCTTACGGGTCAGTTCCAAAAAATAAAATATAATAAAATAAACCCTCTTTCTCTCTAATATTAATTTATGGTTGGAATTTGGAGTAAGAATCTCAAAGGAGAGAAAGAGGAGGAGTTCAAAGAAAGCTTGGTCCGTTTCTTTAGCTTGTCCTCTCTATTGAAACCAACATTTGAGAGGAAAAAAGATGAAGAAAAGAGCCCCTAATTATTCAAAAGAGCCATAGTCTTCTTAAATCATTATTAGGTAATTTTTTGCAACCGTGATTATAGTTTTCAATTGTGCGTGCGTGTGTGTGCGCGCTCCTTCAATCAAATCTTGGATAACAACAATGTCCAATTGTATTGATAATTGGATTTATGGTTTGTTTGATATATAGGTGAGGGCAATATTATTTGAGGTTGAAGATGGCGGGGAACGTGCTCTCGCCTGCGTTGGAAGGAATGAAGGCTGTGATGACGAACGATGGCGAAATGCTCACCAAGCCTTTTATTGATGTGTGCAGGCACATCTTACCCGTTCTAGGTATCTGATTTGTGTGCTCACGGTTTTCATAAACTAATATAAGAGTCGGCGTAAAACATACTCAGATCTATATATGAGATGAATCCTAAAGAAGTTTTGTTACATGGTATTAAGTGTTGAATGAGATTTATAGACATGAATGTTTTTATATGCAATTCAACACAAAACTTTTAATACACTGTAACAATCATTCACGGTGCATTTTTAACACTTGATCAAATTTAACTCGTTCTTTTGCGTTCCGCAAAAAGTGAGTTGGTTATATTAAAATCTAAATATCTTCAAAGGTCGAGACCTTTAATAGTATAGGATCTTATGAATTTAATTAAAAACCAAACAAACAATTTAACTTGTATCTAAATCTCTCTGCATTTATAAAATGCGATTTTTTTCCATCATGCGTGTGTAATGTTATTGACAGGATGCCTAATTTCTATATTTTTAGATAAATTTGGACCTACTATGACGATGGTAAAGGTGGATATAGGAGGCAATATTTCGGTATTTGTGCGCGTGTGTGTGTGTCCGCGGCTCGATTATTTTAATTTTAAATTTTTTTGGCATTTCATTATGACGCTAGGCTGCAAATTATGTATGCAGAGACTTGAATCCAACTACTCTTCAGATACTTCAAAATTCAATTTTTTGTACACCTTAGTGCTTGTAGAAGTTGAGAACAGAACGGCTAAATCTTCTTCAAGCTGTACCAATGCAATCCTTTGGTTAACAAGGTATATATATGTCAAGTATCTCATCAATTTTTTATGGGTAAATTTCACTAAAATACCATGAAATATCAGCAGGTTTAGCTAGCTGTTACCATAAACTTTCAAAGCTTTTCAATTTAATACCAGATGCCGTTTTTTTAGTTGCAATTGTTTGTATGGTACTAAATTGACAAACAAATTGAAAAAATCCCGTATCATATTAGATTGAAATAAGTCAAAAGTTTCTGGTATTTATATGTAATCTTCTAAGCGCATGGCATTTATGAGGTTAATATTGTTTATCTCCAAAAACTCCGGCATTTCATGGTATTTTACTGAAATTTAGCCGTTTCTTGCACGTTAATTCCTGAAAATCATTTAGGTTTCCTTTTCTATTATATACATTTAAACAAATTCCTGAAATAATTATTTTTAACAAAAAATTAACCAGGGCAATGGATTTCTTAGTTGAGCTATTCCGAAACTTGGTGGCGCAACCAGAATGGAGCATGTCGCGTGCTTGCAACGAATCATACGGCAAAACCTTGAAGAAATGGCATGGATGGCTTGCTAGCTCAAGCTTTGCAGTAATTCCCCTTTCAAACTTTATATGAATCTTTTTCTCATCAAGATATGCTTTTATGAAGTAAATCTAATAATAAGATTATTTGGAAATTTTCGGCTTTTGGATAAAAACAGAAGCAATAGAGGATCTTAATCCTTAGTGTTTTGGTGAATATTTTTTCCGAGAATATTGATTGGAGCTTTCCAAGACGGATATATATATATTTTTTGACTTCAAAACAAAATTTGCAATGCATTCAATTTAGCAGCCGTTGATGTTTAAATAAATAATTGCAACATTTTTTTCTGATTGTATTTTTGTATTTTTTATATAATGCATCAAAGATTTTAATTGTAAGGCATAGAACATATATGTTATGGTTGCATTTATGTGAAGGAGAACGAGGATTCTCTATTCCCCTTCCACATATAAAATCGTGAGATATTCTAGCACTAATTGTTTATCTCAATACATAAATGTCCTATAAATATTTGTTTTGTTTAATTTATTTTATTGAGTAAGACGTCTTTACTTGCTTTTTCAGTCAAAAAAAAAAAGCTTATGCGTAGAATTAAACAAGCCTTCAAAAATAATAAATTGGTCTTGAAAATATCTTTAATGGATTAATTAATAGTGAAAATACACTCAGAACTAAATTCGTTAAAATTAGCGGAATAAATTAAGATTTAGAAATTTGTAAATTGAGAGAAAAATCATAAATTGCAGGTAGCCCAAAATTTTCTTCCAGAAAGACAGAAGTTCATGGATATTATTTGTGGAGGATCTGGTGACGCGAACGAAGAACTTACAAACTTTTGTGCTACACTTTCGCCTTTACTCCAAGCAAATCACAAATTTTTGGTAAATTATCGTAGCAGGGTTAATTCAAACTAGTTTTGTTTATTCAAATCGATAGACTAATAAATGGAATTTTTTTATGTTTGTTCTATTTCTTATATATGCAGGCTGGCGTGGGATTCGACAGTATGAAAGCTTCTTGAGTGTGAAGAATACTAATGCCTCCTTCGATTTTCAACGACTCGCTCTCCGCCTTTCTTTTCCCTTTTTTTATATTTCATTTTTGTAAACACTGTATTGTAACTCTTTAAAATGTTTCTACTGTGTTTGTTCAAGAAAAAATTTCGACACAACGATGGTATTTTGGAATTAGACGATGATGCCTTTATATTGTTTAAAGAATCAGAATCAACATGTAGTGCTTAATTAGTTTGGTGCTTCTGACATTTTTAATTTGCAATTTTAATAATGTGCAATTGATTATTATCTATATCACAATTCGTGCACTATAGTTTCTGACTAATATATATATATATATATAGAAAGCTGAAAATTATTCATCACATTCAGAAGGAAAATAATATATACTCAAGTATTTTCTGTTCGGGTTTTAGATAATCATTTATTTAATTCAAAAACTTAGGGTTCAATGTGATATAGATTTCATATGTGTATTTAAACAATAGAAATAGCTTCATCTAGGGTGAATTGTCAAAAAGCCCCCGGGCTGCTCGGGAGTTGTATAGAACCCATGATATTTTCGAAATTATTGGGAAAGGGTCCCTGTTCAAAATCTTTGTGAAAAAACCCGGGACTGCATTTGATTTAGCTTGTATTCGCGATTAGATATTACAAGTAATTACTTAGATATAGAAAACAAAGAGAGCTCTAATTGGGCCGCGATTTTTTAACAATACCAAAAGGCCGAGGGGATTTTCAATTTACCCTTTCATGTATAACCATCAATAATGGAAAGTGCTTGCTTCTAACTTTGATTTTAATTTTCTTCTGTGTTGAAATGGCATTTAATTAATACATCTTTTACTTTTGGTGTAATACCCGGTTTATTTTGTACTCTATTTTGTGTATTATTAGTAATAAAGTCTTTTAAAATATTTTCCCCAAACGATTTTTCCTATAATTTTCCTGCGACTCTAATTTTCTAATTAGTTCTAATGAGAATCCAATTAAAACTATTTTCTTTATCATATTATTTTCCTTATATCTATTCTATTTTATTTTTCCTAATTATCTAAGTCTAAACCCTAACCGGTAATATATTTATTCTAATTTTTCTAAACTCTTCTCCTTTAAAAACCTAATCTAAACCCTAAACAATCTTAAACCTTTTTATTTTTATTCTACTTTCTTTCTAAGCCGGCCCAGCCTAACCTATTCCCCTTCCCTCACTCTTCACCCCAAACCCGGCCCAACACACCCTACTCGACCCGCGCCCATGCCCCAACGGCCGCATCCGCTTCCCACGACCTCCTCTCAACCTACCGACCCCTCTCTCATTCTCATTCTTTCACTCGTATTCTCCTCCTCTCTCCTCTCAATCCCCCTCACTCACTGCCTCACCTCTCTCCTCTACTTTCCTGCATCACCACCATCATCAACTCCCAACCGTCCCAAGAAACCATGCACTCACTCGCAGCCCACACCCAACGTCGGAAAGCCCACCGCGACGACACTCATCACCCTCTCCTCGACCCACACCTCCCCTCCTCTACCTCACGACGAGATCCCCTACACCCGAGCTCCTCTTCCCTGCACATAACCCAACACCCGAACCCAACACTGCACCCCGCCGGAGCTCGTCGTCGTCGAACTCCTCACCCCTTCGCTTGCACGCCTAACCGGAGCTCCGACCCATCGCCTTCGTCGACCCTGCCACCTTCTTTGACCCCAGAGCACCTCCAACCCACAGCCCCGACCTCGCCTGCACGTTGCCGTCACTCCACGCCACCACCACGACTACAACTCCCGACGAACCCATCACCAGGCCACCACCTTCGCCCGAGCAACCACCTCGACGCCGGTGATCCCTCGTCGTCGCCTCACCCCTCATCACCACCACCTCACTTCCTCTGCTCCCCACCTTCGAGCTGCGAGCTCTGATTAGTCCAAAAATAATATGTTTACCGTAATCAGAAACGGCGTCGCTTTGCAGCTAGCCGGTGAGTACGGGTCGATCCACAGAGATGCGTAATTTTCTAATTTGTGTTTTTACGAATTGATTCCGATGGTGGTTTGGTTTTTGTTGATTGATTTAAAAACTAATTTATACGATATTAAAGAACTTGTTAGGATTAGGTCTAAGGTAGGGTTGATGAGATTAATATTGTCACCTCTTTCAATGCCTTTTAATTAAAACTTTTTAGATATCATAACAATTATTAGCAAAGGGGATTAGGATGATTGGGAAGAAACGAAGTTTCGTCTTCTAGATCCTTATCCGTCCTTTCCTATTAATTGCTACAACCTTCATGGACGTCATGTATGTCCGGCCCTTTATACTACGGTTCACCGTTACCTCGTAGGTAGGGTGCCGTAGGGAACGGATCATGCATGCGTGCATGAAGTTCTAGTTATGAAAAATGTATTGGCATTGAAGGAGGTGAGAGATATTCATCTCTCACTCCCTCCCTTGTTCCTAACCCTAACAAGCGAGGATTTTACTCGCTCATTAGGGGAATTTCTAAAAATGACATTTTTTGTTATGTTTTAATATGTGCTGTTTAGGTCTAAAATTATTACTTATCTACTGCAGATTAAAAAGAACTATACTAGTTAACTAAGGCGAGTGATATGATTACTCTACTGCAATAACTATACTAGCTAGTTAGGGCAAGAAAAGAATTAACACTAAAACATGAAAATTAAAAACACTTACAAAAATGATGCTCTAGATCTCCCAACAATTCTGAATTTTATTGATTGAAAAAGAGGCATACGTTTTACAGTTTTGTGAGTACAATTTATAAGAAAACAGAGAAGCTAGGGTTACAAATTCTCGCACACATGATTTTACAGATATGCCCACGGAAAATCCTAACACCCGCACCGACGCACCGACACAAGAAATTTCCACCGACACGGGCAACAAACGGCCGCGGAACCGCGGCATAGGGGGCGTTTGGGCCGCGGTTCCGCGGCCCTTTGGTGGGATCACTCCACCATCTTTTCTGGGGTCCTTTGTGGTTGTCTGGGCTTGTCATATATTCTTCCCATTTCTCTGTTTGGCTCCTTACTCTTCTCCAGATCTTTAGTGAAAAACATGTAGCGATCTTTTAACCGTTTTGCTTTGACATTTCTGGACCTTTGCACTGTCTTGTACCCATGTGAACTGTTATTAGTTTAGGCTTGACTAGGATCCGTCAAAAGTCCTATTCCTGTATCAACTTTCGTCTTTTTCACTGTATTTGCTCCAAGAGCCTGTATCCTGTAACATGCAACAAACGTGCGTCAAGAGTATCTGTTTACTTATAAAATGAATAAAAATGGGACGTATGAATTGCAATATTATGATATGAACAAATACCCCCAAACTTATCTTTTGTTCGTCCTCGAGCAAACTTATTTTTATTCACTAAAATCCTAACCGCACTTTCGCAGGGAAACTGGATTGCACTGAGCTCGTGCAACAAGCCGTTAAACCTCTAGGTGTCCCTAGTAGGAGGAGTGTTGTCTCCTGAGGGTTTTCAGCGGATACTACCCACAAAATCCTATCAATTCAGCCCATTAACTTTTGTTCTCCAATTAGGTTTTCTAACTAAGGATTCTATTATCTTTTACTTGTAAATTATCCACCCATATTCTTCACACTTCCTCATCATTTAACTTAAGATTCTATATATCTATAGAATTACTTAGCTTTCGGCATTTCTTAAGTTTTCCTTCTAGGGTTTCATCTCCGCTTAGGAATTTCTATCAACTCTACTAAAGATACAAGTTCTATTCTTCATTCCTTTCTCTTATCTAAACTCTAATCACATATCCCCACGTGTGTGTAAATATCACCCCTACACTTGGAAATTCAAATCAAGCAATCGTACTCTCGTCCATTGTCCAAAGTACCTATTAATTGGTGAATTTTCGCTTACACATCCTTCATGCGACCGTTAATACTTCTTGAGGTACCAACAACCGATTACAAGATGCGTTAGTATTTTAAAGCGTACTTCCTAGTTTTGTAACACCCAAGGTTTTAGCAGTGACTCCCAAACCAGTTGGTCTAAGGCACTAGGTGATGAAGCACCCTCGCTAAATATTTTTCTATGTTTTAGCCTTAAGTAATCACAAAACCAGTGTCCATTTTTTTTTCTCTATTCACTTTTATTTTCTTTTATTTTCTTCGTACTAAGGACTTTAGACAAGAGCAATTCAAGGTCTCTTCTACTATTCCAAGTTTCAAGGTGCGTGATTGTGCAGATTGTAGGGTATATGTTTTCAGACTCTAGACTTAAGGTAGGAATTATTTTTCAAACTTATACTCTAATAAAAGTTTCAATACTCTTCCTTCGTTTTGACTTAGCCCAAGAAGTGAACCAAAAATTTACCTATTTCTAAATAACCTACAAAGACATATACTTTCTACCGTTAAACTCTAAGGAAGGTTATTTTTAGGGTTTTTAGATGCTAAGTCTAAGATCTAGTTTTTCCTAGCCAGTTAACCTATTTATCAAACTCAAGTCAATTAACCAGAATCGAATACATTAATTTTTATAATTTTTGAAAAATTTCAATTTTTATGGGTTTTTCTTTTTCTAAATTTTTTTTTTTTATATATATTTTCAAATTTTTCAAATTTTTATGATTTTAATATAAAGATGTAATGCAGAAATTAAATATGCAAAAAGAATATATACAAAATGAAAATATGCAATGCAAAAGATAACTATATACACTACCCTCTCCCCCAAAGTTGAGCAAAGCAGTGCCCTCACTGCCCGGCCCCACGTCTCGCTCGTGAGCGTGAACGTGATCGTTCACCTCTAGCCAAAAGGGTTTGAATACCCCTCTCGATTTCCGTCAACCGACGGTCGTGATCTCGTGCTGTCGCCCGAAACTCATCCCTCAAAGAATCAATTCTTCTTACCGTTCTCCGCATCAATCGTGCATGCTCTTGAGGGGTCAGTTCTTCCCCGCTCGATGTAGAGCTAGAGCTAGGGGTGCGTGCGGGAATATTCTCTGCCGGTTCCGTTCGTGACCAGATATCAGTAAGTCTAGAGTAGGACGAAGTAACGCCCTCAACGAGTGGTCGAACCGGAACTCCGTCTATCATGTATGAATCAAATTCCTCGACGGGGAGGAAATAACTGCAGAGTTGGGTGACTAGCATGGGACATGGGTAGATGGTACCTCTTTTCCCCGCACCTATAGAATGGAGTAATACGGTGCACATGTCGAACCGTGGATTTTTCATCATTAGTGTGTGTACGACATGTAAGGAGGGGGTGAAAAAAGTTGTGTTGTGCGAGCTGCCAAAGATGTTGTTTTGTGCCCACCGGCACACAGTAAGAACGTTAGCGAAAAGGGTCCGTGCTTGAATACCCTTTGTAACACCCGAGCCCAATAATACTATTTCTGTTACTGGTTGAGTGGTTGACATTGCTCATTTCATTTATCTCGCTTGTTTGGTTCTTATTGCAAATTTTAACCGGCTAAGTCAGTTTTGCATATAACAAATTTTTAACACCTAAAGTAAATTTAAAAATAGCTATATTGGCCTACTCGTCACCCCTAGCCGCGTGGTAGCGTCCGTGCGTCGAGTTTTCATCCCGTTCGGTGAAACGGGCGAGTTTGGACGGCTACGCGCGCGTGCAAGTGTCCGACTTGGGGGCATACTTTTTAATCACAAAACATCTCATTTTAAAATTTGGAACCCGCTTAAAATCCTATTATTTGAATTTCAAATTTTTGGGCGCAATCCGGACGCGATTTGGAAATGTTTCATTTAGCGCCAAAATCCCAATTTAATAATATAATCTAAAAAACTATACGAATATAATCTTTCTGTTTCTAATATACCTATTAAATCATTTAAATCTTTTATTTAATCTCCTTAACAAACGCCTCAGCCAATCACGAGGGACTTTAACCCCCGTGGGCCCCTCTATCCCTCTCTCTATCTCTCCTCTCTATCTTTCCCTATCTCTATCTCTCTCTTCATCTGTCTCTCTCCCTCTCTCTCATTTCTCTAACCCTCTCTCTCTCTAACCCTCTCTCTCTCTATCCCTATATATATATTATTCCCTCTCCTCCTTCGTTTTCCTCAGAACCACCACGAGAAACCTCGTCGAAACCCTAGCCTAGCCGCCGTGCCCATCGCCGCCGCAGCCCGACGCCACCACCACCATCATCCTCGTAGCCACTACCCATTCCTTCCTTCTCTCCCTTCTCCCGTGCACCCAACACCATAGCCACCTGCACCGTCGCTGCTCGCCGTCGCCGCCGCAACCCGTCGCCGACGACGCTAGCGTCTTCCCCCTTCGCCCCTCTTCCCGACCTCGACACCTTCCTCCTCCTTCCCGTGCGCCGGCGCTGCAACAGAACCCAAACTGCAATCCTACCACCTTCTCTGGTTCGCCGCAAAACGCCGCCGTCGACTCTCGTCGTCGTCACCCACGCCACCGCCGACCACCTCCTCTTCCCCTGCAACCCAAACCCGGCTTTTCCTCCCCCTCCTAACAGTACCACCTGATCCAGCAACCTTCAGCCATTCTGCCACGTTCACTGTTCCTCGCCGGCGCCCCATCGCCGTCGACCCCGTCGCGGTTGCCACCCTTGCTATCCCTGTAAGATTCTCTTTACCTTCTCCCTTCATTTATCCTCTCTCTGATCGATCTTTGTCCATGCATTGTATTTGCTAACTTTGTCGCTGTTTTGACATCTCGCCGGAATCCGGCCGTGCCGACGACTTGACCCGACATTCCAGCAAGGTACTCCGGTCCGTGTGGTCCCGCTGTTCGTTGTTTGGACTCGATCCGTGAACCGTGCGTCCGTCGCCTGTTTTTCCGCCGACGTTACATCCGTTTTTCCCGGTTCGCGAACCGTCGAGACAAGTATTACTTGCTACATGCTATGTTATACAAATTAAATGTGGTTGACTCATTAAACTTGCAAAACTTAACTAAGTAGAGCTATTTTATTATTTGGACGTATTATGACATATATCATGATACTGTAACCTAAAATCACATTTGCCACTGTAACCCTAATAACGAAGTTACCAGTTAATCACTTTTTACTGTTTAAAGGACGATAGCCGCACACATGTAGCTCTATTACTTTCTGTTATTGATATTGCACTACCTTGTGATTATTGCACCGCAAGGGTGCTTGAAACTTGTTAATCTGATAATACGACTGCACTATATTAATGCACCATTGTGCTTAAATGAACTGTTATTGCTGTTTACATTATTTCCTGCTATTATTCCTTATTCGATTGTATACCTGTTGTGAGCACACCCTCGATTGTGTTACATATTGACCTGACCTTGCTACACATGACATATATATACATACCGATGCACCGGACATGGTACCCTTTACTATCGACTTAACCTAATGTACCATGACCTGACCTGTTATCTGATCTCATGCCTAATGCCAACAACCTGACTTGGAGTCCTCATGGACCATTCCTGTTGTCTATCCAGACAAACCTGACCTGTTACCTGATCCTGTGTTGGCATTAGTCCTTGATTACTGAATACCTGACTCGACACACATGACCTGGGGGTATGGGGAAATCAAACGGGTAATCTAAAGTGTAACTTAAAAGGGTATTACTTGATCCGTGGTCCCGGGGGGTAACGGGACAGAGCCATTCGTGACTCTTACATTCCTGATCCGTGGTCCCGGGGGGCAACGGGACAGAACCATTATTGGTTCCCATTTTTCCTGATCCGTCGTCCCGGGGGGCAACGGGACATATCCTTTGAGTTACATGGAGGATTACTCGAATTGATTTCAAAGACTTTAGAATAGAAACCCGATAGAACAGTTTAGTTACCCACTGCGCACTACCCTGCACTGCTTGTTTCATACTATTGCTTTATTCATGTTTATTTCTGCATTGCTTATTACCATGTTCATATTATATTATTGGTTGACATGACGCGCTGACGTCTGGGTTTTGCATGGCCCAGATTCTTTACCACTGTCGCCGACCGAGCAGGAGTACTTCAGCCAGCAGGCTGATTTGTGAGTTCTGTAGTGATTAGTTTATTTCTTGCATTTTATTTCCAGATGTGAGCCCGCATTATGGGACGTACTTTTCCATTATTGTATTGGATCATTTGCTTCCACACTTATTTATCATTGACTCTTGTTATTCTGGATTTGGACATGTGTTAGATAGTTTATTTATCTTGTTCTTGATATCTCTACAGCCGTAATGTGACTGTGGATGGATACTTCCTACCCACAGGTAGCATGGTTGGCTATGTCACGTGCCCAATCTTGCGTACTCTGGGAAGCGGGGCGTGACATGGTTCTTTTGGTATCAGAGACATAGGTTAATTGGGTTGATTCTTTGTAGTTGGGTATTGTACCCGATACACGAATCAGAATACCCGTGCTTAGGAAAACATGTCCTACCACCTTGACCGTTTTACCATTCTTGAATCACATTCTTCCGGATTATGTCGATGTGCAAACTTACTTTGCATGTTAACTCGAAAACCTGATTTCTTGTTATCTCTAGGACTTAGGCGACTTGGGTGGAGTTAAGTAATTGTGGCTATGATACCGCGGCATAGTTACAATGCGGTACTCTATTTAAGTATCTTGGAGTTCTAGCCTTGATTTATATATTGAATCTATCATCATGCTAATGTTGGGTGTTTTGATTTCAGGAATATGGCAGATAAGAATTTCAAGACGTATCAGAGGCGCGTAGATGAAGCCGCCATGTTGGGAGTGATACGTGGAATGTTGGAAAATCAGAAGAGGCATACTGAGCTGATCCAGCAGCAAGCAGATTCATTTCAGGAGGGTTTGCAGGCCATTCGGCAGTCTGTAAACAACGCTGGAGCGAAACCAGTTGACCGGGTAGGGACCGTGGCAGATTTCAGACGTTTGGGTCCTACTACTTTCACTGGTCTGGAGGAACCGTTGCCAGCCGAGCAGTGGCTAGTGGACACGGAGAATTTGCTGATTGCGGCACAGATCCCAGAGGACAAAAGAGTTGATGTGGTGCGCATTCAACTGGTGGATTACGCCCGAGAGTGGTGGTTTGTGGAGGAGACCCGCTTGCCCAAGCCAATCAGTTGGGCGGATTTCTCTAAGAGTTTCCTGGAGAAGTTCTTCCCGCGGACTGCACGGGAGGAAATGGAAGAGAAATTTATTGGGCTGAGGCAAAATGGAGCACCCGTGGACATACATGCAGCGGAGTGGACGAGACTCAGCCGCTTCGCTGGACCCTTAGTCGCTAACGAGGCAGACAGGGCGCGAAGGTTCTTGCACAGTTTGGATGTGGACATCCAGAGGCAGATTGTCTCCCTGGGTTTGACCACTTTCTCGCAGGTTCTTACGGCAGCCAGGGAGCAGCAGAGTTTATCGGGAATGAAAGGGAACCTACAGCAGACAGCAGTTGCGGCCAGGAAGCCCGCATTTGTACCTAACCGAGATCATGGGCGCAGAGGTATTCCAGTGGATCGACGTGGGGTAGCACCAATGAAGAAGCCGGTGGTTGTTGATCAAAGAAAAGGCATGATTTGTGACTACTGCCGTTTGCCCGGGCATGTGCAGAAGGATTGCCGAAGGAAGCTGGGACTTTGTCTGGTTTGTGGAGCAGCCGATCACGCAGTTGGTGCCTGTCCGTCAAGGCTTCGCACGAGAGATGATGTACAGAAGCCTCCGCAGAGGCCGTTCCAAGGGCAGAAACAGCTGACTCAAGGACCTAATCAGGCTCGAGATTTCACCTTGACAGCTGAGGAAGCTAAGGCATCAGGAGAAGTGGTTTCAGGTACTTTACTCGTTCATGGCTTTCCCGCATTAGCATTATTTGATTCCAGAGCATCCCACTGTTTTATGTCATCCCAATTTATAACTACGCACTCGATTACCTGCACGACCCTGCCTAGTTTTTGGGACATACACACTGGGAATGGGAAAATCATAGCTAGTTGGGAATGTAGAGATTGTACAGTTGTTGTGTGCGGATGGGAACTCTTTGCAGATTTCTTGGTAATTGATACGGGCAGCTATGAAGTTGTCTTGGAATGGATTTTCTTGGCACTTTCCACGCCCACATTGACTGTAGGGCAAGAAAGGTAATTTTCCAGATTCCCGAACACCTTGAGTTTACCTTCACCGGGGGAAGCAGTTCTGTCGGGCCCGTCGAGTTCAGGGCTAGGCCGACACACAGTGTTCTTACAGCTATGGAAGTTGATAGTAATGAAGAGCCGGCAGTTGTTCGCGACTTTATGGACGTATTTGAAGATATATCGGGCTTACCGCCGAAGCGAGACGTGGAGTTCGCGATTGACCTTATTCCTGGTGCAGAGCCAGTATCTAAAGCTTATTATCCAATGGCACCAGTGGAATTGGAAGAAGTTAAGAAGCAAGTTGGTGAATTACTTGAGAAGGGTTGGATTCGAAGCAGCAACTCGCCGTGGGGAGCTCCAGTTCTTTTAGTAAAGAAGAAGGATGGCACGAGAAGGATGTGCATTGATTATCGAGAATTAAACCGGATGACTATTAAGAACAAGTACCCGATCCCTCGCATTGGAGAACTTTTTGAGCAGCTTAGCGGCGCGAGGGTATTCTCGAAACTGGATTTGCGATCCGGATATCATCAGGTCCGAGTGAAAGCAGAAGACATTTGCAAGGCGGCGTTTTGAACTCGGTATGGACATTTCGAGTATCTAGTGATGCCCTTCGGAGTAACGAATGCGCCGGCAATATTCATGGATTTGATGAACAGAATCTTTTCACCATTCTTGGACCAGTTTATTGTGGTATTCATTGACGACATTCTGGTTTACTCGAAGAGCTCGGAAGAGCATGCTGAGCATTTGAAGATCGCACTGCAGACACTGAGACAAGAGAAATTGTATGCGAAGATGAGTAAGTGCGAATTCTGGCTAGAAGAAGTGAAGTTTCTGGGGCATGTTATGTCGATGGAATCGCCGTCGATCCCGAAAAGATTGCAGCAGTTCGAGATTGGCCTATTCCAAGAAATGTGGCTGAGATAAGAAGTTTCCTTGGTTTGGCCGGATACTACAGGAGATTTGTGGAGAACTTCGCTCGTTTAGCAGAACCGTTGACCAAGCTTACGCGCAAGGAAGTAACTTTTGTTTGGACGGATAAGTGTGCGTTGGCCTTCGAGACGTTGAAGCAGAAGTTGATAACCGCCCCTATCCTGACCGTACCAGACAATTCAGGAGGACTGGTGATTCACAGCGACGCATCTGGAAAAGGATTGGGATGTGTTTTGATGCAGAATGGGAAGGTCGTAGCTTACGCATCAAGACAACTGAAGACCCATGAGAAGAATTACCCGACTCATGACTTAGAGCTTGCGGCCGTGATCTTCGCCTTGAAGATTTGGAGACACTACCTTTTGGGCGAGAGAGTCGAAGTTTTTACGGATCACAAGAGCTTGAAGTATGTGTTCACTCAGAAGGAGTTGAACATGAGGCAACGCAGATGGTTGGAGCTGATGGCCGACTACGACCTTGATCTTAAGTACCATCCGGGAAAAGTTAACGTCATGCCGGATGCGCTTAGTCGGTTACCGGCAATTCAAGTATTGACTACGCAGAGGGAGATCATTGCGGATTTTCGAAGATTTGACTTGGAAGTTGTGCTACCACATTCTGCGGGACAGTTGATGCAGTTGCAAGTACAGTCGTCCTTAGTTGAGAAGATTAAAGCGGCACAATCGCAGGATCCTAGACTGCAAAAGTTTCGAGAGCAGGTTGAAGCCGGACTACGAACAGATTTACTGGTCCACGAAGATGGTTCGTTGAGGTATGGTAGCCGTGTGTGTGTGCCAAAGGGGGATGTGCGTGAAGAGCTTTTGAAGGAGGCACACATTTCAGCTTACTCTGTACATCCAGGAGGTACAAAGATGTACCGAGATATTCGGCAGCATTTCTGGTGGGAAGGTATGAAACGGGAGATCGCTCGCTTCGTGGCTAAGTGCTTGGTATGTCAGCAAGTCAAGGCTGAACACCAAAGGGTTGCTGGTTTGTTGCAACCACTTCCGATTCCTCAGTGGAAGTGGGAATATATAACCATGGATTTCGTGACGGTTTTACCGCGAAGTCCAAAGGGCAACAATGCAGTATGGGTGATTGTTGATCGGTTGACCAAGGCAGCTCACTTTATTCCTTTTCGGGTTGGTCAATCGACGGAGACTTTGGCAGAGCGGTACATGCAGGAGATTGTAAGATTGCATGGAGTACCGGTGAGCATCGTGTCCGATCGGGACACTCGGTTCTTGTCACACTTCTGGAGGAGTTTACAAGAAAGTTTGGGGACTCGATTGAAGTTTAGCACAGCTTATCATCCTCAAACTGATGGTCAGTCGGAGAGAACGATCCAAACTCTTGAAGATATGTTGAGAGCGTGCATGTTGGACTTCAAAGGTTCTTGGGAGGATCACCTACACTTGGTGGAGTGTTCTTACAACAATAGTTTTCAAGCGACTATTCAGATGGCTCCGTTTGAAGCTTTATATGGTCGTAAGTGCCGTTCACCTGTTTGTTGGGATGATGTTGGTGAACGAAGGTTACTAGGATTAGATTTGGTGGTACAGACAGTCGAGAAGGTGAATACCATCAGAAAGCATACGAAGGCAGCTCAAGACAGACAGAAAAGTTGGGCTGACACGTCAAGAAGACCTCTAGAGTTCGCCGTAGGGGATTTGGTATTCTTGAAGATATCACCGACTAGAGGAGTGATCCGTTTTGGGAGTCGGGGAAAGCTCAGTCCTCGATTCGTTGGACCCTTTGAGATATTGGAGCGTGTTGGAGAGGTAGCATACCGTTTGGCGTTACCACAGTCCTTGGCAGGTGTGCACGATGTGTTTCATGTATCTCAACTGCGAAGGTATGTTCGAGATGAAACCCACGTCTTGGATCACTCGGAGTTAACTGTACGGGAGGACCTAACTTTTGAGGAGCGACCGGTTGAAATCAAGGATCGAAGGGAAAAGGTTCTTAAGAACAAGGTTATCCCCCTTGTTCTAGTTTCTTGGGGTAATCGATCGCATGGAGAATCCACTTGGGAGCGAGAAGACGAGATCCGGCAGAAGTTTCCTCACCTTTTTCTGTAGTTATCTATCTTGTATTCTTGGAATTTTGAGGACGAAATTCTTTTGTAGTTGGGTATGATATAACACCCGAGCCCAATAATACTATTTCTGTTACTGGTTGAGTGGTTGACATTGCTCATTTCATTTATCTCGCTTGTTTGGTTCTTATTGCAAATTTTAACCGGCTAAGTCAGTTTTGCATATAACAAATTTTTAACACCTAAAGTAAATTTAAAAATAGCTATATTGGCCTACTCGTCACCCCTAGCCGCGTGGTAGCGTCCGTGCGTCGAGTTTTCATCCCGTTCGGTGAAACGGGCGAGTTTGGATGGCTACGCGCGCGTGCAAGTGTCCGACTTGGGGGCATGCTTTTTAATCACAAAACATCTCATTTTAAAATTTGGAACCCGCTTAAAATCCTATTATTTGAATTTCAAATTTTTGGGCGCAACCCGGGCGCGATTTGGAAATGTTTCATTTAGCGCCAAAATCCCAATTTAATAATATAATCTAAAAAACTATACGAATATAATCTTTCTGTTTCTAATATAACTATTAAATCATTTAAATCTTTTATTTAATCTCCTTAACAAACGCCTCAGCCAATCACGAGGGACTTTAACCCCCGTGGGCCCCTCTATCCCTCTCTCTATCTCTCCTCTCTATCTTTCCCTATCTCTATCTCTCTCTTCATCTGTCTCTCTCTCTCTCCGATTTCTCTACCTCTCTCTCTCTCTAACCCTCTCTCTCTCTATCCCTATATATATATTATTCCCTCGCCTCCTTCGTTTTCCTCAGAACCACCACGAGAAACCTCGTCGAAACCCTAGCCTAGCCGCCGTGCCCATCGCCGCCGCAGCCCGACGCCACAACCACCATCATCCTCGCAGCCGCTACCCATTCCTTCCTTCTCTCCCTTCTCCCGTGCACCCAACACCGTATCCACCTGCACCGTCGCTGCTCGCCGTCGCCGCCGCAACCCGTCGCCGACGACGCTAGCGTCTTCCCCCTTCGCCCCTCTTCCCGACCTCGACGCCTTCCTCCTCCTTCCCGTGCGCCGGCGCCGCAACAGAACCCAAACTGCAATCCTACCACCTTCTCTGGTTCGCCGCAAAACGCCGCCGTCGACTCTCGTCGTCGTCACCCATGCCACCGCCGACCACCTCCTCTTCCCCTGCAACCCAAACCCGGCTTTTCCTCCCCCTCCTCACAGTACCACCTGATCCAGCAACCTTCAGCCATTCTGCCACGTTCACTGTTCCTCGCCGGCGCCCCATCGCCGTCGACCCCGTCGCGGTTGCCACCCTTGCTATCCCTGTAAGATTCTCTTTACCTTCTCCCTTCATTTATCCCCTCTCTGGTCGATCTTTGTCCATGCATTGTATTTGCTAACTTTGTAGCTGTTTTGACATCTCGCCGGAATCCGGCCGTGCCGACGACTTGACCCGACATTCCAGCAAGGTACTCCGGTCCGTGTGGTCCCGCTGTTCGTTGTTTGGACTCGATCCGTGAACCGTGCGTCCGTTGCGTGTTTTTCCGCCGACGTTACGTCCGTTTTTCCCGGTTCGCGAACCGTCGAGGCAAGTATTACTTGCTACATGCTATGTTATACAAATTAAATGTGGTTGACTCATTAAACTTGCAAAACTTAACTAAGTAGAGCTATTTTATTATTTGGACGCATTATGACATATATCATGATACTGTAACCTAAAATCACATTTGCCACTGTAACCCTAATAACGAAGTTACCAGTTAATCACTTTTTACTGTTTAAAGGACGATAGCCGCACACATGTAGCTCTATTACTTTCTGTTATTGATATTGCACTACCTTGTGATTATTGCACCGCAAGGGTGCTTGAAACTTGTTAATCTGATAATACGACTGCACTATATTAATGCACCATTGTGCTTAAATGAACTGTTATTGCTGTTTACATTATTTCCTGCTATTATTCCTTATTCGATTGTATACCTGTTGTGAGCACACCCTCGATTGTGTTACATATTGACCTGACCTTGCTACACATGACATATATATACATACCGATGCACCGGACATGGTACCCTTTACTATCGACTTAACCTAATGTACCATGACCTGACCTGTTATCTGATCTCATGCCTAATGCCAACAACCTGACTTGGAGTCCTCATGGACCATTCCTGTTGTCTATCCAGACAAACCTGACCTGTTACCTGATCCTGTGTCAGCATTAGTCCTTGATTACTGAATACCTGACTCGACACACATGACCTGGGGGTATGGGGAAATCAAACGGGTAATCTAAAGTGTAACTTAAAAGGGTATTACTTGATCCGTGGTCCCGGGGGGTAACGGGACAGAGCCATTCGTGACTCTTACATTCCTGATCCGTGGTCCCGGGGGGCAACGGGACAGAACCATTATTGGTTCCCATTTTTCCTGATCCGTGGTCCCGGGGGGCAACGGGACATATCCTTTGAGTTACATGGAGGATTACTCGAATTGATTTCAAAGACTTTAGAATAGTAACCCGATAGAACAGTTTAGTTACCCACTGCGCACTACCCTGCACTGCTTGTTTCATACTATTGCTTTATTCATGTTTATTTCTGCATTGCTTATTACCATGTTCATATTATATTATTGGTTGACATGACGCGCTGACGTCTGGGTTTTGCATGGCCCAGATTCTTTACCACTGTCGCCGACCGAGCAGGAGTACTTCAGCCAGCAGGCTGATTTATGAGTTCTGTAGTGATTAGTTTATTTCTTGCATTTTATTTCCAGATGTGAGCCCGCATTATGGGACGTACTTTTCCATTATTGTATTGGATCATTTGCTTCCACACTTATTTATCATTGACTCTTGTTATTCTGGATTTGGACATGTGTTAGATAGTTTATTTATCTTGTTCTTGATATCTCTACAGCCGTAATGTGACCGTGGATGGATACTTCCTACCCACAGGTAGCATGGTTGGCTATGTCACGTGCCCAATCTTGCGTACTCTGGGAAGCGGGGCGTGACACCCTTACGCGGCTCTCTCGCGCAGTCATTCCCCATCAAGGGCATATAATCCTCAAAGTGCAAAGGGTGGTCATGTGCGGGTACACGTGGTATGAGTGTGACCTCGTGGATCATGTCCCTATCAATATGAATTACGCGATCTCCCCAATTTATTTTAATTTAGCCTAAGTTGTCTAGACTATTATACTCCATTGATTCATAAAACTGGGCAACTAGTTCAGGTAGGGCAAACGCAGAGGAGTGATTATAGGTCAGGAAATTCCATCCCATTTGCTCGATTTCATGTGCAAAATATCTACCGTACACTTCGTGCGTGAAAACTGGGGTAAAATCTCTCTCAAATTGCATTTTATGTGCCATAGTAATTTTACAGAAAAAGAATGCTGAAAACAGAGATTAAAGGTCCAGATATACCTCCCCTGAAAATTTCAGGGGGCGAAGACTCCAGACGACGGCGGAAGCGCAGCGGGAGACGGCTAAGGCGGCGTGATCCCGGCGGATTGGCGGCGGCACGGCGAGATTTTTCGGCAGAGGGTAGGTGGCGGCGCTAGGGTTTGTTTGGGAGGAAGAATTTTTAGGTTAAGAGAACAGGGAGGCTCGGAACATATAAATAGGGGATGGGGGAATGGTTATTTTTAGAAAACACCCTCTACAATGAGGGTTTTATTAAAAAGTCAGCTCTTAATTCTGGAAATTTGCAATTAGGTCCAAAAATATTTTTTTTATTTTTATTTTTTATTTTTTTATTATTTTTTTTATGGTATTTTGGGAATATATATTTACAAATTATATACACATCCCCAAACTTATTTGAAATAATGTTTTGGAAAAAAGAAATTTGGGGGTGAAAGTGGAGGAAAATTACTCAATGTAGATTGGCTCCTGCAAAAACAGGAGCTCCTCCGAAGGGTCCGCTGTGAGGAACGGTTTCAAACGATGCCCATTTACTTTGAAAAACGTATCGTCCTCCGGGTTTTGAAGATCAACCGCACCGTGCGGATAAACGGTGCGGACTACAAAAGGTCCCTTCCACCTAGAACGGAGCTTGCCGGGATGAAAATGTAACCGAGTATCATATAATAAAACCTGTTGACCAGGTTCAACAGTTTTTCGCAAAAGGTGTTTATCGTGGAACGCCTTAGCTCGTTTTTTAGCAATTATGGCATTATCATATGCCTCATCCCGCAGCTCTTCTAGTTCATTCAATTGCAGCTTTCGATTGCTGCCCGCATCTCCTAAAGATAAATTCAGCTCTTTGATAGCCCAAAATGCTTTATGCTCAATCTCCACTGGGAGGTGTCAAGCCTTCCCGTAAACAAGCCGGTATGGAGACATACCGAGATCGGTTTTATATACAGTACGGAAAGCCCATAGTGCATCAATCAGTTTAAGTGACCAATCTTTACGGTTTTTAGAAACCGTTTTCTCCAAGATTTGCTTGATTTGCCGATTCGAAACCTCGGCTTGCCCACATGCTTGGGGGTGATATGGCGTTGACAGCTTGTAGGTGATAGAGTATTTGCGCATTAAGGACTCGAAAGTCCTATTGCAAAAGTGAGAACCATTATCACTTATTATCGCCCAAGGGTGCCCAAATCGAGAAAATATGTGTTCTTTAAGAAATCGAACGACAACCTTGTTATCGTTCGTTCGGCTGGGCACAGCCTCGACCCACTTTGAAACGTAGTCAACGGCCAAAAGAATATACACATTTCCAAAAGAGTTAGGAAATGGTCCCATGAAATCTATACCCCAAACATCAAAAATGTCCACAACCAAAATTGGTTGGAGCGGCATTTCGTTTCTCCGCGATATCCGGCCCAAGTGTTGGCACCGGGAGCAGGTTTTGCAGTATTCGTAAGCATCCTTGAAGAGTCGTGGCCAATAGAAACCACACTGCAAAACTTTCTCGGCTGTCTTCTTTGGGCCAAAGTGCCCGCCACATGCTTGATCGTGGCAAAAGGACAGCACGCTCTTGACCTCACTTTCAGGTACACACAGACGAATGATTTGGTCGGAACAGTATTTAAAAAGATAGGGTTCATCCCAGTAAAAATGCTTTACTTGGGACAAAAATCGAAATTTATCCTGTTTCGACCAATCATTAGGTATCAGGCCGGTGGCTAAGTAGTTTACAATATCGGCGAACCATGGTTCGCAAGAAACGGTCAAGAGTTGCTCGTCAGGAAAAACATCAGTGATTGGAAGATCGAGCGTGGGCGAAGAAGGAAGTCGTTATAGGTGATCAGCTACTACGTTTTCACATCCTTTTTTGTCCTTAATGACAAGGTCAAATTCTTGTAGTAAAAGGATCCAACGTATTAGCCTTGACTTAGCATCCTTCTTCGCAAAAAGGTGACGAAGAGCTGAATGATCAGTATATACAACG
Organism: Agapanthus africanus; assembly: GCA_030015575.1. Taxonomy (NCBI): domain Eukaryota; kingdom Viridiplantae; phylum Streptophyta; class Magnoliopsida; order Asparagales; family Amaryllidaceae; genus Agapanthus; species Agapanthus africanus. Next base: position 931,155,262 of record CM057337.1, on the reverse strand, counting down.
ACTGGAGAGCCAATTAAATAAGGCCGAAATTTTTCAAGTGCAAACACAACCACTAAAAACTCTTTCTCTGTTGTTGTGTAGTTTAGTTGGGCCTCATTTAGTGTTCGGCTAGCATAATAAATCACGTGCGGCATTTTATTAATGTGCTGTCCAAGAACAGCGCCAATGGCAAAATCTGATGCGTCACACATGATTTCGAAAGGGTGCGTCCAGTCGGGAGATGAGAGAATGGGCGCAGAGATGAGAGAATGTTTCAAAGACTCGAATGCTTCACTGCATGTGGAGTCGAAAGCAAATGTTGTGTCCTTGGCCAGTAAGAGAGTCAAGGGTCTAGCGATCTTGCTAAAGTCCTTGATGAACCGTCTGTAAAAACCGGCGTGGCCAAGGAAGGCTCTGATGTCTTTGACGCATTTAGGGGGAGGAAGGTTAGAAATTACTTCAATTTTAACTCTATCAACCTCGATGCCGTTTTGCGAGATGATATGTCCTAAGACAATGCCTTCTCGCACCATGAAATGGCACTTCTCCCAATTCAATGTTAGGTTCTTATCCCTGCAGCGGGTAAGAACTGCGTCAAGATGTCGTAAACACTCGTCGAAGGAGTCGCCAAAGATGAAGAAATCATCCATAAAGATCTCCAAGAATTTTTCGACCATGTCTGAAAAGATCCCCATCATACACCGCTGAAATGTCGCGGGTGCATTGCATAACCCAAAGGGCATGCGACGATACGCAAAAGTGCCAAAGGGACAAGTGAATGTTGTCTTGTCTTGATCCTCTTTGGCGATGGGGACTTGGTTGTAACCGGAATAGCCATATAGAAAGCAATAGAACTCGTGCCCTGCCAATCGTTCGAGCATTTGGTCAATGAAAGGTAAAGAGAAGTGGTCTTTCCTTATCGCGGCATTGAGTTTCCTATAGTCTATGCAGACTCGCCACCCAGTTTGGGTGCGAGTGGGAATTAACTCATTTGCCTCATTGGTAATGACCATAATGCCCGATTTCTTTGGCACGACGTGGATTGGGCTAACCCATTGGCTATCCAAGATAGGGTAAATGATACCACTATCCAGACACTTGACAATCTCCTTCTTAACAGCCTCTTTCATGATGGGGTTAAGGCGTCTTTGTGGATCCCTTGCTGGCTTGGCATCATCCATCAAGTGTATATGATGTTCGACTATGAGGGGACTAATCCCCTTAAAGTCCGCCATAGACCAGCCGAAAGCTTGCCGATTATTATGTAAGACCATCAAAAGAGCCTTCTCTTGCTCAAGAGCTAGAGAGGCCGATATAATGACGGGTAAGGTCTCATTATCACCTAGATAAGCATATTTTAGGTGCGACGGCAAAAGCTTCAATTCGAGTTTAGGAGGTGAAACAATAGATGGTAACAATGGAGTAACTGTTTCAAACTCGAAGGATTCCATCAAAGGTTCGAATTGAGTGTACGCGACAGAGTCGGATGGTTCAACTAACTCATCCGAAAAAGCAAAAGACTCCAATTCAGGTGATGAGTCTTCAAAGTCGTCAACGAAGGTAAAACACTCAAAATCGTTATCCGCCGTGAAAGTTGTGTCGGATTCTAGGAGGAACGCACTAGTGGCGTTAACATTGCTGTGATCGAACAAAAAATTCTCAAACTCACAGTCCTCCTCCGCGATCTCATTGATCGAGCAAACATCGAGTACGCTAGCATTAGGCTCAGCCGGCTGACTTCCCAACTTGAAAATATTGAGCTCAATTATCATATTGCCGAAAGATAGGTTCATTGAACCATTACGACAATTGATCACTGCGTTGGAAGTTGCCAGAAATGGTCGACCAAGTATTACCGGAATTTGATTCCGGGGGTTAGCGACAGGTTGTGTATCCATCACAATAAAGTCAACGGGGAAAATGAAATCCCCTACTCTAATTAACCCATCCTCCAGCTCTCCCCTAGGATGGGTGATTGACCGGTCGGCCATTTGGAGAGTACAGTGAGTGGGCTTAAGCTCTCCAACGCCCAATTGCTCGTACACAGAATAAGGTAGCAAATTGACACTCGCACTAAGATCTGATAGTGCTCTATTGATGTTCTTGTCCCCAATTGTTATCGAAATGGTCGGACACCCGGGGTCCTTTTGCTTTGGGGGTAAGGAATTTACAAGAGCATCACTAATAGCACTAGCCACAAAAACTTTCTTTGGCACTTGCGACTTCCTCTTTTTGGTGCATAAGTCCTTTAAAATTTTTGCATATGAAGGAACTTGTTGGATTGCATCCAAAAGAGGGATATTTATGCTAACCTGTTTGAACAACTCAACAATCTTTTCCATCTGTGGAGTTGGTTTATTGGATCTCAACCGATTAGGAAAAGGAACATGTTGAAAGGTGGTTGAGTCCAATTTTTGTGGATCAGATTGTCGAGTTGGAACGGCACCCCGTGTAGATGTATTCGTGTTGTGAGAAATGGGTCCGTTCGAGCTAGAAAAAGTAGAGCCGTGTGAAGGGTGGAGAATAGGCTCTGAAGAAGAAGTAGATGGTGAAGAAGATGAAGAAGGGCCACCGGCAGGGGTGTCATTGTTAATACCCACATTGTTTTGCAACACTTTTCCCGATCTCAACGTGGTCACAGCATTTACGTTATGATTCTGCTATTGATATGCAGCATGTGCGTGACCGGGGTTGGGCAGTGGTTGAGACGGGAGTTTTCCTTTTTCGCGCTCGCTCAAAGCTGCATTGAGTTGTGCAATTTGTGCCTCAATAGATTTGATGCTTTGATCGTGTGAGGCACTGTTTTGCACTAAAGATTGAATAGAAGTCTCTAGTCTTGCTGTAGACTGTGTAGATTGCTTAAGAAACGCATCTAGACTTCTTTCGAGCGAGATAACCTTGTCATTATTAGGTTGAACATAATTGTTTGGCTGGTAAGCATTGTTAGGCACAAAATTGTTCACCTGATTAGGATAAGGTTGTTGTTGAAAAGGTTGCTGTTGAAATTGAGTTTGTGAAGGTGCTTGTTGTTGTTGTGGAGGAGGAGGTCTTTGAAAATTGTTATTTCCTTGGAATTGTTGATTTTGGTTCCAAGCGAAATTTGGGTGACTCCTCCACCCCGGATTGTATGTCGAAGAGTACGGATCGTTTCTTTGTCGTTGCTGAAATGCAGTATTGACTTGATCCTGTCCTTGAGTGGATGCATTATAAGGACACTCTTCAGTTAAGTGCGATGGATCCGCACAACAAGCACAAACAGTCCGTGGAGGCATAACAGGGGCAGGAGAAGGCAATGAGATTTTGGTCTCAATCGCTTCTAGATTTTTCGTAAGAGCGGCCATCTCGGCCTTCATAGCAATCGACATCTCTACTTGATGTATGCCTGCCCTAGATTAACCACTAGAAGAAGATGATGTGGTCTTGGTACTCTCCCACTGAATTGTTTGCTCACTAAGATCCTCAAGAAACTGCCACGCTTCGTCACTAGACTTGGAGAGAAAATGACCTTGACATATGGTTTCTAGCAACTGCTTCGTTGCCGAGTTCAATCCCTCGTATAATGTTTGGAAGAGTTGCCAGCTTTCGATCCCATGATGAGGGTATTGAACGAGTAGGTCCTTAAATCTCTCGAAGCACTTCCAAAATGGTTCGGAAGGAAGTTGTGAGAATTGAATTATTTCATTGCGGATTCTGGCAGTTTTGTGATGAGGATAGAACTTTTTCAGAAAAGCTTTCACAAACTCGTCCCAATTTCTAATGGAATGTGATGCGGTGCTGTATAGCCACTTCTCGGCTAGGTCACATAAGCTGAAAGGAATGACCCTTAGCCTTATAGCGTCATCACTTAATTGGGTTGTTTTCATCATAGCGCACACATTTTGGAATTTATTGATAAATATATATGCATCTTCAGATTCCAAACCATGAAATTTTGGCAGCATATTGATGAAATGTGGTTTTATTTCAAAATTGTCCCCATTTGCCGGTGGGGGTGAAAGACAGGTAGGTAAAGAAGTGCGGATAGGGTAAAAGAGATCCTGGAGCGCAACTCGTGCGGGCGCTTCAACAGGCGGTTGGTTCGGGTTATTCGCACCTAACGGAGGTGGAATCCTTCCCGTTGGTAAGGTATTGTTGGGGTTGAATCCCGACATGCCTTCGGTGAAAGAATTTGAAGGTGAGGGTAAGAAAGTGGACGGAATGTCGACTTCAGTGTCGAAAGGTTCGTCGGTCGGTACCAACGAAACACGGACTAATCGGGCGTTAGTATCCCTAGTCCAAAGTGACATACACTAAAGCGGTAGTGTAGTCAGAAAAAAAAAGAAAGAAAAGACAGAATGTGGAGGTAAGATAACGTCAGTGAAGGGAAGTGGTGGAAGTGAGTTGCAAGTTTCCTTTAGCGACAAGTTGCAAGTTTTGAAAAGATTTTTCTTTTTTTTTTATGTGAGAGTCTTGCAAGGAGGTTTTTGAAAAGGGACTCGTGACACAAATGTATCAACCACACATGCACAATCAGGCCTAGATCTAGGATCACCTAGGTCTGCTAGACAGCTCCTAACTAGGGCTAGAAATAGGACCTCAAACCGCCTCTTCACTGACAAGTACGGCCAGGTAAGTGGGAAGGAACCACAATAGTGGGCCTAATTAATAATCACTAGCCTAGACACCGCAAAGTCAGTTAGGATAAACGGTCGATGCCTATACTAGTCCTTTTCCTATTGAGCTCGATGTCCTTAGGTCTGAGTCTAGTATTTTTTAATTAATTATGGTCGATGCAAAAATGCTTTAAGGTGATTTCTGGGGTCCTGGGAAGGGTGATGAAATCCCCACCCAATATGAGTTTGGTCAATTAGCCCCTTAAAGTCCGATTAAATTATGCAAAACAATAAAATTCACTTGCAATCAATTTTTAGCGCAGCGCAAAGAAACCTGCAGAAAATCTGTTATTTAGAAGGAGGAGAAAGAATTTTTAGCGCAAAGAATTCCTGCAGAAAGTTTTTACAGTGGATATATGGAGGTTGACAGAGGGGAGAAGGAGAAAACAAACCATGCAAATTTGGTGCGCTGAAGAGGCAGACACGCGGCGGAACCGCGGTGGGAAGCCCACTTATGCGGCGGAAGCGCGACAGCTTAGTGGGTTCAGCCTCTGAAAAAAATTCTGCTGTTCTGTACTTGTAATTCCTCTCTGTTCTCATGTACCAACTTCTGTTTTGCCCTCTGTAACTTTCCAGATCTGCGATTCTTCGCTGTTCCTGCAAGATTCAAACAATAAACCCTTCAAACAAATAAAAATTGATAAATTTTTTTGTATTTTTTATATTTTCATATTTTTATAATTTAAAAATTTATATCAACCCGAAATTACACAAAAAGAAATATTACGCCATCCCCGGCAACGGCGCCATTTGATTAGTCAAAAAATAATATGTTTTCCGTAATCAGAAACGGCGTCGCTTTGCAGCTAGCCGGTGAGTACGGGTCGATCCACAGAGATGTGTAATTTTCTGATTTGTGTTTTTACGAGTTGATTCCGATGGTGGTTTGGTTTTTGTTGATTGATTTAAAAACTAATTTATACGATATTAAAGAACTTGTTAGGATTAGGTCTAAGGTAGGGTTGATGAGATTAATATTGTCACCTCTTTCAATGCCTTTTAATTAAAGCTTTTTAGATATCATAACAATTATTAGTAAAGGGGATTAGGATGATTGGGAAGAAACAAAGTTTCGTCCTCTAGATCCTTGTCCGTCCTTTCCTATTAATTACTACAACCTTCATGGACGTCATGTATGTCCGGCCCTTTATACTACGGTTCACCGTTACCTCGTAGGTAGGGTGCCGTAGGGAGCGGATCATGCATGCGTGCATGAAGTTCTAGTTATGAAAAATGTATTGGCATTGAAGGAGGTGAGAGATATTCATCTCTCACTCCCTCCCTTGTTCCTAACCCTAACAAGCGAGGATTTTACTCGCTCATTAGGGGAATTTCTAAAAATGACATTTTTTGTTATGTTTTAATGTGTGCTGTTTAGGTCTAAAATTATTACTTATCTACTGCAGATTAAAAAGAACTATACTAGTTAACTAAGGCGAGTGATATGATTACTCTACTGCAATAACTATACTAGCTAGTTAGGGCAAGAAAAGAATTAACACTAAGGCATGAAAATTAAAAACACTTACAAAAATGATGCTCTAGATCTCCCAACAATTCTGAATTTTATTGATTGAAAAAGAGGCATACGTTTTACAGCTTTGTGAGTACAATTTATAAGAAAACAGGGAAGTTAGGGTTACAAATTCTCGCACACATGATTTTACAGATATGCCCATGGAAAATCCCAACACCCGCACCGACGCACCGACACAAGAAATTTCCACCGACACGGGCAACAAACGGCCGCGGAACCGCGGCATAGGGGGCGTTTGGGCCGCGGTTTCGCGGCCTTTTGGTGGGATCACTCCACCATCTTTTCTGGGGTCCTTTGTGGTTGTCTGGGCTTGTCATATATTCTTCCCATTTCTCTGTTTAGCTCCTTACTCTTCTCCAGATCTTTAGTGAAAAACATGTAGCGATCTTTTAACCGTTTTGCTTTAACATTTCTGGACCTTTGCATTGTCTTGTACCCATGTGAAATGTTATTAGTTTAGGCTTGACTAGGATCCGTCAAAAGTCCTATTCCTGTATCAACTTTCGTCTTTTTCACTGTATTTGCTCCAAGAGCCTGTATCCTGTAACATGCAACAAACGTGCATCAAGAGTACATGTTTACTTATAAAATGAATAAAAATGGGGCGTATGAATTGCAATATTATGATATGAACAAGCTCCGAGCAACAAACACCCTCGTTCCCTGCGCCCTCACCTGAGCTCCGACCCCGTCGCCTCCGCGCCTCAGCCGACCTCGCCAGAGCCCACTGCACCGATCCCTTGCAGCCCCGAGCTCCCCTGCACCCACTGCCTCCAGCCGACGCCTGAACCCACTGCGGTCGCCACAACGAACACCTCCGGCTGCCTACCTCGCCGTCGACCTTCCCCAGAGCCAGAGCCCAGCACCCTCTCCCCCAGAGCCCGTGGCCGAGCCAGTTGATCGCTGTCGCAGCCGTGAATTGATGTGCTTGTGGCCATGCCCTTGTCGTGATCGTGTCGTGTTCGTGTCCGTGCAATCGTCGCCGTTCTGCCGTCGTATTAGGCAAGTGAACCTCCTTCACTTGTTCAAATCATGCTATGTGTATATCTAGTTTAATAAACCCAGTTAGTAACTTAATTGATTGGAAAATGTATGAGGTGTGTGTGTAAACAAAATAGATAACATTCACATACACGCACCGAGCGCTCGATGCGATTACCCTATTAAAAATCCCCAAATTTCCTATTGGAAGATTCGATTGATGTTAACTAGTGACGTGTAAGAAGTTGGGATTAAATAATTGAGACATCAAATGAAAAAGGGCATCCAACTGGCTACGTCAATTCTGAAAATCACCATACGTGTCACGCTGTAAATTTGTAGTTATTTGAATATAAATCTAATCATGGTGTTCCAGAGCTCGTATCGAACCTAACTATATAACCTATAACCCTATATAATTAGTTTTGGAATAATGCAATTTCATGACCCTGAAAAGTGAGGGGGGAACGCAACTCTGGACTGCAGTCCGGGGCAGCGCTCGTTTGGATACCTGTCCTTGGGAACACCTGTACACCCCTTCCTTAAACTGAAAATGCATGGAACCCTATATGATTACGTAGATAGTTTAGTTAGCTAACCCATAGATCTGGTCCTGTGTCGTTTCACCATCGTTTGATATTTAATTCGTATTTTAGAATACCGTGGTGTTCTGCAGTTTCTGCAGTGACCCCTCTTACACCAGCACCTTGAACATAACCTAACTTCTAATACAGAAATCCTATAGATAATCCATTTGATGCGTTGGAAACATAACAGAAAAATCTACAATTAGTTTAACTGTAGCGTCGCCTAATTATGCTCCCAACTGAGAGTAAAATGTGTTACGAAACGACCTTCCAGTTCTGAAACTGGATTTCTAACAGTGAACACTTAAATTGAAATGGCCATATCTAGCAAACCTAAAACCCGATTGACGCGAAACTAATTTTTATGGATATATAATTAAACATACCACTTACCCCCTTTACATTATTTTGCTTAATTCTGCATGTATGATTTATAGTAAATTATGTAAGTGGTAGGACACTGGCTGATTATATTTTAATCATATCATAATTATTGCATTCTCATCATATCATATAGAGGTCATATATATTGGTAACCTAGTGATCGGGTACATTACCCAGTGATAAATATTAGTGATTGGATTGTGGCAAGTACGTTAGTGTTAAAGCGTGAATGAATAAGTGAAGTGACACGTACTTGTACACAATCAGCGGGCCCAGTTAATTTATTGCATTGTCGACGTCTATGGGATATATATAAATGTAACTATAACTGGTATGGGACGGTTATGGAAGCACTTATATTAGTGTCATAGATAAGGTGTCAAACACCGTTCATTTATCTTGGGCACCAGTTGAGACATGCTTGATGGAGATCCTGTCTCCAGTTCTCGCGTAGACTTGTCATGGACCGACTAGTATTTAGGTTTATGGTCGGGGTTTGATGCAGACCACGGGGTGTGGGGTAGTTTGAGTGCGAGTTCAACGGAATCTCGGGAGTCCCACTGCCGGCATATACAGTGATTCTGGGAGTCATATGGGTGGTATTACTGAATCAGCGAGTGTTTCGGGCCCGTGTTCCCTTACCCCTGGACCCTACCCTTGGGTTGGGGATACTCCTGCGTGGTTGACTCTCACACTTAAACTAGCGATAGGTTTAGCGACCTGGACAATGAGACTTAGAGACTAATAGGATTAGTGACATTGACATGCATTGCTTACTGATTCGATATACCTGCTTTACTGTTTACCTGTACCGGTTACTTCATGCTCATGTCATCACTCCATGCTTACTGATTCATATTCATCATTATTGCACATGTTTACATATGTATTTATATTTATTGCTATCGTGTCGCTCTGACGACCTGAGTATGCATGCTCAGAGCGAGAAGTGGACTTAGCTCGGATCAGCACCTGACGTACCTTGAGGATATTGCGGACATCTAGATCAGCGACTGTAACACCCGAGCCCAATAATACTATTTATATTACTAGTTGAGGGTTATATATTGCTCATTCCAATTTTCCTGATTTTCTGGTGTTTGTTGCTAAATTTTACCCGGTTAAGTCATTTTGGCACATAACAAATTTTAACTCCTAAAATGAAATTTAAGATGTCCATGTTAGCCTACTCGTCGCCACTAGTCGCGTGGTAGCGTCCGCGTGTCGAGATTCCGTTCCGTTTGGCTAAACGGGCAAGTTTGGACGACTACGCGCGCGTGCAAGTGTCCGACTTGGGGGCATGCATTTTAATCATTAAACACCTCTTTTCAAAATTTGGAACCCGCTTAAAATCCTATAATTTGAATTTGGAACATTTGGGCGCAACCCGGACGCGATTTGGAAATGTTTCATTTCGCGCCAAAAAGGCCCATTTAATTTAATATCTAAAGTTAATATATTTTACGAATATATATTCTAACAGTTCAAATCCCCTTAAAATCTTTCTTAAAATCCTTCTTAAAATTCCTTTACCTTTCCCTCAGCCAATCACGAGCTCACAATTGAGCTCGTGGGCCCCGCCTCCCATTCCCTCTCTCTCTCTCTCTCTTCCCTCAATCTCTCTCTCATCATTAGAAATCATTCCCTCTCTCTTCAATCTTTTTCTCTCTCTTCCTCTTTAAAACCCATGCACGCAGCCGCCTTCCCTCAACCCGTCTTCCTCCATCGCGAAACCCTAACCCTAACCCTAGCCTCGTTCTCGCGCAGCCCACCATCGCCATCGAGACCTCGCCGTCACCACCTCGTCGACCTCACCGCACCTTCCTCCTCCCGTTCTCTCGACGATTCCCGCGCCTGCACCCATTCCCGACCTCGCCTCCAACCCTGCACAGCCGACGTCGACGCCGCCCCTCGCCGCCGACGCCTCCCACGACTCCCTCTCACCCTCCTCGTCCCGACCTCGTCGTCGCTGCCTTCCTCCCCTCGCCGGACCACCAACCCGAGCCCAGAAACCCATCGTTTACCTCCGCTGTTCGCCGGAGAACGCGCCGGCGATCATCTCCGTCGTCACCAGGGCCGCCTCCTTCTCCCCCTCGACCACCAGAGCCGACTCCCCCTCTCCTCCAGCTCGCCGCAGCACCCTCTCCCGCGCACCCCGAAGCCTCCAACCCTTGCTGCAGCCGCTGCCGTTGCTTCGCCGGCGTTCCAGCGCCGTCGAGCTCGCCGGGGTCACCTGGTACACCTCTCTGTAAGTGTCCCCTTTCCTTCCTTTGTGCAAATCACCCCCCTTGCTGGTCGTAGTCACTTGTATCCTATCGTATTGCTAACTTCGCTCCCTTTTGTCGTTGCCGGAATCCGACCGTGCCGTCTTGGCGAACCCGACGCTCCAGCGAGGTCCCCTGGTCCGTGTGATCTCGTTGATCTCTGTTGGGACTCGATCCGTGGCCCGTGCTTTCATATCGCGTTTTCTGCCGACTTTTCATCCGTGTTCCAGTTTGCAGACCGTCGAGGCAAGTATCTGAATACTTGCTTGAACATGCTAGCGTGCGAGATCTAGTCTTGCCACGCAATTGAACTCATACTATTTAATACCACAACTTAATGATGGCACTTGATATCGTATTATTGCAGTATCTTTATATTGGAATCGTTACAATAGTTCCTCGTAATTAATTAACCCACATCAATCCATGCTTTAACTAAATAAAACGACTGAATCATATCTGCTTAAACTGTTAAATCATTCATGAGACAATTACTATATTTAGTATAATTTCACGTAGTTCCTTAATTTATAATTGCGGATATTGCTTTACCTTGTGGCTATTGCACCCTAAAGATGATTGAACATGTTAATAAGAGAATATAAAGATCACTGTGGTTATATGGAATATTGTGGTTAATTACTGTTTCCTGCTGTTGTTCATTATTGATTGTGTACCTGTTGTGAGCACTTACCCGATTGCACGACATATTGGCCTGACCCTGATACACCTGACATATACATACATACCGACTCACCCTGTCGTACCATGACATTACCTGTTTCATGATTTCATGCCTAATGCCGACAAACCTAACCATTCCTGCTGTCGATCCAGACAGACCTACTTTTACTTGACTTGTGTTGGCATTAGTCCTTGACTACTGAACACCTGACCTGACATACATAGTTTGGGGGTATGGGGAAATCAAAGGTGAAACCGACTTGTAACTCAACAGTTCGATACATTGTTCTGATCAGTCTTACGGGCTTGGCCAGTCCGGGAGTGATGATGCTGACATCACTCGTCCATCCTACTACCTACTTTTACTGCTTAGCGGCACGTCTCGGATCCAGCCCCGAGGGTCATGACCGTGGTCCCGGGCACGCACGGGATACTATTGAGTTACATCGACGATTCATCAATTGGTTTCAAAGACTATAGAGTAGAAAACCTGATAGGACAGTTTGGACACCATTGCACATTACCCTGCTTGTTATTCCTTGTTACTGCCTTATTCATGTTCATACTTGCATTGTTTATTACCATGTTTATGCTATATACTTGATGTCATGACGCGCTGATGTCTGGGTTTTGCATGGCCCAGATTCCTTACCACTATCGACGACCGAGCAGGAGTACTTCAGCCAGCAGGCTGAACTGTGAGTTCCTTAGAGTTTAGTTTATTTATTTTCATTTCATTTCCAGATGTGAGCCCGCATTATGGGACGTACTGTTTATTCATTGTACTGGATCATTAGCTTCCGCACTTATTGTTTATTTGATTCTTGTTGTTATGGATTTGGACATGTATTAGATTAGCTTTTTATCTTGTTCTTGATAACCTTACAACCGTAATGTGACTGTGGATGGATACTTCCTACCCACAGGTAGCATGGTTGGCTATGTCGCGTGCCCGATCTTGCGTACTCTGGGAAGCGGGGCGTGACATGGTTTTATGGTATCAGAGCCATAGGTTAATTGGGTTGATTCTTTGTAGTTGGGTATTGCACCCGATACACGAATCATAATACCCGTGATTAGGAAACATGTCCAGCCACATTAACCGTTTTACCATTCTTGAATGACATTCTTCCTGATTATACCTTTTACGACGTGCAAACTTACTTTGCATGTCGACTCGAAAACCTAACTTCTTGTTATCTCTAGGACTTAGGCGACTTGGGTGGAGTTAAGTAATTGCGGCTATGATACCGCGGCATAGCTACAATGCAGTACTCTATTTAAGTATCTTGGAGTTCTAGCCTTGATCTATACTCGAAATCTATCATCATGCTAATGTTGGGTACTTTGATTTCCAGGATTTATGGCCGGTACGAATTTGAAGATGGACCAAAGAAGTGCGGTCTTAGCCGCCAGGCGTAGAGTGATAAGGGGATTGCTGGAGAGTCTAAAGGAACAGACCGAGCTGGAACCGGCTTTTGCATTGAACCAAACGTCGGTACGTAGAAGTATTCCTGTGAGCAGGCGCAGCGTAGCGCCAATGAAGAAGCCTGTGATCGCTGATCGAAGGAAGAGCATAAGTTGTAACTACTGCAATTTACCGGGCCACATGAAAAGGGATTGTCGAAGGAGACTGGGACTCTGTTTTAGATGTGGAGCGGCAGATCACGCCGTTAATGCTTGTCCGTCGAAGCCTCCGCAGGGTTCGTTCCAAGGGCGGGAATGGCTTACCCAAGGACCAAATCAGACTCGAGCGTTCACGTTGACAGCTGAGGAAGCTAAGGCATCGGGAGAAGTGGTTTCAGGTAATTTACTCGTTCATGGTTTTCCCGCTTGGCATTACTTAATTTCGGAGCATCCCACTGTTTATGTCATCCAAATTTATAACTACACACTCGATTACCTGCACGACCCTGTCTAGTTTTGGGACATACACACTGGGAATGGGAAAATCATAGCTAGTAAGGAATGTAGAGATTGTATAGTTGTTGTTTGTGGACGGGAGCTTTTGCCGATTTCTTGGTGATAGATACGGGCAGTTTTGAGGTTGTCTTGGGGATGGATTTTCTTGGCACTTTCCACGCCCACATTGACTGTAGGGCAAGGAAGGTGATTTTCCAGATTCCCGGACATCCTAGGTTTACTTTCATTGGAGGAAGCAGTTCTGTCGGGCCAGTCGAGTTTAGGGCTAGGCCGACGAACAATGTTCTTGCGGATATGGTTGTGGATAGTAATGAAGAGCCGGCAGTTGTCCGCGACTTTATGGATGTGTTTGAAGATATTTCGGGCTTACCGCCGAAGCGAGATGTGGAGTTTGCGATTGACCTTAGTCCTGGTGCAGCGCCAGTGCCTAAAGCTTACTATCCAATGGCACCAGTGGAATTGGAAGGAGTTAAGAAACAAGTTGGTGAATTACTCGAGAAGGGTTGGATTCGAAGCAGCAACTCACCTTGGGGAGCTCCAGTTCTTTTAGTGAGGAAGAAGGATCGCACTGCAGACGCTGAGACAAGGGAAGTTATTTGCGAAGATGTGTAAGTGTGAATTCTGGCTGGGAGAAGTGAAGTTTCTGGGGCATGTCGTGTCGGGCGATGGAATCGCCGTCGATTCCGAGAAGATTGCAGCAGTTCGAGATTGGCCTATTCCGAAGAATGTTGCGGAGATAAGGAGTTTTCTTGGACTCGCCGGATACTACAGAAGATTTGTGGAGAACTTCGCTCGTTTAGCTGAGCCGTTAACCAAGCTTACGCGTAAGGAGATACCGTTTGTTTGGACGGATGGATGTGCATTGGCCTTCGAGACGTTGAAGCAGAAGTTGATAACCGCCCCGATCCTGACCGTACCGGATAATTCAGGAGGACTGGTGATTCACAGCGACGCATCTGGAAAAGGATTGGGATGTGTTTTAATGCAGAACGGGAAAGTCGTCGCTTACGCATCGAGACAGCTGAAGACTCATGAGAAGAACTATCCGACTCATGACTTAGAGCTTGCAGCCGTGATCTTCGCCCTGAAGATTTGGAGACACTACCTATTGGGCGAGAGAGTCGAAGTCTTTACAGATCACAAGAGTTTGAAGTATGTGTTCACTCAGAAGGAGTTGAACATGAGACAACGCAGATGGTTGGAGCTGATGGCCGACTACGACCTCGATCTTAAGTACCATCCGGGAAAAGTTAACGTCGTGCCAGATGCGCTAAGTCAGTTACCAGCAATTCAGTTATTGACTGCACAGAGAGAGATCATTGAGGAGTTTCGGAGATTTGACTTGGAGGTTGTGCTACCGCGCGCTACAGGACAGTTGATGCAGTTGCAAGTACAATCGTCCTTAGTTGAGAAGATTAAAGCGACACAATCGCAGGATCCTAGACTACAAAAGTTTCGAGAGCAGGTGGAAGCCGGACTACGAACCGATTCACTGATCCACGAAGACGGTTCGTTGAGATATGGTAGTCGTGTGTGTGCGCCAAAAGGGAGACGTGCGTGAAGAGCTTATGAAGGAGGTACACAGTTCAGCTTACTCTGTACATCCAGGAGGGACAAAGATGTACCGAGATATTCGACAACACTTCTGGTGGGAAGGTATGAAACGGGAAATTGCTCGCTTCGTGGCTAAGTGCTTGGTGTGTCAGCAAGTCAAGGCTGAACACCAAAGGGTTGCTGGTTTGTTGCAACCACTTCCGATTCCTCAATGGAAGTGGGAGCATATAACCATGGATTTCGTGACGGCTTTACCGCGGAGTCCAAAGGGCAACAATGCTGTATGGGTGATTGTCGATCGGTTGACCAAAGCAGCTCATTTTATTCCTTTTCGGGTTGGTCAATCGACAGAGACTTTGGCAGAGCAGTACATGCAGGAGATTGTCAGATTGCATGGAGTACCGGTAAGCATCGTGTCCGATCGGGACACTCGGTTCTTGTCACACTTCTGGAGAAGTTTACAGGAAAGTTTGGGGACTCGATTGAAGTTTAGCACAGCTTATCATCCTCAGACCGATGGACAATCAGAAAGAACGATCCAGACCCTTGAAGATATGTTGAGGGCTTGCATGTTGGACTTCAAAGGTTCTTGGAAAGATCATCTACACCTGGTGGAGTTTTCGTACAACAATAGCTTCCAAGCAACTATTCAGATGGCCCCGTTTGAAGCACTGTATGGTCGTAAGTGCCGTTCACCTGTTTGTTGGGATGATGTTGGTGAACGAAGGTTACTGGGACCAGATTTGGTGGTACAGACAGTCGAGAAGGTGAATACAATCAGGAAGCATATGAAGGCAGCTCAAGACAGACAGAAGAGTTGGGCCGACACGTCAAGAAGACCTCTAGAGTTCGCCGTGGGTGATTTGGTATTCCTGAAGATATCACCGAATAGAGGGGTGATTCGCTTTGGAAGTCGGGGAAAGCTTAGTCCCCGATTCGTTGGACCCTTCGAGATATTGGAGCGTGTTGGAGAGGTATCGTACAGGTTGGCGTTACCGCCGTCATTAGCAGGAGTTCACGACGTGTTTCATGTGTCTCAACTACGGAGGTATGTTCGTGATGAGACTCATGTCTTGGATCATTCGGAGTTGACTGTGCGAGAGGACCTGACTTTCGAGGAGCGACCAGTTGAAATCAAGGATCGAAGAGAAAAGGTTCTTAAGAACAAGGTTATCCCTCTCGTGCTAGTTTCTTGGGGTAATCGATCGCATGGGGAATCCACTTGGGAGCGAGAAGACGAGATCCGGCAGAAATTCCCTCATCTTTTCCAGTAGTTAGCTATCTTGTATTCTTGGAATTTCGAGGACGAAATTCTTTTTGTAGTTGGGTATGATGTAACACCCGAGCCCAATAATACTATTTATATTACTAGTTGAGGGTTATATATTGCTCATTCCAATTTTCCTGATTTTCTGGTGTTTGTTGCTAAATTTTACCCGGTTAAGTCATTTTGGCACATAACAAATTTTAACTCCTAAAATGAAATTTAAGATGTCCATGTTAGCCTACTCGTCGCCACTAGTCGCGTGGTAGCGTCCGCGTGTCGAGATTCCGTTCCGTTTGGCTAAACGGGCAAGTTTGGACGACTACGCGCGCGTGCAAGTGTCCGACTTGGGGGCATGCATTTTAATCATTAAACACCTCTTTTCAAAATTTGGAACCCGCTTAAAATCCTATAATTTGAATTTGGAACATTTGGGCGCAACCCGGACGCGATTTGGAAATGTTTCATTTCGCGCCAAAAAGGCCCATTTAATTTAATATCTAAAGTTAATATATTTTACGAATATATATTCTAACAGTTCAAATCCCCTTAAAATCTTTCTTAAAATCCTTCTTAAAATTCCTTTACCTTTCCCTCAGCCAATCACGAGCTCACAGTTGAGCTCGTGGGCCCCGCCTCCCATTCCCTATCTCTCTCTCTCTCTTCCCTCAATCTCTCTCTCATCATCAGAAATCATTCCCTCTCTCTTCAATCTTTTTCTCTCTCTTCCTCTTTAAAACCCATGCACGCAGCCGCCTTCCCTCAACCCGTCTTCCTCCATCGCGAAACCCTAACCCTAACCCTAGCCTCGTTCTCGCGCAGCCCACCATCGCCACCGAGACCTCGCCGTCACCACCTCGTCGACCTCACCGCACCTTCCTCCTCCCGTTCTCTCGACGATTCCCGCGCCTGCACCCATTCCCGACCTCGCCTCCAACCCTGCACAGCCGACGTCGATGCCGCCCCTCGCCGCCGACGCCTCCCACGACTCCCTCTCACCCTCCTCGTCCCGACCTCGTCGTCGCTGCCCTCCTCCCCTCGCCGGACCACCAACCCGAGCCCAGAAACCCATCGTTTACCTCCGCTGTTCGCCGGAGAACGCGCCGGCGATCATCTCCGTCGTCACCAGGGCCGCCTCCTTCTCCCCCTCGACCACCAGAGCCGACCCCCCTCTCCTCCAGCTCGCCGCAGCACCCTCTCCCGCGCACCCCGAAGCCTCCAACCCTTGCTGCAGCCGCTGCCGTTGCTTCGCCGGCGTTCCAGCGCCGTCGAGCTCGCCGGGGTCACCTGGTACACCTCTCTGTAAGTGTCCCCTTTCCTTCCTTTGTGCAAATCACCCCCCTTGCTGGTCGTAGTCACTTGTATCCTATCGTATTGCTAACTTCGCTCCCTTTTGTCGTTGCCGGAATCCGACCGTGCCGTCTTGGCGAACCCGACGCTCCAGCGAGGTCCCCTGGTCCGTGTGATCTCGTTGATCTCTGTTGGGACTCGATCCGTGGCCCGTGCTTTCATATCGCGTTTTCTGCCGACTTTTCATCCGTGTTCCAGTTTGCAGACCGTCGAGGCAAGTATCTGAATACTTGCTTGAACATGCTAGCGTGCGAGATCTAGTCTTGCCACGCAATTGAACTCATACTATTTAATACCACAACTTAATGATGGCACTTGATATCGTATTATTGCAGTATCTTTATATTGGAATCGTTACAATAGTTCCTCGTAATTAATTAACCCACATCAATCCATGCTTTAACTAAATAAAACGACTGAATCATATCTGCTTAAACTGTTAAATCATTCATGAGACAATTACTATATTTAGTATAATTTCACGTAGTTCCTTAATTTATAATTGCGGATATTGCTTTACCTTGTGGCTATTGCACCCTAAAGATGATTGAACATGTTAATAAGAGAATATAAAGATCACTGTGGTTATATGGAATATTGTGGTTAATTACTGTTTCCTGCTGTTGTTCATTATTGATTGTGTACCTGTTGTGAGCACTTACCCGATTGCACGACATATTGGCCTGACCCTGATACACCTGACATATACATACATACCGACTCACCCTGTCGTACCATGACATTACCTGTTTCATGATTTCATGCCTAATGCCGACAAACCTAACCATTCCTGCTGTCGATCCAGACAGACCTACTTTTACTTGACTTGTGTTGGCATTAGTCCTTGACTACTGAACACCTGACCTGACATACATAGTTTGGGGGTATGGGGAAATCAAAGGTGAAACCGACTTGTAACTCAACAGTTCGATACATTGTTCTGATCAGTCTTACGGGCTTGGCCAGTCCGGGAGTGATGATGCTGACATCACTCGTCCATCCTACTACCTACTTTTACTGCTTAGCGGCACGTCTCGGATCCAGCCCCGAGGGTCATGACCGTGGTCCCGGGCACGCACGGGATACTATTGAGTTACATCGACGATTCATCAATTGGTTTCAAAGACTATAGAGTAGAAAACCTGATAGGACAGTTTGGACACCATTGCACATTACCCTGCTTGTTATTCCTTGTTACTGCCTTATTCATGTTCATACTTGCATTGTTTATTACCATGTTTATGCTATATACTTGATGTCATGACGCGCTGATGTCTGGGTTTTGCATGGCCCAGATTCCTTACCACTATCGACGATCGAGCAGGAGTACTTCAGCCAGCAGGCTGAACTGTGAGTTCCTTAGAGTTTAGTTTATTTATTTTCATTTCATTTCCAGATGTGAGCCCGCATTATGGGACGTACTGTTTATTCATTGTACTGGATCATTAGCTTCCGCACTTATTGTTTATTTGATTCTTGTTGTTATGGATTTGGACATGTATTAGATTAGCTTTTTATCTTGTTCTTGATAACCTTACAACCGTAATGTGACTGTGGATGGATACTTCCTACCCACAGGTAGCATGGTTGGCTATGTCGCGTGCCCGATCTTGCGTACTCTGGGAAGCGGGGCGTGACATGGTTTTATGGTATCAGAGCCATAGGTTAATTGGGTTGATTCTTTGTAGTTGGGTATTGCACCCGATACACGAATCATAATACCCGTGATTAGGAAACATGTCCAGCCACATTGACCGTTTTACCATTCTTGAATCACATTCTTCCTGATTATACCTTTTACGACGTGCAAACTTACTTTGCATGTCGACTCGAAAACCTAACTTCTTGTTATCTCTAGGACTTAGGCGACTTGGGTGGAGTTAAGTAATTGCGGCTATGATACCGCGGCATAGCTACAATGCAGTACTCTATTTAAGTATCTTGGAGTTCTAGCCTTGATCTATACTCGAAATCTATCATCATGCTAATGTTGGGTACTTTGATTTCCAGGATTTATGGCCGGTACGAATTTGAAGATGGACCAAAGAAGTGCGGTCTTAGCCGCCAGGCGTAGAGTGATAAGGGGATTGCTGGAGAGTCTAAAGGAACAGACCGAGCTGGAACCGGCTTTTGCACTGAACCAAACGTCGGTACGTAGAAGTATTCCTGTGAGCAGGCGCAGCGTAGCGCCAATGAAGAAGCCTGTGATCGCTGATCGAAGGAAGAGCATAAGTTGTAACTACTGCAATTTACCGGGCCACATGAAAAGGGATTGTCGAAGGAGACTGGGACTCTGTTTTAGATGTGGAGCGGCAGATCATGCCGTTAATGCTTGTCCGTCGAAGCCTCCGCAGGGTTCGTTCCAAGGGCGGGAATGGCTTACCCAAGGACCAAATCAGACTCGAGCGTTCACGTTGACAGCTGAGGAAGCTAAGGCATCGGGAGAAGTGGTTTCAGGTAATTTACTCGTTCATGGTTTTCCCGCTTGGCATTACTTAATTTCGGAGCATCCCACTGTTTATGTCATCCAAATTTATAACTACACACTCGATTACCTGCACGACCCTGTCTAGTTTTGGGACATACACACTGGGAATGGGAAAATCATAGCTAGTAAGGAATGTAGAGATTGTATAGTTGTTGTTTGTGGACGGGAGCTTTTGCCGATTTCTTGGTGATAGATACGGGCAGTTTTGAGGTTGTCTTGGGGATGGATTTTCTTGGCACTTTCCACGCCCACATTGACTGTAGGGCAAGGAAGGTGATTTTCCAGATTCCCGGACATCCTAGGTTTACTTTCATTGGAGGAAGCAGTTCTGTCGGGCCAGTCGAGTTTAGGGCTAGGCCGACGAACAATGTTCTTGCGGATATGGTTGTGGATAGTAATGAAGAGCCGGCAGTTGTCCGCGACTTTATGGATGTGTTTGAAGATATTTCGGGCTTACCGCCGAAGCGAGATGTGGAGTTTGCGATTGACCTTAGTCCTGGTGCAGCGCCAGTGCCTAAAGCTTACTATCCAATGGCACCAGTGGAATTGGAAGGAGTTAAGAAACAAGTTGGTGAATTACTCGAGAAGGGTTGGATTCGAAGCAGCAACTCATCTTGGGGAGCTCCAGTTCTTTTAGTGAGGAAGAAGGATCGCACTGCAGACGCTGAGACAAGGGAAGTTATTTGCGAAGATGTGTAAGTGTGAATTCTGGCTGGGAGAAGTGAAGTTTCTGGGGCATGTCGTGTCGGGCGATGGAATCGCCGTCGATTCCGAGAAGATTGCAGCAGTTCGAGATTGGCCTATTCCGAAGAATGTTGCGGAGATAAGGAGTTTTCTTGGACTCGCCGGATACTACAGAAGATTTGTGGAGAACTTCGCTCGTTTAGCTGAGCCGTTAACCAAGCTTACGCGTAAGGAGATACCGTTTGTTTGGACGGATGGATGTGCATTGGCCTTCGAGACGTTGAAGCAGAAGTTGATAACCGCCCCGATCCTGACCGTACCGGATAATTCAGGAGGACTGGTGATTCACAGCGACGCATCTGGAAAAGGATTGGGATGTGTTTTAATGCAGAACGGGAAAGTCGTCGCTTACGCATCGAGACAGCTGAAGACTCATGAGAAGAACTATCCGACTCATGACTTAGAGCTTGCAGCCGTGATCTTCGCCCTGAAGATTTGGAGACACTACCTATTGGGCGAGAGAGTCGAAGTCTTTACAGATCACAAGAGTTTGAAGTATGTGTTCACTCAGAAGGAGTTGAACATGAGACAACGCAGATGGTTGGAGCTGATGGCCGACTACGACCTCGATCTTAAGTACCATCCGGGAAAAGTTAACGTCGTGCCAGATGCGCTAAGTCAGTTACCAGCAATTCAGTTATTGACTGCACAGAGAGAGATCATTGAGGAGTTTCGGAGATTTGACTTGGAGGTTGTGCTACCGCGCGCTACAGGACAGTTGATGCAGTTGCAAGTACAATCGTCCTTAGTTGAGAAGATTAAAGCGACACAATCGCAGGATCCTAGACTACAAAAGTTTCGAGAGCAGGTGGAAGCCGGACTACGAACCGATTCACTGATCCACGAAGACGGTTCGTTGAGATATGGTAGTCGTGTGTGTGTGCCAAAAGGGAGACGTGCGTGAAGAGCTTATGAAGGAGGTACACAGTTCAGCTTACTCTGTACATCCAGGAGGGACAAAGATGTACCGAGATATTCGACAACACTTCTGGTGGGAAGGTATGAAACGGGAAATTGCTCGCTTCGTGGCTAAGTGCTTGGTGTGTCAGCAAGTCAAGGCTGAACACCAAAGGGTTGCTGGTTTGTTGCAACCACTTCCGATTCCTCAATGGAAGTGGGAGCATATAACCATGGATTTCGTGACGGCTTTACCGCGGAGTCCAAAGGGCAACAATGCTGTATGGGTGATTGTCGATCGGTTGACCAAAGCAGCTCATTTTATTCCTTTTCGGGTTGGTCAATCGACAGAGACTTTGGCAGAGCAGTACATGCAGGAGATTGTCAGATTGCATGGAGTACCGGTAAGCATCGTGTCCGATCGGGACACTCGGTTCTTGTCACACTTCTGGAGAAGTTTACAGGAAAGTTTGGGGACTCGATTGAAGTTTAGCACAGCTTATCATCCTCAGACCGATGGACAATCAGAAAGAACGATCCAGACCCTTGAAGATATGTTGAGGGCTTGCATGTTGGACTTCAAAGGTTCTTGGAAAGATCATCTACACCTGGTGGAGTTTTCGTACAACAATAGCTTCCAAGCAACTATTCAGATGGCCCCGTTTGAAGCACTGTATGGTCGTAAGTGCCGTTCACCTGTTTGTTGGGATGATGTTGGTGAACGAAGGTTACTGGGACCAGATTTGGTGGTACAGACAGTCGAGAAGGTGAATACAATCAGGAAGCATATGAAGGCAGCTCAAGACAGACAGAAGAGTTGGGCCGACACGTCAAGAAGACCTCTAGAGTTCGCCGTGGGTGATTTGGTATTCCTGAAGATATCACCGAATAGAGGGGTGATTCGCTTTGGAAGTCGGGGAAAGCTTAGTCCCCGATTCGTTGGACCCTTCGAGATATTGGAGCGTGTTGGAGAGGTATCGTACAGGTTGGCGTTACCGCCGTCATTAGCAGGAGTTCACGACGTGTTTCATGTGTCTCAACTACGGAGGTATGTTCGTGATGAGACTCATGTCTTGGATCATTCGGAGTTGACTGTGCGAGAGGACCTGACTTTCGAGGAGCGACCAGTTGAAATCAAGGATCGAAGAGAAAAGGTTCTTAAGAACAAGGTTATCCCTCTCGTGCTAGTTTCTTGGGGTAATCGATCGCATGGGGAATCCACTTGGGAGCGAGAAGACGAGATCCGGCAGAAATTCCCTCATCTTTTCCAGTAGTTAGCTATCTTGTATTCTTGGAATTTCGAGGACGAAATTCTTTTTGTAGTTGGGTATGATGTAACACCCGAGCCCAATAATACTATTTATATTACTAGTTGAGGGTTATATATTGCTCATTCCAATTTTCCTGATTTTCTGGTGTTTGTTGCTAAATTTTACCCGGTTAAGTCATTTTGGCACATAACAAATTTTAACTCCTAAAATGAAATTTAAGATGTCCATGTTAGCCTACTCGTCGCCACTAGTCGCGTGGTAGCGTCCGCGTGTCGAGATTCCGTTCCGTTTGGCTAAACGGGCAAGTTTGGACGACTACGCGCGCGTGCAAGTGTCCGACTTGGGGGCATGCATTTTAATCATTAAACACCTCTTTTCAAAATTTGGAACCCGCTTAAAATCCTATAATTTGAATTTGGAACATTTGGGCGCAACCCGGACGCGATTTGGAAATGTTTCATTTCGCGCCAAAAAGGCCCATTTAATTTAATATCTAAAGTTAATATATTTTACGAATATATATTCTAACAGTTCAAATCCCCTTAAAATCTTTCTTAAAATCCTTCTTAAAATTCCTTTACCTTTCCCTCAGCCAATCACGAGCTCACAGTTGAGCTCGTGGGCCCCGCCTCCCATTCCCTCTCTCTCTCTCTCTCTTCCCTCAATCTCTCTCTCATCATCAGAAATCATTCCCTCTCTCTTCAATCTTTTTCTCTCTCTTCCTCTTTAAAACCCATGCACGCAGCCGCCTTCCCTCAACCCGTCTTCCTCCATCGCGAAACCCTAACCCTAACCCTAGCCTCGTTCTCGCGCAGCCCACCATCGCCACCGAGACCTCGCCGTCACCACCTCGTCGACCTCACCGCACCTTCCTCCTCCCGTTCTCTCGACGATTCCCGCGCCTGCACCCATTCCCGACCTCGCCTCCAACCCTGCACAGCCGACGTCGATGCCGCCCCTCGCCGCCGACGCCTCCCACGACTCCCTCTCACCCTCCTCGTCCCGACCTCGTCGTCGCTGCCCTCCTCCCCTCGCCGGACCACCAACCCGAGCCCAGAAACCCATCGTTTACCTCCGCTGTTCGCCGGAGAACGCGCCGGCGATCATCTCCGTCGTCACCAGGGCCGCCTCCTTCTCCCCCTCGACCACCAGAGCCGACCCCCCTCTCCTCCAGCTCGCCGCAGCACCCTCTCCCGCGCACCCCGAAGCCTCCAACCCTTGCTGCAGCCGCTGCCGTTGCTTCGCCGGCGTTCCAGCGCCGTCGAGCTCGCCGGGGTCACCTGGTACACCTCTCTGTAAGTGTCCCCTTTCCTTCCTTTGTGCAAATCACCCCCCTTGCTGGTCGTAGTCACTTGTATCCTATCGTATTGCTAACTTCGCTCCCTTTTGTCGTTGCCGGAATCCGACCGTGCCGTCTTGGCGAACCCGACGCTCCAGCGAGGTCCCCTGGTCCGTGTGATCTCGTTGATCTCTGTTGGGACTCGATCCGTGGCCCGTGCTTTCATATCGCGTTTTCTGCCGACTTTTCATCCGTGTTCCAGTTTGCAGACCGTCGAGGCAAGTATCTGAATACTTGCTTGAACATGCTAGCGTGCGAGATCTAGTCTTGCCACGCAATTGAACTCATACTATTTAATACCACAACTTAATGATGGCACTTGATATCGTATTATTGCAGTATCTTTATATTGGAATCGTTACAATAGTTCCTCGTAATTAATTAACCCACATCAATCCATGCTTTAACTAAATAAAACGACTGAATCATATCTGCTTAAACTGTTAAATCATTCATGAGACAATTACTATATTTAGTATAATTTCACGTAGTTCCTTAATTTATAATTGCGGATATTGCTTTACCTTGTGGCTATTGCACCCTAAAGATGATTGAACATGTTAATAAGAGAATATAAAGATCACTGTGGTTATATGGAATATTGTGGTTAATTACTGTTTCCTGCTGTTGTTCATTATTGATTGTGTACCTGTTGTGAGCACTTACCCGATTGCACGACATATTGGCCTGACCCTGATACACCTGACATATACATACATACCGACTCACCCTGTCGTACCATGACATTACCTGTTTCATGATTTCATGCCTAATGCCGACAAACCTAACCATTCCTGCTGTCGATCCAGACAGACCTACTTTTACTTGACTTGTGTTGGCATTAGTCCTTGACTACTGAACACCTGACCTGACATACATAGTTTGGGGGTATGGGGAAATCAAAGGTGAAACCGACTTGTAACTCAACAGTTCGATACATTGTTCTGATCAGTCTTACGGGCTTGGCCAGTCCGGGAGTGATGATGCTGACATCACTCGTCCATCCTACTACCTACTTTTACTGCTTAGCGGCACGTCTCGGATCCAGCCCCGAGGGTCATGACCGTGGTCCCGGGCACGCACGGGATACTATTGAGTTACATCGACGATTCATCAATTGGTTTCAAAGACTATAGAGTAGAAAACCTGATAGGACAGTTTGGACACCATTGCACATTACCCTGCTTGTTATTCCTTGTTACTGCCTTATTCATGTTCATACTTGCATTGTTTATTACCATGTTTATGCTATATACTTGATGTCATGACGCGCTGATGTCTGGGTTTTGCATGGCCCAGATTCCTTACCACTATCGACGACCGAGCAGGAGTACTTCAGCCAGCAGGCTGAACTGTGAGTTCCTTAGAGTTTAGTTTATTTATTTTCATTTCATTTCCAGATGTGAGCCCGCATTATGGGACGTACTGTTTATTCATTGTACTGGATCATTAGCTTCCGCACTTATTGTTTATTTGATTCTTGTTGTTATGGATTTGGACATGTATTAGATTAGCTTTTTATCTTGTTCTTGATAACCTTACAACCGTAATGTGACTGTGGATGGATACTTCCTACCCACAGGTAGCATGGTTGGCTATGTCGCGTGCCCGATCTTGCGTACTCTGGGAAGCGGGGCGTGACAGCGACGTCAGCGCTATCTTTCATTTGACTCCATCTGGTTAGTTTATATCTGTTTTGATTTAGTGACTGCATTTCTCATTACCTGTGTATTGATTACTGATTACCACGTAAAACTAGAAGCCGAAGTATGACTACGGCAGGATATTTCCTTGACCGTAGGAGCATGGCTGGCCTTGTCCCCCTCGTATTCCGCATTTTGGGAAGCGGGACGTGACACTTGGATATTGTCTACTATTCGGCCTAATAGGTAAAACACAATCCATCTTTAGTTAACAAAAAAAAAGATAATTCGTTTGAGAAAAGCCGAATAAGTGAAGATAAATAATCATATTTTAAATCAAGCGTTTTTTGCAGATTGACACTCTAATACCATGTCAGACGAACAAAGATTTTCTCCAATCGGTGTTTCTACCGGAGAGTCCAATTGGCTCATACCTATAATATGAAGAAAATGTAATCTACGGGGCCCTCGTATAAGATGAATATCTGATGGTTACAAAATCAATTGTGCTCTTACGTCCTGAAAGGCCCCAATCCATGTCACATAAACTATCTTGTTAAGAACCGCTTTATTCAAAAGCTTACACTGTTAGGTTGTATGATAACAATGTATATCAAGATACCGTAACACTTTAGTGGTCCCCCTCACAGACGCGGAAAGAAAAGCCAGCGGAAACTCTCGTTGGCATAGGTAGAACAAATGGGGGTAAATAAATATGATTTAAATTGACAATGACAAGGTTTGAAATCAAGATCTCTTGAACTTGGTATGCTCTGATATCATATTAAGATCTCTTGAACTTGGTAAACGCAATATGTTGTTGCGCTTGACTGTAGCTAATTAGCCGCGGTCGACACAGCTAAATGGCGGTTTCACAGGAGGTCAGCCCCCTTGGGGTTTAAATTTGGGGGGACCACCCCCATAGGCTTTGAGACACAGCTAATTAGCTGCGGGCAATTTCAGCCCGCATTGAATGCAAACTTTAATACGTCCATCTTTACACAAAAAGCTGAAAATTATGACTATAAACCGATAATATATTTCACATAAGCATGTAAGTTATTAATGATTTTCTCTATTATTTGAACCCTGGATTAAGTATGATAATCATCACAAAGAGCAGGGGCATTTGTGTAAAATCATTGACACATCTGTTTTAACCGTCTCCCTCTAATTCTCTAACCGTTTTTTCCCGCGTTTTCCGCTTGGACCCGTTAAAAATACACCATGCAAACCCAAATAAAGAATGAGCCTTATACAAAACCAATATTTAGTAAACTTTGTGCCCCAAAAATTTAAAATAGCAAGAAAAAAAGGGAAAAAATTCTCATATTATTTCTAAAAAATCCAAATCCCCTTTTTCTTCTTCAAATTGCGTTGGAGAGCTCCGCAGAAGCCGTTTCCGCGTTTAAACGGGTTCTGCCGATTCCATCTTTTCTTCTCCTTCTCCTTCATCTTTGTATTTAAAAACATAATTATTATCGTTTTTGGTCATCTTATAATTTGAAAAATCTTCAAGATTACCTCTGTTCGGTTCTAATTGGATGTGCATGCCAATCAACGAATGCTGTAAATTTCGTCTCGTTGGATTTTGAGATATCGATCGCATTACAACTCGTTTGAAAGGTACGGTTGGTTTTCTTTGCAATCATATGTTTGCATCGTAAAAATCTGTCCTCTCCAATTTTCTTCTTCTTCCTTTTGTTGATTAAAATATTTTACATCATCAATAAATTCTAAACAAATTTTGTGACATTTAATTTTATTTCTCCATGGAAACGATATTTAATATTTTTAGGCCTTATAATTTTTTAAAAAAAATAATTTTCTATCTTTGATGGTGAACTCCGCAGGGTGCATCCTATATCAATTCTTTCCCTCTTCATCATCATGGCTGCCAACAACAAGATGAAGGGCCTATTGAGAGGCCTAAGATACATTTCCAATATATTTGGTACATTTATTTACATTAATCCTTTCACTATCGATCTCTATAGTTTTATCTTTAAATTTATCGACGAAACCGTGAAATATAGAGGCGGAGGAGAAAGAGGCAGAGATGCAAATCGGCTTTCCAACCGATGTCAAACATGTAGCGCACATCGGCTGGGACAATAATTCGGTATGCTCTCCCGAACATCACCAATATTTTTTTTTGTCTTTTCTGATGATGATCATGAAATCACGATCGAACTTTGATTTGGTTGATGTGGTGTTCAAACACATGAATGATTTGAAGCCAACGTCTTCGGAGCCGATATCCGGTACATCCACCTTAGATAGGAAAGGGAGCGCCCTTGCACCTAAGTCGTTTTCTCAAGGTAACATTACATTATATCTCTTATATTTGAGTACGCGTTTGGTTGTTCTGCACTGTCTGTTATGCTAAATGATATATTCATTTGGTAAGATTCCCGTCGAAGGAAAACGCAAATAGATCATGGAAATCGTCATAAAAAAAATCACAGGTTTTAAGACAATTCGACCAGCAGGAAAAAGAGTGGATAGTAAACCTATGTAGGATAACCTTGTAATTTATCAAAGAAAATAATCCTTTGGTAAATAATACATAAATTAAGATGGTAAATGCAATTGTAAAATGCGAAAAGAATTGTAGGATAAAAGTGCCTGCAACCTTAATTATCAACTTCTTTGTTTGTTGTTATATACTAACACGTCTCTGCAAGTCGAGTGCTCTTTATGCATGTCAAAACCTATTGCATAGTTGTAATTTCTAAATCTTGATTATTCAGTTGTCATCAACAATTTCTTCGGAAAGTATTGAGAGTTATCATTGTATTTTCTCGAGCACACTTCTTTGACCTGTTTTTTTTACGTGCATCTCAGTGTAATCTTGATATTCATGTGTATATTCTTCCAATCTTGGTACTTGTATATATCATCTAAAAATCTTTATAAAATTGTTAGTAGAAACATCTTTTCATTGGGCATTAGTTTGGTCAAAACATCACCCTCTTGACTTGAAATGCTAAAGTTTTCTTTGTTTATTTAGTATAAAAAAATGAATTTTATTTCCAGTTTTAGTTTTTCTAATCTATTTTAGTAATTATAAGAAGTATTAGTTTTTCAAAAGTCCATTAAATTGTTGTGTTTTATTATAATCTATCATATGTTTCATTTATTTCACCATATCATTTTCATTTAATTAAACATGGCTCTCAATTTTGAAGGTTTTTGAGAGATAAATTTGAAAATTAAGTTTGGTTAGAGATAAGCAACATGATTCAGCAATTAAAATTATGAGATAAAAGTATTGAATAAGCTAATATCCTCTTTATCTGAAACCCACTCAACATGCAAGATTTGATGAGCCCATACAAACATAAAGATTACGAAAGCTTATATATAAATTTGAAATTTTTTCCAGAAGGTTAAGCTCTCAGATTGTTCGATAACAACACATACCAAGCTAACATGGTTCTTTAGACTCCCATTCACGTCCGACTTTGGACCACATGAAAACTTGAAAAGTTCCTACTGGATACATCCATAAAAGCATTAAAAAAGGATAGATAAATATATTTAAGATTATTAATGTTGAGGTTCGAAATTAAGGCCTTTGGAAACATGATGCTTCCATACCCACCGTGTCATACCCACCGTGTCGAGAATCACTTTATCCATCAAGTTTAATGTTTTGGATTTGAGATAGCAATGTGCATCTGAGCTAACATAACTCTTGAAAATGCAGATGATCATATTCTTAACGGCGAGGCCCGAAACTCCTCTTCCCCTAAGAACGTTCCGAAGCCATCAAAACGCGTCCCATCTTCTTCTTCTTCATCAACCACGACCAATCCAAGCTCGCCTAAAGCTCGACATTCAAGGCGCCACCACCATTCGAGCTCCACCAACTCCGCCGATCGTGAAAAATCAGAAGGCTCACGACGTGGGAGAAGAGAGCGCGCTACCACCGTAGGGAGTGATACCGTGCAGAACACATCTTCTTCGTTACATGATCAAGAAGAAGAAGAAGCCGCATCTTCATCTTCGGTGCCAAAACAGGTCAGGAGAAGGAAAGCGAAAAGCTCATCTTCATCTAAGTCGTCATCGAAATCAAAAGAAGTCGGCGTCGGAAATGGAGAACAAGGACACGAGGGGATGCCGCGGTTGAAGCCCATGAAAGAAGATGAAGAGGAAGAAGGCTGATGATGAGACAGAGGTGAAATAAGGTATTTGTCGATGGATTCCAGCCCTTCTTCTTTGAAGTAAGTAAATCAGTGCATGGGTACATCATCAAATCCAAAAGCAGGAACTACATGCATGGGGCCATTTCTTTTGATCTAATGACGAGGGATTGGATTTGACTACTGTTATCATGCATAGACTGATGTTCATCGCTGCAAAGGAATATACCTCATTGTCTGGCATGTGTAATGCATATAAAGACTGAATCATTTTCTTGGCGGTACATTTGATTGGATCAAATACAAACCAAGTAAATTAATTAATGAGAAGATGTTATATATATATATATACACACACAGAGTGGTTATGCAAAAGAAAGAGGTAGAACCATGGAATTCATAATGCATGATGACTGAAGGCGACAATTCTCGAAGGATAGCAAATCAGTTCGAAATGGCAATTTTGTTACCCACTTTCTCAGCGGTCACTATAAATTAAGGCTTGTTGTCATCAAAATGCATTTTAAATTTAAATTTAAAAATGAGGTTTCAACCATTGCATTTAAATTTGAAAAGGTTTTATTTATAATTCACGATCCCAGTTTCTCTTTTCTTTTAAGCAAATGCTGAAGAAAAACTTGCCATGATTTTAGAAGCAGTTCATATGTACGTTTTGAAGTCTCATACGCAAAAATATAATATGCAAACACGGCTCATGTAAATTTATACAAATACAAAGACGAAGAAGAAGAAATATGGCAAAATAGCTTTTACTCATTAATTAACGTATTTTTTTGAAATAGGGTAGTTTTAATTTAAAATTATAAAAATAGGATAGTTTGTTTTATATTTATGATAATAGGATGGTTTGGTGGATCCCACCACCTCCCCATAATTTTTTTTCCCTCTTCAAAATTAAGGGGAGCGTGGGTTCTAGGAACCCGTCTTCCCCTATAATAGGTAGAGGACGGGTTCTAGAAACCCGCCCTCTAAACTGGGAAGGGGGTGTGGTCCACCAAACCGTCCTATTTTCACAAATAAAAATCAAACTATCCTATTTTTATAATTTTAAATTAAAACCAAAAAAAAAACTCTTAATTAACGAAATGAAAATTATGATTTAGGCCAAGAATACCCATGGCCCCCACAAACGGGTTCAAAAAGCACGCCCTTTCCCATTGCGCGGCTTAAATAGGAAGAAAACCATCAAGCCTCCGAAATTATAAACCCTAATTTTCTCATCACAGCACAAAGGGGGCCTTTTTAAAATAGTTTGCGATAGAAGAAAAAGAAAGCGAAAAAGGAAAACCCTAGAAATTCTCGATCGGAGCTGAGATAGAGAGATGGCGGTGGCAAGCCTTTATCGTCGACTTCTCCCGTCGCCGCCGGCTATCGAGTTCGCCTCATCTGAGGGAAAGGTGACTCCTTCTCTAAATTTTCCGCCAATTTGCTCTTGATTGAATATGCTATGTGTAGTTTGCGATTTGAGAGTGTTGGATTAGCTCATTGACTTTACTATTTTTTTTTATGTGATGATATTTGTGTCCCTGATGAAATTTCTTGATTTTCTTGCAAAGCGTATGAGATTTGAGATTGTAGACTCTTTGGATTCTGTTTTGTAGTGTAAAAATGACAGCTTTTAGGGATTTTTGTAAGTAGATATTTAATAAGCAGAGGGTATACTTTGAGATTGTAGACTCTTTGGGTTCTGTTTTGTAGTGTAAAAATGACAGCTTTTAGGGATTTTTGTAAGTAGATATTTAATAATCAGAGGGTATAAAACTATAAAATTGGCAGTGAATGTCTATAGTTGATTTCCAAGAATGCATCTGTCGTTAAAACAAACAAAAAAAAAAGATTGCGAGCACGAGCAAGGCACGCAAAACAAACTTTTAGTATCTCATATTAGAAAAGGTCCTCCAAAATAATGGGACTTTGAACTTCAACGCGACTCCCAAAGCAATGTGGCATATATTGGGAGTAAAAGAAAGATGGCGGGTAGGGGTCAAAGTAGAACAGATAACCGCCCCCCCCCCCCCCACGCGTGAAAATAGATTAGATACGATGATTGTATAAGGTATGTATAACTTATAAGAGTAGATTGGACGTTCATCAGAGAATATTTCTAGGTCCCAATACACCCAATGCCAGATGGCCGCCAAAAAGCACAAGCCAGAAAACACAATATGTGCCACGCCTTCATAATAGAAATAAGAGAAGTTTAGGGACTTTCAAGGTACTACATTAATATTGATATCTATTACTTTTTTTTTTGAGAGTGAGGGAGGGATGGAGCAGGTTTCCATTTGGTATATATCCACAAACTTCCTTCTTTGCAAGTTACCTTGACCAATTACATTTGCTATGGCATCTGCCTTAAAACTATTAACTAACAGGAACCACAATATCCTCCAATAGCTACATATGTAGCGACATGAAAGAGCTAGGGACCTGACAATACAAATATGCACCGAACCATCATCCCATTCTTTAAATTTTACATCCCGATCACCATAAAACTATCTAAACGCGGTGGAAAAGGGGAGAACAATCTGTGGACTGCGAATTGAGATGGTTCCCTCCCAAAGATATGATAGCTTAGGTGGCTTTAAAGCTTTGAGGAAGACTGAATTTTGTTTAAGGGTTGAAGATTGTCTTGGCGATATTGAATCGCTACGTGGAGTTATGACTTATGAGATCTAGAAGGAGAAAGGAGAAATTTTGGATGGAGTTATGAGATCTAGAAGAAAAAAAGGAGAAATTTGGTTTGTACTCGATTTTTTGGTAGTTTTTTTTTTCTGTGTATGGATATGCAGGGTGGGTGAAAGGAGGCAGCTAGAGGTTCTTCTCCCCATTTTGGAACAAAATCCTTTTTAACATTATTTGAATTGATCTGCTTACACTATCTATAATAATGCATATAGAGATGGGATAAGTCTATAAGACATTGGATATTGCAAAGAGCGCACAGTTCTTTCTCTTCGGTCAGCGCCTTGGCCCTAAAGTGAGGCCCTGGAAATTACATTTCTTGGTCTAACGGGACCCCTGGAAAGCTGTTAGAATCAATAGGTGTTCAAATCGTTCATTATGCTATCTAAACTAAGAAATTCGACGATACCCCCACACTAATCACATACTCGTGCAGACTCCTTGAGCTTCAATCGCTTACTTAAAGTATAATTTGTGGATTGAGCAAAGCAAGCTTGCGAAGCAACTGAGGCAAGCACATAGACAAGTCAGGTGACATGATACGAGGATGATGCCAGGGCGGTATGAAAGTGACTCATAGCAAGGAAGCGGAAGACTTTATTCGATGATGGTGACGTGCAAATATATTCCTCGGAGGTCCGAACCGACCGATGTTGAAGTGACAGTGGAGTGCTTTCCGGTATCTTTTGTTCTTCCGGCCAGGACCAATGCGAACCGTACTCGACTTGGTGCAGCTGTAAAATGCCTTGTGACCAGCAACTGTCAGATCCCTATATACTTATGGCATATTATTGCTGTAGCCACTTGAAATGTTAATTGTCGCATGTATAGGGTGCCTGAATTTTAGTGATTAGAGCTCAATACAACGATATAGTCTCCCTAATCTGCTTGTGTTTTTTTTATTTAATATAAATTTCTTGCATCTTGCATCTGAGTATCGCCGCACAACAGTTTTCCATATCAACCACATGAAGATTTTAGTAGCATGCAATGACCCTTCCACAAAATGGCTTGCTATTTAGCATAGTGCTCTCTCAGTCATCTCGACCATACAGAATAGATGGAGGTGGCGCCTTCACAGCGGGGACAAAAAGACACCTAAGGCAGGGTAGGTATATGTTATCTAAGACCTATGCACAGTTAAACCTCAAATTCGATATTCTCTGCACAATTGCGCATAATATTATTGGAAAGGAGTGATCTTCAAAGCTAACAGGATTGGATTTCACTTGGTGCTAGTCTAATAATCGAACCATCTTTGGACTGCTCCCAAAAATTTATGAAGGTTGCCAATCTTTTACTGCTACTTGTTGGAATTTAGGTTAATGATGTCCTCTTGATGATCTCCCTGGACACTTTTTTGGGCATTATGTTCCATACAGTTTTGTGTACTGATTTGCACTTTGTTTGCCACTATCTTAAAATCTGCAGCAACTGTTCTCTGAAGCCCTCCAGAGTGGAACCATGGAAGGATTTTTCAAACTGATTTCCTATTTCCAGACACAATCTGAACCTGCATATTGTGGGTTGGCGAGTCTGTCTATGGTCTTAAATGCCCTTGCAGTTGATCCAGGACGAAAGTGGAAAGGTAAGTATTTATTGCAAGTTCTTTATGTAGCTGTGCAAACAGAACGACTATTCCAGTTATTCTCGTTGAAGACATAAGACAGTTTGCAATTATCGGGTCAAGATTGTGATGTGAGTTGTTACTCTACTTGATTAGGTATCTTCCATGAATTTTCATTTTCCTGCATATGCCAATGTCAAAATTCAAAGAAATTTTGACGCAACTTGGATGGATGCAATATGCTGAAAATCTTGTAGGTGCACTTCATACGTAGTTTTGTCAAAATTAAACATTAAGCTTTATATCCACGGTCCATGTTTTGGAGCAGATAATAATTTCATGCTTTGGTTAGTAGCATGCAAAGTTCACTGACCGTGACACACCCTATTGTTGTGCAATCATCCAAGCATGGTTGCATTTAATATTTAGAAGCTGCTGCAATTTGTCAATGACATGAGTCTTGCTTCCAAACCATCACATGCAACAAACTAATTTTCTTTTAGTAATTTTCCACCTTAAAATCCCCATTCAAGAAAAAAACAATTAATTAATTAATTTATGGTTCTTAGATTTTTCATCCATCCAAAACAACCTTTTTTCAGGCCCTTGGAGATGGTTTGATGAGTCCATGTTAGACTGTTGTGAACCTCTGGACAAAGTCAAAGCTGAAGGAATAACATTCGGAAAAGTTGCATGCTTGGCTCATTGTGCTGGAGCTAATGTCCAAGCTTTTCGTACAAGCCAAAGTACCATTGATGATTTTCGTAAACATGTCGTCAAATGTTCTTCGTCAGAAGATTGTCATGTCATCACTTCGTACAATAGGAAAGCTTTTAAGCAGGTTTCATATCAATTTCTCCAAAATATTTTTATTCACATATTATCTCTCTTTGGTAGATTGCCCGTATATAGGTTACTGCTCTGTATGATATTTGGTTTATATAAATGATATTTATCTTGAGAAATTCTGAAAGGATACTTTCGATTAAAGCAAGCTACTAGATCTAACGCTGTCAAACGAGTTTAATAAACTGATATTGAGGCTGTTTGTTTTTGCCGTAATCAAGCTTAGTTCAAGCTCTTATCTTGAGTTATCTCTCAATGAGCCCGAACCACAAACCAGCTTTTTCAAGCTCATTCACAATCAAAAAACTAGTGATGAATAATTTAAATAATAACTAGATCAAACATGTAGTTTTTTCAACTTTTAATGAATCGTGTTTGCTTATCCTCTTTATGATCTCAAACGATCGTATCGTTAAGATAAAGGTAAAGTTTAAACAAAACAAAGTTTATAGTTTGAAAGTTTGACCAAAAGGTCCGGTTCTGGGTTTCGAGACTTCCGATGAGCGTAAGCACTTACCATTAGTTATACCCCATTGTCTAAAGAGATACCTAAACGGGATACATTGTTAGATCGTCTTAAATCACATCGTTTAAATAAAAGATCATATCACAAATGTATATACTTGCAAAAGAAACTATAAAAGAAACATCAAAGTGAGATTCATTCATATTGTTTTGTTTACAACTTTAATATAGGTACATTTCTTTTACATTTCAAGACTTGTACATGAGAAATTACAGGAGTTTATAGATGCATTTTTACAAGAAAAGAGGATGTAGCTAATAGTTGGCCATCCGGGGGTCGGATGGGGTCCCGACCATCGGTTGGGGGCCCGATCATCGGGTGAGGTCCCAAACTCGGGTGGGTCCCAAGGTCAGTTGGGGTCCCGACACTCGGGTGGGGGCCTGTCCCTTATTTGATTAGTGTGGAACACTTCATTTTAAATGTTCAAATTTATTTTGAAAAGACTGAACTTTACTCTATGTTTAAAGTTCGCTTCAAGAACATAAGTTTTATTCTTCTATGTTCATGCATGGTATTGTTTCAAAGCTTAATGAGTTATCTTTCATACACTTCGAATGCTTCGCAATTTGGTGCTCTCGGGTGAGAGTTATAGCCGTTTCACTCAGTCTGAGCTTGCAGATTCAACCCGAGAATGATGTTCAAAATTTTACTCTATGTTCAAAGTTCGTTTAGGGACATAAGTTTCAGTGTTTTCATGTCAATGTATGGTATCGTTTCAAGGCTTAATGAGTTAGCTATCATATGCTTCGAACGCTTCGCAATTTGGTGTTCTCTAATGAAAATTATGGCCTTTTTGCTCAAATATGTCTAAGTTGGTAGACTCAACCCGAAAATCTGTCGGAGTAGCCTCATATTAAATTTGGGCAGAGTTTCCCCTTATATTTTTAGGGTTTTCTTTATGAAGAAGCATAGACTTTTAGTGTAAATATTCTTATATATGTGGAAGAATAGGGGTTTCCCTATTTTTCAAGTGGAAGAATAGGGTTTCCTTTATTTTCCAACGAGAAATACTTTCGTATTCTCAGAAAGAAATATGAAATCAATCATGTTCTTAAGTTTATTGGGGAGTTCTTGATTCATGAGAATTGATGAAATTCCTTCAAGCCTTCAACTTTATGTGTTCCCTGTCAAAAGAAAGAAAAGAAGAGCGAGTCTAAAGAGAAAAGCTTTTGTTGGAGTCTCCACCTTCTCATTCTTCTTCTTGATTTTTCAAGAGGGAGAAAAATAAGAGAGAAGATTACAAAGATAGATTTCTCTCTTTTGTTGAATAATGGGGGGAGCCTTTTTCTTTCGCTCCTTGAGATATATGAGTGGATTAGTTATAAAACTACCTACTCATTTTGAGGGAAATAGGGGAAGAGAATAACTCCCCCACTCATTTCATTTTCATTTTTTTCATTTTTCATTTCATTTCATTTTCATTTTTTTGTTTCCAACAGAGTACCACGACGTTTGCAAAATATATGCTAGTAAACCTTAAGGAGTGCCATAATTATGTATGAAAAATTTCTGGCAATCTAATGGCAACTCGAGCCATTTTAGTCTTCATCATAGAATAATCCGAGTCTCTGACCTTGTTGATATGAGGAAATGTAGTGGTAATAACATTTCCTCATATCAACAAGGTCAGAGACTCGGATTATTCTATGATGAAGACTAAAATGGCTCGAGTTGCCATTAGATTGCCAGAAATTTTTCATACATAATTATGGCACTCCTTAAGGTTTACTAGCATATATTTTGCAAACCTTATTTGCATGTTAAATAATTCATAGATTATATACTTTATATTTTACTCTATTTAATTGTTTATCGCCACAAACTACTAATAGAAAGTCAAAAATATGTTTTGGACTATGTTACCATAAATCGTTAAACTGCTAACGAATTGCGATTTGGAACGATCGTTCCCAATTCGGAAACATTAGTGTTCCAGATCGGAAGAATCACTGTTCCGATCAAAACTTAAGTTAAATGGGACATATAATCAGATTTTTATTAGATTATACTAAAAATATTTTTTTAGCAAAAGAATTGAATTATAATTATGTATATTATATACAAATACATACGAACGGTCCAAAAACAGTCCTTTTTTAGAGGTAACGTTTTCCATCCCATATAGGCATATGGAAAAAGACCACCCTTATAGTACACGTTCCACAACAAGTGGCATTTCGCGTTCCCGTTTTTGTTTTGCGTACCGAAACGTTCCGCATTCCGGGTGATATTGGTTCTAATGGAATTTAGATTTCAGTCCAGAGTTCAAACCTTGATCCAGTATTCACTTCTTTTTTCTTTTTCTTGAAATAATCCTGAGGGGGTGAATAGGATTATACTAGCAATATCTCCAAATTAAAAAATTCTATTCCACTTGCCAAACAACCCAACACAATTATCAAACTCAAGAGCAAGGAATTGGTACAAAGTATCAATATAGCACAATAAGCATAAAGAGAGCAAGGTAATCTAGCATGCAATTTCAATCATGAATATGAAACTAAAGCAAGAGTGATAGAGAAATTCCAAACACAATCGCAAACACGGTCTTTTAGAGAGGTTCGGCGTCCCGATAACGTCTCGGTCCCCTATCTTCGTTCTTTAGGCCCTCAAGCTTGTTCCCTTTAACTCAGGTCTTATCCAAAGACTACATGTCTCCACCGAGACTACAATACGTCACTCGACACACGAGTGGTTCCTCTCTTTACAAGATAATTTTCTCTCTTCTTACAAAGCCAACCTTGCACTCAAGAGTTCTCACATAAAGAAAAGAAAAGGAAATTAGAAGCCTAAATACTCTTCCAAGAGTTTCACTCAAAGCTCACAACTAATACTCAATGAGTATAGAATAATCAAATTAAGTTCTTTGATATTTTTTGAGAGTGTGAGAGAAATAGATAATCAAAATCAAGATTTTGCGCTCATAAGAGATGAGTAAACACTTTGGCATGTTTCAGAATCTTTTTGCAAGTCTTGGCTACTCAAAACCCAAACCAAATCCCAATAAATACCATTCAAGAAAAACTAGCTGTTACAAGTCAAAAAAGTCAAATATAGCCGTTAGCTAACGTCTCAAGAAGCCATCACCGACGTCTGAAGAAGAAACGTTCTTCAGAATATTTGACCTTCAGACGTTAGGCCAACAAGCCTTTAGAAGTTTGCTTTAAAAATGAAGAAATTTTAAATCCAAGAAGGCAGTTTGCGTCTGAACAAAAAAGACACCAACGTTTGAAGAAGAAAAGTTTTCAAATAATTTTGAGCTTCAGACATTTGTCTACAAGACCTTTAAACAAAAATATCTTCAGACGTTTATCGTAAAGAGCTTCATACGTTTGCCGTGGTTTTCAAAATAAGGTCAAAGAAAGTACAAAGAACATACAGAAGTCTGAAAAACAAGTGACACACGTATGAAGAAGAAAAGATTTTCAAAAATTTTAACCATAAAACATTTGTGCCCAATAGGTTCAGACGTTTGTTCTCTCAAAAGTTTTAAGCCAATGAAAACATAAAAAACAACCAGACGTATGAAGAAGTATCGACAAACGTTTGTTCTGTCAAAAGTTTGAAGACAATGAAAACACGGAGAACAACCAGACGTATGAAGAAGTATCGACAAACGTTTGTTATGTCAAAAGTTTTAAGGCAATAAAAACACAGAATCACCAGACATTTGTTTCCCAAGGCTTCAGACGTTTGTTCTGTTCTGAAAAATCTGATATTTGACATTTGTGCATGTTTTGAAAAACAAGACTGGCGTCTAAAGGACAATGGGACTAACGTCTGAAGAAGAATTTTTCAGACAATTTTGAAATTGGTTTTGAAAATAATTTTAAACGAAAACCAACGCAAGTTTTTCACCAAGAGTTTCACAAATAATACAAAGAGTGTGTGCAAGAGCTTAATGTGATGTTTTTCATAGTCATGAGCACTTGCATTGTTTCCTAGGCCGATATCGTTCTTTTTTCAATTCTTGAATCTTTCGATATCTCGACATGAGCTCTTGAATCTTCGATTTCTTGAATTCTTTTGAACTTGGACTTTTGACTTCTTAGCTTCTTGAAGCTTATATGGGATTATTGGGAAGCTCTAGTCCATTATCCTCCAACCTCCAATAAATTTGCTCCCAATATTCTCCATGCTTCATGATAGGCTTGTGTCGGTTGATATCCTGAAATCTTTCTCAAACACGACCAAGTCCATATACAGCATTATGAAATATGCAATATGAAACACATGTATATAACTATTAATATTGTGTAACATCATCAAAATTAAAAGGTAGGATTATTAAAATC
This sequence comes from Agapanthus africanus, assembly GCA_030015575.1. Taxonomy (NCBI): domain Eukaryota; kingdom Viridiplantae; phylum Streptophyta; class Magnoliopsida; order Asparagales; family Amaryllidaceae; genus Agapanthus; species Agapanthus africanus. The sequence goes on along the minus strand of CM057337.1, from coordinate 931,115,630 downwards.
CAAAAGCCATCTTTTCTTTTATCGAGTTAAGATTTATGTGCAAGCTCAGTTGATTTAGGAGGTTAAACAAATTCGGGATGAGCTTTTATGGAGCTAATCCTGAGCCCAGCTTCAAGCTTTTGAGCTTCTTGTACAAACCTAACTTGATCTAAAAGGGTATAAGCCTGGCTACAATGCACATTATACTAATTATTTTTGAAACCATATTTCTATTGAAAAATTGTTAGTTCACTGAATGCTAAATGCTTTAATTTATGGGTCCAGATTTTTATTACACATTCTTAGTATCATTTGCATCGTTCGTGCATCTGTTTTCCTCTTTTATGTAAAAAAATGCCACCTGCATATGTTTTCCTCTTTTGTCTGAAGATATGCCTTTATTGTTATTTTAGAGTTAAAACTAGTTCATATCATAAAGCTTTTATTGATAGCTTCAAATCTAAGCTCTTTCCAACCCATCCTTGAAGTTGGTTGTCATGTCCTATTATTTAAATTGTGTGATCAAATGTATCCTCATTACATTGCATTTATTGAATTCTTAAGCTTATAGCTCTTATTGGAACATAGAAAACTCTAACGGATAATGGAGTAGTCATGGTTCCATTTAGTTTGCTCAAAATAGCCGACGATTATAGATATACCTGTTCTCTTTTCTGTTTATCATGGCTAACTTCTATTTGTTTATATGAATCATCTGTTGTAATTTGTAATATCACGCTGACAATTTTCTGAATGCATGTTACAAAGGTCCATTTTTCATCAACTTTTTTTTTATTTGTCTACAGACAGGAACTGGTCATTTTTCACCAATTGGTGGTTATCATGCCGGAAGTGACATGGCACTCATTTTGGATGTTGCACGTTTTAAATATCCTCCTCATTGGGTTCCTCTTAAGCTTCTTTGGGAAGCAATGGAGTCGATAGATGATGCAACTGGATATCCTAGGGGGTATGATTTGCATGTGCTTTCAGTCACTGAAAATTTAAATATACTTATTTTCAGTCTTGAGTTTCTTTACATTGTTGCTATTTGAGTATACTACAATAACATAACTGTTAATCTTTTCACAGACAATTGCAGCCGTTTATGGTGATGCATACCTCAAAGTCGTACACAATTTAAAGCAAATTAAAGTTGTTTCTGAAAGCATTTAAGGACACTAAAATTCTGATTACTTCTATTGTCATAATTATATCTATTACTCTTTTTGTCGTGATTGCATGTTTTCTTATGGTGCCTAATGCACATCCCAAGCACAACGATGAAGCAAGTTAAAAGCTTGCCTGAAAGCACCAAGGACATTAAGCAGGACTACTCTTATAGTCACCATTGTATATTTTGCTTTTCTACACGAGTGAATATCTTTTCTCAGCAGTGGTGTCAAATTGTTAGCATTCTTTTCTGAGAGAAAATTTGTTTGCTTTATATGAGACACTGTCCTTTACTGAAAATTGTGCTTGTCACGGACTCACTATTGATGCAGATTGCATACTTTTTATCATGATTGAGTGTTGCATTAATAGGATAATCTCTTAATTTTCTTAATTGTATATAGCAGCTCTTAAACTTAAATGCACTAGTTTTTTTGCACATGAAGAAAATATTTTTTTATACAATGTGTGTAAAAAAAATTTTGGGGGTGCGTGTGTGCATGTGAGAGAGACTTATGTGTCAACTCATGTTGCCAATGAGAAATAGAACTTCATTTCACATCAGCCCTGCAATTGTCTCTCGTTCTTCTTCCCAGTGATATAAATACTTCTAAGTTCACGTTCATTTGTTGAATTTCAAGGATCCTCAGTTTCTGCAATTTATATAATTTCGTCTTTCTTATCCTTTAACGATGCTTTGTCCGTTGTTTCTTATAACTTGGAAATGATGTGCTACTTTGTTAATCTTACCTAATAGCTGTACTTCAGGTTGTTCATACTTCATACCTATGAAACTTTCGAGATAAATATATTATTTCAAGAGTTAAAATTGCCGTTCAGTTGGCTAATGGCATTTCTACTATATTGCAGGTTTATGCTGATTTCAAGGCTTCAAAGAGCACCAGCTCTGCTCTACACCCTGGTATTTTATCCACATAATTGCATGCAGTATATAGTCATCAAATGATTTCCACATTTCTGCACTCCTGTAACCGAGTATTATAAAATCTCTAGCTGATAAAGTGAAGTAAAGAATTGAAACCTGATAAACTAGGTATTTTTAAATGCACCATGGTCAGTCATTGAGATGGTGCCACGTTACAATATCATTAATTTTCTTTTCTAAATGTGCATCTTAGCACATTAATCTTGGTACAACATAATTCTTTTGAAATCTCCTTTTCACACGTTGTACTTTTTTTTCTAACGTAAATGAAGGGGTCAGGCACATACTGCCCGTCTCATGCATTTCTTATAAAAAATATGTACAAACAAAAGAGAGAAAATTACATCATACCTCCCATTCACACATGTTATAACTGCATGCCTTATAGTCTTCATAAGTGAAATCTGATCGCCAACTCTACACATTTCGGCAGTGCTGCAGACATGAGAGCTGGGAGAGCACAGCAAAGTACTTGATTGATGATGTCCCTATTTTCTTGAATTCAGAGACCCTAAACACTGTCCCAGACATTCTTTCCGTTGTTTTCAAATCTCTACTTGCCAATGCCGGAGATTTCATCAAATGGGTTGCAGAAGTTCGACCACGAGAAGATGGTTCAGGCTTGAGCAACGAGGAGAAAGGAAGACTTGCTGTCAAGGTATTGTCCAATTCTGTGCATGTACTGCGGTTTCCTACATCTCATCTACATCTTCACATATTTGTTTGCAAAATTACAGGAAGTTGTAATGCAACAAGTTCGTGGAACTATGCTATTTAAATATGTGACCGACTGGCTATCGTCTAGATCATGTTGTGCAAATGTATCTTCTTTAAGTGACAAGGATTCGTTATCTGAGATCGCAGCCAGTATATGTTGTCAAGGAGCGGTGCTATTAGCAGGCGGTCATGGTGAGAACAAAGGGTTCTGCTGTAGAGCAACATGTGCCAAATGTTTGAAAGCCAATGGAAATGGTCCTGGAACTGTCGTTACAGGAACAGTGGTGTCAGGTTCCAGTGAGCAAGGGATTGATGTGTTGGTACCCATGTCTCCAGCAAAATCAAGTTGTTGCGGTTCGGGCCCGAGTAATTGTGTTGTTGTTCACCCTGCAAGTTATGATGTACTAACAGTCCTTTTATTGGCCTTACCTGCTAATACATGGGTTGGTATTAAGGATGAGAAACTGTTGGGTGAAATTTGTGATCTGGTTTCTACCGAAAAGCTTCCGGATGTTCTTCAAGAAGAGGTTAGACTTCCACTTTTTGTATTATTCATTTTTTTTGTAGAAATCTATGTTGTTTAAACTTAATGAGCCAAAATAGACCTGGCAAACTGAAAATCTTGATAAATGCCTCGCACCCGCCCATGTGTATGCTATCACCTAGTATGGATCTTATTCTCCAAGATAGTGCGTACTTTGGCATCATTGTACACACCATTTTAATCAAAACTATAGGACCTATGGGTTCGGATGTGGGACACGATACGAGTCGAATTCACGGATTCACAATTTTTTGAAAGTCCGGGATACACTATGCTAAAATGCTCTAATCTCTTGCTGTTTAAATATATTAACATAATAACAAAAACTATCATTTCAGCAAATCTACTATAAATACTTTGTATTGGGGATGCACGACGGTAGGTAACTTGGTTATTGCTACATGTTGGATACCATCAAGAAGATACTATAAATTTTAGGATGCGCCGAAAAGAGTTTCTCAAGTATTCTTGACAAAACTGACAGATTTCGATATGGATACAAATCCTGTATAGATAAGTCTACTCGATGATGAATAATATAGGACCATAAGACTTAAAACCCAATCTTAATTCTTACTTTATACAAGATACCAGAAATTACCTATATTACTTGATCAAGCATGTCTCATATAGGTGTAGTTTGGATCAAGATCTAGTTATCTTGGGTCCGTGACAATCTAGGTGAGAGACCGAATCCGTCTAACATGGTTTTCCTATAAAGCGCCAATAAAAGCAAGGACAAAATAAACCACCACATGAATCTAGCAACACTGTTCAACCTAGTGTTTGAATAATAATTTGTTATGACATGTTAAGCGGCATGACTGAGTTGTCTATTTAAGGCATTCAAACCCACTGTTAATTTAGTCATCTAATTTGTGTCTTATTTTATTTGTTGTGTACTTACCTTCTGCCACCTTGAGATAGCTAGGATGATGCTTGTTGGTTCACTTGTATGTTTTATCCTGAATTATTGATTGGTTATGGATCCTCTACAAATCCATAATCTTGCACATCGAGATGCAATTTAGGCGAAAATTTCACCTAGGATCGTTGTCTTTTTAATCTATATGAGTTCATTATCCCTTTCTAGATAGATTGGCAATTCTCAGAGTAATAAGAAGCTAATAGTGGTATCACGTAGATTAATTAGAAGCTAATAGCCATATCATGATGAGTTTGAAGCATGCATAAAAGCTTCACAATTAATTGAATCCTGGTAGCGTGTGCGCACTCGCATGTGTAAGAATTTTAAGCATGGGCATCTGTTTTTTATCATTACATTCTCAGCTGCTTTTGCGAACATTTTATTTTAATAAATCCTCTAAAAGATATGGAAACACCAATTAAATTTTGCTGCTGTTTGATTTCTTAGTAAGCCCAATGCTGCATATCATGTTATTTAAATTTAACGACGTGTTCTTATATTCTGTAACTGTCGTTAATCATTTTGTTATTTCCTCAGAACCATGTATACTGCTCTTGAAATTAATTTGCAACGTACACATCACAGGTTTTGCACCTGCGAAGGCAACTCCATTTCCTGAAGAGATGCAAGGATAAAGAGCTGGATGGTGATTTTTTACTGCCTTAGTGCCTAATGATGTAATACCTTTTCGAATTCTCTTTAGTAATCTCTAAAGAGATGTGAATTGTCATTAATCGGTGGCAAGTATGTGCTTTATACTATGTAAAATGTATTTTTTGAAAAAAATAAATGCCGCGTGACATTGCATGTTGCAATGTGAATCCGAAGCACAACAGTTTTCTTCGTTATTGTATTTGAAAACTGTTGTTGAATTTGTGTCTTTAAAGCACTACTTTGCCAACCTGGATAAAAAAGTTCTGCTGTCTCTAACCTCTGTTTCATAAGATATGCCGAAACTATAATTTATTTCCAAAGTGCAAGATGTAAAATATTTTAGTTATATGGCTATTGATTGATCAACTAGAGTCAGAACCACATTTTGGTATGCCTAAATAGAATTTGTAAATTAAATACAAGTACTAAAATGTAGTAGATTTGAACATTGATTACCTATAATTATAGTCGATATCAAATCGAAAATTATCATAATTAGCAAGTCATATAACAAATTTGTATTATTTTTAAAACTCTAGACTTAATTTATAGGATCAGGATTTCCTCATCAAGAAATTTAGTTGTTAATTAACAGAGGGCTTCAGGTTCTGGTTTTAAAGTTTTGTCAAAATCCTAATTGTTGTCTACTTCATAGGTTTTATTTGGGAAAGGCCTAGAATCCAAGTGGATTGCCCATGCCAAAGTTCTACATTTTCCCTTTTATTAATGAAATTTACAGGATAATCAAAAGTATAGCTAATAAACAAATGGTTGAAATAAAAGAACAAAAGATGTAGAAAAAAAGTCAACCTTTTTTTCTGTAAACCCTTCTTCTGCATCAAAAAGCATGAGAGAAAGAGGGGTGATTCTATCACACCTTTCCTATGTTTTCTCCTTATTTTTCCTCAATCCTTGATGATGCTCAGAAGTGGTATTTTCTGAGATCACGACACGTGGCGACTGAAGTATCCTATGGCTCACGGGAAGGGAGCGACAATGGTACATTAGAAGCATGCCCCGGGCCTTCGACCCGAGGATGTTTTTGACCTTCAGTGGCCGTCCAGACCACTCCTATACCCGTCTTACAAACAACCATTGGCTCGCCTCCGAGCCTTCTGCATGATGGGCCTCCTCGGCCCTCCCGGCTCGCCTCCGAGCTATCACAGAACCAAGATATCCCGGCTTCCCGCTCGTTCCCGAGCCTCCCGCTGAGCTTATCTTTCTCGGTCTCACCGACCGACCCACAGCATCGATCACAGGCGTCTCCACGAATCTCGCCAGGCGCGAGATTGTTGGAGATAGTGCCCTCAAAGTCAATTATTGGATTGCGGGTACGTGATTGCAATGATTGAGGCAGGACCTATACCGATATGACAGTCTTGCTCAAGATGATAGTATGCTATCTGGTTTGTCTTTATCATCGTATACATGGTTTAGTTCGCTATTGCATGATGATAGAGCCCATAGGATTCTTGCTTGACTACCAGCAGTATGATGGCGATCATATACGTGGGAGCTGGGGTCTGTAAGCACATCCTTAAAGTGTCCCTAGTCGTGCGAGTTTCGAGACAGGGCATCGATACTCCAGAGTAGACTAGTGTATACAGTCGAGACCCCGACGAGGGGCGGTGGCCGGTCTCACAAGCCACTGGTGTCAGTTGGATCACCTAAGATGTATACAGGTGCTCATTGGGTTATGAGTATACCGGACATGACTCGCCGGGAACATGCTAGTTGGTATTATACATATCGTCAGATAGCAGTTCCTTGGTGACATGTGTACAGCTTAGTTCATCGACCTGAGGTCGTCATTTGTCTCGTGTGAGTTCCCACTGTGCTTTGATTTCTACCCTACCACGGCTCAAAGGAGTCGTGCAAACAGGTCTTTTTTGGGTACAGTCCCGAGCCACATGGAGGCAAGTGAGCGGATCGGCAGGGGATTCGTCTCTCCCGGTATTGGGGGTGAGATCGCGCTGTGTCTAGGAGAGCCATTACACAAAGCCCTCGGCCGAGGCAGAAGATTTACTGGTAGGTACTCCAGTAGTATCTCAGGGTGTTCTGGGCCACTCTCTGACATGACTTATACCGCTAATGGGGGTCTGACGTTACCAGCCCCCTAGGTAGATATGCGATACTCATAGACGAACGGACCGGACTGTATGTATATTGTCACTGTTAGGCTCAGTAGGGTTTATAGATTGGGTTCGCTCGTCAGCTTCCTTTCCAATTAATACATAGGCAACCGTTACGTACAGCTTGTACCTCTGACGTGCTAGGGGTTATACCCAGTGCCAGTGTATTGATGAGTCATTAGAGTCCCCCACAGACACTTTCCCAAGTTCGGGCGAAACGTTGTAGAGGCCGTATGGTTTTATGGTAGGATTCGGAAAATGCACGTGCGTTTTCGCACGTGTCATTTTTCGGGCAGATAATATTAGTCGGCTTTGGTTTAAGCCGGATCCGAGTATCATACTGTGTAGATATAATATCTTTGTCTCAGATGCATTTGTATTCGGTCGTAATACAAATGCGGGTATGTTTATACTGATACGGGGTTATCCTGAAATTCATTTCAGGATCACTTTTGGAAGTTGCCAGTTTCCAGTTTTCTATCGCCCGTCTTTAACATTCGGTTAAAGACGGATTTATCTTTTCTTGAATTGAGGATGAGTCATGCTTTTAGATGTTTCTAGATGATGACTAGGATGGTGACTAAGCTTCATGACTCATTTGTTCATTAAATGCTTTGATGACTAGATTATGTTGATTCATCCTTTGCTTTAAATGAGTTCATACTATGTGTATCATGACTCATTCTTTCATTGTGCTAATGGTCACCTCCCCCTCTCTTACACCCACCTCCCTCCTCTCCTATATATGGCCGGCCATTCACTTGGTGATGGTTATGGTTGTTGATTGAAAAAAGATATAAGTTTTGGTGCATAGAAATTAGATGTGATCAGTTTCTCTTTTCACCCGATCCAAAAGGCAACTTCATTAACCGTTCGTCCATAGCTTAGGACGTAACGAGACAAAGTGTTCTACTCATTCTCAATATCATCTTGGTCGTCTCTTTTAGCAAACTTGACGACCGAGTTGCCTCGGTTCAGAGGCGGGAGCCCGTTTAAAGATCCGTCGACGTGGTGCCACCTAGACGAGAAGACTGGAGATTCAGGAGATTGGAACAGCCGCAACAAAGCGTGGGATGATGGTTGAAGACCGAAGGACTCGGATCGTTCGATATAACTGTAGGGTGTTTTTCGTCACCCCATTGAGATGGGAATACGCGCGCGCTTGTCAGGCGTACTACAGATTCCCCCTGCCTAGGGTAGGCCGGGGTTTAATGATTGTGGGGATCCGAATCTCCGGCAGCCGCGGACTAAGCTGCCGTTAATTACCCCTCGCCTTTGGGGCGAGGGAACCTCCGATTAACGGGTTAAACTGGTCATGCGAATTCAATGTGCAGTGTACGTGTGTTCTGTTCTGAAAGGGGGGGTTTGGATATATCGGGAGCCACGCAGAGTTTTTACGGGGGTCCCGCTACCCGGATAGCGGGCTGGGGGTCAAGGGGGCTAGCAGCCCCCTTGCGGGGTTCGGGGCACCGCCCCGGCCCGAAAATTTTTTGGAGGGGGAGAATGTTGCGGAGTATGTGTATGTGTACATTTGTATACAAATGTATATATATATATATATGTATATACATAAAAAGATGGGGAAAAGGCATCCAAGGGATGCGTGGGGCAGCACCTTGAGCGCTGTGCGCTTAGGTGCTGTGCGCTCAGCGCGCGCGCGCCACGTGTCGGCACGCGGGCGCCTTGCGCACTTGCGCAAGCGCGCGCGCCACGTGTCGGCACGCGGGCGCCTTGCGCGCAGGTGCGCAAGCGCGCGCGCCACGTGTCGGCACGCTAGCGCCTTGCGCACTTGCGCTGCGCGCCGGAGAGGCACAAGAGGCTTTTAGCCTAAGAAACAGAAGCTGTGCTTCAGAAATGAAATATTTATTATGTATATATGTATGGAGTTAAACTCCTATGATGTTTTGAAGCTGATAAAGGGGGTTCTTCTTCTTCCTCCTGTTGTTTGGCCGGATCTTGAAGATCAAGAAGTAGGAGATTTTAAAAATCACTCCTTTTTGAGATCTGATGGGAGATCTGAGTTCCCCTTTGTGGGTTTTGTGGTGGAAAACCACTTAGTTTTGGAAAAGAAAGAGTAAAACTCTTGATTTAATTCAAAAGAAATGAGAAGGTTTAGAACCTTGGAGAAGAAGCAGGAGGCACAAAGAACCCTAGGTTTTTTTTTTAGGGAATGAAAAGTGTTCTTTATTCATCATCATTTTGCCTTATATAGGCTTACATATTTACATATAGCCCCTTGGGCTTTGCAAAAATGGCATTTTTTCCTATCCCATGGCTCATGTGCCATTTCATTTTTGCACATAAGCCATGGGCTTACAAAAATTTGGCTTTATGCCCGTTTTGCATACATTCATGTATAAAAAATTACATGAAAATTATTTACTACATGATCTATATTTTAGCATGGAGGAGGCTGGCCGCGGGGTCGACTTGGGCATGGGCCCACTTAACCTGGGCTTGGGCCCACCTGGCTTGGGGTTGACCTTGAATTTGACTCGGTCAACGGGGGTGTAAATTTTTACCCCAACAATAACATTCCAACCCACTTTGTAGTTTGTTAGTTTAGCTTTAATGGCAGATCCGGGTTATAGTACGCGATAGTACCAGTTGTAAAAAGTTTTTGTTCCGCATTTGGCGTCTGTTAGACGGCCGGGATGTTACCGTGGACTTACAGTGGTATCAGAGCCTCACCATTAAGCTATACTAATTTGTGCTAACGCGTTTAAAATATCGATCGAACGGATTTTCGAAAACCGCAAATTCCAGTGCAAAAGTTTCTGTCGATTTTAAACGGTGTCTAAAAATTATTTTGCATATCACAGAAAAGTGTGCAGGGTTTTCTAAGCATTGTGGAAAAATTTGGGCACGTGATCCCACAAGACCACCGCGGAACCGCGGCGCTTTTGTAGGAACAGTGCTTCAACTTTTTCCAGAGAGCTTCATATGTGGAAATTGTGGATTTTGGTATAGTTCTTTTGGGCCCAGATTTTGTTACTGTATAGCAGATGTACGTGGGGCTCACTTCGGGAAGTTTTGTCGATCGAAATTTTAAACTTGTTAGTATGCAGTATTTACATTATATCTCCGACCGGAAATGTCATTTGATCGGTAAACCGCGTCTGATTGCTATAGTTCTTTTAGACGGGTTTGCGAACGTGACATTCGCGTTGATATTCTGTGTTGTGCTGTATTGTTGCGGATATGTCGTGGTGGATAGCAGGGTGCAATGATAGTGCAGTTTGGATTTATTTGTACATTTGATATTGCGGGGCGAGCGTCCAATATGTGGACTGTCGTCACTGCCTGTTGTATAATATTCTTTTGGGACACGACCGGGTTGAGGTCGATGTACCCGTTGTACATATTTTTATTTCTGTACTAGATTTACCCCGCGACGGAGTGCACGGATAGCCGGGTTCTGGAGGGCAACGGGTCCGTATCTCATGGCTTTGAGAGGCAGAGAGACCTCACTCTAGAATTGGCAGACTATTCGCCGCACTCGTAGGGGTACAGGTTGACCCAAGGAGGGGTGCTCAATTTACCGGATTCCATGAAGTGCCGGGTGTTCCATTCACTATGCTGTGGGAGACTACCTCGCTTCAGGTTTTGGCGGGTAACTTGCCGCACCCGTAGGGGTCTAGGTTTCATTGCACAGGCTATCCACACGACCAGGGGAACGTCGGGTTTCAGTAGCGGCTCTGTGAAACCCGGGGATCCCAGATTATCTGTATTGTTTTATGATGCTTATTACTTTTCTGCAATGTTGCATATTATCACGCCTGGAGCGATTATTGTATATTAGTATATATACTATTAGATGTTGTATATGTTTTACACCCGCGCTAGTCCAGCCCCCGCTCTGTCGTTAGTTGAGTAACCTAACGGGTGATGACGGGACCCAGTGGCGAATGCGGATGGCATATACGTACATTTTATTTTCGTTCTTTTCTGGTGTGATTGATTGATGGGACTGCATTGATTCTTATCATTGCAAGGATAAAACAAACCTATATTTGATGTTGTTGGAACAAATTTTAAAAAGGTGTTATTACAAAGATGTTTCCTTTTGTTTTGCATAGCGGTATTCAGTCAGAATATCCTGCACCTCATTCGACGAGGCAAGGGCCGAGATCCCTTCACCGGGAGTGACCCCTTGGGCAGAAGTTTATGTTAGGGTAATAACTTTAATATAGTCGATTACAAGTTGTTTTGCATCGCGGTATTCAGTTGGAATATCCTGCACCTCATTCCACGAGGAAAGAGCCGAGATCCCTTCCCCGGGAATGACCTCTTTAGCAAAAGGTTTTCGTCACTATATTTTTATAAAAAGCTATCAGGTTCCTTCAACGAGATCAAGTTCATTACGTTAAAGGTTTTTCGCCAAAAACCAGCCGTAGCCCTCCGTCATTTCTTTTGGGTATTCAGTAGTATTCAAGCTATGTATTTTGACCAACGCCAAGGCATAGTGTTTGGTAGCTGCTGGGTATTCATCTGTTGCATAGATAGATGAGTTAGTTTGGGACAGTCGTTCTGCCATTTGGCCAATATCAGGGGCATGTGCGAGTGGGTTCAAATTGACCTGGATAGTGACGGGTAGAACTTGGCATGTGACTTATGACATTTTGACCAACGCCAAGGTTATAAGAGCATGGGGGCAAAAATCACATCGGGAGTTTCAAACATACTGGAAACTTGCCAGGCATGCGCATACCTTCTGGAGTGCGATAACTTGAGTGGCTTCCATCAAGTTATCATGCGATGATAGTTGGGTCTCGATTCCCACTGATGAGTTGGTTTACTCTTCGGGTGATCCCGACTAATTCTTCTTTCAGGTTTGGAGAAGAATTTGAGATTACAGTGGGAGGTTTCCTGATTAGATAAAGTGATAACCATTCTGGTCTAGGTTAGAGTGCACGCAGAGTGTTTCTTTTCTCTCTTTCTTTCTTTGGCAGCGACCTTTGACCGACCCTAGACTATGACTCAGTGACCAAGTTGACCGAACCTTCTTAAAAAACTGGCCTTTGGATTGTCAGAGTTGCATAAGTCATTGCCGCTCCTTCTTTAACCCTTTGTATTTCTCAGAACACCCCGTATTACTACGGACATCCACTTCCATTGGATAGATCCATCGTATGGTTATATACGAACTCGGAGGAACTTCTTTGAGGATGGATCCAGGTTCAGGAGAAATAGAATTGGTTTATTCAGTTGTCTTTTATTATCACCTTCTCTCAGGTTGCGAGGGCTCCTTGGTTTAGGAGAGTACACCTATTTCGCTTATTGGATAGTCTTATTCCAAACCATAGGCAGGTGCCGAAAGGTAGGGAATGAAGAAAACCAATTAGCCTAAGTAGGGTGTGCAGAAGGTAATAACTAAAGACAAAACTAAAGGGATTAGAAAGAGGGCAAAGTAAATTGCGACTGCTATCGTTCACGACCAAAACGCGTACTTCATCACCACTCCTATTTCACCTTTGCTTTTTCCCCAGTTCGGGAGAAAATAGAATAAGGTATTATTCAGTTGTCTTTTATCATCACCTTCTCTCAAGTTGCGAGTACTCCTAGGATTAGGAGGGTACACCTGTCATGCTTACTGGATAGTCTTCTTCCAAACCATAGGCTGGTGCTGAACGGTTGTCACGCCCCGCTTCCCAGAGTACGCTAGATTGGGCACGTGACATAGCCAACCATGCTACCTGTGGGTAGGAAGTATCCATCCACAGTCACATTACGGCTGTAGAGATATCAAGAACAAGATAAAACTATCTAAAACATGTCCGTAATCCAGAATAACAGGAGTCAATAATAAATAAATGCGGAAGCAAATGATCCAATACAAATAACTGAAAAGTGTGTCCCATAATGCCGGCTCACATCAGGAAATAAATGCAGGAAATAAAACTAACCACTACTGAACTCACAGCTCAGCCTGCTGGCTGAAGTACTCCTGCTCGGACTGCAACAGCGGTACGGAATCTGGGCCATGCAAAACCCAGACGTCAGCGCGTCATGTCATCAAGTAATATAATATGAACAGTGTAGCAGGCAATGTAATATAAACATGAATACAGCAAGAATAACAATAATATGAATCATACCAGTACAGGGTAGCGTGCAGTGGGTAAACTAAACTGTTCTATCAGGTTTTCTATTCTAAAGTCTTTGAAATCAATTGATGAACCATCGATGTAACTCAATAGTATCCCGTGCATGCCCGGGACCACGGTCAAGACCCTCGGGGCTGAATCCGAGACGTGCCGCTAGGCAGTAACAGGTAGCAGGATGGGCGAGTGATGTCAGCATCATCACTCCGGGGCTGGCCTAGCCCGTAAGACTGATCAGAACAGGTATCGAACTGTTGAGTTACAAGTCAGGTTTTACCTTTGATTTCCCCATACCCCCAAGTTATGTATGTCAAGTCAGGTATTCAGTAGTCAAGAACTAATACCAACACAGGATCAGGTAAAAGCAGGTTTGTCTGGATAGACAACAGGAACGGTCCATGAGGACTACATGTTATGTTTGTTGGCATTAGACACAAGATCAGGTAACAGGTAAAGCCATGGTACATCAGGTCCAGCCAGGTAATATATAAAGGTGTCATGTCATGTCAAGAGTGTACGGTACCATGTCATGTCAAGTAGGAAGTGTAACAGGTCATGTCAGGAAGCACAAGATGTCATGTGGGTGCTCATAATCAAACTAACATAAGCATGTGTATAAATAAACAAGCATGAGTACTATCAGAACAATAAACTGGAACATGTAATATGATATGCAAATAGATATAATTTCAAGGATATGGATGCACAGTTATCGATTAGGGTTACATTTATAGTTCCAATATTAATTAGGATGCAATTTATTAAACATGGAGTGTTAATATCACATTATTATGTAGTAATGTGATCTGTGGATGCAATTATATGTATCTTAAATGCGATGGATGCAAACGGGTATCCGAAAAGTTATAAAACTATAAAATGGTAATGTGGGATGTACAACTAAGCAATATGTGATATAAATATTGATATAATAATATTAATATGGATAGCATATTCAAAGCGATTAATAACTATAAAAGTGGTATTGATTAACCATGCACAAGAAGGTTCCGTTCAGAAATTCAGCGTCATCCTAATTTGTAAAATAGCTTACAAATAACAAACGTTCTCCAAAAGGGACGTGTCTTATACCAAAACAAAGATAATTCAATAAGGTTTTCAGTTTTATAAGTATAAGTATCTCAGGTTGTCCCTACAAAAAGTTATGAACATTCGAAATTGAAAGTTTGCTGCTGGAATTTCCCTGGACAACAGTTTGGAGACATTTTCATTTGCATTTTACGTTATTTAAACAATTTATTTTGCAAGTAAATATTTCATAGAGTTATATTATTCTGAGTTAGCTTCGTAACGAACTAAAGAACGTATACTAATGATTTTTCTATAATTTATAATGAATTTTATAAGATAAGGTGTACAGTAAATTTCAGATTTGTCATATCCGATTTTTCAACGACGTTTCATGTGTAAACTATAAGATTTTCAAATGTATAACATTATAAAATGAAGATTATAAACTAATTAAAGATAATAATAATAAATATTACGACGATATATATTTTAAATGATATGGTTGCAGTATAATGTAATCTAGTATGTCACAAGATAAGTTTTCATGATCTAGATTTAATATGATATAAACGGATGCAAACGGAACATCGAAACGTTATAAAATTAAACATGGGCACTAGATTTAAACTATAGGTATGATATTTATTTAAATAGGTATAAAATGAATTATATAGCATGTAGCAAGATTAACTTGCCTCGATGGGTCGCGAATCGGGAAAACGGAACGTTAACCGTCGGCGGGGAAAACTCGCGACGGGCGCACGGTTCACGGAATGAACCCAAACGACGAACAAAGGAACCACACGGGTCGGGGTACCTCGCTGGAACGTCGAGAAGCGTCACCGGCACGACGGAATTCCGGCAACAAAAGATCAGTTAAAAAAAATGAGAAACGAGACATGAAGCAAGGAGAGAAAGAATGATAAAGAAAAGTACGAGAGAATATATGAGAGAGAGAGAAAAAGTGGAGAGAGAGAGAGCGAGAGAGAGAGGGAGAGAAGAGGGAGAAAGAGAAAGTGGAGAGAGAGAGAGAGAGAGAAGTGAAAGAGAGAGAGAGATAGAGAGAGCTGCAGGTGGGGGCCCACGGAATTAAAAGGAACGCGATTGGCTAAAGGGGAATCGTTAGTTAGGGATAAATATTAATTAAAGATTCAAAACATTTTAAAGAACAGTAGGATATATATATAGGTTAATTTAAAGATTTAAAAGATAGGTAATGAACAGTAAGATATCAGGTTTGTTAGAAAAATATATGCGATGGTTTTAATAATATTAAAATTTGGGATTTTGGCGCCAAATAAAACATTTCCAAATCGCGTCCGGGTCGAGTCCAAAAATTTGAAATTGAAATAATAGGATTTTAAGCGGGATCCAAATTTTAAAATTAAATGTTTTATGATTAAAAAGCATACCCCCAAAACGGACACATGTACGTGCGCGTAGCCGTCCAAACTCGCCCGTTTCACTGAACGGGACGAGAACACAATGCACGGACGCTACCACGAGGCTAGGGGTGTCAAGTAGGCCAAGATGAATATTTTCAATTTTATTTTAGATGCCAAAATTTGTTATATGTAGAAATGACTTTGCCGGGTAAATTTTACAGTAAGCAACAAACAAGCAAGTTAAATGAAATGAGTACCACATTATGCTCAAACAGTAACTGAAAATAGTAGCATTGGGCTCGGGTGTTACATTATACCCAACTACAAAAAGAATTTCGTTCTCGAAATTCCAAGAATACAAAGATAGATAACTACAAGAAAAGGTGAGGAAACTTCTGCCGGATTTCATCTTCTTGTTCCCAAGTGGACTCTCCATGCGAGCGATTACCCCAAGAAACAAGTACAAGGGGGATAACCTTGTTCTTAAGAACCTTTTCCCTTCGATCCACGATTTCAATCGGTCGCTCCTCAAAAGTCAAGTCTTCTCGTACTGTTAGCTCTGAATGATCCAAAACGTGTGTTTCATCTCGAACATACTTACGGAGTTGAGATACGTGAAACACATCGTGCACATTTGCCAAGGACTGCGGTAACGCCAAACGATACGCTACCTCACCAACACGCTCCACGATCTCAAGGGTCCAACGAATCGAGGACTATGCTTTCCTCGACTTCCAAAACGAATCACCCCTCTAGTTGGTGATATCTTCAAGAATACCAAATCACCCACGGTGAACTCTAGAGGTCTTCTTGACGTATCTGCCCAACTCTTCTGTCGGTCCTGTGCTGCCTTCATATGATTTCTGATAGGGTTAACCTTCTCAACTGTCTGCACAACCAAATCTGGTCCCAATAATCTTCGTTCACCGACATCGTCGCAACAAACAGGTGAACGGCATTTACGACCATACAAAGCTTCAAATGGAGCCATCTAAATAGTTGCCTGAAAACTGTTGTTGTAAGACAACTCCACCAAAAGTAGATGATCCTCCCATGACCCCTTGAAGTCCAACATGCATGCTCTCAACATATCCTCAAGAGTTTGGATCGTTCTCTCCGACTGACCATCAGTTTGAGGATGATAAGCTGTGCTAAACTTCAATCGAGTCCCCAAACTTTCCTGTAAACTCCTCCAGAAGTGTGATAATAACCGAGTGTCCCGATCGGACACGATGCTCACCGGTACTCCATGCAATCTTACAATCTCCTGCATGTACCGCTCTGCCAAAGTCTCTGTTGATTGACCAACCCGAAAAGGAATAAAGTGAGCTGCCTTGGTCAATCGGTCAACAATTACCCATACTGCATTGTTGCATTTTGGACTCCGCGGTAAAGCCGTCACGAAATCCATGGTTATATGTTCCTACTTCCACTGAGGAATCGAAAGTGGTTGAAATAAACCAGCAACCCTTTGATGTTCAGCCTTAACTTGCTGACACACCAAGCACTTCGCCACAAAGCGAGCAATCTCCCGCTTCATGCCCTCCCACCAGAAATGCTGTCGAATATCTATGTACATCTTTGTGCCTCCTGGATGTACAGAATAAGCTGAACTGTGTGCCTCCTTCATAAGCTTTTCACGAACATCACCCTTTGGCACACACAAACGGCTACCATACCTCAACGAACCATCTTCGTGGATCAATAAATCTGTTCGTAGCCCGGCTTCAACCTGCTCTCGAAACTTTTGCAGTCTAGGATCCTGCGATTGAGCTGCTTTAATATTCTCGATCAAAGACGAATGTACTTGCAGCTGCAACAACTGTCCCGTAGAACGCGGTAGCACAACCTCCAAGTCAAATCTTCGAAAATCTGCGACGATCTCCTTCTGCGTAGTTAACAACTGAATTACTGGTAACCGACTAAGCGCATCCGGCACAACATTAACCTTCCCCGGATGGTACTTAAGATCAAGATCGTAGTCAGCCATCAGCTCCAACCATCTACGCTGCCTCATGTTAAGCTCCTTCTGTGTGAACACATACTTCAAGCTCTTATGATCTGTAAAAACTTCGACTCTTTCGCCCAAAAGGTAGTGTCTCCAAATCTTCAAAGCGAAAATCACAGCCGCAAGCTCCAAGTCATGAGTTGGATAATTCTTCTCATGGGTCTTCAACTGTCTCGATGCGTATGCTACAACCTTCCCATGCTGCATCAAAACACATCCCAATCATTTCCCAGATGCGTCGCTGTGAATCACCAATCCTCCGGAATTGTCTGGCACGGTCAGAATAGGGGCGGTTATCAACTTCTGCTTCAACGTCTCGAAAGCTAACGCACACTTATCCGCCCATACAAAAGGTACCTCCTTTCGCGTAAGCTTGGTCAACGGCTCTGCCAGACGAGCAAAGTTCTCCACAAATCTCCTGTAGTATCCGGCTAATCCAAGAAAACTTCTTATCTCAGCAACATTATTTGGAATAGGCCAATCTCGAACTGCTGCAATCTTTTTTGGATCGACGGCAATGCCATCGCCAGACACAACATGCCCCAAAAACCTTACTTCCTCTAGCCAAAACTCGCACTTACTCATCTTCGCATACAATTTCTCCCGTCTCAACGTCTGCAGTGCGATCTTCAAATGCTCAGCATGCTCTTCAAAACTCTTCGAGTAAACCAGAATATCGTCAATGAATACCACAATGAACTGATCCAAGAACGGTGAAAAGATTCGGTTCATCAAGTCCATGAATACTGCCGGCGCATTCGTTACTCCGAAGGGCATCACTAAGTACTCGTAATGTCCATACCGAGTTCAGAACGTCGTCTTGCAAATATCTTCTATTTTCACTCGGACCTGATGATATCCGGATCGTAAATCCAACTTTGAGAATACCCTCGCGCCACTAAGCTGCTCAAAAAGTTCTCCAATGCGAGGGATCGGGTACTTGTTCTTGATAGCCACCCGGTTTAATTCTCGATAGTCGATGCACATCCTTCTTGTGCCATCCTTCTTCTTTACTAGAAGAACTGGAGCTCCCCAAGGCGAGTTACTGCTTCGAATCCAACCCTTTTCAAGCAATTCAGCAACCTGTTTCTTTACTTCTTCCAACTCTACTGGCGCCATTGGATAATACGCTTTAGATACTGGCGCTGCACCAGGAATAAGATCAATTGCGAACTCCACGTCTCTCCTCGGCGGTAAACCCGATATATCTTCAAACACGTCCATAGAATCACGAACAACAGCCGGCTCTTTACTTTCATCACTTCCATTGATGCAAGAATATTGTTTGTCGGCCTAACCCTAAACTTGACCGGCCCGACCGAACTGCTTCCTTAACGCAACTGCTGTTTGCTGCAAACTCCCTTTCATCCCAGATAAACTCTGCTGCTCTTGGCTGCTGCAAGTATTTGTGAGAAAGTGGTCAAACTCAGGGAGACTATCTGCCTCTGGATGTCCACGTCCAGTCTGCGCATGAACCTCCGTGCCCTGTCTGCATCGTTGGCAACTAAAGGTCCAGCGAAACTACTGAGTCTCGTCCATTCTGCTACATGCACATCTACGGGTGCTCCCTTCTGCTTTAGTCCGATGAACTTCTCTTCCATTTCCTCCCGTGCAGTCCGCGGGAAGAACTTCTCCAGGAAACTCTTAAAAAAATCCGCCCACTTGATCGGCTTGGGCAAGCGGGTCTCCTCAACAAGCCACCATTCTCGGGCGTAGTCCACTAGCTGAATGCGTACCACAACAACTTTTTTGTCATTTGTAATCTGTGCCGCAAAAAGCAAGTTCTCTGTGTCAACTAGCCACTGCTCCACTGGCAACGGCTCCTTTAAACCAGTAAATGTAGACGGACCCAACCGCCTGAAATCTGCTACGGTCCCTATTCGGTCAACTGGTCTAGCTCCAACATTGTTCACAGACTGCTGAACGATCTGCAAACCTTCCCGAAACGATTCCGCTTGCTACTGGATCAGCTTGGTCTGTTTCTTTGATTCTCCAGCATTCCTCTTATCACTCCAAGCATGGCGGCTTCGTCCACACGCCTCTGGTATGTCTTCAATTTCTTACCGGCCATAATCCTGAACTCAAAATACCCAACATTAGCATGATGATAGATTTTGAATATAGATCAAGGCTAGAACTCCAAGATACTTAAATAGAGTACCGCATTGTAACTATGCCGCGGTATCATAGCCACAATTACATAACTCCATCCAAGTCGCCTAAGTCCTAGAGATAACAAGGAATCAGGTTTTCGAATCGATATGCAAAGGAAGTTTGCACATCGTAAAAGATATAATCAGGAAGAATGTGATTCAAGAATGGTAAAACAGTCAAGGTGGCAGGACATGTTTCCTAAACACGGGTATTCTGATTCGTGTATTGGGTACAATACCCAACTACAAAAGAATCAACCCGACTATCCTATGTCTCTGATACCAAAAGAACCATGTCACGCCCCGCTTCCCAGAGTACGCTAGATTGGGCACGTGACATAGCCAACCATGCTACCTGTAGGTAGGAAGTATCCATCCACAATCATATTACGGCTGTGGAGATATCAAGAACAAGATAAAATTATCTAAAACATGTCCATAATCCAGAATAACAGGAGTCAATAATAAATAAATGCGGAAGCAAATGATCCAATACAAATAACTGAAAAGTGTGTCCCATAATGCGGGCTCACATCAGGAAATAAATGCAGGAAATAAAACTAACCACTACTGAACTCACAACTCAGCCTGCTGGCTGAAATACTCCTGCTCGGACTGCAACAGCGGTACGGAATCTGGGCCATGCAAAACCCAGACGTCAGCGCGTCATGTCATCAAGTAATATAATATGAACAGTGTAGCAGGCAATGTAATATAAACATGAATACAGCAAGAATAACAATAATATGAATCATACCAGTACAGGGTAGCGTGCAGTGGGTAAACTAAACTGTTCTATCAGGTTTTCTATTCTAAAGTCTTTGAAATCAATTGATGAACCATCGATATAACTCAATAGTATCCCGTGCATGCCCGGGACCACGGTCAAGACCCTCGGGGCTGAATCCGAGACGTGCCGCTAGGCAGTAACAGGTAGCAGGATGGGCGAGTGATGTCAGCATCATCACTCCGGGGCTGGCCTAGCCCGTAAGACTGATCAGAACAGGTATCGAACTGTTGAGTTACAAGTCAGGTTTTACCTTTGATTTCCCCATACCCCCAAGTTATGTATGTCAAGTCAGGTATTCAGTAGTCAAGAACTAATGCCAACACAGGATCAGGTAAAAGCAGGTTTGTCTGGATAGACAACAGGAACGGTCCATGAGGACTACATGTTATGTTTGTTGGCATTAGACACAAGATCAGGTAACAGGTAAAGCCATGGTACATCAGGTCCAGCCAGGTAATGTATAAAGGTGTCATGTCATGTCAAGAGTGTACGGTACCATGTCATGTCAAGTAGGAAGTGTAACAGGTCATGTCAGGAAGCACAAGATGTCATGTGGGTGCTCATAATCAAACTAACATAAGCATGTGTATAAATAAACAAGCATGAGTACTATCAGAACAATAAACTGGAACATGTAATATGATATGCAAATAGATATAATTTCAAGGATATGGATGCACAGTTATCGATTAGGGTTACATTTATAGTTCCAATATTAATTAGGATGCAATTTATTAAACATGGAGTGTTAATATCACATTATTATGTAGTAATGTGATCTGTGGATGCAATTATATGTATCTTAAATGCGATGGATGCAAACGGGTATCCGAAAAGTTATAAAACTATAAAATGGTAATGTGGGATGTACAACTAAGCAATATGTGATATAAATATTGATATAATAATATTAATATGGATAGCATATTCAAAGCGATTAATAACTATAAAAGTGGTATTGATTAACCATGCACAAGAAGGTTCCGTTCAGAAATTCAGCGTCACCCTAATTTGTAAAATAGCTTACAAATAACAAACGTTCTCCAAAAGGGACGTGTCTTATACCAAAACAAAGATAATTCAATAAGGTTTTCAGTTTTATAAGTATAAGCATCTCAGGTTGTCCCTACAAAAAGTTATGAACATTCGAAATTGAAAGTTTGCTGCTGGAATTTCCCTGGACAGCAGTTTGGAGACATTTTCATTTGCATTTTACGTTATTTAAACAATTTATTTTGCAAGTAAATATTTCATAGAGTTATATTATTCTGAGTTAGCTTCGTAACGAACTAAAGAACGTATACTAATGATTTTTCTATAATTTATAATGAATTTTATAAGATAAGGTGTACAGTAAATTTCAGATTTGTCATATCCGATTTTTCAACGACGTTTCATGTGTAAACTATAAGATTTTCAAATGTATAACATTATAAAATGAAGATTATAAACTAATTAAAGATAATAATAATAAATATTACGACGATATATATTTTAAATGATATGGTTGCAGTATAATGTAATCTAGTATGTCACAAGATAAGTTTTCATGATCTAGATTTAATATGATATAAACGGATGCAAACGGAACATCGAAACGTTATAAAATTAAACATGGGCACTAGATTTAAACTATATGTATGATATTTATTTAAATAGGTATAAAATGAATTATATAGCATGTAGCAAGATTAACTTGCCTCGATGGGTCGCGAATCGGGAAAACGGAACGTTAACCGTCGGCGGGGAAAACTCGCGACGGGCGCACGGTTCACGGAATGAACCCAAACGATGAACAAAGGAACCACACGGGTCGGGGTACCTCGCTGGAACGTCGAGAAGCGTCACCGGCACGACGGAATTCCGGCAACAAAAGAACAGTTAAAAAAAATGAGAAACGAGACATGAAGCAAGAAGAGAAAGAATGATAAAGAGAAGTACGAGAGAATATATGAGAGAGAGAGAGAAAAAGTGGAGAGAGAGAGAGCGAGAGAGAGAGGGAGAGAAGAGGGAGAAAGGGAAAGTGGAGAGATAGAGAGAGAGAGAAGTGAAAGCAAGAGAGAGAGAGAGAGAGAGATGCAGGTGGGGGCCCACGGAATTAAAAGGAACGCGATTGGCTAAAGGGGAATCGTTAGTTAGGGATAAATATTAATTAAAGATTCAAAACATTTTAAGGAACAGTAGGATATATATATAGGTTAATTTAAAGATTTAAAAGATAGGTAATGAACAGTAAGATATCAGGTTAGTTAGAAAAATATGTGCGATGGTTTTAATAATATTAAAATTTGGGATTTTGGCGCCAAATAAAATATTTCCAAATCGCGTCCGGGTCGAGTCCAAAAATTTGAAATTGAAATAATAGGATTTTAAGCGGGATCCAAATTTTAAAATTAAGTGTTTTATGATTAAAAAGCATACCCCCAAAACGGACACATGTACGCGCGCGTAGCCGTCCAAACTCGCCCGTTTCACTGAACGGGACGAGAACACAATGCACGGACGCTACCACGAGGCTAGGGGTGTCAAGTAGGCCAAGATGAATATTTTCAATTTTATTTTAGATGCCAAAATTTGTTATATGTAGAAATGAATTTGCCGGGTAAATTTTACAGTAAGCAACAAACAAGCAAGTTAAATGAAATGAGTACCACATTATACTCAAACAGTAACTGAAAATAGTAGCATTGGGCTCGGGTGTTACAACGGTAGGGAAGGAAGAAAACCATTTAGCCTAACAATGGTGTACAGAAGGTAACGACTAAAGACAAATAAAGGGATTTGGAGAGATGGCAAAGATATGTACGGTTAAAGTCATGAATTGGATTATGTAAGAGGCATTACTAGGAATACCAGGATACCCCTACGAAACATTTTCATGTTTCAGTGCATTGTTAAAGGAAAAACAGTTTTCCCAATTACATACTTACTCCAGAGTATGTATTTACCAGGTTTCATTCTCATATCTGTATGGTTTTACAGATGATAAATGGGAGTAAGTTATTGTGAATAAGGTGATCATCCTCATTATATCGGAATTCGTTGTAATTGGTGATATTTGAGGAAATCGCCTGGGTACAGTTTTCAACCTACGACACACAGGTTTTGAGTTATTCAACTCAGCGGATTTATACAGAGTATTGTATGTTGTCCAGTGTCCGTCAGGACAAAGAGGTAGGTCCTCGTACTATGTTCTGTTTACTTGTGACTTCTCTAGTTTTTAGACAAGTGTTTCGTAGAAATACAATGTCTAAGTTTTGAGAAGTTATGGGTATAAGAATAAAGAAGCGAACCAGATGTCGCAAGTATCAGGATTCTTCAAAAAGATCGAAGATGTAGATTCTTGTGATTAGTATTCAGTTAATAGTAATGGTTTTGAGAAACTTGTTTCTCTTTCAGGTTACTCATAATTGGATGGATTCCTAATTTGAGTAAATGCTGATTAGCCTTTTTCCATTAAGTTGTTATGCACTGGAGACAGCTGCATGATTTGAATCTGGTTCCAATTAAATTAGTGCCTTTGTTTCTATATTTGATATAGAATGGTTCATATCTTAACGATGTTAAGATACGGGGAGTTGTCCAGCTTATGCTTAAAACCAGACACTGGATAACTCAAGGCACGTTTCTGTAATGGCAGTTTATGGGTTGACCCGGGCTATATCGAGGGTTGACATTTCTACCATTTGGAAGATCAATAGTGATATTGTTCTTGACTCGCCACAGTTTTAGTAAAATGGATTTTTTCAGAAAACAGTAGTGGGAGTATGGTAGAACTGGAAATGATTCCAGAACCGTAAACGATTACGGAAAATTTAATAGGACCTATATATTCAATCAGGTTTGACATTCCAATAACCACTCCGCAGATATGGTGGGTAACCTCAGACACCCGAGAGGTACTCCGGTAGCCTCAAGGACGGTGACAGGGAGGTTCTTGTTTACCCAGACTTGACACTACGGTTGTTCCAGGCTAGGAGACCCGGCAGGAGGATAAGTATAGCGTCGTTCTAAACTAGCTTTAGAAGTGTATGTATATATTATTCTGCCAGAGGGTTATCGTAGTCAGTGGGAGCAGCGGAAGAATAGTGGGCAAGTAGCTTATGTCTATTTATAGACTTCAGCAGATATAGCGGAGATAAGATCATCCATTTTTTGATAAGACAGTCATGGGTTTGACTTCATCAGATTAGGGGATAGATCTGTTAAGAAGGTAGTAGTGTGTGATGTCCTGGTATTTGGATGACATACACAGAGTAGGAAATAAAATTCCTATACTACGATCGGTTGTACTGTGGTCGTCACACAGTTGTTTCTCCACAAGGATATGGATATAATATCAGACATTCTGGTTACTAGATCTATCGTTTTAGATCTAGATTTGGGTAGTTTCCCAATATGGGTACTTTGACAACATTCTAATGGTATTTTAGAATAGATGACTCCTGACATGGTAGTGTACCTGCAGGTGATGGAGTCACCCTCTCTGAAGGTGTCTTAGAGACTAAAAGAGAGAGGGATGTGCATGATTGGCAGATCACTTGCTTAGGCAATTGAGTCAATCATGAGATGTCAAGTACCACACCAGATGTTGTTCTTTGCACTACATGCAATAAGTTTATATTAATCCAATCCTGAAGAAACATAAGGAAGCAGTTTTAGAATATAAGTGCATGTTCTACGGACTTGATGACGGCAGCCTCCTTCGGGAGACGATTATCATTCCAGGCTTCAAAAGTGATATGGTTAACAGAGTGATTGTCAGAGTTATTGTTTTCCCTATGATGAGGGACAGTATTATGGACAGGTGGTCCAAGAGGATACTGTGGGAGGTATGGTGCTGGAAACTGATTAGGTTTAGTTATCAATACAGTCTAAGAAGTTTGGATTTGGAGTTCATTTATGAACTAGGTCCCATCAGATGTTCAGACATAATCTAAGACAGGTATTACTCGATTCGGGAGATGGCTTTCTCCGCGAACTTGAGATTTAGAGAGATATAGAAAGAAACATCAGGGCGGATCCACTCACTAAGGCTATTTCTCGAACACAAGAGCTTTACAAACTAGCTTTGTGAAACTGATTAGTAGAGGAGTTGGATGTTCGGTATCACACGGGCTGTGAGTATGCGACATCGCAATAATTAGCCTTAAGTGCAAGTGGGAGATTGTTGGAGATAGTGCCCTCAAAGTCAATTATTGGATCGCAGGTACGTGATTGCAATGATTGAGGCAGGACCTATACCGATATGACAGTCTTGCTCAAGATGATAGTATGCTATCTGGTTTGTCTTTATCATCGTATACATGGTTTAGTTCGCTATTGCATGATGATAGAGCCCATAGGATTCTTGCTTGACTACCAGCAGTATGATGGCGATCATATACGTGGGAGCTGGGGTCTGTAAGCACATCCTTAAAGTGTCCCTAGTCGTGCGAGTTTCGAGACAGGGCATCGATACTCCAGAGTAGACTAGTGTATACAGTCGAGACCCCGACGAGGGGCGGTGGCCGGTCTCACAAGCCACTGGTGTCAATTGGATCACCTAAGATGTATACAGGTGCTCATTGGGTTATGAGTACACCGGACAGGACTCGCCGGGAACATGCTAGTTGGTATTATACATATCGTCATATAGCAGTTCCCTGGTGACATGTGTACAGCTTAGTTCATCGACCTGAGGTCGTCATTTGTCTCGTGTGAGTTCCCACTGTGCTTTGATTTCTACCCTACCACGGCTCAAAGGAGTCGTGCAAACAGGTCTTTTTTGGGTACAATCCCGAGCCACATGGAGGCAAGTGAGCGGATCGGCAGGGGATTCGTCTCTCCCGGTATTGGGGATGAGATCACGCTGTGTCTAGGAGAGCCATTACACAAAGCTCTCGGCCGATGCAGGAGATTTACTGGTAGGTACTCCAGTAGTATCTCAGGGTGTTCTGGGCCACTCTCTGACACGACTTATACCGCTAATGGGGGTCTGACGTTACCAGCCCCCTAGGCAGATATGCGATACTCATAGACGAACGGACCGGACTGTATGTATATTGTCACTGTTAGGCTCAGTAGGGTTTATAGATGAGTTCGCTCGTCAGCTTCCCTTCCAATCAATACATAGGCAACCGTTACGTACAGCTTGTA
The DNA here is from genome assembly GCA_030015575.1 of Agapanthus africanus. Taxonomy (NCBI): domain Eukaryota; kingdom Viridiplantae; phylum Streptophyta; class Magnoliopsida; order Asparagales; family Amaryllidaceae; genus Agapanthus; species Agapanthus africanus. The sequence continues at coordinate 931,088,947 of CM057337.1, read as the reverse complement.
CCTCTGACATGCTAGGGGTTATACCCAGTGCCAGTGTATTGATGAGTCATTAGTGTCCCCCACAGACACTTTCCCAAGTTCGGGCGAAACGTTGTAGAGGCCGTATGGTTTTATGGCAGGGTTCGGAAAATGCACGTGCGTTTTCGCACGTGTCATTTTTCGGGCAGATAATACTGGTCGGCTTTAGTTTAAGCCGGATCCGAGTATCATACTGTGCAGATATAATATCTTTGTCTCAGATGCATTTGTATTCGATCGTAATACAAATGCGGGTATGTTTATACTGATATGGGGTTATCCAGAAATTCGTTTCAGGATCACTTTTGGAAGGTGCCAATTTCCAGTTTTCTATCGCCCGTCTTTAACATTCGGTTAAAGACGGATTTATCTTTTCTTGAGTTGAGGGTGAGTCATGCTTCTAGATGTTTCTAGATGATGACTAGGATGGTGACTAAGCTTCATGACTCATTTGTTCATTAAATGCTTTGATGACTAGATTATGTTGATTCATCCTTTGCTTTAAATGAGTTCATACTATGTGTATCATGACTCATTCTTTCATTGTGCTAATGGTCACCCCCCCTCTCCTACACTCACCTCCCTTCTCTCCTATATATGGCCGGCCATTCACTTGGTGATGGTTATGGTTGTTGATTGAAAAAAGATATAAGTTTTGGTACATATAAATTAGTTGTGATCAGTTTCTCTTTTCACCCGATCCAAAAGGCAACTTCATTAACCGTTCGTCCATTTCTTAGGACGTAACGAGACAAAATGTTCTACTCATTCTCTATATCATCTTGGTCGTCTCTTTTAGCAAACTTGACGACCGAGTTGCTTCGGTTCAGAGGCGGGAGCCCGTTTAAAGATCCGTCGACGTGGTGCCACCTAGACGAGAAGACTGGAGATTCAGGAGATCGGAACAGCCGCAACAAAGCGTGGGATGATGGTTGAAGACCGAAGGACTCGGATCGTTCGGTATAACATTCCAACCCATTTTGTAGTTTGTTACTTTTACTTTAATGGCAGATCCGGGTTATAGTACACGATAGTACCAGTTGTAAAAAGTTTTTGTTCCGCATTTGGCATCTGTTAGACGGCCGGGGCGCTACCGTGGACTTACAGAGATATCCGCCGCCCATGATCCCGCGTTCCACGTCATCACGATCTCCCATTAACGAGCATATCTCGTCATTAATGGGGAATCCCGCCGTTCACGCGGGCGTAACGGCCTGCGTGAATCGCGCGTCCGCCTGCCCATTGCTGCCACTATATAAACCCCTCTTCCAGACGACTCAGGTAAGCCAATTGGACCCCAATAGGCCGTTACCCTGCCAAAATATCCCGTCTAACTTGATCGTCGGAAGGTACTCGGTGGCACAACCATCCCGGGACCTCCTTGCAGGCACCTCGGCCTCAACCACATAAAGCCCATTGAGATTCACACGCCTCAGGAGGTAACCCTCCAACTCAATCTCAGCCATCCATCAGCGCTCGCCGCAGATCAACGGAAGGTAACATCTGAATGAGATCCGGAGATCTATCAATCCTTCTTAACCATTATGAAAGAAAACCTATCAATTATCATTCTCTTCCCAATTTCTATGCCCACTCCTCTCCCTTGGTCCTTCAATTTTATGGTTTTCTTGCTTGTCTTGCTGCACTTTATTTTTTATTTTTACAATTTGAAGCCGGAATGAGAGGATTTGGATAAAAGATAATCATTTGCGATTGATTGGTTCAAAATAATTTTATATTGCTTGTTTGTAAAAGCTTTTAGTGCTTATGCAAGCTATTATATTAGTTGATTTGGAGTCTATGATAAAAGATAGAATTAATGGCTCAATTGGGGGGAATTGCCACTCCTACATGTCTCTATTGACACCCTTAACGGACACATGTACATGGTTACGATTCAATAATTAGTGGATGTGGATTCCTAATTGCTCCAACCAGCCACAGACAGTTGAAGCTAACCCTTAATGAAATTAACACATCTAAGGAAATAAAACCATTAAAATTAATTGATTAAATCTTTGCCTTTATCTTTTCTTGCACGCCCAGAATTTAGGCTGAATTGTACAAATATACACATCAACTTTCACACGTTTTTTGCGATTGAAACTATAAACTAATTTAATTACAAATAAATACAATGAACTATCACCGACGATTATAATTAAATACCATCAACTTTTCTTCAGTGTAAACGTTATATTTGGCTGCCACGTCATCAATATTTGATTCGTTTCCCCCATTTTACAGCCAACCTCTAAAATTTCGAGGGGTATAATGGTCCATTAAGGAACAAAAATTAACGTCGTATGGTAGTTATGTCAAAAAAAATTTAATGGTATTTATATCTAATTATTAAATATCATGGTATCAATCAAAAAAAAAAAAACGTGAAAGTCGATGGTGAATTTGTACAATTTAGCCCAGAATTTATTCACCATATGTCGACTTCATATGGTCAACATTTATATTATATCATGAGTTCTTTGTAGCATTAGAATCATTAAGTTGGTTGATTCTCAAAAGATTGGGAGTACCTTTTGCTTTATGACCCATATCTTTGTCCACAAGCAGACCATCTTGGCCCATGTGTTTCTTTCACGTGTACAACATTTCCATCGTATCCTTGGGCATCTTTGAATCCCCCTGCTCGCTGCATATACAATACTTATATTGAGAAATTCAATTTAAAGAAACATACAACATTGTGTCGACGGTCCTTCAGCTAAAAGCCTCGCGCAGTGTCACGAGCATGGAGTTACACTCAACCACTCCACATGCGACCAAATCAAACCAAGAGTATGACAATGTGGGGTGTAAATGTAATAGTCACATGCATATGCTTTATTCTATGTGAATTAGTTTTCGGCACATACTACATGCGTAGCCATAATTAGAGTGTTAACCACCGTGTTTTTATTACTAATTATGAAGTAGCTTTTGAAATTCTCAAATGAGAAGTCTAGGTGATGCGCGCTATTTGAAAATGAAGAAAACTTTCATTTTCCAATTTTTTCTTCTTTGAATTGATATTGAAAGTGTCACATCCCCACACCGTGTTCTAGTCATAATAGAAGATATTAAACACAAATTATATACTTATTTATTGGCATTAAAGGCAAACGGTAACACACCTTTGAGCATGTCGCACCAAATCCAAAGCTCGAAGTTAAAATGAAGGTTGAGGGCTAGTGTTTTATATTCTAATACGTTTCGCAGGTCGAAGGCCTATTGGGCCAAGACCTGGGCTTTTGCCCAACGGTATTTTTTAAAAATTAATCTGCATTTAAATACACCCTGCAAGATTCAAACCTGGGTTCCTTAGAACTATTTTAATGTCCCGTCTATTGCATCACAACTCCGAAGTTATAATGAGGGTTTAATTTTTTTTTTTATGTTCAATTTATTTTTATAATTTTAATGTTCTTTTTTATTTGGTGGTGCTTGGGGAGGGGGGGCGCAAAGGTCGGGGTTGAGGTCAACATGGTAAGGCTGCAAAATTAGTAAACTTAATTCATTCCTGCATGGCTGATTAGTTTTGCAACAACCACCATAAAATTTCTTGAAGAGAGCTTGTCTAGAAATAAGCGTATTACTAGAGTAACATCCTTTTGTTCTTGGGTTTATTGCAATTTGGTGTATCACGGTCCGATCCTTAAGACAAAAAGTTTGGAAAGCATCGAACATGATTATGGTTTAACCGGTGAGACTGAAGCACCGCCTCTCAGATCCCAACATATAATTTAGACTCCACTTCTCAATTTTAGGTTTGCAACTAGAGGTAAAACCCCATGCCATGCATGGACGTTCTTAGCAAATCTACATCCCTAATATAGAAACTTTGTTCAAAATGGGAACAAAATCAATATTTATATATTTTTGAATCTTTTTTTTTATGTATGCAAATCTTTTAGTGAAAAAGATATTTTTATTAAAATCTTCGAGCGAAAAAGTTTTTTTTAATTAAAATCTTCGAGTGAAAAAGATTTTATTTGAAAAAAGATGAAAGTTCATGGTATTTATTTGTAATGAACAAAATGCATGATATTTATGTGAGAAACGGTCCAAGGTATTTATCTTGAAAACGATTAAATTTCATGGGATTGATTTATGAGGAATAAAGTTAATGGTATTTATCTGAGAGGCGGTGGAATTGTATGGTATTTATTTGTAAGCAACAAAATACATGGTATTAAAATGAAAAACAATGTAAGTCAACAGTATTTATTTGTGAACAACAAAGTCAAAAGTATTTATGTGAGAAAATGTTGAAAATCCTTATTTGTAACAAACAAAATTCATGGCATTTATGTAAGGAAACGTTGAAAGTCCATGGTATTTATTTGTAATAAACAAAGTCCATGGTATTTATTTGTAATAAACAAAATCCATGGTATTTATGTGAGAAAACTTTGAAAGTTCATGGTATTTATTTGTAACAAACAAAGTCCATGTTATTTATCTAAAAAACGGGGAAAGTTTATAATATTTATTTGTAAACAAAAAAGTCCATGATATTTATCTAGATAACACCGGAAGTCAATTGTATGTATTTGTGATTAAGAAAATCTATAGTATCTATGTGAAAAATATTGAAAGTCCATAGTATTTATTTGTAACAAACAAAGTCTGGTATTTATTTGAAAATATTCAAAGTCCATGATATTTATATGTAACACGTCAAGCTCATGACCACCAGAGAAACTACTGATAACACTTATCAGTAAATCTTGTTTGCCTTGGCCAAATACTCATGGCCATAGCTGTGCACTGTGCGACATTAAACTCTATATACCGGGAGAGACAAGTTCTCTCGATCGCTCACTGCCTCCATGTGCTTCGGAATTATACCCAACTAAAACCTGTTTGCACAGCTCTTTAAAACCGTGGTAGGATAGTAATCAAAATACAATGGGAACACACGCGAGAAACTATGGCGATCTCGGGTCTATGGACTACCTTGAACCCATGTCGACAGAGAACTGCTATTTGATGATTGGTATAATACCATTTAGGAGTTCTTGGTGAGTTCGTCCAGTGTAACTCGTTCAAATTACATGACATTTATATTAAAAAAAACATTAAAAGTCAATGGTTTTTATTTGAAAATGCAGTGGGTTTGATTTATAAGGAAGAAAGTCAATGGTATTTACCCGAGAGACCGGTGGAATTGTATGGTATTTATTTGTAAGCAATAAAATACATGGTATTAAACTGAAAAACAATGAAGTCAACAGTATTTATCTGTGAAAAACAAAGACAATGATATTTATGTTAGAAAACGTTGAAAGTCCTTATTCGTAACAAACAAAATTCATGATATTTATGTAAGGAAACGTTGAAAGTCCATGGTATTTATCTGTAACAAACAAAGACCATGGTGTTTATGTGAGAAAACTTTGAAAATTCATTGTATTTATTTGTAACAAACAAAGTCCATGAAATTTATTTAAAAAAACGATGAATGTTCATGGTATTTATTTGTAAACAACAAAGTCCATGGTATTTATCTGGACAACACCGGAACTCAATGATATGTGTTTGTGAATAACAAAATCCATAGTATCTATGTGAAAAATATTGAAAGTCCATGGTATTTATTTGTAACAAACAAAGTCTGGTATTTATCTGAAAATATCGAAAGTCCATGATATTTATATGTAACAAACAAAATGCATGGCATTTATATAAAAAAATCATTAATAACCAATGGTATTTATTTGAAAATGTAGTGGGTTTTATGGTGAAAGTACACAATTGGAATTAAGAAAAAAAAATGTGGAAATTTTAGAAAACCTGTATCCCTCCATTTGCTTTATACCCCTCCATTAGCTATAGTATATTGTAGAAAATGAATATGATGTAGTGAAAATATCAATTTTAATACCTTTGTGTGATTTTTGTGAAGCCTATTGTTGTTGTTGTGTTATATGATATAAAGCCCTTGATTCAAGCTTTTGAACTTTCCAAATTTACCCCCACTGTTGATTCAATCTCATTTTTATCCTCACCTTTAAATATCCTCACAATTATCTTCAAACCCTCATTGGCCTTTAACTTTGCATTTGGCCTCTCAATTTTGTTTGCCGTAAATTTTCTTCATCCTTTTTGTGGGTTTTTAATTTGCATTTGGTCCGTTAACTTTTATTTTGAGTTTACCATAATCTTTCTTCATTTCTCATTAATGATTAGATGCAAATAGGATTTGATGAAATCTCATAGGTTTTAATATAAATATATCTTATTCTATTTTTTCATTGATGAGTAGACTGAAAATATATTTAATCAAATCTCAAAAGTCATAACGGTCTATAAAATCTTATTTTTCTTATATTTATTTTATAAATTTCATGTGATTATGGCTGTTCAAAAAACTATTTTATATATGTTAGTTTTTTCCAAGTTTGATGAAATTTTGTAAGTCATAATACTGTATAGGAACTTATGCATGTTATATGGTTTAAATGTTTTTATTCCAAAATTAACGATGGCTGCAAATAAATTTTAAAAAAATAATGTCTGAATTTTCTTAAGATGCAAAAAAGAATTGAAATCTCCACCTATTAAACGTCGACTGATCTAGAAATTTTCAAATGTTATTTAGTGTTCATTCAATAAATGCAAAAAATGGATAAAAATGTAAAGTCCAAGAGACTTTTATGAAATTGTTTTGAAAAAAAATATATACACACATATAATATAAAGACGTTAAAAGCTTGATTCAAGCTTTTGTACTTTCCAAATATACCCATCCCATTTTTGTCCTCACTTTCAAATATCCTAATAATTCTCTTCAAACCTTTCTTGGGCTTTGACTATGTATTTGGTCTCTCAACTTTGTTTGCCATAAATTTTCTTCACCCTTTTTTTTGGGCTTTAAATTTGTATTTGGTCAGTTAACTTTTATTTTTCGTTTGCCATAATCTTTCTTCGTTTCTCATTAGCGATTGATGCAAATATGATTTGATGAGATCTCATATCTTTTATTAGAAATTTGCCTTATTTTATGTTTCGATTGATGCGTAGATTGAAAATATATTTAATCAAATCTCAAAATTCATAACAGTTTATAGAAACTTATGCAACTTATATTTTTCTATAAATTTCAAAAAAATGTTTTATATGTTTTCGTTTTTTCCATGTTTGATGAAATCTCATACGTCATAACATTATATAAAAACTTCTGCATATTATGTGATTTAAGTGTTTTTATTCCAAAAATAACGATGGCTACAAATAGATTTAAAAAAATAATGTTTGAATTTTTTTAAGATGTAAAAAAGAATTGAAATCTCCACCCATTAAACGTTGGCCGATCTAGAAATTTTCAAATGTTATTTAACGATCTATTCAGTAAATGTAGAAAATGGATAAAGATATAAACTCTAAGAGACTTTTATGAAATTATTTTTTAAAAAACTAAATAATTTTTTCGAGTTTATTTTGAGAGAATTTGGGTCAAGGTTTAAAAATTGACGAGAATGAACTTTAATTGAAATGCCGATCATTTCCGCAACAACATTTTTCTTGAATTCGTGGGCAACTTTGTGTGCCTGTGCATGGCATTAGGGCATTTGCCGGTTAGTATATACAACCTTTTATTTCTTAAAGACTGGTGCATGTACTTTAAAGCTTTTGTCTATCTTCTTACATATATGGTAGCCCTAAGTTCCAATGTGGAGTCTGATGAAGTTTCATCAAACTCCACCATCGATTGAAACTCAGCCTTGTAAAATTATTTGAGTTTTTCGTTAATTGTAATTCAATTTTTAAGTGTATGGTGTATATTATCAATCAACTCCAATCATGTATATATGGCAAATAAATATTATATTATAGCTCTCGATGAAGCATGTTTAAATTAACATATAGCACAGAGAGATAAACCACATCTTATCATTTTCAATAGCTAAACTACAAAGCAAACCGCTTAATCTCAAAGACATTGAATATTTTTGTTTTTGATTTTTTTTGAAATTGGCCCACACTACACATCCACTGATCACTCTCAGTGGCAGATCCTGAACCTTTTGTCAAGCGGGGACAAACTTTATACTATTAACTTTTTTTGAATTTACAATCAAACATAAATTGGAAAAAAATGTATTATCTAACAGTAAGATTTTTTCTTATGGAAAGTTCAGCTTTGCTAAAATAAAGATGTCATATATTACAAATGGTTTCCCTTATACAATTTTAAAATAATCAGATAATTTGAAATCGCTATCGTTTAATATGAAATTCTAAACAAAAGGTTGATGTGAAGAAGTTATATCAAACAATAATTTTAGAAGCTAAATGTAAATACAGACATGAAATGGATTAAAGAGCTTGCAAAAATTAAGCTGAAAACGTGGAGTAGAATAATCAATTTACAATAAGTTAATTTGCTATATGCAAATAGGCATGTAGTTTTAAGGGGCTACGTGCAAATATATATATATATATATATATATATATATATATATATATATATATATATATATATATATATATATTGATTCCCCAAGAATCGAACCCACCATCCTCCACATAACTATCATGAAAGTTAGAACTCTAAAGTTTTTATACAGACTTAACTTCCCTATACATGTATATAAGAAAACCCGAAATCCATATGAGGCGACTGCCTACCCCTCGTCCCTTAGAGGATCCGCACCTGCTTACACTAACCCAGAAAACCCATGAATTTGCCACTAAAGCATTAAACTGTGGCTGCGTTTCATCCTTAGAATCAAATCCTGCACTCTCACTAGCACTCATTAGCAAACGAGGTGACATAACAAGTGAGCTATTGCCATTGATAAGACATTGGAGTTTTATCCCAATAACATACAATGCATATTTATTGCTCTAAATATACGGCCTTTGCCCGAATTGGATCAGAATTTAGATAAGAGTGTTCTAATAAAAATATAATGAGAATAGGGATAATTTCGGCCAAAAAAAAAACCGCAGTCATATAAAGGGTCATGTGATCTACTAATTGGTTGAAAACGTTAATAAAAATATACGGAAGGGATTTACGTGTTTAAATGTGAGAATGGTTATCTAAAAGTCAAGTTACCTGCAAGTAGTTGAGCAGAGGCGGAGCCAAAGGGGGCTGGCTAGCGTCCGGGCCCCCCTAAGCTCCAGAAATGTATGCTATATATACATGTGTGTTACCTTATTAATTATTAATCTATGTATACATGGAGAGAACAAGTAGGTTTTTTTGGATGCCTAACAGCAAGAATGTTGCTACAAAAGCACTGAACAATCATAGTAATTGTAATAATTAAACATATAGTGTTACCATATTAATTAGTATACAACTGTGTATGTCAATCTTCTTAACTTTTATACATTTTTTCATTACCTCCTATTTTGGTTCTTTCAAAACTGGAGAGTAAGATATCTTTCTAATTACGTAGTTAGTAGCCTATATAGAATCTTTTGATCATGTTAGATGCACTATTTTTTCTCAATGTCTTCTTTAATTATTATAACAAAAGAGAGAGAATTTATTTGAATCCATCAAGAGATAATCAAATACAAACAAAAATTATTTTCAAGTATTATAACATGTTCCCAATCAAAGTGATCAATAGTGAAAGTATTTGTTATATTTAATCTGTAAAAAATGGTTGATTATATGATTAAACTGAATGATTGAATCTATGATTGTTGACCAAATATTTGATACATATCAGAAAATGAATCCACTAATTTATTGTTTATAAATAAATGCATTATTATGATTTAATATTTGATTATATATTTAAGTTGGCAAACATTATTTTGTTAATATTAATTACATACTTGCCTTGGCCCCTCCTGACAAATTTTCTGCCTCGACGGGCCTTTTGTAAATGAAGTTTTTACCAGAGAAATACGCTAAATGAGATATGTAGAGGTTCAATATGCAAAATACCCGATATCCAAAATCCACAATTGAATCTAGAAACCCTACAAAAGATTCTCCCCATTCTAAAACCCTAGCAAGAGATCAACATCATTGGAGGTGCTTTGGTACGTTACCTTGTTCCTAATTGGCCTCAATTTAGGGTTTTCTCTGGTGATTATTCTTCGATTCAAGAGAATTTAAATTTTTGCATTGCAGGGTTTGGGATTTTTAGGGACCGAGCATAATGTATCTTCAATTCTACATAAACGAGAATGGGGACAAGGTTTACACCACAAAGGCGCCACCTTTCGTATCTCTTATCTCTTATTTTGTTTAGAATCGATTTTTCTTGCGAAATCTTTTGTTTATATTGCATGAGGATTCTGTAGGGTTATTATGTAAAATTTGTTATATAACTGTTGGTAATTAAGCCGCGAAGTAGAATTTACATTAGTTGCTAAAAGAGAATGTGAAGAGAAGAGGAGCATAGTGGTTAAAAGATTTACATTTAGTCTAGCTATTATATATCTGGTCGAGATTCATGTTATGATCGAAAAAGGGATAGTTTTTGAATTTGGATGTGAATTCGGTAGCAATGTCGTAAAACATATTCGTTATCTTTTTGCTTGGGTAGCACATCGTTGTCGTCATCATCTAAGCCTTTTCCCATCAAAATGGGGTCGGCTATGAAGCAAAGCTCCAAGAAAAATCTGATAAAATTTTACGACTGGATTTCGACCTGACATCAACTCTTTCCAAATAAGTGTCAAATTCATAGTCTAAAAATTATGATAAGAGAGAGGCTTGTCAAAATCTTAGATGACCAGGTGGTATCCTCCAAATTCTTATAGACTATGAAGAAGTCTAAAAGAAGGGAAAAAGATGATATACTTGCTATATGGGCATCATAAAGTATAAATTGATTATACGCCACGCCATGTAATAAATATATCTTTAACATATGCAGTGTAGAAAAACCGTGGGAAAAAAGGATGATAAAAAATATATAAAGATAGTAAGCAAAAGGAAAGAACATGCCACATTTAGTGGCTATTGGGTTTATATATCGTGCTTTGGAATTGGAAGCACCCGTTTTTTTCGAAAAAAGGGGATAATTAGCCACCAAATTCATTAAAAAGGTTTTAATGGATACATCAAAACGGCCCCAGCGCCAACACAAAGCATACAATCGTAATTAAATTACATGCCACAGCCAAAAAAGAACCAGTGCAACACACACATGGTTCGCCGAAAGTAAAAAGAGCAAAGTAGAATTGGTTCGTCTCTCCCAAGATCAGAGAACTCTACTTCAACTCAAGAGTCTTCATCAACCTCGTCGTTCCCATCCAAGTATCCACTGCTAAGGATAACCCCTTCCCCAGCATTCCCCTCCATCCCGAGAACCATCTCTTTCATCATCTTTTTCTTGTTTGAAAGTAAATACGACCAGCTGAGAAGCAGATAGGAGATCAGACAAACGACATTGCCAGCACAATTATTTCCCTCCTAAAAATCCTCTCATTACGTTCTCTTCATATGCCTCAAGTAACACCCATAATAATGATATCCCAATTACTCCTAATGGAACCCCTATCTGATTTCGCCAGTTTCCCCATACGTTCTTGATAGATGTAGGAAGCCGAAGAATATTATTCTTAGCACAAAAGAGACCATACGTCTTTAGCGAAAGGTCAGGTGATCCCTCGTTTCTTTGCAGGCCTTGCAAAATGCACATACGGATGGGCCTTGCCACTTTCTCTTTATAAGTTTGTCTCTGATTAATACAACCATTTTAGTCACTAACTAGTTGAAAACCTTAATTTTACTTGGTACCTTTGCTTTCCAGATGTCCTCCCATTTCCCCCCTCCATTGATGATCGTATAAAGTGAGTTGACAGACAATTTGCTATTACTATTCCACCTCCAAATAAGTCGATCAGGGCTCTGGCTATTTGGACGCCAATTATCCAAATATTGCTTAAGAGACCATAAATCACATCTTTCTCTTGCCTTCAGGGTACGCTTGAAAGATATCTGTCAATCCCTTTCGTTCCATATTTCCGCAACCTTCGCATATCTATTCCTGGTTATTCTAAAAAGTCTTGGGAATTTAAAGCGCAGCGCCACCTCGCCACACCATTTATCCTTTCAGAAGTTAATCTTGTTTCCCTCTCCAATCAAATATGAAGCCCCTGAGAGAAAGATTCTTCTTGTCTTATAGGTTCCTCCCCAGAAACCGGTGCTGGAAGCTGCATTTTTTGCTTACCCCTCAGATTGCGTTTCTCAAGTAGGCACACGCAATAATGTCTTTCTAATTACTCACTTTGTCGTCGTTCAGTTTCCACCACCATTTGGCTAACAAAGCCACGTTCATGTCTCTCAGGTTTATCGCCCCAACCTTCTTAGTTCTTTAGGCATGCATACAGTTGACCATCTTACCAGTGAGTAACCCGTTTTCTTGTTGCTCCCCTCCAAAGAAAATTTCTTCGAATTTTATCAATGCGCTTTTCAACTTTTATGGGTAGCTCGTACACCGCGAGATAGTACATAGGGAGGGCGGTAAGGACAACATTTAAAAGAGCCACCCTCCCGTCGATCGAAAGTACACGCCCATTCCATCCCTCCAATCTTTTGGTAATTCTATCAATAATTGGCGTCCAATCAGAAATTTTTAATTTCTCAGGATGGAGCGGTAAACCTAAATATTTTATTGGAAATTCAGCACAATTACATCCGAAGATCGTAGTCAAGTTGTCCCGATCAATCTCCGCATCCTCTATTAAATTTAACGAGCTTTTATGGTAGTTGATCCTAAAACCCAACCATTACTCAACTAGACATAGTAACTCTTTCATCATCATAGCTTGTACCATGTCTCTCTTTCCAAATAACAAATTGTCGTCCGCGTATTGTAGATTAACAACCGACATTCTGTTAGTTTCTAATCCATCAATCAAACCAGCCTTGTTGGCCAGACTAATCATCTTGTTAAGCCCATTAGCCACCAAAGTAAAGATCAAAAGGGATAGAGGGTCTTCCTGTCTTAATCATCTTTTGCATTTAAAGTGGTTCATCGGCATCTCGTTCACCGTAATCGCTGCCTTGGCTGAGGAAGACATTCTTTTATCTAAAAACACCAGCTTTCCCCGAAGCCCCGTTTATGTAAAATTTGCAAAATACATCTCTAGTCCATCCGGTCATAAGCTTTTTCGAAGTCGAGCTTAAGGATATATCCCTTCACTTTTCTTCTCTTGCAAGATTGGATGATCTCAAGTGCCGTCATTACCCCATCTGTTATTGATCTACCAGGGATGAAACCGATTTGGTATCCCGCAATAATAGATTTCAATAGCTCCCCTAGCCTATTAACCATAAATTTAGAGATGATCTTCATAACATTATTTAATAGGCTAATCGGCTAATAATCGCTGACTGTCGCTGCTCCTTTCTTAGCCACCGGGACAACATTTGCATAGTTGAACATATGGATCTCCCCATTTCCTGCATATCATTGTGTTTATAAGATCGCATAGGTCATCTCGAATGAGATCCCAAAAGTACTAGAAAAAACATCGGGAAGCCATCCGGTCCGGCCGTTTTATCAGCTCCAAGACCAAATATCGTGCACTTGATCTCCTTTACTGAAAACAAGGTTTTGAGACTGTCTTTTTGTTCCAAGGAGATCACATTGCCGTACTCCCAAATTTCCATATTCTCCCCAGGTTGAATCGGTTCAATATGTGCAAATAAATTCCTGAAATGGTCCTTAACGTGCGCGCGAATCTCAATGACGTCCTTCACCTCCTGACCTCCAATCTCCATTTTAGGAATAAGGTTCTTTCGACGCCTACCAGTGGCAATTTGATGGAAGAAGTTTGTATTCAAGTCCTCCTCTTTCAACCATTGAACCCTCGATCTTTGTCTACACACGATCTCATCCTTTTTAAAAATGTCATGTAAGGATTCCCTAACCAGACTTATATCTTCCCACTCCTCAATGGACATGCCATCGGTTTCTTATTTCTTTTCAAAATTATTTAGTTTCAACATTAGAGAATTCTTTTGGATCTGAATGTTTTCAAATTTATCTTTAGCCCATTTAGAGAGACGTCCTGATGTGTTCTAATTTAGCTACAATTTTGCCACTAACAGAACGGTCCAACGACCATACGTGATTAACCCAACAGTTCTTGACCACATTTTTACAAGATGGGTCCTCCAACCATATCTTTTCAAATCTAAGATTCATCCTATGTAAAGTCGTCTTTTCCTCATTATTTAAGTTCAGGGATACATGATCCGAAGTAGGGCTTTTGAGAGAAGTCGAATAGGCCAGGGATTCTAGCTTCCCAAGCCAGAGACACAAATACCCTATCGAGTTTGGCTAGGCACGGATTAACCTGACGATTAGACCAAGTGAACAACCTGTCATTGTTGATTAAATCAACCCGCTGCAGGTCGTTAATAAGCTTATTGAATAATCTACAAACTCTCTCATCTCCTTTCCTTCCCTCCCTTTCATTGATGAACCTGATGATGTTAAAGCCCCCCTCCTATCACCTACGTGTGTTGCCATCTACCTGCAATGAATGTACGTTCCTAAAAAAACTCATTCCTTATTTCTCTTCTGTTAGGTCCGTAAACTGCCGTAACTGTTTCACACAACCCCTTGTACCCTTTAAATACAACAGAAACCATGAACGCTCCAATCCACTCATCCTCAATCGAGAAGGTACATCGGTTAATTCCTACCAGTAAACCACCATAGGCCCCTTCCAAGTTCTTGTATCTCCAAACGGAGTCTTTAGGACCACCCACAAAATCAAGGACCGAAAGGTGCGGATCCGCCAACTTTATTTCAGAAAGACGAACAACATCTAACACCTCCTTAATCATCCTACGTTTATGGGGTCACCCCATACTCCTAATATTCAAAAAAATGTAATTCATTGGGAACCAAAATTAGCCCCTTCCCCCTCCTCAAACACAGATAAGCCTAAAAGCTTAAAAAGACCATTGCTAGCCTTTACTAACTTAATGTAATCAAAATTAGCGAAACTGTCCTTACAATTATCCCGTAAATATCCATCTAGCAGGTTGGACAGCAACAAAAGTATCTTATCTGGAATAGAACAAAAAACAGAAATAGAAGTTGAGGAAATACCAGTCGTCCTAGCGAAGTCCTTCCTCTTAGTAACACTCGCCAACAAATGATCGAGACCGAGTATTTCCCCACCGCGTCTGTTAGTTCTCAATTTGGTAGCGTCCGTTCTTTCAGTGATTCCTGATTTCCTAACGTGGTCCTTCCTTTCACTAGCTCTTGGAAAAAGATGGTCAAGGTTGAGAATCTCTCCCCCATGCTCGTTGCTCCTCCTGAGAGTGGTAGCCTCCGCTCTATCGTTGTCCCCTGCAACCGAACTTCTTCCATCATATTCACACCTTCAATCGCTGCTCTGGGTGAGGGTATGCTCTCTAATTGGATATCTTCCACCTTATCAATATCATCCTGTTTATCCAAGAAGCCCTCACCTTTCTCGGAAGACGCTTCAAACGTCACATTATTTATGGAAGATAAAATTTCATCAATCGCCGTCAGTCCCTTGTTCCCCTCGTAGCCATCTGGCTCGAGTACGTTATCTTCAACGAGAACATGTTTGGAATGGTCCAGACTTCCCTTAGTCTGTATGCCCGTTCCAAAATTTTGTTCCATCCAAATGTCAAGATAATTCTTGAGTCCTTTAGAAACTTTTTGTTCCAACTCCATTATTTGAATATTGCCAACTCCCCTTCAATTTTGTTTTCCCCAAAGGCAGCGGCCTGAAATCCAAAATTAACATATTCTTGTTTTCCTTTGTAAACAGCAGGGATAACTCCTCTGGACAATTCATCACCGCAACTTATATCATTGACTTTCTTCGAGGACCCCACATCCAAATCTTCTCCAATTGCAGCGACAGAAGAGCTACCGCAGATCGAAGCTCCTCGAGCGCACCCCTTCCTCGACGTGTCGCCATCTTTCGTATTCGTACAACAGTTTCTTCGTACCTTGCTGTCGACGGCGCGTCCACGTACAACCTGGGAACGTGCGAAAGGAGCCTCTGCACTCGAGCCCCGTGCTCCTACTTTCCCTCGATTCCCACATAAATCGTTTATGTGACCGTCTTCTTCTTCAAGAAATTTTCACCTTGCAGCCCAAACAAAATATTTTTTTGATTTCCCCGTTTATTCCCCAGTAGATCGCCGTCGTCAAAGCATCAAAACTGAACCTCCTTTCCCTTGGACCGGTTCCCTTTTAAATCTAAGAAAATTTTAACATCATACCATACAAAGTTTACCATTGATGGAGGTCTGAATCTCCTTCAGATGTTTTCCGTTGATCTGTAGCGAGCGTTGATGGATGGCTGAGATTGAGTTTGAGGGTTACCTCTTGAAGCGCGTGGATCTTAGTAGGCTTGATTTAGAATGAAGCCGAGCTACCTGCAAGGAAGTTCCGTGGTGGTTGCACCACCGTTGATCCTCCGACGATCAAGTTAGTCGAGGTATTTGGACAGAGTAGCGGCTTATTGGATAATAATTATCTTATCTGAGTCGTTTGAGAGGGGGTTTATATAGTGGCAACCATGGGCTGGCGGACGCGAGATTTACGCCGGCCATTACGCCCTTAGAGCCGCGCCTGCACGAATGGCGGGATCCTCCATCAATGATGAGACATGTCCGTTAGCGGAGGAACGCGATGGCGTAGGACGCAGAGTCGTGGGGTGGTGGATATCTTGCGTATGGCGAGATTTGCGGGGCCATGTCCGTGACGCTGATGGTCTGCGCTCTGGGTCGGTCGATGAGACCGAGGAAGTTGAGCTCGGAGGGAGGCTCGGAGGCGAATGGGAGGCCGAGCAAGCTTGGTTCTGTGATAGCTCGGGGGCGAACTGGGAGGGCTGTTGAAGCTCAGCGTGCAGGAAAGCTCGGAGGTGAGCCGATGGTTATTTGGAAGACGAGCAAATGAGTGGTCTGGAAGGCCACCGAGGGTCGGGAACATCCTCGGGAGGAAGGCCCGGGCACGCCTTCAACGTACCGTTCTTACTCCTTTCTCGTAAGCCTTGGGACACGTCATCGGCCACGTGTCGTGATCTGGGGAGTTCTCAGTATTGAGCATCATCATTAGCCCCCCACTCTCGTCCCGACCTATTTATGGGTCGGGTCGAGAGTGGTCCGATCAGTCACTCGGGCTAAATTCTTATTTGAAGACATTGTCGGCGAGGATTTCCGGGCAGTTAGTCGTATTTTTTGATGACGTTAGCGAATCATAGAGGAGATCGTGCATTAAAGGGGAAGCGCCGACTCGATCGTATGTTCGTTGAGGTGCCAGGCCACACGTCCGGCGCTGGTTGGCTGACGTGACGGGCCGCCGGTGTCCTTGGCGCTTGAAGGGACTCGTCCAATGCTCTTAAGACACGTGGAAAGTTGGTGGCCGTTGGACGGAAAGCGTCTGTTTTGGCGGGAATCGATCGGCGCTGTTGGATGCGCTTGCCGAATGCTATAAATAGAGGTAGGACCCCCCAAGGTCCACACTTCGCTATAATTTCCTCATCGCCGTGTGCGTTAGCTCGGCGCTCTTCTCTTTAGGTCGGATTTCTTGCGTTCTTCCCTCGGACACCTCCTTCCTCTGCTCAGATTAGATGTCTTCCTTTGGGGAGTCTGTTGAGGTAGTAGAGGTAGAGTCTAGGGAGTCTTCTGCCGCTTCTTTCGCATCCTCGTCCGAGTCGGAATCCCCCAGGGAGCTAGGGTTAGTCCTGGCACCCGGGGTCGCGCGGTGGGGACGGTCCCCAAAGCGCGTGTCAGGAGTTTCTGTGACGCACCTTCCCTCCCGAGGCATGTGGACGAGCTCATAACGATCCGGGCTCGCTTTCACATTCCCTTCGGCTACCCGCTTCGCTTGGCCGGGGAGGGAGAGAGGGCAGACCAGGTACGGGATAAGGAGATTGCCTTGTACTTGGAAGCCTTTTGGGCATGAATGCGTCTGCCTTTCTCCCCCGAGGTGAGTGCGGTGCTGCGTTGCTTTTGATTAGCTTCGGGCCAGCTAGTGCCGAACTCGTGGATGATTCTCCCCGGGTTCCTGTTTTGGTTGAGACTGCAGGAGATCTCTTTCAGCCTGAATCTTCTCCTTTCTTCTCTCTGATACAAAAATCATCCCGGTACTCGTAGGGACGAGCCTAGCTGAGTATACGTTTCTTTTAGAAAACACAGAGGAGGGGCGACCGGGTCGGGGGTCGTAGCAGTACCTTCTTCCATTCATGAATGGAAGGAGTTCTTGTTTGTTGGTCCACCCGAGGGTGAGGATTGGCTTGTGCATGTCCAGTGGCACATGGCCAACTGCCCGCGGGTGAGGCGGTCGTCTGATCCCGATGCGATGGCGGTGTCGGAGTGGGGGCCCGTCCATCGGGCCGATGTGTTGCTGTCTGAGCGGCCCTCAGTTAGGCCGGGCTCAGCCCCGCTCAGTTTGCGGGTAAGTTAGGAGCTTAGGCGACCTGTTTAGACTTGTGTATTCTTCCATTTTTTCTGGCATTGCTAACCCCCTTCGTATTTTCGTTTCTTTGCTGAACTGATAGACCGATCTAAATTCCGAGTTGCACTAGTCGAGAAGAAAGGGAGGAAGGCCGGAGGAGCCGGCCCGTCACGCCCCGCTGTGAGCCCGGTCCCGTTGGCGGCCGCTTCGGCTAGGCATTCCACTACTCCCCGGGCTCAGGAGACCAGCCATGGGGAGAGCCGTAAACATGCTCGGGAGCAGGAACCCCGGATTGTGGATGTGGCGGATGAGGCTGACCCAACCGTGGCCCCCCTCAAGCGGCGCAAGAGGACGGTGTCCCAAGCCCCGTCTTCCCCGATCTTCGTACAGGAGGGGATCTTCGCTATGAAGTGCCCTCGGGGCTTTCCGTCGCCGATAGCTTGCTCTCCGAGATGGAGTGGTTGGTTGGGGGCAGAATCCCCTGGGGGACCCTAAAGACCCAAATCGCGGCCGTAGCTCAGGAGACCGTGCAGGTTAGTGTCCGCCTCCCGTTCGGGTTTTCATTAAACCTTTTTGTTTGCAGGATCGTATCCCTTTTTAACTCCTCTTTTTGTTTTCCTTATGTCCTCCAGCACTGCGCCCTCGTTGCCAACATGGAGCACGAGGAAATCGTCCCGGCACTGCAGCTAGCGGGCGCATCTTCCTCGCGGGAGGAGAGCCTGAGCCGGGAGCTGCGTCAGGCGAGGGAGAGGATCGCCGCCCTCGAAGACCGGATGGCTGCCGAGAAGACGGTGAACGCCAACTGCCGGGAGTCCATCCAAGTTTTGATGGAGTCCAACAAGGTCGTTGAGGCCAAGTGGGAGGATGGCAGGGTGCTCGCCGCCACTCTGAAGAAGTCGCGGGACACCCTCAAGAGGGAGAACGAGGCGCTGACGGAAGGGATAAGGCGTGCTGACCTCCGGGCTGCGAAGGCGGTGGAGAGCTACAAGACGTCGGATCAATTCTACGCCGACCTCGCCGAAGCCTCGGCCCTCGTTTGGCATGATGCCCTCGATGCCGTCAAGGCGCCGATGCCGGAGTTTCCCGACTCTAAGCTCCGGCTCGAGTACCCCCTCGAGGGTGAGGTGCAGGGGGATGCCACCAAAAGCGTCGCCGGAGGGAAGGCCCCTGGTGGGGGCATTGGGGAGAAGGCGGTCACTCCGGCTCCTTGTGCCGAAGCTCCTACGGTGGACGCCGACCTTCAAGCTGCCACCCGGCTCTCGAGGTGGCCGCGGAGCACGTCGAGGTCCTTCCCGGTCCTGAGGCTTGAGTCTCGCTGCCCTCTTTTTGTATATTTCTTGTTTTCATCTTGGAATTTTGTAAAGCTAGGGAGCCTACAATACCTTTGTAAAGGTTCCCGAGTTGTAAATAAAGCTCTTTTGCAGATTTTTTTGTGGCAATGTTTCCATTTCGTGATAACGTCTTCATTTTGCTCGCCTGATGAGCGCTAGGTCAGGGACCGATCCTTTAGTTGGCAATCGCGTGTTGAGTTAAATCCCAATTATTTTTCAAAGTATACAATGACCGGTGTAAGGTCGGCATCGTTATGGCCCCGGAGTCGAGGTGGCGATCGCACGTTGAAGGTATGCCGGTTGGTACCTCCGAGTAGAAAGGCGTAGACTCGCCCATTTCCTCGAGTTGGACTGGCGACCATCTCTCTGAAGATAGGTTGGCGCAGACGAGGTTGGGGCTTTCGATCCTCAGTATAGATGGATAGGGAGTTACCCACTGAGGATAGACCGAGTAGGGAAGCTGATCGGTGACCTCTTGGGAGGGTTTAAATCCTTAGCACAGATGGGTAAGAAGTTACTCACTAAGGATGGACCGAGCAGGAAAGCTGTTCGGTGGCCTCTTGATGAAGGTTTCGATCCTGGCGTCGGTGGGTAGTAAACTACTAGCCAAAGATGGCGTCGGTGGGTAGTAAACTACCAGCCAAGGATGGACCGAGCAGGGAAGCTGCTCGGTTGCCTCTTGACGAGGGCTTCGATCTTTGGCGTCGGTGGGTAGTAAACTACCAGCCAAGGATGGACCGAGCAGGGAAGCTGCTCGGTGGCCTCTTGACGAGGGTTTCGATCCTTAGCGTAGACGGGTAAGGAGTTACCCACTATGGATGGACCGAGTAGGGAAGTTGCTCGGTTATCTCTTGACGAGGGCTTCGATCCTTGGCATCGATGGTTAGTAAACTACCAGTCAAGGATGGACCGAGCAGGGAAGCTGTTCGGTTGCTTCTTGACGAGGGCTTCGATCCTTGGCGTCGGTGAGTAGTAAACTACCAGCCAAGGATGGACCGAGCAGGGGAGCTGCTCGGTTGCCTTTGACGAGGGCTTCGATCCTTAACGTAGACGGGTAAGGAGTTACTCACTAAGGATGGACCGAGCAGGGAAGCTGCTCGGTTGCCTTTTGACGAAGGCTTCGATCCTTGGCGTCGGTGGGTAGTAAACTACTAACCAAGGATGGACCGAACAGGGGAGCTGCTCGGTTTTGCCCGGCCTTCCTAGATGTGTGAATACCTAGACGAGTGACCATCGCGGGCGGCACGTGCCAGAAACGCTTAGGTGAGGCGAGGCGTTCCAAGATCCGCGTCGTTCCGACTTCGATTCGTCGAGAAGTACAGGATACCCGCTACGTGGTAGTACAGTATTGGAAGAATTGAGTGAATCTCAGGATTCGCGCCCACGCGCGGGGATTCTGTGGAGGCTTTAAATAGAGAAGGAGATGCCAACTTTTCAGCATTGCTTTTTCGAGATGGCCGGGCGTATCTATGCGATCGAAGAGATCATTACTCTCGATGACATCTATGTATACGACCAGTCCATTTCCGAGGATAGATACCGGGGAGTGGTTCAGCGCATCGAGGATCACATCGGCCGTCTCCTTCTCGCCGGTCGTCCCTCCTCCAATTGCTGATGTTCACGATCTGGAGGAGGTCCCCGAGGTTGTACAACCCCCTTTCCGAAGTGTTGCTGGATGAGGCGCTTGACAAGATGCGTACGATCTACGTGCTTGGCCTCATCTCGAAGAGCAGGCACGATTGATCTTTGGTCCTTATTTTGGAGTGCTTTCAAAAGAGATAGATCGTGAGCCAGGGCTCGGTAGGTGGAGGCCCCGGCGTTTCCGTGGCATCCCGAGTTCGTGGGCAGCATCAGCGGGAGCAGGTTGAAGAGGCAAGGGCTCGTCTGGCGGAGATCTCTAGAGAGTATCACCAACAATGCTTCCCTGACCCTGTTCCTCTTTTGTAATTTCAATTTCTATGTAAGGGTGAGGAGCCCACAATATCTTTTGATAAATAAAGTTCTTCTTTTTGCGATATTCTATTGTTTCCTTTTTGTCTTCTGGGTGCATTTGAGTATTTTCGCGAAACGAAATCCATGAGGTTTAAGCCGAGAAAGAGGGAAACACATAGGAGAAGTTCCTTCTTATTATTAAGAAACTGAGAAAAAATTTACATCGCTTTGTCAAAGAAGAAACATGTATCCACAGATATACTTTCAAAGGTACAACTTGAGCTTTTCGGCGTTGTAAGGCTGTGGAAATTTGCGACCCGCAGCGTCTTGTAAGCGATAGGCCCCACCGGGCAAGATTTCGGAGACGAGGAATGGGCCGTCCCACTTCGGAGAAAACTTGTGTAACTTGCCTTGATCAACGAACTCGTTCCGCCTTAGGACCAAATCTCCGGTTTTGAAGGCGTGATGCTTGAGTCGTGCGTTGTAGTAGCGGGCAGTCTGTTGTTAGTAGGCGGCAGCCCTGATTTATGCCCGGTCCCGCTTCTCCAACAAGATGTCCAAATTAGTTCGGAGGGCCGAGGTATTTGCTTCGTCGTCGAAGTGCTCGACCCTGTAACTGGACAGCCCGATCTCTGCTGAGACCATCGCCTCGGTGCCGTAGCAGAAGCTGAAGGGGGTATCCCAAGTGGGGGTCTTCTTCGATGTACGCAAGGCCCATAAGACCCGGGGTAATTCGTCGACCCAATTGCCCTGTCGTCCCTCCAGGCGAGCTCGAAGACCTCGGATGACGTCTCGGTTAGCGACCTCGGCCTGCCCGTTGCACTGGGGGTGCGCGACCGCGGCGAACTTCATCAGTATATGGTATTCGCTGCAGAATCTTTTGACTTTTTCGTTATCGAAATTCGTCTCATGGTCAGTGATGATACACCTCGGGATCCCGAACCGGAATATTATGTTGTTCTGCATGACCTTGATGGTCGTGGTGGCGTCCGGTTTTCTGATGGGGACGGCCTCGATCCACTTCGTAAAGCAGTCCACCGCGACGGGTATGTATTTGTACCCACCCATACCTGTAGGGAATTGGTCTATCATGTCCATTCCCCATTGGGCAAACGACAAGGGGGGCGAGGGCCGTTAGCTCAGTAGCCGGAAGACGGGGTATGCTGCCATGGAGTTGGCAGCGCTTGCACTTTCTGACGTGTTTCTGGGCGTCCTGATAGATGGTCGGCCAATAATACCCTTGAAGGAGTGTCTTCTGGGCTAAGGTGCGGGCCCCTTGATGTGCTCCGCCGACCCTTTCGTGAACCTCACGGAGGACATAGTCGGTTTCGTGGGGATCGACGCACCGAAACAGGGGTCGAGTGAAGGATTTCTTATAGAGGTTCCCTCTGCTCCAGACGAAATGGCGGGCTTTGGCTCGGAGGCGGCGAGCCTCCCCTCGATCTCCGGGGAGCGTACCCTCTTTCAGGAATTCTACAAGTGGCTGCCTCCAATCCCGGCCTTCTTCCCGGACCGTGTAAAGTTAGAGTGATGTCGCTCTATCCTCCACGCTTGGCCGTGTCAAGACCTCGAAGAGAATGTTTCTCTTGTTGTTGGCCGTGTAGGAGGAAGCTAGCTTGCTCAGGGCATCGGCCTGGGCGTTCAGGTGTCGGGGGATCTGCTCCAATTGAACTTCGTCGAAGTCCTTTCGTAGCCTTCTTACCTCGGCTAAGTACTTCACCATCAGGGGCTCTTGTGCTTCGAAACGGCCGGTCACTTGGCCGATGACCAGAGCGGAGTCGCTACGAATTCGGATCGTCTTCAGCCCCACTCCGGAGGCGGTCCGCAGTCCAGCGAGCAGAGCCTCGTACTCCGCTGCATTGTTTGAGGCTTTGAACCCGAGGTTCAAAGAATACTCCATCTCTGCTTCGTTCGAGCCCCGAATGATGAGGCCGGCACCACAACCCTTCTCGGTTGATGACCCATCGACGTAAAGGACCCAGTCAAGACAATCTTCTCTATGGCCGGGTACCTTATTTCCGCTTCCTTGAAGACGTGGCTTACATAGTAGACCGGCTTCTGGACTCCCTCGACTTCTCGGACGAGCACCGAACCTGCAGATTGATCGGACACCGCCAGATACAGCGATAGCTCATCTCTTTTAACTGGCCGGGTGAGTAGTGGGGGAGTTGCCAGGTGTACTTTCAATTGCGCGAAGGCGATCTGGCACTCCTCCAACCATTCGAACCTTGGGATCTTCCTTAGAGCTTTGAAGAACGGGAGGCACTTTTCCCCGGATCTTGACATGAAACGACTCAGAGCGGCTACCTTTTCTATGAGTCGTATGATTTCGATGTTGGTTTTGGGCGCTGCCATGTTGAGGATGACTGTAGGGTGTTTTTCGTCACCCCATTGAGATGGGAATACGCGCGCGCTTGTCAGGCGTACTACAGATTTCCCCTGCCTAGGGTAGACCGGGGTTTAATGATTGTGGGGATCCGAATCTCCGGCAGCCGCGGACTAAGCTGTCGTTAATTACCCCTCGCCTTTGGGGCGAGGGAACCTCCGATTAACGGGTTAAAATGGTCATACGAACTCAATGTGCAGTGTACGTGTGTTGTATTTTGAAAGGGGGGTTTGGATATATCGGGAGCCACGTAGAGTTTTTACGGGGGTCCCGCTATCCGGATAGCGGGCTGGGGGTCAAGGGGGCTAGCAGCCCCCTTGCGGGGTGCGGGACAGCGTCCCGTTAGAATTTTTTTTCTAACAGGGACAGTGTCGCGGAGTATGTGTGTGTGTAAATATGTATATATATGTGTGTGTGTATATATATATATGTATATATGTGTATATATATATGTATATATGTATATATATATATATATAAAAGAAAGAGGGGGAAAAGGCATCCAAAGGATGCGTGGGGCCAGCGCCTTGATCGCTGTGCGCTCAGGTGTAAGCGCCACGTGTCGGCACGTGGGCGTTTTGCGCTCGAGCGCAGTGCGCTTGAGCGCAAGCGCGCCACGTGTCGGCACGTGGGTGCTTTGCGCTTGAGCGCAGTGCGCCTGAGCGCAGCGCGCCACGTGTCGGCATGTGGGCGCTTTTCGCTCGAGCGCAGTGCGCCTGAGCGCAGTGCGCCTGAGCGCAAGTGCGCCACGTATCGGTACGTGGGCGCTTTGCGCTCGAGCGCAGTGCGCTGGAGCGCAAGCGCGCCACGTGTCGGCATATGGGCGCTTTGCGCTCGAGCGCAGTGCGCCTGAGCGTAAGCGCGCCATGTGTCGACACGTGGGCGTTTTGCGCTCGAGCGCTGGGCGCTGGCGAGACAAAGGGACTTTTAGTCCCAGAACCAGAAGCTATGCTTCAGAAAGGAAATATTTATTATATATATATATATATCTATGTAAATATATGGAGTTAAACTCTTAAAATGTTTTAGTTGATGAAAGGGGTTCTTCCTCTTCCTCCTCTGTTGGCTGGATCTTGATGATCAAGAGATGTGAGATCTAAAAATCTCTCCTTTCTGAGATCTAATGGTAGATCCAAGTTCCCCTTTGTGGGTTTTGTGGTGGAAGACTTCTTAGTTTTTGAAAAGAAAGAGTAAAACTCTTGATTTAATTCAAAAGAAATGAGAAGGTTTAGAACCTTGGAGAAGGAGCAGGAGGCACAAAAGATCTCAGATCTAAAATTTTTGTGGAGAGAATGAAAAAAGTCCCCTTTATTCATCATCATGTTGCCTTTTATAGGCTTACATATTTACATATAGCTTCTTGGGCTTCACAAAATGGCATTTTAGCTTATCCCATGGCTCATGTGCCATTTCATTTTTGCACATAAGCCATAGGCTTACAAAATATTGGCTTTATGTCCATTTTGCATACATTCATGTATAAAAAATTACATAAAAATTATTTATTACATGATTTTGTTGTTGGTATGGGGAGGCTGGCCGCGGGCTCGACTTGGGCATGGGCCCGCTTGACCTGGGCTTCGGCCCACCTAGCTTGGGGGTTGATCTTGACTTTGACTCGGTCAACCGGGATGTAAATTTTTACCCCAACAAAGTGCCCCCATCAATAAATGCACACCGCACATTTGAGTTGTGTGCATGAAATTGATGGATCTTGAAGTTGGACTTTGAGGTAGAACATCATTCCAGGGGCGGAGCATCATCTCGGAGTTCGGAGCATCTTTCCGAAGAGCGGAGCATGATTCCAGAGTTCGGAGCATCTTTCCGAAGAGCGGAGCATAATTCTAAGGATCGGAGCATCATTCCGATGAGCGGAGTATCATTCCAATTTGCGGAGCATAATTCCAAGGATCGGAGCATCATTCCGATGAGCGGAGCATGATTCCAGGGGATCGGACCATCATTCCGAAGGGCGGAGCATGATTCCAGGGATCGGAGCATCATTCCGATGAGCGGAGCATCATTCCAGGATTCGGAGCATCATTCCGAAGAGCGGAGCATGATTCCAGGGGTTCGGAGCATCATTCCGAAGAGCGGAGCATAATTCCAAGGATCGGAGCATCATTCCGATGAGCGGAGCATCATTCCAATTTGCGGAGCATAATTCCAAGGATCGGAGCATCATTCCGATGAGCGGAGCATGATTCCAGGGGATCGGAGCATCATTCCGAAGGGCGGAGCATCATTCCAGGAGATCGGAGCATCATTCCAAAGGGCGGAGCATGATTCCAGGGATCGGAGCATCATTCCGATGAGCGGAGCATCATTCCAGGATTCGGAGCATCATTCCGAAGAGCGGAGCATGATTCCAGGGGTTCGGAGCATGATTCCGAAGGGTGGAGCATGATTCTAAGGGTCGGAGCATCATTCCGAAGAGCGGAGCATGATTCCAGGGGTTCGGAGCATCATTCCGAAGAGCGGAGCATGATTTCAGGGGTTCGGAGCATCATTCCGAAGGGTGGAGCATGATTCCAAGGGTCGGAGCATCATTCCGAAGAGCGGAGCATAATTCCATGGGTTCGGAGCATCATTCCGAAGGGCGGAGCATGATTCCAGGGGGTCGGAGCATCATTCCGAAGGGTGGAGCATGATTCCAAGGGTCGGAGCATCATTCCGAAGAGCGGAGCATGATTCCAGGGGTTCGGAGCATCATTCCGAAGAGCGGAGCATGATTCCAGAGTTCGGAGCATCCTTCCGAAGAGCGGCAGACATTCTGACCGAAGCATGATTTCGATGCAGAGGTAGATTCCTAGGGGAAGTATAATTCCGACAAGGAAGGAAAATATTCCGAGGCGAAGCATTGATTTCGACACGGGATATATTCTGGGACGGAGCATGATTCCGGCGCAGAGCTTGTTGGCTGACTTGATTCCGAGACGAAGCATAATTTCGACAGAGAAGGCAGATACACCGAGACGAAGCATGATTTCGACGCGGGGTACACTCTGAGACGAAGTATGGTTCCGACGCAGAGCTGGTTGGTTGATTTGATTCCGAGGCGGAGCATAATTCCGGCAGGGAAGGTAGATATCCCGAGGCGAAGCATGATTTCGACACGGGGTATATTCTAGGACGAAGCATGATTCCGCCGTAGAGGTTGTTGGTTTGATTTGATTTGGGTTGACATCAACATTGCTACACTGGAATATGGTACCAGAAGCGAATCATCATTTGTCATGAGAGGATTTTGGGATTGGTTTTGGTTTGGCATCTGCATTGCTGCACTGGAATAATGCCAGGAGCAACTCATCATTTGCCCCGGGAGGACTTGGAAACTGGTTTTTTTGTTTGGTATCAGCATCGCTACACTGGAATATGGTACAAGGAGCGAATCATCATTTGCGTTTGCTTATTAGGAAACGATGGCTTAGGAGACAGGTTTTAGGTCCCTATCACCTAAGACTTTTCAATTTTATGGACCGTAAGGGTCCCATAAAAGCATTTTCTCCCTACGAGTCGAAGGGATCTCGTAGGTGTATTTTCTCCTTAGGAGTCGTGGGGACTCCTAAGTGTGTTGCTCCTTTGTGAGTCGTAAGGATCTCACGCGGGAATTTTCTCCTCACAAAGTCGAGAGGACTTTGCTAGGGCATTTCATTTCTTTTTTTTTTTACGAGTTTGCGCCCTTTCGGGTTTTCACAAACTCGCAGGCAGTCCTGCTGTTTTTACTCACGGAGCCCTTTCGGGTTTTCATCCGTGCCCATTTTGCTTGTGGACATACCATTTTTTTTTTATTTTTTTTATTTTTTTTATTTTTTTTATTTTTTGGTGGGACTTTGAATGTGGTCTCACCGGTAGGACTTGAGAGAGATTGGGATCGTTTTGCGCCCGTGGATTGTATACGGTTTTGCAGGATGTATGATCCAGACCGTAGGGCCGGAAAAATTTCAGGACTTTGTTGGCGTCTGCATCGCTGCACTGGAATATGGTACCAGGAGCAACTCATCATTCGCCGTTGGGATTTGGAATTTGGTTGGCGTCTGCATCGTTGCACTGGAATATGGTACAAGTACAGAGTCATCATTCGCCATTTGGGATTTGAGTTTGGAATTTGGTTGGCGTCTGCATCGCTGCACTGGAATATGATACCAGGAGCGACTCATCATTCGCCACTTGGGGATTGGGGAGCGATGGCTTAGGAGATAGGTTTAGATCCCTATCCCCTAAGACTTTTCAATTTTATGGGCCGTGAGGGTCCCATAAAATATTTTCTCCCTACGAGTCGTAAGGATCCCGCAGGTGTATTTTCTCCTTAGGAGTCGTGAGGACTCCTAAGTGTGTTTTTCCCTTTGTGAGTCGTAAAGATCCCACAAAAGTTTGTTCTCCTCATGTATCGTGAGGACACATGAGTGGGTCTTCTCAATGGAGCATAATTTCAAGAACGGAGACCAGCCGCATAACTGGTGATTGTGGTGGGGTATGGGTATGACGAGAATTATTTGAGCCCGTGGATTATATACGGCAGTCAATTTGGGGACTGACCATAGGGCTGGGAAACTGGATTTTTTTTCGTTTTTGTTTTACCGCGATTGCTCTATCATTTCAGCTTTTCTTATCGCGAAGATCGCGATTGCCCTATCATTTCGGCTATTTATTCGTGGTTGCCCCATCATTTCGGCTTTATTCTCATTTTTATTTTCACTCGCTGATTTTTATTGCGAGTTGCCCAATCATTTCGGCTTTCTTTTCTTTTCTTTTATTTACACATTTTTTGTTTATTCACATATTTCTTTTTACATTCCCAGTTTAACGACTTAGAGGTCGATTGTTCCTAGTTTAATGACGTGGTGGTCGATTGTTTGCAGAGAAAGGCAGATGTCTGAGAGAATCAGTTTCACGAAGAACTTCGGTCTCCGTTTGTATGAAATTGGCGGTCGTAGCTGGACTGTTTGTTAACACGCCTTTAGACAGTTCTATCTCTCCTGCCTTGTATTGCTTTTCGACCCAATCTTTGAAGACGAAGCAGTCCTCAATAGCATGACCTATCACTCTGTGATAGGGGCAGTATTTGGGGTCGTCGGTCATATTCGCTTCCTGCGGTCTTTTTGACTCTGCCAGTTGTAGACCGTTCTTTAGGGCGTCTTTGAATATTTTACGGATTTTGTCCCTTCTGAAGGAATAGACCTTATCCAGCTTCTCTTTTAGTGGAGATTCTCCTCCCACTCCGAACACTGGCTTCCGAGGCTGGTTGGCATTAGGCCCGCTCATCCCTTGCTTATTTCGGTTAGCCAAAGTGTTAAAAGATTCAGTATCGTCAGAACCTCCGCCTTTGCGATTTTCGTCCTTTCGGTTTCTCCAGGACCTATTGTTATTTTTGGAGTCAGAGAAGGACTCCTGTTTTGAGCGTTCCAACATCTGGACTTTTCTGGTCAGCTCTTGGAATGTTTTGAGACCCGCGGTACATAGAAACGGGGCCATCCAGTTGTTGAGATTTCCGACAAGGAGACTGACAGATTGGTCCTGCTCTATCGGCGGTTCGCATTTGACGGAGAGATTGCGCCATCGGGTTATAAAATCCGTGCTGCTTTCGTTGTTCTTGGGCTTGGTCCTTACGAGCTCGGAAATGGTAATCTTATCGCTGACGCTCATGAACCTCTGCCGAAACAGAGACTCCATTTGGACAAAAGTTGTGACGGAGCCATCTGGTATGCTCGCGTACCAGTCGAAAGCAACATCGGTCAAGCTATTAACGAACTGGCGGAGGAGAAGCGCATCATTGCCCCCAGTATTCCCGCATGAGGCTTTGAAATGGGCGATGTGCTGATTCGCATTTCCTGTCCCATCGAATCTTCCGAATTTGGGGATGACATAGCCGCTAGGAAATTCTACCAGATCATACTGAGCAGGATATGGTCTCCCACTACTGCTGATATCTTTTTGCGCTTCGGCTTCGGCTACCAAGGTTTTGACTTTGTTGGCAACCAAATCCATGATTTGATCTTGAGTTAGCGGGCTACTGTCATCGGTAGCCAAGACATTTGCTGAGATAGGATACGACCGATTTTCATGCGGTCCGCCCACTTTTGGATTTGAGGGAACGGGCGTCGGCTGTCTAGGGACACCGTTTCCCGGTTCATGAGCTGAGCCCTGTGCTTGATTGGGCGGCTGAGAGGCAAGTTGGGCCGTAAGCCGTAAGACGACATTTGTCAAGTCGTCGATCTTTGAGTAGAGCTTGGCCATCTCCTTATCTTTGCTTCTGAGCTGTTTTCGGAGCTCTTGGAGAAGTTGCTGCTCTGCGGTCTTAGGACGGAAAGTTGGCCCATCTTCGCTTTCCGGGCCTGACTCTTCATGAATTGAGGGCTCTTTCTGCCTAAAAGCCTCATCGAGAGGGTTTTCATCATCCAGCGGAGGCGGCTGTTCTTGGGAAGTGGCAACCACATTCAAGCCAGATTGGATTTGAGATGTGGTGGCCCCGTCCTTGCTCTTGCTGCGCGTGCCCACCACGTAGACAGTGTGGATAACACATCCAGCCATCCCCTCATCTTTGGCGGGGTAACCCTGTTCTTCGAACCTCATGAGGTTTAGCCTGGCAGTAGCCCTAGTCCTTTTGTTGGCTCTATATCTGAGCCTTTTCTCCCTCAGCTTCTCGATTTTGAAGGCTTGGCGGGCATCTGCTACCCGGGAAGCCATTGTGAGTTGATCAGAGGGGAGCTTAGAGAAGACACCCGATCGAGCAGTGGTCAAGGGCACCGCTGGAGCTTGCTCGGGACGCGTTGTAGCTTTGTTGGTGTTGATGGCCTTGCCCCCAACTGGGGCCAAGGAAAGTCGTTCAGACACCGACTTGCGTTTGGGTTGGGGCGCCCTTGAGATCACCACATTTGGTCTCTTGCCTTTTGAGACCGGTTGGTCTGCCACCGGGGCTTGAGAAGCTGGGATGGCGCCAACTGGCATGAACACAATAGAGCCGAATGGTAGTAGCGGCTCCTCCCATTGTCGCTCGAGACTGGCCGGAAGGACCGTCCTAGAGTCTATCCTCATCGTGTAGGAGACGGGAGCTGAGTTCATCATCGAAGACATCGTCGGAAGGTGATTGCTTGAAAATCTGCATGAAAGAGCATTATTTTAGTATAAATACTGGTATGTATAATGATTGAGTTCGCATGAATGCTTAACCCGAAATATGGAAGGAGAGATTGGTCCCACCGGACATGCCAGAATCTGTAGGGTGTTTTTCGTCGCCCCATTGAGATGGGAATACGCGCGTGCTTGTCAGGCGTACTACAGATTCCCCCTGCTTAGGGTAGGCCGGGGTTTAATGATTGTGGGGATCCGAATCTCTGGCAGCCGCGGACTAAGCTGTTGTTAATTACCCCTCGCCTTTGGGGCGAGAGAACCTCCGATTAACGGGTTAAAATGGTCATGCGAACTCAATGTGCAGTGTACGTGTGTTGTATTTTGAAAGGGGGGGTTTGGATATATCGGGAGCCACGTAGAGTTTTTACGGGGGTCCCGCTACCCGGATAGCGGGCTGGGGGTCAAGGGGGCTAGCAGCCCCCTTGCGGGGTGCGGGGCAGCGTCCCGTTAGAATTTTTTTTTCTAACAGGGATAGTGTCGCGGAGTATGTGTGTGTGTAAATATGTATACATATGTGTGTGTATATATATATGTATATATGTATATATATATATATAAAAGAAAGAGGGGGAAAAGGCATCCAAAGGATGCGTGGGGCCAGCGCCTTGAGCGCTGTGCGCTCAGGCTTAAGCGCGTCACGTGTCGGCACGTGGGCGTTTTGCGCTCGAGCGCAGTGCGCTTGAGCGCAAGCGCGCCACGTGTCGGCACGTGGACGCTTTGCGCTTGAGCGCAGTACGCCTGAGCGCAGCGCGCCACGTGTCGGCATGTGGGCGCTTTGCGCTCGAGCGCAGTGCGCCTGAGCGCAAGTGCGCCACGTGTCGGTATGTGGGCGCTTTGCGCTCGAGCGCAGTGCGCTGGAGCGCAAGCGCGCCACGTGTCGGCATATGGGCGCTTTGCGCTCGAGCGCAGTGCGCTGGAGCGCAAGCGCGCCACGTGTCGGCACGTGGGCGCTTTGCGCTCGAGTGCTGGACGCTTGCGAGACAAAGGGACTTTTAGTCCCAGAACCAGAAGCTATGCTTCAGAAAGGAAATATTTATTATATATATATATATATATATCTATGTAAATATATGGAGTTAAACTCCTAAAATGTTTTGGTTGATGAAAGGGGTTCTTCCTCTTCCTCCTCTGTTGGCTGGATCTTGATGATAAAGAGATGTGAGATCTAAAAATCTCTCCTTTCTGAGATCTAATGGTAGATCCAAATTCCCCTTTGTGGGTTTTGTGGTGGAAGACTTCTTAGTTTTTGAAAAGAAAGAGTAAAACTCTTGATTTAATTCAAAAGAAATGAGAAGGTTTAGAACCTTGGAGAAGGAGCAGGAGGCACAAAAGATCTCAGATCTAAAATTTTTGTGGAGAGAATGAAAAAGTCCCCTTTATTCATCATCATGTTGCCTTTTATAGGCTTACATATTTACATATAGCCCCTTGGGCTTCACAAAATGGCATTTTAGCCTATCCCATGGCTCATGTGCCATTTCATTTTTGCACATAAGCCATGGGCTTACAAAATATTGGCTTTATGCCCATTTTGCATACATTCATGTATAAAAAATTACATAAAAATTATTTATTACATGATTTTGTTGTTGGCATGGGGAGGCTGGCCGCGGGCTCGACTTGGGCATGGGCCCGCTTGACCTGGGCTTCGGCCCACCTAGCTTGGGGGTTGATCTTGACTTTGACTCGGTCAACCAGGGTGTAAATTTTTACCCCAACAATAACGTTGATTTTCTCCGGGTTAGCCTCGATTCCTCGGTGGGTGATCATGAACCCGAGGAACTTTCCACTAGTGACCCCGAACGCGCACTTGGCGGGGTTCAGTTTCATTTTGTATTTGCAGAGGACGTCGAAAGCCTCGCCCAGATGTTTGGCGTGCTGATCTGACGAGGTCGATTTGATGAGCATGTTGTCGACGTAAACCTCCATGTTCCTGCCGATCTGAGGCTTAAATATCCTGTTGATCAAGCGTTGGTACGTAGCCCTGGCTTTTTTGAGGCCGAAGGGCACCACTTTATAGCAGTATACCCTCCGGTCCGTTGTGAATGCGGTGAGCTCTTCGTCTGCCGGATTCATACGGATCTGGTTGTAGCAGGAGAAGACGTCCATAAAGTTGAGTAGCTCGTGGTCTGCCGAACCGTCGACGAGTTGATCTATCCGAGGGAGGGGATAGTTGTCCTTCGGGCAGGCCTTGTTGAGGTCAGTGAAGTCGACGCACATGCGCCACTTCCTGTTTGCCTTTTTAACCATTACCATATTCGCCAGCCATTCTGAGTAGGCCAAGTTTCGAATGAAGTTGGCTGCGAGCAACCTATCAATCTCGTCTTCGATCGCTTTTTGTTTGATCGGGGCGAAACTTCGTTTCTTTTGCCTGACGAGTAACCGTCGGGTCGACCCCAAGCTTATGTCAGATTACTTTGGGGTCGATCCCAGACATGCCGGCGGACGCCCAAGCGAACACGTCCGAGTTCCTCTTGAGGAAGCGGACAAGGTCGTCGCGTCGGGCCCCTATTAAGAGCGTTCTGATTTGGACGGTTCGTTCATTGTCCCCTTCGATAAGGGGAACCTCCGTTAGCGGCTCCACCGGGGCTCCTCGGATCTCTTTTTGCTCGTCTCGAGTAACCAAGGAACCTCTGAAATCCTCCGTGCCTTCAAGGTCATCGCCTCGCTCCTCGAGCATAGATGTCGCTGTGAAGTAAATTTTCGTGGTTTACTGGTTCCCGTAGGCCCGGCCTATTCCACCTTGGTCGAGTGGAAACTTGATCGCGAGGTGGTGGGTCGACATCTGGGTCCGGAGGGAGTTTAGCGTCGGGCGTCCTAGGAGGATATTGTAGGCCGATGGAATTCTAGCGACGATGAACTCCACAGGCACATGACGTGTACGACCTGCCTCCCCGATGTTAAGTAGGAGGGTGACACTCTTTCTGCCGGGATGGAGTGGTTAGTAAACCCCGACATGATGTAGGCGATCGACCTCAGGTCCGACGGGCTAAGCCCCATACATAGGAAGCAGTCGTAGAAGAGGATGTCTGCCGAGCTTCCTGAGTCGACCAGTATCCTTTGAACCTCGTAGCGGTGGACCTGCGCTGTAATCACCATGGGGTCGTTGTGAGACAAGGATATCCCGTGGAGATCCTCGTCGGTAAAGGTGATGGGCTCGGCTGCTTTGGTCCTCTTTATGAGCTGCTTGTCCCTTCGACCGACAGGAGGCGTCGGATCTCTCCGGCTCCAGGCGCACCCTCCGCTGATACGACCATGATTTGGCCGATCGTCAACTCGCCGGGAGGGGGACGCTGCTCTTGTTCTTGGTCTGCTTGTCGTCTTTCCCTCAAGTATTTTGCCAGGTGCCCTGAGCGAATTAACTCCTCAATGTAATTTCGGAGCTGTTTGCAGTTTTCGGTGGGGTGTCCCTGCGACCTGTGGAAAGCGCAATAGAGGCCTCGTGTCTGTTTGGCCGCCTTATTGTTGACTGGGGGAGTTTGAAGAACCTCTCGCCCTTCGCCTCCTCCAACAGCTCTGTCTGGGAGATGTTGAGGGGGTATACTCCTGAAACTTCGAGGAGTACGGCTTTGGCCGGTCAATCTTTTTTTCTCTTCTCTGGCTCTCTTCTTTTGATCGGCCTGGTCGGCCCGGGGTACGTTCGCGTTCACCTCGGACTCGAGCTGGACCTCTCGTTCGGTCCAGGCTTTTACCTCGGCCATGGTCTTAAGTTGCGCTAATACAAAGGAGTGGAGCCACTCCTTGTGCCTAAGACTCGACCTAAGGACCGTGATGGCAGTCTCGTCCCGGTGCTCTGGGACCTCAAGGAGTGCGTTGTAGAAGCGGGTGACGTATCCTTTGAAAGACTCTATGTCCCCGCTTTTTATGGTGAAGAGGTGGTCGACGGTCTGTTTCTGCCGTCTGTTCCCGACGAAATGACCGATGAATTGGGCGGCCAGCTCATCAAAGGTAGAGATGGAGCGTGGCGTGAGTCCTCGGAACCAGTTTCGTCAGAGCGGATGAGAGTGGCGGGGAATGCACGGCATTGTGCGGCGTCGGAGTCGTCCTGAAAGCTCATCCCTACTGTGAACGCGTCCAAGTGGTCTTTCGGGTCGGACTTTCCGTCGAAGAGTGATACCTTTGGAGGCTTGTTCCTGGAAGAGACGTGGACAACGAGCAACTCTTCAGTGAAGGGCCCTGTAAGCGAGTCGGCGACATGTCTATCCCCGTCGCTTGATGGACAACTCTCCCGATTTATACCCCGATCTTCTTTTCGATGGCATCGAGTCGGTCGTGGTATCCCGAGGATCCGGCATACTCGGATTTATGGCCCCTGCTGTTGGCGACCTGTGTCTGGCCGCGGTTCCGGTTCCGTTCAATGAGGTTCCTCAGGCCCCCTCATTGAACGACACAAATGGCAACGCGAGGTCGTCCTCGAGCTGCCGTGGTGAGTTCCGTCCGCACGAACCTGTCGAGGGAGAGGGCGCTGGCCATGCCTGAGAGCAGGCGAGCTGAACGACACCTCCTCGGGAGGGACAGGAGCGCGATGGGCCTCAGGGCGGGGCGCGCTTTCATAAGACCTCGGCGTCGAGCTGTGAGGTGCCCAACGAGTCATCGAATTGGTCGCCACGGGGATCTGTGGCCGCCGGAGATAGCGAGGTGATGCTCGGATGTGCCGGCGCGGGCAGTGTCTTCTCTCCATTTGTGTCGCTCCCGAGGTGGGGGAGTGGCGACTTGGGGAGCTTGTCTCGCCATTTTGACACGGACAAGCGCGTCCACGACGGATGCGAGCCGATCTATTCGCACAGACAGTGCGTGGATGACGTTCGGAAGAGGAGGGGATCCATCCGCGCCTCCGTTGTGGGGAGGACGGCGGCTGGTGCTTGGATCGTCACGGTGATTACTCGGCATGAGTTCGAGATTGGAAGATTAAATTTCGTTGAGTGGAATTTTTCCCTTCCCACAGACGGTGCCAACTGATGGAGGTCTGGATCTTCTTCAGATGTTGTCTTCCGTTGATCTGTAGCGAGCGTTGATGGATGGCTGAAATTGGATTTGAGGGTTGCCTCTTGAAGCGTGTGGATCTCAGTGGGTTTGATTTGGAATGAACCCGAGCTATCTGCAAGGATGTTCCGGGGTGGTTGCACCACCGTGGACCCTTCGACGATCAAATTAGTCGAGATATTTGGGCAGAGTAGCGGCCTATTGGATAATAATTGCCTTATCTGAGTCGTCTGAGAGGGGGTTTATATGGTGGCAGCCATGGGCTGGCGGGCACGAGATTTACGCCGGCCGTTACGCCCTTGGAGCCGCGCCTGCGCGAATGGCGGGATTCTCCATCAATGGCGAGATACGCCCGTTAGCGGGGGAATGCGATGGCATGAGACGCGGGATCGTGGGGCGGCGGATATCTCGCGTATGACGAGATTTGCGGGGCCATGTCCGTGACGCTGATGGTTTGCATTCTGGGTCGGTCGATGAAACCGAGGAAGCTGAGTTCGGCGGGAGGCTCAGAGGCGAGCGGGAGGCCGAGCAAGTTTGGTTCTGTGATAGCTCGGGGATGAGCTGGGAGGGATGAGGAAGCTCAGCGTGCAGGAGGGCTCGAAGGTGAGCCAATGGTTATTTGGAAGACGAGCAAATGAGTGGTCTGGAAGGCCACCGAGGGTCGGGAACATCCTCGGGAGGAAGGCCTGGGGCACGCCTTCAACGTACCGTTCTTACTCCTTTCTCGTAAGCCTTGGGACACGTCATCTGCCACGTGTCGTGATCTGCGGAGTTCTCAGTATTGAGCATCATCAACCATTGTATGAACCACGTCCGGGATGTCTCCGCGAGAGCCAGAACCTATGCGAATCCTTGCCCTCTTTCCTTCTCTATCCAGAGTTCTCTTATCGATTTCAAGGAGAAAAGCAAATTCATTCAGCATCTTCCGAAAGGCTCTCTCTTCCCGGACCCTAAAGGGTAAACCCACCAAAAGTACCCATCCCTCCCATGGGCACACCCTCCTTACAATATTCTCCTCTTTCAATTGGAAGCACCCATTAAGAATCTCTACCAACTAATCTTTGCTTCTAAATCCTATTGTAGATAAGCATGAAGACTATGAGATTCCCACCATCATCTAGTATTTATATTCAGAAGTCCATACTTTTACTCTAATTTATCTCCAATCTTATATCCATCAAGGCCATACCCTCTTTGTCAAACTCAACGGGAAGATAAAACCGATGTTGACTATATTGTGGAATGCTTAGATTGCAGTAGAAATACCCAATGCCATATATGTTACCCTTGTATTTCCATT
This sequence comes from Agapanthus africanus, assembly GCA_030015575.1. NCBI lineage: Eukaryota > Viridiplantae > Streptophyta > Magnoliopsida > Asparagales > Amaryllidaceae > Agapanthus > Agapanthus africanus. The sequence goes on along the minus strand of CM057337.1, from coordinate 931,051,483 downwards.
TGGCAAAACCTATCTGATAATGGTGCTTTGTAATAGGAATAAATATTGTAATGTAAATATTGCTAAAATTTTCCTGCTATACCTAGGATTCACAGAATCACATTTAATATGGCCCAAACGTATTCTGCATTAGACTGCTGTTAGATTTATAGCTAGTTTTTGAGATAGTTTTGATAAAGATAATTTATTAACATTACGATATTTTAATAAAGCCCAAAGTCCAAGATTCTGTCCTGTTTCTAATAGAATGTCTTTCTTGAGTCCCTGCTTAAGTGAGCTTTCGTATTTGTTAAATATTTCTGATAGATGACAATTTTCTTTTTTGGGATGTAATCTTTTTTCCCGCCGGTATCGGTTTGTTGTTACTGAGTGGTTCCGATTGTGTTTAGCATTTGTACAAATATAGTTTATATGATTTGGAAAGACTTCAAAGCTTGAGTTTGTTATAAGAGCCAATTGGTCTTCTGTATCATTGACTATCATTCGATTCTTTGTGCACGTACTACAAATAATGCTCGACTACATGTTGTAGTTCCTTGTACAAGGAAAATAGAGGCATTTAATTAACAATCATTCTCATTGGAGTGTACATATTATAACATTTGATACTCTTTTTTACAGAAAGAATCTCTACTGGGGCTGGTATCGCAATCCGCTTATCCAGGTAGACCAGATTCTTAAACCAGAACCCGTGTTTCCTTTTGCACTTAAATCCTCTTGCAATTTGTTTACAGCCAAAGCTCCTATTTTTTACATGGGATTGTACATCTTTTGTTGCTGCCAAAGTGCTTGATAGTTTGATATAAAGTAGTTTTATGACTCCGACGCATATTATGCAAGCTAGAGTCCTATGCAAGTATACTAGTACAGTTACATCTCTGGTCATATTATGATCTCATAGAGATGCAAGTCAACTCTTTATGCACTATTGGAATACATGAAATTATTTGCTATTCAGTGTCGGGCTACCCTCGTGTATTCATAATCACATTTCTGATGATGTTCACAGTGACGTAGCGTGATATTTGCATCAGCACACATGCATCATGCTATGAATATTAAGTCATGGATCAACAGTCTCATGAATGGGAGAAAAATAAGGGTCTGAATGGACGGTTCTACACTGTGCTATATTTTAGGGTTTACGACTGTTGTCTTCATCAGTAATAATACCCTATTGTTGTCACTTCCTGTCAAATTCCTTCATCTTTTTTTTTATATATATCTTTGCTATACCATGGTGGGAACAAATGTTGTTCTCATGCCAAGTTTCTTTTCGTAACTCCCTATTTATATGACACCAACATTGATCAGAGTGCGTGCATAGTTTATGTGGTCGAAGTTTAGGACATTTAGGGTTGATCAATGATGAAATACTCGCCATTATGTATCCTATTCAAATTGGAAACTTATGTGTATGACAATTCGGCAACTAAGTTATAAAGAAATGGTTGGTGGTGGATCGATTTTTACTAGATTAATCTGCTTATTTGATCGCAGAATACTCAGAACATTGTGAATTCAAGTTTTCATTACTAGATTGGTAAAATGTCAATTAGATAGATCAATTAATTGTAACAGCTGCCTTTTAGCCGACGTAAATTTCTGCCATTAAACTATTTCATTTCCTGCTAAGCTTAAAATTGATACTTTGGGGAAGTTTAGGCTTCCTTGAAAGGTGGAATCGACGTTTAATGATTTTAAATAGGCAACATCTCTAAAGCCCAAATTATTTGATTTTTGTTCATGTGGGCAGCTCGGTTTTCTCCGGACGATAAGTATTCAAGGCAGCGCGTACTTCTGAAGAAGCGGTTTGGATTGCTTCCAACTCAGAAACCACCTCCCAAGTATTGATTCATCAATTCCTTTGCTTCATGCTCTCTCAATTACTGCAACTCTAAAAATTGGTATTGGCAATTTCTAAGAATCTGGTTTTGTTTGCTATCTATTCTTTTTCAGGCACCAATTGTGCGTGACCATCTTTGTACCTGACCATCTTTGTTATAGCTAAAAATATCTAGTTTCTAGGTCTAATGCTTACGGTTGGTGATGAACATAACATTTGGAATGTGTTTTGGAGATGAGACATCTGATTAACAGAAATCCTGATAGCTTTTATGGGCTAATGATAAGATCACAATGCTAACTAAATCAGTTGGTATGGACATTTCCCCTCATGGTGAGAGTGCGGGGTTTGAACCTTGAGAACTCTAGTAGGAGAAGTGACCATAAATTAATGCTTTTTGGGCAAATTCATGGGCCCTCTGGGTGTGCATGTGTGTGTGTGGGTGTGTTGTATTCATAGGTTAGGGGTCAGGGTTTACGGGCTAGCGGAAAAAATATTAAATAAATAAATATTTCTTTCAAACAACATAAAACAAATTGGCAGAAGCATCAAAGAGCATCTTTAGCAAAGGCACACATGTTGCTCAATTGCATTTTTAACAAGCATAAAATCATAGCAAAGACCCAGCGCTAAAGCAGTGAAACAACATTTTGAGGCCCACCAAATACAAAACAGCCACCTTATCTAAACTCTGCTCCCTATTCTATTCACCACATATTCAAACAGCAATCCTTTACCCTCAAACAAATCTCACTCTCTTTCTTCCTCACTCTCACTTCCTCTTCATCATCTACATTTGTTTTCCTCTACAACTATATTTGCGCATGCATCTATATTTTCTATGACCACTTGAAAAAGCTACAAAAACAACATAGACCAAAAATAGAATAAAATAAAAAATGGCCATATCTTTGCCTGACTTCTTCCCTCATACCCTTCTCCACAACAAAAATATTGCAATGTCCCTCTTCACCTTCAAGCCCCAAAACCAAACCAACCCTACAAAACAAACTCAACACAAACCCAACTATTCTTCTTCTTCCTCCTCCTCACCAACCTCACTACCACCTCAACCCCTCGATTTCAAAGAAACTCATTACATCAAACTCCTCAACCGATCCTACAAGGCCGGCAAATACAGCGAGTCTTTGTACTTTCTTGAGTACATGGTCACCAAAGGACACCACCCTGATGTGATAGTATGTACTAAGCTCATCAAGGCCTTTTTCGCCACCCGAAACACCGAGAAGGCGATTCGGGTCATGGAAATCCTCGAGAACTACGGCCGGCCTGACGTTTTCGCCTACAACGCCCTCATCAGCGGCTTCGCGAAGTCCAACAAGTTCGATTTCGCCATGAAAGTCTTGTCTAGGATGAGAAGTCATGGTCGCACTCCAGATATTGTCACTTACAATATCCTGATAGGGAGCCTTTGTAGCAGAGGGAAGCTGAATTTGGCCCTGGAGATTCTCGGTCGGTTGGTGGACGATGATTGCCAGCCGACGGTTGTAACTTACACGATTTTGATCGAGGCGACGATATTAGAAGGGGGTATTGGTGAAGCAATGAAGCTCCTAGATGAAATGGGGTCGAAAGGGTTAGTTCCCGATAATTATACTTATAATGCGCTTATTCGAGGGATGTGTAAAGAAGGGCTTGTGGATAGAGCTTTGGAGTTCTTGATTAGCTTTCCCTCGAGGGGGTGCGAGCCCGATGTGATTTCTTATAATATTTTGTTGCGTGGGTTTTTAAGTCAAAAGCGATGGGATGACGGGCAAAGGCTTATCAATGAGATGATGAAAAACGGGTTTAAATTGAATAATGCTACGTATAGTATTTTGATCAATTCGTTGTGCCATGAAGGGTTAGTCGATCGAGCAAGGGAGTTGTTGAAGGACATGGTCGCTAACGGGTTGAAGCCTGATACGTACAACTATGACCCGTTAATCTCTGCTTATTGTAAAGAAGGAAGATTGGATCTGGCCATTGAGTTCATGGACTACATGATCTCAAACGGGTGCGTACCCGATATCGTCAACTACAACACGATCCTAGCCGCATTGTGCAAGAGCGGAAACCCTAGCCACGCTTTGGAGATCTTAGACAAGTTAGAGGAAACAGGCTGCAGCCCGAATGTGAGTTCGTATAATGCTTTAATAGGAGGGCTTTGGAATAGCGGAAATCGAGTGAAATCTCTTGAAATGGTATCGGTGATGATTGAGAAAGGGATTGACCCCGACGAGATCACTTACAATGTATTGATTTCGTGTTTGTGTAGAGATGCGATGGTGAATGAAGCGATCGGGTTGCTGAGGGACATGGAGAGCGCGGGGTTAAAGCCAACGGTGATAACTTATAACACCGTCATGCTTGGTTTATGTAAAGCTCATCGGATTAACACTGCGATAAATATACTTGAGGAAATGGCCGTGAAGGGGTGTAGAGCTAATGAGACGACGTATATTCTTTTGGTTGAAGGGATCGCTTATGCCGGGCATAGAGCCGAAGCGATGGAGTTGGCGAGCGAATTAGTTGCGAGGAATGTTTTCTCGAAGGATTTGGTTAAGAGATTGAATAAGACTTTTCCGATGCTCAATTTGTACAAGGCGTTGCCGCAATCACCAGATGAGGATGTGTGAACAATTTGCATGTCCTATATTCAGAAGAATTGAATCCCAAATGAAGATGGATGGAAGAAGTTGCAAGTATACTTAAATTTGAATTGTAAGCTTACATCAGTCAATGCTTTATTTCTCTTTTTGTATGTGTACTCATTTGCTGTCTTTGTGATGAATATGCATTTTTCTTCTTCTTTTGGTTAGTTTATGGTATCAAGATTCTGTTTAATAATTGGATAAATTAGGCTAATGCTCTCAACTATCATGTTTCTTCACTGAAATACCTTGAAGTTTTTTTATTACATAAAAATACCATAAAAATCCCAAATGAAGATGGCTGGAAGTTGGAAGTATACTTAAATTTGAATTGTAAGCTTACACCAGTCGATGCCTTCTCTCTCTTTTGGTATATACTCATTTGCTGTCTTTGGGATGAATATGCATTTTTTCTTCTTTTGGGTTAGTTTATGGTATCAAGATTCTGTTTAATAAATGGATAAATTACTCTAATACTCTTAACTATCATGTTTCTTCACTAAAATACCTTGAAGTTTTTTATTACATAAAAATACCTTAAAGTATGGTTTTCAAGATATCTTTCTCTAAATACCTTCAAGGTATTTTGCTGAAATAAAGAAACTAAAAACGACAGTTAATGGTATTTTAGTGTAATTTCTCTATTTAATTATGTCAATTGAATTAGCTTTATCATGATTTTTCCTGCAAGGGGTATTTATGATCTAGGAGCCTATTCTCTTTCGTGCATACCGGCAATGCATCGGGCATTCGAACAGAAAGAGAAAAAGATATGAATATAAGGACAATTTTTTAAAGTATCCTTGTTTTAATAAATTATTATGAAAATAGACCTCACTTAAATTTATTTATCAAAATAGATCTTTCTATTACACAAACAGTTAGGATAAAGCAATTATCTCATGGCAATCCTATGTGGCAATAACAAAGTCTATTTTGCTAAGTAAATTTATAGGAGGTCTAATTCTATAATTATTGAATAAAATAAGTTTTTTATATGTTAAATAAATGTTTCTTAATGTTAATCAAAATTTTCTAGTTATTTATTTATCATCAAATAATTCTACGTCATCATTTTTTTCCTCACGGCTACTTTTAGGGAAAAAAGACGTTATCCATTTTATTGTTGCAACAATGAGAAAAAACTCTGCATATACCTATTTAATAAATAACGGTAATACAGTTTACTAAATTGATAAATGATAATTTAAAATTTCTGAGAGTAAAATATGATCATGATGTAGAAAAAATATTAATTTTACAAACAAGTTTTAGTATTTTTTTTTATTTTAAACTCGAATTAAGGTCGATCAACACATTTTATACACCATATTTTATTTTGTTAAGCCCGTATCATAATCATAATGGTGCATATTAAATGTCAACTATATTTCTATTACCAACAATAAACCAAAAACAAATAATGTCAGAAAGAATAAAGTCTTTCAAGATATTGGAATCCATTTATATATTTTTTATGTTGTAATTAGTTACTGCTAATTAGAAAAATAATTATGATATTGAAATAGCGGGGCATAAAATATGTAAAAATATTGATGGAAAATAAATTATAAGATTAAATATCACTTTAAATATAATATGGCATAAAGAATGTATTTTGCACCATCAATGTTTTTATAACTTCAATTTCCATACAATATTGTACATGCATGCTTTTCTCTTAAAGAATAATCAAGTAAAAATTTACGTGAACAACTATAAGGTTACTTGATGGAAAACAGATAGTATTGAAGAATTAATAAAATTTTACATGGATTTTTTCAGGAATAATCTTCTAATTATAGAAACAGACCTATTTGAAATTTATTTATCAAAACAAACCTCAATATTGCCACATAAGAAATGAAACATATGCAAATGCTTTATCATATAAGCTTATGTGGCAAGATGGGGTCTATTTTGATAAATATATTTTAGTGATGTTTATTTTCATAATTATTTATTAAAACAAGATTTTTTACAAAAAAATGTCCTAAATATAAAAACGTAATTGATGAAAAAGCCCAATATGAACATGACTGGTCCAGAAAGCGACAATAACAAGTAGGGCAGCACGTGCTGCAGCACTAATATGCAACTATTTATCAATTTATATATATATATATATATATATTTTTCTGATTTTACTTTTAGTTAATTATTATAATAAGAGACCTTAATCATTATGGGATCTCAAATCACATGACATGAAGGAAAAAGAAAAGGGTTTGCAAACGTGTGGGTCCTCATCTCTCTCTCCAAGTTGGGAGTGTGTAGGCCTTCAAGCTGTTAGATCCTCATGATACCTTAATCATCAACAAAGAACAAATAGTTTTACATAAAAAGACATCCAAACTAAGAGAGTAACTGTAGTTTATGGAATGGAAGATTCGCATTCCTAGAAATAGGATTACCAAGCATCTAATTCTTAGGAATTTTGCATCAACGTGCTTGGTATACTTTAATCATTCATGATACCGTCGACCGGCGGAGAGGCCGAAGGATGGCCGGTGGATGACGGCGAGGCCATCGATGAACGGCCGATCAGCGGTTGGCCGACAACTGCCGATGTGGCTGGCAGGCGGTGAACATCCGATCGGCGACGGTCCGGCCGGCGAACAATCGACGATGACCAGCAACCGGCTGGCGAACAATCGACGATGACCAGCAACCGGCCTGCGGCGAACGGCGATCGGTGGCAGGCCGGATGGCGGACGACCGAGATGGGTGGCAGGGCCGGTCGGCTGGCCAGTGGCAAGGGAGGCTGGTGGCGGATGGTTATGGCTCATTCATGCCAGACGGGAATATTTTGTGGTAATCTAGGATACACATGTTTTGGAGGGAATATGATTTTCATGAAATGGGATTATTTGATTAGCATGGTAATCATATATATCCGGGAATATCTTTTACATCTAAACGAGTGTGGTAATATTTCATGGTAATTTAGGATAACCATCTAGATTACCTCCTGCCAAATGCACCCGTAGACAAAAGCGCTATAAGTGTGGCAGTCAAAAGAGTCAGCTAAACCAGCTTTTTTATGACGATAAAATCTCTTTTACCGTTGGAATTGTGCAACTTGATCTTAATCGTCTAAATTATTGATACCCCAAATTCATTATGATTTTGAGACCTTTTGATGCAGTGATCTAGCATGTTCAAAATTAATAGGTTTTTTGATTGTTGAAAAAATTATTAAAATCATATTAGATATGAATCCATGTTTTTAACTCTGAAGATAGATATAATAGATCAATTCGGTTTACCTGATGCTCGATAACGGTAATCACTTAGATCATGACACGTGGCAGATGACGTGTCCCAGAGCATGCAAGGAAGGGCCTACAGTGACTGACCAGACCACTCCTATGCCCGTCCTACCGACCAACGCTGGCTCACTTCCGAGCCCCCTGCACAATTGGCCTCCTCGGCCTCATAGCTCGTCTCCGGGCTACTGCAGAACCAAGATACCTAGGCTCTCCCGCTCGTCCGTGAGCTCTCCCGCCGAGATCATCTTCCTCGGTCTCATCGACCGACCAATGGCACTGCTCACAGGCGCAACCGCCATCCCGCGAATCTCACCATGCGCGAGATATCCGCCGGCCACATCCTACATTCCACGCCATCACGATCCCCCATTAACGAGTCTGTCTCTCCATTAATGGGAGATCCCGCTCATCACGCGGGCATGACGTCGGGAGCGTAACTGCCGGCGTGATTCTCGCACCCGCCCTGCCTGCTGTCACCGCTATATAAACCCCTTCTTCAGACGGTTCAAGTAAGCCATTTTGACTTCACTAAGCCGTTACTCTGCTCGGATCTCTAGTCTAACTTGACCGTCGGAGGGTCCTCGGTGGTACAACCACCCCGGGACTTCCTTACAGATAGCTCGGCAACCACAACCTCAAACCCATTGAGATCCACACGCTTCAGGAGCGACAGGCTCCAGATCCAATCTCAGCCATCCATCGCCGCCATCACCAGATCAATGAAAGGTAACATCTTGGCGTGATCCAGGTCGCGTCAGAGACGCTCTAAGCCGCCGACATTACCTAGAGGTTATTGGATTTGATGAGCTGAAGAAGGCATATCATGGAGATGAAGACTTTGGGGAAGCTTAGACTTCCTTGAAAGGTGGAACATACGCTGAAGGACCGACTGAGAAAAGCACACTTAACCGCAGATAACGTTGAAGATTGATGTACACAGTTCCAATCATGGAAAAAGTGGGTGAGCAAACTTCTTTTTAACATCATACTTATTTTTTTTCCTGGAGGATTTTGTCCTTCATTATTCTTTTTAAATAAAAGGACAGACAACTTTTACATCTATCTTCTTAGTCCTAAGAGTTATATTGAATTGAATGCTTAATCGTATTACAATAGAAATAGCAAAGAGACTATTTGTTTGCATTCCAGTAGGAATCTAATAAGGGTACTTTGTACGAAAAATACGAACTTATCAGTTTTTAATTCAAGACATAGTTAATGCATAAGAGAATTTTAAACTATTAGCCATGACAAATTAAGTTTAGAATAATTTAGGGGGGAAAATGAAAATATAAGATAATAGTGAAATCAAATGTTCCACTCTTTAAACAGTTTTTTCATATTGTCGCCTATCTAACTACTTAACTTAAAATCTGGAAACCAATTTAGCTGTTGTTTGATAGTTTGTAAAGGCTAATTTGTGATCTATACTAGTGCAGCAAAAGATTTATGCGCTTATGCTTCATCACTGAGGATTGAAGTTCTCTTCCCTCGTATATAGTCTACACTCAAACGTAAAATGGGAAAAAGATAGCGTACTTATATTCTTCGGTCATTTTCACAAATGCTCTATAATGCCGACAATTTTTAATATTTTAACTTGAAACCTATTCATTTTTTCTAAAAAACCCTAGTTTTCTTGTAATGTCAATGTAGTTTTTTGTGTACCTCTTAGCTATCTAACTTTTTTGTATACCTAGTGGAGATTCCCGGATCACGGCACTTAGTAGATGACGTGTCGTCCACTTATGACCGTTAGATTTCTGGGGCCTATGGAGCTGGAATAGGTATGATGCAATGCGGACATTCCTCAGTGCCTCGCCTCCGAGATAACACCCGACCTTTTGGAGGCCTTCACTGAGTACGTTCCTTCTTCGCCTAACCACTAGTCAGTAGCTCATCTCCGAGCAATCATAAAGTTGGGCTTCCTCAGCTTTCCTGCTCGTCTCTGGGCTATCTTATAACTGACATTTCTCAGCGCCCCTGTTTGGCCAGAAGCATGGAGCACGAGCGTTCCTGTAACGGCTCCGTGTATCTTGCCACGACGAGATCTTCGCCGCTCCACGTCCCGCATCCCTCGCTAGCGTATCTCGTCATTAATAGGCCTATCTCGCCATCAACGCGAACGTAACGCAGAGCGTAACGGATGGCGAGAATCTTGCGTTGACTCGTTTCAATACAACTCCTATATAATCCCCTCCTCCAGACGATTCAGGTAACAAAAATTGAATCCAATACACCGCTACTTTGCCTAATTATTCCATGGTACTTGCTTGATCGTCGGAGAGTCCTACGGTGGTTTTCCATACCGGAAATTCTTTTGCAGGTAGCTCGGTGTCAACAACAATCAACAAACCCATTGAGATCCATGCGTCTAATCTTCCGCTATAAATCTCATCCGTTTAACCCCGCTGGCCACAAGACCGACGGAGGACAACATCTGAGGGAGATTTCGACCTCCATCAGTTGACGCCGTCTGTAGGAACACCATTTTCTACCAAAAAAGTTGATCTTCCGCCTTCGATTCGATGGCCATCGATCATCACAACGAAGACCCTAGCACGAGCCATCCCGTCCTCTGCAATGGAGACGGGGACGGTTCCACTCCTCTTCCCAACATCGTCGAAATCTTATCGGCACGGATCGACCGACTGACAGCGCTGGTGTATGCGCTAGCTTGTATCCAAACTGCCAGCCATGCTCGGCAAACCGCCGCCCCTGCTCTCCAGAACGGCGACGTGCACGAGGCTGCAGAGAGACGCATTCAGGTCCTCGGCCTTGCTCGCGCCAACCATGATGCCACGGAAAACCGGCATGCCGATTCCGGCAGTCGCGGCCCTATACGAGGAATGACTCCATGACTCGTTGGGCACCGGACAACCCAACGCCGAGGTCTCAGGATCAACCAAATAGTCTCTTCAATGCTCACTGTGTTCTCTTGCCCTCCGAGACGACGTCGGTCAGGTCGCCTGATCTCAGGGAAGACCAACGTCATCATAATCATCGGGGTTGTGCCCAGGGAGCACGTCGGGGGTGTTGGGGTCAAAAATTACATCCCGGTTGACCAAGTGAAAGTCAAAGTCAACCCCAAGTAAGCGGATCCAAGCCCAGGTCAAGTAAGCCCATGCCCAAGTCAAGCCCGAACATGAAGCGGCAGGCCTCCCCCATGCTAAGAAGAAAATTATGTAATAAATAATTTTGATATAATTTTCATGCATGAATGTAAAGTAAATGGCATAAAGCCAAAATTTTTGTAAAGCCCATGGCTCATGTGCAAAATAAATAAGCACATGAAGTATGAGATGGGCAAAAATGCCATTTTGTAAAGCCCAAAGGGCTATATGTAAATTTGTAAACCTATATAAGGCAACATGATGATGAAATGAAACAATAAATGATCCCCCAAAATTTAGGATTTCTGTGCCTCTTTCCCCTTCCTCAAGGTTCTAAAACCTTCTCCCCCTTTTGAATTAAATCAAGAGTTTAACTCTTCCTTTTCAAAAAATAAACAGTTTTTCACCATGTTCCCTCATAAAATACAAGGAAAAACCCCAATGGAGCATCACGTGCACACACGTGATCGGGGGTCACGTGCTGACACGTGATGGCTTCCTGAGGGCTCTGAAATGATAAGAATTGAATCCTAATCAAATGGGGTCATGTGCCCACACGTGATGGGCCTTTAAACCCACTGAAAAGAATTAAATGTATAATAAAACAACAGGGAAAAACCTCAATGGGGCATCACGTGCCCACACGTGACCAAGGGTCACGTGCCCACACGTGACTTCCTGGTTCTTTAAAGCAACAGAATTAAATTCTGGTTAAATGCTTAATCAGGGGGTCACGTGCCAACACGTGATGGGTTCCTAAAGATCTCTGAACTAATAGAATTAAATTCTAATTAAATGGTCAATCAGTGGGAGTCACGTGCTAACACGTGATAGGCTCTTAAATCTTCTGAATTAATAGAATTAAATTCTAATTAAAGGAAATCAAAAACCTTAATTGGAAAAGTATTTCCCTAGATCTTTCCAAACAAAAAGATTGCGCTCTGTAAAGTGGAGCACCGTTGGATTAAAAATCCAATGGTGCCAATTTATAGAAAGATTTTATACAAGAAAAGATTTTCCTGAAATTTGCCAGGAATAACAGATAAAATATCTTTTGGATTAAAAATTCAATGGTGAATAAAACTCATTGAGTGATCTAAAAGATCATGTTGGTTACAAAATCAATTAAAATATTTCAATGAAAGATTGACTAAACAAATTGATTCTTTTCTTTCTCCTATAAATAGGAGCCAAGAAGAGAAAAGAAAAAAATGATATAACAACAACAGAGAGAAAAAAGAAGAGAATTTAATTCTCCAGAGAGAAAGGAAGATTTCATCAGAAGAGAAAGAAACTCTAGGTGAGAAAGGGAAAGAGATCATAAGCTCCACAAAATAAAAAGAGAATTTAATTCTCAAACTAAGAGTTTAACTCTTCTAAATAAGAACTTAGTTCTTCCTTTGGTTGAAGATCTGCAGAAGCAGAGCTTCCCATAAGTTGAGAATTTAATTCTCATCGGGAAGATTCTGCCATGCAGATCCAAAACTTAGAGGGAGAATTGAGTTTAAAGAATTTAATTTCTCCAAATACTTAGGAATTTAATTCCTCCAACAGAGACAGGGTTTAACCCTTAAAACAAGAACTTAGTTCTTCTTCATGGTTGAAGATCTGCAGAAACAGATCTCCCCATAAGTTGAGAATTTAATTCTTATCGGGGAGATTCTGCCATACAGATCCAAAACTTAGAGGGAGAGTTAGGTTTAAAGAATTTAATTCTTCCATATACATAGGAATTTAATTCCTCTAAACAAAATTAGGGTTTAACCCTACCAAAGAATTTAATTCTTAAACAAGGGATTTAAAACTCTCCACGCACGTAAAGAAGTTAGTATCCAACCTGATCACGTGGCAACACGTGACCCTCCCTTCAATGGTCAGAAAAGAATGAATGAGATGGGGTCACGTGCTCCCACGTGACCCTTGGATAAATTCCTCAAAATAAAAAGAACAAAGCCAAGGCAGAACAGACTTCGGGCGCCCTCACGTGTCCCCACGTGACCCTTGACAAACACCTCTTTAAAAAAGAGAAGATGGAAAGCACTGAAGGATTAAAATCTAATGCATGGGCACCCTCACGTGTCCCCACGTGACCCCTAGCAAATCCTTTTAATATCCAGTGCATGGATGCCCATCACGTGCCCACACGCGATGGCCTTGAAGACTAAAAGTTTTTTAACACTTATTTTGAGAATAAAATAAGGGAGGCTTGACCCAATCCTAGGGCGCCTCACGTGATCCCACGTGAGCGCTTCACTTTTAGTGTTTAACACTATTTTAAGCATTTCATCCCTAGTGTTTAACACTATGCATCACGTGGGAACACGTGACCGCCAGATATGTGCTAGTGTTTAACACTATATACAAAATAGTCTTATCCCAAATCGGCCAAGTCTTTCAAAGGCAAGACCCCCCTTTGACTGAACCTCAAATACATCCTTGCCTTCCAAGATTGATCATCTTATATGGCATATAAGTGCTCAGCACTCAATAAGAGATAAAAATATGGTCAGAACCCAGACCCATGCTTAGCATTGCTAAATAATGGGGAGCTGAGCCCAGACAAATGTTCAACAGTCCCAACAAAGGTCCGGCATTTTAAACCTAATTGGACTTAGCCCAAGTTGGTCATAAGTGCTTAATTCAGATTTAACTGAGCCCATGCGCTCATAATCTAATTAATTGATCTTAGTCCCAAATTGGACTACAGATCTCTCAACCCACATCAGTTCAAGGGTACATCTCTTCACTCCTCTGATATTTGTCGTTGTAATCCTTCAACGTCTTCAGAGACGTGACGGGTCCTGATAACCAAACATTCCATGGACTGTGGGGTCCTTATACTCATGGAATATGATCTCCTTAAACTTTATAGACTATGACGTCTTTAAACTACGGACTGTGGGATCCCTAAACTCATGGACTATGATGTCCTTAACCTCGGACTGTGGGGTCCTTAAGCCCATGGACTATGATGTCCTTAACCTTGGACCGTAATGTCCTTAAACTAATGGACCGCAATGTCCCTAAACTAAACAATAGAGCCCAAATGCTCTTTTGTTGGATCTAAACGATCTCGTTAAGTTGATCTTAGTCTGAAATTAGACTAACGTATCCTTAACAAACGTTTAAGTTGATCTTAGTCCCAAATGAGACTAACGTATCCTTAAACCCAACCCCAACCCCAAATCTAAGAAGATACGGATTTGGACTAATCTACGCCCAACGGGCGACAACATAAATTAGTCTCCGTATACAATCCACGGGCAACCAAAAACAAAACAAACACACACGATACGAAGTGACCATCTGGAGAAGGAGAAAGTGGTTACCGTGATGCGGTAGCGTAACTAACTGCAGTGGCTTGCGCCTGCAGGGAAGAGCGTCTCCACAATCAAAACCCCCTCAAATGAGGGGGAATCTGACGAAGTCTGCTATATCGGCCGCATCCGTTTAAACCTTCGATACATGGTGTCATAAATCAACTTGGCATTTTCAGAGAGGTGGACGGATAGCACCAAATAGCATCTGCCCCCAAATTTAGGCAAGATGAACCTACGCGGTTCCATCTCTGTATTCGGAGGCGAACAGATTTTGGCACGCCCGGTGGGACCTCTTCCTCTTTCCACTCCACACTTCGTGTCGTGTTCGCGAACGAATCGCGGTTTAATATGGTTGCCCTTGGGTTCGAGGTACTAAGATTTGGTTTTGCTCTCGTGCAGAAAAAAGAACATCAATGGCCTCTAACTTCTCCAGCTGCAGCTGCAACTCCCGTTCCGCCTCATCTGGAGGAGTAACCTACGGGCCCCAAGCGGCCTCCCTGTTCAAGATGCTAGTGGAGTAGGTAACTCAAGCCACCACTGGGCTATTCTTCGGGACCATGCTACCACCGATGAGCTTCAACGCCCCTGTACCATTGCAAGAAGCTCAGAAGAAGTCGGTCTTTGATCGGCTTACCACTGCTGCGGCTCCTCTTAACGGGTCGTCCAAACCAAGCGCCTCAGTTTTCAGCAGACTGGGCCAAAGCTCCAACGGGCCCGTGAAGAAGCCCACAATACCAGAAGGCGTTATCCCGAAGCGGATAGCCATTCCTACTCTTGAAGTCACCAAGGCGGCTTCTCAGGCTAAGGGGTCGGTCTTCACAAGACGTGCCATTTCAGCTCCCACTCTGGGTGAAGTAACCAAGGCCGTTTCCCGTGCATGAAAATCGGCCTTTTCAAGATTGGCCATTCCCTCTCAGCGAGCATCTGTCTTTGACAGGCTGGCACCAACAACAGACTCTTATCAGAACAGGGGGCATGGAAAAGCTGATCCAACAGCGGAGGTGATTCCGGCCGCACGACATGCTCGACGTCGCCACTGGCACCGAGTGAGGAAATCTGGGGGCAATTCCCCCTCTGGATTGATTCCGCCGGCTCCAACGGTGGAAATTGCTACTGCTGTTCCAACTAGGAACAACTTTGAACCACTCAGGAGGTTCTGCAAGAACTCTCCGACTACTGTGCTGAAAAGGTCTTCTCCACCTATGGAGAATGCCCCAAAGGCGAAACTGGAGTAGCCCCCTTAGCGGCTGTCCTCTGAAATTTATAAAGTTTGGCGACAGGTCCAGGACTCCATGGTAGATCAAGACTATCCCCGCCGACAGAAAAAGATGAAGGTTCGGCAAGAAGAGGACCACCCTGTCAAACCACAGAAAGTGACAGCTACTTGGGTGCCCACTGCAACGGCCCCCTCAACTTCAACCACCCACAAGAGGAGAAAGCTGGAGAAAATCCCGGTGTCTGCGACAAATCGCAAGAACACTGAATCTAAACGCCCCAAGTCTGGGGGCATGGTGGTGCACACCATCTATATGGCATCCGGAAAAGAGGATAGCCGTATCTCCATAGGTCATCGACCGCTTACGCGTTCAGTGACTAAGGCTCAGGAGCAACAACAACAAAAGCTCCAAGAAATGCTAACAGCTATGGCCGCACTTACGGGACCGAAAGCAAGCCCAGAGACATCTTCGGAGCAGCGCCGTGAGCAGGAAACTGATACTGAATTCCTTTGGAGAATGCTTGAGAAGAAGGACAAAGAGGCCGCGGAACAAGCGGCCAATATAAAACAAATGGCTTTTCTATTCCAAGATATGGTGGGCATAATGATCCAGTCGGACCCTCCAGCCGAAGACCCTCCAGTAATAATTGAAGATGATAGAGGAGAGATATCAAATCCTCTGCCAGCTCTGTCAGCAACCAAGGAGGAGACCATCTCTAAATCCGCCCTAGATGATTACATCGCTCAGCAGATACGAGCTCATCAGGCGAGCAAAGCGGCCGGCCAAATTGTTAATACTGGACGACCCTATCCGGGTTGGTACGACCAAATAAAGTACCCGTAGGGATACACAATCCCCAAATTCCACGTATATAAGGGGATGAGAAATTCGCATCAGCACGTCGTTCAATTCAGAGCCTTGTGCGGCAACACTAGAGGTGACGATAAGCTACTGCTTCGCCAATTCGTTGGTAGCTTGTCGGAGACAGCATTCGAGTGGTATTCCGAACTCCCAAATGACTCTGTAAGATATTTGCAGAGATGGAGTTGCTATTCACCCAGCATTTCGCGAGTGCTAGCGAACGCATCCCAATCACGGCATTGATCAATGCCAGGGTGAAGCCTGGAGAAACATGGGTTCAGTATGCAATACGGTGGCGGAATCTATGGTCAAAATGCGAGCAGTGCATCGAAGAAGCGCATGCGGTAGGCATGTTCATAGGGACCCTTGACCCTCAAGCGACCATTTCACAATTCATGATGTTTTTCAATCCAACTACTTTCCAGGCCTTGATTGACAAGTTGGCCTAAATGGACCAGATGGGCCACAGGCCTTCTTCTTCGAAGCCGGAGCCATGGAATGAAAAAGGGAAAGGGGAAGTGACCTTCGTCGCCAATGCTCAACAGCAGCCCAGTGGTCCAAAACTATTAGATCACCTAGACGAGAGACGACGATTCATTAATGAGAAAATGAAGTGTCCTTATTCGTTTCCCCGGGACAAAACGAGGAGATTGTTCGAGCTGGCGGTGCGCAACAGGCTCATCAACTTACCGGATCCAAAACGCCCATTGCAACCTGGTGAGGCTAATAATCCCAACTATTGCCCCTATCACCAAGCGATAGGCCATCCAATCGAAGATTGCTTCATCTTCAAAGGGTGGATTAAGAACCAATACCAACAGGACAAATTCACACTGTCCGAGAATTGGAAAGTAAACCCGCCCCAGCCGCACGCTCTCAAAAAGGCGGACACACCGGGGGCATCATGCTCCTTTGTCGAAGAAGCTCCATGGGAGGTCGCACTTTCAACCAAAACGAAAAGAAGGTTGAAGGATCTCCAAGCATGCCCAGCGATCAGGTAGAAAAATCAGCTAGAACCCGAGATCATCGAGGGAATGCTGAAGCCGCGCCCGACGCCAAAGATTGGTAGCGGTAATCAAAACGCTCAGGTCCAGCCGTCAAAGTCTTCGAAGAAAAAGAAGAAAACCAAAAAGCCCATGAAGCCTGCTGATAAGCTCACGGACCTACAAAAACATATCGACGCGCTGGAAGAATATAACCAGAAGGCGCGAACCCCGGTCACACTTCAAGAGTTTCTCAGCTATGTCCTTGAGGACAGAGATGATGACAATGGAGAAGACTAGTCAGATGAACCTGAGGATTATGTGGCAAGCTACCACGTGATCTCTCATTCGTTAATAAACGGTGAAGAAGCTCTGGATGCAGAGAAACTGGGGGAAGATCCCGAGCCGGAACTTCTAGGACCGTCAGACGAGATGATTGATGCATTTCTAAACGAAGCTCTTCTAAAAGGTAAGGCTGATCGAGAGCGCGAAATGGCCATATTTGAAAAGGCCAAACGCCGGCGACTGGATGAAAGGGTTGAAGCATCCCAACTAGACCGAGGCATGCCCGCGACAGACAAGAGAAGGCTTAAAACGGGGAAAGAGTTCGCCAAAGCCATATCAATGGGAATGAAGTTGCCACCCTCCGAAGGAAACACTTCTGATGAGATACACCTTAATGAAGAGGATGTGCATCCTAATTACTGTTTATATCATCGAAGGATTGCGCACCCTACTGAAGAATGCAACGCTTTTAAAAATTAGTGGCAAGGGTATGTCACTCATAGGAAGCACTTCAAGAGGATGAAACGTGAAGCTCGTCGACAGCGGAAAAATACTACAGACGAACGTGGAAGAGCTGCCGACAATTGTCACATGGTTGATAGCAGGGGATCGCAAGTTCTCACCTTCGGGAGTGACTCTGACGAAGAAATAGCCCTCGACCCTCTCTTCAAAGAATCCACCTCAGGAAAAGAGAAAGAACCGAAGAGCTGTGAGAACATTCATCTACGCAATCGCACATTACCTGAAAACAATCTCGGACCCGTAAACAAGGGGTCGAACAAAAAGGATAAGGGAAAAGAAAAGGTCCCTGAGGATATCACACTCGATGACCAAGTCGTCGAAGAGCTGATAGCCAAGGATCCACCCAAGAAAAACAAAGTGGATTACAACGTTCCGGTACACCTGAGGAAGATACTCTCACAGCTAAGCATTCTCGACGCCTTTCTGCTATCCAAAGAGGCGAGAGATTCTTTGATCAAGGCACTATAAGAGCCCGAGCAGTTCAAACTTTCCTCGCCGAAGAAAAGATGAAGGACGAGCTGGAAGAAGTGCGCACAGCCGATATCACCTTCGGCGATGAAGATCTCCTCCTCAGGACGTGCGAGCACAACCGTCCCCTCTATGTCTCCAGATACTGTCATGATATCAAGATAGGCAAAATCTTGGTCGACAATGAGTCCTCCGTCAACCTTCTCAATGTAAGAGTGTTGAAGGAAATCTACATGAGCGTTCAGCACCTCGCTCGTGATAAAATCACTATCTTCGGGTTTGACTCCCAGTCATCACGAATGCTCGGGTCTGTGATATTGACATTACGCTTTGGGATGCTCGTCACAGACATCAAGTTTCATGTCATTGGCGCCAAGACTTGCTACAACGTTTTGCTCGGCAGGCCTTGGTTACACGAGTACAACATCATCCCTTCTACACAACATCAGTGTATGAAGTATTTCAAGGATGGTCTCGAGTATACTGTGACAGGGGAACTAAACCCATTCTCCGTGAATGAAGTCCGAAAGTACGAAGATGCAAAATACTTCTTACCAGATTTCGAAGACACGGAAAGATGCCATAAACTGAAGAACAAAGCTATCACCACTATTCCAGTTTTCGGGAGTGACACTGAGGAGGAAGAAGAAATAGTTTATTCATGGCCGCCCCAATGCAACAAGCCTGGACCGTCCACCCCTATTCTGGTCTTCGGCAGCGACTCGGAAGATGATGCCAATGCCGTATTTTCTGTTCGGCCATCAATACAAGCCTTCGCTGGCGATGATCGGAGTTTGCAAATCGCCATGGTTCCGCAAGAGCATTACAAAGAGCTTGACGCGCTTGGTACCTATAGTGTGCAGGAATTGCAAACGTTCTAATCCCTCCCAGGCAAAAAGATGAAAAGGCGATCCTCTTTTATCGATCCGCGGAAACCAAAGTGGAGAAAGAAATTTGGCATGGTGCCGATTCTACACTTGACAGTCTCCAGCCCATCCGTTTGCCCAGATACTACACGGAAGGATTAAAAAGGCTGTTGAGGCGCCAAGGTGTACACTTCAAACAGACTGCTCGATGAGCTCAGTTCTACAACAGGATCTGGAACGTCCCAGGAACTCGGCGAAAATTGCCCAACGGGAGAATGGAAACGATCGGGCTTGGATATGTTTAATCCAAGAAACGGGAACGATTCCACGGATGCTACGTTATACATGACTTTGACGAAGAAGGAGATGTTCTGTTAAAATACGCTAACCCTGAATCAAAACGAGATCCCGCCATGAAAACGCCAAGTCTGTCGTTTGAAGAACAGATGGACAGGCTAATAAGGGAAGTGAGTCAAAAGGTCCGGGATGACCATAGCCGCGAAATAGCCATTTACGAGAAAGCCAGGACGCAGCGCCTCCTTCAGCAGGCCACGGAGAATGACAATGCTCTTCGTCGCCAACCTGTCATACAAAAGACCTGGCGCAAAGGCAAAAATAAACTAAAGAATGGAAAAAACGTTCGACAGCGGCAAAGTGGATCTAAGAAGCCACACGATCAAGAATCGAGCAGCCGGGATCCATCTCGTATAAAGAAGATGGGTCGAGCATATTCTTTTCCCCAAGACAAGACAAAGAAGATATTTGATCTTGTCATAAAACATCAGGTGATGACACTCCCGGAGTCCAAGCACCCCGAGCAAGCAGACAAGGTCTCTCACCCAGACTATTGCTCCTATCACCGAGCAATAGGACATCCTCTCGAAGACTGTTTCACCTTCAAGAACTGGGTTGAAGACCAGTATCAATTCGGCAGATTCGCTCTATCCAACAGTTGGAGGGTAAGTCCGCCATGGAAGTATGAATCAAAAGCCACTTATGCGATGAGAGTAGAACCAGACCAACATCGGTCTTGGAAGCGATCTCATACCTGTCACGTGATAACGCTGTCAGAAGAAGAACCCGAGAATATGGATGACCTCCCTTGGTGCATCGAAAACAATGAAGATGAGTTGATCTCAGAATTTCCACCGGCGCCAAAAGAGCTGGAAGATGGGATACATACTACTGCAGATGACCTCAGAAAAATTGACTTGGGAAAGGCAAACGACCCACGGCCGACATTCGTCAGTAGGCCGTTGTCTGAAGAAAGAGTGGCTACGTTAAAAGACGTGCTTATGCAGTATAAAGATTGCTTTGCCTGGAACTATTCCGAGTTGCCAGGACAAGATCCGGAAATAGCCGTACACAGATTGGCGATATCTCCGGACATCAAGCTAGTCAAACAAGCACCGAGAAGAATGAGGCTCGAGCTTGAGATGAGCATCAATACCGAGGTCAAGAAGCTAATCGAATCCGGCTTCATCCAAAAGGTTCAGTATCCTTACTGGATTGCAAACATTGTCCCAGTGATGAAGAAAAATGGGACGGTGCGCATATGTGTGGACTTTTGGGATCTCAACAAAGTTGCCCGAAGGATGACTTTCTAGTACTGGTCACTGAGCTAATGATAGATAATACGTCCACTCATGAAGTTTTTTTGTTCATGGACGGCTCATCAGGATACAATCAGATAAAGATGCATCCCGAAGACCAGAAGCATACCGCTTTCCGGACCCCTTTGGGCATATTCTGCTACAAGGTGATGCCTTTTGGTCTAAAGAACGCCGGTGCCACCTATCAGAGGGCCATGACGAAGATTTTCGATGACCTCATATATGAAATCGTCGAATGCTATATTGACGACCTCGTAGTTAAAAGCAAATCATACGAGAAATATTTACAGCATCTGAAGATCGTGTTTCAGCGCTTTCGGAAATACAATTTGAAGATGAACCCTCTCAAATGCGCGTTCGAAGTTTCCTCGGGCAAGTTCCTAGGATCCGTCGTCCGACACCGAGGCATCGAGATAGACCCGTCGAAGATCAAGGCAATCATGGAAATGCCTCCGCCAAAGACTCTCAAGCAACTGCGGTCTCTCCAAGGAAAGCTCGCGTTTATCTGGCGATTTATAGCCAATCTCTCCGGGAAGTGCCGTCCTTACAGTTACCTAATGAAGAAGGGAACCCCGTTCGTCTGGGATCGCAAATGCCAAAACGCACTGGACGAAGTCAAGCAATACCTGCAGAATCCGCCAGTACTGGCCGCTCCGTTAAAGTAAAACCTATCGTCCTGTACACAATAGCCCTCAAAGGTTCCTTAGACGCGCTGTGGGCACAAGAGAACGACCAAGGGAAGGAGAGAGCCCTCTACTATTTGAGTCGAGTTCTCCTAGGGGCAGAAAGTAACTACCCCCCCATCGAAAAACACTGCCTGGTGTTGATCTTCGCGATAACGAAGCTCAGACACTATGCATTGGCACATGAGGTCCATCTCATATCAAAGGTGGATCCCCTCAAATATTTTATGTCAAAGGCCATATTAACGGGACATCTCGCTAAATGGGCCCTGCTCTTGATGGAGTTCTCGATAACTTATCGTCCCCTTAAGGCAGTGAAAGGCCAGGCCATCGCCGACTTCCTCGCTGAGCATCCGACACCTGCCGACTCTTCCTTGAACTGCGAATTGCCAGACGAACACACGTTTGACACGATCGACGGGGAGAGAAGAGAGAATGGTACCTAGTGTGAACTCTACTTCAATGGAGTATCTTCCATGAAGAAGCGCAAACAAGCTACCCCGATAATCAAATCCGGGGTAGGCCTCATCTTCGTGACTCCACAAGGAGGGATAATACGCTTTGCCTTCTCCTTAACAGAGCCGAGGAAGAATAATGAAGCCGAATATGAAGTTTTGATAGCAGGTCTTGAGATCGCCGTCGACATGGGAATTGAGAACCTCCTCATATACGGAGACTCCCAGCCGATCTTTAGTCAAGTAAACGGTGACTATCAAACGTGCAAGCCAGAGCTGGTGAAGTACGGCGAGGGAGTGCAGCAACTGCTGACTCAAATTCCCTTTTACATACTGGAAAGTATACCGCGTGCGGAAAACAGCAAAGCAGATGTATTAGCCAAGCTCGCTAAAGAACTGGCCGACGAGAACCTCGATGACGTAAGGATTGTTGTGCAAAGCCGTCAGGTTCTCGCACCGGCAGAAATATCTCCAGAGTCGTCCGAAGAAAAGGGAGCGACCGAGCAAACGACCCTACAAATAAAAGACCAGGAAAAGGCTAAGGATCGGAGAGAAGTCTTTATGGACTACTTCAAATTCCGTCGAACGCCTGAAGATGCATCCTCAAGACATCAGCTCATGAAACGAGCTCTGTCTTTCACCTTCGTCAATGATACTCTGTACAAGAGATCATTCAACTCTCTATGGCTAAGATGCCTGGGGTCAGAAGAAGCAAAGAGAGTCGTCCAAGAAACTCACGACGGACTCTGCAGTTCTCATCAAGCCGGGCCAAAAATGAAACTAAAGATCAAAAAGATGGGCTACTATTGGCCCACGAT
The DNA here is from genome assembly GCA_030015575.1 of Agapanthus africanus. Classification (NCBI taxonomy): domain Eukaryota; kingdom Viridiplantae; phylum Streptophyta; class Magnoliopsida; order Asparagales; family Amaryllidaceae; genus Agapanthus; species Agapanthus africanus. The sequence goes on along the minus strand of CM057337.1, from coordinate 931,028,507 downwards.
GATCCAAGACTGCCTCGAATACGCGAAGCGGTGCCACTTGTGCCAGATTCACGGGGACTTTATCCACCAGCATCCAAATCCGCTACATCCGACGGTGGCTAGCTGGCCATTCGAAATGTGGGGAACTGACATAATCGGGCCCATCGAACCGGCATCATCCAGAGGGCATCGATTCATATTGGCAAAAACTGATTATTTCTCTAAGTGGGCAGAAAAAGTCCCACTAACAGAAGTGAAGACGGAGAATGTCCTCCATTTCTTTAAGACACGCGTCATTTATCGGTTCGGCACTCCACGACGGATTATCTCCAATAACGGGCCAGCCTATAGAAGTCACAGGATCAGCCGCTTCGCACAACAGCATAATATAGACTGGAGATACTCTTCGGTCTATAATCCCCGAGCTAACGGTCTAGCTGAGGCTTTCAACAAGACCTTGACGAAGATCGTGAAAAAGACGGTGTCTCGAAATAAGAGGGACTGACACGAAAGACTGTATGAAGCTTTCTGGACGTATCGAACTACGTTCAAAACAGCCACGGACACAACGTCGTATGCATTGGTATTCGGCATAGAAGTAGTACTCCCCCTCGAGATAGAGTTACCCTCTCTACGAGTGGCAGTTCATTACGAGCTAACGGACGAAGAGAATGCTCACCTTCGGCTTGAGGAGCTCGACGCCCTTGATGAAACCTGGCTCATGGTGCAACAAAACCTGGAGGCTGACAAAGTAAATATGACGCGCTCATACGAGAGATTGACTAGGCCGAGAACATTCCGCTAAGGCGAACTCGTGCTAGTGGTCAAGATACCTATGATCCCCAATCGTGCCAAACGGGAAAAATTTGAGCCGAACTATGAAGGTCCGTACATCATAGACAAAGTTTACCAGGGTGGAGCCTATCTACTCATGGACATGCATGGCGAAAGACCTTTTAGGCCAATAAACGGTCGATTCCTGAAAAATACTACGCCTGACGAGTCACGGCCTAGGTCAATGATAGATGACGACGCGTATGTCTGCTCGCTATCTTCCTAAGCCCAAACTCTATAAGTAGTAGCCGGCTACGGACTGAAATGTCCTAAAATTAACAAAGGACCGAAATATCCCTAAACTAACAACAGACCGAAACGTCCTTAAACTAACGATGGACCACTATGTCCTAAAACTGGCAATTGACCGAGACGTCGATAAACTACTACGGACCGCAGCATCCCAAGGCTGACAAAAAAAAATATAAAATAAAAAAAAGAAAGAAAACGGTATGTCCGTAAGCGAGATGGGCACGGATGAAAACCCGAAAGGGCTCTGTGAGTAAAAACAGCAGGGCTATCGACGAGTGTTGTGAAAACCCGAAAGGGCGCAATCTCGTTAAAAGACACTTGCAAGGCCCTCTCGACCTTATGAGAAGAAAATACCTGCGTGAGATCCTTACGACTCACAAGGGAGCAACACACTTAGGGATCCCCACGATTCCTAAGAAGAAGTTACACTTACGAGATCCTCACGACTCGTAAGTAGAATTCCCCTTTGAGACCCTCACGGCTCATAGGATTCAAAAGCCTTAAGCTACAGGGATCTGAACCTGTTCTTAAGCCATCACAATCTCTAGTGTTGCCCTACAAGCGTCTCGATATCGACCCTTGTATACAATCTACGGGTGCGAATAAACATTTCCTTAACAAAGCCCCACCAGATGTTAGTTATATGTATGCCCTAGAGGCCATTACTGTACATGCGATGTATATTGTAGTGGATGCTTGGATATATATAGGAAGGACTTTCTTGCTCGACATGATAGTATGCTATCTGGTTGCACTTTATCTTAACATGTAAACAAATACTGTTTTGTGATCGCATATTGATAAAGCCCTTAGGATGATTACTTGACTACCAGGATTATGATGCAGATCATACTAGTGGGGACCGGGTAGTCGATAAGTACATCCTTCAAATATTCCAGGTCGTGGGAGTATCGAGACAGGGCATCGATACTCCAGAGTAGACTAGCGTATGCGCTTCTTGACCCATATGATGGGCGATGGATGATCCCATATCCATTGGTGTTTGACATCAGAGAAGGTATACGGGTGCTCAATGGAGACTGGGTACACTGGACGGACTCGCCGAGAACTCCTAGATGGTATTATACCTATCGTCGGATAGCAGTTCTCTGGTGACACTGGTACAGGTTAGTCTGTAGACCCGAGATCGTCATAGAGTCTTGTGTGATTCCCACTGTGCTTTGATTTCCACCATACCACGGTCAAGAGATCGTGCAAAACGGTGGTTTTTGGATACAGTCCCGAATCACAAGGAGGCAATGAGCGATAGGAGGGGTTTCATCTCTCCCGGTATTGGGGGTTGATGTTGCGTAGTGCTCGATTGGCCATAACAGGAAATCCCTGGCCAGGGTTGCTGAGATTTATTGGTAAGTGTTACCAGTAGTTTCTCGAACCGTTATGGACCTTGCATCGACATGACTTATCGGGCTATTAGGGTCTGACGTTAAACCACCCCCAGGCTGTGATATGCGACATATCAGACGAAGAGACCGGACTGTACGGTAGTGTTACTGATTGGATTCGCAGGAGTTATAGCAGGCTTGCTTGTTGATCTTCTGATCGCTCAATACCCGGATGACCGTTACGTTTAGCAGACCGCTTGTGGCTTGTGGGTGTTTGATATGATCATCACCTACTGCCGGCGTATTGACGAGTCTTTAGAGTCCTACATAGAGGTTTCATGGTTCATGCGAAACGGAGTAGAAGCACATATGTGATATGTGCGGGACTGAAATTAATACGAGTATGTGATATCGTATTCTATTCTCGCTATATGTGATATCGGCCGGTTATATGTGATATAGCCGGGTTATTGGAACAAGTGTTGATTCGATGAAATAATATATATATATATATATTATATGCTCACTTAAATATTTATTATTCTCACTTGTAATACATTTAACATATATATGATATATGTTTATTGTATTGTTTTTTTTTCTTTTGTTGCATAAATATTATATATGTGATATATAATATTGTGACATGCTAGGTTATACATGCAATATGGATGTATGAGAATTATACCATGCTATATATTATGTTTGAGTTCAAATTCTTAAGTAATTCAAAAAGGAAGAAATGAGTCATTGTGAAGCTTCATGATAAACTTTGACAAAGTCTTCTCCTTTTGTTTTGCTTAAGATATTTCTAAACTCAATCATGACACATAGCCATGGTTAACTCTCTACAAGAGTTAGTGGATGACATACACTAACCAAGGGTTGCATTTCTAACCTCATCTCTTTCATTATTCATCTTCTTCCTCATTTTGATTTTTGCTCTTTAGCTTTTGAGAAAAGAGAAGAAAATAGTGAGAAAATAAACAATAAAGTGAGAAAAATTCCTACTTCATCATCCTATACTATTATCCATTTAGTTTAGGGTGTTTGCTTCACTAATCTATATAATTAGTGAAGAGATAGTATGAGCTAGTGTCTTCTCGACGTAGATCATCTTCGGCCTCGAAGACTTCGAAGCAAGCTTGTTCGTTTTTTCGTGGGAGCCTCTCTAGAGTCCGGACGATCGTGATCGCAGTGAAGGGACTTCTACACGGAGCTATTGAAGTGAAGGACCGGTCTACAAAGGTTGTATTCCTTGTTCACTTAGATGTAAAGTGTTTACATATCATATTTAACCTTAAGTCTTTAGTTAAGATCTTGGTTAGGGTTTGTTTAGCACCCCAAAAATTTTAAAGTAGCATGATTGATGCTTGCTAAAACCTTCACAAGGTGCTAAGCTAACCCTACAGTGGTATCAGAGCCAAGCTAGAGCATTAGGCGTTGTCTAGACGAAGTTTGAAGTCCGATCGAACTCCGAAACCCCGATAAATCCCAATTTCTGGAAATTTTTTCAAAAGTTGAAATTTTTCATATTAAAAATACTCAGAAAATCATACAGAGAATTCTAAGGATTACTGTGAAGTACGGAGCCATAACTCACTCAAATGACCGCGGAACCGCAGCCAAACCGTACGTTTGGCGGCGGTTCCGCGGCCAACTTTGGGAGTTATGGGCTAATACTTCAGGGATTTATTCTTGGGTACTTTTTCATGCTTCTGGGAATTTTTAATTCTACTCAAGTGTTAAGATTTCTGGGAAATATTGGGAACTCGTTGATTCGATCGGAATGTTTAACTTCGTTTAAGTTTTTTCCGGGAAATTTAGAACGTGTTAAAAGGTTCGAACGGATATCAATAACTCACTTTTTCCTCTGTCGGAAAACTTTCAAGTGTTGGATTTTTCTTGGGCTTAAAACTTTCAGAAAATCATGCAAGTAATATGTGGACCCTCTAGAAGAACATAACCTTAACTCGATTATGTGACCGTCAAAACCGCCACTGAACCATATGGTTTTTGGTAGTTTAGCGTTGTCACATGTGAGGCGTTGGTTTGACCCTTCTACGGTTGGTTCATAGCGGCTATGACATGTTCTGGGAGTTTTTGAACTCCGCTCAAGTGTTGAGCTATTTGGGAAATCTTGGGTGTTTGTTTATTCGATCGGAAAGTTTAACATTGTCTATTTATCTGGAATGTGATACAATATGTGGAATTTATATAGTTAGGCATGAAATACGAAGTATGTGATATTTCGAATTTAAGATGTCTAAAGAGATTGTGGATTCCAAATATTGTAGTTTTACATTTTCTTTTCTGTGACCGTAAGTGTAATATGTGGTATATCGCTGTTTTCGTCGCTATAGATCGACGACATTTGTGATAGGCATATTTACTTACGTTGATGACATGTGATGCTATGTGTTGCTGTGATATGTTATATTGGATCGTCGTGTTTTGAATAGCCGGGTTTTTTTTATGTGAGATGAGGGTTTTTATTTTCATTCATGTAAAAACTTGTATGTAATATTCTTTTATTGGGGCACTTCCGGGTTGAGGATGATATCACCATTGTATATTATTTACTTTTCCGCATTAGGATAGACCCAAGGCGGGGAGCACAAGTAACCGGGTTTTAGGGTCCAGTGGGAGACCATCTCGAGGAGTCGAGACCGGGTCTCCTAACTCTAGAATTGGTAGGGTTGCTTGCCGCTCTCGTAGGGGTCTAAGGATGTGGGTTTGGCTATTCATCACGACCGTGGAATCCATGTTTTATACTGGCTTAACTTAAAACACGGAATTCCTAGTATATCCAATATTTCATATGTGATTCTGCTGCTGCTGATATTCTGTGATGTGATCATTTTATATTCGTGAGACGAATGCTTATACTATATATATATGATATATAAATATTATTGCTTTCGTTTCTTCTGTGATGCTTGGGAAGCCTAAATAAATGAGACTTCATTAATGAGATTAATGAAAGAAAAAGAAATCTAAAGATGTAGGAACTTATTTAAAAACTGGTAGCTCTAGTTCTTGCTTTGCATAGCGATATTCCTTGTAGAATATCCAACACCTTATTCGATAAGGAAAGAGCCGAGATCCCTTCACTGGGAGTGACCTCTTTAGCGAAACTACCAGATGATACAAACACGGTTTGTCTTTTGATTGCTTCTATAGTTTTTTGCTTTGCATAGTGGTATTTATGAAATATCCTGCACCTTATTCGATAAGGAAAGAGCCGAGATCCCTTCACCGGGAGTGACCTCTTTAGCGAAACTAGAAAAACCTAAAAAACACTCGTTTTAAAATTCACTTGATTCTACAACGATATCAAGTTCATTACGCTCATGGTTTTCTTAAAAACCTGCGTAGCCCTCCGTCATTTTAGGAAATAGAGTACTTAGTATTCGTGCTGCGTATGTCGACCATAGCCGAGGCGTAGTGTACGGTAGCTAAGTGATGTTTTTCCTATACAGCATCTGATGCGATTAGTTAGGACAGTCACATGATTATGTCGACCATAGCCGAGGGTCATATGGGTGGGTCTAATTAACCACGAAATAACGGATAGAACTTGACTAGTGCTTATGATATGTTGACCATAGCCAAGGTCATAGGTACTAAGGGTAAAAAGTATTATCGGGAATTTCAAGTGTTGAAATTTGCAATGAGATTGCATACCTTCTATGAGATAGTTGGATCCCGATACCCACTGTGAGTAAGAGTTACTCCTGGGAGAGTTTTACACATTAACAATTAGCCGATCAAAGTAGGTGTCTAGAAAGATGTTAACGGGGTTACGCTCCTGAGAAAACGAGGTTTATTTTAATTAGGTCCGTGCGAAAGCACGGGGAACCTCCCTGAAAGTACCGACACTGGCCTGGCCGAAAGATTGACGAATTTGTACGGTGTAATTAATCCCGGCTAGTCTTACTTTTTAGGGTTTGAAGGAAGATTTGACTAAAACAGTGGGAGCCATCCTGATTAGATAAAATGATAACCAAATCTAATCTTGCAAAAAGCACACGCAGAGTGTTTTCTTCTTTCTCTCTCTAGGTTGCAAAAATGTCACGCCTTAATCAAGATAATAATATGGATGCATTGACCGAACCTACTTATTATACCGGGCTAGAGAACGTTGGTTCCATTCATTCTAATAATTATTATAAGTTTGAACAGGAAATAGGGGAATATTCGGATTCCCATGCCACCCAATTCAAAGAAAGTGCATGTTGATGCATATTCTTCGGGTGTCCTTATTGCCGAGAACTTTTTTTTTGGTATCCTCTACGTCCTGGGTATGTGATACCAGATCAGGATCCCGCATATGTAATATGTTACATGGGCTACAGAAAGGTAGAGAACTGAGAATGGGTGATATGTCTCTAAGTGTTAGAGAATGGTGCAATTGTTGCAGCCAAATCAGTTGGCAGATATCACCTTGTATTAATACATTGATTCTGAACAAATGTTATTACATACTGAACCTGATATACAACATTACATCATGTTCTTTACTGAGTTAAAGAAGGATATAATTTTGTATTGGAGGATAATGTTGTGAACATTTTTCTGAATCAAGAGTTGATTCAATCAGGCACGTTATATAATATCATATATGTTCTAAATCAAACCACGGTTCAAAGTATATAGAACACAGACAAGAGGAGCAGTTCAGGAATGAACGGATCCTTCTTGAGGCATTGTAGACTAGGTCATATCAATGCGACACAACCAGCTAAGTTACATAAGGATGAATATGAGAATCTATTTGAATTTTCATCTTATGCTACTTGCTAGTCTTGTCTCAAAGATAAAATGACAAATACTCCGTTTACTGGAAATAGAGAAAGAGTTATTGAACTCTTGGGATAGAAACATAATGATGTATATGGTCCCATGTCTAAATATGCCAAGGTTGGTTCTTTTGAGAACCAAACGGGTAAAAGTATTAAAGTCCTACGATGTGATCGAGGAGGTGAATACTTGCGCATGAAGTTCATGGAGTTTCTAAAAGGAGAATGTGATTTTCTCTCAGCTTACTCCTTCGTATACACCACAGCACAACGGTGTATCGGGGCGGAGGTATCGCACCCTATGAGATATGGTGCGCTCTATGATGAGTACTGCTGAGTTACCTGTTTTCTTTTGGGTGTTATGCACTTGAGAAGCTGCATACCTATTGAATAGGGTTCCATCCAAATCAGGGCTTACCACTACATATGAGATATGGTATGAGAAGTGACCATGTCTTAAACGAGTTAAGATATGGGGTTGTCCGGCCTATGTTGAAAAGCAAAATCCGGACAAGCTCGAGGCAAGGTCAGTTGTGAGAGTTTGTCGGGATATCCCAAACATCAGTAAAGGAATATCTTCTACCTAACTAAGGAGCAAAAGGTGTTTTGTTTCTCAGCATGCCACCTTTTTAGAAAAGGAATTTCTTGTGAAGAAATTAAGTGGTCATGAGGTAGAACTGGAAGAAGTTCCAGCTAAACAAACTAACAGCTGATGATTTGGTAAAATCAGAGGATTCAATAGTTTCCGACGAACCTCAGCCTCTCCGCAAATCTGGTAGGTTTCTTCATCCACTCAAGAGATACTACGATCTTCTCGGTGACAGTAGGAGCGAGGATTGCATCATGAGATGATGGCCCAACCGGGTTTAGGAAGCTGGAACGTCTGTTTTGATATGATAGTCAAAGAGTTTGACTTCATCAAAATGGTAGATGAACTTTGCATATACAAGAAGGTTGTAAAGAGTAAGGTTGTCTTCCACGTATTGTATGTAGATGACATACTCCTGATAGGAAATGGTTTCCTATGCTACACTCGACCAAGCTCCTCTTATCATGGAGATTCTCAATATAAGATCTGGATGATAGCTACTACATCTTGTGGATTATGATCTATGGTGATAGATCTATGAGGATGTTGGGAGTGTCCCAAATCCAGGTACATAAACACCATACTAAAGGTGTTTAGTATGGATGGTTCTAAGCGTGGTGGTTCGCCCACTTACTCATGGATCACTCTCTCCAATACTGATTTGGAAAGAGCTCGCATGCAAAGGATATCCTATGCTTCGGCAGTAGGCTCTATCAGAGTGTGCGATGTTATGTACCAGACTAGATGTAGATGACTCACTAGGTATAGTGATCAGGAATCAATCGGATCTTGGAAAGAATCACTGGACAGCTGTGGAGGACATTCTTAAGTACTTGAGAAGCACTAAAAGAAAGTTCTTGGTTCCAGCTTCCAGAGTGATAAGTTGACTGAGAGTCAGTCACAGACATTGTCTTTACTCTCAGTGGAGGGACGGTATGTTGGAAGAGTTCCAAGCTAGATACCGTGACATACTAGACGATAAAGGCTGAATACATTACTACCAATGATACTACCAAAGTGGTTGTCTAGACATTTCTTGTTCATAAGATGAATAAGGTTCCTACCATTGAGCGTCCAATAACTGTTATTATGACAACAATGGAGTTGTGGCTTATGCCTAGGAACGCAGGTCCCATCAGCGTTCCAGACATATTCTGAGGCAAGTATCACCTGATCAAGGAGATGGTTGATCTCCAAGGGATCGAGGTTAGGAGAGTAGACCAATAGGTTGACACAGCAGATCCACTCACAAATGCCTTACCCCTAGAGAGAGACTTCTCTACAATAGTTGAGTATGGGATACTACAACCTCTGCTATATTGTTGGGTATTGGATACTACAACAAATGGCTTTAGTGCAAGTGGGAGATTATTAGTTATATTTATGCCTTAGAGGCCATTACTGTACATGCGATGTATATTGTAGTGGATGTTTGGATATATATAGGAAGGACTTTCTTGCTCGACATGATAGTATGCTATCTGGTTGCACTTTATCTTAACATGTAAACAAATATTGTTTTGTGATCGCATGTTGATAAAGCCCTTAGGATGATTACTTGACTACCAGGATTATGATGCAGATCATACTAGTGGGGACTGGGTAGTCGATAAGTACATCCTTCAAATGTTCCTAGTCGTGGGAGTATCGAGACAGGGCATCGATACTCTAGAGTAGACTAGCGTATGGGCTTCTTGACCCATATGATGGGCGATGGATGATCCTATATCCATTGGTGTTTGACATCAGAGAATGTATACGGGTGCTCAGTGGGGACTGGGTACACTGGACGGACTCGCCGAGAACTCCTAGATGGTATTATACCTATCGTCGGATAGCAGTTCTCTAGTGACACTGGTACAGGTTAGTCTGTAGACATTGTCATAGAGTCTTGTGTGATTCCCACCGTGCTTTGATTTCCACTATACCACGGTCAAGAGATCGTGCAAAACGGTGGCTTTTGGATACAGTCCCGAATCACAAGGAGGCAATGAGCAATAGGAGGGGTTTCGTCTCTCCCGGTATTGGGGGTTGATGTTGCGCAGTGCTCGATGTTGCGCAGTGCTCGATTGGCCATAACAGGAAATCCCTGGCCAGAGTTGCTGAGATTTATTGGTAAGTGTTACCAGTAGTTTCTCTAACCGTTATGGACCTTGCATCGGCATGACTTATCGGGCTATTGGGGTCTGACGTTAAACCACCCCCAGGCTGTGATATGCGACATATCAGACGAAGAGACCGGACTGTACGGTAGTGTTACTGATTGGATTCGTAAGAGTTATAGCAGGCTTTCTTGTTGATCTTCTGATCGCTCAATACCCGGGTGGCTGTTACGTTTAGCAGACCGCTTGCGGCTTGTGGGTGTTTGATATGATCATCACCTACTGCCGGCGTATTGACGAGTCTTTAGAGTCCTACATAGAGGTTTCCTGGTTCATGCGAAACGGAGTAGGAGCACATATGTGATATGTGCGGGACCGAGATTAATATGAGTATGTGATATCGTATTCTATTCTCGCGATATGTGATATTGGCCGGTTATATGTGATATAGCCGGGTTATCGGAACAAGTGTTGATTCGATGAAATAATATATATATATATATATATATATATATTATATGCTCACTTAAATATTTATTATTCTCACTTGTAATACATTTAACATATATATGATATATGTTTATTGTATTGTTTTTTTTTCTTTTGTTGCATAAATATTATATATGTGATATATAATATTGTGACATGCTAGGTTATACATGCAACATGGATGTATGAGAATTATACCATGCTATATATTATGTTTGAGTTTAAATTCTTAAGTAATTCAAAAAGGAAGAACTGAGTCATTATGAAGCTTCATGATAAACTTTGACAAAGTCTTCTCTTTTTGTTTTGCTTAAGATATTTCTAAACTCAACCATCACACATAGCCATGGTTAACTCTCTACAAGAGTTAGTGGATGACATACACTAACCAAGGGTTGCATTTCTAACCTCATCTCTTTCATTATTGATCTTCTTCCTCATTTTGATTTTTGCTCTCTAGATTTTGAGAAAAGAGAAGAAATTAGTGAAAAAATAAACAATAAAGTGAGCAAAATTTCTACTTCATCATCCTATATTATTAGCTATTTAGTTTAGGGTGTCTGCTTCACTAATCTACACAATTAGTGAAGAGATAGCATGAGCTAGTGTCTCCTCGACGTAGATCATCTTCGGCCTCGAAGACTTCGAAGCAAGCTTGTTCGTTTCTTCGTGGGAGGCTCTCTAGAGTCCGGACGATCGTGATCGCAGCGAAGGGATTTCTACACAGAGCTATTGAAGTGAAGGACCAGTCTACAAAGGTTGTATTCCTTGTTCACTTAGATGTAAAGTGTTTACATATCATGTTTAACCCTAAGTCTCTAGTTAAGATCTTAGTTAGGGTTTGTTTAGCACCCCAAAAATTTTAAAGTAGCATGATTGATGCTTGCCAAAACCTTCACAAGGTGCTAAGCTAACCCTACACCAGAGATTGGGGATATGCTCATATGACAAAAGACACTTGTAAGTCCTCTCGACTTATAAGGAGAAAGCACTCTTGTAAGATCCTTACGACTTATAAGAGACCATACACTTAAGACTCCTCACGATTCTTAAGGAGAAAACGCACTGACGAGATCCTCACGACTCGTAGGGAGAAATACTTTTATGAGATCCTTACGGCTCATGAAGTCAAAAACCTTAGTCGACAGGATCTTAACCCTGTTTACTAAGACACCTTTGTTCGAACCGACAAAGGAAAATGATGATTCGCTCTTGGCAATGTCCCAGTTGTAGCGATGCTGATGCCTAAATCGGTATCAATTCCCAAGCTCGCAGCAAAGCAAATGCATATGAAATAGCCGAAATGATTGGGCAACTTGCAACAAAATCAGCAAGTAAAAATGTATGCATGCAAAATAGCCGAAATGGTTGGGCAACTCGCAATAAAAAGCAGCGAGTAAATAAAATAAATAGCCGAAATGATTGGGCACCGCGAAAATAGCCGAAATGATTTGGCAATCGCGATTTTCATGATATAAAAGCTGAAATGATAGAGCACCGCGGAAAGAAAAATATATAAAATGAAACTTTTTGCCCTACAGGTGAGATCACATCGATCCCTGTATACAATCCAGGGGCACAATCAAAGAGGGAACCATACCTTCCCACCAGGCTCCATCAGAAAATGAAGCCAAATCTCGACGGTTCACAGACAGCCTGGAGATCATCTCAACATTCGTCTCATTACAACAGACGCAATATTAGCAAATCGGAGCCGCGGCAATGTTCCCAGTTCCATGACTCGGCGATGCACAGACAACCGAGAGTCAATCAATCCTGGTCCCGTAGAATACGGCTAATGTCAATCCTGACCCCGTGGGAAGCGCCCAGAGCAAATCCTGGTCCCATGGAACACGGCTAATGTCAATCCTGACCCCGTGGGAAACGTCCCAGAGCAAATCCTGGTTCCGTGGAACACGGCTAATGTCAATTCTGACCCCGTGGGAAATGCCCAGAGCACCTCCTAGTCCCGTATAACACGGCTAATGTCAATCCCGACCCCGTGGGAAATGCCCAGAGCACCTCCTGGTCTCGTAGAATAGGCTAATGTCAATCCTGACCCCGTGGGAAACGCCCAGAGCAGATCCTGGTCCCGTGGAACACGGCTAATGTCAATCCTGACCCCGTGGGAAACGTCCAGAGCAAATCCTGACTCCGTGAAATGCGGATAAAGTCAACCCCTGACCCCATGAAATGCGGATAAGGTCAACCCCTGACCTCGTGAAATGCGGATAAAGTCAACCCCTGACTCCTTGAAATGTGGATAAATTCAACCCCCTGACCCCGTGAAATGCGGATAAGGTCAACCCCCTGACCTGTGAAATGCGGATAACGTCAACCCCTGACTCCGTGAAATGCGGATAAGGTCAACCCCTGACTCCGTGAAATGCGGATAAAGTCAACCCCTGACTCCGTGAAATGCGGATAAAGTCAACCCTCGACTTCCCTGTCAAAGCAATTCTTTGATTCGGGAGCAAGTCAACTCATCAATCACTTATAGGTCCTCTCGACTTGTAAGGAAGAAAATTCTCTTATGAGATCCTTACGACTCTCAAGAGAAAACACACTTAGGAATCCTCACGATTCCTAAGGAGAAAATACACCTACGGGATCCTCTCGACCTGTAGGGAGAAAATTCTTTATGAGACCTTCACGGCTCATAAAGTTGAAAAGTCTTAGGTTGCAGATCCTAACCCTGTCTCCCAAGCCATCGTTGCCTCGCAGAGAGATCAAGGTAGATTTTCTACGGATCGCACTCTCCGACAAGAAAGGAAACAATCACTTACGAGTCCTCTCGACTCTTAAGAAAGAAAAACTCTCTTGTTAGATTCTTACAACTCTCAAGAGAAAACACACTTAGGAATCCTCACGATTCCTAAGGAGAAACTACACTTACGAGATCTTCACGACTCGTAAGGAGAAATACCTTTTTGAGACCCTCACGGCTCATAAAGTTGAAAAGCCTTAGGAGGCAGATCTGAACCTGACTCCTAAGCCATCGCTGTCCTACAAGGAGATCAAATAGATTATCCACAAAATGCATTTACTAAAAGGGACACAATACCATGAAGCAAAATATGTCTTTTATTCATGAATCAAAATGAATACAAAGTACAATTCATGAAAGAATAAAAAAAAATACTCTCATTCAGGAGTATGTACAAAAGAAGAATAAAAAGAAAAAATATACAATTCTTCAAGCCGGCGGACGATTTAATAGGTTTGCCAGTTTATCCTTTTTCCGCTGGGCCTCGGCTTCATGATTCATTATCGCTAAGAGACGGGCCTCCGCTTGAGACTGTTGGGCCTGGTACGACGCAAGCCGACTTTCAAGCTCCTTTTCGGTAACTTTATGAGTTTCGACCATTTCACGAGTAAAAATGACGGCTTTATCAATGGCTACCACCTCCCTGATAGCTTCTTGAAGCACTCGCCAAAGTTCATACGCCCGAGTGGTCTTGGCTGTAAGATTAGCTTGAAGTTCCCCCAGCACAGTTGAAGCCAGCTTCCTCTCTGAAAATTTTCGGCTGAGTCTCTTCTCACATGACAACATATTTGCGGCGCACCATTCGATTAGCCCCCGCAAGCTCGCCTTTGTAGCCACAACCTCTGAAGGAAGGCACATACATTCAAGACTATGCAAACAAGCCTCCACCCGACGACAAAACTCAACCCAGACTTGTACCAATGTTTCACTATAGTAAGCAGCAAGAAAGGGAAGAGAACTGTTGGCTTCAGTGGTAAATTCTTCGGCCGTGATCAAGCTACCAGCACGAAGGTCTTCGATCAGAGCTGACAAAGAGTGAAGGCTTAGTTTTGCCATCCGTTCAGAGGCACGTAGAGCATAGGGGCCGGGCGGCATGACGATGCGAGATTCCAGCATGGTAAGAACTGGCAAAACTGTTAAGATTTATAAACAATCAGTGAGACTTGCAAGAAAAGTACAGATGGAACAACGTCGAAACGTTACTTACCCACAGTCATGCAAGAAGGGTCCAAAAGATCCCCAGGCCCGTCAAGAATCTCAACTTCGTCATCGGCTTCCAGAACTGCAGAAGACATCAGTATCGTTATATGAAATAATAATAATGCCGTGAGAAGAAAGTAAATAACACTAACCTTGCCCGGAAGATAGGACGATGCGTTGAGGGGATATTGCCTGCGGAGCATCCATCTCCAGCAGACGCTGAAAAGACTTCCTGGGGGACAGGTCCGCGATGGACGCCGCTAATCCTCATAGCTCTGAAAAGACAGAAAGGTTCAGATAATGGAGAGATTATTAAAATAAAATATAGAAGGCTACCTTCGATGCTCCTCCCTCTCTGAACTGGAGGGATAGAAGCTTCGGCGACCTCCTCCATGCCCCCAGGCACATCATCGGGGACATGGGCCTATATAACAACTTCCAATTGAGGAGCAGTGGCCACCGCTGCAGGTTCCAATGAAAGGACGGTGGTCTCGACTACCTGTCCCATAGTCTCCGGGCCGTCCCCAGAAAAATCAATTGAATCCACAATCAATGAAGATGCCTCTTCCGGGAGAGCAAGCACCGGAGAACGGAAACCACCAATGGGGGCTCCGTGGCAGGAAGAATAGCTGTATTGACCCTCTCCACACTTACTAGTGTCTCATTGGGGATATTTACAGAATCCGTAGTCAAGGCGCGACTCGAACTCAGATCCTCTGCCATTGCCGAAGTCCCTGCAAAGTTTTCACGAAGATATATATATATATATATATATATATATATATATATATATATAAGCAGTGCAAAATACTACAAAAAGATATATAAGTATACCGATGCCCAAAGGAGCTTCTAGTATGGCTTTTTCAAGCCGGCGTTCCTTCTCAAGAATTCGTGCTCGCCGGGGTTCGAGGGTAGACTCGTGGCCACCGGTCCATAACGACAGCGCATCTTCGTCATCGGTCGAGATAGGATGCTTAAGGGCTATCTCGCCTTCCTCTTCCAAAGGACCTATAAATATCCGCCGTATCGATGGAGGATATTCGTAGAAGATGACTGCAGGATAAGGCTTCTTCGGGACCCTTACATTTTCAGTCTCATCCTGGGAGCGTCTTATAGGCTCAGCTAATTGTGCGGCTTCCTCGGCAGATGAACCCGGAAAAAGAAGACCACCATCCGACTCTTGCATAGCTAGTGGTTCATCTTGAAAGATAGGCTCGGATTCCACTAAAAAGTCGAGCAGATTGGTGACCATCTTCCTTCGCCTCTTTGACCCAGAACTAACACCAGAAGACGATTGCTTCTTTCCCCTTGGTGCTTTGGTGCGACGCTGACCCACTTCACCTTCAGTATCCTCTCTCGGCGGTGCTACCATGACGGCACTGCCATTGCTGACGCCGCAGCTGATGAAACTGCTACTGGCGCCTTATCAGAGGCCCTTGCCTGAGCTCTAGTGCGCATCGGCATCCCAACTTTCGGGGTCAAGTCCACATTCGCCGCTTCAGGAATAAGTATGGTACCAGTATCCCTCAAGCGAGGGCGAACCATTGTCCGCAATCGCGGTGGGACTCCCATAGCCCAGAGCGGGGCAGGAGCTTTAAGCCCAAAAAGTATCCTCCTCTCCTCAGTAATGATTGGACTAACGCGGTGGAGATACCAAACCGTGAAATCCCCCATGCACCTCGGAATGTAGTCAGCCTCGGGGATCATGAAATGAGAACCGGTGTTCAGCATCATGAAATGATGGGTGGCATCACGAACAGTTTCCAAAGAAGGGCTGGGCTCCACTATGAATGCCTCGAAGGGGACACCCTGGTCATATCCCAGTTGCCGGGCAAAGCGGTGTGGATTGTACCACATGAAAAGAGCCGCATCGTTTCAACGGAACACCAGATAACCGGGTCTGATCGAGTACAGGTGCATGGCTTTCTTGGGCTTCAAAGATGGTGCTCCCTCTTTCGACAAATCAAACAACTGTTGAACAGGTCCCGAGGGAGCAGAGAGAATTCGATCATTAAATACCATTCTGCCTTCATTGGCATACAGATTGAGCAGCACACGAAGAGACCATAATTGAGTCGGGTCAGGAGCAGAAGTGTCCACTAACCTCATGGGCCACGGACGGTATAGGCATCATAAAAGCTGGGTCTCTGATGCACGGCCCCTAGCACGTGCATCTCAATCCATGACGTAAAGTAATGAAGAGAGAAACTCACTACGTTCACGCCTGGGGTTGAGGTATTGGCTGCAGTGCTTAGCCCATGGTACAGATGCGACAGCCCTGCGATGCCCACAGCTAGTCGCGTCCCTCCGGTAATGCGATGAGCAGGGCAAATGACCGAGGCTCTCATGAATCGACGGTGCGTTGGAACAATGAACCAACTGAGCCAGATGCTGATAAAACCCATAAAGAAAGTTTCTTCATCCATGCCAGGAGCTGCGATCGACTCGAAAGGTATGACCGACAAGACTGGAATGTAGAACTGGGGCAAATCCTCTTCTCTAGCCGGCAGCCTATTTAAACCAAACCCGAAGGGGTCGTTGATATTCGCGAACTTCGGAGCCGCCTTTGATAGAATGTCTTCACGAAGGAAGTAGGCGATAAAGCTTTTAAAAGTAACGCCCTGTTCCTCTGACTCCGTGAACAGCTTCTAAAAAATCCCCAGGGTCTTGATTAGACTCGGGTACTTATGGCGGACGACATTTTCAGTTGACAAGCCGTCAAGCGTAGCGGGCACCGTCTCGAAGGCATACTCGTCAGAGGGCAACAATTCTTCGTAAGGCATTCCCCTGATTGGTAAACCTGAGATCTCGCGAAACTCTTCCAAAGAGATCGAAACTTCATGGTCCCCTAACAAGAAAGTATTGGTGGGAAGATTCCACTGATTTAGGAAAGCTTTGACCCACCATACATGGGGAGATTGATAATGGAAGAGGGATGCATGCACCGCCTGGTAAAGACCGACCCTCTGCAGTCACGTACGATAAGCGGACAAGATGTAACGAGCCCAGAGAAGGTGGCCCGTGGGATGGCGAGGGGTAAGCCCTATCTTTTAAACTTGTCCTTAAGGCTGGGCTTCACCTTGGCAGATATGACGCCCCAAGATGTCTATGGCCGGCACAGGCTGATTTAGTATTCCAGTTGTCGACGGTTCGAGCCGGCCGGTAGGGGTCCAATTTGCCACTTCTACAGCAAAAGCAGTCCGCGGACGGTCCATCGGCAAGAATGGGCGGATAGGCTCTGTTGGTACCTTGCAAAGAAAGTTTCGACGACCGCGGATGATATGACCGTACCAGGTCCCCCATAAAAGTAAATTGGTGCAATCAGGGTCATGAGCCCTGATCATCGCCATCACTTCTTCATCCGACGGTGATTGAGGAAAAGCCGCCTCCGAGCGAGTAAAGGGAAAGTATGGAACAGAAGCCATTATTCCTGAAACAAAAGAAAGGAAACTGTTAGTGAAGCCCACACGTGTGTGTATATATATATAAATATATATGTAAGAAGACAGAGGAAGAAAGCGACAAACAACTTATTTTATGGGACCATTAGTTACAAAACACATGGGCCCCACAAAATCAATATGGAGGCTCACTAATAATGAGGCTGGGCAATCATCATGAGAACAAAAGGAAAATTCTCAATAAATTCAAATGACTCTACATATTCCCCCAAGGAGAAAACCCATTACTGTAATTCTGTGCAAATCGAGAAGGATCTCTGCAAGAACAACTCAGGAAGAAAAATCCCAAGAAGTCTTCTTTTAAGAACTAAGTTCTTTAGAGGAATTAAATTCCTTTTGAACAGAGAAATTAAATTCTAATGGTGTTTTCCCTGTTCAAGGGTGTTTTCCCTTTAGAGGAACTTGGAAAGATAGGTTCTAAAGATCTCTGAACTAATATAATTAAATTCTAATTAAATGGCCAATCAGTGGGGGTCACGTGCTAACACGTGATAGGCTCTTAAACCTTCTGAACTAATAGAATTAAATTCTAATTAAAGGAAATCAAAAACCTTAATTGGAAAAGTATTTGCCTAGATCTTTCCAAACAAAAGATTGCGCTCTGTAAAGTGGAGCACTGTTGGATTAAAAATCCAATGGTGATTAAAAATCACCAATTTATAGAAAGATTTTATACAAGGAAAGATTTCCCTGAAATTTGCTAGGAATAACAGATAAAATATCTTTTGGATTAAAAATCTAATGGTGAATAAAACTCACTGAATGATCTAAATGATCATGTTGGTTACAAAATCAATTAAAATCTTTCAATGAAAGATTGACTAAACAAACCGATTCTTTTCTTTCTCCTATAAATAGGAGCCAAGAAGAGAAGAGAAAAAAAGGATACAACAACAACAGAGAGAAAAAAGAAGAGAATTTAATTCTACAGAGAGAAAAGAAGATTTCCTCAGAAGAGAAAGAAACCCTAGATGTGAAAGGGAAAGAGATCATAAGCTCCACAAAACAAAAAGAGAATTTAATTCTCAAACTAAGAGTTTAACTCTTATGAATAAGAACTTAGTTTTTCCTTTGGTTGAAGATCTGCATAAGCAGATCTTCCCATAAGTTGAGAATTTAATTCTCATCGGGGAGATTCTGCCATGCAGATCCAAAACTTAGAGAGAGAATTGAGTTTAAAGAATTTAATTCCTCCAAATACTTAGGAATTTAATTCCTCCAACAGAGACAGGGTTTAACCCTTAAAACAAGAACTTAGTTCTGCTTTATGGTTGAAGATCTGCAGAAACAGATCTCCCCATAAGTTGAGAATTTAATTCTCATCGGGGAGATTCTGCCATGCAGATCCAAAACTTAGAGGGAGAGTTGGGTTTAAAGAGTTTAATTCTTCCATATACATAGAAATTTAATTCCTCTAAACAAAATTAGGGTTTAACCCTACCAAAGAATTTAATTCTTAAACAAGGGACTTAAAACTCTCCATGCACGTAAAAAAGTCAGTATCCAACCTGATCACGTGGCAACACGTGACCCTCCCTTCAATGGTCAGAAAAGAATGAATAAGACGGGGTCACGTGCTCCCACGTGACCCTTGGATAAATTTCTCAAAATAAAAAGAACAAAGCCAAGGCATAACAGACTTCGGGCGCCCTCACGTGTCCCCACGTGACCCCTGACAAACACCTCTTTAAAAAAGAGAAGATGGAAAGCACCGAAGGATTAAAATCCAATGCATGGGCGCCCTCACGTATCCCCATGTGACCTCTAGAAAATCCTTTTAATATCCAGTGCATGGATGCCCATCACGTGCCCACACGTGATGGCCTTGAAGACTAAATGTGTTTAACACTTATTCTGAGAATAAAATAAGGGAGGCTTGACCCAATCCTAGGACGCCCCACGTAGCCCCACGTGAGCGCTTCACTTTTTGTGTTTAACACTATTTTAAGCATTTCATCCCTAGTGTTTAACACTATGCATCACGTGGGAACACGTGACCGCCAGATATGTGCTAGTGTTCAACACTATATGCAAAATAATCTTATCCCAAATCGGCAAAGTCTTCCAAAGGCAAGACTCCCCTTTGACTGAACCTCAAATACATCCTTGTCTTCCAAGATTGATCATCTTATATGGCATATGAGTGCTTAGCACTCAATAAGAGATAAAAATATGGTCAGAACCCAGACCCATGCTTAGCATTGCTAAATAATAGGGAGCTGAGCCAAGACAAATGTTTAACAGTCCCAACAAAGGTCCAGTATTTTAAACCTAATTGGACTTAGCCCAAGTTGGCCATAAGTGCTCAATTCAGATTTAACTGAGCCTATGTGCTCATAATCTAATTAATTGATCTTAGTCCCAAATTGGACTACAGATCTCCTAACCCACATCGGTTCAAGGATACATCTCTTCACTCCTCTGATATTTGTCGTTGTAATCTTTCAACGTCTTCAGAGAGGTGACGTGCCCCGATAACTAGACATTCCATGGACTGTGGGGTCCTTAAACTCATGGACTATGATGTCCTTAAACTTTATAGACTATGACGTCTTTAAACTACGGACTGTGGGGTCCCTAAACTCATGGACTATGATGTCTTTAACCTCGGACTGTGGGGTCCTTAAGCCCATGGACTATGATGTCTTTAACCTTGGACCGTAATGTCCTTAAACTAATGGACCGCAATGTCCCTAAACTAAACAATAAAGCCCAAATGCTCTTTTGTTGGATCTAAACGATCCCGTTAAGTTGATCTTAGTCTGAAATTAGACTAACGTATCCTTAACAAACGTTTAAGTTGATCTTAGTCCCAAATGAGACTAACGTATCCTTAAACCCAACCCCAAACTCAAATCTAAGAAGATACGGATTTGGACTAATCCACCCCCTACGGGCGACAACATAAATTAGTCTCCGTATACAATCCACGGGCAACCAAAAACAAAACAAACACACACGACACGAAGTGACCATCTGGAGAAGGAGAAAGTGGTTACCGTGATGCGGTAGCATAATTAACTGCAGGGGCTTGCGCCTGCAGGGAAGAGCGTCCCCACAATCAAAAACCCCTCAAATGAGAAGGAATCTGACAAAGGCTGCTACATCGGCCGCATCCGTTTAAACCTTCGATACATGGTGTCATAAATCAACTTGGCATCTACGGAGAGGTGGATGGATAGCACCAAATAGCATCTGCCCCCAAATTCAGGCAAGACGAACCTACACGGTTCCGTCTCTATATTCGGAGGAGAACACACCATCAAACCCTTGAAGGGGAACTCAGATCTTCCATCAGATCTTAAAAAGGGAAGATTTTTAAATCTCACCCCCTTTCTCTAAGACCCGGCCGACCGAGAGGAAGAAGAAGGAGATCCATCTCCAAAAATCCTATCTTGGGAAGATCCAAGGCCTAAAAGAAGATCCAGGGCCAAAGGGGAGAAGAAAGGGGTCCTCTTTGATAATTTCTAAAGATTTCTAGGAGTTTAACTCTATTCAAGATCCGTTAAAGATTAACTCCATAAACCAAACCTTTTTTTTATAGGAGTTTAACTCCATTCAACATCTTTCGGAGTTTTAACTCCATAAATAAAAAATCCTCTTTCGGAGTTTAACTCTTTTTTCTGGAGCTAAAAGCCTCTTCTTTCCACCAGCGCCCAAGCGCCCAGCGCCCATTGTCGGGCACTTGAGGCGCCCAGCGCCCATATGCCGGGCACATGAGGCGCCCAGCACCCAAGCGCCTACGTGTCGGGCACGTGAGGCGCCCAGCGCCCAAACTCCTAACGTCGGCGCCAGCGCTCAAGCGCCCAGCCCCCTCGTGCTAGGCACGTGAGGCGTTGGCGCTCACGCGTCCTTTGGACGATATTTTCCATCTTTTTTTATATACACACTCCACAACACTTCCCCCATTAGAAAAAATTTCTAACGGGGCGTTGTCCCGCACCCCGCAAAGGGGCTGTTAGCCCTCTTGACCCCCAGCCCGCTATCCGGGTAGCGGGACCCCCGTAAACTCTGTGGGGCCCCCGATATATCCAAAACCCTTTCAAAACACAACACTGCATATTGAGTTCGTATGACCTGTTTGACCCGTCAATCGGAGGTTCCTTCGCTCCAAAGGCGAGGGGTAATTAACGGCAACTTAGTTCGCGGCTGCCGGAGATTCGGATCCCCACAATGAATAAACCCCCACCTACCATAAGCAAAGGGAATCTGTAGTACGCCTGACAAGCGCGTGCGTATTCCCATCTCAATGGAGTGATGAAAAACATCCTACAGACTCTGGCACACCCGGTGGGACCATTCTCTCCTCCCATATTTCGGGTTAAACGTTCATGCGAATTCAATCAACTTATACATTGATTGCCTGTACTGAAATCATGTTTCTTTGTGCAGGCTAACATTCTCCAATTGCAATCTTCGGACCCAGCAAAAAATATCTCTAAGGACAAGCTCGGGTCTCAACACAGTTCCCATCTCCCACACGATGAAAATGAAC
Source organism: Agapanthus africanus (assembly GCA_030015575.1). Lineage (NCBI taxonomy): Eukaryota > Viridiplantae > Streptophyta > Magnoliopsida > Asparagales > Amaryllidaceae > Agapanthus > Agapanthus africanus. The sequence continues at coordinate 931,006,191 of CM057337.1, read as the reverse complement.
GCCAGGACGGTCCTCCTGGCCAGTCTCGGGCAACAGTGGGAGGAGCCGCTGCTATAGTTTGGCTCTATTCTGTTCATGCCAGCTAACACCATCCCAGCTCCTCAAGCTCCGGTGACAGACAAACCGGCTTCGAAAGGCAAGAGGCCAAATGCGGTGGTCTCGAAGGCGCCCCAACCCAAACGCAAGTCAGTGTTTGAACGACTTTCCTTGGCCCCAGCGGGGGGCAAGACCATCAACACCAATAGAGCATTAAGGCGTCTCAAGCAAGTTCCAGTGGTGCCCTTGACAACTGCTCGATCGGGTATCTTCTCTAAGCTCCCCATCAATCGACTCACGGTGGCTTCCCAGAAAACGGATGCCCGCCAAGCCCTCAAAATTGAGACACTAAGACAGAAAAGGCTCAGATACATGGCTAACAAAAAGGCTAGGGCTCCTGCTAGGCTGAACTCCATGAGGTTCCAAGAACAGGGTAACCCCGCAACAATAGCTGAAGCGGCTGTGAACTTCGCTAACTCTTTTGAACCACTAAAATTGGTCCAGAAGAATGCCATGACCTCAAGAGTCAAGAAAGATGCGATCCGGACATCGCCACCCAAGGAACCAGTCAGACCAACCGTCTTCAGTCGTATGTCCTTTCCAGAAGAGGAAGGGCCACGATGATGGTCCGAAAAATCAGCCGCCAAAGATAAAGAGATGGCTGGACATGTGGTCCACACCGTCTATATGGTGGGCACATGCAGCAAGAGCAAGGACGGAGCCACCACATCTCAAATCCAATCTGATATGAATGTGGCTGCCACTTCCCAAGACCAGCCTCCTTTGGATGGTAATGAAAACCCTTTCAGTGAGGTTGATAAGAAGAGAGATCTCTCGGTTCATGAGGAGTCGGTCTCGGAAAGAGAAGAGGAGCCAATCTTCTGTCCCAAGACCGCAGAGCAGCAACTTCTCCAAGAGCAGAAGCAGCTCAGAAACAAAGACAAAAAGATGGCCAAGCTATACTAAAAAATTGACGACTTGAAGAACGTTGTCTTACAGCTCAAGGCCCGACTTGCCTCTCAGCCGCCCAATCAAGCGCAGGGCTCTGCTCATAAACTGGAAAACGGTGTCCCGAGGCATCCGACGCCTATTTCCTCAAATTCAAAGGTTGGCGAGCTGCATGAAAGTCAGCTGCATCCTATCTCGGGAAATGTCTTAGGTACCGATGACAACAACTCGCTAATTCAAGATCAAATCATGGATTTGGTTGCCAACAAAGTCAAAACATTGGTAGCCGAAGCCGAAGCGCAAAAAAATATCAGCAGTAGTAAGAGACTGTATCCTGCTCGGAATGATCTGGTAGAGTTTCCTGGCGGCTATGTCATCCCCAAGATTTGATAGGACGGGAAATGTGAATCAGCACATCGCCCACTTTAAAGCCTCATGCGGGAATACTGGGGGCAATGATGCGCTTCTCCTTCCACAGTTCGTTAATATATTAACCGATGTCGCTTTTGACTGGTACGCTAGCATACCAGATGGCTCCGTTACTACTTTCGTCCAAATGGAATCTTTGTTTCGACAAAGGTTCATGAGTGTTAGCGATAAGATTACCATCGCCGACCTTGTAAGGACCAAGCCAAATAACAACGAAAGCAGTATGGATTTTATAACTCGATGGCGCAACCTCTCCATCAAATGTGAATCGCCGATAGAGCAAGACTAATCTGTCAGCCTCCTCGTCGGAAATATCAACAATTGGATGGCTCGGTTTCTATGCTTCGCGGGTCTCAAAACATTCTAAGAGCTGACTAGGAAAGTCCAGATGTTGGAGCGCTCAAAACAGGAGTTCTCCTCTGATTCCCAAAATAACAATAGGTCCTGGAGAAACCGAAAGAACGATAATCGCAAAGGCGGAAATTCCGACGATGCTGAATCTTTTAACACTTCGGCTAACCGAAATAAGCGAGGGATGAGCGGGCCTAATTCCAACCAGTCTCGGAAGCCAGTATTCGGAGAGGGAGAAGAATCTCCACTGAAAGAGAAGCTGGATAAGGTCTATTCCTTCAGAAGGGACAAAGTCCATAAAATATTCAAAGACGCCCTAAGAAACGGTCTACAATTGCCAGAATAAAAAAGACCACAAGAAGCGAATATGACCGATGACCCCAAATATTGCCCCTATCAAATAGTGATAAGTCATGCTATTGAGGAATGCTTCGTCTTCAAAGATTGGGCCGAAAAATAATATAAGGCAGGAGAGATAGAACTGTCTAAAGGCGTGTTAATAAACAGTCAAGCTGCGACCGCCAATTTCATACAAACAGAGACCGAAGTCCTTCGAGAACCTGACATCTACCTTTCTTTGAAAAGAGCGGACCAAGGCAACAAGCTAAAAGCCAAACGAGCAACATTGCTAATGAAGAAGCAATATACGGGTACATAACCCATACGGTCTACATGATGGAGCTCAGAGGAACAAGTCCTCATATGCCTTATAGCCATGACGATAATGTGGGTGTTTCCATCCAACACCGGTTCGGTCTAGATGACGGAAAGCCCGCTTATGAAATTAAGCCAAAGGAGCCCATGGTTCCTGCAGAATCGAGCCCAGGCTCCAAAAATCGACCACCATGCCGTTAAATTGGGAACAGAGGACCGCTACGTGGTTAAACTGGGAACATTCGACCACCAAGTCGTTAAACTGGGAACAATCGACCCCTAAGTCGTTAAACTGGGGATGTAAAAAATGTGTAAATAAATGAAAGAAAAAAAGCCGAAATGATGGGGAAACTCGTGATAAAAATCAGCGAGTAAAATAAAAATGAAAATAAACAGCCGAAATGATGGAAAAACCGCGAATGAATAGCCGAAATGATAGGGCAATCACGACCTTCGCGATGAGAAAAGCTGAAATGATAGAGTAATCGCGGTAAAAAAAACCCTCCAAAGGCGAATGATGAGTCACTCCTGGTACCATATTTCAGGGCAGCGATGCAGACGCCGACCAAAATCCAAATCCCCAAATGGCGAATGATGAGTCGCTCATGGTACCATATTCCAGTGCAGCGATGCAGACGCCAACCAAAATTTTAAATCTCTAAATGTCCCAACGGCGAATGATGAGTCGCTGCTGATACCATATTCCAGTGTAGCGATGCAGACGTCAACAAAGTCCCAAAATTCTCCCAGCCCTACGGTTGGTCCCCGAACTGACTACCGTATACAATCCATGGACTCAAATAATTCTCATCACACCCATGCCCCACCACAATCACCAGTCACGCGGCCGGTCTTGGCCATCGGAATTATGCTCCATTTGGAAAGATCCACTCATGTGTCCTCACGATACATGAGGAGAACAAACCTTATGAGATCCTCTCAACTCTTAAGAAAATACCTTCGTAGGATCCTTACGACTCACAAAGGAAAAACACACTTGGGAGTCCCTACGACTCCTAAGAAGAAAGTACACCAACAGGATCCTTTCGACTTGTAGGGAGAAAATGCTTTTATAAGATCTTTACGGCTCATAAAATTGAAAAGCCTTAGATGATAGAGACCTAAACCTGTCTCCTAAGCCATCGCTCCCCAACAGGAAAAGGAAAATGATGAATTGCTCCTAGCACTTGTGCTCTAGTGTTAGCAATGCTGATGCCAACCCTAACCCCAAAATTCCAAACTTCCGATCCAATAGACCCCTAAGTCTTTAAACTGGGAACATATGACCTCTAAGTCGTTCAACTGGGAACAAATGACCCCTAATTCGTTAAACTGGGAACGAGGAAAATCCCCTCATGGCAAATGATGATTCGCTCCTGGTACCATATTCCAGTGTAGCGTGCTGATGCCAAACCAAAACCAAAATCCCCAAATCCTCTCATGGCAAATGATTATTTGCTCCTGGTACCATATTTCAGCGTAGCGATGCTGATGTCAACCCAAATCATATCAAATCAGCAAGACAACCAACGACTTCCCTGGCGGAATCAAGCTCTACCTTGGAAACAAGTCGAATCCCTGACACCGTGAGAAGCGAAGCAAGTCAAATCATGCACCGACCGTCCAAATCGCAAAAAAGGGCAGCAACGACCTCCCCGTTGGAATTATGCTTCATCTCGGAATCAAGTCAACCAATGACCTCCCCGTCGGAATTATGCTCCATCTCGGAATCAAGCCAACCAATGACCACCCTGTCGGAATTATGTTCCGTCTCAGAATCAAGCCAACCAATGACCTCCCCATCGGAATTATGCTCTGACTCAGAATCAATTCCACCAACAACCTCTACGGCGGAATCATGCTTCGTCTCAGAGTGTAACCCGTGTCAAAATCATGCTTCGCCTCGGAGTACTTGCTTTCCCCATCGGAATTATGCTTCGCCTGGGAATTGACCTCTGCGTCGGAATCATGCTTCGTCTCAGAGTGTATCCCGTGTTGAAATCATGCATCGCCTTGAAGTATTTGCCTTCCCTGTCGGAATTATACTTTGACTCGGAATCAACTGCTGCATCGGAGCTATACTTTGTTCAGAATGTCTGCCTTGTGCCGGAACTAAGCTTCGTCTCAGGATACACCTGTCCCGTGTCGGAATTATGCTCCGATCCCCGGAATTATGCTCCGCTCTTTGGAATTATGCTCCGGTCCCCGAAATTATGCTCCGCTCTTCGGAATTATGCTCCGATCCCTGGAATCATGCTCCGGTCCCTGGAATCATGCTTCGATCCATGGAATCATGCTCTGCTCTTCGAAATTATGCTCCGATCCCTGAAATCATGCTCTGCTCTTCGGAATGATGCTCCGATCCCGGATTTATGCTCCGATTCTCGGAATTATGCTCTGATCTCCGGAATTATGCTCCCGGAATGATGCTCCGCCCCCGTAATGATGTTCCACCTCAAAGTCCAACTCCAAGATCCATTAATTTCATGCACACAACTCATATACGCGGTGTGCATTTATTGATGGGGGCACTTTATTAGGGTCAAAAATTACACCCCGGTTGGCCAAGTGAAAGTCAAAGTCAACCCCAAGTAAGCGGGCCAAAGCCCAGGTCAAGTGGGCCCATGCCCAAGTCAAGCCCGAACATGAAACGGTCGGCCTCCCCCATGCTAAGAAGAAAATTATGTAATAAATAAGTTTGATGTAATTTTCATGCATGAATGTAAAGTAAATGGCATAAAGCCAAATTTTTGTAATGCCCATGGCTCATGTGCAAAAGAAATGAGCACATGAGGCATGGGATGGGCAAAAATGCCATTTTGTAAAGCCCAAGGGGTTATATGTAAATTTGTAAGCCTATATAAGGCAACATGATGATGAAATGAAACAATAATTGGTTCCCCTCAAAATTTAGGGTTTCTGTGCCTCCTTCCCCTTCCTCAAGGTTCTAAAATCTTCTCTCCTTTTTGAATTAAATCAAGAGTTTAACTCTTCCTTTTTAAAAAATAAACAGTTTTTCACCATCAAACCCTTGAAGGGGAACTCAGATCTTCCATCAAATCACAAAAAAGGGAAGATTTTTAAATCTCACCTCCCTTTTTCCCCAAGATCCGGCCGACCGAGAGGAAGAAGAAGGAGACCCATTTCCAAAAATCCCACCTTGGGAAGATCCAAGGCCTAAAAGAAGATCCAGGGCCAAAGGAAAAAAGAAAGGGGCCCCCTTTGATCATTTCCAAAGATTTCTAGGAGTTTAACTCCATTCAAGATCTGTTGGAGTTTAACTCCATAAACCAAACCCTATTTTTATAGGAGTTTAACTCCACTCAATATCTTTCGGAGTTTTAACTCCATAAATAAAAAATGCTCTTTCGGAGTTTAACTTCTTTTTCCGGAGCTAAAAGTCCCTTCTTTCCACCGGCGTCCAAGCACCCAGCGCCCACGTGCTGGGCATGTGAAGCGCCCAGCGCCCACGTGCCGGGCACGTGAGGCACGGGTGCCTAAGCGCCCAGCGCTAGCGCTAGCACTCAAGCACCCAGCGCCCGTGTGCTCGGCACATGAGGCGCTGACGCTCACGCGTCCTTTGGACCCTATTTTTCCTTTTTTTTTATATACACACACTCCAGAACACTTCCCCCATTAGAAATTTTTTTTAACGGGACGCTGCCCCGCATCCCGCAAGGGGGCTGCTAGCCACCTTGACCCCCAGTCCGATATCCAGGTAGTGGGACCCTCGTAAACTCTGCGGGGCCCCCGATATATCCAAAACCCATTCAAAACACAACACTGCACATTGAGTTCGCATGACCTGTTTGACCCGTCAATCGGAGGTTCCTTCGCTCCAAAGGTGAGGGGTAATTAACGGCAGCTTAGTCCGCGGCTGCCGGAGATTTGGATCCCCACAATCAATAAACCCCTGCCTACCCTAGGCAGGGGGAATTTGTAGTACACCTGACAAGTGCGCGCGTATTCCCATATCAATGGGGTGACGAAAACCACCCTACAAGGGGGAGCTACGAATGGTTCTTCCCGAAAATCTGAGGAACGTGATAGAGCAAAGACTAAGCCGCTCCATTGCCCAAGCCCGAAGCAAGGACAACAGGCACTCCGATTACGGAGAATCGTCGGGGCACCAGCAGCGAATCGAGGACCTTGAGAAGAAAATCGAGGACATGCGGCTCGCCACCCATTCGCTCTTTTCATTGGTAAAATACTTTGCAGACTTTCTCACGAAGCCCTTCACTAAGCAATTGCTGAGGGAGCGGGTCTCGTCCCGGAACAAACCGCCCAAAGTGGCTCTCTTTGACGGGAAGTCTAATCCGAAAGACCACCTGGACGTGTTCACCGCGGGCTTGAGCTTTCAAGATAACTCGGATGCGGCTCAGTGCCGAGTCTTCCCTACTACTCTCATCCGGGCCGGGTGAGTGGTCCGACTCCGCGCTCAATCTCAAATTTCGACGAGCTGGCTACCCAGTTTCTCGGCCACTTCATCGGCAACCGACGACAGAAGAGGACGGTCGACTACCTGTTCACCATCAAGTGCGAAGACAGGGAATCTTTCAAGGGCTATATCACCCGGTTCTACAATGCTCTTCTGGAAGTACCCGAGTACCGGGATGAGACGATCATCACTGCCTTGAGATCCGGTCTTAGGCACAAAGAGTGGCTCCGCTCTTTCGCATTGGCGGAACCTAAGACCATGGCCGAGGTAAAAGTCTGGACCGAGCGGGAAATCCAACTTGTGTTTGAGGTGAACGCTAACCTTCCCCACGGAGACCTGACGGACCGAAAGAAATGGGACCGAGAGGAGAAGAAAAAGATTGATCGTCCGAAACCCTATTCTCCGAGGTTTCACGAGTACACTCCTCTGAATGACTCTCAGGAAGAGCTGCTAGAGTTAGCGAAGAGCGAGAGATTCTTCAAACTCCCGTCGATGATACAAAGACTGGGCAAGCGACTCCGCGGCCTATACTGCGCCTTTCATTGGTCACGGGGACACCCGATCGAGAACTATAAATAGCTCTGTGATTATATTGAGGAGATGATCTGCTCCGGTCACCTAGAAAAATACCTGCGAGACAAATGTCAAGCAGATATGGAGCAAGCAGACCAATCTCCAACCGGAGTGTTGACGGTCGGACAGATCATGGTCGTTTTTGTTGGCTCGACTCCGAGCAATGAGAACACCCGCTGTATTCGGCCGGTTATGACTTTGAGTGCTCCCTCCTCCAAGAAGTACAAGAAGATTGCTCCTATCACCTTCACCGATGAGGACCTGCATGGCATATCCGTCCCGCACAATGATCCTCTAGTGATCACGCCCCAGGTAAATCGGTACAAAGTCCGAAGAATCCTTATTGACTCGGGAAGCTCGGTGAATATCCTATTTTACGACTGCTTCCAGCGTATGTGATTAAACCCATCCGATCTGAAACCAACCTCACACGTTCTCTCCGGATTTACTAACCACTCCATCCATGCCGAGGGAATGATCACTCACCTTTTCAACATTGGGGAGGCCGGAAGAACTCGAACAATGTCGGTGAGTTTCTTTGTCGCCCAGGTTCCTTCATCCTATAACATCCTCTTAAGTCGCCCCACCTTAAACACCCTTCAAGCTCAGATCTCGACCTACCACCTCACGCTCAAGTTTCCTCTGGGTGATGGGGGGATAGGCCGGGTCTACGGAGATCAGCAAAACGCTAGGGTGTGTCTCGCCACGACGGAGCCCGAGGATAAAGAAGTTGATCTGTCCGAGGGACCGTGCGATTCTCGTGAATCGCTAGATACACGTGATGACAAAATGGAGATCCAGGGTTCCCCAGTAGATGCCTTATCCGAGGCCCTCTTCAAGGAGGGAGACAACAGCGGAATTTTCTATATCGACTCTCTCTTGACCGAGGAAACTCGGGACAACCTTATCTAGTTCCTCCAAAACAACTCTGACGTGTTTGCTTGGACTCCCGCGGACATGTCGGGGATCGACCCTGTAGTGTGTTTTTCGTCACCCCATTGAGATAAGAATACGCGTGTGCTTGTCAAGCGTACTACAGATTCCTCCTGCCTAGGGTAGGCCGGGGTTTATTGATTGTGGGGATCCGAATCTCTGGCAGCCGCGGACTAAGCTGCCGTTAATTACCCCTCGCCTTTGGAGCAGGGGAACCTCCGATTGACGGGTTAAACTGGTCATGCGAACTCAATGTGCAGTGTACGTGTGTTTTGTTTTGGAGAGGGCTTGGATATATCGGGAGCCACACAGAGTTTTTACGGGGGTCCCGCTACCCGGATAGCGAGCTGGGGATCAAGGGGGCTAGCAGCCCCCTTGCGGGGTGCGGGGCAGTGCCCCGGCCGAAAATTTTTTTTGGGGGGGACAGTGTTGTGAAGTGTGTGTGTATCTATATATATACACGTATACATATATATATAAAAAAGGGAAAAAGCGCCCAAAGTACGCGTGGGGCCAACGCCTTGAGCGCTGTGCGCTTAGGTGCTGTGCACTTAGGCGCTAGCACACCACGTATCCGACACGTGGGCGCTGGGCGCTCGAGCGCGAGCGCACCACGTGTCAGCATGTGGGCGCTGGGCGCTTGAGCGCAGGGCGCTTGAGCGCTAGCGCGCCACGTGTCGGCACATGGGCGCAGGGCGCTCGAGCGCTAGCGCGCCACGTGTCGGCATGTGGGCGCTTGGCGCTCTAGCGCAAGGCACTCGGGCGCTTGGACGCCGGCGAGAAAAAGAGGTTTTTAGCCCCCGAAACTCTCGAAAGAGAAATTAGAATGGAGTGAAACTCCTAATATATTTTGAAGCTGATGAAGGGCTTATCCCCTTGCGCCCTAGTTTTTTCCCAAAGTGGGGTTTCTGGAGATGGGTCTCCTTCTTCTTCCTTTGTTGGCCGGATCTTGAAGATCAAGAAGTGTGAGATTTTAAAAATCTCTTCTTTTTGAGATCTGATGGAAGATCTGAGTTCCCCTTTGTGGATTTTGCTATGGAAAACTATTTAGTTTTATAAAAGGAAGAGTAAAACTCTTGATTTAATTCAAAAAGAGAAGAAGGTTTTAGAACCTTGAGGAAGGAGAAAGATCTCAGATTTAGATTTTCTCTTTGGAGAGAGAAAAAGTTGTTGGGATATTTTCATTATCCTTGCCTTTATAGGCTATACACTTTACACATAGCCCCTTGGGCTTTTCAAAATGGCATTTTGCCTATCCCATGGCTCATGTACCATTTCTTTTTGCACATAAGCCATGGGCTTTACAAAAATTTGGCTTTATGCCCATTTTCTTACATTTATTCGTAAAAATAAAATAAATACAACAAAATTATTTATTACAAAAATTTTGGCATGGGGGGAGGCCGGCCGCTTCATGTTCGGGCTCGACCCGGGCATTGGCCCACTTGACCTGGGCTTAGGCCCACCTGGCTTGGGTTGACTTTGATTTTGACTTGGTCAACCAGGGTGCAAATTTTTGACCCCAACAAATTGCCCCCCCCATCAATACATGCACACCCCACATGTGGGTCGTGTGCATGAAATTGATGGATCTTCTTTCACGTGGAGGTGATTGGTCTCAAAAACTATTTCTATTACCGCAATCAAGAACGGCGTCGCATGAAGCTAGCCGGTGAGTACGAGTCGGTCCACAGGGATGTTGTGAATCTCCTAATCGCGCTAACGAGTTAATTCCGAAGGGTGTTCGGAGTGATTATTAAATCTAAAACCTAAATCTATTTATCTAAGATTATCTAGATCTAGTCTTGCTAGGGTTAGGTTTAGGGATGGTTTGGAAATGCAAGCAAATCTCAACGCTTTCTATACCCAAATGAAGATCTTTGAGGAGTTATGGTAATTATCAATAAAGGGGATTAGATCCATTCGGGAAGGTGTTCCTTCCTCTAGGTTCTTGTCCTTCCTTTAGAGATCCTTACCCTAACCTCCATGGAAAACGCGCGCAACCGGGCCTTTACACTACGGTGTCATCGTTACCTCGAGGGGTAGGATGCCGTAGGGCGCGGTGTGTGCGTGTATGCATGGAGTCCTATTGAAAATATATTATGGGTAAGAAAGGGATGAGAGATCTCATCTCTCAAAATCCTTCCCCAAAGCTAACTCTAAACAATTTATCTACGGCAAGAATTTAAATCTACCTAGGGCAAAGAATTGAAATCTAAACTAGAGCAAGGAATTAAATCTACTTACAGATGCATCTCTCCAATCATCAACGCAGGTTTGTCAGATCTGAATTCATGAGTTGAAAAGAAACACCGATGCTCTCCATAAAGAGATCTGAATTTATTATTTAAAAGGAGGCATAAAAAGAATACATTCTTTAGAGTTTCTATTTATAGAAGATAGGAAACCCTAGGTTACATTTGTTTCGCATGTCTGAAATTACAAAAATAGCCCCTAGGTTGACTAGTCAGCGCCGCGGCCGAATTATGGTAAAAACACTTTTTCATGAGGGCTTCATGTGGCCGCGGAACCTCGGCAATGGCAGGCTTGGGCCGCGGTTCCGCGGCCATTTAACAAGATTGGATGATTATTTTTTCTGGGTTTCTTCAGGGTCTTTTGGGGCTTCTGGTTTTTTGGTTCTTTTATCAATTGGGCTTCTACACTAGTTCCAGATCTTCAGTGAAAACTTGTAGTGATCTTTTAACCGTTTGCCTTAACATTTTGGACCTTGCGTTGCCTTGTTGATTATGAACTGTTCTTCGTCTAGGCTTGACTAAGATCCTCCTATTTGTTGGTCAAAAATCCTTCTTTTGCATCATCTTCTGTCTTTTTCACTGTTTTCTGTTCAAGAACCTGTAACCTGTAACATGTAGCAGACATGCGTCAAAAGCACCTGTTTATTTATAAAAAGAATAAGAATGGGGAATATAATAATACAATATTATGGTGTGAACAAATACCCCCAAACTTATCTTTTGCTCATCCTCGAGCAAACTTATTTTTATTCACTAAAATCCTAACTACACTTTCGTAGGGAAATGCGATTGCACTGAGTTCGTGCAACAAGCCGTTAAACCTTTAGGTGTCCCTAGTAGGAGGAGTGTTGTCTCCTGAGGGTTTTCAGCGGATACTACCCACAAAATCCTATCAATTCGGCTTTTCGACTTTTGTTCTCCAATTAGGTTTTCTAACAAGGAATTCTATTATCGTCGACTCGTAAATTATCCACCCTTATTCTTCACACTTCCTCATCGTTTAACTTAAGATTATATATGTTCTGTAGACCTACATAGCTTTCGGCATTTCTTAAGTTTTCCTTCTAGGGTTCCATCTCCAATTAGGAATTTCTATCAACTCTACTAAAGATACAAGTTCTATTCTTCACTCCTTTCTCTCATCTAAACTCCAATCACAGATCCCCACGTGTGTGTATAAGTTACTCCTACACTTGGAAATTCAAATCAAGCAATCATACTCTCGTCCGTTGTCCAAAGCACTTCTTAATAGGTGAATTTTTAATTGAATTTTGCTTACACATCCTTCATGCGACCGTTAATACTTCTTGAGGTACCAACGACCGATTACAAAATGCGTTTGCACTTTTAAAGTGTAATTCCTAGTCTTGCAACACCCAAGGCTTTTAGCAGTGACTCCCAAACCAGTTGGTCTAAGGCACTAGGTGATGAAGCACCCTCGCTAAATATTTTTCTATTTTTTTGCAGCCTTAAGTAATCACAAAAACCAGTGTTCATTTTTTTATTCTTTATTCACACTTGTATTTTTTTCATTTTCATTATACTAAGGACTTTAGACAAGAGCATTTCAAGGTCTCTTCTACTATTCTAAGTTTCAAGGTGCGTGATCGTGCAAATTGTAGGGTATACATTTTCAGAATCTAGACTTAAGCTAGGAATTATTTTTCAAACTTATACTCTAATAAGAACATTAATACTTTTCCTTTGCTTTGACTTAGCCCAAGAAGTGAACCCAAAATTTGCCTATTTCTAAATAAACTACAAAGACATATACTCTCTACCATTAAACTTTAAGAGAGGTTATTTTTAGGGTTTTTAATTTACTAAGTCTAAGATCTAGTTGTTCCTAGCCAGTTAACCTATTTGTCAAACTCAAGTCAATTAGCCAAAATTGAATACAATAATTTTTATAATTTTTGAAAATTTTCAATTTTTATGGGTTTTCAAATAAGTATGCAAATGCAAAAATATATACAAATGAATGCGAAGGAAGAAGACGTACCGAGCATACCCCCAAACTTGAACTTGACAGTGTCCTCACTGTCATGCTACACCAAGAGGGTCAAAATGTCGGCACTCCCCTGTTTATTTATTTACAATTTTTTTTTCTTTTATGTTTTGAATTTTTTTTTATTTTTTTATAATTTTTTTTATAGAAAAAGAAAACAAAAAATATATATACATATATACAAAGGTTCCCCCCAAACTTAAGCTTGGCCTTACACAAGCCAAATGTTAGCACCAACCATTCAAAAATCTTATCGTGGTAATGGCCGAGTTGGTGAAAAAATGGGGTGTAGAGGAAAGAAATGAGAAACACGCGAGACCGTGTGGAAAGAAGAATGGTAGAATATGGTCTCGGTAGAGGAGCAGAATGGCGGAAAGGAGAAAGAAGTGGATTACGATCTTGAGGGTGTAAATCGAGTGAATAAATTAGCGCAATATGTGATGACCGACGTGTTAAAAGCGATTGCGCTAACCTATCAACTCGTCGTGCAATGGGGTCAAATCTCTCAAGATTCGCAAGAAAACATGGGTACGCCGAACTTGGTATTGGAGATGAAAGCGTAACGGTCTCTTGTACGGTCGGAACGATGGAAAGGAGGGAGGGTGATATAACAGTCAAAGGTTCAGGAGGCTGAATTGGAAAATCCGACACATTAAACAAAAATGGTTCAACCTCAATATTATCCTCAAAACTCTCCTTAATACTATCCTTATAATTTTCCTCAAAATTCAACTCATCCATGCCATTATCATCAAAATCCAGACGCATATGAGATTCGGGAGAAACATTTAATCACTCGGGATGATGATTTGAACATAAAATCTTAATTAAATCGACAGGTTCATCATCCGAAATATTCCTGGCGTCTATATCCTCAATCAAGTGAAAATCAATTTTCTTGGACACCTCATCAAAAGCATGGATATCTATCGATTTAGGTTCTAGATGGGAGGTGTAAAGATCGAAAGGGTTAGGTGCGGTTTCACTCGAAAGGGGTTCCTCACAATTTGGCAAATCAAACACTACAAAATCATACAACTCGTTTTTATTTTGAACTCGTGAATCATTTAGGACATTCGATGGAAAACTGGAGTTGTGGGCTTCAATTGGGTAATGGTAGGTTTGATTTGGAAATCCTCTCTCATTCTCACTCTGTCCAACCGCCTCCTTATACATTGAAAAATTTGGAGCTAGTTGGAAACTAGCTACCGGTTCACTAGGTTGCATAAGGGCGGCTACGGACGCTTCCACATTCCTAGTCATTTTGTTTGTTGCTAAGATATATACCTCCAATGACTCTTCCAAACTAGACTTGGGGGGTAAGGGAGTTTCGGTAAAAGATTCGAAATTGGTTGGATATGCAAAGTTCCCAACAGGCTGTGTAGAAACAGTGTCTAGTGAAGGTGGGAAAGTCGGGTAGGACTGGTAGGAAGTAGGTGGTTGGGCAGGGATAGGGTCAACATGTGGATAAAAAGGTGAATAATCGTGCTGATCCCTAGAACTAGATGAGGGGAGAAGGGTGAAAGATCGGCTGCGAGATTGAGCAATATGCTCAGCAATGGACATCGGCTTAGGAGTGACAGAAGGAATCGAAAAAGTGGTGTCAACATATGGAGGTGGTAAGGGTTGACTTGGTTGACACAAAGTGGGTTGCAAAGTCAAACTGTTTCTCCTAGACGCCTCTATTTGATCTTTCAAAGATTTTTTAGGTAAGGAAGGATCGTCTTTAAATTGACCGAACAAATTGACGTACGACGCAAAATTAGGTTCGGGATACCAAAGTTCGGCAAGTGATTTATTATGTGGGGTACCCATGTTAGAAGAAGGGGAAAAGAAAGAATGTTGGTTGGTGGTGGTGCAAGGATTTGTTTGCGGCAAAAATTTTTGCAAGTTTCTATAAAAGATTTGTCCTTTTTCTTTTTCTTTATTTGAAAATTGTTGCAAAAAGATTTTTAGTAAAAGATATGCAACAGAAAAATATTACTTGCAATCAGTTATTATTTTAAGCATATCACAACGAATCTTTATTTGGAAAAAATTGTTGCAAAAAGATATTCGAGAAAAGATATGCAACAAAAAAGATTACTTGCAATCACTTTCTATTTTAAACGAGACGCACAAATCCTGCACAAGATTGTTATTTGGAAGGGGAAATATTTTTATAGCGCACAGAATCCTGCAGGAATTTTCAGAAAAAATATTTCAAAATGTACAGAGAAGAAACAGAGGGGCTTACAGAAGATTTTTCACGAGCTGTAGACACTAGATAGCCGCGTTCCCGCGGTATAATGTGAGGTTACACCGCGGTTTCACGGTCAGGTTGTCGGCGCGAGACCCTAGAATTTTTCTGACGCTCTGATCTGACTAGAAGGCCGCGTTTCTGCGGTCTAAGATGGGTATGCGCGGCGGAATCGCGGCATGGTGGAGGCTTCAGGGTGCGGGAAAAATTCCACTGTTCTGTTTTGAAAATCCTTCTCTGTTCTGATCTCCTGATTTCTGTTTCGCTTTATGGAAATTTCCAGATCCGATTTTGTATATCCTGCAAAATTCAAACAACAAAGTATCCCTTCCAAAAATAACAGATGAAATATTTTTATATTTTATTTTGGATTTTTTTAGATTTTTATGATTTTTTTAAAATTTTGATTAACCCGAAATTGCAAAAAGGAAATAACACGCCATCCCCGGCAACAGCGCCATTTGATTGGTCTCAAAAACTATTTCTATTACAACAATCAAGAACGGCGTCGCATGAAGCTAGCCGGTGAGTACGGGTCGGTCCACAGGGATGTTGTGAATCTCCTAATCGCGCTAACGAGTTAATTCCGAAGGGTGTTCGGAGTGATTATTAAATCTAAAAACCTAAATCTATTTATCTAAGATTATCTAGATCTTGTCTTGCTAGGGTTAGGTTTAGGGATGCTTTGGAAATGCAAGCAAATCTCAACACTTTCTATACCCGAATGAAGATCTATGAGGAATTATGGTAATTATCAATAAAGGGGATTAGATCCATTCTGGAAGGTGTTCCTTCCTCTAGATTCTTGTCCTTCCTTTAGAGATCCTTACCCTAACCTCCATGGAAAACGCGCGCAACCGGGCCTTTACACTACGGTGTCATCGTTACCTCGAGGGGTAGGATGCCGTAGGGCGCGGTGCGTGCGTGTATGCATGGAGTCCTATTGAAAATATATTATGGGTAAGAAAGGGATGAGAGATCTCATCTCTCAAAATCCTTCCCCAAAGCTAACTCTAAACAATTTATCTACGGCAAGAATTTAAATCTACCTAGGGCAAAGAATTGAAATCTAAACTAGAGCAAGAAATTAAATCTACTTACAGATGCATCTCTCCAATCATCAACGCAGGTTTGTCAGATCTGAATTCATGAGTTGAAAAGAAACACCGATGCTCTCCATAAAGAGATCTGAATTTATTATTTAAAAGGAGGCATAAAAAGAATACATTCTTTAGAGTTCCTATTTATAGAAGATAGGAAACCCTAGGTTACATTTGTTTCGCATGTCTGAAATTACAAAAATAGCCCCTAGGTTGACTAGTCAGAGCCGCGCCTGAATTATGGTAAAAACACTTTTTCATGAGGGCTTCATGTGGCCGCGGAACCGCGGCAATGGCAGGCTTGGGCCGCGGTTCCGCGGCCATTTAACAAGATTGGATGATTATTTTTTCTGGGTTTCTTCAGGGTCTTTTGGGGCTTCTGGTTTTTTGGTTCTTTTATCAATTGGGCTTCTAATTAGTTCCAGATCTTCAGTGAAAACTTGTAGTGATCTTTTAACCATTTGCCTTAACATTTTGGACCTTGCGTTGCCTTGTTGATTGTGAACTGTTCTTCGTCTAGGCTTGACTAAGATCCTCCTATTTGTTGGTCAAAAATCCTTCTTTTGCATCATCTTCTGTCTTTTTCACTGTTTTCTGTTCAAGAACCTGTAACCTGTAACATGTAGCAGACATGCGTCAAAATCACCTGTTTATTTATAAAAAGAATAAGAATGGGGAATATAATAATACAATATTATGGTGTGAACAGGAGGTCGACTCCGTTTGTTGACATGGATGTCGTTTCTGCCATTTTGGCGACGTGAACGGTCGATTCTACCCTTTTGGTGACTTAGACGGTTGATGCTGCCATTTTAGCGACTTGGACGGTCGATGCTGCCCTTTTAGCGACGCGGACGGTCGGTTCTGCCCTTTTTGCGACGTGGACGGTCGGTGCTGCCCTTTTTGCGACGTGGACGGTCGGTTCTGCCCTTTTTGCGACTTGGACGGTCGATGCTGCCCTTTTAGCCACCTGGATGGTCGGTGCTGCCTTTTTTGCGACGTGGACAGTCGATTCTGCTTTTTTTGCGACTTGGACGGTCGATGCTGCCTTTTTAGCGATGTGGACGGTTAGTGCTGCCCTTTTTGCGACGTGGACGGTTGATGCTGCCCTTTTTGCGACTTAGACGGTCGGTTCTGTCCTTTTTGCGACTTGGACGGTCGACGCTGCCCTTTTAGCGACGTGGACGGTCGGTTCTGCCCTTTTTGCGACTTGGACGGTTGATGCTGCCCTTTTTGCGACGTGGACGGTCGGTTCTACCCTTTTAGCGATTGGGACGGTCGGTGCTGCCCTTTTAGCGAGTTGGACGGTCGATGCTGCCCTTTTTGTGACGTGGACGGTCGGTTCTGTCCTTTTAGCGACCGGGACGGTCGGTTCTGCCCTTTTTGCGACTTGGACGGTCGGTGCTTGATTTGACTTACTCCGCTTCTTGCGGTGTTAGGGTTGAAGTTGACTTGCTGATTCGATGTGATTTGGGTTGACATCAGCACCGCTACACTGGAATATGGTACCAGGAGCGAATCATCATTTGCTATGAGGAAATTTCCCTCGTTCCCAGTTTAACGACTTAGGGGTCATTTGGACTGGAGTTTGGAATTTTGGGATTAGGGTAGCCATCAGCGTTGCTAACACTGAAGCACATGTGCTAGGAGCAATTCATCATTTGCCTTTTCCTGTTGGGAAGCGGTGGCTTAGGACACAGGTTTAGGTCCCTATCACCTAAGTCTTTTCAATTTTATGAGTCGTAAGGGTCTCATAAAAGCATTTTCTCCCTACGAGTCGAAAGGATCTCGTAAGTGCACTTTCTTTTTAGGAGTACTGGGGACTCCCAAGTGTGTTTTTCCTTTGTGAGTCGTAAGGATCCCACGAAGGTGTTTTCTTACGAGTCGTGAGGATCCCGTAAGTTGGTTCCCCTCATGTATCGTGAGAACACATGAGTGGGTCTTCCAAAATGGAGCATAAGTCCAAGGGCGAAGACCGGCCGCTGGACTGGTGATTGCGGTGGGCTATGGGTATGATGAGAATTATTTGAGCCCGTGAATTATATATGGTAGTCAATTTAGGGACTAACCGTAGGGCCGGAAGAATTTTGAGAAATTGGATTTTGGTTGGCGTCTGCATCGCTGCACTGGAACATGATATCAGGAGCGACTCATCATTCGCCGTTTGGGGACTTGGAATTTGGATCTTGTTTGGCATCAGCTTTGCTGCACTGGAATAATGCCAGGAGCAACTCATCATTTGTCCCGGGAGGACTTGGGATTTGGTTTTTGGGTTGGCATCAGCACCGCTAACACTGAAGCGTATCGCCAGGAGCGACTCATCATTTTCCGTTGCCCGTTGGGGAACGATGGCTTAGGAGACAGGTTTAGGTCCCTATCACCTAAGGCTTTTCAATTTTATGAGCCGTAAGGGTCCCATAAAAGCATTTTCTCCCTATGAGTCGAGAGGGTCTTGCAGGTGTATGTTCTCCTTAGGAATCGTGAGGATTCCTAAGTGTGTTGCTCCTTTGTGAGTCGTAAGGATCTCACGCAGGGATTTTCTCCTCACAAGGTCGAGAGGACTTTGTGAGTGTATTTCATTTCTTTTCACGAGTTTGCGCCCTTTCGGGTTTTTACAGACTCGCCGGTAGTCCTGCTGTTTTTACTCACGGAGCCCTTTGGGGTTTTCATCCGTACCCGTTTTGCTTTTGGACATACCATTTTTTTTTGCCGCTGGTGGGACTTTAAAAGTAGTCTCACCAGCAGGATTTGGGAGAGATAGGGGTCATTTACCCCCGTGGATTGTATACGGTTTTGCCGGATGTATGATCCAGACCGTAGGGCTGGTGTGCTCAATTCGCCTACGACTTGGAGCATTCACGAGTAGTATTTCTTGAGATATCGGCCATTGATGGGTGGCATGGGCCTTTCTCCCTCGGCACTTATTAGTTGGTAGGATCCTCCGTCGAACACTTTCTCGATGACGTATGGTCTTTCTCAGTTTGGCTTGAATTTTCCCTTGGCATGTCGATTAGGGATGATCGGGCTTTGGAGGACCAACACCAATTCACCTTTCTTGAAAGCGCGGAGACGGGTTATCTTGTCATAGGCCCGTGACATTTGGGATCGGTATAGCTCCAAATTTTGCTGCACTGTGAGCCTCTTTTCTTCGAGGGCGTCGGGCTCTTCAAGCCGAAGGAGCACGTTTTCCTTCTCTGTCAACTCGTGCTGAACGGCCATTCTTAAGCTTGGAACTTCGACTTCGAGGGGGAGGACCGCCTCCACTCCGAAGAGCAATGAGTAGGGAGTGGACTGAGTTGGAGTACGGTGCGTGGTACGATATACCCACAATGCTTCATGAAGTTTGAGATTCCAGTCTCTCTTGTTGGCTAAAGCATTTTTCCTCAGGAGCTTGCACAGAGTTTTATTGAAGGCTTCGGCCAGCCCATTGGCCCTTGGATTATAGATGGAGGAATATCTCCAGTCTATCTTGTGTTGAGTAGCGAACCTTACGACTTTAAAGCTCTTGAAAGAAGGCCCGTTGTTAGAAATGATTCTTCTTGGTGTACCGAAGCGGTATAGAATATTACGCTGGAAGAATGTCAAAATATCTCCTGTCTTGACTTCTTTTAGCGGGACAGCTTCAGCCCATCTGGAGAAGTAGTTTGTTGCGGCCAGTATGAACCGGTGGTCTCTAGATGACGGAGGATCAATTGGGCCAACTATGTCGGTGCCCCAAACTTCGAAGGGCCACGACATCACCGTAGGATGCAACGGTTTGGGGTGCTTGTGAATGAAATCACCGTGAATTTGGCAGATATAACATTTCTTTGCATGCTCTACGCAATCCCGTATCATGGTGGGCCAGTAATACCCAAGCCGTTTAATTTGAAATCGCATCTTGGGGCCAGATTGGTGAGCACCGCAAACGCCTGAGTGAACTTCTTTCATGACTTTTTAGGTTTCGGCCGATGACAGGCACCTGAGCCAGAGTTGGTCATATGACCTGCGGTATAGCGTGTCATTTACAAACACGTATCGGAGAGCTCTCTTCTTCAGCTGAACCCTCGCAGACCTTCCTTCGGGCGGCTTGTCATATCGGAAGTACTCTATGAAGGGTTCTCTCCAATCGGGCTCGTCTTGAACGATCGAAGCTTCTTCGGCGGGACTGCTCTTCTGTTCCGCGCTTTCCTCTTCTCGTAGAGAGACAGGGGGTAGAATTTTCCGTCTCCTGACTGTGATCAGAATTTCGTCCATGTCAGGATCAGTCAGCTCCTTGGCTAAGCGAGTGAGTACGTCAGCCTTTCCGTTCAACGCTCTAGGGACTCTCGTTAGTTCAATGTGAGTGAACCGTTTCATGAGTTCCACCACCCGACTTCTGTACCGAGCTAACTCGGGTTTGTATATCTTATAGTCGCCGCTTACTTGGTTGACGACAAGCTGGGAGTCACCGTAAACCCGTAGCCGAAGGATTTCCATTTCTATAGCTAGCTCCAAACCAGCTATCAGAGCTTCATACTCGGCCTCATTGTTTGTACGAGGCTCGGTGAGAGCAAAAGAACGCCGTAGGGTTCCCATTGATGGCGTGATGAACACCAATCCTATCCCTGCTTTTATCTTCGGGACGCTTGATTTACTAGAGGCCCTTATCGAAGAGGCCCCATCGAAGTAGAGCTCCCAACATGGATCGCCATTCTCGAGGTGCAGCACTTGTTCATCGGGTAACTCGCAATTGAGTGGTGACCCTTCTGGTATGGGATGAGCCGCGAGAAAGTCGGCAAGAGCTTGCCCTTTTACTGCTTTCTGAGGAGTATAAACTATGTCAAACTCAAGTAGCATGACGGCCCATCTTGCCATTCTGCCAGCTAGGCTTGCTTTGGTCATCAAGTGTTTGAGCGGGTCGACCTTGGAGATCAGTATAACCCGATGAGCGAGCAGATAGTGCCTCAGCTTCTTCACAGTAAATATCAGAGCCAGGCATTGCTTTTCGATTAGGGAATAGTTATGTTCCGCCCCGACTAGAGTTCGACTGAGGTAGTAGAGGGCATTTTATTTTCCCTTCTCGTTATTCTGGGCAAGGAGCGCACCGAGTGACTCATCTAGCGCGGCAGTGTAGAGAATTAGCGGTTTATTTAGAATGGGAGCGGCTAGCACTGGAGGGTGCAACAAGTACTGTTTGATGCTTTCGAACGCTGCTTGACATTCGGCATCCCAGATAAAAGGAGCTCCTTTCTTCATGACCTTTGAGAAGGGCCTACATCTCCCCGATAAATTTGAGATAAACCTCCGTATATAAGCAAGCTTGCCTTGAAAAGATCTTAGCTGCGTCAGGCTCTTCGGAGAAGGCATCTCCATGATGGCCTTTATCTTTGATGGGTCAACTTCGATCCCTCGATGTCGGACTATGAAGCCTAGGAATTTTCCCGATGACACGCCAAAAGCGCACTTTAAAGGATTCATCTTCAGATCGTATTCCCTCAGTCTGATGAGAACGGTCATAAGATCTTGGATATGGTTGGCCTTGGCTTTAGTCTTGACGACCAAATCGTCAACATAGCATTCGACGATTTTATGGATTAGGTCATCAAAGATATTGGTCATTTCCCTTTGATATGTGGCACATGCGTTTTTCAATCCTAACGGCATCACCTTGTAGCAGTATATTCCGATCGGGGTTCGAAACGCTGTGTGCTTCTCATCCTCAGGCGACATCTTGATCTGATTATACCCAGATGAGCGATCCATAAAGGTGAATAACTCATAATTTGAGGTGTCGTCGACCATCATTTCCATGACCGGTAGCGGAAAGTCGTCTTTAGGACATGCCTTATTGAGGTCCCTGAAATCGACACAAACTCGGATCTGCCCATTTTTGTTCTTCACTGGGACTATACATGCGATCCAGTCCGTATATTTCTCTTCTTTGATGAAGCCAGCATCGATAAGTTTCTTAGTGATCATCACTGAAAATTGCATTTTAATACCGCTCATTCGTTATCTCTTTTGTTGTATATCGGTGCTATTAATCAGTGTCTGCTCTGTAATTACAGTTTATAGGTATTCGTGATAAAATACTGGAAACACATTCAAAATCACGGATATATCGTCTGTGAGTCGACACTGCAACCGGAACTGAAAACCGACCGATATCCCAAGAGTTCGTTTGCAATAAATTGATATGTATACACTTTTTGAATAAATGGTCCAACACAAGGCAAGTGTACACACCAAACTCTTGGGCTAGGACCATGATGGGGCAGCCATGAATCATGGCACAAGTGGGCATGGTGTGATGTGCATTAATGGGCATTGAATGCATAAAGATATGATGTGATTTGAAGCATCTCATTTCCCTCCAATTCTCTGCATACAAACCAGGTGAAATAAGACCAAGCAAACAGCGTCAGAGGCTTATTGGAGTGCACACAAACCCACACACCCAATACGAGCCCCTCTCTTCAGTTTTGACCCGGTGACCATCCCCTAAAAACCGACGACGCCTTCCCCACTTCCTCCTGTGGGCCCCATCTTTCTCCTATGCCTTCCCTGATGCCACGTCAGCTCATTTTTATTGTTTATTTATTTTTCTTTTGAGCCTATAAATACAGATCAGTGGGCAAGGGAGAGAGGCACCAATGTATATACCATTTCATAATTTTGTTTTACTTTGTTTTTGTTTAGCTTGAGGGTGAGAGTGCTTCATCTTGGTTTCTTCTTCTTCTTCCCTCTTGAAGCTCTCTTTGGCGAGCTTCATTAAGGAGGTTGAACAAGTCACCAAAGTTTGTATCTTGTTCTCAAGTGATCAATACATTGTTGTTTCTTTTATTTACTTGCTTTCTTTTTATTACCATGCTTAACTAATCTTCATTTTAGTTGTGGTGTGTGTGAGGAAGTGAGATAAAAGGCTTTGCCTCCTCCACCTCTTGATTATGTTTAATGTGCTTAAAATCCATTTTGTGTTAAGGTTGCTAAGCTAGGATATGGTATGTTGTGATAAAGAGCTTGACAAACTCTTTGTTTCATATACTATATATCTTCAAAAACCCTTAGCAAACTCAACACCAATATCTTTTGCTCTCACTAACCTCTTTGTGTTTTCATTGTTGCGGTATACTTGCAAAATCTCGTGTTTAGTGTTGATACCCCAAGTGCGGACATACAAACTGTAAGTGATACAAAACGGACTCGTTTCGTGCTTTGCGGCGAATATCGGACTTTGACGGTTTGTGCTCCGCAACTGCGTTGACAAGTCGTGCTTCATGCCGGGATCAAGGTAAGGCCGGACAACTCATAACCAAGGGAGCGTAGAGGTAAACGTCGCGATTCAAGCTTCCAAACCAAGTCACAACCATTCTTTCCTTACACTTGTTTTCTTGCTTTCGTATTCTTTTATAATTTTGCGACAAACCAACCAATTCATTAATTTGTTAACCTTAAACAACGATACCTAATACTCAATTCCCTGTGGATCGACCCGTGCTTGCCGGTTCGCTACAACACGCCATGCACTTGTGGTTATAAACAGTAAAACGAGAACGATCTCGTGCGCGCATTCCGTTTTCCATCAAAACGTACACATTTCCAAAACAATACGTGTTTGCACGCGCGGGAGGATTCCCAACAAGTTTTTGGCGCCGTTGCCGGGGAACTGTAGTTATTAGATATTGTTATTTCTGGTTCTACTAACTAAACTAACTTCTAATTCATTAATTTTTTCAAAAACTAACAAAATACGATTTTTTTTGGACTTCTCTTCTTTCAATTGTTCTCTGTTGTTTATACCTGCTATCACTCTGTGCTGAAATTAAAAAAATCCAGTAAGACCATTAGAACACTAATATAAGCTAGAGATCCCACTACAAATTGCACCCCCTCTCATCGGATTTTGGCCGGTGACCATACCCCTAGATCCGGCGAGATCGGCCCCTCTTTGAGGGTTTTGGTTTTTTCTTTTTCAGTGGTCTCTAGTTCTGTGTTGGTAGTCTTTTGGTCTTGTTTGATTTTTCTGATTTTAAGTGTGCAGGAATTGGGGCACACGTATCGCTTTTTACACCAAATATCGTATTTTCCGACATTTTAGGTTTTTCGCGGAATTACGACCATCGATCGTGCGGAGCGAGGTTCAATTACAATTTCAAGTCATTGGGGAAGATTAGTGCCAAAGATCCAGGTAGTTTGACCCGCGCAAGCAAACATTCAACGAATCAGTTCATTTTCAAAGGGTTTTCTTAAACCAAATCACATCGGTACGTATTTCCTAACACCTCCTCTCGAATCCGACGCAATCTAATTCTATTTCTTTTGCAGGATTCTTTGCATAAGTTTGCCGTCAATTGCAAAGAGAACTAACCGTATTTGTTGCAGCGCATAATACTAAAATTGAAAAAGAATTTAAATTGCTTGATTTCTTGAATTCTTTTATTTGATTATGCATTACATCTTAAATACGGATTTTAAGGGCAAAATGACCAAACAAGATACGGTAAAGGATTTCATCACCTTTTCTCCGTAGCCCACAAATCACAAAACTGCATTCTTGCATACCCTCAGTAAATTAAAATCAATTAGATTTTTGACTTTAAGGACTTTGCGCTCATTAGGAGAAGTTAACCGTGTTTAGAACTTTGCTTAAAAGTATATTGTTCACGGGGTGTCTTGGCAAGCGTTCAAGAGAAAGGGTTATTTAATTAAGGAACTTCGCGAAAGCGTTGTAAAACCTCCTCTTCTCTCTTGCACTTACCTGGCTTCGTGATCTGTATATCTTGAGCCTATTTCTCGACACAATTTTACTTCATCAATCAGGTTCTTGAGCAGGTCTAGTTGACTTAGAATACCGTAGACTGCTAGGGGTGTGATATTCTTTGTTTTTGTGATTTTTGTGAATTTTTTTAAAAATGGGTGACACACAATTCAGTTCAATTTTTCACGATTCCTATTCTTTTGTTTATACTCAATCCCAAACTATTTGTACAAATTGTCAAAATTCTTCCCATATTCATGATGATTGTCCTTTTCTAGGGGGTGACCAACCGTTCCAAATTCTTGATAACGGTCACCCACCTAACACTCCTGAACCCAGTACCACTTCAAACATTGACCAATTGATTGCAAATTTAGAGAAGGAGGTCGACAGAATGACTGCTTTAGCATCACCACCATCATAACCCTTCCAATCCGAAACCATTGAACCATCTGCAGGGTATGATAGTGAGATGGATGCTAGGTTGACCGCTCTAGAAAAAGGTATTGAAGTAATGACTGCGGTCGAGAATCAAACAGCTTCTACGTTAGCCCTATTCATACAGCAGTCTGAGCAATTATTTCTTGCTCAGGCCCAATCTTTAGCTAACATAGAGGAACAAGTGAAACATTTAGCTGAGAGGATTCTAGGGAGTGAGCACAGTCAATCAGAACCCGATAATGTTAATGGCTGTCATCTAGGGAGTCACCCAAGTGAGGTAAATGATCAATCAAATTTTGATGATTTCTTAGATAATGATACGATTGAATTGACTGAGTGCTACCAGGACACACAAGAAAACCCTCTAAGTCAGTCCACCACTAGCCTTCAAATATCCACTAAACCTCTTGTCACTTTAGAGATTGATTTAACTGAAATTATACTTGATGAGGAAATTCTTGAACCGGCTGATTTCTGCTTTCCAATTTTAGAGGAGGAACCTTGTGAATTTATCGGGTATGGTTGGGATAGATTAGAAGAGATCAATGATCGGGAACCCACAATTTTTGTATCACCTGTTGATATTGTTTCGGAAGAAACATTAGGGTGGGAACCTAATTTTTTAGATGATATGAACCTACCCAGTTATGAATGTGAAAAGGAAAAAATCTTTTTGGGAGTGAGTATAAATAATGAGAGTAGGATTGTGAAAAATAATAGGGAGGAAGAAGGTGTTGAAAACTATTCTTTTATACAGAGTTTTGAGGAAATATTTGCTGATGAACTTGATATTCTTGGTGAGTTTGGGTCAAGATCATTTTGGGATCATCCTTTGGACCTTCCTTTTGCCGAATTTTCTGCAGATGAACTCCAGTTTTTACACAAACTTGACTTCGGAACTCCACATATGCTTATTGAACATTCAATTCATTCAGAAAACAACTCATTGACTTCCTCAAAATTTTATCTTCACATTCAGCGTATTCTGACCCCTATCTTTTCACACCCATGCCCTTCACTAACAACTAGCATATACATATTCTTTTTCTTCTTCTTCTTTTTATACACATTCTTTTACCAGCCCCTAGATTATATAGACAAAATCTTTTTGTGGCTGGTATTAATTTCTGCACTAACCCAGTCTTTTAACTTGTAAATGTTGTAATTAATCTTAGGTTTTTTCCTTTTTTCTTGAATAAAATTCTCACCCTGGTGTCTAAGTCTAGCTACCGGACGCGGGGCAACGATGAGGACATCGTAAAACTCAGGTTTGGAGGTGAGCACTGCATCATGTGTATATTCTGCATTGCATATATATTAAAAACAAAAAAACCATAAAAATTGAAAAATGTAAAAACTTTTTCGTCATGCTAGCTAATAAGGTAACTTAGATTTTATTCCGAAAATTTAGTTGATATGTTAGAGGTAACTAAATCCTAGGCTTAGGAATTGAAAATCCTAAAAATAACCCTCATTCTGTTTAAACTTGGTAATTATACGTCCTTACAGTTTTTTTTGAGAAATAGGTAATCTTGAGTTCAGTTCTTTAGTTAAGTCAAGATGAAGGGAGAGTATTGAGGCTTTACTGAAAGATAAGTCTGAAAAATAGTTTCTGTTCTTAAGGCCAAATTTAGAAAGTATATACCCTACAAATTGCACATACACGCACCTTGAAACTTGGGATAGTAGAGAATACCTAGAAATACTCTTGCCTGAAAGCCTAGTATGAAAGAAAAATCGGTATTTAAAGCTAAACACCAAAAAAGAGTATCATTGAAAAATATATCCGGTCTTGAAAAGAAAAAGAAAAAAAATTAATAATAATAAAGTCAAGACCTGGAGACTGCTATTTGCGCTTTAATGCTCATACATTCAGTAATCGGCTGTTGGTGCCTCAAGAAGCATTAATGGTCGCATGAAATGTGTATGAGCAACACCGTCCATCTATTAATGAAAAGAAGTAGTATTAGGTATTAAGGCAAGGGTACTATAGCTTGAATTGAATTCTTAAGCATAGGGGTGCAAATTTACACACACGTAGGGGTATACAATCGATATTTGGAGGAAAGATAAAAACGAAGAATAAGACTTATGTTTCAGTAAAGTTGATAAAAATTCCTGACTTGAGACCGCACTTTTAGAAGGAAAACTTAGGAGTTACCGGCATCTTTCTAAACTGTAAATACGTATAGGATCTAGGGATAAATAGATAGGAGGTGTGGAACATAAGAGTTGAATATTTCTTACTTAGGATGATAGAATTTCTGACTTAGATACTAAACTGTAGGAGTAGAATCGACCTTAGCTTATGAAACTAACTTGACTGGATTTTGTGGGTGTAATCCGCTGAAAACCCTTTGGAGACAACACTCCTCCTACTAGGGACACCTAGAGGTTTAACGGCTTGTTGCACATACTCAGTGCAATCGCGTTCCCTGCGAAAGTGAGGCTAGGATTTTTTGTATTGCTCGGGATGAGCAATAGATAAGTTTAGGGGTATTTGATCATCACTGAAAACTGCATTTTAATACCGCTCATTCGTTATCTCTTTTGTTGTATATCGGTGCTATTAATCAGTGTCTGCTCTGTAATTACAGTTTACAGGTATTCGTGATAAAATACTGGAAACACATTCAAAATCACGGATATATCGTCTATGAGTCGACACTGCAACCGGAACTGAAAACCGACCGATATCCCAAGAGTTCGTTTGCAATAAATTGATATGTACACACTTTTTGAATAAATGGTCCAACACAAGGCAAGTGTACACACCAAACTCTTGGGCTAGGACCATGATGGGGCAGCCATGAATCATGGCACAAGTGGGCATGGTGTGATATGCATTAATGGGCATTGAATGCATAAAGATATGATGTGATTTGAAGCATCTCATTTCTCTCCAATTCTCTGCATACAAACCAGGTGAAATAAGACCAAGCAAACAGCGTCAGAGGCTTATTGGAGTGCACACAAACCCACACACCCAATACGAGCCCCTCTCTTCGGTTTTGACCCGGTGACCATCCCCTAAAAACCGGCGACGCCTTCCCTACTTCCTCCTGTGGGCCCCATCTTTCTCCTGTGCCTTCCCTGATGCCACGTCAGCTCATTTTTATTATTTATTTATTTTTCTTTTGAGCCTATAAATACAGATCAGTAGGAAAGGCAGAGAGGCACCAATGTATATACCATTTCATAATTTTGTTTTGCTTTGTTTTTGTTTAGCTTGAAGGTGAGAGTGTTTCATCTTAGTTTCTTCTTCTTCTTCCCTCGTGAAGCTCTCTTTGGAGAGCTTCATTAAGGAGGTTGAACAAGTTACCAAAGTTTGTATCTTGTTCTTAAGAGATCAATACATTGCTGTTTCTTTTATTTACTTGCTTTCTTTTCTTGCTTTCTTTTTATTACCATGCTTAACTAATCTTCATTTTGGTTGTGGTGTGTGTGAGGAAGTGAGATGAAAGGCTTTGCCTCCTCCACCTCTTGATTATGTTTAATGTGCTTAAAATCTATTTTGTGTTAAGGTTGCTAAGCTAGGATATGGTATGTTGTGATAAAGAGCTTGACAAACTCTTTGTTTCATATACTATATACCTTCATAAACCCTTAGCAAACTCAACACCAATATCTTTTGCTCTCACTAACCTCTTTGTGTTTTCATTGTTGCGGTATACTTGCAAAACCTCGTGTTTAGTGTTGATACCCCAAGCGCGGACATACAAACGGTAAGTGATCAAAACGGACTCGTTTCGTGCTTTGCGGCGAATATCGGACTTTGACGGTTTGTGCTCCGCAACCGCGTTGACAAGTCGTGCTTCATGCCGGGATCAAGGTAAGGCCGGACAACTCATAACCAAGGGAGTGTAGAGGTAAACGTCGCGATTCAAGCTTCCATACCAAGCCACAACCATTCTTTCCTTACACTTGTTTTCTTGCTTTTCTTGATTTCGTATTCTTTTATAATTTTATGACAAACCAACCAATTCGTTAATTTGTTAACCTTAAACAATGATACCTAATACTCAATTCCCTGTGGATCGACCCGTGCTTGCCGGCTCGCTACAACGCGCCGTGCACTTGTGGTTATAAATAGTAAAACGAGAACGATCTCGTGCGCGCATTCCGTTTTCCATCAAAACGTACACATTTCCAAAACAATACACGTTTGCGCGTGCGGGAGGATTCCCAACACTTAGTTTCCTCGATGACCTTTTCTTTTAGTTCCCTTCTCATTCTTCGAGGAGCTTGTTTGACTGGCTTAGCATCAGGAGATATAGCCAGCTTATGCACGGCCACTTTAGGGGAAAGGCCAGACATTTCTTTGTATGTCCACGTGAAGCAGACGACGAACCCATGCAGCAGGGCGATTATCTGCGCTTTCATTTCCTCTGACAAGAGTGAGCTGATTTAGGTTGGCCTTGGATTATCGGGCGTTTCTAAGTCAATCTCGGTTAGCTCGTCAAAGGTTGCCTGTCCTCTATCTTCGAGCTCTTGAGGAGCTTCTTCTGGCTCGGCTAGCTCGTCTTCATCATTTGACTCTTCGCTGGCTTCCCCAATATGGATCATGTAGCATGCCTTAGAATCAGGCTGGATGAAACCTATGCCCCGCCTGTCTGGAATTCATCCATCGATGAGTGCTCGGACCTGGGGCGGATACCATAGCCCTTCATAAAACTTTGCTTCGGACTCCGTCTGATATAACCGGCATCCGCACTTTTTGAAATATTCTCTCATCTCGGACGCATAGTATCTGGGATTGAGGACAGCCCTTACGCCTCTCTCATAGGGAAGGCACGCAACAGAAAGATCGTCCGGATGCACAACGGGGTTTGACCCATAAAACAGGATGCCCTTCTGTCCATTTTTTCTCCCGGGAACGTAGAAAGTTTTCAGCTGGTCCACGGTAGGTACTGACAATGCATCGAGCTCTTTGCACATCTGCTCCGGCACCCTTGTGACAGCAAGGGACCCTTCTGTAATTTCGAAGGTCTCTCGTAGTTTCGCTTGTTGCATGGGGGTCCAATCTGCGTAGCTATTGCAAGGCAGGTCCTCTTCTTCCGACTCTTCAGTGTCGCTGCCAAGATGAGGGCGAATTTTGCTGCTAGATGGGCCTTCAGCATCAAATTCGTCCGTATCGCTACCGAAACGAGGGCGAGTCTTAAAGAAGGACGGACTTCCAGCATCGGACTCATCAGTGTCGCTACCGAAATGCGGGCGTACTTGGGCGTTTTTGCTTTTCAAAGTGACAGCCGGCGCAGATTTGCTTTTGAGTCTTGGGGCCGGTCTATCCTCAGTCAGTTGTGGCTTAGCATTTTGGTGGTTCATGAAGTACCGAGAATCTTCATATCGGACTTCATGCACACCGAACGGCTGGATGTCTCCGTCAATGCGTCTTTCTTCGCCATTTTTAGTATACTTCATGCATTGATGGAGAGTTGACGGAATGATGCCGTAATTGTGGAGCCACGGCCGTCCCAAGAGAATCTTATAAGATGTGTCAGCATCGATCACGTATATCTTAGCTTCGGTCTGCAGATCCCCAAATTTGATTGGCAGAGCTATGGACCCCAGAACTTGTTGGCAATTTTGGTTGAAGCCTTGAATGACAATCCTTTCCCTTGACAGGTGTCGGACGCCCATTGACAAACTCTTCAAAGTTCGCAAGTTCATGATGTTCACTGAGGACCCCGGATCAATCAATATGCGATTAATCCGATCTCCGTCGCTGTACCCGGTCACGTAAAGCGGCCGATTATGCTCAGCCGTTCCCAGTAGCAAGTCTTCATCCTTAAACGTGACTGCGGCGGCTTGCAAAGTGTACTGAGCTTCTTTCATATTAATTTCCGCAAACCCACCGCTCAGGGTTTTGTAGAGCATGAATAAGAACATCTCTAAGCTCTTGAGAGAGAACCAAGGCATCGTAGATGCTAAGGAGAGACGGAAGCTTTCGGAGGTGAGGTAAGACATTATAGTCTACTAGGGAAGGACTCAAATCTTCATGAGCAAGTTCTCTACCATCTTCTTCATTAGAGACTTGTTTTTCCTTCCCTTTTGGGGCGTTACCCTGATTTGGTGGTAGAGCCCTGCCGCTTCTAAGCTGGATTTGGTTGGCCTTTGTGGCGAGCTCCTCGTCCTCTTCGGGAAAACAAAGCTCCTCCTCAGAGTCGCTGCCAAGATGGATGGCGTAGCAGGTCACGATAGGGATCTCTTCATTGGAGCTTTCTTCCAACTCCTCCAAAATCTCCGCTGCTTCTACGGGGAAGAACTCTTTCAAGTGAATTAGAGTTCTTTCCTTCTGTTCATAGTCTTCGAGGGAATCGCTATATTTTTGAATGGTCGATCTCCTTGCAGACTCTTTTTCGCGCCGAGCTGCACTTTTCTTCCTCTTGAGCTTTTTGGATTTTTAGCCTGATGGAGCCACATTGGCAGCTGGAATGGTAGGCTTCTTCTGCCCTTCCCATTCCGTCCTGGGCTCTTTCCGAAGTAGTTTCATCATCTTCTTCATCTTATTAGATATATGCGTACCCCACGGAGGCCGTGATGAGTCTGTTTCATTTCTCAGGACAGCGGGTTTGGCTGTTTTCTCCCAGAAGGCTTCAGCTTCTGTCTGTATAAAGTTGGTGGTTGCAACTTGATTGTTCACCAACACACTTTTGGACAGCTCGATCTCTCCAGCCTTGTACTGCTTCTTGACCCAGTCCTTGAAGATATAGCAATCCTCGATCGCATGGCTCACTACTCGGTGGTACGGGCAATACAGGGGATTGTCGGTCATTTTTGTTTCTTGGGGTCTTTTCGACTCCGGCAATTGTAGGCCGTTGTTCAAGGCATCTTTAAATATCTTGTGGACCTTGTCCCTTCTGAAAGAGTAAACTTTGTTCTTTTTCTCCTCTAGGGAAGGCCCATCTCCTCCCAGCAATGGCTTTCAAGACCGATTGGTTTTGGATTCGCCCGCCCTTCGCTTTTCTTCATTGTTGTACGCATTGAAGACATTGGTACTGCTGGAACTCCCGCTTCTACGGTTGTCGTCCTGCTTGCTTTTCCATGTTTTGTCTCTCTGAGAGTCCGGGATAGACTCTTTCTTTGAGCGTTTCAGCATTTAGACTTTCTTGGTTAGCTCTTGAAACGTCTTGAGGCCTGCTGTACACAAGAACGAGACCATCCAATTGCTGAGGTTCCCAATGAGAAGGCTGACGGACTGGTCCTGCTCCAGTGGCGGTTCGCACTTGACTGTGAGATTACGCCATCAGGAGATAAAGTCGGTGTTGCTTTCATTCTTCCCCGGCTTGGTCCTCACAAGGTCGGCAATGGAGATTTTATCACTGACACTCATGAACCTTTGCCGAAACATAGACTCCATTTGGGCAAAGGTAATGACGGACCCGTCTGGTATACTCGGGTACCAGTCGAAGGCGACACCGGTCAAGCTGTTGACAAA
The DNA here is from genome assembly GCA_030015575.1 of Agapanthus africanus. Lineage (NCBI taxonomy): Eukaryota > Viridiplantae > Streptophyta > Magnoliopsida > Asparagales > Amaryllidaceae > Agapanthus > Agapanthus africanus. The sequence goes on along the minus strand of CM057337.1, from coordinate 930,973,629 downwards.
CTGACGAAGAAGGAGCGTATCATTGCCCTCTGTATTTCCGCACGATGCTTTGAAGTGGGCGACGTGTTGATTTGCATTTCCCGTCCCATCGAACCTTCCGAACTTAGGAATGACGTAGCCACTCGGGAACTCGATCAGATCGTACTGTGCAGGATATGGCCGCCCACTACTGCCAATTTCTTTCTGAGCTTCAGGTTCGGCCACCAATGTTTTAACCTTGCTGGTGACCAAATCCATTATCCGATCCTGTGTTAGCAGGATAGTGTTTCCTGGGGCCAAGGCGTCCCCAGAAGCGGAATGTGGCCGGCTTTCGTGCGGCTCGACCAGTCTTGGACACAAAGGAACAGGCATTGGCTGCTTCGGATTGTCATCACCCGGCTGATGGGTAGCGACTTGTGCTTGATTGGGAGGCGCTCGAGCAATTTAAGCCGTAAGCTGCATCACAACATTCGTTAGGTCGTCAATTTTCGAATAGAGTTTGGCCATCTCTTTATCCTTGCTCTTGAGCTGTTTTCGAAGCTCTTGAAGCAGTTCTTGCTCCGCGGTCCTGGGGCGGAAAGTCGGCTCTTCCTCGCTGTCCGAGCTTGACTCTTCCTGGACCGAAGGGTCTTTTTGCCTATCATCCTCTTCGAGAGGGTTTTCATCATCCAGCGGAGGCGGCTGTTCTTGGGAAGCGGCGACCATATTCAAGCCAGATTGGGCTTGGGATGTGGTGGCCCCCTCCTTGCTTTTGCTGCGAAGGTTGTCGCTGGGGCGCCCGCCCGCCATATAGACCGTATGGATAACATATCCAGCCGTCTTTTTATTATCGGCGGCTGATTTCACGGATCGTTGCCTTGACCCCCCTGTTTCGATAACGGGCAGTCGATCGAAGGCGGCTGGCCTGGCCGGATTCTTGAATGGTGCTGGCGCTTCTTCTCTGGATTTGCCCCTCTGCTTTCGCGCGGCATAGAGCGCCTGATAGACTCTTGAAGAGACAGTGTCATACTTTTTCTGTTGGGACCGGGACACGCCTCTTTGTAGTAATGTTTGGACCGCTGTCTTCTTGATCCTGGCGCTCATGGCATTTTTCTGAACCCACTTCAGAGGTTCGAATGAATTGCTGATTTTTACGGCCGACTCAGTCGTCGTCGCAAAGTAACCCTGCTTTCGGAACCTCACAAGACTCCACTTGGCCGAAGTCCTGGCCCTCTTGTTGGCTCAATACCTGAGTCGCTTCTGCCTTAACTTTTCTGCTTTAAGCACCTGGCAGACTTCGGCTCTTTGGGAAGACGCCGAAGACCGGACGATGGAGGATTTTGAAGATATGCTCGATTGTGCATTTGTTGGAGTCATCGCCTGAGCTCGTCCGCAACATTTGATGTTGCCCTTTGTACCGGAAGTCTTGCCCCCAGCTGGAGCGCCAGAGAGTCGTTTAGACACCGTCTTAAGCTTCGGTTGTGGTGCCTTAGCAATCACAACATTCGGCCTCTTTCCCCTTGAGACCGGCTTGGCCACCTGTTTTGCTGGGATTTCTGCCAGATGAGCGCTTCCGGCAGGGTAGATGATGATGGAGCCAAACTGGTGGGGCAGTTCCTCCCACTGTCGACTGAGGCGCGGGAAGAACCACACGAGCATTGACCTTGACCACGTACGGGATCGGGGTCGCGTTGGAAGCTGAATTCGTCTTGGGAGACATTGTGTCGAAAGTTGATTGCTGCATGAAAAAAAACATCATTTCAGTATAGGCAATCGATATGTATATTGATTGAGTTCGCATGACCGTTTAACTCGAAATATGGGAGGAGAGAAAGGTCCCACCAGGCGTGCCAGAATCTGTAGGGTGTTTTTCGTCACCCCATTGAGATGAGAATACACGTGCGCTTGTCAGGCGTACTACAGATTCCCCCTGCCTAGGGTAGGCCAGGGTTTATTGATTGTGGGGATCCGAATCTCCGGTAGCCGCGGACTAAGCTGCCGTTAATTACCCCTCGCCTTCGGAGCGGGGGAACCTCCGATTGACGGGTTAAACTGGTCATCCGAACTCAATATGTAGTGTATGTGTGTTTTGTTTTGGAGGGGTCTTGGATATATCGGGAGCCACACAGAGTTTTTACGGGGGTCCTACTATCTGGATAGCGGGATGGGGGTCAAGGGGACTAGCAGCCCCCTTGCGGGGTGCGGGACAGCGTCCCGGCCCAAAATTTTTTTTTGGGGGGACAGTGTTGTGAAGTGTGTGTGTATCTATATATATATACATGTATACATATATATAAAAAAAGGGAAAAAGCGCCCAAAGGACGCATGGGGCCAGCGCTTTGAGCGTTGTGCGCTTAGGCGCTAGCGCACCACGTATCCGACACGTGGGCGCTGGGCACTTGGGCGCTCGAGCGCTAGCGCACCACGTGTCAGCACGTGGGTGCAGGGCGCTTGAGCGCAGGGCGCTCGAGCGCTAGCGCGCCATGTGGGCGCTTGGCGCTAGCACGCCACGTGTCGGCACGTGGACGCTGGGCTGGGCGCTCGAGCGCTAGCGCGCCATGTGTCGGTACGTGGGCGCTGGGCGCTCGAGCGCGAGCGCACCACATGTCGGTATGTGGGCGCTGGGTGCTTGAGCGCTGGGCGCTGGAGCGCTAAGTGCTAGCGCGCCACATGTCGGCAGGTGGGAGCTCTAGAGCAAGGCGCTTGGGCGCTTGGGCGCCGGCGAGAAAAAGAGGCTTTTAGCCCCCGAAACTCTCGAAAGAGAAATTAGAGTGGAGTGAAACTCCTAAGATATTTTGAAGCTGATGAAGGGCTTCTCCCCTTGCGCCCTAGTTCTTCTCCAAAGTGGGGTTTCTGGAGATGGGTCTCCTTCTTCTTCCTTTGTTGGCCGGATCTTGAAGATCAAGAAGTGTGAGATTTTAAAAATCTCTTCTTTTTGAGATCTGATGGAAGATCTGAGTTCTCCTTTGTGGGTTTTGCGGTGGAAAACTATTTAGTTTTATAAAACGAAGAGTAAAACTCTTGATTTAATTCAAAAAGAGAAGAAGGTTTTAGAACCTTGAGGAAGGAGAAAGATTTCAGATCTAGATTTGCTCTTTGGAAAGAGAAAAAGTTGTTGGGATATTTTCATTATCCTTGCCTTTATAGGCTATACACTTTACACATAGCCCCTTTGACTTTTCAAGCATTTTGCCTATCCCATGGCTCATGTGCCATTTCTTTTTGCACATAAGCCATGGGCTTTACAAAAATTTGGCTTTATGCCCATTTTCTTACATTTATTCGTAAAAATAAAATAAATACAACAAAATTATTTATTACAAAAATTTTGGCATGGGGGGGAGGCCGGCCGCTTCATGTTCGGGCTCAACCCGGGCATTGGCCCATTTGTCCTGGGCTTGGGCCTACCTGGCTTGGGTTGACTTTGATTTTGACTTGGTCAATCAGGGTGCAAATTTTTGACCCCAATAGACCCCAAGATGATCTCCCACAAGCTTGAAGTTAAATCAGAAGCCCGACTGGTCCGACAAAAGAAAAGAAGTTTTGCACTTGTCAAACAGAAAGCGATTGAGGAGGAAGTGGACCAGCTACTCATGGCAGACTTCATCAGGAACCTGCACTACTCGGCCTGGCTAGCTTTCTCATCCCGCTTTACAGTAGACGGAAGCGGTGGCGTGGCAAGCCCGCGGCATATTTATCCAGAGAAGATCATTCCCTAAATAAATATACTAAGCTTATTGAAACAATAATACACAATACAAGAATAAATGGAGACTGCAAATTTTTTTCAACAAACATCTTTATTTATATTCAACCTCCAATATTTACAAATACATAAGTTTATGCAGGAAAGTAAATACAATAAGGAAAATACATAAACAAGTGGCATACATAAACTGAAGAAAAATGAAGCTGAGCTATCTCTGAGTAGCGATCTGGTTGTAGTCCTTCTCCGTGGTTTCAACTTCCTCCGTCTCGATCTTATCTGACAAACATTCCAAGAGAAGAAAAGTGGGTGGAATACCCGTCAGCGAACTAGCGCTCGGTAAGTGCCAAAGATGGGTAAGAGTAAAGAAAATGACAAGTGTAGAATATATATGACGAATAAGAGTATATGATCATGGGTAAATATATACTATAGGTCTCTATATGGTCATTAGGTTAACGTTAAGTTCCAAGTGTGAATGTCAACGCAGCCGTAGAAGTATTCACGAGCTCAAGAATCGGGCCCCAGGAGCAAGAAAACATGGGCCCATTTCATGTGTTAGTACCGGGGTTCTAGGCGGTGGATGAGTTAATCCGACTGATATTTGAGTAAAATAAACAAGAGGTTAATACGGGAATTCTGAAGCTCCGTTGGATTCATACAAGAAACTATCCCAAACATCCCGACTATAATATATTATAACTGGTTAATGTACTTAACTGATTTGATTGGTTGATTAACATGTCTTGATCGAAACCATAGATTGCAAAAGGTGTAGAATGTAGTCGAGTGAGTCGAGTAATATGCAAGTCATGACAATTGCAATCTTGGTTCGAGTAAAGTTGGTTCGAGTAGATTGGATTCGAGTTCATATTCGAGTTAGGTTAGAGTTCGAGTTTGTGTTCGAGTCGAGTTCATGTTTAGATTCGAGTTTGGATTCGAGTTCATGTCTTTTTCATAGGAATTGATTTTAACTGTTAAAAATCTTATGTTCGGGAGAAATCGGCAACTGCTGCACATGCACGACAGGATTTGTATCTTTTTTCAAGACAATTGCCATTTGATAACTCCGTTAAGTTGTCTAATCTGAATAGGCAAGCACTCACTTTCTCCGGCTCCCTGAGACTCAAGAGAAATGATACCGCTTAAGTCTATATTAATTTATAGTCCTTAAAATATTGTTTTGCATATCTCGACAGCGTTTTATGAAAAATACTTTAATATAGTTTAAAAATAAAACTCGAGGGTGATTTGTAATATTTAAGGTTTTCATAAATATGTATTTTAATTGTTGTGGTATTTTGGTGATAAAATCTAGCTTTTTTTGAAAGTTTATGGTATTTTTATGAAAACTAGCTCTTTTGGTAACTTGATAGTATTTTATTAAAATTCTAACTTTTCATTTTAAAGAATATAGTTTCATAATATGTTTTTATTGAAAATATGGATTTATAATTTTTATATAATTTTTCAAAAATTAGTTTTGTTTAGAAAAGTCGTATTTCTTAAAAACCGTATTTTTATTTCCTTTCGAGACCGAATACTTTGTGAGGAGTTCTGCATCTCGCTCTACTATTCCAAAGATGTGCGATAATCCGCACCATCCATTAGCGGGTCCCTTAACGAGGGTTGCAGAGGCGTAATTGCCAAGGATTTCGAAATACGGATCAAAAGAAACCCGTTTTGTAAAGGTGTGGTATTTTAATGTAAAACCTATTCTTTAAATAGACCAAAGAACTAGGATACCGTGCTATGAAACCTTGGTGTGCGTTTGGGGTAGGTCGTTATCTCATGAGGTTTTCCTAAAGGTATCTTTTTAACAATTATTGAAAAAGGGTTATACTAAAGTTCATGGTATTTTAATGAAAAAGTTCGTTATATGTTTGTTTCATATGAAATTTTGTTAAACTAAAAACTAAATGATGTGAAAAAAGGTTAAGATTAGTATCAGATGTTAGTTTGATCTAATTTGCTTATCAAGTGGAATACAAAAATTAAAAAGAAGATTATATCAGAGATAACTCCATTTTTGTCGATTTGTTTTAAAAATATGTTTTGAGGTGAAAAGGGATAGAGATGAAGGGACTTACAATTTTATGTGGTTAATAAGAGAATGAAGAAGCCCTCCGGGGTCGTTGTTTCGTCGGAGATTCTCCAGCCATCGAGTTTGGCTTGCTACTCCACTTGGGGGGCTTAACTCCACTTGGTACTTAGAGAGTTTGAGAGAATTTTTGCTAGAAATTTCAGAATGTGGAAGAGCTAGGGTATGGGGGTGGTATTTATAGTGAAGAATTAGGATTTGGGAATTAAAAATATGGATTAAAAGAATTTAAATGGTGTTAAATGGTGAATTGAAGAGTCTCTGTTTGATTGCAGGAAAATCAAAAAAGTGCAGAGGAGTTGAGAGGAGTGGAAGAGTCAAGTGTGCAAAGCACGGAGTCAATTGGACTCATCTTGACCGCCGGCACCGGCCTTAGGAGCAAAACGGGCGGTCGGAGAGATTCGTGCCACGTGTCAAGTTGGGTGTGTACACCTCATTGCGTCTGTTTGATTTTTCTGAAATTTTTCGTTTTTCTGTGTATTGCACGTGCAACTTTTGGGCTTCCGAAAAATTAAAAAGAAAAATCTAAAAATAATTGGGTCTGATGGGATTTGAATGCACAGGCTATGTCACAGCAGTGTGGAGCCTTTACCAGTGAGCTACAAGTTACTTCTTGTTTTTATTTAACAAAAATAACTTTTAACTCTTACATAGGCTATAATACCCTTTACTGTGAAATACAAGAAATTTCTGTACAGGAATTTCAGAGTCGTTACATTCTACCCTGTAACACCTTAGGTTGTGTTTAGGGGTTAATTATATTTTAGTATATAGTTTTAATATAAAGTTTACCAAATTAAGTTTCAAATATTTTATTCTAATTAATGAGTATTTTATTAGGATTTTTCTAGGCACACACACACTTGTGTATGTAAACTAAGGTTTGGATTTGGGGTTAAACCATGATTAGCAAGCATGAAGAATTAACCCATTCTCTTTAAGTTAATTGATTCTTATTAGGTGTATTTGGACTTATAATGGGGTTTCATTTATTTGTGTGTTTTGTTTATTTGAATTTCTTTTTTTTCTCTTTTGTTGACTTGGTGTAGGAGAGAGGGAGTATGGGCATGGCATGAGCCATGCTCATTAAATGAAGAGAGAGGGAGAAAGAGGGGTTTTTTTGACTTGGGGTCTCTCATTCTCACTCTCACTTCTTACTCTCACTCTCATACACACACACACACTCACCTAGAATTAGCAGCAGCAGAAGAAGCCTCAGGAGCAGCCACAGCACCAGCATCAGCTGCAGAAGCATCAGCATCAGCAGCAGCTACAGCATCATTAGCAGCTACAGCTTCAGCAGCAGCACAGCAGGCAGCAGCAGCAACAACAGCTCACCTCTTCTCCTCCTCCTCCCTCTTCCTGCTTCATAGGGTCTAGTAAGGTATAATCTTGAGCCTAACCCTCTAGTTTGCTTAACTTATGTAGGATTAGCTTCGGTTTGTATATAAAGAGAGATTTTGTGCTTGAAATGGTGATTTGTGTGAACTTATGGTTTAGTGCTGTTAATATTGGTCAACCTAGCCTAATTAGGTGTTATTAAGACCATGTAAACCTAGTTAGACCCCAGATTGCACCAAAATACCATAGGGTTTCAAATTGTGCAAAATTTAGCGTTTTAAAATGAAATTTTAGCTCTCTGTGATCTGCTATAGGCCCGAGTAGTTCAGGTTAAAATTGAGTTAACTGGAGCACACTAGATATACCCTGACCACACCACCAGAGCCCGAGACCCCCACCCCAATGTGAGGCCGCCAGTTTATTCATTCTGGCCGCAATTTGCGGCCAGATGAGGGAATTTTAGGGTGTAGTTTGTGTGGGTAGGAGTCTGCTACTTTTCTAGGGCCATTGGTATGTATAATTTTGTAAGTAGTTAGCCTGGGTAGAATATGGGACGTTATATCGTATTTCTAGTACGTTTGGTTCGCGCGATACGCGCGATACGCGAGAGGGTTGTGTATTGATACGCGAGAGGGAGTTTGTGCGTCTGAGTGTTTCGCATTAGGAAGTTCCTATTTCTGTTCGTCAAGGAGAAAGACGACAGATTGAGGTTGTGTATTGATGGATCATCAATTGAACCGGCTTACGGTGCGGATAGGTATCCTGTACCTCGTATTGACGATTTCTTCGATCAGCGTCAGAGTGCGAGACTTTGTCTAAGTTTGTTTGGGATCAGGTCATCATTGTTGCGGGTCCAGAGTGATGACATTCCGAAGACTGCCTTGTGCGTGCTACGGGCTTGTGTGTTTTGGGTGTGTCACTGGACTCACCAATGCCCTAGCAACATTCGTAGGTGTGATGAACTGGTTTTCTTCGGGCCGTTCCTCGACCAGTAATTGTTGTGTTATTTACGACATCCTGGTCTAATTAGTGCGTCTTGAGGGATAGGAGTAGCACTCGAGGATCTGTTTTATGGATACTGGGAGTGCCCCAGCGGTTTGCTAGATTCTCGGAGTGTCCGTTCAAGCTTGTTTGTGTTGACTCCTAGGTTTTATAGTTACGGAGACGATTTTGTATGGTTCCGAGGAAGATCGTGGCCGTACAGCTTGGGCCCAGACTTGTGAGCAGGACGGAGGTTCGCAGATTTTTTTGGGCTTAGTAGGTTTTTACTGCCGTTTCATGCAGGATTGCTAGTGTGGTGCTGCCCCGTTGACTAAATTGACTGGAATGGAGGTTTCTTTTCTTTGGACTGAGGCTTGTGTATGGAGTTTCCGAAGTTGAAGACTCGGTTAACAACTGCATCAGCTCCTTCTTTGCTTTTGGTTCAGGCGACTTTGTGGTTTAACTGTGATGTTTCGTGAGTAGGGTTCGAAGGTGTACTGAGGTGACACAATGGAGTTATCGCTTTTGCTTCCCTACATTTGGAGGAAGTACGAGAAGGAATCCCACTCATGATCTGGAGATGGCCGCGATGGTTTTGCGTTGGAGATTTAAAGACACCACTCGTTTGAGAGTCGTGTTAGATTTTCATGGACTACCAGAGTTAAATGTACATCTTCCTGCAGCGGGTTTCGATTGTTGCGATAGTCCTCCGCAGATTCACAGTTCTTGTGCGATCGTGGAGTACAGCTTAAGTTCGTCTCTACTGAGGAGACATCTGGCTCATGTCCGCGCCCGACCACTTTTCTTAAAACGCTTTCGCGAGACACTGCCCGCCGACGCTCGTTCATCAGAGATACTGGAGCCTACTCAACTGGGTAATGATTTGGAATCCTGGACTTATGATAAGGGTGTGCTAGGTTAGGGAGTCGCTGGTGTACCTGATATTATGGGGTAGAGACGTGGAATCCTAGGTCAGGCACATCGGTCAACTCTCTGTACTCATTCAAGCCCCACCAACTGTTGATGTGACTTGTGAGGTAGTTACAGGGGGGGCAGGGACAGAAAGAGAACTTTCTGGATTCGTTTCAAGGTGTCTGTCTTGTGGTATGCTAGGGTTGAGCAACTGAGGCCGGCTGGAGAGTTGCAACCTTTAACCGTTCCGAAGAGGGAACGAAGCTGACCTCCCCAGAATTGTTCTGGTGTCCACCTAGGTTTAGTCAAGATGTGATTCCATTCGGATGCTTGTCATCCGGTGATACTCAGTTTGCTCAGTTGTTCTTGTTAAGTTGTGCGTATGTAGAAATTGTTGTCGGCAGTTGGGGATCGTCGTTTGCCATCGATAGGGTTCTTCTTTGATAGCAGTTATCAGGAGACACTCCAATTGGTAACCTTTAGGCTTAGAGGTTAGGTCGTGTCGATCACCAATCTGTTTTCCTAACTCCGTGTTATAGGATTATTGGACCTCAGCTAGTTTAGAAACTTCAGAAATGATCCAGTTGTTTTAGGTCAGGATGAGAATTGTCCATTTCGGACAGAGGTCATATGCTGGCCAAGATAGTCGCAGATTCGAGTTCGAAATGGCAGATCATGTATTCCTACGGAATTTTCCGGTAATTGACATGTTGAGTTTTGGGAAACTTATTTCAGGATAGTAAGTCTTTTTTTTAGGATCCTTAAGGCGAGTCGGTTCGTTGCCTTTAGTTTGGCACTTCCACCCAGATTATTGAGTATTCACCACGTATTCCCTATGTCGATACTTTGCAATTACCTTCATGACCTTTCTCATTGGATTCAGTGCCAGACCATTTAGTTCGAGCGTGATCCTTCGTTCACCAAACAGCCAGTCGTAATTTTGGACCGGCAGGTGAAGAAACTTCGATCGAAGGTCTTGCCATCAGTGAAGGTATTTTGGTGCATCCCAAATGGTGAAGAGATCACTTGGGAGGCTGAGGGCGAGATGCAGAAGAAATTCCCTCATCTCTCTGAAGGTATGCGTAGCTTTGTATTTTAAAATTCGGGGACGAATTTTCTTTAAGGGGGGAAGATTGTAACACCTTAGGTTGTGTTTAGGGGTTAATTATATTTTAGTATATAGTTTTAATATAAAGTTTACCAAATTAAGTTTTAAATATTTTATTCTAATTAATGAGTATTTTATTAGGATTTTTCTAGGCACACACACTTGTGCATGTAAACTAAGGTTTGGATTTGGGGTTAAACCATGATTAGCAAGCATGAAGAATTAACCCATTCTCTTTAAGTTAATTGATTCTTATTAGGTGTATTTGGACTTATAATGGGGTTTCATTTATTTGTGTGTTTTGTTTATTTGAATTTCTTTTTTTTCTCTTTTGTTGACTTGGTGTAGGAGAGAGGGAGTATGGGCATGGCATGAGCTATGCTCATTAAAAGAAGAGAGACGGAGAGAGAGAGGGGGGTTTTTGACTTGGGTTCTCTCATTCTCACTCTCACTTCTTACTCTCACTCTCATACACACACACACACTCACCTAGAATTAGCAGCAGCAGAAGAAGTCTCAGCAGCAGCCACAGCACCAGCATCAGCTGCAGAAGCATTAGCATCAGCAGCAGCTACAGCTTCAGCAGCAGCACAGCAGGCAACAACAGCAACAACAGCTCACCTCTTCTCCTCCTCCTCCCTCTTCCTGCTTCATAGGGTCTAGTAAGGTATAATCTTGAGCCAACCCTCTAGTTTGCTTAACTTATGTAGGATTAGCTTCGGTTTGTATATAAAGTGAGATTTTGTGCTTGAAATGGTGATTTGTGTGAACTTATGGTTTGGTGCTGTTAATATTGGTTAACCTAGCCTAATTAGGTGTTATTAAGACCATGTAAACCTAGTTAGACCCCAGATTACACCAAAATACCATAGGGTTTCAAATTGTGCAAAATTTAGCGTTTTAAAGTGAAATTTTAGCTCTCTATGATCTGCTATAGGCCCGAGTAGTTCAAGTTAAAATTGAGTTAACTGGAGCACACTTGATATACCCTGACCACACCACCAGAGCCCGAGACCCCCATCCCAATGTGAGGCCGCCGGTTTATTCATTCTGGCCGCAATTTGCGGCCAGATGAAGGAATTTTAGGGTGTAGTTTGTGTGGGTAGGAGTCTGCTACTTTTCTAGGGCCATTGGTATGTATAATTTTGTAAGTAGTTAGCCTGGGTAGAATCTGGGACGTTATATCGTATTTCTAGTACGTTTGGTTTGCGCGATACGCGAGAGGGTTCTGTGATTCAGCATATCGCGGCGTGTCGGGATGAGTTTTAGACGCGTATACACGTTTAGCGTATCGTACACACACGCGTTTAGTTCGCGACGTGAGCATATCGTTTGGTTTAGATATCGCGTCTTGCGAGGTGGTTGCTTATATATGGATTCTTGTGCAATTCCAGGTTCGCAGGTGGGTACGTCGGACGAAGCTAAGAAAGGGAAGCAGGTGGTCGGCTACGAGTAGCGCACGACCAGGTGAGTAGATTTAACATCTACGGGGAAATCGCCCGTATGGCGTTAAGCGTCGGGGCGTGTTAGGATATTAGATTGTAGATGTTCATATGGACTGTAGTAGCATACCTTATTGTTGCATGTAGAAATGATAGCATAGGACACTGCACTGTCACTAACGGTTCAAATCGCACGAGCACGATTGATATGCTACACTCACACCGTTAGCGATTGCCATGACACTCACATTATAGGATTGCTATAAATCATATATCATACTGATTCCACTTTATTGATGTTGTCATGATTTGCCGCATAACAGCATATGTTATATCCATATTTGGGCACATATACACTGTATACCCAAACTAGTGCACACATATATTGATATCTTCATACTTGCGTACATGCACACTGTATACCCATACTAGTGCACACATATATTGATATCTTCATACCTGCGCACATGCACACTGTATACCCATACCAGTGCACACATATGTTAATATCTTCATACCTGCGCACCTGCACACTGTATACCCATACTAGTGCACACATATATTGATATCTTCATACCTGCGCACATGCACACTGTATACTCATACCAGCGCACACATACATTGATATCTTCATACTTGTTTAGATTACGCATTGAGATATGTTGTTTCCATGTTAATTCTGGATTTGGGGAACCGTGGATATTTCAAAAGAGAATAGTTAATTATTTAAAAACCCGGTTTCTCTTGATATGATATTTCGGTGCGTCCACCATGTGTTTTCTCGGTACTAGAGTGATATATGTGAACCCGAATCGAGAAGTTGGATGAGGCCGATTACGGGTACATGGTGAACCCGGTATGGTACCCCGGGGCAAGAACGGTTTCGCTGTGTAGTAGACGGTGAGCCTGGCAGAGGGACTACTACCTACCGGTGATTGGTTGGACCTGGCGGTTATCCGGAGGATACTGACCAGCGTCGATTGATGGATACGGGAAGACTCGTACTGCCGGAGCCGAGGGCCGATACCGCAGACAGAGCCCGTGGGCTGATCCGGACTGACGGATGCCCTATACAGGAGGATTTGCGTGTCGATGCTTGGCACGAGTATTTCTTAATATTTTGGGTGCCGATGTTGGGCACTCACGATTATATGAGATTTACAGGATTTGAGGACCGAGGAGGATGACGACGCCTGAGTAGTATTGGGATTTGGGTGCATTGATGAGTACCGATTATACTTTCCACGATGACATTCTGTGTAGATGTTATATTTCCCATGCTCAGTATGTAGTAATTGATATCTCATCCTGTATCTATTGTACCTGATATAGTACACATGCTTGCACGATCATTGCATACCCTGTTCATTCTATATAGGGTTGTTAGATTGCATTGCTATACCTGATTATCACATATCTTGCTCATCACATGGAGATGTTATTAGATCGCACTTGTTGCATGATTTGAGCATCCAGTTCATTATGTTGATGTTATCTGTTGGCATAAGTTAGAGTATCGCAGCACGTGCATACTCGCGATTACCTTTATATGTTATCTTTTATTCACGAGTTGGCAACTCACCCCCGTTGTGCCACAGTGTTTGCAGGTTGCCCTTCGGAGTAGTCGCGGCAGGCTGCGTTCTTACATCTTTTGACACAGATATCCCTACAGTTGGTGTACTAGCTCTTTTGCTGATAGGTGGGTTTTGTGTGGTATCTGTTTATCTTTTAGTTATGTACATTGTTGTATCTAGTACTCTCCATCTACCACTTATGTATTGACTTAGAGACCAGTTGTGAGGACGATATATATTATTTTGTATTCTGGTGTCGAGTTCGTTGTGTGCCGACTTTACTTATGCAGTTATTCTATCTGTGATGTTTCCCACTTGTTGCTCATTTTCTTCGCTACGGCGTCGTATATTGTTATCTTGGTGATTGTTCACTTAAGAATTCTTAATATTTTTAGTTAATGCTTCTATTTAAAGCTTAAAACACTCTATACTTTTATTGGTTTTGACTTCTGGGTTTTGGCTTACTTAGCCGCGTTACGCCTGTAGATGTTACGTGGTTAAGTGCCGGTCACGGGCCAAATTTTGGGTCGTGACATACCCTCCTTATAAAAATTTCGTTATCAAAATTTATATAAAGGACTAATTTTCGAATAGCTGAGGGTATCGTGCACGCATATCTTCTTCTCTTTCCCAAGTTGATTCTCCTGGCGAATCCTTTCTCCACATCACTCGGACCAAGTTTATTTCCTTGTTCCGTAATGTTTTCACCTTTCGGTCCAGGGTCTCAACTGGTTGTTGCTCGCAGGTTAGGTCAGTTTGTACCGTGAGTTATGAGTGATCAAGTATATGGCTGGGGTCACTCACATATCGTCTTAGCTGGGATATGTGGAATACGTTGTGCACTCCTTCCAACGAGAGTGGTAGTGCCAAGCGATACGCCACTTCTCCAACTCGTTCGAGTATGTCGAATGGTCCTATGTATGTTGAACTTAATTTACCCCTCTTGCCAAAACGTATCACTCCTCTGTTTGGAGAGATCTTCAAGAATACATGTTCTCCGGGTTGAAACTCCAGATGTCGACGTTTTGCATTGGCCCAATGTTTTTGTCGGTCTTGGGCTATGCACATCCTTTCCCTGATCGTGCGAACCACATCTAAAGTTTCCACGATCATCTCTGGCTCGAGGAGTTCACGATCTCCAACGTCGTCCCAACTTAGTGGGGAACAACACTTTCGTCCGTAGAGTGCTGCAAAAGGTGCCATTCTAATACTTGCTTGATAGCTGTTGTTATATGAAAACTTCGTAAGGTGTAGGTGATCTTCCCACGAACCTCCGAAGTCTAACATACAGGATCTCAACATGTCTTCTAGAATCTGAATTGTTCACTCGGACTGTCCATCTCTTTGTGGATGGTACGTCGTGCTGAAATTCAGACTCGTTCCCAGGCTAGCTTGCAGACTCTGCCAAAACTGTGATCAGAATCTCGTATCACGACCGGAGACGCTGCACATAGGTACTTCATGTAATCTCACGATCTCCTGCATTAGTTTATGGGTATCAAGTATGGTATATCTTGAAGGTATAAATCATAATTTAGATTTATACTTACCTCCGTGTACTTCCTTGCCAACGTCTCAGTTGACTGGCCAACTCTGAATAGAATAAATTGAGCCAACTTGGTGAGTTGATCCACAATAACCCAAATTGCATCATTACCCTTCTTGCTGCGAGGGAGAGCAGTCACAAAGTCCATGGTAATGTGCTGCTATTTCCATTCTAGGATTGGTAACGACTGAAGTAGACCGGCGGTTTTGTGTTGTTCAGCCTTCACTTACTGACACACCAAGGCAGATCTTCAGATATAATTAAATTCTATTTGGGAAAATATCCTCCAGATCTTTCCAAAACGAGAAAGATTTTTCTCTGTTAAAAAGAGAATCTTTGGATTCAAAATCCAACGGTGATTATAATATCACCGACCAAATCAGAAAATCAAATCAATTTCTTTGTTAGGAAAATGTTTTCCTAATCTTGTTAAAACAAGAAAATATATTTTGTTAAACAGAAAATCACTGGATCAAAGATCAAACAGTGGATAAAATTTCCTGAATAATCTTTGAGGCCAATTAAATCAATTGGTATCTCTCAATGAGAGATTTTCTTAAAACCGATCAACAGTTTGCAATCCCTATATTAAGGACCCGAGACTTCAAATATCAGATAGAGAGACCCCCATAAGCTTTGGCAGCTACAACCGAGAATTCAATTCTCTTACTGAAAAAAGTCCTTGCTCTTCTAAAAACCCTAGGTAAGAAAAATTGAGATCAAAATATCTTTTTTGCCTAACACATAAAAATATATAAGGGTTTAACCCTCCAAAAGAATTTAGTTATTTCTTTGGATCTGAGACCCACAAGGCAAATCTCCCATAAGTTGAGAATTTAAATCTCATCGGGATGATTTTGTTCTTCAGACTCAAGATCTATGGGAAAAATTAGAGATGAGAAAAGAAATAAAAAAGGAGAAATGAGACAGAAGTTATATTCCAGGAATTTAATTCCTTTGAAAACAGGGTCTAACCCTATATGAAGAACTTAGTTCTTATAAAAAAGAACAGAAGTACTTAGTTCTGAAAGAAAATCTGGTCCCCAGATCCTCAAAACAATGATCTCGGTGATCACTAATGGTCAAAACGCCATTAACAGAAGTTTAACTTCTTTTTAAAAAAATATACAGAGAGTAAATCTCTAAAAAGCTCAGCGCCTCATTTGTTTCATAAGTGAGCGCCTAAAAAGAAAACCTGAGCACCTTAACGTGATAGCATGTGAGTGCCAGAAAGCAAAACAGATTAGTGCTTAGCACTATTGCAGCGCTGCACGTGATAGCACGTGAGCACCCATAAAAGAAAACTCAGTGCCTCACGTGAAACGCAAGTGAGCGCTAAAAAACTCAGCGCCTCACGTGAAATATACGTGAGCGCTGAACAAAAGTGCTTAGCACTATATATATAGTCAAAAGCCTAAGTGCTTAGCACTGCTGAATGAGGTTAAATCCCAGGACTAAGTCCAAATTGGCTAAGTCTCTGAAACTTCTTTACAGCCGAGCCCATATGCTCTGTTGATGGATCTTAACAAAATTTAATGCCCCTCAAACATATTTCTAAGTTGATCTTAGTCTCATACAAAGACTAATGTATTCTTAGTTAAAATAAAATGAGCATAAATACTCATATATTTAAATTGATCTTAATATAAAATCAGATTAACGGTCTTTAAATAAAATATTTTTTGAACTGACGGAACGTACAACCTAAGTTTAAATCCAAATCTAAATTATACGGATTTGGACTAATCCGCGCCTTATGAACAACGACATAAATTAGTCTCCGTATACAATCCACGGGCAAGCAAAATAAACAAAATTTTAACGTTTCAAAATAATTAAATATTATTTTTGGGAATTTTTATAATTTAATATTATTTTAACGAATATTTTAATATTCCGGTATAATTAAATATAAATAAATGAGGAAAAATTATGGAAAATTCTAAAATAGGGTATTTTATGGAATTATGCCATTTTAAAGTTTTTATGATTAGTTATGTGCTAATTTAGTGCTAATCGCGATTAAAAATCGCTTATCGGATTTTTAGCAAATTTTGTGCAAAACATGCACATATCTTTTTCTACACTTGTGTTACATTTTTCTTGCCATGGTTGTTCATTTGGGTTCACTATTTGAGTGAGAAGGAAATTGAGGGAAAAGAAAATGGAAAAATAATATAATATGAGGGTTGGTGAGAGAGAGAGAGGTATGGGTTATTTTGACCAAAGACTTAGCCATTCTCTTCATTCTTTCCCTCATTTCTCTCCCTCTTTCTCCATTGCTGCTGCTGCTCTTGCTCCTCATTTTTCCTCCATCTCCAAGCCACAAAAACACCTCTAAAACATCACCAAAACCCTACCCCCATTTCATTAAAAGTGTGCACAAGCTCAAGATCTACACATTGGACCAAGGAAGCAACGATTTTGGCCACTAGGGGCAACTCAAGAATTTTCTTGAGTTGCCAAATGAGATATTTACTGAACCATTAGATTATTTTTAGCATTACTTATACCCCATGTTTAGTTTAGAACCGATATTATGTGGTTTGGTGGACTTAAGGAAAACCTAGTTAGGGTTTAGGGTGGATCTGAAATCAAAAGTGGAATTGAGGCTTGTGATGACCTTAGAACTCCTGGAGTGATGTTATTTTGGACCCAAACCTAAACTAGAAACCAGAATTCGGATTTATGGAATCAATATCGGGGAAAACTGTAAATCTGAGAGTGTATTTTGTAATCTGTTATCACCCGAGACATCCTAAAATAAAATTAGTTGGACAGTGAGATGTGCAGGCACCCTAGAACCACCACACGAAACCCCAGCCCCCAACTCCTTTTTCAGGCCGCAGATTTATCCTGTTTGGCCGTAAATTGCGGCCTAGACCCCACCATTTTGCCTCGTTCTGGTTCTGTAGCTCCTACATGTATAGATTAGACCCCTGGCATATGTAGATTTGTCTAATTTGACCTAGGGTGAAATCTGGAGCCTAATTCTTTAGTTGTTGTTTTGGATTTGTGTTTCCGTATTCTGTATTTCTAATTCTGAATTTGCGTATGGTGTTTTACCTCGACTACTTGGCGTTTATACGACGATATCGAGAGTTGTTGATGGTTTTGGAAGGCGTTGTCCATAGGTTCTAACCTATAGAACATAGTGTACCGTTTTAGTTTTGAATTGGTTTTGATACGAAATTGCGATACGTTAATGTGTAGGTACCCCATGAAGACTTCGGGATGACAAGCAAACGCGTGGCGACGTCGACAGATAAAGACGCAAGGTGAGTAGATTATATCTACGGGGGAAGTCGGGTGGATGGCGTATAGCACCCCCGCAGTCCGTGGTGATGTATACGAATACGTATACACACGTATATTTATTATGTGTTGTTTAAGATTATTGATGGTAATAATGGAATTATTGATGATAAGGATATATTAGTTTATTATAGTGCGAAGCCCTAGAGTAGTGGTTGCACCCCCACATACACGTACACATATACTTGCATACATTCTTTATTTTACCTGTGTGCACATGGAGGTGTGTATATCTACACATGGGTATGGGACTATGTGTTCATGTACGGGAGTTGAGGAGGGTACGTGGGATTGAGATGAGTCGATGAGGTTTGATTGAGGCCGTGAGATTCGGCGATATGACAAAGTTCGTATTCGATATAACATGATGACTTAGCGGGTCCTTTGACGAAGTGTTTCATACCTGTGCATGCATATATATTGATGATGTCGTTTGTAATAGGCTTAGGTCAGTACCCCAGATTTGGGATGCCGTACGACGATTTACCGTACGAGCTTTGTATTGATGTTAGATCTGCACTTATGACTCTAGGATGTTATATGATATACTGTATCGTACGTGATACTATTGAGGCGGGATCACCGACTATTGTATATATATGTATATATTGACTCAGATTTAGGTGATTTTCATACCCCTCCCGATTGACTTGATTGTTGGGTCCGTAGTTCGCATAATAGGCGTTAGACTAGACCCGAGTCATACCTATTTCAAAAACTAACGAATCGGGATATTTTAAAGATAGGCAAAAGGGATTCTACGGGTATTTCCAGACGACGCATCTTTTCTTAAAAACCATAGTCCTTGTTTTACCAAAAACCCTGATTCGTCTTATTTCAAATGGCAAAGCTGCATGATATATTTATTGAGGTAGATTCTTCACTGTTGCGTTGATTATTTGATTCCACATATTCATACTATTTGCATTGCATTGCTTGTGTTTATTTATATATTACAATTATGCTGCTAGGACACCAGCACCATTACCGATGATGCGTATGTACCACGTACATTTACTTGCCGACTCTCACACATCTTCATCGGTAATTGCTATGTCACTACACAGTAGTATTATTGCATCAGGATATGACCCTTGTATGTGCATACTATTATTCCATGCTGCATGATATACCGTTATACTTGCACTTCATTTATATGTCACATATATCATGCTTTCTGATTATGCGCATTGAGATATGTTGTTTCCATGATATTTCTGGATTTGGGAACCGCGGGTATTTCAAAAGAGAATATGTAATCGTTTTAAAAACCCGGTTATCCTTGATATGATATTTCAGTGCGTCCACCATGTGTTTTCTCGGTGCTGAGAGCGATATGTGAAACCCGATTCGAGGAGGCGGATGAGGCCAATTGCGGGTACATGGTGGACCCGGTATGGTACCCCGGGGCGAGAACGGATTCACTGTGTAGTAGACGGTGAGCCTGGCAGAGGGACTAATACCTACCGGTGATTGGTTGGACCTGGCGGTTATCCGGAGGATACCGACCAGAGTCGATAGATGGATATGGGCGTACTGCTGGGGCCGAGGGCTGATTCCGCAGACGGAGCCCGTGGGCTGATCCGGGATGACGGAGCCCGATATATGAGGATTTACGTGCCGATGCTGGGCACAACTTTCATGATGTTTTCGAGTGTCGATGCTGGGCACTCCGGTTCCATGATTTTGACGTGTTGCGAGGGACACAGATGGTTTATATCCTCATATTTTTCCATGCATATACTTTATGATATTTACATGCATGATGCTTATTGTCATTGGGTGACGAGTGGACGGGATCCACGTACATACAGATTTGATTGCATTGATCATACCTCACATTTATGATATTCTATTACCTGAGGCATTGGCACGAGCACTTGGCACTACACTCATGTATAGAGATTACATTGCCAGTTTAGTATGCTTCAGACTTATTCATATTGAGGTTTATATATATCTGATCGTATTGACCTAGGATGGGTCATACATTCGATCTCTGCTTGTAGATATCTTCTATTCATGAGTTGGCAACTCACCCCCGTTGTGCCACAGTTCTTGCAGGTTTTTGCCGTACAGATTCCATAGCGGCATTTCTGGCACGGTACTTCTATATAGGTGACTTGCTTTGGTAGGTGGGTTCTTTTGTATCAGAACCGCCATTGTACATTTATTATTCATTGTATCTAGAAATTCCATCAACCAAAACTTGTATATTGTTTCAGACTTAGAAAACAGTGATGTATTATCTCGACCTTAGAGTCGCGCTTGTAGTATTATGGTTTTCTGGCATGTTTTGAGTTTCTTTTTGAGTTTCAATCCTCGCCCTTTTGCGTTGTATATTATATTGCTTGCGTGGTTGTGACCGTCGATTGACGAAGAGCTAGCTCCCGCTTGGGGATGCCTTTTTCCTTGCATATATATATATATTATTATTGTTGTACCCCGTTCGGGGCCAGTTTTTACAAAGGAAACTCTGCCGAAATTTTCAGGAAAGATTACACATTTTAAAAATGCATAGTCGGCTTGTTATTTAAAAACTTTGATTTTCAAGACATGTTTTCTTTACTTCTAAAAACCAGTTTTCCTTATTTACTCCTTAAAATGGTTTAGATTTCTGGGCTTTTGGCTTACTTGGATCAGATGGGGTGCTATAGACTTCATGTGGTTCAAGGGCCAGTCACGTGCTTTTTCGGGTCGTGACAAAGTTGGTATCAGAGCGCTAGGTTTACCTTGGTTCGAGTCTAAGTTTGACTATGTGGAGCCTAGGGTATTTATATATATACGGAACTTTGGCTTGACCTTACGGAACTTAGACTTAGTCGAGGGGGTATTATACCCGAAATTTCGTTGCATAGGATGACCCTTGGTTGATGGAGTAGGTAGCTTGAGTAGAGGGACGTACCGTACGTATGTTCCGCGGCATACTTACGACACGCCACTCCGCTTAAGAAACCTTACGATGTACATTTCCTTGAACAGTATTATATTCATTCCTATGATCTATCCTCATCGTTTCTGGTTATGATTTTGCTGCCACGATTGCACGGGCAGAGTGAGCTACGGCTCGAGTTGCGTCAGCATGAGCTCGTCGTGGACGAGGACTGACTAGGGCGTGATTCCAGAGACATACGATTGCATATAGAGGCGTCGTCTTATTGTGTTTTCGTGCCATGAGCGTTTGACTGATCGCTTTTACGAGATTCTCGGGCGTACCGATCGGTACCAGAGGATTGAGCCACTGATAGAGGCCAGCCAGGATGTGATGACCATTGATATATCGCTTATTCATGATGATTGAGGCGCTGTTCAGCGTACCGATGAATGAGCCAATTGTTGCTGCAAATGACGAGATATCGTCCCAGATGTTGGAGCTACTGCAGCTTGAGCATATACTTAGAGATATGATGGTGAGTCGCTAGTCACCGAGGATGAATGACCAGGACATGTGGTTCGTTCGCTTACCCCGATATGAGGTCATCAGGTAGATTGATGCCAGCTAGAGACGACTTCACGCAGATTCGTTGAGAGTCGATTGAGACAATCGAATGTCAGGAACCCATTTTCCAAGTTTAAAGTATTCGGAAAGACATGCAAGCGATTCTATGGACCCTCTAAAAGAATGAAACCCTAACTCGACATAATGACCGTGTGAAAGCCTTTGAACCTTAGGGTTTGCAGCAGTTCCGCGGCGCCATTGGTGAGGTTTGGGTTTGCCCTTCTACGGCTGGACCACCGATGCTGTGGTATGTACTCGATACTATTAAACTGTATCCAAGGTGTTGAGCTCTTGGGGGATTATGAGGTTCTGACGAGTCGATCGGATGGTTCGACATCTTTCAGATATTATGATGGGACACTGCTTGGGAGACTCCAGATACGAGTATAGCCATTGGAGCGTAGTCCATGCAGCCGCGAGTAGACGAGTCTGAATCAGTCGACATTGGAGCAAGTGGAGTAAATAGTTCGCACGAGATTTCGACGAGATGACGTACCACTCCGCTGACATCAGAGATGCGATACGCACGCTGAGGACGTATTCGGCTAGATATCTTCTACTGAGTGATGAAGATACCGAGTTCGTGATTTCAAGTCCGTGTGAGAGACTTCGGATGGACCGTAGCCGAGAACATTGCAGTGCGCAGATAGAGACGCGACGTCGAAGTGGACGACGATACAGACAAGCGGGATGAGAGGTACGTGCGAGACGCCGTTGAGCTGTTGTTACTCCCCGTTAAGATTAAAGGTCGGATATGCATGCAGAGGCGCTGGGATGCGACCAACTTCCGAGTAGATGTTGTACTGAGGACGCAGATGTCCAGAGAGCGAGAAAGGATTTGCACCAGGAGCAGATGTGTGATGTGGATTCAGAGGTCGGCGCCAGTGACGTGCTGCTTTACGAGTGGTCGTGAGGATTGACCGAGAAATGACCAGAGAAGTGCAAAAACGAAATCGTTTCCGTTAGTATATCTGACAGGGCCGATGAGCCAGAGGATAGCGAGACTGCTAATCCGCAGGGAAGATAAAGAACCAGAGACAAAGGACGCCAGACCATGAGCAAGAGACAAGTAGATATCTTGCGCTGCTAACATTGGATGTACCGGAACCTTCTCGACCTTGACGGAGGATATAACGACGACAGTATTTTTGATCTGCGATTTTGTGATTCGATTATCACGTATCCGTCACTTTGGATTTCAGTATTTTGGGCGATCTATTCACATGATTTAGTCTTGATGACTGAGTTCCATGATATTTGATTTTGTGCACCATGGTTGCACTTACCGGGTATTCATAATTTGTGCAGAGTTATTACGCTTGAAGTATTGATTGTGATTTCCTGCCTATTTAATGCCGGTGATTTGATTTACGCTTCCGGCATCGTTTTCAGGCACTTTTAGTGTTTTGATCTGTTTTGTGCATGCTGATGCCCACGGTTGTGAGATTTTCCATCGCGGTACACCTGATTTTGATTGAGCGCATTGTATATCGTCGATTTTGACCCTGATATTGATGATTGATTCTTGCACTCCGTGCTTTTGATTGGACTTACGCATGTTCGGCGTTGCTATTGGATTTCGTTATTTCATGCATGTTGAGT
Source organism: Agapanthus africanus (assembly GCA_030015575.1). Classification (NCBI taxonomy): domain Eukaryota; kingdom Viridiplantae; phylum Streptophyta; class Magnoliopsida; order Asparagales; family Amaryllidaceae; genus Agapanthus; species Agapanthus africanus. The sequence continues at coordinate 930,950,544 of CM057337.1, read as the reverse complement.
GCGCAGGGTTTAGATTTATTTCGTGCATAATGGATGCACCGATTTGGATTTTCGCGCATGTTGGGCGCATGTTTTGAGATACGATTTTGGTGCACACCAGATACACTAAATCGGGATTCTTCGTGCGTATCAGATGCACCTGATTTTGCTGTCAGGCACACACGTTGCCTATGACAGATGCTTCGTGCACACCCGTTGCACCTAGATGTTGTTTCTGTGCACATGTATGGCACATACATGGATTTTGATTTCGTGCTCACCAGATGCATATGGTATTCCTATATACATTTTGGGATTGATTTTATGGAGCAGTACGTTTTATGATATTTGCTATGTGTTTTCGGACTGAGCAGGACTAGTCAGAGGACAGTGCCTGGATATATTTGGCATGCATTTACTTCAGCTATTTACATGTATAGATTCGATATTTACATGTATAGTTCTGATTTATATCGTATTTGGTTTTGTATTGGATTTGACATATGTGTCTTTATCATGACTCCGATGATTGCGGGATGCTTGACGGAGTTTCGATTTTGAGTTATCTACTCATTACTCATGCGCATGCATTGCGCTATGATGCGTTTTGTGTATTGATGATTTTGGAGCCCCGACGATCTGGACTTTGTATCGAAATGTTTTAGTACTTTAGGGTTTAAATTTAAATTCGGGGACCGAATTTCTTTAAGGGGGGTAGATTGTAACGTTTCAAAAATAATTAAATATTATTTTTGGGAATTTTTATAATTTAATATTATTTTAATGAATATTTTAATATTCCGGTATAATTAAATACAAATAAATGGGGAAAAATTATGGAAAATTCTAAAATAGGGTATTTTATGGAATTATGGCATTTTAAAGTTTTTATGATTAGTTATGTGCTAATTTAGTGCTAATCGCGATTAAAAATCGCTAATCGGATTTTTAGCAAATTTTGTGCAAAACATGCACATATTTTTTCTACACTTGTGTTACATTTTTCTTGCCATGGTTGTTTATTTGGGTTCACTATTTGAGTGAGAAGGAAATTGAGGGAAAATAAAATGGAAAAGTAATATAATATGAGGGTTGGTGAGAGAGAGAGAGAGGTATGGGTTATTTTGACCAAAGACTTAGCCATTCTCTTCATTCTTTCCCTCATTTCTCTCCCTCTTTCTCCATTGCTGCTGCTGCTCTTGCTCCTCATTTTTCCTCCATCTCCAAGCCACAAAAACACCTCTAAAACATCTCCAAAACCCTACCCCCATTTCATTAAAAGTGTGCACAAGCTCAAGATCTACACATTGGACCAAGGAAGCAACGATTTTGGCCACTAGGGGCAACTCAAGAATTTTCTTGAGTTGCCAAATGAGGTATTTATTGAACCATTAGATTAGTTTTAGCATTACTTATACCCCATGTTTAGTTTAGAACCGATATTATGTGGTTTGGTGGATTTAAGGAAAACCTAGTTAGGGTTTAGGGTGGATCTGAAATCAAAAGTGGAATTGAGGCTTGTGATGACCTTAGAACTCCTGGGGTGATGTTATTTTGGACCCAAACCTGAACTAGAAACCAGAATACGGATTTATGGAATCAATATCGGGGAAAACTGTAAATCTGGGAGTGTATTTTGTAATCTGCTATCACCCGAGACATCCTAAAAAAAAATTGGTTGGACAGTGAGATGTGCAGGCACCCTAGAACCACCACACGAAACCCTAGCCCCCAACTCCTTTTTCAGGCCGCAGATTTATCCTGTTTGGCCGCAAATTGCGGCCTGGACCCTACCATTTTGCCTCGTTCTGGTTCTGTAGCTCCTACATGTATAGATTAGACCCCTAGCATATGTAGATTTGTCTAATTTGACCTAGAATGAAATCTGGAGGCTAATTCCTTAGTTGCTGTTTTGGATTCGTGTTTCCGTATTCCGTATTTCTAATTCTGAATTTGCGTATGGTGTTTTACCTCGACTACTAGGCGTTTATACGACGATATCGAGGGTTGTTGATGGTTTTGGAAGGCGTTGTCCATAGGTTCTAACCTATAGAACATAGTGTATCGTTTTAGGGTTTCGTATGCCGTTTTAGTTTTGAATTGGTTTTGATACGCAATTGCAATACGTTAATGTGTAGGTACCCCATGAAGACTTCGGGATGACAAGCAAACGCGTGGCGACGTCGACAGATAAAGACGCAAGGTGAGTAGATTATATCTACGGGGGAAGTCGGGTGGATGGCGTATAGCACCCCCGCAGTCCGTGGTGATGTATACGAATACGTATACACACGTATATTTATTATGTGTTGTTTAAGATTATTGATGGTAATAATGGAATTATTGATGATAAGGATGTATTGGTTTAGTATAGTGCGAAGCCCTAGAGTAGTGGTTGCACCCCCACATACACGTACACATATACTTGCATACATTCTTTATTTTACCTGCGTGCACACGGAGGTGTGTATATCTACACATGGGTATGGGACTATGTGTTCATGTACGGGAGTTGAGGATGGTACGTGGGATTGAGATAAGTCGATGAGGTTTGATTGAGGCCGTGAGATTCGGCGATATGACAGAGTTCGTATTCGATACGACATGATGACTTAGCGGGTCCTTTGACGAAGTGTTTCATACTCGTGCATGCATATATATTGATGATGTCGTTTGTACTAGGCTTAGGTCAGTACCCCAGATTTAGGATGCCGTACGACGATTTACCGTACGAGCTTTGTATTGATGTTAGATCCGCACTCATGACTCGAGGATGTTATATGATATACTGTATCGTACGTGATACTATTGAGGCGGGATCACCGACTATTGTATATATATGTATATATTGACTCAGATTTAGGTGATTTTCATACCCCTCCCGATTGACTTGATTGTTGGGTCCGTAGTTCGCATAGTAGGCGTTAGACTAGATCCGAGTCATACATATTTCAAAAACTAACGAATCGGGATATTTTAAAGATAGGCAAAAGGGATTCTACGGGTGTTTCCAAACGACACATCTTTTCTTAAAAACCGTAGCCCTTGTTTTACCAAAAACCCTGATTCGTCTTATTTCAAATGGCAAAGCTGCATGATATATTTATTGAGGTAGATTCTTTACTGTTGCGTTGATTATTTGATTCCGCATATTCATTCTATTTGCATTGCATTGCTTGTGTTTATTGATATATTACAATCATGCTTATAGGACACCAGCACCATTACCGATGATGCGTATGTACCACGTACACTTACTTGCTGGCTCACACATATCTTCATCGGTAATTGCTATGTCACTACACAGTAGTATTATTGCATCAGGATATGACCCTTGTATGTGCATACTATTATTCCATGTTGCATGATATACCGTTATACTTGCACTTCATTTATATGTCACATACATCATGCTTTCTGATTATGCGCATTATGATATGTTGTTTTCATGATATTTCTAGATTTGGGAACCGCGGGTATTTCGAAAGAGAATATGTAATCGTTTTAAAAACCCGGTTACCCTTGATATGATATTTCAGTGCGTCCACCATGTGTTTTCTCGGTGCTGAGAGCGATATGTGAAACCCGATTCGAGGAGGCGGATGAGGCCAATTGCGGGTACATGGTGGACCCGGTATGGTACCCCGGGGAGAGAACGGATTCGTTTTGTAGTAGACGGTGCGCCTGGCAGAGGGACTAATACCTACCGGTGATTGGTTGGACCTGGCGGTTATCCGGAGGATACCGACCAGAGTCGATAGATGGATATGGGCGTACTGCTGGGGCCGAGGGCCGATTCCGTAGACGGAGCCCGTGGGCTGATCCGGGATGACGGAGCCCGATATATGAGGATTTACGTGCCGATGCTGGGCACAGCTTTCATGATGTTTTCGAGTGTCGATGCTGGGCACTCCGGTTCCATGATTTTGACGTGTCGCGAGGGACACAGATGGTTTATATCCTCATATTTTTCCATGCATATACTTTATGATATTTACATGCAAGATGTTTATTGTCATTGGGTGAAGAGTGGACAGGATCCACGTACATACAGATTTGATTGCATTGATCATACCTCACATTTATGATATGCTATTACCTGAGGCATTGGCACGAGCACTTGGCACTACACTCATGTATAGAGATTACATTGCCAGTTTAGTATGCTTCAGACTTATTCATATTGAGGTTTATATATATCTGATCGTATTGACCTAGGATGGGTCATACATTCGATCTCTGCTTGTAGATATCTTCTATTCACGAGTTGGCAACTCACCCCCGTTGTGCCACAGTTCTTGCAGGTTTTTGCCGTACAGATTCTATAGCGGCATTTCTGGCACGATACTTCTATATGGGTGACTTGCTTTGGTAGGTGGGTTCTTTTGTATCAGAACCGCCATTGTACATTTATTATTCATTGTATCTAGAAATTCCATCAACCAAAACTTGTATATTGTTTCAGACTTAGAAAACAACGATGTATTATCTCGACCTTAGAGTCGCGCTTGTATGGTTTTCTGGCATGTTTTGAGTTTCTTTTTGAGTTTCGATCCTCGCCCTTTTGCGTTGTATATTATATTGCTTGCGTGGTTATGACCGTCGATTGACGAAGAGCTAGCTCCTGCTTGGGGATGCCTTTTTCCTTGCATATATATATATTATTATTGTTGTACCCCATTCGGGGCCAGTTTTTACAAAGGAAACTCTGCCGAAATTTTCAGGAAAGATTATACATTTTAAAAATGCATATTCGGCTTGTTATTTAAAAACTTTGATTTTCAAGACATGTTTTCTTTACTTCTTAAAACCAGTTTTCCTTATTTACTCCTTAAAATGGTTTTAGATTTCTGGGCTTTTGGCTTACTTGGATCAGATGGGGTCCTATAGACTTCATATGGTTCAAGGGCCAGTCACGTGCTCTTTCGGGTCGTGACAAAAATATAACACGACACGAAGTGACTTACTGGAGCAGAAGAAAGTTGTTATCGCAACGTGATAACGTAATTAACTGCAGGGGCTTGTACCTACAGGGAAGAGCATTCCCACAATCAAAAACCCCTCACAAATGATGGTGAGTCTGATAAAGTCTGCTACATCGGTCACATCTATCCAAACCTTTGATATACGGTGTCATAAATCAACTTGGTATCTTCGAAGAGGTGGATGGATATGTCTAAATAGCATTTCCCCCCAAATTCAGGCCAGACGTCTCAACGTCTTAGTCCAGTTTTTGGCGGTAAACAGATTTTAGCACACCCGGTGGGACATATTCCTCTTTACACTCTACACTTCGTGTGTCGTGTTTCACGAACAAAATCGTGGTTCGCTATATTCATGGTTGCGCTTGAATTCGAGGTACTAAAACCTGGTGTCTCGCTTCTATTCAGAATCAATGGCCTCTCACTGCACTTCCTACAATAACAACTTCCTCTCCACCCCAGCTGGAGGAGTGACGTATGGGCCTAACGCGGCCTCCATCTTCTCAATGTCAGTGGGGCAGGTTACCCATGCCACTACTGGGCTATTCTTCAGGACTATGCTCCCACCCGTATGCTTTGGCGCCTTAATGCCACAAGAAGAAGCACCCCAAAGGCCAGTCTTTGATCGGATGGCTACTGTCATGGCTCTTATCAGCAAGCCGTCTAACTCTAGAGTCCTGGTCTTCAATAGGCTGGAGAAGAACTCGAATGGGCCTGTAAAGAAGCCCATGATACCAGAGGGAGCTGCCCCAAAACAGCTAGCCCTACCTGCTCATGCTACATGTGAAGCCGACAAAAGTGCTTCTCCTCCTAGATGGCCAGTCTACGATAGATTGGCCAACTCCGCTCCAACTCCAACAAGGACGTCGGTTTTCAATAGGCTGACGCCAAGCGAAGCTCCTTAGCAACGCCGGGGGCATGATGAAGGCGCCTATAATATGGAGGTCGTTCCTACTGCAAGACATGCTCGACGTCGCCACTGGCACCGAGTGAGACGAGCTGGGGGCAACTCCCCCTCTGGGCTCACTCCACCAGCTTCTGTAGTGGATATCAACGCTGCTGTTCTAACTAGGAACAGTTTCAACCCGCTTAGGAGGGTGCGCAAGAACTCCCCAACGTCGGTACTGGAAAAATCACCTCCGTCGGCAGAAGCCCCAGTACAGAAGCAGCCGGAGCAGCCTCACCAACGGCTCTCCTCGCAGATACATAAAGTCTGGCGAAAAGTCCAAGACTCCGTGCTTGATGAAAGTTACTTTCGTCAACCCAAGAAATCTAAGGGCTGACAAGAAAAAGACCACTCCTCTGCCATACAACAGAGGAATTCTCCTAGGAAGGTGCATGTCATAACGACTCCTTCAGCTCCAACCTTTAATAAAAGATCGAGGATGGAGAAAACTCTACCGACAACTGCAAAATCCAAAGGCGAATGATTTAAACACCCCAGGTCTGGGGGCATAACGATTCATACTGTCTATATGGTCAACGGTAAAGAAGAAAGACGTGTTTCGGTGAGTCATATGCTGCATAGTCAGTCGCTCACAAAATCTTAGAAGCAACAAAAAAAGCTCCAAGAGATATTGACCAAAATGGTAGCACTCACCGGGCTAAAAGAAAGTCTGGACAGAGAAGCCGAACAGTGCATGAAGTAAGAAAACGATACAGAGTTCTTGCGACGAGTGCTAGAGAAGAAAGACAAAGAAGCTGTGGAGCAAGTTGCTAACATCAAGCAGATGGCTCTTCTATTTCAGGATATGGTTGGGATGATGATCCAACCAGAATCACCGGCTGAAGATCCTCCGGTGGTTGTCGAAGATGATAGAGGAGAAACATCAAATCCTCACCAAGCATTATCAGTATTCAGGGAGGAAACAATCTCCAAGACGGCTCTGGATGACTACATTGCTCAGCAAATTAGAGCTCACAGGCTAATGAAGCCGCCAACTAACTAGTCAAAACCGGGCGACTATATCCGGCCTGGTATAACCAAATAAAGTACCCAACGGGATATACGATTCTGAAGTTCTACGTTTACAAAAGAACATGCAACCTCCACTAGCACATCGCACAATTCAGAGCTCTATGTGTCAATACTGGAGGCGATGACAAATTGTTGCTTCCCCAATTCGTTAGAAGCCTTTCAGAAACAACTTTCGAATGGTACTCGGAGCTCCCAAATGACTTTGTGGAAACCTTCTCTGAAATGGAGCTGCTATTCATGCAACGGTTCGCCAGCGCGAGTGAACGCACTCCGATTACGGCGCTAATCAATTCCAGGGTCAAGCCGGGAGAAACATGGGTCCAATGTGCGATCTGGTTGTGGAACCTATGGTCTAAATGCGAACAACGCATTGAAGAGTCTCCGGTTGTGGGAATATTTATTGGGATGATAGATCCTCAATTGAACGTGTCCCAATTCATGACTTTCTTCGAGCCCACCACGTTCCAGTTGCTGATTGACAAGTTTGCACAGATGGACCAGATGGGTCATGGCCCTTCCTCCTCGAATAAGTTACCTCGAAATAACAAAGGCAAAGGAAAAGCAGCCTTTGTTGCCAACACACAACAACCAAGCGGTCTAAAACCAGCTGCTCGCCAAAACAACGCGCGGGCGCGCCCGTCCTTAGAAGAAAGATTGGGACGTGCTTACTCGTTCCCTCGCGATAAAAAGAGGAGGTTGTTTGAGCTGGTAATGTGAAATAATCCGATCACATTGCCAGACCCACGGCGTCCAGCACAAGCCGGCGACGTCAATAACCCTAACTACTGGTACTATCACAGGATAGTTAGCAATCCAATTAAGAATTGCTACATCTTCAAAAATTGGGTTGAGAACCAGTACCAGCAGGAGAAGTTCTCACTGTCTGATAGCTGGAGGGTAGATCAGCCCCAAAAGCATGCTCCCAAAAGGGCGGACGCACAGGAGGCATCATGCTCACTTGTGGAAGAATCTCCATAGGAAGTAGTCCTCTCAGCAAAGACTAAAAGAATGTTGAAGGATTTGCAAGTATGTCAAGCGATCAGGTGGAAGAGCCCATTTGAATCCGAAATCATAGAAGAGATGCTAAAATCACGTCCCACACTAAAAGTCGCCTATAAGGGGAAAAGCCCCCAAGTTAAGCCTACAAAGTATTCTAAGAAAAAGAAGAAGACCAAGAAGCCTGTGCATCCTGCGGACAATCTCGACAAGCATACAAACCTTCAAAAATATATAGACGCGCTAGAAAAATATAACCAGGAGGCGCGGACGCTGGTCACACTCGAAGAATTCCTCAAGTATATTCTTGAGGGCGGAGATAGTGACAACGACGAGGAAAATGGCTCATCAGAAGAAACGGAAGAGCGTGTGGAAAGTTGCTACATGATTTCCCATTCATCGTTATATGATGAAGAGGCTTCGCTAGCATCAGAAAGCGACGTAGAGGAACCGGGAGAAGAATCGGCGCTAAAATCCTCATAACTGCCAGAAGAAGACCCGATTAAAAGGCTGTTAAATGAAGCCTTTCAAAAGAGTAAAGATGTCCGAGAACGCAAAACGGCCATATACGAAAAGGCCAAGCGGCAGTGTCTAAGAAAAGAAGCTGCGATGAAGACGGGTCGTGAAGTTCTCCGGACAAATTAAAGCACGCATGCAACAAATTAGAGCAGGACTAAAACTGAGAAGCGGTTCGTCAAAACCCTATACAGGGGATGAAGCTACCGCCTCTCCTGATGTGTACTCCCAGGGTCCCATACTTCGACGGAGAAGAATCACATTTAAAATACTTCCTATATCACCGAAGGGCTGCCCACCCCATCGAGGAGTGCAATGCTATCAAGAAGTGGTGGCAAGGATTTGTTGCCCCTTGAAAACACTTCAAGAAGGAGAAGCGCAAAGCTCGCGCTCGTCAATGTGAGGATGATGAGACAAACACGCGTAAAGAAACAACTGGAAACTGTCATATGGTTGGTACCAGTTCGGAAGGGGGAAAACCCCAAGTTCTCACCTTCATGAGCGATTCCAAGGATGAAACGCTCCTCAACCCTCTCTTTGAAGACTCCGCCTCAAGAAAAGAAGAGGAGGAGAAGAATTGCGAAAACATTCAGTTGCGTAACTGTACGCGATCTGAGAAGAACCTAGGACCTGCAAACAAAGTTTCGAACAAAAAAAATAAAGGGAAAGGGAAGATGCCAGAGAAAATCGCCCTTGATGAAGAAACAGTCAAAGAAATCACCGCAAAGGACCCGCCTAAGAAAAACAAGGTGGACTACAATGTCCTTACACATTTGAGAAAAATACCCTCATAACTGAGCATACTAGATGTTCTCCTCATGTCCAAAGTGGCACAAGATTCCCTGATTAAGGCCTTACGAGAGCCAGATTAGTTCCAAGCTTTCCTTGCAGAAGAGGAGATGAAAAATGAACCGACAGAGATCCACACGGTTGATATTACGTTCAGCGATGATGATCTACTTCTCAGTACGTGCGAACATAATCGACCGCTATACGTCATCGGGTATTGCCACGACATCAAGATATGGAAAATCGTTGTCGAAAACGGATTCTCCGTCAATCTTCTCAACGTGAGAGTGCTGAAGGAAATATGCATAAATGTTCAGCATCTTGCCCGAGATAAAATTACCATCTCTAGGTTTGATTCACATTCGTCACAGATGCTGGGGTCTGTAATACTCATTCTACACTTCGGGCTGCTCATCACTGACATCAAATTCCATGTCATTGACGCCAAGATTTGGTACAACGCCCTACTCGGCAGGTCCTGATTACACGAGTATATTATCATCCCTTCTACACAACATCAGTGTATGAAGTGTTTCAAGGATGGATTAGAGTACACCATCACGGGAGAACTAAATCCGTTCTCGGTGAGTGAAGTGCGAAAGTGTGAAGATGCGGAGTACTTTTTGCCGGACTTTAAGAATACTGAAAGGTGCCCCAAGCCGGAGAATAACCAAAAATCCGCGGCCATTATTCCAATCTTTAGAAGCGATACCGAGGAAGACGAACAAATAGTCTACTCGAGGCAACCCCAAAGGGAAAACAATAAGATCGGACCATCTACTCCTATCCTGGTCTTTGGCAGTGACTCCAAGGATGAGACCAATGTAGTGTTCTCCATTCGCCCGTCGACTCAGACTCTTGCCGAAGCGGATCAGAGTCTACAAATTATGATGGATCCGCCTCAACATTATAAGGAACTTGATGCGCTCAATACATACCGCGTATAAGAATTGCAAACTTTCTATGTGCCTCCTAGGCGAAGAGGTGAAAAGGAGACCCTCTTCTACAAATCTATAGAGACTAAGGTGGAAAAGAAAATCTGGCATGGTGCCAACCCCATTCTTGACAGGTTCTAGCCCATCCGTATGCCAAGATATTATGCGGAGGGATTAAAGAAACTATTAAAGCGCCAAGGCGTACCTCTTGAACAGACAGTTCGACAAGCCCAATTCTATAAAAAGATTTAGGATATCCCGGGACTCAACAAAAGAGGCCCAATGGGAAGATAGAAACACCTGGGCTCGGATATGTTCGGTCCAAGAAACTACAGCTGCCACATCATAAACAGCTTGAGTGAAAAAGAAAACGCTCTTCCAGATAGCCATGACGTAAAATTGGAGCGAGATCCCATTCTAAGAGCGCTAAGTCCGTCACTCAAAGATCAAATCGACAAGCTACTAAAATAAGTTTGTCAGGCGAGCAGAGATAACCACAACCGCGAAATGACCATATATGAAAATACCAAGACGCAACGTCTCAGTCGGTAATCAATTGAAGAAGTAGACCGTGTTGCTCTTCATCCACAGCCCGCTGAGTACTTTCATGAAAAAGGAAAATTCCGAAGTAGAGGTAAAAATAAGGCGAAGAACACAAACAACGTTCAAGGAGAACAAAGCAAGTCTAAGACGCCGTTTAATCGAGAAAAGCTCGGTTGGATCCCGTCCTTTATGAAGAAGATGGGTAGGAAATACTCATTCTCTCGAGACAAGGCATGGAAAATATTCAACCTTATCATGAAATACCAAATGATGACGCTTCCGAAGTCTCAGCACCTCGAAAAGATAAATTAGGTCTATCATCTGGATTATTGCTCCTATCATCGAGCAATAAGCCATCCCTTTGAGGACTGTTTCACGTTTAAAGATTATGTGAAGGACCAATACCAGCAAGATAGGTTTATATTATCTGATAGCTGGAGGGTAACCCCGCTACAAAAGCACGAGCTAAAGAAGACCTATACCGTCAGGATAGGACCATCTCGATTGCAAAAATGTAAGCGGGCTCGTACCTGTCATATGGTAACTCTCTCAAAAGAGAGAGAGAGAGAGAGAGAGAGGACGAGGATATGATTGACCTCTTCGGATGCTTCATAAATAAAGATGATGATGATGAGATCTCAGAATTTCCATCAGCGCCAAAACAACGGGAGGATGGAATATATACCACGGCGGACAACCTAAGGAAAATTGACTTAGGAATGGAGGATAATCCGAGGCCGACGTTTGTCAGTGAGCTACTATCTGAAAAACAAGTAACCATACTGAAAGACGTGCTAATGCAGTACAAATACTTCTTTGCTTGGAACTTCTCTGAAATGCTGGGTTTAGATTCAGAAGTGGCGGTACACAAACTGGCCATATCACCAGACATAAAGCTAGTTAAACAAGCACCAAGAAGGATACGACTCAAACTAGAGATGAATATCAACGCCGAAATTAAGAAATTAATTAATTCCGGTTTTATCCAAGAAGTTCAATATCCCGACTGGATCGCCAACATCGTTCCGGTGATGAAGAAAAACGGGATAGTTCACATCTGTGTGGACTTTCGAGACCTCAACAAAGCGTACCCGAAAGATGACTTCCGAGTACCTGTTACCGAGTTGATGATCGATTATACGCCCACCCATGAAGTCTTCTCCTTCATGGATGGATCTTCAGGATACAACTAGATAAAGATGGATCCTAAAGACCAGAAGCATACTGCATTTCGGACTCCGTTAAGCGTATTTTGCTACAAGGTGATGTCCTTCGGTTTGAAAAACGCCGGAGCCACATACCAAAGAGCCATGACAAAGATCTTCGATGACCTCATACACAAGATCGTTGAATGCTATATCGATGACCTTGTGGTCAAGAGCAAATCCCATGAAGAACATCGTGAACACCTAAAAATTGTGTTCCAACGTTTTAGGAAGTATAATCTGAAGATGAACTCTCTAAAGTGCGCATTTGGAGTCTCCTTAGAAAAATTCCTAGGCTTTATCATACACCACCGAGGTATCGAAATTGATCCCTCGAAAATCAAGGCGATTGTCATGCCCCGCTTCCCGGTGTATGGGCAGAGGACGCGACTGGTCACGTGATGCATTTACTCAGAAGTAAATACGCTAAGCGTATCTAAGCAATATAAAATAAAATACACAAGAGACAAGATGTAAATGAATAACAACTTTATTTATTAACATTCTTTTTACAATACAATGAAAAGTAAATACATGGAATGAAAGTAATGCCTAAACAGTGGCATGACAGAAATGAAAATGGAATAAGTACAAGTGGCTACAGCTCTGGGTCTTCGGTGTACTTCTCAGGGGCCTGCTCCAAATGTTCATGACTGGTCTCGTACTCCTCAGCGTCGGGTCCTCCTGACAACATTCCAAAGAAGAAGAGAAATATCGCTCGGTAAGTCCCAAAGATGAGGAAGAAGTAGAATAGACAGAGAGAGAGTATAGTTTTATAATGTTTTATTTTAATGTTAGCGCAGTTGTTTGTAGTTTGGTACAGAAAATGCCAGTGTATACGAGAGGAGTCCAACTTACACCGTGGACTTTGGTAACCCGTAGTACAAGGTTCCGTCGATAATACCACGGAATAACGGCATGGATATAATTACGTCTTAAGTGACCACCTCATGCCACCTTTAACATGTTCCGTACCAGTCTATCCCTTTATAACCCCGTAGTGTTTATGTATTGATTGTATTGTCTGTTATATAGATGGATGACTTACCGAACCCATGATATCAGTAAATGGATGTAACTGGAGAATCATGTAGATGGATGTATATCCATGATTCGGTTCAGTCAGGTTATATATTGAAATAGATTGATATATCTTGAATATATCGATTCATGGATTCATGTTGAATTGTAGTTTTATACTTGAATCCCATTCAAGTCAGATTGATTATATTGAGACTCAGTCTGAGTTAGACACTTAGAAAAGAAATTGAAGTCCTGAATTAGGTTTTGGTGTTATCGGTAACTGCTGCACGTGAACGGCATAATTTGTGTCTTTTTCCAAGACAATTACCGTGTTGATAACACCGTTTGTTAGATTGTTTATCTTAGATAGGCAAGCACCCATATCTCCGGCTCCCTGAGGCTCAAAAGACTGGTCCCGCTTAAACTTATGTTTAGTAGGGTCCTTATTGTATTTTAGTATAACGTGAGGGGGTTTTATGTAAAATAATTTTGGTATAATTTCAAAATACACCTCAAGCATTTAATTATCATCTTTAGAGTTTTCATATATGTATATTTTACAGATGTGAAATTTCTGGTGAGAAAAACCTAATTTTCATAGTATATGGTATTTATTTGTAATATGGGTATTGTTTTGAATTATCATGGTAGTTTCATGTAATATTTGAATTCTTTTCTTGAGTTTTGGAAACATGGAATATTATATATATTTAAAATAAGTATTTTGGCAATAATTATATATACATATTTAATGAAAATAATTTTATTTATTTTCTTGTAAAAATCTCATTTTCTAAAGAAAAATGTATAAAAATTCCATCGAGATCGAATGCTCCTTGAGGAGGTTTGCATCTCGCTCTACTAAGCCCGAGAATGTGCGATAATCTGCACCATCCCGAACGGGGTCCCCAAAATGGGTTGTAGAGGCGCAATTGCATGGAAATTGTTAATACATCTTTTTAAAGAAAATGGTTTTATAAGTTAGGGTATTTATTTGTAAGGTCGTATTTCCCGTATTCTATTGTCCCAAAATCAATCGTGCTACGATAGAGATGTGTGTTGTGATGAGGTAGGTCATTACCTCTGTTGGGGTAAAAATTTACACCCCGGTTGACCGAGTCAAAGTCATGGTCAACCCCCAAGCTAGGTGGACCCAAGCCCAGGTCAAGCAGGCCCAAGCCCAGGTCGAGCCCGCAGCCAGCCTCCCCATGCCAACAACAAAATCATGTAATAAATAATTTTTATGTAATTTTTTATACATGAATGTATGCAAAATGGGCATAAAGCAAATATTTCGTAAGCCCATGGCTTATGTGCAAAAATGAAATGGCACATGAGCCATGGGATGAGAAAAATGCCATTTTGTAAAGCCCAAGGAGGCTATATGTAAACATGTAAGCCTATAAAAGGCAATATGATGATGAATAAAGTAACACTTTTTATTCTCTCCACAAAAATTTTAGATCTGAGATCTTTTGTGCCTCTTGCTCCTTCTCCAAGGTTTTAAACCTTCTCATTTCTTTTGAATTAAATCAAGAGTTTTACTCTTTCTTTTCAAAAAAAACTAAGAAGTCTTCCACCACAAAACCCACAAAGGGAAACTTGGATCTACCATTAGATCTCAGAAAGGAGAGATTTTTAGATCTCACATCTCTTGATCATCAAGATCCAGCCAACAGAGGAGGAACAGGAAGAACCCCTTTCATCAACCAAAACATTTTAGGAGTTTAACTTCATATATTTACATATATATATATATATATATATAATAAACATTTCCTTTCTGAAGCACAGCTTCTGGTTCTGGGACAAAAAGCCCCTTTGTCTCGCCAGCGCCCAGCGCTCGAGCGCAAAGCGCCCACGTGCTGACATGTGGCGCGCTTGCGCTCAGGCGCACAGCGCTCGAGCGCAAAGCGCCCACGTGCCGACACGTGGCGTGCTTGCGCTCAGGCGCACTGCGCTCGAGCGCAAAGCGCCCACGTACCGACACATGGCGCACTTGCGCTCAGGCGCACTGCGCTCGAGCACAAAGCGCCCACGTGCCGACATGTGGCGCGCTGCACTCAGGCGCACTGCGCTCGAGCGCAAAGCGCCGACGTGCCGACACGTGGTGCGCTTGCGCTCAGGCGCACTGCGCTCGAGCGCAAAACGCCCACGTGCCGACACGTGGCGCGCTTGCGCCTGAGCGCACAGCACCTAAGCGCACAGCGCCCAAGGCGCTGGCCCCACGCATCCTTTGGATGCCTTTCCCCCCTCTTTTTATGTACATACATATACATATACATATGTATACATATTTGCACACACACATGCTCCACGACACTGTCCCTGTTAGAAAAAAAAATTCTAACGGGGCGCTGCCCCGCGCCCTGCAAGGGGGCTGCTAGCCCCCTTGACCCCCAGCCCGCTATCCGGGTAGCGGGCTCCCGATATATCCAAAACCCCCTTTCAAAACATAACACATGCACACCGCACATTGAGTTCGCATGACCAGTTTAACCCGTTAATCGGAGGTTCCCTCGCCCCAACGGCGAGGGGTAATTAACGGCAGCTTAGTCCGCGGCTGCCGGAGATTCGGATCCCCACAATCAATAAACCCCGGTCTACCCTAGGCAGGAGGAATCTGTAGTACGCCTGATAAGCGCGCGCGTATTCCCATCTCAATGGGGTGATGAAAAACACCCTACAGATTCTGGCACGCCCGGTGGGACCAATCTCTCCTCCCATATTTCGGGTGAAGCATTCATGCGAGCTCAATCAATGTACATACCTGTATTTATACTAAAATAATGCTCTTACACGCAGATTTTCAAGCAATCACCTTTCAATGATGTCTTCGATAATGAACTCAGCTCCTGTCTCCTACACGATGAAGATAGACTCCAGGACGGTTCTTCCGGCCAGTCTCGGGAGACAATGGGAGGAGCCGCTGCTACCATTCGGCTCTATTGTGTTCATGCCAGTTGGCGCCATCCCAGCTCCTCAAGCCCCGGCGGCAGACAAACCGGTCTCGAAAGGCAGGAGACCAAATGTGGTGATCTCAAGGGCGCCCCAACCCAAACGCAAGTCGGTGTCTGAACGACATTCCTTGGCCCCAGCTGGGGGCAAGGCCATCAACACCAACAAAGCTACAACGCATCCCGAGCAAGCTCCAGCGGTGCCCTTGACTATTGCTCGATTGGGTGTCTTCTCAAGCCTCCCCATCACTCAGCCTATGGCGGCTCCCCGGAGAGCAGAAGCCTGCCAAGCGCTTAAGGCAGAGAAGCTGAGGCAGAAGCGGCTCAGATATAGAGCCAACAAAAGGGTTAGAGCTCTAGCCATGTTAAAATTTATGAATTTCCAAAGCCCGGACCGCTCCGCGAAATCAGCTGCCAGTGATGAAAGAATGGCTGAATGTGTTATCCACACTGTCTACATGGCCGGATATGAAGAAACGAACCCTCCTCTTCTTCACAGCCATGGTGATGATATGGTTGACGCTACCCAGCATCGGCTCGATCTAAATGATGAAGAGCCCGCTCAGGCCGATAAGCCAGAGGAACCCGTGGTTCCTGCGGAATTGAGCTCAGGCAATAAAGATTACCCGGTTGTCATAGCCGGAACTACAGAACAAGCATTATTCCAATGGCTTCAAAGGCAATTTCAGGACAGGGATGAGAAGATGGCCGAGGTCTATTCCAAAGTCGACGAGCTGGCAAACGTCGTGGCAGATCTCGTGACCCAAGTTGCCCGATTGCAATTACAGCAGAATCAAATCTTGGCTCATGAGCCAGGGATTGATACCCAGGGGCAGCCAACTGATATCCCTTTCAACCTAAAAGCAGAGCGCCTTCGCGAAAAACGGCTGCAATCAGCCTCCAGTCCCTCCGATACATATGCCGGGGGGGAATCGCCTCTGAAAGAGAAGCTGGAAAAGGTCTATTCCTTCAAGAGGGAAAAGGTACACAAGATATTCAGGGACGCCCTAAGAAACGGTCTACAACTGCCGGAATCAAAGAGACAGCAAGAAGCGAATATGATCGACGACCCAGAATATTGCCCCTATCACAGGGTGATAGGTCATGCTATTGAGGACTGCTTCGTCTTCAAAGATTGGGTCGAAAGGAAATACAAGACGGGAGAGATAGAACTGTCTAAAGGCGCGTTAGCAAACAGTCAAGCTATGATCGCCGATTTCATGCAAATGGAGACCGAAGCCTTTCGGGAACCTAATCCTCCCAGACTTGTGCCTCGAGAACCAGCATCAGCAAAGGCACCTACTCCAATGGAGAGAAAGAAGAAGGTATACTCCTTCAGGAGGGATGAAGTCCGCAAAATATTCATGGACGCCTTGAACAACGGTCTGCAACTGCCTGTTCCAAAGAGGCCATAGGAAATGAACATGACCGGCAATCCCATATACTGCCCATATCATAGAGTGGTGGGTCATACCATCGAAGACTGCTATATTTTCAAAGATTGGGCAGAGGACCAATATAAGCTTGGAAAAACCTCACAATTCTCGGATGTATCGGCAAGCCACGGAGCTAGGTCATCAACACAGCTCCGCCAAGATCTAAGTTCAAGGAGCTGGGATAAGCAAAGATGACCCCCACGTCGTTAAACTGGGAACAATCGACCTCTAAGTCGATAAACTGGGAATGTAAAAATATATATATATATATATACATGTGTAAATTAAAAAAAATGTGTAAATAAAAGAAAAAAATGAAAAGCCGAAATGATGGGGCAACTCGCAATAAAAATCAGCGAGTAAAAATAAAGATGAAAATAAAGCCGAAATGATTGGGCAACCGCGAATAAATAGCCGAAATGATAGGGCAATCGCGATTTTCGCGATAATAAAAAGCTGAAATGATAGAGCAATCGCGGTAAAACAAAAAAAAAAAACAAGGGCGGATGATGAGTTGCTCCTGGCATTATTCCAGTGCAGCAATGCAGATGCCAAACAAAAATCCAGTTTCCCAAAATTCTTTCAGCCCTACAGCCAGTCCCCAAACTGACTACCGTATACAATCCACGGGCTCAAATAATTCTCATCATACCCATACCCCACCGTAATCACCAGTTACGCGGCTGGTCTCCGCCTTTGGAGTTATGATCCATTGAGAAGACCCACTCACGTGTCCTCACGATACATGAGGAGAACAAACCTTTGTAGGATCCTTACGACTCACAAAGGAAAAACACACTTAGGAGTCCTCACGACTCCTAAGGAGAAAATACACCTGCGGGATCCTCACGACTCGCAGGGAGAAAATGCTTTTATGGAACCCTCACGGCCCATAAAATTGAAAAGCCTTAGGCGATAGGGACCTAAACCCGTCTCTTAAGCCATCGCTC
Source organism: Agapanthus africanus (assembly GCA_030015575.1). Lineage (NCBI taxonomy): Eukaryota > Viridiplantae > Streptophyta > Magnoliopsida > Asparagales > Amaryllidaceae > Agapanthus > Agapanthus africanus. The sequence continues at coordinate 930,932,255 of CM057337.1, read as the reverse complement.
CGCCAACAAGAGTAGGAAAATGACGAATTACTCCTGGCACCTCTGCTTCAGTGTTAGCAACGCTGATGCCGGCCCCTACCCCAAAATTCCAAGCTCGCCATCAATAGACCCCTAAGTCTTTAAACTGGAAACAGTAGACCTCTAAGTCTCTAAACTGGAAACAGATGACCACCAAGTCGTTAAACTGGAAACAGATGACCTCTAAGTCGTTAAACTGGAAACATTAGACCTCTAAGTCTTTAAACTGGAAACAGATGACCGCTAAGTCGTTAAACTGGGCACAATAGACCCCTAAGTCTTTAAACTGGAAACAGTAGACCTCTAAGTCTCTAAACTGGAAACAGATGACCGCCAAGTCGTTAAACTGGAAACAGATGATCTCTAAGTCGTTAAACTGGAAACATTAGACCTCTAAGTCTTTAAACTGGAAATAGAAGACCTCTAAGTCTTTAAACTGGAAACAGATGACCGCTAAGTCGTTAAACTGGGCACAATAGACCCCTAAGTCTTTAAACTGGAAACAGTAGACCTCTAAGTCTCTAAACTGGAAACAGATGACCACCAAGTCGTTAAACTGGAAACAGACGACCTCTACGTCGTTAAACTGGAAACAGATGACCTCTAAGTCTTTAAAATGGAAATAGATTGTAGGGTTCCTAGGCACTCTCAAGAGGTCTCACAAGGCATCAACCATGCCAATTTCAAAAATTACGGGTGCCGAGAAACCCTAATACGGATCGTTGGCTAGATGTCTAGGCGATAAAATGAAACTAGTTAACAAGTTAACTACAAGAACGGAAATACAACCTTTGTAGATCCGGTTCTCCACCTCCATAGCTCCGCAATGAAGTCTTCTCGCTGTCCAAATGAAATCCCGGGCTCAAGCGTCGGCTTCATCGGAGAAAAGGCGGGCTAGGTCATCGACGACGTGCCGAAGATGATCTACGTCGAAGCATCGCTAGATCAAGCTCCAACTTCACCAAGTCAAGAAAACTTGTGAAGGAAACACACTCTACTACTTGGCAAGAGGTAGAGGATGAAGAAATAGGAAGTGGGTAGACTTTAGAATTGGATTTCTCACTCATTTTCATCAATCACCATTGATGAAGTGAAGCTTTCTTCATTGAAGAAGATGAAGAAGATGATGAAAGAATATTATGATAAGTTATTTTAATAGAATAGAAAATCAATACTTATCATAATTTTAACTATAGTTATGTGTAGAGAATTGACCAAGGTTAAAGGAATGGTTAGGGTTAAGCATGGAGACAAGAATGGTTACAAAGTCAAAGCTTCATGAAGCTTTGACTAGAAACAAAGAAAGCCACCATTCTCTCCAAAATCTTTTCCAAATAAATCAATAAATAAATAAAAGATTATGCAAAACCCTAATCATCATCTTAATCATGGTTTAATTCTATACACTTAACCAAAGAAGCAAGTATCATCAAACATGATACAAACTTGTGCACAAAAATATATCACATATACAATGTGCACAAACAAGTGAGAAAATCCATTTAAAGTAAACCGATACTAGTTAATGCAAAGTAATATATCAAATATATAATTATACATTAAATCATTAAATTAACACTTGATTTAACGATCCGGTCATATCGCATATAACCGACTAGTATCCAATGTATCGGCTTATCGAATCAATCCTCGATTCGATAACTAGGTTATATCGCATACAACCTTTCGACACATTCATCGCGAGAATGAAATATGGTATCACATACACGCATTATTCTCGGTCCCGTACATATCTCATATGCGCTCCTATTTCGTTTCGCTTGAGCCAGGAAACCTCTGTGTAGGACTCTAAAGACTCGTCAATACGCCGGCAGCAGGTGATGATCATATCAAACACCCACAAGCCGCAAGCGGTCTGCTAAACGTAACGGCCACCCGGGTATTGAGCGATCAGAAGATCGACGAGCAAGCCCGCTCTCACTCCTATGAATCCAACCAGTAACACTACCGTACATTCTTGTCTGATCGTCTGATATGTCGCATATCTTGCCTAGGGGTGGTAAACGTCAGACCCCAATAGCTCTATAAGTCGTGTCGATATGAGGTCTATAACAATTCGAGAAAATACTGGTAACACTTACCAGTAAATCTCAGCAACCCTGGCCAGGGATTTCCTGTTATAGCCAATCGAACACAGCGCAACATCAACCCCCTATACTGGGAGAGACGAATCCCCTCCTATCGCTCATTGCCTCCATGTGACTCGGGACTGTACCCAAAAACCACCGTTTTGCACGCCCTCTTGGACGTGGTAAGATGGAAATCAAAGCACAGTGGGAACCACACAAGACTCTATGACGATCTCGGGTCAACAGACTACTCTGTACCAGTGTCACCAGAGAACTGCCATCTGACGTAAGGTATAATACCATCTGGGAGTTCTCGGCGAGTCCGTCCAGTGTACCCAGTCTCCACTGAGCACCCGTATATCATCTCTGATGTCAAACACCAATGGATATGGGATCATCCATCGCCCATCTGTATGGGTCGAGAAGGTATACGCTAGTCTACTCTGGTATATCGATGCCCCGTCTCGATACACCCACGACTAGGGACTTTGAAGGATGTACCTATGGACTACCTTGTCCCCACTAGTATGATCTGCATCATAGTCCAGGTAGTCAAGTACACATCCTAAGGGCTTTACCAACATGTATCAGAGAGACAATCAGTGTACACGTTAAGGTAAAGAGCAACCAGATAGCATACTATCATGTCGAGCAAGAAAGTCCTCCCTATATATGTCCAAGCATCCACTACTATATACATCCTATGTATAGTAATGGCCTCTAGGGCATACATATAACTAACGTAGATAGACCTCCACGTCTTTAAAATTGGAAGCAGACGACCCCTAAGTCTTTAAACTGGAAACAGACGACCCCTAAGTCTTTAAACTGGAAACAGACGACCTCTATGTCTTTAAACTGGAAACAGATGACCACCAAGTCGTTAAACTGGAAACAGATGACCTCTAAGTCGTTAAACTGGAAACAGATGACCTCTAAGTCGTTAAACTGGAAACAGATGACCGCTAAGTCGTTAAACTGGGCACCACAGACCCCTAAGTCTTTAAACTGGAAACAGATGACCGCTAAGTCGTTAAACTGGGCACAATAGACCCTTAAGTCTTTAAACTAGAAACAGTAGACCTCTAAGTCTCTAAACTGGAAACAGATGACCACCAAGTCGTTAAACTGGAAACAGATGACCTCTAAGTCGTTAAACTGGAAACATTAGACCTCTAAGTATTTAAACTGGAAATAGAAGACCTTTAAGTCTTTAAACTGGAAATAGATGACCGCTAAGTCGTTAAACTGGGCACAATAGACCCCTAAGTCTTTAAACTGGAAACAATAGACCTCTAAGTCTCTAAACTGGAAACAGATGACCACCAAATCGTTAAACTGGAAACAGATGACCTCTACGTCGTTAAACTGGAAACAGATGACCTCTAAGTCTTTAAACTGCAAATAGATAGACCTCCACGTCTTTAAAACTGGAAGCAGACGACCCCTAAGTCTTTAAACTGGAAACAGACGACCCCTAAGTCTTTAAACTGGAAACAGACGACCTCTATGTCTTTAAACTGGAAACAGATGACCACCAAGTCGTTAAACTGGAAACAGATGACCTCTAAGTTAAACTGGAAACAGATGACCTCTAAGTCGTTAAACTGGAAACAGATGACCGCTAAGTCGTTAAACTGGGCACCACAGACCCCTAAGTCTTTAAACTGGAAACATATGACCTCTAAGTCGTTAAACTGGAAACAGTCGACCTCTAAGTCATTAAACTGGGAACGAGGGAAATCCACTCATGTGTCCTCACGATACATGAGGAGAACAAACCATTGTGGGATCCTTACGACTCACAAAGGAAAAGCACACTTAGGAGTCCTCACTACTCCTAAGGAGAACATACACCCGCGGGATCCTTACGACTCGCAGGGAGAAAATACCTTTATGGGACCCTCACGGCCCATAAAATTGAAAAGCCTTAGGCGATAGGGATCTAAACCTGTCTCCTAAGCCATTACTCCCTAGTCCCCAAGTGGCGAATGATGAGTCGCTCCTGGTACCATATTCCAGTACAGCGATGCAGACGCCAACCAAATTCCAAATCCAAATCCCCAAGTGGCGAATGATGAGTCGCTCCTGGTACCATATTCCAGTGCAGCGATGCAGACGCTAACCAAATTCCAAATCCCATACCCCAATGGCGAATGATGAGTCGCTCCTGGTACCATATCCCAGTGCAGCGATGCAGACGCCAGCCAAATTCCAAATCCCAACGGCGAATGATGAGTCACTCCTGGTACCATATTCCAGTGCAGCGATGCAGACGCCAACAAAGACCCAAAATGTTTTTGGCCCTACGGTCTGGATCATACATCCTGCAAAACTGTATACAATCCACGGGAGTAAAACGATCCCAATCTCTCTCAAGTCCTACCGGTGAGACCACATTCAAAGTCCCACCAAAAATAAAAAAAATAAAAAAAATAAAAAAAATAAAAAGAATGGTATGTCCACAAGCAAAATGGGCACGGATGAAAACCCGAAAGGGCTCTGTGAGTAAAAACAGCAGGACTGTCGGCGAGTTTGTGAAAACCCGAAAGGGCGCAAACTCGTAAAAAAGAAGAAGAAATGAAATGCACTCGCAAAGTCCTCTCGACTTTGTGAGGAAAAAATTCCCGCGTGAGATCCTTACGACTCACAAAGGAGCAACACACTTAGGAGTCCCCACGACTCTTAAGGAGAAAATACACCTACGAGATCCTTTCGACTCGTAGGGAGAAAATGCTTTTATGGGACCCTTACGGCCCATAAAATTGAAAAGTCTTAGGTGATAGGGACCTAAAACCTGTCTCCTAAGCCATCGTTTCCTAATAAGCAAATGCAAATGATGAGTTGCTCCTGGCATTATTCCAATGCAGCAATGCAGATGCCAAACAAAAAACCAAATCCAAATCCTTCCGGGGCACATGATGAGTTGCTCCTGGCATTATTCCAGTGCAGCAATGCAGATGCCGACAGAAAACCAATTCCCAAATCCTCTCAAGACAGATGATGATTCGCTCCTGGTACCATATTCCAGTGTAGCGATGCTGATGTCAACCCAAATCAAATCAAACCAACAACCTCTATGGCGGAATCATGCTCCGTCCCAGAATTTACCCCGTGTCGAAATCATGCTTCGCCTAGGGATATCTACCTTCCCTGCCGGAATTACGCTCCGCCTCGGAATCAAATCATCCCGACACTCCGCGCCGGGGAAAAGTCGATCAGCGACACTCCGCGCCGGGGAAAAGTCAACCCGACACTCCGCGCCGGGTAAAAGTCGATCAGCGACACTCCGCGCCGGGGAAAAGTCACCCCGACACTCCGCCGTGGGGAAAAGTCGATCAGCGACACTCCGCGCCGGGGAAAAGTCAACCCGACACTCCGCGCCGGGGATAAGTCGATCAGCGACACTCCGCGCCAGGGAACAGTCAACCACCGACACTCCGCGCCGGGAAAAAGTCGATCAGCGACACTCCGCGACGGGGAAAAGTCAACCCGACACTCCGCGCCGGGAAAAAGTCGATCAGCGACACTCCGCGCCGAGGAAAAGTCAACCCGACACTCCGCACCGGGGAAAAGTCGATCAGCGACACTCCGCGCCGGGGAAAAGTCACCCCGACACTCCGCCCGGGGAAAAGTCGATCAGCGACACTCCGCGCCGGGGAAAAGTCGATCAGCGACACTCCACGCCGGGGAAAAGTCAACCCGACACTCCGCGCCGGGGAAAAGTCGATCAGCGACACTCCGCGCCGGGGAAAAGTCAACCACCGACACTCCGAGCCGGGAAAAAGTCGATCAGCGACACTCCGCGTCGGGGAAAAGTCAACCCGACACTCCGCGCGGGGGAAAAGTCGATCAGCGACACTCCGCGCCGGGGAAAAGTCAACCCGACACTCCGCGCCGGGGAAAAGTCAACCCGACACTCCACGCCGGGGAAAAGTCAACCACTGACACTCCGCACCGGGGAAAACTCGATCAGCGACACTCTGTGCCGGGGAAAAGTCAACCCGACACTCCGCGCCGGGAAAAAGTCGACCATCGACACTCCGTGCCGAGGAAACGTCAAGCAGACACTCCGTGCCGGGGATACGTCAACAAGCGACACTCGGCATCGGGGAAACGTCCAACACAGACACTCCGTACCGGGGAAACGTCACAAACATACACTCCGTCTCAGGGACACGTCAACCAGCCGATACTCTGCATCGGGGAAACGTCCAACACAGACACTCCGTGCTGGGGGCACATCGACAACAGACACTCCGTCTCGGGGACACGTCGACCAGCGACACTCCGTACCGGGGAAACATCCAACGCCGATACTCCGCCTCGGGGAAACGTCAAGCAGACACTCCGTGCCAGGGGCACATCGACAACAGACACTCCGTCTCGGGGACACATCAACCAGCCGATACTCCGCCTCGGGGAAACGTCATGCAGACACTCCGTGCCGGGGGCACATCGACAACAGACACTCCATCTCGGAGACACGTCAACCAGCCGATACTCCACCTCGAGGAAACGTCAAGCAGGCACTCCGTGCTGGGGGCACATCGACAACAGACACTCCGTCTTGGGGACACGTCGACCAGCGACACTCCATACCGGGGAAACGTCCAACGCCGATACTCCGCCTCGGGGAAACGTCAAGCAGAAACTCCGTACCGGGGACACGTCAACCAACAGGCACTCCGCCTCGGGGAAACGTCGACCAACGACACTCCGTGCCGGGGGCACGTCTACCAGATCACTCCGGGTCAGGGAAACGTCTACCACGGACACCCCGTCTCAGAGACGCATCAAGCGTCGACCGTCCATGTCGCAAAAAGGGCAGTGCATCCTAAAAAGTGGGAACCAAAGCAAGTCGCCTCTACGTGAAAGAAGATCCATCAATTTCATGCACACGACCCACATGTGCGGTGTGCATTCATTGATGGGGGCAATTTGTTGGGGTAAAAATTTACACCCCGGTTGACCGAGTCAAAGTCATGGTCAACCCCCAAGCTAGGTGGGCCCAAGCCCAGGTCAAGCGGGCCCAAGCCCAGGTCGAGCCCGCAGCCAGCCTCCCCATGCCAACAACAAAATCATGTAATAAATAATTTTTATGTAATTTTTTATACATGAATGTATGCAAAATGGGCATAAAGCCAATATTTTATAAGCCCATGGCTTATGTGCAAAAATGAAATGGCACATGAGCCATGGGATGGGCAAAATACCATTTTGTAAAGCCCAAGGGGGCTATATGTAAACATGTAAGCCTATAAAAGGAAACAAGATGATGAATAAAGTAACACTTTTTATTCTCTCCACAAAAATTTTAGATCTGAGATCTTTTGTGCCTCCTGCTCTTTCTCCAAGTTTCTAAACCTTCTCATTTCTTTTGAATTAAATCAAGAGTTTTACTCTTTCTTTTCAAAAAAAACTAAGAAGTCTTCCACCATAAAACCCACAAAGGGAAACTTGGATCTACCATTAGATCTCAGAAAGGAGAGATTTTTAGATCTCACATCTCTTGATCATCAAGATCCAGCCAACAGAGGAGGAAAAGGAAGAACCCCTTTCATCAACCAAAACATTTTAGGAGTTTAACTTCATATATTTACATATATATATATATATATATATATATATATAATAAACATTTCCTTTCTGAAGCATTGCTTCTGGTTCTGGGACTAAAAGCCCCTTTGTCTCGCCAGCGCCCAGCGCTCGAGCGCAAAGCGCCCACGTGCCGACACATGGCGCGCTTGCACTCAGGCGCACTGCGCTCGAGCGCAAAGCGCCCACGTACCGACACGTGGCGCGCTTGTGCTCAGACGCACTGCGCTCGAGCGCAAAGCGCCGACGTGCCGACACGTGGCGCGCTTGCGCTCAGGCGCACTGCGCTCGAACGCAAAACGCCCACGTGCCGACACGTGGCGCGCTTGCGCCTGAGCTCACAGCACCTAAGCGCACAACGCCCAAGGCGCTGGCCCCACGCATCCTTTGGATGCTTTTTCCCACTCTTTTTATGTACATACATATACATATACATATGTATACATATTTGCACACACACATGCTCCACGACACTGTCCCTGTTAGAAAAAAATTTTCTAACAGGACGCTGTCCCGCACCCCGCAAGGGGACTGCTAGCCTCCTTGACCCCCGGCCCGCTATCCGGGTAGCGGGACCCCCGTAAAAAAAACTCTTCGTGGCTCCTGATATATCCAAAACCCTCTTTCAAAACACAACACATGCACACCGCACATTGAGTTCGCATGACCAGTTTAACCCGTTAATCGGAGGTTCTCTCGCCCCAACGGCGATGGGTAATTAACGGCAGCTTAGTCCGCGGCTGCCGGAGATTCGGATCCCCACAATCAATAAACCCCGGCCTACCCTAGGCAGGGGGAATCTATAGTACACCAGACAAGCGCGCGCGTATTCCATCTCAATGGGGTGATGAAAAACACCCTACAACCTCGTGAACCATCTAAAGGTATAGCAAGGAATTAATTTATAATGTTGAAATGAATGGTTTGTGGTATTTTTATGTAAAAATGCGATAAATATCACAAAAATGATTATTTTGAGATGAAACTTGATTTAATGGTTTTGTTAATGTTTGTTAAGCAATATGTAAGAATATGAAGTTATTTTGATTAATAAAAGTATAGTTTTTTATAGGAAAACTGAATCGGAAGTTGGACTAACTCCGCTTCCGTCGGGTTTTAGAAATGTAACGTTTTAAAAATGAAGATGAGAGGGGAAATGGGACTTGCTGGCTTTGATGAGAGGGGAGAGATAGAAGGAGGTCTAGGATTCGTCGGTGCTTCGTTTCGTTGCTGGAAACTCCTCGTATCGTCGCCGGAACTTCTTCGGAGCTTCGCCCTTTGCTAATTCCACTTGCACACTATAAGAACTTGGAAATTTCTTGAGTGTTTTGGCAGGGAATTGTGAGTGAGTAAGTGTGAAATGAGGGTGGTATTTATAGGGAAAATTAGGGTTTAGGGGTGATGATTGGGTGAATTAAAATATGTGTTAATAATGAAGTAACTGGGTGATTTATTGCCTCTAGAAACTGTGCAGGGTAATTAAGCAATACAAGAGTTAAGGGGGATGTCCAAGGGTCCAGGGCAAAAGAAATTTTTTGGGTTTGGGCCAATCAAAACCGGCGGCGCCGGCCTATTATTGAATCTCGCCGGTCCATTCATGGGGTTGGGGCTCGGATTCGTGCAACGTGTCAGGGTCGGTCCAAATACTATTTTGTACCTGTTTGTTTTAAGTGTGACCCTTCAGTTTACGTGCAGTGCACGTGCAAACTCTTGGGCTTCTAAAAGGTTAAGAGAAAATAAAACAAAAGGATAATGTGGCTGATGGGATTTGAACTCTGGTGCTTTGTCTCAGCTGTGCAAGGTTTTACCAATGGGCTACAAGCTTCTTCTTGTTGTTCTAAAGCAAAACAAACTTATAACTCATGTTCAGGCTTAGGTGTCCCTTTCTGTATTTTTTTGAAAATTTTTGTACAGAATGTTAGGGTTGTTACAGTGATCATGGAAATACCATCGCCAAGAACTCTCAAACAACTGCGATCTCTCCAAGGAAAGCTCATATACATCCGGCGGTTCATAGCCAACCTCTCTGGAAAATGTCGTCCCTATAGCCATCTGAGAAAGAAGGGAACCCCATTCGTCTGGGATCAGAAGTGCCAAAACGTACTAAATGAAATCAAACAATACCTGCAAAATCCGCCGGTATTAGCCGCCCTAGTTAAGGGAAAACCCTTTTTCTTATACATGACGGCCCTCGAAGATTCTCTAGGTACGCTATGGGCACAAGAGAACGATCAAGGAAAGGAGAGAGCTCTCTACTATCTAAGCAGAGTTCTCCTGGGGGCTAAAAGCAACTATTCCCCCATCGAAAAGTATTGCCTGGCGTTGTTCTTCGCAATAATGAAGCTCAGACATTACGCCTTAGCGCACGAGGTCCATCTCATATCAAAAGTGGACCCTCTCAAATATTTGATGTCGAAGGCCATACTGACGGAAAGGCTTGACAAATGGGCCCTCCTGCTGATGGAATTCTTGATAACGTATCGACCCCTCAAAGCGGTGAAAGGACAAGCCATTGCCGACTTTCTCACGGAACATCCGATACCAGCCGACTCCCCCCTAAACTGCGAGCTGCCGGATGAACACGCGTTCGACGCAGTTGACGAAGAAAAAAGAAGAAAATGAGTCTCAATAGGAACTCTATTTCGACGGAACATATTCCGTGAAGAGGCGAAAGAAGAATACTCCTATAATTAAAGCCGGGGTTGGTCTTATCTTCGTGACCCCACAAGGAGGAATATTGCGTTGCACCATCTCCTTGACAGAACCCAAGACTAATAATGAAGCAGAATATGAAGTTTTGATAGCCGGTTTTAAGATCTCTATCGATATGGGAATCAAGAACCTCCTCATATATGGAGACTCCCAGCTGATCGTTAGTTAAGTAAACGGCTACTATCAGACATGCAAACCAGAACTAATAAGGTATGGCGAAAGAGTGCAGCAACTGCTGACCCAAATTCCTTCATATACTCTAGAAAGCGTACCGCGAGCGGAAAACAGTAAAGCGGATGCACTAGCCAAGTTGGCTAAAGAATTGGCCGCCAAAGACCTCGATAATGTAAGAATCATTGTACAAAGCCGCAGGATTCTTGCGCCAGCAAATACATTTTCGGATGAAGACCTAAAAAGGCCACCTGAAGGAAAAGAAATGACCGAATAAGAAATCCTCCAAATAGAGGACGAAGAAGAGTTCAAGGACTGGAGGGAAGTCTTCATAGACTACTTTAAGTCCCAACGAACGCCCAAAAATGCATCGTCTAGATATCAGCTCATGAAACGAGATTTGTCGTTTGCTTTCGTTAATGATACTCTATATGAGAGATCATTTGACTTCCTATGGCTAAGGTGCCTAGGGCCGAACGAAGCAAAGAAAGTCGTCCGAGAAATACACGATGGACTTTGTGGCTCTCATCAGCGGGACTAAAGATGAAGCCGATGATAAAAAGAATGGGCTATTATTAGCCCACGATGATTCAGAACTACCTTGAATATGCGAAATAGTGTCACTCATGCCAAATACACGGGAACTTCATACATCAACCTCCAAACCCGCTGCACCCGACAGTGGATATTTGGTTGTTCGAGATTTGGGGACCGGATATAATCAACCCTATCGAACCAGTGTCATCCAAAAGGCAACAGTTCATACTATCAACAACCGATTATTTTTCTAAGTGGGCAGAAGCAGTACCGCTAAGGGAGGTGAAGACGGAGAATATCCTCCATTTCTTCAAAACCCATGTCATCCAACGGTTCGGGACTCCGCGACACATAATCTCGGATAACGGACCGACTTATTGAAACCACAAAATAAGTCGCTTCACACAGCAGCACAAGATAGACTGAAGACATCTCTCAGTCTATAATCCTTGGGCCAATGGTCTAGCTGAAGCATTCAACATGACCTTGACCAAGATTATAAAAAAGGCAGTGTCCGGGAACAAAAAAGGCTGGCATGAAGCTCTTTGGGCGTACCGAACAACGTTCAAGACGGCCACAAATATAGCACCATTTGCATTGGTGTTTGGCACTGAAGCAGTGCTCCTACTGGAGATAGAACTCCCCTCATTACAAGTAGTGGTTCAATACGAGCTAACGGATGAAGAAAATGCTCATCTTAAGCTTGAGGAGCTCGATGCTCTCGACGAACCCGCCTTATAGCACTACAAAATCTGGAGGCTTATAAGGCAAAGATGACATGGTCCTATGAAAGACTGACTAGGCCGAGAATATTCCGTCAAGACGAACTCGTGCTGGTGGTCAAAAGACCAATGATCTCTAATTATGCAAGACGGGGGAAATTCAAGCCAAACTATGAAGGCCCGTACATCATAGATAAGGTCTACCAAGGTGGAGCTTATATGCTCATAGATATGCATGGCGAAAGGCCATTCCGGACGATAAACGGTCGATTTCTCAAAAGGTACTACGCTTGAAGAGTCGCAACTTAGGTCAGTGATAGAAGACGACGCTTGTGTCCACTCGCTATCTTCCTGAGTCAAAACTCTGAAAGTGGAGCCAAATGAAAGTCACCCCAAACATGGAGATAATGGATCGAAATGTGTTTAAACTAATATTCGCTCTAAACACGTCGAAAATGGACCGAAATGTCCTTAAGCTAATATTCGCCCCAAACACGGCGATAATGGACCGAAATGTCCTTAAACTAATATTCTCCCCAAATACGGCGATAATGGACCGAGATGTCCTTAAACTAATACTTGTCCCAAATACGGGAATGTTGGACCGAGAAGTCCCTAAACTAATGTTGGACCGAAATGTCCCTAAACTAAAAATAGACCGAAATGTCCTTGAACTAATATTCGTCCCAAATTTGGGAATGTTAGACCGAGATGTCCCTAAACTAATATTAGACCGCGATGTCCTTAAACTAATATATTGCCCTACGGTGGGTCTCCATATCGAGTGCCGTATACAATCCACGGGCATAAAACAATTTGTATCCTTCTCAGGTCTCATATGATGTGGTCTTTCAAAGAATGTCATGATTGACAATTGTTAGTGCGTTACTTTACAAGCCGCCTAAAAAAAGGGTATGTCCACAAGCGAAATGGGCACAGATGAAAACCCGAAAAGGTTCCGTGAGTAAAAACAGCAGGGCTACCGACGAGCTTGTGAAAACCCGAGAGGGCGTAAACTCATTAAAAGAAACACTAAAAAAATGCACTTGCAAAGTCTTCACGATTTTGTAAGGAGAAAATAGCTACGTGAGATCCTTACGACTCACAAATAAGAAACACACTTAGGAATCCATACGATTCCTAAGAAGAAAATGCACTTACGAGATCCTCATGACTCGTAAGGAGAATATACCCTCTATAAGACCCTCATGGCATGTAGAATTCAAAAGTCTTAAGTTGCAGAGATCCAAAACTATTCTTAATCCATCATAACTCCACAAATTTATGTCCTACAAGCGGTCCAATATCGACCCTTGTATATAATCCACAGGTTTAAATAAACATATTCCCATCAAGTCCTACTGAAATCGAGAAATATTTTTCGACAAGGTGAACGTAACTTGTAAGTCCTTATGACTCGTAAGGATAAAATACTCTTTTAAGATTCTTATGACTTGTAAGAGAAAATACCACTTAGAAGCCCTCACGATTTCTAAGGAGCAAGTACACCTAAGAGATCTTCACGACTCATAGGGAGAAAGACCTTTTGTCACGCCCCGCTTCCCAGTAGACGGAAATGATGACGTGGCAAGCCCGCGGCATATTTATTCAGAGAAGACCATCCTTTAAATAAATAAACTAAGCGTATTGAAACAATAATACACAATGCAAGAATAAATGGAGACTGTAAAATTTTCAACAAATATCTTTATTTACATTCAATTTCAAATATTTACATGTACATGAGTTTTAGCTAGAAAATAAATACAATGAAAAAAATTCCTAAACATGTGGCATACATAAGCTGGAAAAAATGAAGCTAAGCTAGTCCTGAGTAGCAATTTGGTTGTAATCCTCCTCTGAAGCCTCCACTTCTTCTGTTTCGACCGTATCTGACGAACATTCCAAGAAATTAAGGGTGGGTGGAATGCCCATCAGCGGACTAGCGCTCAGTAAGTCCCAACGATAAAGTAAGAGTTAAAATGACAAGTGTAGAATATATATATTGGATGAGTAAAAGTATATGCTCATGAGTATATATGTACTATAGGTCTCTATATGGTCACTATGTTAATGTTAAGTTCCAAGTGTGAATGTCAACGCAGCTGTAGAAGTATTCACGAGCTCAAGAGTGGGGCCCCAGGAGCAAGGAAACACGGGCCTATTTCATGTGTTAGTATCGGGGCTCTAGGCTGTGGATGAGTCGACCCGACTGATATTCGAGTAAAATAAAAAGAGGTTAATACGGGACTCCTAAAGATCCGTTGGATTCACACAAGAAACTATCCCAAAACACCCTGAGTATAATATATATTATAATTGTAAGATAGCCTTAGTTGATTTGATTGGTTTATTATAACATGACTTGATTGAAACCATAGATTGTAAATGTGAAATAATGAAGTCGAGTGAGTCGAGTAAGGTGTGAGTCATGTCAATTGCAATTTTAGGTCGAGTCAAGTTAGTTCGAGTAGATTGAGTTCGAGTTCACGTTCAAGTTTGGATTAAGGTTTGGATTCGAGTTCAAGTTCAAGTTTAGATTCGAGTTCAAGTATTTTCATATGATTTGATTTAACTGTTAAGATCTTATGTTCGGGAGAAAATCGGCAACTGCTGCACCTGGACGGCAGGATTTGTGTCTTTTTCCAAGGCAATTGCCATTGATGACTCCGTTAAGTTGTCTAACCAGAATAGGCAAGCACTCACTTTCTCCGGCTCTCTAGGGCTCAAGAGAAATGATACCGCTTAAACCTATATTAATCTAGAGTCCTTATTTTTTATTGTTGTTTACTTTGTATTTATATTATTTTTATTTCTCGAGAGTGTTTTGTGAAAAATAATTTAAAATAGTTTAAAAATAAAGCCCGAGGGTGATTTATAATATTTAGGATTTCATGAACCTAGCTTTTAAAAGTTTATGGTATTTTTATGAAAATTACTCTTTTGGAAACTTGATGGTATTTTATTAAAATTTTAATCTTTTATTTTAAAATATAGTTTCATAATATGTTTTTATTGAAAATACGAATTCATAGTTTTATATAATTTCCAAAGTTTAGTTTTGTTTAGAAAAGTCGAATTTCTTAAAAACCGTATTTTTATTTCCTTTCGAGACTGAATACTCCGTGAGGAGTTCTGCATCTTGCTCTACTATCCCACGGATGTGCGATAATCTGCACCATCCATTAGCGGGTCTCCTAACAAGGGTTGCAGAGGCGTAATTGCCAAGAATTTAAAATATCGATTTAAAAGAAACCCGTTTTGAAAAAGATGTGGTATCTTAATGTAAAACCTATTCTTTAAATAAACCCTATATTTAGAACCACGTGCTATGAAACCTTAGTATGCATGTGGGGTAGGTCATTACCCCGTGAATGATCTAAAAGTATAAATCTAGTTATTGAAATTAAGGTTATATTAAAGTTCATGGTATTTTTCTGAAAAATTCGTTTATATGATTATTGAAGATGAAATTTTGGTTACGTCAAAAAGGAAATTGATGTAAATATTACCTTGAAGTGACATTAAAGAATTTGTATAAACTTTTAAACATGGCAAAGTGACAAAAATTTGTTTAAAGACAAGGGTTATATGCTAACTCCGCTTTTGTTGATATGTCTTTAAAAATTATATAGAAGTGAGAAGAGAAAG
This sequence comes from Agapanthus africanus, assembly GCA_030015575.1. Classification (NCBI taxonomy): domain Eukaryota; kingdom Viridiplantae; phylum Streptophyta; class Magnoliopsida; order Asparagales; family Amaryllidaceae; genus Agapanthus; species Agapanthus africanus. The sequence goes on along the minus strand of CM057337.1, from coordinate 930,916,756 downwards.
AGATGAAGGGACTTACAGTTTTATAACGTCGAGAAAAGAGTAAGGAAGAGAGGGGGTCTTGGTCTCGTCGAAAATGCTCCGGTCGTCGGAATTTGATCGTTACTCCCTTTGGCTTGCTTAACTCCACTTGAATTGCTTTAACTCTTCTTGAACTCAGAGAATTTTTGAGGAATTTTTAGAATAGAGGAAAGTTAGGGAATGAGGTGGTATTTATAGTGAAGAATTTTGGGTATGGAAATTAAAAATTAGATTAAAAGAATTAAAATTTGTGTTAAATGATGAATTGAGTAGTCATATTTAATTGTAGGGAAATCAAACAGTGCAGGGAGTTGAGCAGAGTCGAAGGGACCTGTGTGCAAAGCACAGAGCCGTTTGGAGCCAATCGGACTGTCGGCGACGGCCATTTGATGGAAATGGGTGGTCGGATTGGGTGGTTTGCCTCGAGATTCGTGCCATATGTTTAAATGTGTGTTTACTTCTCTTTGCGCATGTTTGATTTTTCTGAAATCTTTCGTTTCTCCGTGAATTGCACGTGTAACTCTTGGGCTTCTGAAAAATTAAAAAGAAAAATCTTCAAAATAATTGGGACTGATAGGAATCAAACACACATGCTATATCACAGCAGTGTAGAGGCTTTACGAGTGAGGTACAAGTTGCTTTTTTCTTTTATTTAACAAAAATAACTTATAACTCCTATACAGGCTGAAATACCCTTTTATTGAACAAAAATTTAGTGCTTAGCACTATTGGAGCACCTCACGTGAAACACACGTGAGCACCACAAAATATCAATGCTTAGCACTATTATAGCGCCTCACGTGAAACACACGTGAGTGCTATATACAACTAAGTGCATAGCACTGCTGAAACCCAATCATAGCCCAAGCGAGCCCATATGCTCGTGATATCCAAACTGATCTTGGTCTCAAACATAACTAATGATCCTTCATTGATGATATCCAAAACGATATTCATCCCATATCTTTTAAGGTAATCTTAGTCTCAAATAAGGCCAATGATTCTTAAATGATCCACCATGATCTTTTCCCTCAAATATGTGATTTGGTTCAAGAGTACATCTTTCCACACCTCTGATATATGTCGTTGTAATTCTTCAACGTTTTCAGAGAGGTGGAGAGTCCCGACAACCAACAACTCCTTTCTCGTCCTAACTTAATGTAAAATTTCATCAAGATAGGGAATTATACACCCCACATTGATGCACTTGCAAACTGACGTGCATGCCTCAAATCGGATCGCACCCCAAATTGGGCGCATTCCATGTCACCATCGTTCACTCCGCCATGTAACAAATACACGTATGCGCAAGTTGAAGGTTGGACCGAAATGTCCTTAAACTAATATTCGTCCCAAACAGGGAATGTTGGACCGTGACGTCCTTAAACTAATATGTTTTGCTCTGCGGACTGTCTCCATAATGACTACCGTATAATATCCATGGGCTATTCATATATGATCTAATGCTCATAAATTGATATTAGTCTCAAATATGGCTAATGATTCTTAGATCAAACCCAAATATCCCCTTAACCGATGGACCTCACAAATATGAGATTTGCGTCCTAAGTTCATTCCCGTTGGCAAACCAAGCTACCAACGTGGGCCCCGTCAAGCAAAATTCTTGACCTAAACTTAAATCTCAAATATACAGATTTGGCCTGATCCGCGTCCTACGGGCGACGACAGAAACTAGCCTCCATATACAATCCACAGGCAATCTAAACAAACAAAAACACGCACGACACGAAGTGAACTTCTGGAGCAGGAGAAAGTGGTTATCGCAATACGGTAACGTAATTAACTGCAAGGGCTTGCGCCTGCAAGGAAGAGCGTCCCCACAATCAAAAACCCCTCACAAACGAGGAGGAATCTGATAAAGTCTGCTACAACGGCTGCATTTGTCCAAACCTCCGATATATGGTGCCATAAATCAACTTGGTATTTTTGGAGAGGTGGACAAATAAATCCAAATAACATCTGCCCCCAAATTCAGGAAAGACCATCTATCCCAGTTCGTCTCCGTTTCCGGCGGTGAATAGATTCTGGCACGCCCGGTGGGACCTTTTCCTCTTTCTACTCCACACTTCGTGTGTCGTGTTTCGCGAACAAAGTCGTGGTTAGCTATGGTTTCCCTTGGATTCGAGATACTGAAATTTGGTGTCTTGCTCCTGTGCAGAAGAAGCAGAAAATCGATGGTTTCCAACTGCATCTCTTGCAACAGCAACTCTCGCTCCACCCCAATTGGAGGAATGACTTACGGGCCTAATGCGGCCTCCATCTTTTCGATGCCGGCGGGGCAAGTAACGCAAGCTACTACTGGACTATTCTTCGGGACCATGTTCCCACCAATGGGTGTCGGTGCCTGTCATGTCCCGCTTCCCAATATACGGGCAGATGACGCGACGAGGCCGCTACGTATTTACTCTGAAGTAAACACGCTAAGCGTATCTAAGCAATATAAGTAAAATGCACAAGAGACAGGATGCAAATAAACAACAACTTTATTTATTAACATTCTTTTTAGAATACATTTGAAAAGTAAATACATAGAATGGAAGGCAATGCCTAAACAGTGGCATAACAGAAATGGAAAATACAGAATGTAAATGTGTAAAAGGAATCTAAAGCTCTGGGTCGAAAGCTAGCTGGTCCAAATTCTCGCTGTTGGGCTCGATCTCTAGTGAGTCTGAATCACCTTACGACATTCCAAAGAAGAAGAAAAAGAATGTCATCAGCGAACAAATCGCTCGGTAAGTCCCATAAATAGACAAGAATGGAATAGGCAGAATAGATAGTATATTGTTATAATGTTGTATTTAGTGTTAACGTTGTTATTTGTAGCTTGGTACAGACGATGCTAGTGTATACGAGAGGAGTCCAACTTACACCTTTGGTAACCCGTAGTACAAGGCTCCATCGATAATACCACGGAACAACGGCATGGATGTAATTACGTCTTAAGTGACCACCTCGTGCTACCTTTAACATATTCCGTACCAGTCTACTCCCTTTATAACCCCGTAATGTTTATAGTATTGATTGTACGGAATGTATTGTGTTGTATTATCTTGTATTGTAAATTATATAGATGGATGACTTTCCGGAACCATGATATCAGTAAATGGATGTAACTGGAGAATCATGTAGATGGATGTATATCTATGGTTCGGTTCAGTCAATATAGATTGATTAGATTGAATAGACGGATTCATAATCAATGTTGTATTGAAGTTTGATACTTGAATCATATTCAAGTCAAATTGATTATATTAAGACTTAGTCTGAGTCAGACAATTTGAAAAGAAATTGAATCCTGAATTATGTTTTGGTGCTATCGGTAACTGTTGCACATGGACGACATGATTTGTGTCTTTTTCAAAAACAATTACCATGTTGATAACACCGTTTGTTAAGTTGTCTACCTTAAATAGGCAAGCACCCATATCTCCGGCTCCCTGAGGCTCAAGAAACTAGTCCCGCTTAAACCTATGTTTACTAGGGTCCTTATTGTAATTTAGTATAACTTGAGGGGGTTTTATGTAAAATAATTTTGTATAATTTTCAAAATACACCTCAAGTATTTTATTATCGTCTTTAGAGTTTTTATGGATGTATATTTGATCAATATGACATTTCTAGTGAATAAAGCCTAATTTCATAATATATGGTATTTATTTATAATATTGGAATTGTATGGTATTTTTCTTGTAAATGGAATGTTTTTCTTGAATTTTGGAAATGTGGAATATTATAAATATTAAAAATACATATTTTGATATTAATTAAATATATATTTATTTATTAAAAATATAAGTTTTATTTATAATAGAAATCATATTTTCTAAAGAAAATTGTATTTTAAATCTTTCGAGATCGTATGCTCCTTGCGGAGCTCTGCATCTCACTCTACTAAGCCCGAGGATGTGCGATAATCTGCACCATTCTGAACGGATTTTCAGAAATGGATTGTAGAGGCGCATTTGCAAAGATTTGTTAAAATACACATCTTGTAGAAAAAGGTTTTTATAAGTCGGAGATAGTTATGTGTAAAATCGTATTTTCCCCAAATCTATGTTCCCAAATTTTATCGTGCTATATTAGATATGTGTGTTGTAAGGAGATAGGTCATTACCTCATGAGTTTTCCAAGGTAATACGGTTTTAAAAAGTTCAAGCATGCCGAAATGAAACATAAGGGTATTTTTATGTAAAAGTCGAATAAAACTTGCTACGGTTATTATTTTGATGCCAAACTTGTTCTATTATTTTCGTTAATGTTTAATGGTCATGACATAAGAGTTTGGTATTATTGTGTTTAATAAAAATAGAACTTTTTAAGGAAAAACGAATCGGAAGTCGGATTAACTCCGCTTCCGTCGGGTTTTAGTTTTGAATTTTTTTAGAATAGAGAAAAGAAGAAGAATTAGGGACTTACAGGTTATTTGAATAGAAGAGAGAAGGAGAAAGAGCGAGGAGGTGCTGATGTGTCGTTTTGTCATCGGAATCTCCTCGGATCGTCATTGGAAGTTCGTCGGAGTTTCGCCCTTTGCTAACTCCACTTGCACACAAAAAGTCTTGGGAATTTTATTGAGAGTTTGGGCAGGGATTTGTGAGTGAGGGGGGTGATTTGAGGGTGGTATTTATAGAAAAAATTAGGATTTTAGGGTAGTGAAAGGGTGTATTAAAAATTTGTATTAAAATGGATTAAATGGGGGTATTTTAATTCTCTGGTTAATTGCAGAGAATTTAAACAGTGCAGGGGGAGTGGGGTAGGCCAAAGGGTGCAGGGGGTTAAAGAAATTTAGGGATCGGACCGAGTTGACCCGGCGGCGCCGGCCGATTCAAGCGTTTCACCGGCCCGAGTCGGGCGAGTCGGGGCTCGTCTTACTGCCACGTGTCCCTGACGATTGGTCTAGCCTCGTGGTCACGTTTGTTTATTCTGTAACTTACCCTATTACATGTAATGCACGTGTAGACTCTTGGGCTTCTAAAAGATTAAAATAAATTAAAATAAAAAGATAATGTGGCTGATGGGATTTGAACTCTGGTGCTTTGGTTCAGCAGTGTAAGGTATTACCAATGTGCTACAAGCTCCTTCTTGCTGTTCAAAAGCAAAAAAAAATTATAACTTGTGCTCAGGCTCAATTACCCCTTTATGTATTTTTGAAAAATTTGTACAGAAAGTTTAGGGTGGTTACAGTGCCTCAGTGTCGCAGAAAGAAGCTCCCAAGAGGTCAGTCTTCCATTGACTGGCGACCGCAACGGCCCCTCTCAATGGGTAGTCCAAAGCCGACGTCTCAGTTTTCAATAGGCTGGGCAAGAATCCAAACGAGCCTGGAAAGAGGCTCGTGGCACCTGAAGGGGCTACCCTAAAACAGATAGCCCTCCCAACTCCTGCTACGGGCGAAGTCGTCAAAGGTGCTTCCCCTACCAGAAAGTCGGTCTTTGAAAAGATTGGCCGACCATCCTCGAACCCTATCAAGAACGTTCGTCTTCAACAGGCTAACACCAACAACAGCCCCTCACCAAAGCCGGGGGCACGAAGAAACCGCTTCCAAAACCGAGGTGGTTCTTTCTGCAAGACACGCTCGACATCATCACTGGCGCCGAGTAAGGAAAGCTGGGGGCAACTCCCCCTCTGGACTCACCCCACCAGCTCCAATGGTGGAAATTGATGCTACTGTTCCAACCGGGAATAACTTTGATCGGCTCAGGAGGTTACGCAAGAACTCTCCAACGGCGGTGCTAAAGAAATTGCCCCCTCCTGCAGAAGCCACAGTGCAGGCAAAGACGGAGCAACCCTGTCAGCGCCTCTCTTCCCAAATTCATAGGGTGTGGCGAAAAGTCCAGGACTCTGTGATCAGAAAAAACTACTCTCGTCGACCGAAGAAATCGAAGGCTCGGCAAGTGAAAGACTGTCCCTCCGTCATACAGCGAGGGACTTTTTCTACACAGGTGCCTGTTACAACGACTCCTTCAACTTCGACCTCCCACAAAAGGATGAGGCTAGAGAAAATCCCATCGCCTGCGGCAAATTCCATAGGCGCTGGACCCAAACACCCTATGTCTGGGGGCATGATCGTACACACGGTCTACATGGCTTTCGGGAAAGAAGAAAGCCGTGCTTCCGTAGGACATCGACCGCAAACTCGGTCGCTGAAAAAAGCTCAAGAGCAACAACAAAAAATCCAGGAGATGCTGACCAAAATGGCAAGACTTATCGGGCAGAAAGAATGCCCAGACACAACAGCCGAACAACGCCAGGAGCAGGAGACCGATACAGAGTTTCTACGAAGGGTGCTTGAAAGAAAGGATAAGGAAGCTGCTTAGCAGGCTGCTCATATAAAGCAGATGGATCTCTTATTCTAGGATATGGCTGGAATGATGATCCAGCCAGAACCCCCAGCCGAGCTTCCGCCGATAATCATCGAGGATGACAGATGGGAAACATCAAATCCTCTTCCAGCCTTATTGGCAATCAAGGAGGAAACGATCTCCAAGGCTGCTCTTGATTATTATATCGCTCAACAAATACGAGCTCATCAAGCTAATGAAGCCGCAGGCCAAATCGTCAGAACTGGGCAACCGTATCCAAGTTGGTATGACTAAATTAAATACCCGTCGGGATATATCCCTAAGTTCCATGTATATAAGGGGACTGGCAACCCACACCAGCACATTGCGCATTTTAAATTCATGTGCAGCAACACAGGAGGAAGGGATATACTGCTCCTCCGACAGTTCGTCAGCAGTCTGGCGGGCATCGCGTTCGAATGGTATGCGGAACTACCAAATGATTACGTGAAGACCTTCGACGAGATGGATAAGCTCTTTTGTCAAAGATTCGCTAGTGCAGATAAACGCACTACCGTAGCGTCGTTGGTCAACGAAAGGGTTGGACCGAACGAGACCTGGGTTCAATATGTTACCCGATGGAGAAATCTCTGGTCAAAATGCGAGCAACGCATCGACGAAGCTGCAACCGTGGGAATATTCATAGCCACTCTTAACCCAAATTCAAAGGTGTTCCCATTTATGACCCTCTTCTAGCCGACGATCTTTTTAGAGCTCATGGATAAAATGACTCGATTGGATCCGATGGGTCAAGACCCTTCATCATCCGATGAAGGTGAATGAAAAGAGGAGGCAAGGTGGCATTTGTCGCCAATGCTCAACAAAAAATGAGCAGTTCTAAAGGAACCTATTGCCAAAATAGTGACGGCGTGGGTACTCGCTCCCCCTAAGATATACACAGAGGACAATATCTCACTGGCGGAAGAATTTCTACGGGGGATGGTCTTTTCTTCTTAAAGAACAGAAAGGATATCAAGGGACCTACAAGCAGGTCTTGTAATCAAGTGGAATAGCCCACTTGAACCAAAAAAAACATGGGAGAGATGCAAAATCCATGTCCCACTACGAATCAGACGATAGGGGAAACCCCCCCAATTCAAGTCCATTCTTCCAAGGAAGAGGAAGACTCGGCAGAAGGAATGACGTAATATCTCGTTCCTTCATATATGAAGAAGATGCTCCATCAGTATTGGAAAGCGACATTGATGAGCAGGGGGCAGGTGCCGTTTAAAATACCCGATATTTCTCGCAAAACAACCCGATTGCTGCGATGGTAAAATAAGTAGTCCAAGAGGGTGAAGACAGCCTAAGGCGTGAAGTGTCCATACATACAAAATACATGCAGCAACGTCTCGGCAAGCAAGCGTTGGAAGGAATGAGTTATGTAACTCCCCGACCAAACTGCAATAATGGACCGAGAAGTATGTAAACTAGCGCGTCGCCCCAAACACGGTGATGTTGGACCGAGATGTCCCTACACTAGCATTTTGTCCCGAACATGGGAATAATGGACCGAAATGTCCCTAAACTAGTGCGTCGCCTCAAACACGACGCGTCACCTCAAACACGGCGATAATGGACCGAAACGTCCCTAAACTAGTGCGTCGCCTCAAACATGGCCATAATGGACCGAAACGTTCTTAAATTAGTGCGTCGCCTCAAACACGGCGCGCCGTTCCAAATACGACAATATTGGATCGAGAAGTCCCTAAACTAACAATCCGCCTCAAACATGGCGATAATAGACCGAAATGTCCTTAAACTAACGTTCGTCCCCAAGATGGGAATGTTGGACCAAAAAGTTCTTAAATTAGAAATGCGCTTCAAAAATGGCGATAATAGACCGAAACGTCCCTAAACTACTGCGTCGCTTCAAACATGGCACTTCGCCCCAAATACGGTGATATCCTCCCTTGAGATCTATATTGCAATCGAAGTCTCAACGGCGAGGGTTGCAACTCAAGTCCTGCCGGCTACATAGCTACTCCAGCGATGAAGCCGCTCCCAAGCCCCACTAGCAAACAGATGAGTCACCTGCAGCGAAACTACTTTCGAGAGTTCCATCGTTCGGAAAAAAACCAAAAAAATGGTATGTCCACAAGAAAAATGGGCACGGATGAAAACCCGAAAGAGCGCTGTGAATAAAAACAGCAGGGCTGCCGGCGAGTTTGTGAAAACCCAAAAGGGCGCAATCTCGTTTAAAAAAGAGAGAGAGAGAAAGAAAAAAAAACAAAAACGGTATGTCCACAAGCAAAATGGACGCGGATGAAAACCCGAAAAAGCACCGTGAGTAAAAACAGTAGGACCGCCGGCGAGTTTGTGAAAACCCGAAAAGGGCGCAAACTCGTAAAATAAAAAAATTCATGTGCACTTGCAAGGTCCTCTCGACCTTGTGAGGAGAAAAAAAACCTACGTGAGTTCCGTAAGACTCCCAATGAGCAAAACATTTAGAAATCCCCACGATTCATAAGGAGAAAATACACCTACGAGATTCTCACGACTCATAAGGAGAAATACCTTTATGAGACCCTTACGGCTCATAAAGTCAAAAAGCTTTAGTCGATAGGATCCTAACCCTGTTTGCTAAGTCACCTTTGTTCAAATCAACAAAGGCAAATGATGAGTCGCTCCTACCAATATTCCAGTTGTAGAGATGCTGATACTTAAAAAGGTATCTGTAACACCCGAGCCCAATAATACTGGTTATATTACAAGTTGAGGGTTATATATTGCTCATTCCAATTTTCCTGATTTTCTGGTGTTTATTGCTAAATTTTACCCGGTTAAGTCATTTTGGCACATACCAAATTTTAACTCCTAAAATGAAATTTAAGATGTCCATGTTGGCCTACTCGTCGCCACTAGTCGCGTGGTAGCGTCCGCGTGTCGAGATTCCGTTCCGTTTGGCTAAAACGGGCAAGTCTGGGCCACTACGCGCGCGTACAAGTGTCCGACTTGGGGGCATGCATTTTAATCACAAAACACCTCTTTTCAAAGTTTGGAACCCGCTTAAAATCCTATAATTTGAATTTGGAATATTTGGGCGCAACCCGGACGCGATTTGGAAATGTTTCATTTCGCGCCAAAAAGGGCCCATTTCATTTTAATATCTAAATATATATTTATATACGAATCTAATTTCCTTAACTTAAAATCCTCACAGATCCTACGCATTTCATTCTCAAATCCCTTTTAATTCGTGATCAGCCAATCACGAGCTCCTATTTGAGCTCGTGGGCGCCGCCTCCCTTTCCTCATCTCTGTCTCTCTCTACTCATTCTCTCTCCCTCAATCTCTTTCAAATCTCCCTCTCTCTCTATCTCATCAACTTCTCTCTCTCTTCCTCTATTTATTGTTTCCCATGCAACAGCCGCCCCTCACCATTCCCCTTCTTCGCGAAGAAAACCCTAACCCTAACCCTAGTCTCGCGATCCCACCGCCGACTTCCCCGCGACCTCGCCGTCGCCGCCGGCAACGCCTCCTCGACCGCCGTGCCTTCCTCCTCCCGTTTCCCGACGACTCCCGCGCCTGCACCCAACGCAGGCCTCGCCTCCACCATCGCAAACCTCGCCGTCGACGCCACCCATCGTCGTCGACGACCCCCGCGACCCCCTTTCACCCTACTCGACCCGACCTCGTCGTCGTTTCCCTCCTCCCCTCGCCGGAACAGTAAACCCGAGCCTTCATCCATTGCCTACCTCCGCTGTTCGCCGGAAAAGCGCGCCGGCGACCTCGTCGACGCCACCTTCGACCACCTACTTCTTCCCCTCGACCACCAGAGCCGACCCCCTCTCCTCCAGCTCGCCGCAGCACACTATCCCGCGCACCCCGAAGCTTTCAACCCTCGCTGCAGCCGCTGCCGTCGCTTCGCCGGCGTTCCAGCGCCGTCGAGCTCGCCGGGGTCACCTGGTACATCTCCCTGTAAGTGTCCCCTTTCCTTCCTTTGTGCAAATCATTCCCCTTGCTGGTCGTAGTCGCTTGTATCCTATCGTTTTGCTAACTTCGCTCCCTTTTGTCTTGCCGGAATCCGACCGTGCCGTCTTGGCGTACCCGACGCTCCAGCGAAGCCCCCTGGTCCGTGTGATCCCGTTGACCTCTGTTGGGACTCGATCCGTGGCCCGTGCTTTCATATCGCGTGTCTGCCGACATCGCATCCGTATTCCAGTTTGCAGACCGTCGAGGCAAGTATCTGAATACTTGCTTGAACATGCTAGCGTGCGAGATCTAGTCTTGCCACGCAATTTAATTCACACTATTTAATCCCGTAGCTTAATGATGGTAATGGATATCATATTATTGCAGTTATCTTAACCTGGAATCGTTACAACAGTTCCTAGTAATTAACTAACCCACATCACTCCATGCTTTAACTAAATAAAACAACTGAATCAGATCTGCTTGAACTGTTAAACTATTCTTGAGACAATTATTATACTTAGTATAATTTCATGTAGTTCCTTAACTTATAATTGTGAATATTGCTTTACCTTGTGGCTATTACACCCTAAAGATGATTGAACATGTTAATGAGAGAATATAAACATCACTGTAGTTATATGGAATATTGTGGTTAAATACTGTTTCCTGCTGATATTCATAATTGATTGTATACCTGTTGTGAGCACTTACCCGATTGCACGACATATTGACCTGACCTTGCTACACCTGACATATACATACATACCGACTCATCCTGTTGTACCATGACTTACTTGTCTCACGATTTCATGCCTAATGCCGACAAACCTAACCATTCCTGCTGTCGATCCAGACAGACCTACCTTTACTTGACTTTGTGTTGGCATTGGTCCTTGACTACTGAATACCTGACTGACATACATAGTTTGGGGGTATGGGGAAATCAAAGGTGAAACCGACTTGTAACTCAACAGTTCGATACATTGTTCTGATCAGTCTTACGGGCTTGGCCAGCTCCGGAGTGTTGTTGCTGACATCACTCATCCATCCTACTACCTTTTACTGCTTAGCGGCACGTCTCGGATTCAGCCCCGAGGATCATGACCGTGGTCCCGGGCACGCACGGGATACTATTGAGTTACATCGACGATTCATCAATTGGTTTCAAAGACTATAGAGTAGAAAACCTGATAGGACAGTTTAATCACCACTGCACATTACCCTGTTTATTACTTCTTATTGCTGCTTTATTCATGTTCATGCTTGCATTGTTTATTACCATGTTTATGCTATATACTTGATATCATGACGCGCTGACGTCTGGGTTTTGCATGGCCCAGATTCCGTACCTTTGTCGTCGACCGAGCAGGAGTACTTCAGCCAGCAGGCTGAACTGTGAGTTCCTTAGAGTTTAGTTTATTTACGTCATTTCATTTCCAGATGTGAGCCCGCATTATGGGACATACTGTTTATTCATTGTATTGGATCATTAGCTTCCGCATTTATTGTTTATTGATTCTTGTTATTATGGATTTGGACATGTATTAGATTAGCTTTTTATCTTGTTCTTGATAACCTTACAACCGTAATGTGACTGTGGACGGATACGTCCTACCCACAGGTAGCATGGTTGGCTATGTCACGTGCCCAAATCTTGCGTACTCTGGGAAGCGGGGCGTGACAGTATCAAACTTCAAGTCATCTCAAGACAAATGATGATTCACTCGTGGCAATATCCTAGTTGCAGCGATGCTGATGCCTAAACAGGTGTCGAACTCGAAGTCCTTTCGTGACAAATGATGACTCGCTCCTGGAAATATCCCAGTCGTAGCGATGTGGATGCTATGGTTGGCATCAGATTCCAAACTCGCAATAAAAACAGCAGCGAGTAGCAAAAAAATGCATATGAAATAGCCGAAATGATGGGGCAACTCGCAATAAAAATCAACGAGCAAAAATATGCATATAAAAACAACCGAAATGTTTGGGCAACTCGCAATAAAAAGCAGCGAGTAAAGATATAAAAAAATAACCGAAATGATTGGGCACCGCTGATAATAAACCGAAATGATTGGGCAATCGCGACTTTCGTGATATGAAAAGCTGAAAAGATAGAGTATCGCGGAAATAAAAAATAAAATAAAATAAAATTTCCTCTGCCCTGCAAGTTTGTCCATATTGACTCTTGTATACTATCCATGGGCACAAATGAAAAGGGAACCATATTTTCTTACCAGACTCCGTGAAAGGGAGAGCCAAATCTTAACGGTTCATATACAACCTAGAGACTATCTCGGTGTTCCTTCTCATTCTAACAGGGTGTAGACGCAACGTCATCAAAGACCCAAGGGTTAAACAAAAACGGAGTAATGGAAAAATCCTAGCTCCAACTCAACGTTCCTTCTCATTCCAGCAGGATGCAGACACAACGTCAACAAAAAACCCAAGGGCCAAAACAAAAAAGGAGTGATGGAAAAATCCTAACTCCAACTCGACGTGCTTCTCATGCCAGCAGGATGCAGACGCAATGTCAACAAAGGCTTCAAGGACCCAAATCAAAAAGGAGTGACGGCAAAATCCTAACTCCAGCTCAACGTGCTTCTCATGCCAGCAGAATGTAGACGCAACGTCATCAAAGACCCAATGGTCAAACAAAAAAAGAGTGATGGAAAAATCCTAACTCCAGCTCGATGTGCTTCTCATGCCAGCAGGATGTAGACACAACGTCATCAAAGTCCCAAGGGTCAAACAAAAAAGGAGTAATGGCAAAATCCTAGCTCCAGCTCGACGTTCCTTCTCGGTGCAGTTGCGATGTCAACAAAGGCTCCAAGGAGCCAAATAAAAAAGGAGTGATGGCAAAATCCTAACTCCAGCTCGACGTGCTTTTCATGCCAGCAGGATGCAGATGCAACGTTAACAAAAGACCCAAGGGTCAAAGCAAAAATGGAGTCACGGAAAATCCTAGCTTCAAATCTTGACGGTTCATATACAACCCAGAGACTATCTCGACGTCCCCCCTCATTTCAGCAGGATGCAGACGTAACTATCAAATGAAATTATAGCAATGGCATATTCCAAGCTCCGGACTTCAATTGCAATACATACAGCATAGAGGTCCTACAGATGTCTACCCTACTTCAGCAAAGAAACGGCACGACATCGTCAAAATAGAAATGAAGTGACAGTATATTCCCAGCTTTGGGTCTCGATGGCAACTCATATAAAGCCTAAAAGACTATCGGAGATCATCCCACACTAGAGCGGAGTGGTTATGACCCATCAGGACTCCAAATTGAGTCTAACCTCAAGTAAAAAGCATTATGGAAAATTCCTAACGTTTGCTCTTCCGACGGTAATATGACCTAAGGAGATTACTTGAAGACGTCTTGTCCATCCCCCGAAGGGATCAGAGATATGACAGTCGCGGGGCTACTTGAATAGCAGCTTAAAGACTGCATATCGAGAAATACATTAGTCAATACGACGGTACCACAGACTAAAACCATAGTACCACAAACCTAACGGGCCTCTGACGTAAAGAATAGAGGTTATCTATATTTCATGTTAGGATACACTTGCGAGATCCTCTTGACTCATCTCGACTCATAGAGAAAAACATCTTATTGAAACCCTCACGACTCATAAAGTTGAAAACCCTTAGGCGACGGGGATATCAACTTGTTTCATAAGCACTGTGACCCTACAAGTAGGTCCACACTGACTCTTGTATACTATCCATGGGCCACATTTTCCAAAGTCGCATGCCGATGATGAGGAAAAACCACCTGCGAGTCCTCTCGACTCGTAAGGAGAAAATTATCTTGTGAGATCCTTACGACTCTCAAGAGAAAACACACTTAGGAGCCCTCACGACTCCTAAGGAGAAAATACACCTACGAGATCCTCTCGACTCGTAGGGAGAAACATCTTTATGAGACTCTCAAGGCTCATAAAATTGAAAAGCCTTAGGCGACAGATCTAAAACTGTTTCCTAATCCATCGTAGCCGTACAAGTAGGTCCAAACTGACTCTTATATACTATCCACGGGCCACATTCTCTAAAATCGCATACCGATGAGGAGGAAAAACCACTTGCGAGTTCTCTAGACTCGTAAGGAGAAAATTCTCTTGTGAGATCCTTACGACTCTCAAGAGAAAACACATTTAGGAGCCCTCACGACTCCTAAGGAGAAAATACACCTACAAGATCTTCTCGACTCGTAGGGAGAAATATCTTTATGAGCCCCTCACGGCTCATAAAGTTGAAAAGCCTTAGGCGACGGATCTTAACCTGTTTCCTAAGCCATCGCTGCCCTACAAGGAGGTCCAAACTGACTCTTGTATACTATCCATAGGGCATATTCGCCAATAAAGTGAAGAAGTCACTTGCGGGTCCTCTCGACTCGTAAAGAGAAAATACCTGCGTGAGATCCTTACGACTCACTGAGATGAAAGAAACTTATGAATCCTCATGATTTTTAGGGAGAATTTGCACCTATGAGATCCTCACGACTCATAGAGAGAAAAACCTGCTTGAGACCCTTACGGCTCATGAATATGAAAAAGCCTTAGGCGACAGGGATCCTAATCATGTCTCCTAAGCCATCAATTCTATGGTAATGCATTATTTTGCACTACTTAACCCACGTATAAGCTAACGTGGGCAAAGTAGTGGGGGAAATTTGTTCCAGCCAAATTTTTGGGGCTCAGAGCTTGTTGTTCTCTTATAAAAATAAAGGGAAAGCTCCACGTGTTAAATACATGCACCCACATGCGAAGCATGTAACTATCACCTCGGGTAGCGCCGCATGTGAAGTTCACGTGGGCGCCAATGTGAAAAGCACAAGAGCGCCTGTTTCCCTAATATTTAAACATAATAAAATAGCTAAGCTCTGTTAAAATTTTATTGAGGCAGCGCCTCAAGTTCCCTTCACAAGGACGCCAGTGCCAGCGTCAGCGCCAATTTTGTAGGATTAATCCTAAGGTGGCGCCGCACGTGCTCCTCACCTAAGCGCCTATGTGCAAAGCAGAGAAGCGCCTATCATAAATAAGAATTAAATTCTTAAGTGGCGTCCACGTGCACAACACGTGAGCGCCGACGCCCAAATTAAAAGCAAGTAGAATTAAATTCTATATGAGGATACTTCCTTAAAAACTGGGATATTCTCTGTTAAACAGAACCGTTGGATCAAAAATCCAATGGTGATAATAAATCATCAGATGATAAATTCTATTTGGGAAATATTTTCCTTCTAATATGGAAAGATTTTTCTCTAACAGAGAATCTTGGATTCAAAATCCAATGGTGATAAAATATCACCAATTAAACTATCTGATAGAATTAAATTCTATGTGATAGAATTAAATTTTATTTGGGAAATATTTTCCTTGATCTTTCTAATATTGAAAGATCTTTATCTAACAGAGAATCTTGGATTTAAAATCCAATGGTGATAAAATATCTCCAATTAAACCATCTGATAGAATTAAATTCTATGTGGGAAATATTTTCCTAATCTTCCTCAAATTAGAAAGATCTTCGCTGATCCAACGGTGATTATAAAATCACCCATCGATCATCTGATAGAATAAAATTCTATCTTAGGAAAATATTTTCCTAATCTTGTTAAACTAACAAGATATTCATATAACAGAATTAAATTCTACGTTAGGAAAATATATTCCTAATCTTGTTAAACTAAACTAACAAGATATTCATATGATAGAATAAAATTTTATGTGATAGAATTAAATTCTACGTTGGAATAAAATTCTAATCTTGTTAAACTAACAAGATATCCATATGATAGAATTAAATTCTATGTTAGGAAAATATATTCCTAATCTTGTTAAACTAATAAGATATTCATATGATAGAATAAAATTCTATATGATAAAATTAAATTCTATGTTGAAATAAAATTCTAATCTTGTTAAACTAACAAGATATCCATATGATAGAATTAAATTCTATATTAGGAAAATATATTTCTAATCTTGTTAAAATAAACTAACAAGATATTCATATGGTAAAATAAAATTCTAATTTTGTTAAACTAACAAGATATTCATATGATAGAATAAAATTCTATGTGATATAATTAAATTCTATATTGGAATAAAAAATTTAATATTATTGAACTAACAAGATATTCATATGATAGAATAAAATTTTATCTTAGGAAAATATTTCCTAATCTTGTTAAACAAATAAAAAATCTTCTCTGTTAAACAGAGAGCCTTTTGATTAAAAATCCAACGGTGAATAAAATTCACCGATTGATCTAAAAAATCATTTTGATTGATCATGTCAATCATGATATCTCAATGAGAGATTTTCTCAACAAATTGATTTTTCTCTTCTCCTATAAATAAGAGCAAAGAGATTAATCAAAAAGAGGAAGAGGAAAAAAGGAGACCCCCATAAGCTTTTGTAAAAATACAGAAGGCTCTCAAAGCAATAGAGAATTTAGTTCTCTCAAATAAGAAGATTTTCCTCCTAAAAAACTCTAGGTAAAGAAAAAAGAAGAGATCAAAAAGCATCTCCTTTACCTATTAAAAGGGTTTAACCCTTCTCAAAGAATTTAGTTCCTCTGGATCCGAGATCCACAAGACAAGTCTCCCACAAGTTGAGAATTTAATTCTCATCGGGAAGATCTTGTTCTTGGGAATCAAAAATTCAGAGAAGAACAAATTCGAAAAGAAAAGAAGATGGGGTTCATAATACTCCAGGAACTTAGTTCCTTCAAATCAAGAACGTGGTTCTTAAAGAACCCGATCCAAGATTCTTAAAATAATAATATTGGTGATCGTTAATGGTCAAAATACCATTAACAGATATTTAAGTTCTCTAAAAAAATCAATAGACATTAAATTTCCAAAGAACATAGAGCCTCACGTGAAATACACGTGAGCGCCAGAGAAAAACTAGTGCTTAGCGCTATTGGAGTGCCTCACGTGAAACACACGTGAGTGCTGGAAAAATTTAGTGCTTAGCACTATTGGAGTGCCTTACGTGAACAACACGTGAGCACCACAAAATATCAGTGCTTAGCACTATTATAGCGCCTCACGTGAAACACACGTGAGCGTTATATACAACTAAGTGCTTAGCATTACTGAAACCCAATCTTTGCCCAAGCGAGCCCATATACTCGTGATATTCAAACTGATCTTAGTATCAACCATGACTAATGATCTCTCATTGATGATATCCAAAACGTTATTCATCCCATATCTTCTAAGGTAATCTTAGTCTCAAATAAGGTTAATGATTCTTAAATGATCCACCATGATCTTTTCCCTCAAATACGGGATTTGGTTCAAGGGTACACCTTTCCACACCTCTGATATATGTCGTTGTAATTTCTCAACGTCTTCAGAGAGATGGCGGGTTCCGACAACCAACAACTCCTTTCTCGTCCTAACTTGATGTAAAATTTCATCAACATAGGGAATTATACACCCCCATATTGATGCACTTCTAAACTGACGTGCACACCTCAAATCGGATCGCACCCCAAATTGGGCGCATTCCATGTCACCACCGTTCACTCCGCCATGTAACAAATACACGTACGCGCAAGTTGAAGGTTGGACCGAAATTTCCTTAAACTATTATTCGTCCCAACCAGGGAATGTTGGACCACGACGTCCTTAAACTAATATATTTTGCCCTGCGGACTGTCTCCATAATAACTACCGTATACTATCCATGGGCTATTCATATATGATCAAATAATCAGTGGAGCCCATATGCTCACTGCTTATAAATTGATCTTAGTCTCAAATATGGCTAAAGATCCTTAGATCAAACCCAAATATTCCCCGAACCGATGGACCTCATAAATGTGAGATCTGCGTCCTAAGTTTATTCCCGTTGGCAAACCAAGCTACCAACGTGGGCCCCGTCAAGAAAAATTCTTGACCTAAACCCAAATCTCAAATATACGGATTTGGACTGATCCGCGCCCTATAAGCAATGACAGAAACTAGTCTCCGTATATAATCCACGGGCAACCAAAACAAACAAAAACACACACGACACAAAGTGAACTTCCAGAGCAGGAGAAACTGGTTATCACAATGCGGTAACATAATTAACTGCATGGGCTTGCGCCTGCAGGGAAGAGCTGTTGCGGTCAAAAATTAAACCCTGGTTGACCAAGTCAAAGTCAAAGTCAACCCCAAACCAATTGGGCCCAAGCCCATGCCAAGTGGGCCCATGCCCACGTCAAGCCCGAACATGAAGCGGCCGGCCTCCCCCATGCCAAGAAGAAAATTATGTAATAAATTTTTTTGATGTAATTGTCATGCTTGAATGTAAAATAAATGGGCATATAGCCAAACCTTTGTAAAGCCCATGGCTTATGTGCAAAAGAAATGAGCACATGAGGCATGAGAAGGGCAAAAATGCCATTTTGTATAGCCTAATGGGCTATATGTAAATTTGTAAGCCTATATAAGGCAACATGATGATGAAATGAAGCACAATAATTCATTCCCCTTGAAATCTAGGGTTTCTGTGCCTCCTTCTCCTTCTTCAAGGTTCTAAACCTTCTTCTCTTTTCTGAATTATATCAAGAGTTTAACTCTTCCTTTTTAAAAAATAAATAGTTTTTCACCATAAAACCCTCGAAGGGGAGCTCGGATCTGCCATCAAATCCCTAAAATGGGAGATTTTAAGTCTCACCTCCCTTTCCCCCCCCCCCCCAAGATCCAGCCAACAGAGAGGAAGAAGAAGGATACCCATCTCCAAAAATCCCATTCCAGCAGGATCCGAGGCTCAAAAGAAGATCCAAAGATTTCTAGGAGTTTAACTCCATTCAAGATCTGTTGGAGTTTAACACCATAAATCAACCCCTTTTTTAGGTGTTTAACTCCAAATCTATACATAATCCCTGTTAGGAGTTCAACTCCAAAGCCCCCCTAAGAGTTTAACTCCTAACCCAGGGGCTAAGCTCCTTTTCCCGCTAGTGTTTCCAGCGGTCGCGTGCCGCGCACGAGACCCACGGGCGCCTAGCGGGCGCGTGCAGGGCATGTGACCCATGGCGCTAAGCGCCCACATGCGCCTCACGCGATCTGCGGGCGCTCAGCGCCCAGTGGTCGCATGCTGCGCATGTGACCCGTTGGCAACCAGCGGTCGTGTGCTGCGCACGTGACCCGCGGGCGCCCGATGCCCACGCGCCAGGCATGTGACCCATAGGCGCCGGGCGCCCACGCGCCCGGCACGTGACCTGCGGGAGCCCGGCTCCCATGCGCTCGGCATGTGACCCGCGAGCGCCCGGCGCCCAGCACGTGACCCGCGGGCGCCTGGCGCCCATGCTCCCGGCACGTGACCGCGGGCGCCCAGCACCCACGTGCCATGCACGCGTTATTAAGATGCTCCTCACCCCTCATTTTCCGTGCACTCCACACTAGAAACACATCCCCCGTTAGGAAAATTTTTCTAACGGGGCACTGCCCTGCGCCGCACAAGGGGGATGCCAGCCCCCTTAACCCCCAGCCTGCTATCAGGGTAGCGGGGACCCCGTAAAAGTCTGCGGGGCCCCCGATATATCCAAAACCCTTTCAAAATATACGTACACTATATATCGAGTTCGTATGACCAGTTTGACCCGTCAATCAGAGGTTCTCTCGCTCTAAAGGCGAGGGGTAATTAACGGCAGCCTAGTTCACGGCTGCCAGAGATTCGGATCCCCACAATCAATAAATCCCTGCCTATCCTAGGAAGGGGGAATCTGTAGTACGCCTGACAAGCGACGCGTATTCCCATCTCAATGGGGTGACGAAAAACTCCCTACAGGTTCTGGCACACCTGGTGGGACCAATCTCTCCTCCCATATTTCGGGTTAAATATCCATGTGAACTCAATCAACATATACATTGATTGCCTGTACTGAAATCATGCTTCTACTTGCAGGTTAACGACTTTCGACTATAATCTTCGGACGCAGCAAAATGTCTCTAAGGTCGATCTCAGCTTTCAGCACAACTCCCATCTCCTACACAATGAAGATGGACGCCCGGACGGTCCTCCCGGCCAGTCTCAGGCGCAGTGGGAGGAACCGCCGCTACCATTTGGCTCTATTCTGTTCGTGCCAGCTAACGCTGTCCCAGCTTCTTGTTCATATCAGATTTTTGCATTTTCATACCGCCCAATTTTTATGACATTGCATATCCGTAGATACTCTTAAGCCGTGTTTGCTAGTCAAATGCAGGATACAGGTTCTCGGTTCTAAAATGGTGAAATTCATGGAAAACACGACAAAATCCGGGTTCCTGCCAACCACAGATAAAACACGGTCTCCGCTCTTCATCCGTATGTTGCCAGATACCAGTTTAGGGAGACGAAATGTCAAATCAATGTCGTTTTCATGCACAAGGCTCAATGGCAACAACAAGTTCCAAGAAATCTACACGGAGCTCGAGGCAATCATGACAAAAACATCCACAAAAAGTCCACCTTTCCTCAACAGAAATTCTGGAAGAAATGTGAAAGCATTTTCAGAAAATACATATACCAGACAAGAGGGGACAGAAGACCAGGGAAGTACACAGAAGCCGACACCCCAACTCACTCAAACTAACCTAATCCTAACCCTAACAAGCTCTATTTAAATATCAACTTAACACTTAGATAATCACAAACAAATCTGAACTCTCGGACTTAACTCGTTAAAACACATTGAAAAAGACTCCCATCTCCCTGCGGACGACCCGTACTCAACCGGCTAGCTACAAGCGAAACCGTCTTGATTGCGGTATTTAAACTAAAACTTGAACACGCAGAATCGCTAACAATCACTTCTCAAGCTCCAGCAACAGACAGACCGGCCTCGAAAGACAGGAGGCCAAATGTGGTGATCTCGATAGCCCCACTACCCAAACGCAATTCGGTGTTTGAACGACTTTCCTTGGCCTCAACTGGGGGCAAGTCCATCAACACCAACAAAGCAAGAAGGCATCTCGAGCAAGCTCCAGCGGCGCCCCTGACGACTGCTCAATCGGGCATCTTCTCTAAGCTCCCCGTCAATCAACTCACGGTGGCTTCCTGGATGACGAATGCCCGCCAGGACCTCAAGATTGAGAAGACAAGACAGAAAAGTCTCAGATATAGAGCCAACAAAAGAGCTAGGGCTCATACTATGCTGAACTTCATGAAGTTCCAAGAACAGGGTCATGCCGCCAAAGATAAAGAGACGACTGGATATATGGTCCACACTGTCTACATGGTGGACACGCGGAACAAGAGCAAGGATGTGGCCACTACATCTCAAATCCAATCTGGTGTGAATGTGGCTATCATTTCCCAAGACCAGCATCCTCCGGAAGGTAACGAAAATCCTCCCAGTGAAGCTGATAAGCAGAGAGATCCCTCGGTTCATGAGGAGTCGGGCTCGGAAAGCAAAGAGCCAATCTTCCGTCCTAAGAACGCAGAGCAGCAACTTCTCCAAGAGCTTCGAAAATAGCTCAGAAGTAAAGACAAGGAGATGGCCAGACTTTACTCTAAAAATGATGACTTGACGAATGTCGTGATGTAGCTCACGGCCCAAGTTGCTTCTCAGCCGTCCAATCAATCGCAGGGCTCTGCTGATGAACCGAGAAATGGTGTCTCGAGGCAGCCAACGCCTATTCTCTCAAATCCAAAGGTGGGCAGACCGCATGAAAGTCAGTCGCATCCTATCTCGGGAAATGTCTTGGCTGCCGATGACATTAGCCCGTTAACTCAAGATCAAATAATGGATTTGGTTGTCAACAAAGTAAAAACATTGGTAGCCGAAGCCGAACCGCAAGAAGATGTTAGCAATAGCGGGAGACCGTATCCTGCTCAGTATGATCTGGTAGAATTTCCTAGCGGTTATGTAATCCCCAAATTCGGAAGATTTGATGGGACGGGAAATGCGAATCAGCACATCGCCCATTTTAAAGCCTCATGCGGGAATACTGGGGGCAATGATGCGCTTTTCCTCCGCCAGTTCGTTAATAGCTTAACCGATGTCGCTTTCAACTGGTACGCGAGCATACCGGATGGCTCCATCACTACTTTCGTCCAAATGGAATCCCTGTTCCGACAAAGGTTCATGAGTGTCAGCGATAAGATCACCATTGCTAACCTTGTAAGGACCAAGCCAAAGAACAACGAAAGCAGCAAGGATTTTATAACCCGATGGCGCAATCTCTCTGTCAAATGTGAACCACCGATAGAGCAGGACTAATCTGACAGCCTCCTCGTCGGAAATCTCAACAATTGGATGGCTTTGTTTCTTTGCACGGCAGGTCTCAAAACATTCTAAGAGCTGATCAAGAAAGTTCAGATGTTGGAGCGCTCAAAGCAGGAGTCCTCTTCTGATTCCAAAAATAACAATAGGTCCTAGAAAAACCGAAAGGACGACAATCGCAAAGGCGGAAGTTCCGACGATGCTGAATTTTTTAACACTTTGGCTAACCGAAATAAGCGAGGGATGAGCGGGCCTAATGCCAATCGGCCTCGAAACTAGTGTTCGGAGAAGGTGGAGAATCTTTACTGAAAGAGATGCTGGATAAGGTCTATTCCTTCAGAAGGGACACAGTCCGTAAATATTCAAAGGCACCCTTAGGATCTGTTTACAATTGCCAGAATCAAAAAGACCGCAAGAAGCGAATATGACCGAAGACCCCAAATATTACCCCTATCACAGAGTGATAAGTCATGCCATTGAAGACTGTTTCGTCTTCAAAGATTGGGTCGAAAAGCAATACAAGGCAGGAGAGATATAACTGTCTAAAGGCGTGTTAACAAACAGTCAAGCTGCGACCGTCAATTTCATACAAATGGAGACCGAAGTCTTTTGGGAACCTGATTCTCTCAGATATCTGCCTTTCTCTAAAAAGAGTTGACCACCACGTCGTTAAACTGGGAATAAATGACCACTACATCATTGAACTGGAAACAGTCGACCACCACGTCGTTAAACTGGGAACAATCGACCTCTAAGTCGTTAAAATGGGGATGTAAAAAAATGTGTAAATAAAAAAAAGAGCCGAAATGATGGGGAAACTCGCAATAAAAATCAGCGAGTAAAATAAAAATGAAAATAAACAGCCGAAATGATAGGGCAATCGTGAATAAACAGCCGAGCCGAAATGATAGAGGGAAATCACGACCTTCGCGATAAGAAAAGCTGAAATGATAGAGCAATCGCGGTATATAAAAAAACCGCGAATGATGAGTCGCTCCTAGTACCATATTTCAATACAGCGATACAGACGCCAACCAAAATCCAAATTACCAAATGGCGAATGATGAGTCGCTCCTGGTACTATATTCGAGTGCAGCGATGCAGACGCCAACCAAAATCTATATCCCAACAGCGAATGATGAATTGCTCCTGGTACCATATTCCAGTGCTGCGATGCAGACGCCAACAAAGTCCCAAAATTCTCCCAGCCCTAGAACTGACTACCGTATACAATCTACAGACTCAAATAATTCTCATCATACCCATACCCCACCGCAATCACCAGTCCAGCGGCTGGTCTCCGCCCTTGGAATTATGCTCCATTTGGGAAGACCCACTCTTGTGTCCTCATGACACATGAGGAGAACAAACTTACGAGATCCTCTCGACTCGTAAGAAAACACCTTCATGGGATCCTTACGACTCATAAAGGAAAAACACACTTGGGACTCCCCATAACTCCTAAGGAGAAAGTACACCTATGAGATCCTTTCAACTCGTAGGGAGAAAATGCTTTTATGGGACCCTTACGGCTCAAGAAATTGAAGAGCCTTAGGTGATAGGGACCTAAACCTCTCTCCTAAGCCATCGCTTCCCAACAGGCAAAGGCAAATGATGAATTGCTCCTGGCACCCGTGCTTCAGTGTTAGCAACACTGATGCCGACCCCTATCCTAAAATTCCAAAATCCGATCCAATAGACCCCTAAGTTTTTAAACTAGGAAAAAATGACCTCTAAGTCGTTAAAATGGGAACAGATGACCCCTAAGTCGTTAAACTGGGAACGAGGGAAATCCCCTCATGGCAAATGATGATTCACTCCTGGTACCATATTCCAGTGTAGCGGTGCTGATGCCAAACCAAAACCAAAATCCCCAAACCCTCTCATGGCTGATGATGATTCGCTCCTGGTACCATATTCCAGTGTAGCGATGCTGATGTTAATCCATATCATATCAAGTCATCAAGACAACCAACAACCTCCTTAGCGGAATCAAGCTCCACCTCGGAAGCAAGTCAAATCAAATCCCGACACCGCAGAAAGCAAAGCAAGTCAAATCAAAGTATCGACCGTCCACGTCACTAAAAGGGAAGTATCGACCGTCCACGTTGCTAAAAGGGTAGCATAGACTGTCCACATCGCTAAAATGGCAGCATCGACCGTCCACGTCGCTAAAAGGGCAGCACCGACCGTCCAAGTCGCAAAAAGGGCAGCATCGACCGTCCACGTCGCTAAAATGGCAGTATCGACTGTCCACATCGCTAAAAGGGCAGTATCGACCGTCCACGTCACTAAAAGGGCAATATCGACCGTCCATGTCGCTAAAAGGGCAGCACCCACCGTCCATGTTGCTAAAAGGGAAGCACCGATCGTTCACATCACAAAAAGGGTAGCATCGACCGTCTAAGTCGCAAAAAGGGCAGCAACGACCTCCTCGTCGGAATTATGCTCCGCCTTGGAATCAAGTCAACCGACACTCCATGCCGGGGAAACGTCGACCGGCAACACTCCATGCCGGGGAAACGTCAAACAGACACTCCGCCTTGGGGACACGTCAACCACTGACACTCCGTCTTGGAGACACGTCAAGCATCGACCGTCCATGTCGTAAAAAGGGCAGTGCCAGCTTCCCAAAAAGCGGGAACCAAATCAAGTCACCTCCACATGAAAGAAGATCCATCAATTTCATACACACGACCCATATACACGGTGTGCATTTATTGATTGGGGGCACTTTGTTGGGGTCAAAAATTACACCCCGGTTGACCAAGTCAAAGTCAAAGTCAACCCCAACCCAATTGGGCCCAAGCCCAGGCTAAGTGGGCCTATGCCCAAGTCAAGCCCGAACATGAAGCGGACGGCCTCCCCCATGCCAAGAAGAAAATTATGTAATAAATAAGTTTGATATAATTGTCATGAATGAATGTAAAATAAATGGGCATAAAGCCAAACCTTTGTAAAGCCCATGGTTTATGTGCAAAAGAAATGAGCACATGAGGTATGAGATGGGCAAAAATGCCATTTTGTATAGCCCAATGGGCTATATGTAAATTTGTAAGCTTATAAAAGGCAACATGATGATGAAATGAAGCACAATAATTCATTCCCCTTGAAATCTAGGGTTTCTGTGCCTCCTTCTCCTTCTTCAAGGTTCTAAACCTTATTCTCTTTTCTGAATTAAATTAAGAGTTTAACTCTTCCTTTTTCAAAAATAAATAGTTTTTCACCATAAAACCCTTGAAAGGGAGCTCGGATCTCCCATCAAATCCCTAAAAGGGGGGATTTTAAGTCCCATCTCCCTTTTCCCCCAAGATCCAGCCAACAGAGAGGAAGAAGAAGGATACACATCTCCAAAAATCTCATTCTAGGAGGATCCGAGGCTCAAAAGAATATCCAAAGATTTCTAGGAGTTTAACTCCATTCAAGATCTGATGGAGTTTAACTCCATAAATCAACTCCCTTTTTAGGAGTTCAACTCCAAATCTATACATAATCCCTGTTAAGAGTTCAACTCCAAAGCCCTCCTTGAGAGTTCAACTCCTAACCCAGGGGCTAAGCCCCTTTTCCCGTTAGTGTTTCTAGCGGTCACGTGCCACGCACGTGACCTGTGGGCGCCCAGCAGGCGCGTGCAGGGTATGTGACCAACGGGCGCTCAGCGCCTACGTGCGCCTCATGCGAATCACGGCCGCTCAGCGCTCAGCGGTCACGTGCTGCACACGTGACCCGCTGGCGCCAGCGGTGGCGTAATGCGCACGTGACCCGCGGGCGCCCAGCGGTCGCATGCTGCGCACGTGACCCGCTAACGCCCACCGCCCACTTGCCAGGAACATGACCCACGGGTGCCCAGCGCTCACGTGGCATGCAAACGTTTTTAAGATGCTCCTTCCCCCTTCATTTTCCGTGCACTCCATACCAGAAACACGTCCCCCGTTAGGAAAATTTTTCTAACGGGGCGTTGTCCCGCACCCCGCAAGGGGGATGCTAGCCCTATTAACCCCCAGCCCGCTTTCTGGGTAGAGGGGACCCCTGTAAAACTCTGTTGGGCTCCTGATATATCCAAAACCCTTTCAAAATATATGTACACTGCATATCGAGTTCGCATGACCAGTTTGACCCGTCAATCAAAGGTTCTCTCGCTCCAAAGGCGAGGGGTAATTAACGACAGCTTAGTTCGCGGCTGCCGGAGATTCGGATCCCCACAATCAATAAACCCCCACCTACCCTAGGCAGGGGGAATCTGTAGTATGCCTGACAAGAGACGGGTATTCCCATCTTAATGGGGTGACGAAAAATACCCTACAAGAGCGTCCCCACAATAAAAAAAAACCTCACAAACGAGGGGGGATCTGATAAAGTCTGCTACAACGGCCGCATCCGTCCAAACCTCTAGTGCCATAAATCATCTTGGTATCTTCGGAGAGGTGGACGGATAAATCCAAATAGCAACTGCCCCCAAATTCAGGCAAGACAATCTATCCCAGTTCGTCTCCGTTTCCGGTGGTGAACAAGTTCTTTCCGCAGTCTGCTCGGGAGGAAATGAAAGATAAGTTTGTTAGCTTGAAGCAGAATGGCAGATTCGTTAATGCGCACGCGGCTGAGTGGACCTGGCTCAGTCGATTTGCGGGGCCCTTGGTCGCCAATGAGGCAGATAGGGCATGGAGGTTTATGCGTAGCTTGGATGTGGAGATTCAGAGACATATCATATCTCTAGTATTGACCACCTTCTCCCAAGGTCTCAAGGCCGCCAGGGAGCAGCAAAGTTTATCGGTGAAAGCGAAGGGTACTCAACAGCCAGTCGTCGTAGTGCGCAAGTCGGCGTTTACGCCAAACCGAGCTCATGTACGCAAAAGCTTTCCGGTAAAAAAGAAAGGCATTGTTCCCATGAAGAAGCCCGCCGTATCCGATCAGAAAAGAAGTGTGATTTGTGACTTTTGCCATCTGCCCGGACACCTACAGAAGGACTGCCGAAGGAGGCTTGGACTCTGTCTAGTTTGTGGATCAGCTGGCCATACCATCCGTGCTTGCCCTTCAAAGCTACGATTGAGAGATGATATTCAGAAACCACAGCAGAAGCAGATTCATGGATAAAAGTTGATCACTCAGAGGCCTAGTCAAGCTCGGGCCTTCACCTTAACGGTTGAGGAGGCCAAGGCGTCAGATGACATTGTTTCAGGTATCCTACTCGTTTATAATTTTCCCGCATTGGCATTATTCGATTTAGGTGCATCCCATTACTTCATGTCATCCAAGTTTATTAGTGCACACACTATTCCACACACGGCTCTGTCTAGTTGCTTGGATATACACACTGGGAATGGGAGAATTGTATCCAGCAGTGAGTGCAAAGGTTGCTCGATCGTTATTTGCGGACGGAGTTATTCGCCGATTTCTTGGTGATTGATACTGACAGCTATGATGTTGTCTTGGGAATATATTTTCTTGGCATTTTCCACGCTCACATTGATTATAGGGAAAAGAAAGTGATTTTCCAGATTCCCGGACATCCGGAGTTCATATTTTTGGGAGCTTGCAGATCTGTCGGGCCAGTCGAATTTTGGGCTAGGCCGACTATTGTCCTTTCATCGATGGATGTAAACAAGGAGGAAGCGCCAGCAGTAGTTTGGGAGTTTATGGATGTGTTCGAGAACATCTCGCGTTTACCGCCAAAATGAGATGTGGAGTTCGCGATTGATCTTATTCCTTGAGCAGCGCCGATTTCAAAAGCTTATTATCTAATAGAGCCGGTGGAATTAGAAGAGGTAAAGAAACAAGTTGCCGAATTGCTAGAGAAGGGTTGGATTTGCAGCAGCAATTCACCCTGAGGAGCCCCAGTTCTTCTAATCAAGAAGAAGGACGGCACACGACGGATGTAGCATCGACTATCGGGAATTAAATTGGATGACTATTAAGAACAAGTACCCAATCCCTTACATCGGCGAATTATTTGATCAACTCAGTGGCGTGAGGGTATTCTCGAAGTTGGATTGGTGATCCGGATATCATCAAGTTCGGGTGAAATCAGAAGATATTTGCAAGACAGCGTTCCGAACTCGATATAGGCATTACGAGTACTTAGTGATGCCATTTGGAGTGACAAATGCACCAGCAATATTTATGGACTTGATGAACCGAATCTTTTCACCATATCTGGACCAGTTCGTAATGGTGTTTATTGATAATATTCTAGTCTATTCAAGAAACAAAGAAGAGCATGCAGAACACTTGAGGATCACACTGCAAACGTTGAGACGAGAAAAGCTATATGCTAAGATGAGCAAGTGCGAATTTTGGCTCGAAGAAGTGAAGTTCTTGGGTCATGTTGTATCCGGAGATGGAATTGCCGTTGACCCTAAAATGACTGCAGCTGTTCATGATTACCCAATTCCAAAGAACGTAGGGGATATCAAAAGTTTTCTTAGGCTTGCCGGATACTATAGAAGGTTCGTGGAGAATTTTGCTCGAATAACAGATTCATTAACCAAGCTAACACGAAAGGAGGTACCGTTTGTATGGAATGAGAAGTGTGCGTCAGCTTTTGAAGCATTGAAGCAAAGATTGACCACCGCTCCTATTCTAACAGTGCCAGATGGTTTCGGAGGGCTGGTTATTCATAGCGATGCATCTGGGAAAGGCTTGGGATGTGTTCTAATGCAGCATGAGAAGGTCATAGCTTATGCGTCGAGACAATTGAAGACTCATGAGATGAACTACACAACTCATGATCTAGATATAGCAGCAGTTATTTTCGCTCTGAAGATTTGAAGACACTACTTATTGGGCGGAAGAGTCGAATTGTTTACCGATCAAAAAAGCCTAAAGTATGTGTTCACCCAGAAAGAGCTCAATATGAGGCAGCGTAGATGGTTAGAGTTAATGGCTGACTATGATCTTGACTTAAAATACCATCCAGGGAAACTTAATGTAGTGCCGGATGCTCTAAGTCGGTTGCCAGAAATACGGATATTGACTGCACAGAAGGAGATTATTGATGATTTTTAGAGATTCGAATCGGAGATTGTACTACGTAATTCTTCGGGACTGTTGATGCAGTTGTAAGTACAGTCATCCTTGATCGATAACATTAAAGCAGCGCAGTCGCACGATCCAAGCTTGCAGAAATTTTGAGAATAAGTAGAAGCGGGTCTTTGAACGTAATTGTTAATTCATGAAGATGATTCGTTACGATATGGTAGTCGTTTACATGTGCCTAAAGGAGATGTTCGTGAAGAAGTCATGAAGGAGGCTCATAGTTCCACATATTCCGTACATCAGAGAGGCACAAAAATTTACAAAGATCTGCGACAACATTTCTGGTGGGAAGGCATGAAAAGGGAGATTGCTCGCTACGTATCGAAGTGCTTGGTGTGTCAGCAAGTCAAGGCTGAACATCAAAGGGTAGCTGGTTTGTTGCAACCACTTCCGATTCCTCAATGGAAGTGGGAATATATAACTATGGATTTCATGACAGCTTTACCACGGAGTCCAAAGGGCAATAACGCAGTTTGGGTGATTGTCGATCAATTGACCAAGGCAGCTCATTTGATACCATTTCGAGTTGGTCAGTCGATGGAGGTTTTGGCAGAGCGGTACATGTAGGAGATTGTGAGATTGCATGGAGTACCTGTGAGTATCGTTTCGGATCGTGATACTCGATTTCTATCACACTTTTGGAGGAGTCTACAAGAAAGTTTGGGAACTCGCTTCAAATTTAGCACAGCCTATCATCCTCAGACAGATGGCCAGTCTGAAAGAACGATCCAAACTCTTGAAAATATGTTAAGAGCATGCATGTTAGATTTTAAGGGTTCATGGGAGGATCACTTGCATTTGGTGGAGTTTTCTTATAATAACAGTTTTCAGACGACTGTACAGATGGTTCCATTTGAAGCATTATACGGTCGCAAGTGTCGCTCGCCTATCTGTTGGGACGATATTGGAGAAAGAATATTATTGGGACCGGATCTTATTGTGCAAACGGTGGAGAAAGTTAGCGTGATCCGAAATCATATGAAAGTAGCACAAGATCGACAGAAAAGTTGGCCTGATACTTGAAGAAGACCTCTAGAGTTCGCAGTTGGTGATTTTGAATTCTTGAAGATATCACCGACCCGAGGAGTGATCCGATTTGGTAGTCGATGACAACTTAGTCTTCGATTCGTGGGGCCTTTCGGTATTATCGAGCGTGTTGGAGAGGTAGCTTATCGATTGGCTTTACCACCATCCTTGGCGGGTTTTCATGATGTGTTTCATGTATCTCAACTCCGCAAGTATGTTGAGATGAAACGCACGTCCTAGATCACTCAGAACTGACAGTAAGGGAGGACTTAACATATGAAGAGTGATTGTATGATATTTTCCGATTGTGTGTGTAAATCAAATGATCACTGGCAACGGCGCCATTTGATTGAAACGATTTCGGATTGTAGTTGGAAAATTGTTTAGAAATCATAACCAAAAATATTTTGACCGCAATCAATAACGGTGTCGAATGTAGCGCGTTAGTAAGTGCGGATCGTCCACAGGGAAAGTGTGATCGTTCGTGTTTCGATTTAGATGAGTTGAAATTTTAAAGAAAAGAAAAGAAACAATTCATTATTTGTAAATTGAATTTCAAGAATTAAAAAATATCTAGATCTAATAATAAGAAAACATTAAAATCAAGAAGTGTCAATTGATGATTTCCAATCCAAATATCAAGAATCGAAGTGAGACTCGTAGGAATCGATCGGATCTATAGATGTGATGAAATCTAGCGATTACGTATTCTTATCCATCGATGAATTGATACTAGATCGATGATGATCGACGAAAATTAGGGATTTCTAGTGAAACTAGGGTTTCAACATCTATCCCTTGTTCCTTCGTCGATATCATTCACATTCTAGCCTCTAGTAAATTCAAGAATCGATTGTGGATCCCTAATTTCGAGCGATCACAATCAAGAAAGCATCGCAACGAAACTAGGTCGTCGATTCTTCAATTTGCTAGGGTTTACAAAATTCGTAGGACTTAAGAATCGTTTTAAGATTTGTTACATCATCATTCTATTAATTGTCTCGACTCCTATACGAACGGAGTTTTACTCAAACATCACAACAAGAACCACAATCACAAATTGAGATCGAATCATGATGCAAGAATTTAAAGAAAGCAAGATTAAAGAGTTTCACCTTTTATTTATATCAACTATTCCGTTACAAATCGCTCAAGAGCTACAAGAGGAAGAACTCGATCGTCGATTTGGCTTCGCTCGTCTCCTTGAGTCGCGGATCGGCTTGGATCACTTGCTCGGTTGAAGATCGGCTCCGCTCCTAAAAGGTTGAAGGCTTCTCGCTTGAATGGTACTCGCGATCTTGAATTTGGTTTTGGATTTTGAATTAGGGTTTGGCACAAGTCGTGTCACTCAACTTGTGGGTGGAAGATGAAGAGATGGAGAACTAATGAACAACCCTTAACCTTAGATCTAGGCTCCCTTTTATAAGCTTTCATAACCCTAGATCTAGAATTCAAATTTCAAATTTCAAATTTCCCTCCAAAATGAACAACTTTTCCCTCCAAAATGAACCACCTCATTTGAATTTTCCCTTCAAAATGAACCACCTCATTTGAATTTTCCCTCCAAAATGAGGTTGTTATAAAGAATCTTCTAGAAGAAGTTTGTTGGAGGGAATATTCTAGAATGAGGTTGTTACAAGGAGGCTTCTAGAAGAAGGTTGTTATAAGGAGGCTTCTAGAAGAAGGTTGTTGGAGAGATCTTTCTAGAAGAAGTTAGTTGGAGGGAGGCTTCTCGAACTAGGTTGTTAGGCCGAGCCTTCTAGATGAAGCCACGTAGAGTTTCTGGAGAGTTCTGGAAGCTTTGCCGTTAGAAATAAGCACATGGGGAAAATCTGCTTCTCTGCTGACGTCATCATGCCGCGGATCCGCGGCGGGAAGCGCCCATTGGCCTTGAATAAATTTCTGGAATAGTTTTACACCTTATTGTTTACTGCCAGATCACCAGACTTAAACTTTGTGTAATTTTGATCAGCACTTTTGACAATTTGGCTCGGCTTCTGGAATTTCCTGCACAGACTTCGAAACAAGTGTTGCGCTATAAGAATGATGCGATGCCATGATAAACAGTCAATTTCCCTAAAAATGCCGGTTTTAGAGTACAACACAGGTAATTCGGTATTTTACTATTGTTTTGCTAATATGTGAAATATGCAAACCGAACACCTCTAGATGAATGCAAAAGATAGGGAAATTGACGTGTTAAAAATACATTATTTTCGACTGATCAAATTCCCCCAAACTTATTTTCGGTCGTCTCGAGCGAACTGTTTTATTAAAAAGAGAAGGAGAAAATAAAGAAAGAGAAAAACTAACTAGCACACTTTCGTAGGCAACACGATTGCACTGAGCACGTGCAACAAGCCTTTAAACCTCTAGGTGTCCCTAGTAGGAGGAGTGTTGTCTCCTGAGGGTTTTCAGCGGATTGCACCCACAAAATCCAATAACAAAAGGAAGATCATGAATATTACATTTAAAGAAAAGAATTGTAAAAGAAAGGCCTTGAAAATTAGGGTTTCCAACAAAGCTAGCTTTTCGGTTGTCATGAGCCCTATCTTAATAGTCATGAAAAGATGATAGAAATCACATCCTCCCTTAATAAAACATCGTCTTATTCTTCATTCTTATCTTTCTTCCAAACATCGATCATATAACCCTACGTGTGTGTAAAGACATCCCTACACCCGGAGAATTCAATTCAAGCTATCATACTCTTGTCCATCCACCTCAGTACTTTTTAATTAATGAATATTTAGATGAATTTGCTCACACACTTTCATGCGACCGTTAATACTTCTTGAGGTACTAACCGACCGATTACTCATGTGCTTGCTTATTTGGTGTTTTTCCTCGTCTTGCACCACCTAAGGCTTAGCAGTGACTCCCAGACCAGTTGGCCTTAGGGCACTAGGTGAAGAGGCACTCTCGCTATATTTTTTTATTGCTGCCTTGGCGATAACAAAACCAGTGTTCATTTTTCTCACCATTTTATATTTTATTCATTTTTATTTATTTTATTTCCTTCATACTTTGGCTTTTAGACAAGAGTATTTCAAGGTATCCTCTACTATCCCGAGTTTCAAGATGTGTGTAAGTGCGAATAGTAGGGTATCAACGTTCAAAATGTTTGGCTTCCAGAATAGAAACTATTTTTCAGATATATTTTTATTCTCAGATTAGTGACTTCCTTCATCTTACAAACCCTTGGGACAACGGCTCATAACTACTTATTACTAGTTCGTATAAGAAAACTTCTAATTTTCTTGGTTTTCTTAAATTTTTTTAATCTCATAGATGTAATTTTTCACTATCTAAACTTTTATTATCTTATTTATGTACAAAAAATATTTTTATTTTTATTTGAAAATTTTTAAATTTTTTTAGGTTTTTAAAATGTTTTGTGCTTATGCAAATGATATGCAAATGATGCGAAAATAAGCACAAACCTCCCCCAAACTTGTTTTCAACAGTGTCCTCACTGTTGCCATCTGCTAAATCTCGAAAAACCTGTAAGCTTTGGAGGAATTTATTAGTGGGGCAAAATATTTAAGTGAAGAACCTCCCCCAAACTTATTCTTGGCTCTTCATTTTGTAAAAATTTTCTTTTCAAGAGCCAGATTATACCCCCCCCAAACTTGAGTTAAGCCATATTAATCTTTGAAAATCATAAGAGGGGGTCAAAAATCATTGGTCGATGCCAAGCTTTGCAAAGACCGAAAGTTAACACCAACCATTCGAAAATTTTATCAATGCAGTGCTCTGGTTGGTGGAAGAAGAAGTGGGGAAAGGGTAAGTGGTGGAATAGAATGTGGGTGCGTCTCATTTTGGAGAGACGATGCAGTGAATGTGATGGATTGCTCGCATTTTTTTTACAGTTCAAAAGAAGGGGTGGAGGTTCAATTTCATTGATTGGGACATGATTCATCTCAACACCCGTGTCATTCAAAAATGCGAGTTCATCAGCGAAGATTTCCTCAAAAGTTCCATCAATACCCCGGAGAAGAATGCCATCACAAATCGCGGGGTGATCTTCAGACTCCAAAAGCAATTCATAATCAGTGTTAGTTGTTGACCCGGACATCTCGCTGGAAGAGTCCGTATGTGTATGATATATAGTTGGGTCAAACAATAACGTATGAAAAGAGTCAAGATGAGGATCATCAAATTCGCTGCTGTCGACATCCATTAAGTCGACAGAACAGACCTGAGCAGTAGGTTCGGAAGGTACACTTCCCAACTTGTAAATGTTCAGCTCAATTGACCTATTCCCAAAAGATAGGGTCATAGAACCATTACGACGGTTGATTATAGCATTGGAAGTGGCCAAAAAGGGACGGCCTAAAATCACCGGAATTTGATTCCGTGGGTTCGCTATAGGCTGTGTATCAATTACAATAAAATCCACAGGGAATATAAATTCCGCGATTTTTATTAACACATCCTCCAGTTCTCCCCTAGGTTTGGTGATTGATCGGTTAGCCATCTGGAGAGTGCAATGTGCTGGTTTCAACTCTCCGATCCCTAACTGCTCGTAAACCGAGAAAGGAAGCTGGTTAACACTTGCGCCAAGGTCAAGTAGAGCACGGTTGATGTGTTTCTCCCCGATAGAAATGGAAATCGTAGGATATCCAGGATCCTTACGTTTCCTCGGTAATTGTTGGGGGAAAGCCGTATCTACTGTCTTTGCCATGAATATCTTCTTGGGCACTTGAGTCTTCCTCTTTCTAGTGCATAAGTCCTTAAGAGTTTTCATATAAGCGGGGACTTGTTGGATTGCATCTAGAAGAGGGATGTTGATATTAACCTGTTTCAAGATTTCAGTGATCTTCTCCATTTGTGGACTTGGTCTGTTTCCCCTTAACCGATTCGGGTAAAGAGCTTGGGCAATAAGGTCCGGGTCCAACATTGGAGAAGATCGTGTGGGTGGAAACGATCTCAGAATAGGAGTGGGGATCGTTTTCTGTGTACTAGAAGAGATGGGCTGAGGTGTCGAGCCTTGTGGGAAACGGAGAATAGGCTCGGAAGAAAATGGTGGGGTAGAAGAACCGAGGTCAGAATTAGAAGTGGAAGTGGAAGGAAAGGTCTCAGCCGGGGTATCATCGATAGATTTTTCAGTGTCATCAATCTCTTCCCCAACGTGATTGTCAAGCACTCTTCCAGATCTCAACGTGATTGCATTCACATGATGTGAATAGCCAGGATGGGGCAAAGGTTGAGCTGGAAGTTTCCCTTTCTCTCTTGCACTCATTTTGGCTTTTAGTTGTGCAATTTGTGCTTCCATCGATTTGATATTCTCATTTTGAGAGACAATGATCTTCATCACATTCTCGACGGAAGATTGCAAACTTGCCGTCCCTTGGATGGATTGTTTCATGAAGGTATCCAAGGTTTGTGCTAGTGCAGAGGTATTATCAGTACCGGTCAATTGCAAAGAGTTTTCATGTGGTGCAAAAGTGTTGGCCGGATTTTGGAAGTTTTGTGATTGGTAGGGGTGCTGACTCAATGGAAGTGGTTGTTGTTGTGGTGGAGGGACCCTTTGGAAATTGTTTTGGGTTGGAACCGTGTTTTGAGATTGTGATTGGTTCCAAGCAAAGTTAGGATGATTCCTCCAACCCTGATTATATGTGGAAGAATATGGATCGTTCCTAGGTCTTTGAAATGCGGCATTGGTATGCTCATGATCTTGAAACGGACATTCTTCCGTCAAGTGAGAAGATCAGAACAGCATCCACATACAGTTTTGGAGAGTGACATTTGACTTAGGGCGGCGGCTAAAAATTTGTTTTCCATATTGTCGAATTTCTTGTGTAAAGCTGAAATTTCAGCTCTAACTCCTCTGGAAATATCCAATTGGTTATTGCCCCCCTAGACGATTGACTCACACCCTCCCACTGTAACGATTTTTCAGCGAAATCTTCTAGGAATTTCCAAGCTTCCCCATCATCTTTGGTCATGAAGTTGCCTTGACACATGGATTCAAAAGTCTGTCTTGTGTTAGGATTAATGCCCTCATAAATGATTCTGCACAGTTCCCATCTAGGGATTCCGTGATGTGGACATTGGACTACCAGATCCTTAAAGCATTCATTTTGAAAATGGTTCATTTGGAAGTTAAGTGAATTGATTTATTTCGCCACGGACTCGAGCTGTTTTATGATATGGGTAGAATTTCTTAAGGAATGCTTTGATGAATTCTTCCCAATTTGAAATGGAATGTGCGGTAGTTTTATACAGCCACTTCTCGGCTATATCGCACAAGGTAAATGGGAGAAGACATAGACGCATAGAATCCATAGAAAGCTGTGAGGTACCCATCATTGCGCATACATTTTCAAATTTGGTGATAAAGGCATATGCGTCTTCAAACTCGAGACCATGAAATTTTGGTAGAAGGTTGATGTATTGGGGTTTAATTTCAAAATTTTCCCCGTTGGCTGGTGGAATGGAAAGACAGGTGGAAAGGGGACCTCGTGTAGGATAGCACCTCTCTTGGAGAGAGATGCGGGGTGGATTTTGCGCACCAACGGACGGCGGCAGAGCAGTGGTAAAGAAATTCGATGGAGACGGATCCATCGTTGTGGGTGTGGTAGTGGGTAAAGAAGAGGTAAACGTAGAAATACCGACTTTAGGGTCGATGGGAGGAACACGGACTAAACGGGCACTAGAATCCCTTGTCCAGCCTATCTTGCACTAAAAAAAGGTTAGTACAAGTGGCAGCGTGACTTATAATTAAGGGAAAGAATGAATGTGATTGGTGTTTGTTTTGAAAAATATACGGATTTTTGAAAAAATGATGCAATCACAACAAATGCAACAAGCAAAACCCTAAAATCTAGTGGTCACCTAGGTCAAAGCTCTAGACCGCTCCTAACTGCCAAAAGACAAGTCGCAGGATAAATCCTCCACTGCCTCTTTGTCTCTCCTGTGGCCAGGTAAGTGCCAGGTAAGTGGGAGGTTCTCCACTACGTAAGTAGTGGGCCTAATTAAGTAACCACTAGCCTTAGACACCACAAAAGAAACGCGGATAAGTAATGAATTACCCACGGCTTTCTCTTGTCCTAAGTGAGCGCGACGGTCCTTAGAGTCATCTCTAGATTTTTTTTAGTTAATGAAGGTAAATGCGGATGCAAGTTTGTGATTTTTTTTGGCTTAGGAAGGGTAAAGAACTCCCCACCTAATCTGGATTTGGTCTTTGCCCCTTAATTTCCGTATTAATATGCAAACAACCAAGATAAAAAATACGCACAATTTATTTTTCTTTTGCGGCGCTGTGATTTATTTGCAAAGAAACCTGCAGCAAATTGTTAATTGGAGCAGACAAAGGAGGAGATAAGAAAGTTAGGAGTTTACAGAGAAGTTTTGGTGCAGCAATGCTACAGTCCCACCGCGGTTCAGCTGCAGGAGCGTCCTTAGACCGCGGATCCGCGGTTGCTTCAATAGATCCCTGCACAAGATTTTAACATAAGGTCCATGTTCACTCCCCAAGCTCTCTGGTATATTCTGAAAAATATTTCCACAGCTCCACAGAGTCCAGATTTCCTCGCAACAAATCACAACAACATGTTTAGGGTTTGTGCGAATTTAGATCTAAAAATTTAGATGGAATAAACTTTTCAACTCAAATTTCAAAATAACGAACAATTAGCGCACTATCCCCGGCAACGGCGCAATTTGATTGTATGATTTCGGATTGTGTAGTTCAAATGATCCCCGGCAACGGCGCCATTTGATTGTATGATATTTTCCGATTGTGTGTGTAAATCAAATGATCACCGGCAACGGCGCCATTTGATTGAAACGATTTCGGATTGTAGTTGGAAAATTGTTTAGAAATCACAACCAAAAATATTTTGACCGCAATTGATAACGGTGTCGAATGTAGCGCGTTAATAAGTGTGGATCGTCCACAGGAAAAGTGTAATCGTTCGTGTTTCGATTTAGATGAGTTGAAATTTTAAAGAAAAGAAAAGAAACAATTCATTATTTGTAAATTGAATTTCAAGAATTAAAAAATATCTAGATCTAATAACAAGAAAACATTAAAATCAAGAAGTGTCAATTGATGATTTCCAATCCAAATATCAAGAATCGAAGTGAGGCTCGTAGGAATCGATCGGATCTATAGATGTGATGAAATCTAGCGATTACGTATTCTTATCCATCGATGAATTGATACTAGATCGATGATGATCGACGAAAATTAGGGATTTCTAGTGAAACTAGGGTTTCAACATCTATCCCTTGTTCCTTCGTCGATATCATTCACATTCTAGCCTTTAGTAAATTCAAGAATCGATCATGGATCCCTAATTTCGAGCGATCACAATCAAGAAAGCATCGCAACAAAACTAGGTCGTCGATTCTTCAATTTGCTAGGGTTTACAAAACTCGTAGGACTTAAGAATCGTTTTAAAATTTGTTACATCATCATTCTATTGATCGTCTCGACTCCTTTACGAGCGGAGTTTTACTCAAACATCACAACAAGAACCACAATCACAAATTGAGATCGAATCATGATGCAAGAATTTAAAGAAAACAAGATTAAAGAATTTCACCTTTTATTTATATCAACTATTCCGTTACAAATCGCTCAAGAACTACAAGAGGAAGAACTCGATCGTCGATTTGGCTTCGCTCGTCTCCTTGAGTCGCGGATCGGCTTGAATCACTTGCTCGGTTGAAGATCGGCTCCGCTCCTAAAAAGTTGAAGGCTTCTCGTTTGAATGGTACTCGGGATCTTGAATTTGGTTTTCGATTTTGAATTAGGATTTGGCACAAGTTGTGTCACTCAACTTGTGGGTGGAAGATGAAGAGATGGAGAACTAATGAACAACCCTTAACCTTAGATCTAGGCTCCCTTTTATAAGCTTTCAT
This sequence comes from Agapanthus africanus, assembly GCA_030015575.1. Classification (NCBI taxonomy): domain Eukaryota; kingdom Viridiplantae; phylum Streptophyta; class Magnoliopsida; order Asparagales; family Amaryllidaceae; genus Agapanthus; species Agapanthus africanus. Next base: position 930,877,314 of record CM057337.1, on the reverse strand, counting down.
AACCCTAGATTTAGAATTCAAATTTTAAATTTCCCTCCAAAATGAACAACTTTTCCCTCCAAAATGAACCACCTTATTTAAATTTTCCCTTCAAAATGAACCACCTCTTTTGAATTTTCCCTCCAAAATGAGGTTGTTAGAAAGAATCTCCTAGAAGAAATTTGTTGGAGGGAATAATCTAGAATGAGGTTGTTACAAGGAGAGTTCTAGAAGAAGGTTGTTATAAGGAGGATTCTAGAAGAAGGTTGTTGGAGAGAGCTTTCTAGAAGAAGTTAGTTGGAGGGAGACTTCTAGAACTAGGTTGTTAGGCCGAGCCTTCTAGATGAAGCCACGTGGAGTTTCTGGAGAGTTCTGGAAGCTTTGCCGTTAGAAATAAGCACATGGGGAAAATCTGCTTTTCTGCTGACGTCATCATGCCGCGGATCCGCGGCGGGAAGTGCCCATTGGCCTTGAATAAATTTCTGGAATAGTTTTACACCTTATTGTTTACTGCCAGATTACCAGACTTAGACTTGGTGTAATTTTGATCAGCACTTTTGACAATTTGGCTCGGTTTCTGGAATTTCCTGCACAGACTTCGAAACAAGTGTTGCGCTACAGGAATGATGCGATGCCATGATAAGCAGTCAATTTCCCTAAAAATGCCGGTTTTAGAGTACAACACAGGTAATTCGGCATTTTACTATTGTTTTGCTAATATGTGAAATATGCAAACCGAACACCTCTAGATGAATGCAAAAGATAGGGAAATTGACGTGTTAAAAATACATTATTTTCGACTGATCAAAGAGCGACTAATGGCTATTATGGATCGAGGAGAAAAGGTCCTCAAGAGTAAAGTTATCCCACTAGTACTTGTTTCATGGGGGAATCGTTCGCTCGGAGAATCTACTTAAGAACGTGAAGACGAAATCCGATAGAAATTTCCATACCTCTTTCCTTAGATCCGTATTTTCTTGTCTTTCTTGTTCCGTGAATTTCGAGGACGAAATTCTTTTGTAGTTGGGTATAATGTAATACCCTAGTGCATTTATATTATTTATTTGCGGGTATTTCAAATCTTGCGGTAAATTTCTTTCCTATTGTTATTTTTGGGTTCCGAATGGTGCAATTAACAGCTGTGGTTATTATCCAACCCGACCCGCATGTTTGATATCCATCATGGTTCAAGATTATATCAAATATTTGCTAGTACAGAGGATCCATGCAAATTTAGGTTTTATAAACATATATAATATATTTTAGTATCCGCATATCTTTTAAAATACAATATAAAAATCAAATTTTTTTTTATCTAGTCTTGCATGTTATAGTACCCCATATCATGTGGTTGCTCCCATATATCATGTTCATACCTTAATGGTTAAAAAAGACTCGTCGCTACGTATATTTACGTAGATCCGTACTTGGGGGTATACATTTTTATTTACAGAATATCACATTATGATTTAAACTTCTACGTATATTCTTCATATTGAAAAACTAGATTTTTAGAATGGATACGGATAATATTCGGAGCAATCTGGTATTATCTATAAAATCATCTAATATATATATTATATTATTTCTTAACTAACAGATATAGTATAAACTGATATATATATATATATATAATGTAATATATTAATCATATTAATTAACTAAAAATCCCCCCCTCTCTGCCGTCTCTGCTTTTCTCTCTCTCTCTCTTAATCACCCCGTCCCCACAATCTCTCACTCTATCTCTCTCTCTCTCTATATATATATATATATGTATTATAACAAAACCTATTATTAACAAAACACCTACTCTCTCTCTCTCCCCCTTGTTCTTTTTCTCCTCCCGCTGCGAACCCTAACCCATCACCTCGTCGCCACCCCACGCCGCCGTTTGCCCTCGTCCTCACCTTCTCCTCCTCGCAGTCATTGTTCACCGCCGAAAACAGAGACAAACCCCGTAGGTCGTCTTGCCTGAATTTGGGGGAAGATACTATTTGGATTTATCAGTCCACCTCTCCGAAGATGCCAAGTTGATTTATGGCACCGTGTATCAGAGATTTGGATGGATGCGGCCGTTGTAGCAGACTTCGTCAGATCCCCCCTCGTTTGCGAGGGTTTTTTTTTTGTGGGGGACGCTCTCCCTGCAGATGCAAGCCCCTGCAGTTAATTAAGTAATCACATCGCGATAACCACTTTCTCCTGTTCAAGAAGTTCACTTCGTATCGTGTGTGTTTGTTTTATTTTTGGTTGCCCGTGGATTGTATACGGAGACTAATTTATGTTGTCGCCCGTAGGGCATGGATTAGTCCAAATCCGTATATCTTAGATTTGGGTTTGGGTTGATTTAAGAATCGTTAATCTCGTTTGAGATTAAGACCAACTTAAATTTTAGTTAAGGATACGTGATTGAAACGCTTTTGGCATGTCGAGTTTTAAAGTTCTAAAGTTAACCGCAATCAAGACGGTATCGCTTTGCAGCTAGCCGCGATGAGTACGGGTCGATCCATGGGGAGACGGAGCGTTTTACGTTCTTGTCGTTACTAGTTAATGCGCGTGGACGGAAAGTTCTTATCTATCCTATGTTTATATGCAAAGTAACCGTTTGTTAGGATTAGATAGGATGGTGTAAGTTAAGGAAATCCGTATTCAAGTCCTTTAAGCCAAACTCAACCAAAAAAGCTAGAGCAATCGGCAATAACGTGGATTAGGGTGACGGTATTCGTGGAATCCGGCTTATTGACCCCTGTCCTTCCATTCTTGTCTCTTACTTTCGCCTCCGGCCAAACCGAACACAACCGGTCGCGTTTAGGAATCACCGTTACCTTGGTAGGGTAGAGTTCCCAACGGAACGCTTGCGTAAGGTTTGGGCGGAGTTTCAAATGGAAAATATGGGAAAAGGAAATGGGAAACGAAACCTTAACTTACAATATCTTTCTATTTTCCTAACAGCACATATTCACAATCATTCAACCAACAAACAAAAAGAGCAACAGAAAAGAGAAACAAAGAAAAGAAAAGACTACAAGCAAGTAATTAAAGGACATGGAATTTAAATTGCAAGTAAGTAAAGAAAGGTAATAAATTGCATGAATGTAAAAGAGCAAGAAAGAAAAGTGCAAGAAAGAAACTACTAAGAACCATAGAACCCAAAACAAGACATGGGTTCAATAACCAAATCTTAAACTTGCAAGCTCAATTAAGAGGTTGCAAGTTCAAGAAGAGGCAAAGAACTCATGGTGAATGAAGACATAAGAAGAGAGCTTTATTAATTCCAAAAGAAGATACAACCCTTGAGATCAAATACCAACCCTTAAACTTGCAAGCTTAATGAAGAGGTTGCAAGATCAAGAGAAGGTAAAGAACTCAAGGGTTCAAAGGAAAACAAGTTACAAATTACAAGAGTTCTAAAACAAAACTAAAGAGAAAGTATGTTCTCTCCTTGCCCATGACTTGGTATTTATAGGCAACATGGGTTGCTTATTAGCTTTTGGAGGGAAATCATGATGCTTTAAATCACATCACCTCTTTAGCATTTAATACACATCGCATCACCTCTTTAGCATTTAATGCACATCGTATCACCTTTTTTTAGCATTTAATGCACATGTTCCCTACTTGCACCATTTGATCATGTCATGTAATCTAGGCAGCCCCACCTTGGTCCATGTGCACACTTGCATTGTGTTGGACCAAAATTGTGTGCACACATTTATTTGCAAAAAGAACTCTTTGGACAATGATCGGTTTTCCGTTCTATTTGCAGTATCGGCTCATAAACGATATATCCGTGATTTTAAGTGTATTTCCAGTATTTTGTCACGGATACCTGTAATCTGTAATTACTAAGCAGACACTGGTTAATAGTACCGATATATAACAAAACAAATATGAATGAGCGGTATTGAAATGCAATTATCTTTTGCTCGTCCCGAGCAAAACAAAATCCTAGCCTCACTTTCGCAGGGAACGCGATTGCACTGAGCTCGTGCAACAAGCCGTTAAGCCTCTAGGTGTCCCTAGTAGGAGGAGTGTTGTCTCCTGAGGGTTTTCAGCGGATTACATCCACAAAATCCCGTCAAGCTAGTTTCATAAGTTAACGTCGATTCTACTCCTATAGTTTAGTATCTACGTTAGAAATTCTATTATCCTAAGTTAGAAATATTCAACCCTTATTTTTCACACCTCCTATCTATTTAACCTTAGATTCTATACGTTCCAAAAAAGTTTAGAAAGATATTGGTATCTCCTGAGTTTTCCTTCTAAAAGCGCGGTCTCAAATCAAGGATTTTTATCAACTTTACGGAAAACATAAGTCTTATTCTTCATTTTTATCTTTACTCCAAACATCAATTGTATACCCCTACGTGTGTGTATGTTTGCACCCCTACACTCAAGAATTCAATTCAAGCTATAGTACCCTTGCCCTAATACCTAATACTACTTTTTTTTATTAATGATGGACGGTGCTGCTCACACACCTTTCATGGGACTATTAATGCTTCTTGAGGCACTAACAGCCGATTACTGAATGTGTGAGCTTAAAGCGTAAATAGCAGTTTCCAGGTCTTGACTTTATTTATTTTTTTTCTTTTTTTCTTTTATTTTTCTTTTTCAAGACCGGATATATTTTTCAATGATGTTCTTTTGGTGTTTAGCTTTAAATACTGTTTTTTCTTTCATACTAGGTTTTCAGGCAAGAGTATTTCTAGGTATCCTCTACTATCCCAAGTTTCAAGGTGCGTGTATGTGCAGTTTATAGGGTATATACTTTCTAAATTTGAACCCAAGAACAGAAACTATTTTTCAGACTTATCCTTCAGTAAAACTTCAATACTTTCCCCTCATCTTGACTTAACTCAAGAATTGAACTCATGATTACCTATTTCTCAAAAAAAAACTGTAAGGACGTATACTTACCAAAGTTAAACAAAATGAGCGTTATTTTTAGGGTTTTCAATTCCTAAGCCTAGGATTTAGTTAATTCTAATATATCAACTAAACTTTCGGAATAAAAATCTAAGTTACCCTATTAGCTAACTTGACCACAAAGTTTTTATATTTTTGGAAATTTTTTCGATTTTTATGGTTTTTTTTAAATGAGTTATGCAAATGCAAAATATACAAATGAATGCGAAGGTAGAAAGCTTACCGAGCACACCCCCAAACTTAAACTTGACAGTGCCCTCACTGTCAGGCTACACCAAGAGGGTCAAAATTATCGGCGCTCCCAAAAATAAATTATATACAAAACAAAAAGGAAAACAAAAAATATATACACAAAAAGGGTCCCCCCAAACTTAAGTAAAACAGTGTTTCCATTGTTAAGCGTTGAAGTCCAGGATTAGGGGGGAAAGAACAATATCAATCTATACAAGGCCTTACACAGGCCAAAAGTGAGCACCAACCATTCGAAAATTCTATCGCTATAAAACAGTGGCTGGTGAAAGAATGCGGAGAGAAACGAAATAGAGAATACGCGAAACCGTATGGAGATAGAAGCGGGATATGGTCTCGGTATATGAGAGGAAGAATGGCGGAAGGGAAATAGAAATGGTTTACGAACTTAAGGGTGAAAATGAAGTGAATAAATTAGCACAATTTGTGATGACCGATGTGTAAAAAGTGATTGTACTAATCTATCAACCCGTCGAGAAATTGGGTCAAATCCCTCAAGATTCGTGAGAAGACATGGGTACGCCGAACTTGGTAAACTAGACATATGAAATAAAAATGATACGGTGTCTTGCAAGGTCGGAACGATGGAAAGGATGGAGGGAAGTGGTCGAGGAAGGGTATCAGTTAAAGGTTCGGGAGGGTGTACACAGTCAATGAAAGGAATTGGATGAATTGGAAAATCCGACTCATCAAGCAAAACTGGTTCATCCTCAAAAATATCCTCAAAATTTTCCTCAAAATTTAGCTCATCCATGCAATTCTCATCAAAATCAAGACGCATCGGGAAAAATATTTAATGACTCGGGATGATGAATTAGAGAGAAAAACTCATCTAAAGCAGCGGGTTCATCATCCAAAATATTCCCAGCGTCAATATCCTCAATCAAGTGAAAATCAATTTTCTCAGACACTTCGTCAAAAGCATGGATTTCAATCGATTCTGGTTCTAAGATAGAGGTGTAGAGGTCAAAAGGATTGGGTATGGTTTCACTCAAAAGGGACCCTTCACAATCGGGCAAATCAAACACTACAAAGTCGCACAACTCATTAATCATTCTATCTTCAATTGATAAATCATTTGGGACACTCGATAGACTTTCAAAACAGGAGTTGTGGGATTCAATTTGGGATGGGTAGGTTTGATTTGGAAGGGTGTACAGCTCACTCCCTCCACTCAAATTCTCAGCCTGTCCTACCGCCTCATCATACATTGGAAAATGTGGAGCTAGTTGAAAACTAGCTACCGAGTCACTAGGTTGTATGAGGGCGGCTATGGACGCATTCAAGTCCATAATCTGTTGGTATGACTCTACCTGAAAGTCTTCTAACGACCGTTCCAGACTAGACATGGGTTGTGAAGGGGTTTCAGTAAAAGATTCGATGTTGTGTGGATACTGAAAACTCCCAAAAGGCTGTTCAGAAGCAATGTCTAGGGAAGTTGCAAAAGTTGGGTAGGATGGATAGGAATTGAATGGTTGGACAAGGGTAGGATCAACATATGGATAAGAAGGTGAATGGAATTATTGATCCAAAGAATTCGCAGCGGTGAGAGAAGTGAAAGATCGATTACGAGATTGTTCAATACGTTCAGCAATAGACATAGGTCTTTGAGTTACAACATGACTCGAAAAAGGAGTATCAACGTAAGAAGGTGGTGAAGGTTGAAATGGTTGATACAAGGTGGATTGCGGAGTCCAATTGTTCGTCCTAGACGCGTCTATCTGATCTTTCAAAGAAATTTTTGGCATGGATGGGTCGTTCGAAATTCGACCAAAACAAGAACCGTAAGAAGTAATGTCTGGTTGTGGGTACCAAAGTTCGGCAAGAGTTTTGCGAGATGGGGTACCCATGATATGAAGAGAGAAAGAAAGAAAGGAAGAAAAAAAGAGGGAAAAGAATGTTATTTTTTTATTTTTATTTTATATTATTTATTAACAAAAGAATGAAAAATACAAACAAAAAGAATCTGGACAAAAATAATCACGACACAAAAATACCACACACCTAATCAGTCTAGGGTTCACCTAGGTCAACTAAACCTGCTCAAGAACTTGATTGTCGAGGTAAAACTGTGTCGAGAAACGGGCTCAAGATATACTGATCTCGAGGCCAGGTAAGTGCTGAGATATGGGGAGGTTTTCCGACGCTTTCGCGAAGGTCCTTAATTAAATAACCCTTTCTCTTTTGGCGGTTTCGCCGTGAACACTTTCCTAGACACCCCCATAAACAATATACCATTAAGCGGTATTCTAAACACAGTTAACTCTCCTAATGAGCGCGAAGTCCTTAAGGCTTAAAGTCTAGTTTCTTTTAAAATTTCTGCGGGTAAACGTTATGCTCAATTCGTGATTTGTGGGCCACGGAAAAAGTGATGAAATCCTTTACCGTATGTTGTGGGGTTCGCTTGCCCTTAAGTCCGTATTAATGTATGCAATGCGCAATTCAACAAAAATTCAAAGAATCAAACAATCATTTTTATGTTAAGCACTGCACTGCAACAAATACGGGTTAGTTACGTTTTTTGTTTGACAGTGAACTTGCAAAGAATCCTGCAAAGATAGAATATTGGATGCGTCAGATTTGAGAAGAAGGTGTTAGTAAAGTACGTACCGATAAGTTTTCGGGTTAAGAAACCCCCGTTGAACTGAATCCGGTTTGCCTGAAAGTCCGCTTGCGTGGGTCAAACTACCCGGATCTTTGGCACTATACGTCGTAACCACCTTTACTTGGAATGTACACTTTGCTCCCCACAATCACAGTTCGCAAATCTGCAAAATCTACAAATGTCGGAAAAAACGGATTTTAGTGCGAAAAACGATACGAATGCCCAAATACCTGCACACTAACAATTATAAAAAAACAAACAATAAAAATAGGACAAAAATAGAACACTGAAGTTCAGAGGAGAAATTGGAAGTAGAAGGAGGTAGAGGGACCGGCGACGCCGGATACCCTTGGTGTGTCGCCGGATTTCTTTTGGAGAATGGGCTCCAATCTTCTTCTGGGTCCACAGTGTTATACTAATGTCACACAGGTATTGTTTGTCTTCTTAATTTAGTTCCAGAGAGTGAGCAGGTAAGAATTCCAGAGAGCAAAATTAAGTTAGCAAAGTTAGTGCTTTTGCTTTTGTTTGGGTTTTTGAAATTTAGTTGATTTTGAAAATAAGGTTAGATGTATAAGTGAGATGTACAATGATTAACCCGAAATAACAAAAATAAAAACATTACCGTCTCCCCAGCAACGGGGTCATTTGATTGAAACGCTTTTGGCGTGTCGAGTTTTAAAGTTCTAAAGTTAACCGCAATCAAGACGGTATCGCTTTGCAGTTAGCCGCGATGAGTACGGGTCGATCCATGGGGAGACGAAGCATTTTACGTTCTTGTCGTTACGAGATAATGCGCGTGGGCGGAAAGTTCTTATCTATCCAATGTTTATATGCAAAGTAACCATTTGTTAGGATTAGATAGGATGGTGTAAGTTAAGGAAATCCGTATTCAAGTCCTTTAAGCCAAACTCAACCTATGAAGTTAGAGCAATTGGCAATAACGTGGATTAGGGTGACGGTATTCGTGGAATCCGGCTTATTGACCCTTGTCCTTCTGTTCTTGTCTCTTGCTTTCGCCTCCGGCCAAACCAAACGCAACCGGTCGCGATTAGGAATCACCGTTACCTTGGTAGGGTAGAGTGCCTAACGGAGCGCTTGCGTAAGATTTGGACGGAGTTTCAAATGGAAAAGACGGGAAAAGGAAATGGGAAACGAAACCTTAACTTACAATATCTTTCCCTTTTACTAACAACACATATTCACAATCATTCAACCAACAAACAAAAAGAGCAAAAGAAAAGAGAAACAAAGAAAAGAAAAGACTACAAGCAAGTAATAAAAGCACATGGAATTTAAATTGCAAGTAAAGCAAAGTAATAAATTGCATGAATGTAAAAGAGCAAGAAAGAAACTACTAAGAACCATAGAACCTAAAACAAGACATGGGTTCAATAACCAAATCATAAACTTGCAAGCTCAATTAAGAAGTTGCAAGATCAAGAAGAGGCAAAGAACATATGGTGAATGAAGACATAAGAAGAGACCTTTATTAATTCCAAAAGAAGATACAACCTTTGAGATCAAATACCAACCCTTAAACTTGCAAGCTCAATGAAGAGCTTGCAAGATAAAGAGAAGGCAAAGAACTCAAGGGTTCAAAGGAAAACAAGTTACAAATTACAAGAGTTCTAAAACAAAACTAAAGAGAAAGTATGTTCTCTCCTTGCCCATGACTTGGTATTTATAGGCAACATGGGTTGCTTAGTAGCTTTTGGAGGGAAATCATGATGCTTTAAATCACATCACCTCTTTAGCATTTAATGCACATCGCATCACCTCTTTAGCATTTAATGCACATCGCATCACCTCTTTTAGCATTTAATGCACATGTTCTATACTTTCACCATTTCATCATGTCATGTAGCCTAGACAGCCCCACCATGGTCCATGTGCACGCTTGCATTGTGTTGGACCAAAATTGTGTGCACACATTTATTTGCAAAAAGAACTCTTTGGACAATGATCGGTTTTCAGTTCTGTTTGCGGTATCGGCTCACAAACGATATATCCTTGATTTTAAGTGTATTTCCAGTATTTTGTCACGGATACCTGTAATCTGTAATTACTGAGCAGACACTGGTTAATAGTACCGATATATAACAAAACAGATAATAATGAGCGGTATTGAAATGCAATTTTCTGTGACAAACAATACGTTAGTCCAATTTGAGACTAAGATCTACTCAACGGGGTTTTAGGATCATTCAGATTCAACAAAAGAGCATTTGGGCTTCATTATTTTAGTTTAAGGACGTTACGGTCCGTTGTTAGTTTAAGGACGTTTCGGTCCGTAGATCACCATTTTTTGAGGTGAGGGTTTAGTTTAAGGACGTTAAGGTCCGTTGTCGCCATTTTGGAGGCAACGTTTAGTTTAAGAACGTTTCGGTCTGTAGATCACCATTTTTGAGGTGAGATTTTAGTTTAAACACATTACGGTCCGTAAGGTTTAATTTAAGGACGTTACGGTCCGTAGGGTTTAGTTCAAGGACATTACGGTCCGTAAGGTTTAGTTTAAGGACATTACGGTCCATAGATCATCTTGCGCGCACGTGTATTTGTTACGTGTCCGGATGAGCAATGATGATATGGGAGACACCCAGCTTGGGGTATGATTTGATATGGGGTGTGCATGTCAGTTTGGGAAGTGCACCGAAGAGCAGTTGGTTATCGGGACCCGCCACCTCTCTAAACACGTTGAAAGATTACAACGACATGTATCAGAGGTGTGGAGAGATGCACCCTTGAACCAATTCCCGTGTTGGAGGGAAAAGATCATGGTGGATCATCTAAGAATCATTAGCCATTTTTGGAGACTAAGATTAACTTAAGGGATGTGGGATGAACCTTATTTTGGATATCATCATTTGACAGATCATTAGTTATGTTTGGGACTAAGATCAATTTGGGGAATGATGAACACACAGGGGTTTTGACTTTGGAAGAAATTAGTCAATTTGGGTTAGATTTGGGTCTCTATAATTACCCAACATTGTTAAATGCTGAGGCATACGATGCTCACGTGCATTCCATGTGGGCATTGGTGTGGTGTTAAACACTAAATTTTTGTGGCGCTCACATGGTGCACGTGAGGCACCTGATTAGTGTTAAACATTAGGGTTGTGTGACGCTCACGTGACACACGTGAGGCGCTCAAATATGGGTACTACCCAATTATTTCTCTCTTTTATATAAGTGTTGAGCACTTGATTCTTGTGGCGCTCACGTGTGAAACACGTGAGGCGCCCCAAAGTTGGGTTCTACCCCCTGGCTTTGTTGCTTCTCCCTTTATGTAAGTGCTAAATACTTAGTTTCTGTAGCGCTCATATGTAAAACACATGAGACGCCACAAATGGGGGCAATGCCCTGTTATCTTATTTCCTCTTCCTTTCACAGAAGTGCTAGGCACTTGATTGAGGCCATCGTGCAAAACGCGTGACTGTCCTAAGAAGTGTTCCTTGCTCCTCTTTTAAACACCCGCGTGGGAAACACGTCAGGCGGTCTCAGCCATTTTCTTTTGTTCATTAGAAACACTCACGTGGAAAACACGTGAGGTCTTATTATAGTGTTAAACACTATAATCACCAGGCTGTTCTTCTGTGATTCTGAGGAATCAAATTCTCGCTTTGTTCTTTGCAAGAATTAAATTTTTCTTACAGGGTTAAACCCTAGTTTTTTTAAAGGAATTAAATTCCCATATGTGTTTTTTTAAGAGTTAAACTCTTTGAATTATGTTCTTTCCCCTAGGCTTTGAATCTGCATGACAGAATCTCCCCGATGAGAACTAAATTCTCAACTTGTGGGGAGATCCGCCTCTGCAAATCTAAACCAGAGGAAGAACTAAGTTCTTCGATGAAGGGTTAAACCCGTAGAGATGCAAAGAACAGTCTTTTGTCTTTTCCTTTACCTAGTGTTTTAAGGAAACAAGTCTTCTCTTCTGAGAATTGAATTCTCTCCCTGTATATTCTTTAAGTCTCTGGGGAGCTCTCTCTCTATCTCTCTTTTTTTTCCTTCTTTCTCCTTCTCTTTTTTTTCCTTCCTTTTTTTTAACTTGAAGTCTTGGGTTCTTTATATAGTGGAGAGAAGTTTGTTAATTAGCTTTAGGAAATCTCTCATTGAGAGATTCCAATTGATTTGGGGTTTTTACCCGTTGTTCGATCTTTGATCCAAAGGTTTCTGTCTTAGAGAATATATTTTCTTGTTTCTTAAACAAGATCAGGAAAATATTTTCCCGTACAGAATTTATTCTGTAGATTGGTGATTTTTAATCACCGTTGGATTTTTAATCCAAGGGTGCTTGGTTTAACGGAGCACAATCTTTCTTTGTTTAAAAAGATATGAAAAATATTTTCCAACTTATAGGATTTTTGATCCGCCAAGTTTCTGTTTAACAGAAAATATCATTTCTCATTTAAAAGTTCGATAGAATTTAATTCTATGCTTAATCACCGTTGGATCGGTTCCTTGTTGAGTAGAATTTAATTCTACGTAGGGAAGTGCCCTCAGTTGTTTAACACGTGAGGCTTATTAGCCTAGTAATTGTTTTAATTGTTGTGCCTATATGCGCTGCATATACGCACTCACGTGTTAAACACGTGGGGCTATTTAGCCTAGCAATTATTTTAATTGTTGTGCCTATATGCGTTGCATTTAGACACTCACGTGTTAAACATGTGGGGCTGTTTTAGCGTAGCAATTGTTCTAATTGCAGTGCCTATATGCGTTTATATAGGCACTCACATGTTAAACACGTGGGGCTGTCTTAGCATAGCAATTTTTTTAATTGCAGTGCCTATATGCGTTGCATATAGACACTCACGTGTTAAACACGTGGGGCTATCTTAGCCTAATAATTGTTTTAATTGTTGTGCCTATATGCGTTGTATATAAGCACTCATGTGTGAAACACGTAGGGCTGTTTTAGCCTATCAATTGTTTTAATTGCAGTGCTTATATGCGTTGCATATAGGCATTCACATGTTAAACATGTGGGGCTGTTTTAGTGGGGAACTTTCCCTCATCCCTTTTTTATGAGGGAACAAATGCCTCCCGGCGTTGCTCTCACGTGACTTGCACATGAGTGCAATGCTGTCTGCCCTCACGGTCGTTGGATTGCCTAGGGGAATGGGAAGATGAACCGCTCCCCATCATGTCTCATAAATGCAGGGGTTTCTGCAACTGAGAAGACCATTGTTCCTTCATCTTCTTCCCTACTTATTTTTCTTGAGAATTTAATTCTCTTCTTCAGAGGTTAGTTCTCTGCCCACTGAAATCTCAGAGTTAAACTCTGTTAAAACTTTTCTTTTGGTAAGGGTCACGAACGAAACCCCCCTCTTTTTTTTGTTCTTTTCGCCGTAGATTTTAAATCCGGAGACAGAGCATTTCTCTTTTCTTAAATTAGTTTCTTAAAGATCCAAAGCACACATTTTTTGTGAATTCTAAGATCTTGAATCAATATGGATTGTTGATCCTTCTCTTAGGCTTTTACCCTGTCACCGATCTTTAAGATCCTTGGAATTTAATTCGATTTTCCTTGCCTCCTTGCTATGGGGGTTTTCTGGGATTTTATCCCTTTGTTAAAGGAATTTAATTCCTTGTTTACAGAGCTTGGCTCTGAGAGAGACTCAGATATTTTTGGGAATTTTATTCCCTAATGTTCTTGAGTATTTTAGGGTTTTAATGCCTTTAAAGCATATTTTAATCTGTTGTGCTTTTTAGCAGAACTTGTTCAAGAGTTGGTTAACTTTACTATTTACTTGATGAGAATCCTCTTTGATTCTTCCAATGATTATTTTGCCTCGTCATTGGTGAGCCGTTATTTAGATTTTGTGGGGTCCATTGGTTTTGCAGGCAGTGGTCCCGTCACATTATGGTTTTCTTGTTATTTTATTTTATGTTACCTTATTATTTATTATTATTATTTTTAAATGGTTTTTTATTTTTAGGAACGATGGCCTCGCTTCCCGACTTCCCTTACACTCGCTCAGAAGCGGCCTTCCCGCAGTCGCCGTCGGACGAGGAGGCTATGGTGATGATCAGGGCGCATGACAGGGACCATACTACTCTTCTCTTGTGGGGAAAATGGTACGGTCACATCATCGGGGGCTGCCGTAGTTTTACCTGCGAAGAGCCGTCAGAACCTATTCGCTCTATATCGTTGACGGAACGCCCACGAACTGCTTACGTGATGGAGGCGACTAACTGGACTCCCGTGGGCCGACTCGAGCCATCAACGACCGGGATACCCAACCAACCTGTGGTAGCAATCGACATTCTGGGGCGCCGAATCTGTCAGGGTGAAGCCCGCCCTTGGGGGCAGGTTTATAAGGTAGGCATTATCCCCCTCCACCCAGTGGTCTATCTTCCTTGGGCTCGGTACATTCTCTCTGCCCAACGTGCACGTCTGCAGAAGGTCGGGTTGTACCAGGCAGTGTATGCTTCATTATTCTGTTACCACGCCCTCACGTCTGGTGGGTTAAAGCTTTCTTGAATCTATGGAACCTTTCCACCAATACGTTCTTGCTAGGGGATCGAGAGGTCTCAATTTCATTGGAAGAGTTCCACGAGATCTCTGGATTGCCGATCAGGGGAGAGCATTATGAAGAGTTACTGCCTCCCGATGAATATGTGTTTGATACGGTGCCTGCTATACTCGACGACCTGTCGAATGAGAACGTCGTACGTCACAAGTACCTAAGTCTGATCAAGGTCCTGGGTATCTTTGAAAAGTTGTTCGTGACATCGGAAAGGCAAGGTGTCACCTTTGACGCTTTCATTGCTTGCTTTCTTCGAGAGGGTGTCATATCTAAAAAGGCTCCGAAATTTGCAAAAATTGAAGACCCTTTTGGATTAGGGTTAAGGAGCTTTTCGGCCAAGGAGGAATACCGGCCGCATTTCTATATTCTGAACTCGTCAACCGTAGCTTTTGATGCAATTGCGGCCCCTGGCATGGATGAAGAGACCTTTTTCGTTGGTTTTATCAGTCTTTGGCTAAGCTGGTTTTCCATGCCGATGCATCGCCGCTTTATGAGAGTTTCCTTTTTTTATCCCACTCACCACATAGCTAGGGGAGCACGGCTAGCTGTTGGCGTTGTAGGGTTATCACATCTATATCACGGATTAAGCGTCGCGGCTAATACTTCAAACCCAGGTGCGGAGACTGTGAATTTCCCCCTCCACTACTTCACGTCGTGGATCGAGATGCACGTGCTAGGAGCGTTTGCTGCGCTCCAGCGGCCGAATTTTTATTATTCGTACACCTTCCCGCGGATTATGAGGTTGGTTGATGCCTTCGCTCCCGATTCGACCTAAGTAGGGGCTCTTCGCGTACTGCTGAACTCGTACTCAAATGAAGGCGGGATGGTGTTCATCGATCGAATCATTTCCGTTCCAGCGGGGCCCATTCAACAATTGTTTGATTTATCGAAAGGTGGGGTCCCGGATTTGAAACCAAAAGAGGCCATGCACCTATACTCGATCAGGCCAAGGTATCTGGTGTTCCGCTGGAACAATGTTGTCCTTTTCATGCGGTATAGCACGCACCGCTTTGCTCAGCAGTTGAGCTATGACCAGGGCATCCCTCTCGAGGCATTCATAGTCGAGCCTGCTCCCTCTTTGGAGGTTACTCGCAATGTTATCCACCATTTCATGCGGCTAAACACCGGCTCCCGCTTCATGATCCCGGAATCCGACTACCTTCCGAGACCCGTAGGGTCCTTTAAGGGTTGGTATCGTCATCGGGTCAGCCCCATCATTGCAGAGGAGAGACGAGTGCTTTTTGAGGGTAAAGCTCCCATTCCCGCTCAGGTCACCAATTCCCCCATTGTGGCCGCGGTCAGTGGTTCGGCCTCCATTGAGGGATAGCGGTTTGGTACTTATCCGCAAAGCCACAGAAATAGAATCGACCCTCACACTGCTGGTATGCCAGTGCGCACTAGAGTCGAAGCAAAGGCTTCCAATGAAGCACCAGCTGTTGTGTCACCAGCGGTGGTGTCACCAAAGGTGGTGTCGCCAAAGGGGGATACCGAAAGTGAAGTTGGGCAACGTCGTGCCAAAGCGCCCAGGAGGAGGAAGCGTTCTTCTGCTAGTGTTAGCATTAGTTCCAAGAGGAGGAAGAAATCGGTTGCCGGCCTACTCGACACTCCGCTTGAGTCCGAGCCGTTTATTCAGGATGAACCGATAGCTATGGAGGAGTCAGACACCGGTCTTATCTATCTTGGCTTATCTGCCGAGGAGGCCGCGCAATTATTCGAGGCTTTAAGGCGTTCTCAAGATGAGACTGAGAACGTGTGTGCTCCTAAAAACGCTTACCCCCCCTCTGTTGCATTCTACGACGTCGAACCATTATTACGGAGGGTGCACATGGGTCCTCTGTTAATGGAAGAAGAACGGACCCTTAAACAGCCCATCTCAGATGCTTCCGAGAATGAGCTTGCACTAAAAACAGGTAGTCATTCATTTGCATTTGAACCCCGGCGAGCGTATTTAATGAGAAAAGAACGACGACTCGAAAAAACCATACTTCAAGCTCCTTGGCGTATTGGTATGCGTGTTTTTCGCATTCTTTCTTTGGCTAGTGATTTGTATTACTTTTATGTCTTCTTATTTTTGCGCGATCTTTGCAGGGACTTCTGCAGCAGAAACGGGTTTGAGTCCAGATCGGGTCATGGCTGCGGATTCCATGAATATCTCCCATGATGCACCGAAGGGTGTAGAGGAGATGACTGAAGCTGCCATCCTTGCTGTGGAGCTTCCGGTGGTAGCCGGTGTCCCTTCCGCGTCTACTACTTTTGCAGAGCTAACCTCATCGGCCATAGATCACATGGACATTCCTAATGACGTACCGGAGAGTGTAGAGGAGATTGCTGAAGCCGTTATCCCTGTCTTGGAGCCCCCAGTGGAGGCTTTTGTCCCTCTATTGGAGACTACCATGCCGGCTATAGATTTTACAAATATCTCCAGTGATACACCTGAGGGTGTGGAGGAGACCGCTGAAGCTGCCATCCCTCCAGCTCAGGGCAGGCGAAGCATTGAAAGTAATCTCATATACCTATATATTTTGTTTAATGACCCTTCTGTCATCTGACCCTTTCTTTCCTTCAAAATTGCGGGAATTGGCGGCTTCCATCGTAGATCTCACTCCGAGGAAAACTTTCTAGCGCTTGCTCGACATGGCTGCCTCACAAGCAATACCCCCACAAAGCATAGTTCTTTCCTTAGGCCAAGGTTGGTATGCTTTGCCCTTCTGGTTTTATATTTTCATAATAATGCTGATATGCCCTTCATTTTAAACTACGGTTCTGAAGGCTGACGACGAAGTCGAGATTCTTGACGGACCTGGGGATCTCTCAAACCCTACTTGCAAGACTGTGGGTAAGTGACGTTCTATCCTTGGCTTCGTTTTGTTTACTCTATATTTTAGAAAGGCAACTAACCGCATATATATCTTCACAGCTTTGCCAGCCCTAATTCCATTAGAGTCTCGGATTTCTATGCCACCAGGCCCTTATGCCCGACGCATATCTGAGAGGATGGCAAAACAGAGCATTTATTCCTTGGCGGCACTCATCGAAGATCTTTGTGCTGGTACTTCTGTCACGGCCGAAGAATTTGCTGCTGAGGCCAATACTTCCTTATCTGTTCTGGCCATTTATCATGACGAGGCAATAGTGCATACTTGGGTTGAGTACTGTCGCAAAATGGAGGCTTGCTGTTCCCGCCAAAAAATTTCTGCACAAAAGAGCCCAAGATATCAGATGGCAGCGATACGTTTAAAAAAATGTGAACCAGTATTTTCCGGGATGTATTTTGACAAACTCCCGAATGTGAAACGGCTAAATTCTGATGGAATCGAAAGCATCTCAAAAAAGCCTTCGATTTGATATATTATGGGCTTCATAATTCATCCGGGATCAAACGTTATGAGCAAATATGCTATGCACGTGTAATCTAAGGAAGAAAATGCGAACCAGTATTTTCCGGGCTGTATTTTGACAAACTCCTGAATGAGAAACAGCTAAATTCTAATGGTATTGAAAGTGTCTCGAAAAATCCTTCGATTTGATATATTATAGGCCTCATAATTCATCCGGGATCAAAAGTTATGAGGCATCACGTGCGCACACGTGATCGGGGGTCACGTGCCGACACGTGATGGCTTCCTGAAGGCTCTGAAATGATAAGAATTGAATCTTAATCAAATGGGTCACATGCCCACATGTGATGGGCCTTTAAACCCACTGAAAAGAATTAAAGGTATAATAAAATAATAAGAAAAAACCCCAATGGGGCATCACGTGCCAACACGTGACCAAGGGTCACGTGCTAACACGTGATAATTCCTGAGTTTTTTAAAACAGCAGAATTAAATTCTGGTCAAATGCTTAATCAGGGGGTCACGTGCCAACACGTGATAGGTTCCTAAAGATCTATGAATTAATAGAATTAAATTCTGATTAAGAGAGAATCAAAAACCCTAACCGGAAAAATAATTCTCTAAATCTTTCCAAACAAAAAAGATGGTGCTTTGTAAAATGGAGCACCGTTGGATTAAAAATCCAAGGGTAATTAAAAATCATTAATTTATGGAAAGATTTTAGACAAGAAAAGATTTCCCTAAATTTTACCAAAAATAACAAACAGAATATCTTTTGGATTTAAAATCCAATGGTGAATAAAATTCACTGAGTGATCTAAAAGATCACATTAGTTACGAAAAACAAACAAAATCTTTCAATAAGAGATTTACTAAACAAATTGATTCTTTTCCTTCTCCTATAAATAGGAGCCAAGAAGAGAATTTTGGAGATATAGAATTTTGGGATCTTGAAATTTTCTAAAGGCAAATAGCAGAGAGAAAAGAAAGAAGAATTTAATTCTCAAGAAAGAAAACCCTATGTGAGCAAAGGAAAGGGATCAAAAATTCAAAAAGAGAATTTAATTCTCAATCTAAGAGTTTAACTCTTCTGCAAAAAGAACTTAGTTCTTCCTCTGATTGAAAATCTGCAGAAGCAAATCTCCCCATAGGTTGAGAATTTAATTCTCATCGGGTTGAGATTCTGTCATGCAGATCCAAAAGTTAGAGGGGGAATTGAGTTTAGAGAATTTAATTCACCCAAAGATAAAGCAAGGGTTTAACCCTATATGAGAATTTAATTCTCCCAAAGTTATAGGAATTTAATTCCTCCAAGATAAAACTAGGGTTCAACCCTATATGAGAATTTAATTCTCCAAAATTTATAGGAATTTAATTTCTCCAAATAAAATTAGGGTTCAACCCTGCATGAGAATTCAATTCTCCCAAAATCATAGGAATTTAATTCCTTCAAGATAGAACTAGGGTTTAACTCTATATAAGAATTTAATTCTTTTACATACATAGGGATTTAATTCCTCTAAAATCATAATTAGGGTTTAACACTACAGAGAATTTAATTCTTAAAAAAAAATAAAGAAACTTGAAAGATCTCCATGCATACAAAGAACTAAGGCCACGTGACCCCTAAACAGATCCCCTAAAAAATGAGAAGAAAAAGCTTTGAGGCAGTGCCTCACGTGCTCCCACGTGACCCTCATTATATAGGGAGCAAAAGCAAAGGCAGATTCTAACTTGGGCGCTCTCACGTGTTACCACGTGACCCCTAATAAATGTTCTAATAAATCAGGGAATGAGTACACATCACGTGCCCACATGTGATGGCTATGAAAATTAAAGGTGCTTAACACTTGTTTGCAGAACAAAGTAAAGGAGATCTGGCCCCACCTTTGGACGCCTGTTCACACCATAATATTGCATTATTATATTCCCCATTCTTATTCTTTTTATAAATAAACAGGTGCTTTTGACGCATGTCTGCTACATGTTACAGGTTACAGGTTCTTGAAGCGAAAACAGTGAAAAAACAAAAGACGACACGAAAAAGTGGACTTTGACCAACAAATAGAAGGATCTTAATCAAGCCTACATCAAAGATAAAATTCACAAAGTACAAGGCAACTCAAGGTCCAAATTACAAAGCGAACGGTTAAAAGTCCACCGCAATTGTTCACTGGAGATCTGGAAGAAATAGAGAAGCCAAATTGAATAAAGATCCAAAGAAATAAAAAGCCCAAGAAGCCCAGAATTAGTTCCAAAATTTCCAGACATAAAATTTTACCAAAGCTTGAAGTCTACTTTGACTAGGTCTTCCTAAGGATATTTTGGTAAATGTAGACGTGCGAATCAATTGTAACCTAGGGTTTCCGATCCTCTATAAATAGGAACTCTAAATCATTATAAAGACTATGCCTCCCTTCATTAATAAATTTCAGCATTCTTTTGGAGAGCATCAATTTTTTTGTAAGTTCTTTATTTTCTGCCCTAGGTTAATTTTCTATTCTTGCCTTAGATAAATTTAATTTCTTGCCCTAGTTAATCTTTTATTCTCTGCCCTAGATAAATGTATTTTAATTCCCTAATGAGTGAGTAGTCTCCTCGCTTGTTAGGGTTAGATCTGGGGAAGGTTTGAGAGACGAAGATCTCTCATCCCCTTTCTTGCCCATCATATATTTTCATAGAACTCCATGCATACCTTCTTATTCCGCTCCCTACGGCACTCTACCCACGAGGTAGCGGTGATACCGTAGTCTAAAGGCCCGGATTTTAAGGTTTTCCATGGAGGTTAGGGTAAAGATTAAGAAAGGAAGGACAAGAATCTAGAGGAAGAACAATCTTCCCAATCATCCTAATCCCTTTTATTAATATTTACCATAACACCTAATTAGATCTTCATATGGGTATAGAAAGCGGTGAGATTTATAGACTTTCCAAACTTAACCTAGACCTAACCCTAGCAAGACTTAGATATAGATTAATTAGGTTTTTAGATTTAATAATCAATCTGAACACCCTTCGGAATTAACTCGTTAGCGCGATTAGGAGATTCACAACATCCCTGTGGACCGACCCGTACTCACCGGCTAGCTTCATGCGACGCCGTTCTTGATTGCGGTTATAGATAGTTTTTGAGATCAATCAACGCCCTCACGTGTCTTTACGTGATCCCTTCCTCTTTAGTATTTAACACTAATTCGAGAGTTTTATTTTCAGTGTTTAACACTGTTGTCTTCTAGTGTTTAACACTACTTTGAGAGTTTTATTTCCAGTGTTTAACACTGTTGTTCTCTAGTGTGTAACACTATTTTTAACCAAATTGGCTAATTTTTCCATAGGCAAAAGCCTCCCCTTCAACTGAATCTCAGAATTGAGTAAAATTCAGAGCTATAATGTTTAATGCTCAGTCAAAGATAAAAATGTTACCAAATCCCTCAAACTCTTGTTTGAGCATTGCTGAATGATGAGGGGCTGAACCCAGACAAATGTTTAATGGTCCAAAGGGCCAATATTTCAAACTTAATTGGACTTAGCCCAAGTTGGCCATAAGTCCTCAATTCAGACTTAACTGAGCCAATGTGCTCATAATCTAATTAATGTATCTTAGTTCCAAATTGGACTACAGATCACCCAATCAACTCTGGTTCGAGGGTACATCTCTTCACTCCTCTGATATTTGTCGTTGTAATCCTTTAACGTCTTCAGAGAGGTGACGGGTCCTGACAACCACACATTTCACGGACTATGATGTCCTTAACCTGGACTGTGGGGTCCTTAAACTCACGGACTACGATGTCCTTAACCTTGACTGTGAGGTCTTTAAACTCATGGACTATGATGTCCTTAACCTTGACTGTGAGGTCTTTAAACTCACGGACTATGATGTCCTTAACCTTGACTGTGAGGTCTTTAAACTCACGGACTATGATGTCCTTAATCTCGACCGTGATGTCCTTAAACTAACATTGGACTGTGGGGTCCTTAAACTCACGGACTATGATGTCCTTAATCTCGACCGTGATGTCTTTAAACTAACATTGGACAGAGATGTCCTTAAACTAACAATGGACCGTAATGTCCTTAAACTAATCGACCACAATGTCCCTAAACTAAACAATAGGGCCCAATTACTCTCTTGTTGGATCTAAATGATCCCGTTAAGTTGATCTTAGTCTAAAATGAGACTAACGTATCCTTAACAAACGTTTAAGTTGATCTTAGTCTCAAATGAGGTTAACGTATCCTTAAACCCAACCCCCCAAACCCAAATCTAAGAAAATACGGATTTGGACTAATCCACGCCCTACGGGCGACAGCATAAATTAGTCTTCGTATACAATCCACGAGAAACCAAAAACAAAACAAACACCCACGACACGAAGTGACCATTTGGAGAAGGAGAAAGTTGTTACCGCGATGCGGTAGCGTAATTAACTGCAGGGGCTTGCGCCTGCAGGGAAGAGCGTCCCCACAATCAAAAACCCTCGAATGAGGAGGAATCTGACGAAGTCTGCTACATCATCCGCATCAGTTTAAATCTTCGATACATGGTGCCATAAATCAACTTGGCATCTTCGGAGAGGTGGACGGATAGCACCAATTAGCATCATCCCCGAAATTCAGGCAAGACGAACCTACGCGGTCGCGTCTCCGTATTTCGGAGGGGAACGAATTCTGGCACGCCCGGTGGGACCTTTTCCTCTTTCCACTCCACACTTCGTGTGTCATGTTCGCGAACGAATCGTGGTCTATTATGGTTGCCTGTGGATTCGAGGTACTAAGATTTGGTGTCTTGCTCCGTGCAGAAAACAGAAGATCAATGGCTTCAATCTGCACTAACTACAACTGCAACTCTCACTCCGTCCCGTCCGGAGGAGTGACTTACGGGCTCCAAGCGGCCTCCATCTTCGCTATGCCGGTGGAACAGGTGACTCAGGCCACCACTGGATTGTTCTTCGGGACCATGCTCCCACCAATGAGCTTCAACGCCCCTGTACCATCGCAAGAAGCTCCCAAGAAGTCGGTCTTTGATCGGTTTGCAACTACAGCGGCCCCTCTCAACGGGTCGCCCAAATCCAGTGCCTCAGTCTTTGACAGACTGGATCAAAGCTCATTTGGGCCCATGAAGAAGCCCGTGATACCAGAAAGGGTTATCCCAAAAAGAATAGCCATTCCTGCTCTCGAAGTCGTCAAAGAGGCTTCTCCCGCCAAAGGGTCGGTCTTCACAAGACTGACTGTTTCAGTTCCCGTTTCAGGCGAAATCGTCAAGGCTGCTTCACCTGCTTAGAAGTCTGCTTTCGATAGGTTGGCCATCCCCACTCAGCGGACATCAGTCTTCAATAGGCTGACAACGACAACTTCTGACCAATACAGGGGGCATGAGAAAGTCACCCCTACAGCTGAGATAATCCCAACAGCTCGACATGTTCGGCGTCGCCACTGGCGCTGGGTAAGGAAGGATGGGGGCAACTCTCTCTCTGGACTGACTCCGCCGGCTCCAACGGTGGAAATCGATGCTGCTGTTCCAACTGGGAATAGCTTTGAACTACTTAACAGGGTGCGCAGGAATTCGCCAACTGCCGTGCTGAAAAGATCCCCTCCACCTATGGAGAATGCCCCAAAGGCGAAGTTGGAGCAGCCCCCTCAGGGGTTGTCCTCTAAAATTTACAAAGTCTGGCATCAAGTCCAAAACTCAGTGATTGATCAAGATTACTCTCGCCGACAGAAAAAGATGAAGGTTAGGCAAGAGAAGGATCACCCTGTCAAGCCACAAAAGGCGACAGCTAATTGGGTGCCTACTGCAATGGCCCCTTCAACTTCGACCACCCACAAGAGGAGAAGGCCGGAGAAAATCCCCGAGTCTGCAATGAATCGCAAGACCATTGAACCCAAACGCCCTAAGTCTGGGGGTATGGTGGTGCATACCGTCTATATGGCGTTCGGAAAAGAGGAAAGTCGTGCTTCTACGGGTCATCGACCGCTTACGCGATCTGTAACAAAGGCCCAGGAGCAACAACAGAAGCTCCAGGAAATGTTGACGCAGATGGCCGTACTCACAGGGCCAAAAGAATGTCCGGAAACGTCATCAGAGCAACGTCGGGAACAGGAAACTGATGCTGAATTCCTTCGGAGAATGCTTGAGAAGAAGGACAAAGAGGCCGCAGAACAAGCGGCCAATATAAAACAAATGGCTCTTCTATTCCAAGACATGGTCGGGATGATGTTACAGCCGGATCCTCCAGCTGAAGATCCTCCGATTATCCTCGAAGACGACCGAGCGGAGACATCAAACCCTCTTCCGGCTTGTTCGGCAGCCAAGGAGGAGACCATCTCAAAAGCCGCCTTGGATGATTACATCGCTCAGCAGATACGAGTTCACCAGGAGAATGAAGCGGCTGGGCAAATTGTTAAAACTGGACGACCCTATCCGAGTTGGTATGACCAAATAAAGTACCCGCCGGGATACACGATCCCCAAATTCCACGTATATAAGGGGACTGGAAATCCTCATCAGCATGTCGCTCAATTTAGGGCTCTGTATGGCAACACCGGAGGTGACGATAAGCTACTGCTTCGCCAATTCATTGGCAGTTTGGAGGAGACGGCCTTCGAATGGTATTCGGAGCTTCCAAATAACTCCGTCAAAACATTCACGGAGATGGAGCTGTTATTCACCCAGCGTTTCACAAGCGCCAGCGAACACACCCCAATCACGGCGTTGATCAATGCCAGGGTGAAACTGTTAGGTTTACCTAGCACCCTATAAAGAGTTTGGAAGCATCACATGTCACAAAGTTCAAGTTTTTATGGTGCTAAGCAAGCATACATAGGTTCGATCCTAGAAAACTAGGGTTTCTAAACAATAAAGGCAACAAAGACAAGGGTTTCGAGACTACAACCTTTGTAGCTCCCTTCGCTAGACTCTTTGGCCTCTTGAGTGTTGGAGGAAGGTTCTCTTGAAGTCTTCTAGTGCCCACGACGATCCACCCGAAGCTCCTAGTCCAAGCTTGTAACTTCACTTTTCAAAAGGAGAAAAGAGAACACTCTAAATAAGTGGGCTAGACTTATGTAGAATGATGTTGTGTTTCTAATTCTCACTTCAAAAACCTTTCTTGATGTGTGTTTTTCTCACTATAAAAAACTAGAGAGCAAAGGAAGAAGGAGGAAGAAGATGATGGCTTTTCTTTTAGAAGAAGAGAAAAGATTTACCCTTGAAAAGAAATGAAAACATATCTATATATATTTATTTCTTCTCATCTCAAACCATGGTTAAATGTTTGAGATATTATTTAATTAGAGTTTAAAACATAGAAGGAAAGTTTAATCCATGGTTAAGGGTAGGTGAGGATGGTTAGGTTAAAGAAGGATGTAGAAACTAGTCATGAATTATCCTTTCCTTTTCTATTTTGTTTTAAACACAAATTAAATAATAATCCATATATTTAACCAAGGTGTGAGTCTTATATTGCCACCATTTCCTTTGTATAAACAACCATGATAGATGATGTATGTATGTATGTATGTATGCACATCCATATGTGCATGAATCTATAAAGAAAATCTATAAAGAAAACATGCATGCATGCATACATCCATCATGTACAAGAAAGGATTTCAAGTGAGAAAACTAATGGTTAAATGATAAATCAACACTTGATTTATCAATCCGGCCATATCACATATGACCCCACCAAAAGAAAGCCGCCCGATCAATATACAGTATCCTATACGCGTATTTTAATCGGGTCCATGCGCATATCGCATACGCGCACCACAACGTTTCGCCTGGACTAGGTAACTCCTTTGTGGGACTCTAAGACTCGTTAATACGCCGGTAGTGGGTGATGATCATATCAAGCACCCCCAAGCCGCAAGCGGTCAGCTAAATATAACGGCCACCCGGGTGTTGAGCGATCAGAACAAAACAAGCGAACCTGCTACAACTCCCGTCGAGCCAACCGACAACACTACCGTACAGTCCGGTCTCTTCGTCAGATATGCTACATATATAGCCTAGGGATGGTCACGTCGACCCCAATAACTCAATAAGTCGTGCCGGTGAATGGTCTATAACAGATCGAGAAACTACTGATAACACTTATCAGCAAATCTCAGCAGCCCTGGCCAGGGACTTACTGATATAACCAGTCGGGCACAGCACAGCATCAACTCCCAATACCGGGAGAGACGAAACCCCTCCTATCGCTCATCTCCTTCGTGTGTCTCGGGACTGTACCCAACGGCCACCTGTTTGCACGACTCAGTAGAGCCGTGGTAGGGTGAAAATCAAAGTACAGTGGGAGAACACACAAGACTCTATGACGATCTCGGGTCTACAGACTAACCTGTACCAGTGTCACCTGAGAACTGCTATCCGAAGATAGATATAATTCCATATAGGAGTTCTCGGTGAGTTCGTCCAGTGTACCCAGTCACCACTGAGCACCCATATATGATTTTGATGTCAAACATCGATGAATGTGGGAACATTCATCGCCCATCGTATGGGTCTAGTATCATATACACTAGTCTACTCTGGTATATCAATGCCCCGTCTCGATATACCTACGACTAGGGACTTTCCAGGATATGCTTATAGACTACAGATGTCCAACTAGTATGATCTCCATCATAATCACAGCAGTCAAGCCGATATCCTCAGGGCTTTATCAGCATGTATGAATGAATAAAAGCATGATCAAATCAACATGTCAGATAAAGAAGAACCAGATAGCATACTATCATGTCGAGCAAGAATGTATACTGAATATATATACATGTACAAATACATCCACTATCATATAATGGCCTCTAGGGCATACATATATCCAACAGAAACCAGGCGAAACATGGGTTCGGTATGCGATACGGTGGCGCAACCTATGGTCGAAGTGCGAACAACGCATAGAAGAAGCTCCTACAATAGGCATGTTTGTGGGAACCCTTGATCCGCAGGCGACCATATCCCAATTCATGATGTTCTTCAAGCCGACCACCTTCCAGGCCTTGATTGACAAGCTGGCCCAAATAGACCAGATGGGCCATAGGCCTTCCTCTTCAAAGACGGAGCCTTAGAATGAAAAGGGCAAAGGGAAAGCAACCTTCGTCGCCAACGCTCAACAACAACCGAGTGGCCCGAGACCGGTTGTTCGCCAAAGCAACAAGCGGCAATCCCTCGATGAGAAGTTGAGACATCCTTACTCGTTTCCCCTGGATAAAAAAAGGAAACTGTTTGAAATGGCAGTACGCAATGGGCTCATCACTCTACCGAAGTTGAGACACCCACCGCAACCGAACGACGTCAACGATCCCAATTACTGCCCCTACCACCGAGTATTGGGTCATCCGATCGAATATTGCTACGTCTTCAAAAATTGGGTTGAAGACCGGTATCAGCAGGGCAAGTTCACGCTGTCCGAAAACTGGAAGGTAAATCCTCCACAACCACATGCTCCGAAAAAGATAGACATGCCGGGGGCATCGTGCTCATTCATAAAGGAAGCTCCATGGAAAGTTGTTCTTTCGGCAAAAACTAAAAGAATGCTAAAAGATCTTCAAACGTGTCCGGGGATCAGGTGGAAAAGCCCGCAAGAGCCGAAGATCATCGACGGGATGCTGAAACCATGCCCAACATCGGGAATTAATAGCAATGGTCAAAACGCTCAGGCCCAACCGTCAAAGTCTTCGAAGAAAAAGAAGAAGACCAGAAAGCCCACACAGTCTAACGACAAGCGCACGGATCTGCAAAAGTATATTGACGCGCTGAAAGAATACAACAAGAGGGCGCGAACCCCAGTCACGCTTCAAGAGTTCCTCAATCACATCCTTGAGAATGAAGATAACGACAATGATGAGGGAGACGACTTGTCAGAAGAATCCGAAGATTATGTGGCAAGTTGCCACATGATCGCTCATTTGTCGCTAGGTAAAAAAGCAGCTCACTCGGCGTTAGGAGATAACGTAGAGGAGCTGGGGGCAGGAGCAGTGCCAAAACCCTTGGATTATGTGACAAGGTCTATCAAGGAGAAACCTACTTGTTCATAAAGCATCCGGCAAAACTTCGCCTCAAAGCTACAGCGGACCGAAATGTCCCTAAACTAACGATGGACCGCAATGTCCTAAAACTTGCAACTGACCGAGACGTCAATAAACTACTACGGACTGCGGCATCCCCAGGCTGACGTGGTGTAAAAAAAAAGGTATGTCCATAAGCAAAATGGGCATGGATGAAAACCCGAAAAGGCGCCGTGAGTAAAAACAGCAGGACTACCGGCGATGTTTGTAAAAACCCGAAAGGGCGCAGACTCGTAAAAAAAACAACGGTACGTCCACAAGCAAGATGGGCACGGATGAAAACCCGAAAGGGCTCCATGAGTAAAAACAGCAGGACTACCGGCGAGTTTGTGAAAACCCGAAAGGGCGCAACCTCGTTAAAAGACACTTACAGGGTCCTCTCGACCCTGTAAGGAGAAAATACCTGCGTGAGATCCTTACGACTCACAAAGGAGCAACACACTTAGGAATCCCCATAATTCCTAAGGAGAAAACACACTTACGAGATCCTCACGACTCGTGAGGAGAATTCCCCTTTGAGATCCTCACGGCTCACAGGGTTCAAAAGCCTTAAGCTACAGGGTTCTAAACCTGTTCTTAAGCCATCACAATCTCCAATGCTACCCTACAAGCGGTTCAATGCTGACCCTTGTATACAATCAACGGGCACGAATAAACCTTTCCCTAACAAAGTCCCACCAGCGACTAGGGATATGCTCACACGGTGAGCGATCCTTGTAAGTCCTCTTGACTTATAAGGAGAAAACACTCTTGTAAAATCCTTACAACTTATAAGAGAACATACGCTTAAGAATCCTCATGATTTTTAAGGAGAAATACACCTACGAGATCCTCACGACTCGTAGGGAGAAATACCTTTATGAGACCCTTACGGCTCGTAAAGTCAAAAAGCCTTAGTCAACAGGATCCTAACCCTGTTTGCTAAGCCATCTTTGTTCGATATCGACAAAGGAAAATGATGATTCGCTCCTGGCAATGTCCCAGTGGTAGCGATGCTGATGCCTAAATCGGTATCAAATTCCAAGTCCTTTCATGGCAAATGTTGATTCGCTTCTGACAATATTCCAGTCGCAGCGATGCTGATGCTAACATTGGCACCAAATTCCAAGTTCCACACTCGCAATAAAAAATCAGCAAGCCAAAAATTCATATGAAATAGCCGAAATGATGGGGCAACTTGCAACGAAATCAGTAAGTAAAAATATATGCATACAAAAACAGCCGAAATGATTGGGCAACTCGCAATAAAAAGCAGTGAGTAAAAATAAAAATAGCCGAAATGATTGGGCACCGTGAAAAATAGCCGAAATGATTGGGCAATCGCGATTTTCGCGATATAAAAAGCTGAAATGATAGAGCATCGCGGAAAGAAATTAAAAAAAAATTCTGAAAGAATGAAACTTTTGCCCTACAGATGAGATCACATCGATCCCTGTAGACAATCTAGGGGCACAAAAAAAAGGGGAACTATATTTTCACACCAGGCTCTGTCAAAAGGAGAGCCAAGTCTCGACGGTTCACAGACAGCCTAGAGATCACTAACGGCGTTTCTCCTCACTCCAACCAGATGCAGACGTGAAGTCAACAACCGACCTCAGAGTCACAATGAAGCGGAGCCATGGCAAAGTCCCTAGTTCCAAATCTCAATGGCCACATCTACGGCCTGAAGACCAACAACGGTGTGCCTCCACATTCCAGCAGGACACAGATGCTACACCATCAATCGGAGCCACGGCAAAGTCCCTGGTTCCAAGCCTCGACGGTTCACCAACAACCTAGAGACAACCGTGACATTCATCTCAATACAGCAGACACAATGTCAACAAACGAAGCGAAGGAAGATCCCTAGCTTCAGGGTCTCAACGTCAACATCGACAACTTAGAGATCAACACCGGTGTTCTTCCTCCCTCCAGTCGGATGCAGACACAACATCAACAAACGGAGCAACGGCAAAGTCCTCTAGTTTCAAGACTCTACGGTCCACAGACAACCTAGAGTCAGCCAATGACTTCCCTGCCGGATCAACGCTCCGTCTCGGAAACAAGTCAACCAACCCCCAGGGAAATCAGAGTCCTTAGAAAAAACCTCGATTCAGGGAAATCAGCGTCCTTGACGAGAGCACCTCGATTCGTGTCGACCCGCAGAGAAATCAGTGTCTTTGCAGGAATACCTCGATTCGTTTCAACTCCGATGAAATCAGTGTCCTTGGCTACCTCCTCAATTCAGGGAAATCAGCGTCCTTGACGAGAGCATCTCGATTCGCGTTGACCCGCAGAGAAATCAGCGTCTTTGCAGGAATACCTCGATTCGTTTCAACCCCAGGGAAATCAGCGTCCTTGGCAACCTCCTCGATTCAGGGAAATCAGCGTCCTTGACGAGAGCATCTCGATTCGCGTCGACCCGCAGAGAAATCAGCGTCTTTGCAGGAATAACTCGATTCGTCTCAACCCCAGGGAAATCAGTGTCCTTGGAAACCTCCTCGATTCAGGGAAATTAGCGTCCTTGATGAGAGCATCTCGATTCGCATCGACCCGTAGAGAAATCAGCGTCTTTGCAGAAATACCTTGATTCGTCTCAACCCCAGGGAAATTAGTGTCCTTGGCAACCTCCTCGATTCAGGGAAATCAGCGTTCTTGACGAGAGCATCTCGATTCGCGTCGACCCGCAGAGAAATCAGCGTCTTTGCAGAAATACCTCGATTCGTCTCAACCCAGGGAAATCGGTGTCCTTGGCAACCTCCTCGATTCAGGGAAATCAGCGTCCTTAGCGAGAGCATCTCGATTCGCGTCGAACCGCAAGGAAATTAGTGTCTTTGCAGGAATACCTCGATTCGTCTCAACCCCAGGAAAATCAGTGTTCTTGGCAACCTCCTCGATTCAGGGAAATCAGCATCCTTGACGAGAACATCTCGATTCACGCTGACCCGCAGAGAAATCAGTGTCTCTGCAGGAATATACAACGTCAGCAAGCGGAGCCGCGGCAAAGTTCCCGGTTCCATGACTCGGCGGTGCACAGACAACCCAAAGTCAACCCTCGACCGTCCTGTTGAAGCAATGCTTTGACTCGGGAGTAGGTCAACTCATCAATCACTTACAAGTCCTCTCAACTTGTAAGGAAGAAAATTCTCTTGTGAGATCCTTATGACTCTCAAAAGAAAACACACTTAAGAATCCTCACGATTCCTAAGGAGAAAATACACCTATGAGATCCTCTCGACTCGTAGGGAGAAAAAATCTTTATGAGACCCTCACGGCTCATAAAGTTGAAAAGTCTTAGGCGGCAGATCTGAACCTGTTTGCTAAGCCATCACTTCTTATCTCAATTCAGGGAAATCAGCATCCTTGGCGAAAACCTCTCGATTCGTTTCGACCCGTAAGGAAATCAGCGTCCTTGGAAAGAACCTCTCGATTCGTTTCGACCCGCAAGGAAATCAGTGTCTTTGCGAGAATCTCTCGATTCGTCTCAACTTGCGGGGAAATTAGTGTCCCTAAGCATAAAGAAAATTCTCTTGTGGGATCCTTACGATTCTCAAGAGAAAACGCACTTAGGAGTCCTCACGACTCCTAAGGAGAAAAAACACCTACGAGATCCTCACGACTCGTAGGGAGAAAAGCCTTTGTGAGACCCTCACGGCTCATAAAGTTGGAAAGTCTTAGGCAACAGATCCTAATCCTGTTTCCTAAGCCATCGCTACCTTATAAAGAGTTTAAGATGAACTGTTATTTACCATCTATGGGCCACACTTGCCAAAGCTACATGCCACTGAAATGAAGAAGTTACTCATGAAGCATATAAACTACTTCATGCCAGAGTAAAACATAAAGAAACAGAAGGGTGCGGCTCATGGAGCTGAGGGTTTGGAACTATATCCCTTAAGAGTCGAGATTTGAGTCAATGATAAATGACGACGCTTGTGTCCGCTCGTTATCTTCTCAGATCAAGATCCTGAAGATTATATACCAACCCAAAACTGATCATATGCTATGAATTACTCTGCACTACTTCACCCACATATATACTTACGTGGGCAAAGTAGTGGGGGGCATTTGTTCTCGCCAAAAAATTTCTGCACAAAAGAGCCCAAGGTATCAGATGGCAGCGATACGTTTAAGAAAATGTGAACCGGTATTTTTCAGGCTGTATTTTGACAAACTTCCAAATGTGAAACGGCTAAATTCTGATAATATCTAAAGTGCCTTGAAAAAGCCTTCGATTTGATATATTATGGGCTTCATAATTCATCCGGGATCAAAAGTTATGAGCAAATATACTATGCGCGTGTAATCTAAGGAAGAAAATGCGAACCAGTATTTTCCGGGCTGCATTTTGACAAACTCCAGAATGAAAAACGGCTAAATTCTAATGGTATCGAAAGTGCCTCTAAAAATCCTTCGATTTGATATATTATGGGCTTCATAATTCATCCGGGATCAAAAGTTATGAGCAAATATACTATGCGCGTGTAATCTAAGGAAGAAAATGCGAACCAGTATTTTCCGGGCTGCATTTTGACAAACTCCCGAATGAAAAACAGCTAAATTCTAATGGTATCGAAAGTGTCTCGAAAAATCCTTCGATTTGATATATTATAGGCTTCATAATACATCCGGGATCAAAAGTTATGAGGCGTCACGTGCGCATACGTGATCGGGGGTCACGTGCCGACACGTGATGGCTTCCTGAAGGCTCTGAAATGATAAGAATGGAATCTTAATCAAATGAGTCACGTGCCCACATGTGATGGGCCTTTAAACCCACTGAAAAGAATTAAAGGTATAATAAAATAACAAGGAAAAACCCCAATGGGGCATCACGTGCCAACACGTGACCAAGGGTCACGTACTGACACGTGATAATTCCTGAGTTTTTTAAAACAGCAGAATTAAATTCTGGTCAAATACTTAATCAGGGGGTCACGTGCCAACACGTGATGGGTTTCTAAAGATCTATGAATTAATAGAATTAAATTCTAATTAAGAGGGAATCAAAAACCCTAACTGGAAAAATAATTCTCTAAATCTTTCCAAACAAAAAAGATGGTGCTTTGTAAAATGGAGTACCGTTGGATTAAAAATCCAAGGGTGATTAAAAATCACCAATTTATGGAAAGATTTTAGACAAGGAAAGATTTCCCTAAATTTTACCAAAAATAACAAACAAATATCTTTTGGATTTAAAATTCAATGGTGAATAAAATTCACCGAGTGATCTAAAAGATCACATTAGTTATGAAAAACAAACAAAATCTTTCAATGAGAGATTTACTAAACAAATTGATTCTTTTCCTTCAACTATAAATAGGAGCCAAGAAGAGAATTTTGGAGATATAGAATTTTGGGATCTTAAAATTTTCTAAAGGTAAATAGCAGAGAGAAAAGAAAGGAGAATTTAATTCTCAAGAAAGAAAACCCTAGGTGAGAAAAGGAAAGGGATCAAAAATTCAAAAAGAGAATTTAATTCTCAATCTAAAAGTTTAACTCATCTGCAAAAAGAACTTAGTTCTTCCTCTGGTTGAAGATCTGCAGAAGCAAATCTCCCCATATGTTGAGAATTTAATTCTCATCGGGTTGAGATTCTGCCATGCAGATCCAAAACTTAGAAGGGGAATTGAGTTTAGAGAATTTAATTCTCCTAAAGATAAAGCTAGGGTTTAACCCTATATGACAATTTAATTCTCCCAAAGTTATAGGAATTTAATTCCTCCATGATAAAACTAGGGTTCAACCCTATATGAGAATTTAATTCTCCTAAATTTATAGGAATTTAATTTCTCCAAATAAAATTAGGGTTCAACCCTGCATGAGAATTCAATTCTCCCAAAATTATAGGAATTTAATTCCTTCAAGACAGAACTAGGGTTTAACCCTATATAAGAATTTAATTCTTTCACATACATAGGAATTTAATTCCTCTAAAACCATAATTAGGGTTTAACCCTACAGAAAATTTAATTCTTAAAAAAAACAAAGAGACTTGAAAGATCTCCATGCATACAAAGAACTAAAGTCATGTGGCCCCACGTGACCCCTAAACAGATCCCCCAGAAAATGAGAAGAAAAAGCTTTGAGGCAGTGCCTCACGTGCTCCTACGTGACCCTCATTATATAGGGAGCAAAAGCAAAGGCAGATTCTAACTTGGGCGCTCTCACGTGTTACCACGTGACCCCTAATAAATGTTCTAATAAATAAGGGCATGAGTACACATCACGTGCCCACACGTGATGGCTATGAAAATTAAAAGTGCTTAACACTTGTTTGCAGAACAAAGTAAAGGAGATCTGGCCCCACCTTTGGACGCCCTCATGTGTCCCCACGTGATCCCTTCCTCTTTAGTGTTTAACACTAATTCGAGAGTTTTTTTCAGTGTTTAACACTGTTGTCTTCTAGTGTTTAACACTAATTTGAGAGTTTTATTTCCAGTGTTTAACACTGTTGTTCTCTAGTGTGTAACACTATTTTTAGCCAAATTGGCTAATTTTTCCAGAGGCAAAAGCCTCCCCTTCAACTGAATCTCAGAATTGAGTAAAATTCAGAGCTATAATGTTTAATTCTCAGTCAAAGATAAAAATGTTACCAAATCCCTCAAACTCTTGTTTGAGCATTGCTGAATGATGAGGGGCTGAACCCAGACAGATGTCTAATGGTCCAAAGGGCCAATATTTCAAACTTAATTGGACTTAGTCTAAGTTGGCCATAAGTCCTCAATTCAGACTTAACTGAGCCAATGTGCTCATAATATAATTAATGGATCTTAGTTCCAAATTGGACTACAGATCACCCAATCAACTCTGGTTCGAGGGTACATCTCTTCACTCCTCTGATATTTGTCGTTGTAATCCTTCAACGTCTTCAGAGAGGTGACGGGTCCCGACAACCACACATTGCACGGACTAAGATGTCCTTAACCTGGACTGTAGGGTCCTTAAACTCACGGACTATGATGTCCTTAATCTTGACTGTGGGGTCTTTAAACTCACGGACTATGATGTCCTTAACCTTGACTGTGAGGTCTTTAAACTCACGGACTATGATGTCCTTAACCTCGACCGTGATGTCTTTAAACTAACATTGGACTGTGGGGTCCTTAAACTCACGGACTATAATGTCCTTAACCTCGACCGTGATGTCTTTAAACTAACATTGGACCGAGATGTCCTTAAACTAACAATGGACCGTAATATCCTTAAACTAATCGACCGCAATGTCCCTAAACTAAACAATAGGGCCCAATTACTCTCTTGTTGGATCTAAACGATCCCGTTAAGTTGATCTTAGTCTAAAATGAGACCAACGTATCCTTAACAAACGTTTAAGTTGATCTTAGTCTCAAATGAGGCTAACGTATCCTTAAACCCAACCCCCCAAACCCAAATCTAAGAAAATACGGATTTGGACTAATCTATGCCCTACGGGCGACAGCATAAATTAGTCTCCGTATACAATCCACGGGCAACCAAAAACAAAACAAACACCCACGACACGAAGTGACCATCTGGAGAAGGAGAAAGTTGTTACCGCGATGCGGTAGCGTAATTAACTGCAGGGGCTTGCGCCTGCAGGGAAGTGCGTCCCCACAATCAAAAATCCCTCGAACGAGGGGGAATCTGACGAAGTCTGCTACATCGGCCGCATCCGTTTAAACCTTCGATACATGGTTCCATAAATCAACTTGGCATCTTCGGAGAGGTGGACGGATAGCACCAATTAGAATCTGCCCCGAAATTCAGACAAGACGAACCTACGCGGTCGCATCTCCGTGTTTCGGGGTTCGATACATGGTGCCATAAATCCCCGAAGTTCGTTGCCGCCATGTTTGGGGTGGAAATTATGTTGGATACTACTTTAAAGTTTTGACTCATGAAGATAGCGAGTGGACATGAGCGTCGTCATCTATCATTAACCTAAGTCGTGGCTTGTCAAGCGTAGTATTTCTTAAGGAATCGGCCGTTTATTGGCTGGAAGGGTTTTTTGCCTTGCATATCCATGAGCAAATAGGCCCCACCTTGGTAGACCTTGTTTATGATGTATGGGCCATCATAGTTTAGCTCGAATTTCCCCCGTTTTGCACGATTGGGGATCATAGGTCTTTTGACGACTAACACGAGTTCGCGTTGGCGGAATGTTCTTGGTCTGGTTACTCTTTCGTATGAGCGCGTCATCCTTGCTTTATAAGCTTCCAGGTTTTGTTTCGCCATGAGACAAGTTTCATCGAGGGCATCGAGCTCCTCAAGCCGAATATGAGAATTTTCTTCATCCGTCAGCTCGTATCAAACTACCACTCATAGAGAGAGTAGCTCTATTTCCAAGGGAAGTACCGCTTTCGTGCCGAATACCAACGCGTATGGCGTTGTATTCGTGGCCATTTTGAACGTGGTTCAATAAGCCCAGAGAGCTTCATGCAGTCTCTCGTGCCAGTCCTTTTTATTTCTGGACATCATTTTCTTTATGATCTTCGTCAAGGTCTTGTTGAAAGCCTCAGCTAGACCGTTAGCTGGGGGATTATAGACTGAAGAGTATCTCCAGTCTATATTATGCTACTGTGCGAAGCAGCTGATCTTATGGCTTCTTAGGCAGGCCCATTATCCAGGATGATCTGTCGCGGAGTGCCGAACCGATAGATGACATGTGCCGTGACGAAATGGAGGATGTTCTCCGTCTTCACTTCCTTTAGCGGTACTAACTCTGCCTACTTAGAGAAGTAATCGGTTGTTGCCAATATGAACCGATGTCCTTTGGATGACGCTGGTTCGATGGCCCAATTATATCGGTTCCCCACATTTCGAATGGCCAACTAGCCAGTGTTGGGTGTAGCGTATTTGGATGCTGGTGGATGAAGTCCCCATGAACCTGGCATGAGTGACACTGCTTCGCATATTCAAGGCAGTCATGAATCATTGTGGGCCAATAGTAACCCATTCTTTTGATCTTTAGCTTCATCTTTGGTCCGGCTTGATGAGAACCGCAGAGCCCGTCGTGAGTTTCTTGAACGACTCTCTTTACTTCTCCTGGTCCCAGGCACCTTAGACACAAACTGTCGAACGATCTCTTATATAGAGTATCATCGATGAAGGCAAAAGACAAAGCTCATTTCAGGAGCTAATGTCTCGAAGATGCGTTTTCGGGTATTCAATGGGATTTGAAGTAGTCTATGAAGACTTCTCTCCAATCCTCAACCTTTTCTTCATCCTCTATTTGGAAGACTGCTTGTCCAGTCACTTCTTTTCTATCAGACGACTCCGGAGATATTTCTGCTGGCGCGAGAATCCGGCGGCTTTGCACAATGATCCTTACGTCATCGAGGTTTTCGTCGGCCAGTTCTTTAGCGAGCTTAGCTAACGCATCCGTCTTACTATTTTCAACACGTGGTATGCTTTCCAGGATGTAGGAGGGAATTTGAGTCAGCAGTTGCTGCACTCTTTCGCCATATTTTACCAACTCCGGCTTACACGTCTGATAATCGCCATTTACTTGGCTAACGACTAGCTGGGAGTCTTCATATATGAGGAGGTTTTCGATTCCCATATCGACAGCAATCTCAAGACCCGCTATCAAAGATTCATACTCAGCCGCATCGTTTGTCCTCGGATCTGTTAAGCAAAGGGCGAAACGCATTATCCCTCCTTACGGAGTCACGAAGATAAGGCCCACCCCAGTTTTGATTATGGGGGTGCTTTGCTTTCGCTTCTTCAAGGAAGATACTCCGTCGAAGTAGAGTTCCCATTGGACATTATTTCCTTCCTTCCCTCCTTCGATTGTATCGAACGCGTGTTCATCTGGCAATTCGCAATTTAAGGGAGAATCGGCCGGTATTGGATGCTCAGCGAGAAAGTCGGCGATGGCCTGGCCTTTCACTGCCTTGAGGGGTCGATACGTTATCGAGAACTCAATCAAGAGGAGGGATCGTTTGGCAAGCCTTCCTGTTAGTATGGCTCTTGACATCAAATATTTGAGAGGGTCCACCTTTTATATGAGATGGACCTCATGTGCCAAGGCATAGTGTCGAAGCTTCGTTATCGCGAATATCAGTGCCAGGCAATACTTTTCAATTGGGGAGTAGTTGTTTTATGCCCCCAGGAGAACTCGACTCAAATAGTAAAGAGCTCTCTCCTTCCCCTGGTCGTTCTTCTGTACCCATAGCGCGTCTAAAGAACCTTCAAGGGTTGTTGTGTACAGGATGAGGGGCTTTCCTTTGACCGGATCGGTCAGTACCGACGGGTTCTGTAGATATTTCTTGATTTCGTCTAGTGCACTTTGGCATTTATGATCCCAAACGAACGGGGTCCCCTTCTTCATTAGATGGTTGTAAAGGAGACATTTTCCGGAGTGGTTGGCTATGAACCGCCGGATATACGTGAGCTTTTCTTGGAGAGACCGCAGTTGTTTGAGAGTTCTTGGCGTGGGCATTTCCATGATCGCTTTGATCTTTGATGCGTCTATTTCAATACCTCGGTGTCGTATGATGAATCCTAGGAACGCACATTTCAAAGGATTCATCTTTAGATTGTATTTCCGAAGACGTTGAAACACCGTGTTTAGATGTTCCCAATGTTCCTCGTATGACTTTCTTTTCACCACAAGGTCATCGATGTAGCATTCAATAATCTCATGGATGAGGTCATCGAAGATCATCGTCATGGCCCTCTGGTAGGTAGCGCCAGTGTTCTTCAGACCGAAGGGCATCACTTTATAGCAGAACATGCCCAGCGGAGTCTGGAAAGCATTATGCTTTTGGTCTTCGGGATGCATCTTTATTTGATTATACCCCGGAGATCCATCCATGAAGGTGAAGACCTCATGGGTAGACGTATTATCGATCATTAGCTCGGTAACGGGTGCTGGAAAGTCATCCTTCGGGCAAGCCTTGTTGAGGTCCCGAAAGTCCACGCAGATGCGCACCGTCCCATTTTGCTTCATCACTGGAACGATATTGGCGATCCAGTCAGGGTACTGAACTTCTTGGATAAAGACAGACTCAATTAGTTTCTTGACTTCGGCGTTGATACTCATCTCGAGTTCGAGCCGCATTCTTCTTGGCGCCTGTTTGACCGGCTTGACATCCGGCAATATAGCCAGTTTATGCACCACTATTTTTGGATCCAGTCCTGGTATCTCGGAATAGTTCCATGCGAAGCAGTCTTTATATTGCATAAGCACGTCCTTTAACGTGGCCACCTGTGTTTTAGACAACAGCTCACTGACGAACGTTGGCCTCGGATCGTTTTCCGTTTCCAAGTCAATTTTTCCTAGATTGTCCGCCGTAGTGTGTATCCCATCCTCCAGCTCTTTTGGCGCCGGTGGAAATTTTGAGATCATCTCGTCCTCATTCTCATTTGCGAAGCACTGGGAGAGGTCATCCATATTCTCGTGCTCCCCCTCCTTTGAAAATGTTATCACGTGGTAGGTGCGAGTGCATTTCCATGCTCGATGTTGATTTGGACTTACCCTCGCAATATAGATGCTTTTGGCTTATGCTTTCGTGGTGGGGTTACCCTCCAACTGTCGGATAGGGCAAACCTGCCTTGCTGATACTGGTCTTCGATCCAGTCTTTGAAGGTGAAGCAGTCTTTAAGAGGATGTCCTATTGCTCGGTGGTAGGAGCAATAAGCCGGGTGATTGACCTCGTTTATTTATTCGGGATGCCGAGACGCCGGGAGCGTCATCATTTGATGCTTAATGACAAGGTCGAATATTTTCCTTGTCTTGTGTTCACACCATAATATTGCATTATTATATTCCCCATTCTTATTCTTTTTATAAATAAACAGGTGCTTTTGACGCATGTCTGCTACATGTTACAGGTTACAGGTTCTTGGACAGAAAACAGTGAAAACGATGTAAAGACGATGAAAATATGGACTTTAACCAACAAACAGAGGACTCTTGATCAACCCTACATCAAAGATAAAAGTCACAAAGTACAAGGCAACGCAAGGTCCAAGATTACAAAGCGAACGGTTAAAAAGCCACTACAAGTATTCACTGGAAGATCTGGAGAAGATTCAGAAGCAATATGGATAAAAGAACCAAAGAAACTATAAGTACAAATCATAAGGATCCAGCCCAGGAAAACTAAGATTCCAACTCCCTTACTTGGCCGCGGAACCGCGGCCAAACCAGGCCTCGGGCCATGGTTCCGCAGCGGTTATGAGTGATCAGTGGAAGGAATTTTTACCATAATTTGGGTGCGTCTCTGACTAATCAACCTAAGGGCTATTTTTGTAATTTCAGACATGCGAAACAATTGTAACCCTAGGGTTTCCTATCTTCTTTAAATAGGGACTCTAATTCATTGTAAACCTTATGCCTCCTTTTAATAGTAAATTCAGAATTCTTTATGGAGAGCATCGGTGCCTCTCTTCAATTCATCTATTCAGATCTGACAACCCTGCGTAAATGTTTGGAGAGATCCATCTGTAAAGTAAGTAGATTTATTTATTTTCTTGCCCTAGGTAATTTCAATTCCTGCCCTAGATTAGATTTATTTTCCTGCCCTAGTATAGATTTTATTTATCTGCCTAGTTATAACTTTCAATTAATTGCCCTAGGTAGAATAATTAGGTTTTTAGATTTAATAATCAATCCGAACACCCTTCGGAATTAACTCGTTAGCGCGAGTAGAAGATTCACAACATCCCTGTGGACCGACCCGTAATCACCGGCTAGCTTCATGCGACGCCGTTCTTGATTGCGGTAAGAGATAGTTTCTGAGATCAAATCATCTTGTCTTGGGGGAAAGAGTATCCCCGACCCATCTTCTTTATTAGTGATAGATTCCAGCTGACTTTTTCTCAGTCTCGTGGATTCTTGGATCCGCTTCGCTGTTTTCGAACGTCATTCTCATTCTTCCCCTTGTTATTGCCTTTGTGTCGGTATTTTTCCTTGCCACGAGAGCGTACAGCGGGCTGAGGGTGAAAGGCATCGTAGTTTTCTCTTTCCGCAGACTGCTGAGTGAGACGCTGCGTCCTGGCTTTCTCATAAATAGCCATTTCGCGGCTGTGGTCATCCCGGACCTTTTGACCTGCTTACCTTATTAGCGTAGCAACCTGCTCTTCAAACGACGGACTTGACGTTCTTATGGCGGGATCTCGCTCTGGTTCAATATTTTGACCATTTGGAAAAACGTTCCCTTCTTTACCGAAGCCATTTATGACGTGGCAATTGTGGAATCGCTCCCGTTTATTCGATCAAACGTATCCGAGCTCGTTCGTCTCCATCCTCCCGTTTGGCATCTTTCGCTGAGTTCCGGGGATGTCCCAAACCCTATTGTAGAACTGGGTTTGTCGAGCGATCTGTTTGAAGGGTACACCTTGGCGTCTTAGTAGCCTATTCAATCCCTCTGTGTAATATCTGGACAGACGGATTGGCTGAAGCCTGTCAAACGAAAAATCGGCACCATGCCAGACTTCTTTTTCCACTTTAGTCTCCGTAGATTGGTAAAAGAAGATCGCCTTTTCACCTCTTTGCCTAGGAGGGGTGTAGAAATTCTACAGCTCTTGCACGTCGTATGTATCGAGCACATCAAGTTCCCTGTAATGCCGCCGCGGTACCATAGTAACCTGTAAACTCTGATTAGTTCCAGTGAAGGTTTGCACCACAGGGTGGACGAAGAACACTGCATTGGCCTCGTCCTCAGAGTCACTGCCGAAGACCAAAATAGGGGTAGATGGTCCGAGTCTGTTGCCTTAGGTTTGCCCCGAGTAGACTATCTCTTCATCTTCCTCGATATCACTCTCAAAGATCGGGATGGTGGCGGTGGCCTTCTGTTTACTCTCCGTCTTATAACATCTTTCTGTGTCTATGAAGTATGGTAGGAAGTACCTGGCGTCTTCATACTTTCGGACTTCATTTATTGAGAATGGATTTAGTTCCCCTGTAACCGTGTACTCGATGCCGTCTTTAAAATACTTCATACACTGATGTTGTGCAGAAGGGATGACGTTGTACTCGTGTAACCAAGGTCTACCGAGCAGAACGTTATACCAAGTATTGGCGTCGATGACATGAAATTTGATGTCATTAACGAGCATCCCGAAGCGTAACGTCAATATTACAGACCCAAGCGTCCATAATGACTGTGAGTCAAATCCGGAGATAGTAATTTTGTCCTAAGCCAGGTGCTGAACGTTCATGCAAATCTCCTTTAGCACCCTTATGTTGAGAAGGTTGACGGAGGACCCGTTGTCAACCAGGATATTCCCTATCTTGTCGTCATGGCAGTGCCCGGTGACATATAGAGGACGGTTGTGCTCGCATGTTCCAAGAAGGAGATCTTCATCGCCGAATGTGATGTCAGCTGTATGAACCTCTGCCAGCTCGTCCTTCATCTTTTCTTCCGCAAAGAAAGCTTGGAACTGATCAGGCTCTTGCAGTGCCTTGATCAGAGAATCTTATGCCTCTTTAGACAGAAGGAGAGCATCCAGTATACTCGGTTGCGAAGGTATATTCCTCAGATGTACCAGGACATTGTAATCCACCTTGTTTTTCTTAGGCGGATCCTTAGCTCCGAGCTCTTTGATGACTCTATCATCGATGGCAATTTCCTCAGGGAGTTTTTCCTTCCCCTTGTCTCTTTTGCTCGCAACTTTGTTTGTAAGACCGTGGTTCTTTTCAGGAAACGTACGGTTACGCAGCTGAATGTTCTCGCAGTTCTTCTCCTCCTTTTCTTTTCCAGAGGTGGATTCTTTGAAGAGAGGGCTGAGGGTTATTTCTTCCTCAGAATCGCTCCCGAATGTGAGAACTTGAGATTTTCCTTTTGTCGAACTGGTATCAACCATGTGATAGTTGCCAGCCATTTTTTCACGCTCGTCTTTCGCGCTCCTTTATTGTTGACGGGTTTTGCGCCTCATCCGCTTGAAGTGTTGCCGGTGAGCAACGTATCCTTGCCACCACTTCTTAAAGGCATTGCACTCTTCGGTGGGGTGCGTGACCCTCCGATGGTATAAGCAGTAGTTCGGATGTACATCCGCTTCGTTAAGGCACGCACTCCCGGGAGTGTTTTCCATGAGAGGGGGCAACTTCATTCCCATTAATAAGGCTTTAGTGAACCGCTTCTCCGCTTTGATCTTGCTCTTGTTTGTAGCAAGTGTGCTTTGGCTTGGGTGGAGTACTTTACGACTCATCCTTACCGAAGATTCTTCATCCTGACGCCGACGCTTGGCCTTTTCGTATATAGCTGTTTCACGTTCTCGGTCATCTTTGCTCTTTTAAAGGGCTTCGTTTAGCAGCATGTCGATTGGGTCTTCTGAAAATTCCATCGATTTTGGCGCCAGTCATGCCCCTAGTTCCTCTGCGTTTCTTTCCGACACCAAGGGAGTTCCTTCATTATTTAACGAAGAATGAGAAACCATATGGCAACTTGCTACATAATCTTTGGTTTCTCCTGACGAGTCATTTCCCTTATCATCGTCACTATCTCCGTTCTCAAGGATATGGTTGAGAAACTCTTCGAGTGTGACTGGGGTCTGCGCTTTCTGGTTGTACTCTTCCAGCGCGTCGATGTATTTTTGTAGGTCCATGCGCTTGTCGTCAGGCTGCATGGGCTTCTTGGTCTTCTTCTTTGCCTTCGAAGATTTCAAAGGCTTGGCCTGGAGGTCTTGCCCATCGTTACCACTTTTCGGTATTGGGCACGGTTTAAGAATCCCGTCAATGATCTCGGGCTCCAGCGGGATTTTCCATTTGATCGCCAGGCACGCTTGAAGATCCTTCGGCTTCTTTTAGTTTTAGCTGAAAGGACCACTTCACAAGGAGCTTCTTCCACAAACGAGCATGATGCCCCCGGCATATCCACCTTTTTAGGGGTGTGACTCTGTGACGGGTTCACCCTAGAGGTTTTAGTTTAAGGACGTTATGGTCCGTAGGGTTTAGTTTAAGGAAGTTACGGTCTGTAGATCATCTTGCGCGCACGTGTATTTGTTATATGTCGGGATGAGCAACGATGATATGGGAGACACCCAGCTTAGGGTATGGTTTGATCTGGGGTGTGCGTGTCAGTTTGGGAAGTGCATCGAAAAGCAGTTGGTTATCGGGACCCGCCACCTCTCTGAAGATGTTGAAAGATTACAACGACATGTATCAGAGGTGTAGAGAGATGCACCCTTGAACCAATTCCCGTGTCGGAGGGAAAAGATCGTGGTGGGTCATCTAAGAATCATTAGTCATTTTTGGAGACTAAGATTAACTTAGGGGATGTGGGATGAACCTTATTTTGGATATCATCATTTGACAGATCATTAGTTATGTTTGGGACTAAGATCAATTTGGGGAATGATGAACACAGAAGGGTTTTGACTTTGGAAGAATTTAGTCAATTTAGGTTAGATTTAGGTCTCTATAATTACCCAACAGTGCTAAATGCTGAGGCATACGATGCTCGCGTGCATTCCATGTGGGCACTGGAGTGGTGTTAAACACTAAATTTCTGTGGCGCTCACGTGGTGCATGTGAGGCATCTGATTTGTGTTAAACACTAGGGTTGTGTGACGCTCACGTGACACACGTGAGGCGCTCAAATATGGGTACTGCCCAATTATTTCTCCCTTTTATATAAGTGTTGAGCACTTGATTCTTGTGGCGCTCACAGGTGAAACACGTGAGGCGCCCCAAAGTTGGGTTCCGCCCCCTGGCTTTGTTGCCTCTCCCTTTATGTAAGTCCTAAACAATTAGTTCCCGTAGCGCTTACGTGTAAAA
Organism: Agapanthus africanus; assembly: GCA_030015575.1. NCBI lineage: Eukaryota > Viridiplantae > Streptophyta > Magnoliopsida > Asparagales > Amaryllidaceae > Agapanthus > Agapanthus africanus. Next base: position 930,832,926 of record CM057337.1, on the reverse strand, counting down.
CACGTGAGACGCCCCAAATGGGGGCAATGCCCTCTTATCTTATTTCCTCTTCCTTTCACAGAAGTGCTAAGCACTTGATTAAGGATAGCGTGCAAAACGCGTGACTGTTCTAAGAAGTGTTCCTTGCCCCTCTTTTAAATACCCATGTGGGAAACACGTGAGGCAGTCTCAGCCGTTTTCTTTTATTCATTAGAAACACTCATGTGGAAAACATGTGAGGTCTTGTTATAGTATTAAACACTAACAAATCACCATGTTGTTCTTCTGTGATTCTGAGGAATCAAATTCTCCCTTTGTTCTTTGCAAGAATTAAATTCTTCTTACAGGGTTAAACCCTAGTTTTTTAGAGGAATTAAATTCCCATATGTGTTTTTTTTTGTAAGAGTTAAACTCTTCGAACTCAGTTCTTTCCCCTAGGTTTTGAATCTGCATGACAGAATCTCCCCGATGAGAATTAAATTCTCAACTTGTGGGGAGATCTTCCACTACAGATCTCAACCAGAGGAAGAACTAAGTTCTTCGATGAAGGGTTCAACCCTTAGAGATGCAAAGAATGTTCTTTTGTCTTTTTCTTTACCTAGTGTTTCAAAGAAACAAGTTTTCTCTTCTGAGAATTGAATTCTCACCCTGTATATTCTTTAAATCACTGGGGAGCTCTCTCTATCTCTCTTTATCTTCTTCTTTCTCCTCCTCTTTTTTTTCCTTCATTTTTTTTAACTTGAAATCTTGGGTTCTTTATATAGTGGAGAGAAGTTTGTTAATTAATTTGTTTTAGGAAATCTCTCATTGAGAGACTCCAATTGATTTGGGGGTTTTACCCACTGTTGAATCTTTGATCCAAGGGTTTCTGTATTACAGAACATATTTTCTTGTTTCTTAAACAAGATTAGGAAAATATTTTCCTGTGCAGAATTTATTCTGTATATTGATGATTTTTAATCACTGTTGGATTTTTAATCCAAGAGTGCTTGGTTTAACGGAGCACAATCTTTCTTTATTTAAAAAGATATGAAAAATATTTTCCAACTTATAGGATTTTTGATCGCCAACTTTCTGTTTAACAGAAAATATCATTTCTCATTTAAAAGTTCGATAGAATTTAATTCTATGCTTAATCACCGTTGGATCGGTTCCTTGTTGAGTAGAATTTAATTCTACGCAGGGAAGTGCCCTTGGTTGTTTAACACGTGAGGCTTATTAGCCTAGCAATTGTTTTAATTGTTGTGCCTATATGCGTTGCATATAGGCACTCACGTGTTAAACACGTGGGGCTATTTAGCCTAGCAATTATTTTAATTGTTGTGCCTATATGCGTTGCATTTAGACACTCATGTGTTAAACACGCGAGGCTGTTTTAGCCTAGCAATTGTTGTAATTGCAGTGCCTATATGTGTTTATATAGGCACTCACATGTTTAACACGTGGGGCTGTCTTAGCATAGCAATTTTTTTAATTGCAGTGCCTATATGTGTTGCATATAGGCACTCACGTGTTAAACACGTGGGGCTATCTTAGCCTAGTAATTGTTTTAATTGTTATGCCTATATGCATTGTATATAGGCACTCATGTGTGAAACACGTAGAGCTGTTTTAGCCTATCAATTGTTTTACTTGCAGTGCTTATATGCGTTGCATATAGGCATTCACATGTTAAACATGTGGGGCTGTTTTAGTGGGGAACTTTCCCTCATCCCTTTTTAATGAGGGAACAAATGCCCCCCGGCGTTGCTCTCACGTGGCTTGCACGTGAGTGCAACGCTGTCTGCCCTCACGGTCGTTGGATTGCCTAGGGGAATGGGAAGATGAACCTCTCCCCATCATGTCTCATAAATGCAGGGGTTTCTGCATCTGAGAAGACCATTGTTCCTTCATCTTCTCCCCTACTTATTTTTCTTGAGAATTTAATTCTCTTCTTCAGAACTTAGTTCTCTGCCTACTGAAATCTCAGAGTTAAACTCTGTTAAAACTTTTCTTTTGGTAAGGGTCACGAACGAACCCTCCCCCCTCTCTTTTTGATTGTAGGGCAAAGAAAGTGATTTTCCAGATTCCCGGACATCCGGAGTTCATATTTTTAGGAGCTTGCAGATCTGTCGGGCCAGTCGAATTTTGGGCTAGGCCGACTAATGTCCTTTCGTCGATGGATGTAAACAAGGAGGAAGCGCCAGCAGTAGTTTGGGAGTTTATGGATGTGTTCGAGAACATCTCGGATTTACCGCCAAAACGAGATGTGGAGTTCGCGATTTATCTTATTCCTGGAGCAGCGCCGATTTCAAAAGCTTATTATCTAATAGCGCCGGTGGAATTAGAAGAGGTAAAGAAACAAATTGCCGAATTGCTAGAGAAGGGTTGGATTCGCAGCAGCAATTCACCCTGAGGAGCTCCAGTTCTTCTAATCAAGAAGAAGGATGGCACACGAAGGATGTGGCATCGACTATCGGGAATTAAATTGGATGACTATTAAGAACAAGTACCCAATCCCTCGCATCGGCGAATTATTCGATCAATTCAGTGGCGTGAGGGTATTCTCGAAGTTGGATTTGTGATCCGGATATCATCAAGTTCGGGTGAAATCAGAAGATATTTGCAAGACAGCGTTCAGAACTCGATATGGGCATTACGAGTACTTATTGATGCCATTTGGAGTCACAAATGCACTGGCAATATTTATGGATTTGATGAACCGAATCTTTTCACCATATCTGGACCAGTTCGTAATGGTGTTTATTGATGATATTCTAGTCTATTCAAGAAGCAAAGAAGAGCATGCAGAACACTTGAGGATCACACTGCAAACATTGAGACGAGAAAAGCTATATGCTAAGATGAGCAAGTGCGAATTTTGGCTCGAAGAAGTGAAGTTCTTGGGTCATGTTGTATCCGGAGATGGAATTGTCGTTGACCCTGAAAAGACTGCAGCTGTTCATGATTACCCAATTCCAAAGAACGTAGGGGAGATCAGAAGTTTTCTTAGGCTTGCCGGATACTATAGAAGGTTCGTGGAGAATTTCGCTCGAATAACAGATTCATTAACCAAGCTAACACGAAAGGAGGTACCGTTTGTATGGACCGAGAAGTGTGCGTCATCTTTTGAAGCATTGAAGCAAAGATTGACCACCGCTCCTATTGTAACAATGCCAGACAGTTTCGGAGGGCTGGTTATTCACAGCGATGCATCTGGGAAAGGCTTAGGATGTATTCTAATGCAGCATGGGAAGGTCATAGCTTATGCGTCGAGACAATTGAAGACTCATGAGATGAACTATCCAACTCATGATCTAGATCTAGCAGCAGTGATTTTCGCTCTGAAGATTTGGAGACACTACTTATTGGGCGAAAGAGTCGAACTGTTTACCGATCACAAAAGCCTAAAGTATGTGTTCACCCAGAAAGAGCTCAATATGAGGCAGCGTAGATGGTTAGAGCTGATGGCTGACTATGATCTTGACATAAAATACCATCCAGGGAAACTTAATGTAGTGTCGGATGCTTTAAGTCGGTTGCCAGAAATACGGATATTGACTGCACAGAAGGAGATTATTGATGATTTTCAGAGATTCGAATCGGAGATTGTACTACCTAATTCTTCGGGACTGTTGATGCAGTTGTAAGTACAGTCATCCTTGATCGATAACATTAAAGCAGCGCAGTCGCACGATCCAAGATTGCAGAAATTTCGAGAACAAGTAGAAGCGGGACTTCGAATGTAATTGTTAATTCATGAAGATGGTTCGTTACGATATGGTAGTCGTTTACGTGTGCCTAAAGGAGATGTTCGTGAAGAAGTCATGAAGGAGGCTCATGGTTCCACATATTCCGTACATCCGAGAGGCACAAAAATTTACAAAGATCTGCGACAACATTTCTGGTGGGAAGGCATGAAAAGGGAGATTGCTCGCTACGTATCGAAGTGCTTGGTGTGTCAGCAAGTCAAGGCTGAATATCAAAGAGTAGCTGGTTTGTTGCAACCACTTCCAATTCCTCAATGGAAGTGGGAATATATAACTATGGATTTCATGACAGCTTTACCACGGAGTCCAAAGGGCAATAACGCAGTTTGGGTGATTGTCGATCAATTGACCAAGGCAGCTCATTTGATACCATTTCGAGTTAGTCAGTCGATGGAGGTTTTGGCAGAGCGGTACATGTAGGAGATTGTGAGATTGCATGGAGTACCCATGAGCATCGTTTCGGATCGTGATACTCGATTTCTATCACACTTTTGGAGGAGTCTACAAGAAAGTTTGAGAACTCGCTTCAAATTTAGCACAGCCTATCATCCTCAGATAGATGGCCAGTCTGAAACAACAATCAAAACTCTTGAAAATATATTGAGAGCATGCATGTTAGACTTCAAGGGTTCATAGGAGGATCACTTGCATTTGGTGGAGTATTCTTATAATAACAGTTTTCAGGCGACTATACAGATAGCTCCATTTGAAGCATTATACGGTCATAAGTGTCCCTCGCCTATCTGTTGGGATGATATTGGAGAAAGAATATTATTGGGACCGGATCTTATTGTGCAAACGGTGGAGAAAGTTAGCGTGATCCGAAATCATATGAAAGTAGCACAAGATCGACAGAAAAGTTGGGCTGATACTTAAAGAAACCTCTGGAGTTCGCAGTTGGTGATTTTGTATTCTTGAAGATATCACCGACCCGAGGAGTGATCCGATTTGGTAGTCGATGCCAACTTAGTCTTCGATTCGTGGGGCCTTTCGGTATTATCAAGCGTGTTGGAGAGGTAGCTTATCGATTGGCTTTAGCACCATCCTTGGGGGGGTTTCATGACGTGTTTCATGTATCTCAACTCCGCAAGTATGTTTGAGATGAGACGCACGTCCTAGATCACTCAGAACTGACAGTAAGGGATGACATAACATATGAAGAGCGACCAATAGCTATTATGGATCGAAGAGAAAAGGTCCTCAAGAGCAAAGTTATCCCACTAGTACTTGTTTCATGGGGGAATCGTTCGCTCGGAGAATCTACTTGGGAACGTGAAGATGAGATCCGACAGAAATTTCCACACCTCTTTCCTTAGATCCGTATTTTCTTGTCTTTCTTGTTCCGTGAATTTCGAGGACGAAATTCTTTTATAGTTGGGTATAATGTAATACCCTAGTGTATTTATACTATTTATTTGGGGATATTTCAAATCTTGCGGTAAATTTCTTTCCTATTGTTATTTTTGGGTTCCGAATGGTGCAATTAACAGTTGTGGTTATTATCCAACCCGACCCGCATGTTTGAAATCCATCATGGTTCAAGATTACATCAAATATTTTCTAGTACAGAGGATCTATGCAAATTTAGGTTTTATAAACATATATAATATATTTTAGTATCCACATATCTTTTTGGAGAGGTAGCTTATCGATTGGCTTTACCACCATCCTTGGCGGGTTTTCATAACGTGTTTCATGTATCTCAACTCCGCAAGTATATTTGAGATAAGACGCATGTTCTAGATCATTCAGAACTGACAGTAAGGGAGGACTTAACATATAAAGAGCTACCAATAGCTATTATGGATCGAAGAGAAAAGGTCCTCAAGAGTAAAGTTATCCCACTAGTACTTGTTTCATGGGGGAATCGTTCGCACGGAGAATCTACTTGGGAACGTAAAGACGAGATCCGACAGAAATTTCCACACCTCTTTCCTTAGATCCGTATTTTCTTGTCTTTCTTGTTCCGTGAATTTCGAGGACGAAATTCTTTTGTAGTTGGGTATAATGTAATACCCTAGTGCATTTATACTATTTATTTGGGGATATTTCAAATCTTGCGGTAAATTTCTTTCCTATTGTTATTTTTGGGTTCTGAATGGTACAATTAACAGTTGTGGTTATTTTCCAACCCGACCCGTATGTTTGAAATCCATCATGATTCAAGATTACATCAAATATTTGCTATTACAGAGGATCCATGCAAATTTAGGTTTTATAAACATATATAATATATTTTAGTATCCGCATATCTTTTAAAATACAATATAAAAATCAAATTTTTTTTATCTAGCCTTGCATGTCATAGTACCCCATATCATGTGGTTGCTCCCATTTATATGTTCATACCTTAATGGTTAAAAAAGACTCGTTTTTTATCGCTACGTATATTTACGTAGATCTGTACTTGGGGGTATACATTTTTATTTACAGAATATTACATTATGATTTAAACTTCTATGTATATTCTTCATATTGAAAAACTAGATTTTTAGAATGGATACGGGTAATATTCGGAGCAATCTGGTATTATCTGTAAAATCATCTAATATATATATTATATTATTTCTTAACTAACATATATAGTATAAACTGATATACATATATATAATATTGATTATATTAATTAACTAAAAATCCCCCCTCTCTGTCGTCTCTGCTTTTCTCTCTCTCTTTCTTAATCACCCCGTCCCCACAATCTCTCACTCTATCTCTTTCTCTCTATATATATGTATTATAACAAAACCTATTATTAACAAAACACCTACTCTCTCTCTCTCCCTTGTTCTTTTTCTCCTCCCGCTGCGAACCCTAACCCATCACCTCGTCGCCACCCCTCGCCGCCGTTCGCTCTCGTCCTCACTTTCTCCTCCTCGCAGTCATTGTTCACCGCCGAAAACAGAGACAAACCGCGTAAGTCGTCTTGCCTGAATTTAGGGGAAGATGCTATTTAGATTTATCTGCCCGCCTCTCCAAAGATGCCAAGTTGATTTATGGCACCGTGTATCGGAGGTTTGGACGGATGCGACCGTTGTAGCAAACTTCGTCAGATTCCCCATCGTTTGCGAGGGTTTTTTTTATTGTAGGGGACGCTATCCCTGCAGGTGCAAGCCCCTGCAGTTAGTTAAGTTATCGCATCACGATAACCACTTTCTCCTGCTCCAGAAGTTCACTTCGTGTCGTGTGTGTTTGTTTTATTTTTGGTTGCCCGTGGATTGTATACGGAGACTAATTTATGTTGTCGCCCGTAGGGCGTGGATTAGTCCAAATCCGTATATCTTAGATTTGGGTTTGGGTTGATTTAAGAATCGTTAATCTCGTTTGAGATTAAGACCAACTTAAATTTTAGTTAAGGATACGTTAGTCCAATTTAAGACTAAGATCTACTCAACGGGGTTTTAGGATCATTCAGATTCAACAAAAGAGCATTTGGGCTCCATTATTTTAGTTTAAGGACGTTATGATCCGTTGTTAGTTTAAGGACGTTTCGGTCCGTAGATCACCATTTTTTGAGGTGAGGGTTTAGTTTAAGGACGTTAAGGTCCGTTGTCGCCATTTTGGAGGCAACGTTTAGTTTGAGAACGTTTCGGTCTGTAGATCACCATTTTTGAGGTGAGGTTTTAGTTTAAACACATTACGGTCCGTAAGATTTAGTTTAAGGACGTTACGGTCCGTAGGGTTTAGTTCAAGGACATTACGGTCCGTAAGGTTTAGTTTAAGGACGTTACGGTCCATAGATCATCTTGTGCGCACGTGTATTTGTTACGTGTCCGGATGAGCAACAATGATATGCGAGACACCCAGCTTGGGGTATGGTTTGATCTGGGTGTGCATGTCAGTTTGGAAAGTGCATCGAAGAGCAGTTGGTTATCGGGACCTGCCACCTCTCTGAAGAAGTTGAAAGATTACAACGACATGTATCAGAGGTGTGGAGAGATGCACCGTTGAACCAATTCCCGTGTCGGAGGGAAAAGATCATGGTGGATCATCTAAGAATCATTAGCCATTTTTGGAGACTAAGATTAACTTATGGGATGTGGGATGAACCTTATTTTGGATATCATCATTTGATAGATCATTAGTTATGTTTGGGACTAAGATCAATTTGGGGAATGATGAACACACAGAGGTTTTGACTTTGGAAGAAATTAGTTAATTTGGGTTAGATTTGGGTCTCTATAATTACCCAACAGTGCTAAATGCTGAGGCATACGATGCTCATGTGCATTCCATGTGGGCACTAGAGTGGTGTTAAACACTAAATTTCTGTGGCGCTCACATGGTGAACATGAGGCACCTGATTAGTGTTAAACATTAGGGTTGTGTGACGCTCACGTAACACACGTGAGGCGCTCAAATATAGGTGTTGCCTAATTATTTCTCCCTTTTATATAAGTGTTGAGCACTTGATTCTTGTGGCGCTCACGTGTGAAACACGTGAGGCGCCCCAAATTTGGGTTCTACCCCCTGGCTTTGTTGCTTCTCCCTTTATGTAAGTGCTAAACACTTAGTTCCCGTAGCGCTCATATGTAAAACACGTGAGATGCCCCAAATGGAGGCAATGCCCTATTATCTTATTTTCTCTTCCTTTCACAGAAGTGCTAGGCACTTGATTGAGGGTAGCGTGCAAAACGCGTGACTGTCCTAGGAAGTGTTCTTTGCTCCACTTTTAAACACCCGTGTGGGAAACAAGTCAGGCGGTCTGAGCCATTTTCTTTTGTTCATTAGAAACACTCACGTGGAAAACATGTGAGTTCTTGTTATAGTGCTAAACACTAACGAATCACCAGGCAGTTCTTCTGTGATTCTGAGGAATCAAATTCTCCCTTTGTTCTTTGCAAGAATTAAATTCTTCTTACAGGGTTGAACCCTAGTTTTTTAGAGGAATTAAATTCCCATATGTGTTTTTTTTGGTAAGAGTAAAACTCGTTGAACTCGGTTCTTTCCCTTAGGCTTTGAATTTGCATGACAGAATCTTCCCGATGAGAATTAAATTCTCAACTTGTGGGGAGATCTGCCTCTGCAGATCTCAACCAGAGAAAGAACTAAGTTCTTCGATGAAGGGTTAAACCCGTAGAGATGCAAAGAACAGTCTTTTGTCTTTTCCTTTACCTAGTGTTTCAAGGAAACAAGTCTTCTCTTCTGAGAATTGAATTCTCTCCCTATATATTCTTTAAGTCTCTGGGGAGCTCTATCTCTATCTCTCTTTTTTTTCTTCTTTCTCCTCCTCTTTTTTTTCCTTCCTTTTTTTTAACTTGAAGTCTTGGGTTCTTTATATAGTGGAGAGAAGTTTGTTAATTAGCTTTAGGAAATCTCTCATTGAGAGACTCTAATTGATTTGGGGTTTTTACCGGCTGTTGGATTTTTGATCCAAGGGTTTCTGTCTTACAGAACATATGTTCTTGTTTCTTAAGCAAGATTAGGAAAATATTTTCCCGTACAGAATTTATTCTGTAGATTGGTGATTTTTAATCACCGTTAGATTTTTAATCCATGGGTGCTTGGTTTAACGGAGCACAATCTTTCTTTGTTTAAAAAGATATGAAAAATATTTTCCAACTTATAGGATTTTTGAACTGCCAACTTTCTGTTTAACAGAAAATATCATTTCTCATTTAAAAGTTCGATAGAATTTAATTCTATGCTTAATCACCGTTGGATTGGTTCCTTATTGAGTAGAATTTAATTCTACGTAGGGAAGTGCCCTCACGTGTTTAACACGTGAGGCTTATTAGCCTAGCAATTGTTTTAATTGTTGTGCCTATATGCGTTGCATATAAGCACTCACCTGTTAAACACGTGGGTCTATTTTAGCATAGCAATTATTTTAATTGTTGTGCCTATATGCGTTGCATTTAGGCACTCACGTGTTAAATACGTGGGGTTGTTTTAGCCTCGCAATTATTTTAATTGCAGTGCCTATATGCGTTGCATATAGGCACTCATGTGTTAAACATGTGGGGCTGTCTTAGCATAGCAATTGTTTTAATTGCAGTGCCTATATGCGTTGCATATAGGCACTCACGTGTTAAACACGTGGGGCTGTCTTAGCTTAGTAATTATTTTAATTGTTGTGCCTATATGTGTTGCATATATGCACTCACATGTTAATAATGTGGGGCTGTTTTATCCTAGCAATTGTTTTAATTGTAGTGCCTATATACGTTGCATATAGGTATTCACGTGTTAAAAACGTGGGGCTGTTTTAATGGGGAACTTTCCCTCATCCCTTTTTTATGAGGGAACAGTCATCACCCCCTCCTTCTCCTCCTCAACCCGACAACCTCAAGCACCACCCAACCTTCCCCGACCAAGAACCCATCTTGTCCAAACTATCCCCCATCGCCGGCAGCCCCTCGTCGCCGGGAAACCCATCATGCTGACCATCCTCTTCACCTCCTCGCCTCCCTGCAACCTCAGACCACCACCACCATCGACCCTACAGCTTCCCCGATCACCCTCAAAGGTCACGTCCAGAACCCACACCCACCTTTCCGTCGACCTCGCCGACGACGACCTCGTCTCGTCGCCACCATCTCTTCTGTCCATTCCCAGAACTCCTCAAACCCCAACAACCTCCACTTCTTTCTCTTCTTCTTCTTCTTCTTCTTTCTTTTCTTTCTTTCTTTTCTTTTTTCTCGGCCATCTCGCCGGAGTTGCGCGTCCCCCATAGCGGGACCCCCGTAAACTCTGCGAGTCCCCCGATATACCCAAGAACCCTCAAAACAGAACACACACACATTGCACATTGAGTTTGCATAACCAGTTTGACCCGTCAATCGGAGGTTCTTTCACTCCGAAGGTGAGGGGTAACTAACGGCAGCTTAGTCCATGGCCGCCGAAGATTCGGATCCCAACAATCAATAAACCCTAGCTTACCTTAAGCAGAGGGAATCTGTAGTACGCCTGACAAGCGACGTGTATTCTCATCTCAATGGGGTGATGAAAAACACCCTACAGATTCTGGCACGCCCGGTGTGTCACGCCCCACTTTCCAGTGTACAGTAAGAAAAAATGATGAGGCCCGCAACGTATTTACTCAGAAGTAAACACGCTAAGAGTAACTAAGCAATATAATGTAAAATATACACAACAGACATGAAGTGTAAATGAACAGCAACTTTTATTTATTAACATTTCTTTACATGTACAACTGAAAATGTAAATACAGGAATGGAAAGCAATGCCTAAACAATGGCATGAACTGAAAAGAAAATATATGCAAGTATCTATAGCTCTAGGTCAATGGCGAACTGCTCCAAGTCTTCAGAACTGGGCTCGACCTCCAGAGAGTCCGATGCACCTGACAAAATTCTAAAGAAAGAAGAGAAGGAATGTCGTCAGCAAACAATCGCTCGGTAAGTCCCAAAGATAGGTAGAACTAGAATAGACAGAAAGAATATAACTGCATACTATCTGATTGTTATGTTAACGCAGTTGTTTGTAGCTTGGTAAAGAATATGCCGGTGTGTACGAGAAGAGTCCCACTATTCCGGAGACTAAGGTATACGGAGCACAAGGAACCGTTAAGCCACGGTACAACAGCAATGGATATTCACGTTAGGTGTATTAAAGTGACCGTCTCATGCCACTTCTAACACATTCTGTACCAGTCTACCCCTTTAAAACTCCGTAATGTATTTTGTATTGCTTATATTGTTTGTTTTATAAATGGAAGATTTGTCGAAACCATGATATCATGTAAACGGAATGGATATAAATGGATAGTCATGTAATCAGAGTATATCCATGGTTCGATTTAGTCGAGTCATATTGATATAGATTGAATTCTGGTATAAATGGATTCATGTTGGAGTTATACTTGAATCATATTCAAAGATAGATTGATTTCATATTAGATTAAGACTATGTCTGAGTTAGACACTTTTGTTGGGGTCAAAATTTGCACCCCCGGTTGAGCGAGTCAAAATCAAGGTCAACCCCAAGCCAGGTGGGCCCAAGCCCAGGTCAAGCGGGCCTATGCCCAAGTCGAGCCCACGGCCAGCCTCCTTCATGCCAAAATATAGATCATGTAATAAATAATTTTTATGTAATTTTTTATGCATGAATATATGCAAAATGGACATAAAGCCAAATTTTTGTAAAGCCCACGGCTTATGTGCAAAAAGAAATGGCACATGAGCCATGGGATAGGCAAATGCCATTTAGTAAAGCCCAAGGGGTTATATGTAAATATGTAAGCATATATAAGGCAACATGATGATGAATAAAGTAATAGCACTTTTCATTCTCTCCACAAAAATTTTAGATCTGAGATTTTTTGTGCCTCCTGCTCCTTCTCCACGGTTCTAAACCTTCTCATTTCTTTTGAATTAAATCAAGAGTTTTACTCTTTCTTTTCAAAAGACTAAGAAGTCTTCCACCACAAAACCCACAAAGGGGAACTTGGATCTACCATTAGATCTCAGAAAGGAGAGATTTTTAGATCTCACATCTCTTGACCGTCAAAATCCAGCCAACAGAGGAGGAGGAAGAAGAACCCCTCTCATCAACCAAAACATTTCAGGAGTTTAACTCCATATATTTAAATATATATATATATATATATATATATATATATATATATATATATATATTTCCTTTCCGCCTTCTGGTTCTGGGACTAAAATCCCCCTTTTCTCGCCAGCACCCAGCGCTAGAGCGCAAAGCGCCCACGTGCCGACACGTGGCGCGCTTCCGCTCAGGCGCACTGCGCTCGAGCACAAAGCGCCCACGTACCGACACGTGGCGCGCTTGCGCTCAGGCGCACTGCGCTCGAGCGCAGAACGCCCACGTGCCGACACGTGGCGCGCCTGCGCTCAGACGCACTGCGCTCGAGCGCAGAACGCCCACGTGCCGACACGTGGCGCGCTTGCGCTTAGGCGCACTGCGCTCGAGCGCAGAGCGCCCACGTGCCGACACGTGGCACGCTTGCACCTTAGCGCACAGCGCTCAAGGCGCTGGCCCCACGCATCCCTTGGATGCCTTTTCCCCCTCTTTTTATATACACACATATATATATACATATGTATACATATTTACACACACATGTACCCCACGACACTGTCCCTGTTAGAAAAAAAAATTCTAACGGGGCGCTGCCCCGCATCCCGCAAGGGGGCTGCTAGCCCCCTTGACCCCCAGCCCGCTATCCGGGTAGCTGGACCCCCGTAAAAACTCTGCGTGGCTCCCGATATATCCAAGCCCCCTCTAAAACAAAACACACGTACACTGCACATTGAGTTCGCATGACCAGTTTAACCCGTCAATCAGAGGTTCCCTCGCTCCAAAGGTGAGGGGTAATTAACGGTAGCTTAGTCCGCGGCTGCCGGAGATTCGGATCCCCACAATCATTAAACCCCAGCCTACCTTAGGCAGGGGGAATCTGTAATGCGCCTGACAAGCGCGCGCGTATTCCCATCTCAATGGGGTGACGAAAAACACCCTAAAGATTCTGGCACGCCCGGTGGGACCAATCTCTCCTCCCATATTTCGGGTTAAGCGTTCATGCGAACTCAATCAATATACATAACTGTATTTATACTAAAAATAATGCTTTTTCATGCAAATTTTCAAGCAATCACCTTCCGACAATGTCTTCGATGATGAACTCAACTCCCGTTGTAGGGTTCCTAGGCACACTCAAGAGGTTCCACAAGGCATCAACCATGCCAAAATCAAATTTTTCATGTGCCTAAGAATCCTATGCAAGATCGTTAACTAGAGATTAGGCGAAAAGCAAGCAAGCAAACTACTTTGCTACAAGTGAAAGTGACTACAACCTTTGTAGATCCGGTCCACCACTTCTTTAGCTCCGTGTTGACGTCCCTCCGCTGCGATCATCGGAATCCCGGACTCTAGCGATGGTTTCGTCGGAGAAATAATCGGGCTAGGTCGTTGACTTTGATGCCGAAGATGATCTACGTCGAGGCGACTCTAACTCAAGCTCCATCTTCACTTGGTCATGAACGTTGTGAAGAAAACACCCTATACAACATGGCAAGTGGTAGAGGATGAAGAAATAGGAAGTGGGTTCACTTTGGATTTGGATTTCTCACTTGATTTCAACACTTGAAATTTTTCAAGAAAGGTTTTCTTTTTCTTCAAGAAGAAGATGAAGAAAAGAATGGAAAAAGGAATTCTTTGAAAAGAATAATCAAGTGAAGTTATCATGTTGCAACCATGAGTGAGATTAACTCATGTAGAGAATAATCTAGGGTTTAGGTAATGGTTAGGTTTAAGAATAAAAACAAAATGGTTTTGACCTTTTTCAAAGATGCTTGAAGCTTCTAGCAAATAAATAAGAAAGCCACCATTTTGTTTTCATAAAATAAATAAAGTATATAAAAACCTAACCATTAACTAAACAAAGGTGTAAGTCACACACCCACCCATGTTTGCATATATCATCAAACATGATACAAACTAGTGCACAAAAAATATATCACATATACAACTTGTGCACAATCTAGTGAGAAAAATAATCTTAAGTGAACCAATACTAGTTAATGTAAAATAATATATCAAATATATAATTATACATTAAATCATTAAATCAACACTTGATTTAATGTTCCGGTCATATTGCATATAACCGACGAATATCAATAGTAACAACTTATCGAATCAACACTTGATCCGATAACCCGGCTATATCGCATATAACCGATCAATGTCACAAATCGCGAGAATCAAATACAGTATCACATACTGGTATTATTCTTGGTCCCGCACATATCTCATATGCGCTCCTATTTCGTTTCGCTTGAGCCAGGAAACCTCTGTGTAGGACTCTAAAGACTCGTCAATACGCCGGCAGTAGGTGATGATCATATCAAACACCTACAGGCCGCAAGCGGTCTGCTAAACGTAACGGCCACCCGGGTATTAAGCGATCAGAAGATCAACGAGCAAGCCCGCTCACACTCCTGTGAATCCAACCAGTAACACTTACCGTACAGTCCGGTCTCGACGTCTGATATGTCGCATATCTTGCTTAGGGGTGGTAAACGTCAGACCCCAATAGCTCGATAAGTTGTGTCGATATGAGGTCTATAACAGTTCAAGAAACTACTGGTAACACTTACCAGTAAATCTCAGCAACCCTGGCCAGGGATTTCCGGTTATAGCCAATCGAACACAGCGCAACATCAACTCCCTATACCGGGAGAGACGAATCCCCTCCTATCGCTCATTGCCTCCATATGATTCGGGACTGTACCCAAAAACCACCGTTTTGCATGCCCTCTTGGACGTGGTAAGGTGGAAATCAAAGCACAGTAGGAATCACACAAGACTCTATGACGATCTCGGGTCAACAAACTACTCTGTACCAGTGTCACCAAAGAATTGCCATCTGACGTGAGGTATAATACCATCTGGGAGTTCTCGGCGAGTCCGTCCAGTGTACCCAGTCTCCACTGAGCACCCGTATATCATCTCTGATGTCAAATACCAATGGATATGGGATCATCCATCGCCCATCTGTATGGGTCGAGAAGGTATACGCTAGTCTACTCTGGTATATCGATGCCCCGTCACGATACACCCATGACTAGGGACCTTAAAGGATGTACTTATGGACTACCATGTCCCCACTAGTATGATCTGCATCATAGTCCAGGTAGTCAAGTACACATCCTAAGGGCTTTACCAACATGTAACAGAGAGACAATCAGTGTACACGTTAAGGTAAAGAGCAACCAGATAGCATACTATCATGTCGAGCAAGAAAGTCCTCCCTATATATGTCGAAGCATCCACTACAATATACATCCTATGTATAGTAATGGCCTCTAGGGCATACATATAACTAAAACCCATCTCCTACACAATGAAGATAGACTCCAGGACGGTCCTTCCGGCCAGTCTCGGGCGACAATGGGAGGAGCCGCTGCTACCATTCGGCTCTATTATGTTCATGCCTATTGGCGCCATCCCGGCTCCTCAAGCCCCGGTGGCAGACAAACCGGTCTCGAAAGGCAGGAGACCAAATGTGGTGGTCGCGAGGGCACCTCAGCCTAAGCGCAAGTCCGTTTCCGTACGACTCTCCATGGCCCCAGCTGGGGGCAAGGCCATCAACACTAACAAAGCTACAACGCGTCCCGAGCAAGCTCCAGCGGTGCCCTTGACCACTGCTCGATCGGGTGTCTTCTCTAAGCTCCCCTCTGATCAACTCACAATGGCTTCCCAGATAGTGGATGCCCGCCAAGCCTTCAAAATCGAGAAGCTGAGGGAGAAAAGGCTCAGATATAAAGCCAACAAAAAGGCTAGGGTTCCTGCCAGGCTAAACCTCATGAGGTTTGAAGAACAGGGTTACCCCGCCGAAGATGAGGAAATAGCTGGATATGTGGTCCACACTGTCTACACGGTGGGCACACGCAGCAAGAGCAAGGACGGGGCTACCACATCTCAAACCCAATCTGGCTTGAATGTGGTGACCGCTTCCCAAGAGCAGCCGCCTCTGCTGGGTGATGAAAACCCTTTCGATGAAGATGATAGGCAGAAAGACCCTTCGGTCCATGAGGAGTTGGGCTCGGAAAGCGAAGAAGATGTGACTTTTCGTCCCAAGAATGCAGAGCAGCAACTTCTCCAAGAGCTCCGAAAACAGCTCAGAAGAAAAGACAAGGAGATGGCCAAACTTTACTCTAAAATTGACGACTTGACGAACGTCATCTTGCAGCTCACGGCCCGACTTGCCTCTCAGCCGCCCAATCAAGCGCAGGGCTCTGCTCGTGAACCGGGAAACGGTGTCCCAACGCAGCCAACGCCTATTCCCTCAAATCCAAAAGTGGGCGAACTACATGAAAATCAGTCGCATCCTATCTCGGGAAATGTCTTAGCTACCGATGACAGTAGCCCGCTAACTCAAGATCAAATCATGGACTTGGTTGCCAGCAAAGTCAAGACATTGGTGGCCGAAGCCGAAGCGCAAAAAGATATCAACAGTAGTGGGAGACCATATCCCGCTCAGTATGATCTGGTAGAATTTCCTAGCGGCTATGTCATCCCCAAATTCAGAAGGTTTGATGGGACGGGAAATGCAAATCAGCATATCGCCCACTTCAAAGCCTCATGCGGGAATACTGGGGGGCAATGATGCGCTTCTCCTCCGCCAGTTCGTTAATAGCTTGACCGATGTTGCTTTCGACTGGTACGCGAGCATACCGGATGGCTCCGTCACAACTTTTGTCCAAATGGAGTCTCTGTTTCGGCAGAGGTTCATGAGCGTCAGCGATAAGATTACCATTGCCGAGCTCGTAAGGACCAAGCCCAAGAGCGATGAAAGCAGCACAGATTTTATAACCCGAAGGCGCAATCTCTCCGTCAAATGCGAACCACCGATAGAGCGGGACCAATCTGTCAGTCTCCTCGTCGGAAATCTCAACAATTGGATGGCCCCATTTCTATGCACCACGGGTCTCAAAACATTCCAAGAGCTGACTAGGAAAGTCCAGATGCTGGAGCGCTCAAAGCAGGAGTCCTCCTCGGATTCCTAAAATAACAATAGGTCCTGGAGAAACCGAAAGGACGATAATCGCAAAGGCGGAAACTCCGATGATTCTGGATCTTTCAACATTTCGGCTAACCGAAATAAGCAAGGGATGAGCGGGCCTAGCGCCAACCAGCCTCGGAAGCCAGTGTTCGGAGAGGGAGGAGAATCTCCACTCAAAGAGAAGCTAGATAAGGTCTATTCCTTCAGAAGGGACAAAATCCGTAAAATATTCAAAGACGCCCTGAAGAACGGTCTACAACTGCCAGAGTCGAAAAGACCGCAGGAAGCGAATAGGACAGACGACCCCAAATACTGCCCCTATCACAGAGTGATAGGTCATGCCATTGAGGACTGCTTCGTCTTCAAAGATTGGGTTGAAAAACAATACAAGGCAGGAGAGATAGAACTATCTAAAGGCGTGTTAACAAACAGTCCAGCTGCGACCGCCAATTTCATACAAACGGAGACCGAAGTTCTTCGTGAAACTGATTCTCTCAGATATCTGCCTCTCTCTAAAAACAATTGACCACCACGTCATTAAACTGGGAACAGTCGACCACCACGTCGTTAAACTGGGAACAATCGACCTCTAAGTCGTTAAACTGGGAATGTAAAAAAATGCAAATAAACAAAAAAAAATGTGTAAATAAATAAAAAGAAAAGCCGAAATGATGGGGCAACTCACAAAAAAAAATCAGCGAGTAAAAATGAAAATGAAAATAAAGCCGAAATGATGGGGCAACCGCGAATAAATAGCCGAAATGATAGGGCAATCGCGACCTTCGCGATAAGAAAAGCTGAAATGATAGAGCAATCGCGGTAAAACAAAAAAAACAAAAAACAAAACAATGGCGAATGATGAGTCGCCCCTGGTACCATATTCCAGTGTAGCGATGCAGACGCCAAACAAAATCCAATTTCTCAAAATTCTCCCAGCCCTACGGCCAGTCCCCAAATTGACTACCGTATACAATCCACGGGCTCAAATAATTCTCATCATACCCATGCCCCACCGTAATCACCAGTTACGCGGCTGGTCTCCGCCTTTGGAATTATGCTCCATTGAGAAGACCCACTCATGTGTCCTCACGATATATGAGGAGAACAAACCTTTATGGGATCCTTACGACTCACGAAGGAAAAACACACTTAGAAGTCCTCACGACTCCTAAGGAGAAAATACACATACGGGATCCTTACGACCCGTAGGGAGAAAATACTTTTATGGGACCCTCACGGCCTATAAAATTGAAAAGCCTTAGGCGATAGGGATCTAAACCTGTCTCCTAAGCCATCGCACCCCAATCCCCAAGTGGCGAATGATGAGTCACTCCTGGTACCATATTCCAGTGCAGCGATATAGACGCCAACCAAATTCCAAATTCCAATCCCTAAATGGCGAATGATGAGTCGCTCCTGGTACCATATTCCAGTGTAGCGATGCAGACGCCAACCAAATTCCATACCCCATACCCCAAGTGGCGAATGATGAGTCGCTCCTGGTACCATATTCCAGTGTAGCGATGCAGACGCCAACAAAGTCCCGAAATTTGTCTAGCCCTACGGTCTGGATCATACATCCTACAAAACCGTATACAATCCACGGGCGTAAAACAATCCCAATCTCTCCCGAGTCCTACCGGTGAGACCACATTCAAAGTCCCACCAAAAATAATAAAATAAAAATAAAAAATAAAAAAATAAAAAAAAGGTATGTCCACAAGCAAAATAGGCACGAATGAAAACCCGAAAGGGCTCCGTGAGTAAAAACAGCAGGACTGCCGGCGAGTTTGTGAAAACCCGAAAGGGCGCAAACTCGTGAAAAAGAGATGAAATGCACTCGCAAAGTCCTCTCGACTTTGTGAGGAGAAAATTCCCGCGTGAGATCCTTACGACTCACAAAGGAGCAACACACTTAGGAGTCCCCACGACTCATAAGGAGAAAATACACCTACGGGATCCTTACGACTTGTAGGGAGAAAATGCTTTGTGAGACCCTTACGGCTCACAAAAACTGAAAAGTCTTAGGTGATAGGGACCTAAAACCTATCTCCTAAGCCATCGTTTCCTAATAAGCAAACGCAAATGGTGATTCGCTCCGGGTACCATATTCTAGTGTAGCGACGCTGATACCAAACAAAAAAAACCAGTTCCCAAGTCCTCCCGGGGCAAATGATGAGTTGCTCCTGACATTATTCCAGTGCAACAATGCAGATGCCAAACCAAAACCAATCCCAAAATCCTCTCAAAGGCAAATGATGGTTCGCTTCTGGTACCATATTCCAGTATAGCGATGCTGATGTCAACCGAAATAAAATCAAACTAACAACCTCTACGGCGGAATCATGCTCCGTCCCAGAATTTACCCCGCGTCGAAATTAAGCTTCACCTCGGTGTATCTGCCTTCCCTGTCGAAATTATGCTTCATCTCAGAATCAAGTCTGCCAACAAGCTCTGCGCCGGAATCTTGCTCCGTCTCAGAGTGTACCCCGCGTCGAAATCAAGCTTCGCCTCGGTGTATCTGCCTTCTCTGTCGGAATTATGCTTCGGCTCGGAATCAACCAGCGTCCTCCTCGTCGGAATTAAGCTCCGCCTCGGAATCAAGTCAATCAACGTGCTCTGCGTCGGAATCATACTTCGTCTCAGAGTGTACCCCGTGTCGAAATCATGCTTCGACTCAGTGTATCTGCCTTCCCTGTCGAAATTATGCTTCGTCTCGGAATCAAGTCAGCCAACAAGCTCTGCGCCGGAATCATGCTCCGTCTCAGAATGTATCCCGTGTCGAAATCAATGTTCCGCCTCGGAATATCTGCCTTCCTTGTCGAAATTATGCTTCGCCTGAGAATCAACCTCTGCATCGAAATTATGCTTCGGTCAGAATGCCTGCCGCTCTTCGGAATGATGCTCCGATCCCTGGAATCATGCTCCACCCTCCGGAATGATGCTCCGACCCTTTGGAATCATGCTCCGTCCTTCGGAATGATGCTCCGATCCTTGGAACTATGCTCCGCTCTTCGGAATGATGCTCTGATCCCTGGAATGATGCTTCGCTTCGGAATGATGCTCCGATCCCCTGGAATCATGCTCCGCTCTTCGGAATGATGCTCCGATCCCCTAGAATCATGCTCCGCTCTTCGGAATGATGCTCCGATCCCTGGAATGATGCTCCACTTCGGAATGATGCTCCGATCCCCTGGAATCATGCTCCGCCCTTCGGAATGATGCTCCGATCCTTGGAACTATGCTCCACTCTTCGGAATGATGCTCCGATCCCTGGAATGATGCTCCGCTTCGGAATGATGCTCCGATCCCCTGGAATCATGCTCCGCTCTTCGGAATGATGCTCCGATCCCCTGGAATCATGCTCCGCTCTTCGGAATGATGCTCCGATCCCCTGGAATCATGCTCCGCTCTTCGGAATGATGCTCTGATCCCCTGGAATCATGCTCCGCTCTTCGGAATGATGCTCCGATCCCTGGAATGATGCTCCGCTCTTCGGAATGATGCTCCGATCCCCTGGAATCATGCTCCGCTCTTCGGAATGATGCTCCAATCCCTGGAATCATGCTCCGCTCTTCGGAATGATGCTCCGATCCCTGGAATCATGCTCCGCTCTTCGGAATGATGCTCCGATCCCTGAAATCATGCTCCGCTTCGGAATGATGCTCCAATCCCTGGAATGATACTCCGCTTCGGAATGATGCTCCGATCCCTGGAATCATGCTCCACTTCGGAATGATGCTCCGATCCCTGGAATGATGCTCCGCTTCGAAATGATGCTCCGATCCCTGGAATGATGCTCCGCTCTTCGGAAGGATGCTCCGATCCCTGGAATCATGCTCCGCTCTTCGGAATGATGCTCCGACCCCTTGGAATCATGCTCCGTGCTTCGGAATGATGCTCCGATCTCTGGAATGATGCTCCGCTCTACGGAATGGTGCTCTGATCCCTGGAATCATCCTCCGCTCTTCGGAATGATGCTCCGACCCCTTCGGAATGATGCTCCGATCCTTGGAATTATGCTCCGCGCTTCGGAATGATGCTCCGATCTTCTCCGATCCTTGGAATTATGATCCGCGAATCAGAATGGTGCTCCGATCCCCGGGAATCATGCTCCCCGGGATGATGCTCCGCCCCCGGAATGATGTTCCACCTCGAAGTTCAGCTTCAAGATCCATCAATTTCATGCACACAACTCAAATGCGCGGTGTGCATTTATTAATGGGGGCACTTTGTTGGGGTCAAAATTTGCACCCTCGGTTGACCGAGTCAAAATCAAGGTCAACCCCAAGCCAAGTGGGCCCAAGCCCAGGTCAAGCGGACCTATGCCCAAGTCGAGCCCACGGCCAGCCTCCTCCATGCCAAAATATAGATCATGTAATAAATAATTTTTATGTAATTTTTTATGCATGTATGCAAAATGGGCATAAAGCCAAATTTTTGTAAAGCTCATGGCTTATGTGCAAAAAGAAATGGCACATGAGCCATTGGATGGGAAAATACCATTTTGTAAAGCCCAAGGGGTTATATGTAAATATGTAAGCCTATATAAGGCAACATGATGATGAATAAAGTAATAACACTTGTCATTCTCTCCACAAAAATTTTAGATCTGAGATCTTTTGTGCCTCCTGCTCCTTCTCCAAGGTTCTAAACCTTCTCATTTCTTTTGAATTAAATCAAGAGTTTTACTCTTTCTTTTCAAAAAACTAAGAAGTCTTCCACCACAAAACCCACAAAGGGGAACTTGGATCTACCATTAGATCTCAGAAAGGAGAGATTTTTAGATCTCACATCTCTTGACCGTCAAAATCCAGCCAACAGAGGAGGAAGAAGAAGAACCCCTTTCATCAACCAAAACATTTCAGGAGTTTAACTCCATACATTTAAATATATATATATATATATATATATATATATATATATATATATTTCCTTTTCGAAGCATAGCTTCTGGTTCTGGGACTAAAATCCCCCTTTTCTCGCCAGCGCCCAGCGCTCGAGCGCAGAACGCCCACGTGCCGACACGTGGCGCGCTGCGCTCAGGCGCACTGCGCTCGAGCACAGAACGCCCACGTGCCGACACGTGGCGCGCTTGTGCTCAGGCGCACTGCGCTCGAGCACAGAGCGCCCACGTGCCGACACGTAGCGCGCTTGCGCCTGAGCGCACAGCACCTTAGCGCACAGCGCTCAAGGCGCTGGCCCCATGCATCCCTTGGATGCCTTTTCCCCCTCTTTTTATGTACATACATATATATATACATATGTATACATATTTACACACACATGTACCCCACGACGCTGTCCCTGTTAGAAAAAAAAATTCTAACGGGGCGCTGCCCCGCACCCCGCAAGGGGGCTGCTAGCCCCTTACCTCCAGCCCGCTATCCGGGTAGCGGGACCCCCGTAAAAACTCTGCGTGGCTCCCGATATATCCAAGCCCCCTCCAAAACAAAACACACGTACACTGCACATTGAGTTCGCATGACCAGCTTAACCCATCAATCAGAGGTTCCCTCGCTCCAAAAGCGAGGGGTAATTAACGGCAGCTTAGTCCGCGGCTGCCGGAGATTCAGATCCCCACAATCATTAAACCCCAGCCTACCTTAGGCAGGGGGAATCTGTAATGCTCCTGACAAGCGCGCGTGTATTCCCATCTCAATGGGATGACGAAAAACACCCTACAACTTTACAACGAATTGAAGTCTTGAATTAGTTTTGATGTTATCGGTAACTGCTGCACATGGACGGCAGGATTTGTGTCTTTTTCCAAGACAATTACCCTATTGATAACACTGTTTTTAGGTTGTCTACCTTAGATAGGCAAGCACCCATATTCTCCAGCTCCGTGAGGCTCAAGAGAACTGGTCTCGCTTAAACCTATATTTACTAGGGTCCTTATTGTAAATTAATATAATTTAAGGGGGTTTTATGAAAAATAGGTTTGGTATTTTTCAAAATACACCTCAAGTATTTAATTATCGTCTTTAGGGTTTTCATAATTTTAATTTTTATAAAGTGAAATATTCTAGTGGATATAACCTAGATTTCATTGTATATGGTATTTTAGTGTAATATTGGAATTGTATTGAATTGTAATGGTAGTTTCATAAAATTTGTGATTCCTTTAATTTAGAAAACATGGAATATATATATTGTATACTTAAAGTAGATATTTTGATAATATATATATATATATAATAGAACTTATTTATTAAATAGAAATCGCATTTTTCTTAAAAATTTCATTAAAAATTCCATCGAGATCGAATGCTCCGTGAGGAGCTCTGCATCTCGCTCTACTAGGCCTGAGGATGTGCGATAACCCGCACCATCCTGATCAGGGTTCCCCAAAATGGGTTGTAGAGGCGCATTTGCAAGGAATTAAATAATACACTTTTAAAGAAAACGGTTTCTGAATGTTTAGGGTATTTTATTGTAAACTTGTATTTTCCCACAAACTAATGATCCAAAAGTCATCGTGCTATGTCAAAAATGTGTGTTGTGATGAGGTAGGTCATTACCTCGTGAGTTTTCTAAAGGTAATATGGGTAAAAATGAATAAGCAATGTCGTATATAACATGATAGTATTTTGACGTAAAAATGAAATAGAAGTTGCAATACATATTATTTTGAGGTAAAACTTGTTCTAATGTGTTTTTTTTATGATTGCTAAACAATATACAAAAAGTTGGTGAATTTGTTCTAGAGAAAAATTGTGTTTTTAGTTAAAATAGAATCGGAAGTCGGATTAACTCCGCTTCCGACTAGTTTTGAAAAATGTATTCGTTTTAATAGAAGAGAAGGGGGAAAAGAGGGAAATTACTGGTTGGAATTAGAGAGAAGAGGTAGAGGGAGACTTTGGAATCGTCGGAGAGTCGTTTCGTCGCCGGATTCTTCCCGAAACGTCGCCGGAATTTCGATCTTTGTTAACTCCACTTGTACAACTTTGGACTTGGAAATTTTAGAGAGTTTTGGTATGGGATTTCTGAATGAGAAGGGGAAAATTTTAGTGTGGTATTTATAGGGAAAATTAGGGTTTAGGGTAATGAATTGAGAATTAAAAATGTGCATTAAAATTTGGTTTAATAATGATTTTAAATTCTCTAGATAATTGCAGAGTAAACAAACAACATAGGGGTAGTGAGGTAGGCCAAGGGTGCCAGGGGAAAAATATGGAGGCATTCCCTACGGGTAAGTCCGACGGTGTCGGCCCCTTAACAAGTGTAAGTCCATGCTACCTCTCCCGGTACTTTCGGGAATGCGGAATTTGGTAAAAACGATTTTTACGGAGGTGGTAACATGGACCTAAAACCCGGATCTTGGTTAAACATCTATCTAACAACCTAACTATGAGTTTCTAGCTACTCGGTTAGGGGGTTATACCTTGCTTGTCTTGAACTCCTTCGTCTTCAAGCTCCGATGGTGGTCCGAATTGGCTTCTTCTCGTCGTCTCCATACGCCGAAGATAGATCCATCTGAAAGCTCCAACCTTTAGCTCCTTCTTCGTTCTTTGAAGAAACTAGTTCACTTGGTTTGCTAAACCTAGTGAACTAGAATGAGTAGAGAAGAATTAGAATGGGATTTTATCTATGGTTCTTGATTCTCAACTCATGAGACAAGAGAACCATAGATTAAAGAGAGGGAAAAAGAGCAAGAGGGTGAGAGCAAAAGGAGAGCTCAAGAACAAGAGAGAGAATGAGCAAGAAAGAATGAGGCACTCTTTTGTCTTTCACCCTCTCATAATCCAAAGTCATCATAACTCATCATACTAAAAAAGTCTTATGTGATGGTTTGAAGCAACCATAACCATATCATTTCATGCACTCATTTTACACAAATGAGCAAGCAAGAAAAAGTCTTTGCCATGAAATGATGGCTATGGTTATCATGATGGTCAACTAGTCAAGCCTAGTCAACCGGTCAACAAAGTCAACAAGTCAACAAAAGTCAACAAGTCAACAAAGTCAACAAAAGTCAACAACCATGTCACCATAATACTTAATTAATATAATAGTTAATCACATATCATATTCTCATTAGGGTTGATCAAAAGGTCAATAGTCAACGGTCAACTGTCAACAACCCTAATGAGAATCCACTGCCTCTGTCTCCCTGTCAACTGTGCATACACACCCGCATCCGCGTTCCGAGGAACACGAATGCAAACTGGATAAATCCAATCCCATAAGGTACACTAGGATCTGGCTTAAACCAAAACCCGCTAGTGTAAACTGTCCGGACACTGTACGCGCACAAGTGCACGGATGTGACCGAACCCTGTCGCAAAACCATGCGACCTGTCGCAATACCATGCGACCTCTACTCTTTTGCCTAAAGGCGAAAAGCTTTCTGTGTGGGACTCTAAAGACTCGACACTACGCTGGCAGTGGGTTTAACCACAGACCGCAAGCGGCACTAGCTGTGCGTAACGGTCCCCAGGTAGTGCCGACAAGAAGACCGACGAGGCGAAACCCATCTGAACTCCTACTGAGCCTGAGTGTGACATTCTCCGTACAGTCCGGTCTGTTCGTCTGATACATCGCATGGCGGGCCTAGGGGGCGGTAAACGTCAGTCCCCCAATAGCGGTACAAGTCGTGCCGGAGCGAAGCCCAAAACACCCTGAGATAACACTGGAAACCTACCAGTATATCTCGTTTGCCCTGGCCAGGGACTACTCGTGTAATGGCTCTCCTAGACACAGCGCGATGTCAACCCCCAATACCGGGAGAGACGAATCCTGTCTAACCGTCACTGCCTCCAAGTGCTTCGGGACTGCACCCAACCACTACCTGTTTGCACGACTCCTTTGAGCCGTGGTAGGGTAGTGATCAAAGTACAGTGGGAACACACTCGAGGCGAAGTGACAGTGTCAAGTCAGCGGACTAAGCTGTACTCATGTCACCTGGGAACTGATAACTGACGATAGGTATAATACCAACTAGTCAGTTCCCGACGAGTCCTGTCCAGTGTACCCGTAACCTAACGAGCACCCGCATACTATCTCAAGTACGACGTACTGACGGCTGTGGGACAGACCGTCTCCCACACTGGGATGAGAAGCGCATGCGCTGGTCTACTCCGGAGTATCGATGCCCTGTCTCGATAGTCCTGCGACCAGGGACCTGCATAAGGATGTGCTTATAGATTACCCAGCCCCACTAGTGTGACGGCCATCACATCGCTGGTAATCAAGCAAAGATCCTAAGGGCTCTACTAATGTGTATAGGCGATATACAAAAATAAACACATGTACACATTGAAGTAGAAACAAACCAAGTAGCATACTACTATTTTGAGCAAGATTGTATATACAAGGTGAATATCCCAAGCATCCATTAAGTAATATACAAACCAGTATGATACAGTAATGGCCTCTAGGGCATATACACTAACAATCTCCCACTTGCACTAAGGCCATGTACTGGCGTATCGAAGACCTATCATCTCGATCAGCCGCTCGAACTGAGTCTGGGGCAGGGCCTTGGTGAATGGATCTGCAGTGTTATCTTCTGAAGCGACTCTCCGAACCTCGATCTCCTGGCGATCCACGATCTCCCTGATCAGGTGATACCGCCTCAAGATGTGCCTGGATCTCTGATGGGACCTGGGTTCCTTCGCTAAAGCTATAGCCCCGTTGTTGTCGCAATACAGAGGTATTGGATCAACAATGGACGGAACCACCTGAAGTTCTTTCAAGAACTTCCTTATCCAGACAGCTTCTTTTGCGGCATCAGATGCAGCGATGTATTCCGCTTCCATCGTCGAGTCTGCAACGGTTTCCTGTTTGGAACTCTTCCAACACACCGCCCCTCCATTGAGGGTAAAGACAAAACCCGACATGGACTTGGAATCATCCTTGTCACTCTGGAAGCTGGAGTCAGAAAAGGCCTCGATCTGGAGGTCTTTTCCGCCATACACCAAGAACATCTCCTTAGTCCTTCTCAGGTACTTGAGAATGTTCTTTACCGCTATCCAGTGTTTCTCCCCAGGGTTTGACTGATACCGGCTTACCACACTCAGTGCATAAGCTACATCCGGTCTAGTACACAACATCGCATACATTATAGAGCCTACCGCAGAAGCGTAGGGTATAATAGACATGCGATCCCTCTCCAAATCAGTCTTGGGAGACATCTCTTTAGAGAGGGTGATCCCGTGACAAGCCGGCAGGTTACCGCACTTGGAATCTTCCATACTGAATCTTTTCAGCACGGTGTCGATGTACCTGGACTGAGAAAGTCCTAATATCCTCTTGGATCTGTCACGGTAGATCCGGATACCCAGAATGTATGAGGCATCACCCAGGTCTTTCATGGAGAACCTGTGTGACAAGAACCCCTTGACAGATTGTAGCATAGGAATGTCATTTCCTATTAAGAGAATGTCATCCACGTATAAAACGAGGAATACTACAGTTCTCGCTACAAATCTACTATAGATGCATGGTTCATCTGGATTTTTGATAAAGCCAAATTCTTTGACCGTCTCATCAAAGCAGATGTTCCAACTCCGCGACGCCTGCTTTAGTCCATAGATGGACTTAAGCAACTTGCACACCTTTCCGCTGCTCCCACTCTGAATGAAACCCTCTGGCTGGTCCATATAGACACACTCCTCTAAATTTCCATTTAGAAAAGCTGTCTTTACGTCCATTTGCCAGATCTCATAATCGTGGAAGGCAGCAATGGCAAGAAGGATCCGAATGGATTTTAGCATGGCTACTGGAGAAAAGGTTTCGTCATAGTCCAAGCCAGGTCTTTGACGAAAACCCTTTGCTACCAGCCTAGCTTTATAGGTCTCAACCTGTCCATCTACACCAATCTTCCTTTTGAAGATCCACTTGCATCCTATGGGTTTTACCCCGTCTGGAGCAATGTCCAACGTCCATACCTTGTTGGTGTACATGGACTCCATTTTGGTCCGCATTGCATCCAGCCATTTCACTGAGTCAACGCTCTGAACGGCCTGCTGGAAGCTAGTAGGCTCATCATAATCTATGATGCAATCCTCTCTATCCCCGTCTATGAGAAAACCGCAGTATCTCTCGGGCGGATGAGACTGCCTACTACTCCTGGGGAGCGGCGTAGGAATGTCCTGTTCTTCCGAACCCTCTGGTTCCACTAAACTTTCAGTAATAGTCCGTGGTTCTGGAATTTCTTCCAGTTCTACTGCGCTCCCACTTATTTCCTTTTCTATGAACTGGTGTTCTAGAAAGTGGGCATGACGAGAAACAAGAACTTTTTGTTCCTCTTCACAGTAGAAGAAATATCCCTTGGAATTCTTTGGATATCCCACAAATTTGCATAGTACTGAGCGTGCCTCGAGCTTGTCCGCATGCTGCTTTTTGACAAAAGCTGGACTTCCCCATGTCTTAATGTGATTAAGATGGGGTCTCTTCCCACACCACATCTCAAATGGCGTAGTAGGCACAGTCTTAGTAGGAACTCGGTTCAAAAGGTATGCGGCTGATTCTAGCGCATATCCCCAGAATGATCGCGGCAACTCAGCGTTACTCATCATGGACCGTACCATATCCAATAGGGTGCGGTTCCGTCTCTCCGATACACCGTTATGTTGCGGGGTGTATGGAGGAGTAAGCTGAGAGAGAATTCCGTTCTCTTTTAAATAGTCCAGGAACTCGGCACTTAAGTATTCTCCACCTCGATCCGATCTTAGAATCTTAATACTTTTGCCGGTCTGTTTCTCTACTTCATTCTTATACTCCTGGAATTTTCCAAAGGCCTCGGACTTATGTTTCATCAAGAAGACATAACCGTACCTTGAGAAGTCATCCGTAAAAGTAATGAAGTAAGAATGTCCGCTTCGGGCATGTGTAGACATTGGACCGCACACGTCACTGTGTACGAGTCCCAAGAGCTCGCTTGCTCTTACTCCATGTCCAGTAAACGGAGTCTTTGTCATCTTTCCTTTGAGACAGGATTGACAAGTGGCATACGACTGATATTCGAACGCATTCAAATACCCTTCTGTATGTAACTTCGTCAACCTTCTCTCATTGATGTGACCCAATCTACAATGCCATAAGAAAGTCTGATTTATTCCTGGAGACTTTCTTTTGTGTGTATTCTGGACATTAAAAATCTGTGGTTGGTTTAACACTTATATACCATTACTCAATGTACCTGACCCAATCAAAACTTGATTAAGGTGAATGTTTACAACATTACTTACAAACGCAAATTCATAACCTTCTTTAGAAACTAAAGATACAGAAATGATATTACAAGTTGCGTTGGGTACAAAAAAGCAATTATGCAAAACCAAAACATGTCCATCTGACATTCCCAGGTGATAGTCCCCCACGGCTTTAGCATCCATGCTAGCTCCGTTCGCAACTCTGAGGGTCATGTCACCTGCCTTCAAAACCCTACGGTTTCTCAACGCCTGCAAAGAATTACAGATATGAGATCCTGATCCGGTATCCAATACCCAGGAAGTAGAGTTTATTGAAAGACAGTTTTCAATAACATACACACCTGAAGCTGAAGCTGCAACCTGCTTCAATTCCTGTGTTCTGGCCTTCCAGGCCCTGCAATCATTCTTCCAGTGTCCTTTCTTATGACAATAGAAGCATTCTTCCTTATCCACAAGCTTCCCCGCTATCTTTGTTGCTTTACCTTTTCCCTTCGTATCCACTTTACTAACAACGCCCCTTGGTTTGGCGGGGGCCTTCTTCTTCTTTCCCTTGGCTTTCGCCTTGGACCTAGAAGAAGATGATCCTCCTACAAACAAAGTGGATGTATCCCTACCTTTCTGAAGGGTGCCCTCTGCGCTCCTCAGCATGTTGAGGAGCTCTGAAAGTTCAACCTCTTTTTCTTGTAAGTTGAAGTTCAGTATAAACTGGGCGTAAGTGGAAGGAAGGGACTGGAGAACTATATCCGTATATAGCTCACTCTCCAATGTGATCCCTAGGTCCGCGAGCTCCTCAATGTAGCCGATCATCTTTAGCACGTGCTCGGCTACTGATGATCCGACGGCCATTCTTGTCGAAAATAACTTTTTCGATGCTTCGTATCTTGCGATACGAGATTGCTCTCCATACAGTTCTTTTGTATGAAGCAATATGGATTCCATGTCCATATACTCGTGCCTCCTCTGATGTTCGTTGTCCATCGAGGCAAGCAGGAGGCATTTGGCCTTCGCGCTATCAATCTCCCAAGTCTTGCGGATTTCCTTATCCGCGACGCTGGAAGTTGGACCAGGGACAGGGGGAGCTTTGGTGGTAAGAAGATACCCCAGCTTGTCGTAAGTGATTGCTATCTTGACATTCCTGAGCCAATCTTTGTAGTTTGGCCCTGTCAGTTTGTTTTTATCTGGGAGTAACTTAAGTCCAGTCATGTCGATTGGTCGCTGCAATTAGGAGAGAGAAGAAGAAACACTCAGCATGATGCTCTTGCAAGTTTAGAGTGGTTTTTAGTTTGTCTAAACAGGATGGCTCCCACTGTTTCTCGAATCCCTCCTCAAACCATAAAGGAAGAATTAGCCGGGATCAATCCCACCGCACAATACTTGCTTAACCGTTCAGCCAGGCCGGTGTCGGTACTTCGAGGGAGGTTTTCCAACGCTTTCGCGAAGTTCCTTAATTAGAGAACCTCTTTTCCCTGGGGGCGTAGCCCCGCTAACACCTTTCTAGGCACCTACTAGGTTTATAGCATTGATCGTTAAGTGAGAAATTTCCCGAGGAGTAGCATATACTCACAGTAGGATCGGGATCCAAATATCATTGCGCGACGAAACTGAAGGAATCCTACCAGAATCATCACACTCCAAATGGTATGCAAATCTAGCAAGTTTCAGTACTTATGAAACTCCCGATGTGGATTTTTGCCCCATGCTCTTATGACCTTGACTTTGGCCAAAATATCATAAGTCACATGTCAAGTTCTACCCGTCATTATCCAGGTTAATTTGGATCCATCCATACCTACCCTTGACTTTGGCCAAAATGGCAGTACGACTGTCCCAAACCAACGCATCTATCTATGCTACACATGAACACCCAATAGCTACCAATCACTGTGCCTTGACTTTGGCCAACATACACAGCTTGAATACTATTGACTATTCATGTGAAACGACGGAGGGCTACGGATGGTTTTGGCAAAACCGTGAACGTAGTGAACTTGATATAGTCGATGGAACGAGATAGCTTTTAAAAGGAGTGGCTCAAGCTCCGTATTTAAAAGTTGTTTTTGAAAAGAACCGAGTGGTTTTTCGAAAGTGTTCCAACGACTTTAACTTGGTTTATTATCTTGCATTAGTTCTTTTAATGCGTGATATTCTTGCATTAGTTCTTTTAATGCGTCCCATCATTTAATCCTACCATTGCAGAAAACAACCAAAATATGACGTACGCTTATGCCATTCGCATTCGCCACGGGGCCCCGTCATTACCCGTTAGGTTACTTAACTAACGACAGAGCGGGGGCTGGGCTAGCGCGTCTGTAAAATATAAGCAACGCCTAAATAATATCATATATAGATATACTGCAATGATAAACATTTCAGATCACAGATGAATACATTGGATATACTAGGAATCTGTAATTCGTACGAGCCTGTAACGAAAGACAAATTACACGGTCGCGGTGAATAGCCAAATACCCCACCCAAGACCCCTACGGGTGCGGCAAACTACTCGCCAAGTACCCGAAGCGTAGTAACCTCCCTCATCTCCATGAGTAGGCCACTCGACACTTCGGCATACCCGGTAGTTTGTGCACCCCCTCCATGGGTCTATCCTAGGAGCAAAAACAGTAAAAAGAAATTATACAATGACGGCTACAACCCCGACCCGGTTGTGCGGCCATACAAATAATTATTACATCAATTTACAAATTTACATGAATTGAAAGAAAAGAAAACTCTCGTCTCACAACCCCCGGCTATTCACCCGCGACAATCCAACATATTCATATACACATTCCAGCAACATTACAGATCACAGATTTGTATAACCCCCACTAATCGACATATAGCGATTAGTAGACGTTCAATACAAATATCACATAACAGAAAAACCCGTTAGCTAAAGTCTTTTAGAAGTTCGATCAAAAATACGGATTTTCGGGACCCCAAAATAAAATTTTCGTTCTGGAAAATCTGGGTTGAAAATATATATACTAAAAATCCCAAAATACCCCAATGAGTAAACTGCAAAAAAGAAAACCC
Organism: Agapanthus africanus; assembly: GCA_030015575.1. NCBI lineage: Eukaryota > Viridiplantae > Streptophyta > Magnoliopsida > Asparagales > Amaryllidaceae > Agapanthus > Agapanthus africanus. Next base: position 930,800,506 of record CM057337.1, on the reverse strand, counting down.
TTGACCGAGTCAACTCGGCCGCGTTTCAGCGGCGGGAGCGTGCTCCCGCCGCGGAAACGCGGCGCTTTGATCGAGTCAGGGGCCCAAATTTTTGCAGTTTCTTTAAAAAAGCCTGAGTCGATTTTAGGTGTGTTCCAAAAAGTTTTTCCAGTACTTTTGAAATCGACAGAAAGTTGAAAATTCATGGGTTCGTTTTTGGGACTTTTTCTTTGATCGATCTTCTAGTTACTTGCTAACTTGTTAGATAGAGTTTAACTAGGCTCTGATACCACTGTAAGTCCATGCTTCCTCTCCCGGTACTTTCGGGAATGCGGAATTTGGTAAAAACGATTTTTACGGAGGTGGTAACATGGACCTAAAACCCGGATCTTGGTTAAACATCTATCTAACAACCTAACTATGAGTTTCTAGCTACTCGGTTAGGGGGTTATACCTTGCTTGTCTTGAACTCCTTCGTCTTCAAGCTCCGATGGTGGTCCGAATTGGCTTCTTCTCGTCGTCTCCGTACGCCGAAGATAGATCCACCTGAAAGCTCCAACCTTTAGCTCCTTCTTCGTTCTTTGAAGAAACTAGTTCACTTGGTTTGCTAAACCTAGTGAACTAGAATGAGTAGAGAAGAATTAGAATGGGATTTTATCTATGGTTCTTGATTCTCAACTCATGAGACAAGAGAACCATAGATTAAAGAGAGGGAAAAAGAGCAAGAGGGTGAGAGCAAAAGGAGAGCTCAAGAACAAGAGAGAGAATGAGCAAGAAAGAATGAGGCTCTCTTTTGTCTTTCACCCTCTCATAATCCAAAGTCATCATAACTCATCATACTAAAAAAGTCTTATGTGATGGTTTGAAGCAACCATAACCATATCATTTCATGCACTCATTTTACACAAATGAGCAAGCAAGAAAAAGTCTTTGCCATGAAATGATGGCTATGGTTATCATGATGGTCAACTAGTCAAGCCTAGTCAACCGGTCAACAAAGTCAACAAGTCAACAAAAGTCAACAAGTCAACAAAGTCAACAAAAGTCAACAACCATGTCACCATAATACTTAATTAATATAATAGTTAATCACATATCATATTCTCATTAGGGTTGATCAAAAGGTCAATAGTCAACGGTCAACTGTCAACAACCCTAATGAGAATCCACTGCCTCTGTCTCCCTGTCAACTGTGCATACACACCCGCATCCGCGTTCCGAGGAACACGAATGCAAACTAGATAAATCCAATCCCATAAGGTACACTAGGATCTGGTTTAAACCAAAACCCGCTAGTGTAAACTGTCCGGACACTGTACGCGCACAAGTGCACGGATGTGACCGAACCCTGTCGCAAAACCATGCGACCTGTCGCAATACCATGCGACCTCTACTCTTTTGCCTAAAGGCGAAAAGCTTTCTGTGTGGGACTCTAAAGACTCGACACTACGCTGGCAGTGGGTTTAACCACAGACCGCAAGCGGCACTAGTTGTGCGTAACGGTCCCCAGGTAGTGCCGACAAGAAGACCGACGAGGCGAAACCCATCTGAACTCCTACTGAGCCTGAGTGTGACATTCTCCATACAGTCCGGTCTGTTCGTCTGATACATCGCATGGCGGGCCTAGGGGGCGGTAAACGTCAGTCCCCCAATAGCGGTACAAGTCGTGCCGGAGCGAAGCCCAAAACACCCTGAGATAACACTGGAAACCTACCAGTATATCTCGTTTGCCCTGGCCAGGGACTACTCGTGTAATGGCTCTCCTAGACACAGCGCGATGTCAACCCCCAATACCGGGAGAGACGAATCCTGTCTAACCGTCACTGCCTCCAAGTGCTTCGGGACTGCACCCAACCACTACCTGTTTGCATGACTCCTTTGAGCCGTGGTAGGGTAGTGATCAAAGTACAGTGGGAACACACTCGAGGCGAAGTGACAGTGTCAAGTCAGCGGACTAAGCTGTACTCATGTCACCTGGGAACTGATAACTGACGATAGGTATAATACCAACTAGTCAGTTCCCGACGAGTCCTGTCCAGTGTACCCGTAACCTAACGAGCACCCGCATACTATCTCAAGTACGACGTACTGACGGCTGTGGGACAGACCGTCTCCCATACTGGGATGAGAAGCGCATGCGCTGGTCTACTCCGGAGTATCGATGCCCTGTCTCGATAGTCCTGCGACCAGGGACCTGCATAAGGATGTGCTTATAGATTACCCAGCCCCACTAGTGTGACGGCCATCACATCGCTGGTAATCAAGCAAAGATCCTAAGGGCTCTACTAATGTGTATAGGCGATATACAAAAATAAACACATGTACACATTGAAGTAGAAACAAACCAAGTAGCATACTACTATTTTGAGCAAGATTGTATATACAATGTGAATATCCCAAGCATCCATTAAGTAATATACAAACCAGTATGATACAGTAATGGCCTCTAGGGCATATACACTAACAACAAGATCTCGCCGACCAAATCCGATGGAATGGGGTTGGGATCTCTGCCACGTGTCCATGTCACTTGGTATATCTCAGTGCACATGTTTGATTTTGTTGTGACTTTTCATTTTACGTATTTTGCACGTGTACACTTTTGATCTTCTAAAAGTATAAAAGAAAATCAACAAAAAATATATGTGGCTAGGGGAATTCGAATACAGGGGCTACGTCACAGCAGTGCAAGGCTTTACCAATGAGCTACAAGTGCTTTCTTGTTGTTCAAAAGCAAATCAAATACTTATAGTATACACAGGATTGCAATTACTCTATTTGTACATTAACTTTTAAACAAATTTTCTGTTCACTGAAACAGAATTGTTACACGGTGGGACCTTTCCCTCGTCCCATATCTCAGGTCAAGTATTCATATGAACTCATTTAACATATATACTGATGGTTGTACTAAAATAATGTTTTTCCGTGCAGCAATCAACTTTCAACGACAATGTCTTCTAAGATGGATTCAGCTTCTGATGTGATCCCGATCCTGTATGTGGTCAAGATCAATGCTCGCATGGTCCTCTCCGTAAGCCTCAGTCGGCAGTGGGAGGAACTGCCCCGTAAATTCGGTTCCGTCATCATCTATCCTGCCGGAAGCGCTCATCTGGCAGAAATCCAGGCAAACCAGGTGGCCAAGCCGGTCTCAAGGGGCAAGAGGCCGAACGTTGTGATCGCTAAGGCACCACACGCAAACTTAAGACGGTGTCCGAACGACTCTCTGGTGCTCCAGCTAGGGGCAGGACTTCCGGTATAAAGGGCAACATCAACGTTGTGGACGAGCTCAGGCAATGACTCCAACAAGTGCACAAACAGGCGTATCTCCAAAGCCCTCCATCGCCCGGTCTACGGCAGCTTCCTGAAGAGCCGTAGCCAGCCAAGTGCTCAAAACAGAAAGGTTGAGATAGAAGTGGCTCAGGTATCGAGCCAACAAGAGCGTCAGGACTCCGGCCAAATAGAATCTTGTGAGGTTCCAAGAGTAGGGTCACCCCGCGATGACAGCTGAGTCGGCCGTAAAAGTCAGCAATTCCTTTGAACCTCTGAAGTGGGTTCAGAAAAACTCCATGACCGCCAGAATCAGGAAGACAGCTGTCTGAATGATACTACAAAGAGACGTTATCCCGCCCCAACAGAGAAAGCATGACACCGTCTCTTCAAGAGTCCATCAAGCGCTCTGTACTGCATGAAAACAGCGGGGCAAAGCCAAAAAGGATGTGCCAGTATCATTCAAGAACCCGGTTAAGCCAGCCGGCTTCAATCGATTGCCCGTTACCAAAAAAGAAGGGCCACGACTTCAGTCCGCAAAATCAGCTGCTAATAATGAAAAGACGGCTGGATATATTATCCATACGGTCTATATGGCGGGCAGGTGTCCCACGGACAACTTGCGCTGCAAAAACAAGGATGGGGCCTCCACATCCCAAGCCCAATCTGGCTTGAATGTGGTTGTCGTTTCCCAAGATTAGCCGCCTCTGCTGGACAATGAAAACCCTCTCGATGAGGCTGATAGGCAGAAGGACCCCTCAGTCGATGTGGAGCCAAGCTCGGACAGCGAGGAAGAGCCGACTTTCTGCCCCAGGACTGCAGAGCAAGAGCTGCTTCAAGAGCTTCGAAAATAGCTCAGGAGCAAAGATAAAGAGATGGCCAAGCTCTATTCGAAAATTGACGACTGATTGTTGATTTTTCGTTGTGTTTATCAAATGATCCCCGGCAACGGCGCCATTTGAATGTTAAATGTTCTTGTTAGTGTAATTGGGAAAATTGTAAAGAAATCACAACCAAAAATTATTTGACCGCAATCAACTACGGTATCGGATGTAGATTGTAAATGAGTGCGGATCGTCCACAGGGACAGTGTAATAGTTCGTCTTTCGAATTAGATGAATTGAAACTTTAAAGGAAAGAAAACAAAACAATTCAAGATTTGTATTTGAAGTTCAAGAATTAGAAAATATAGATCTAATAACAAGAAAAAGATAGAATCAAGAATTGATAGTTTGATGATTTTTCCAAACCAAATATCAAGAATCTAAATGAGGCTCGTAGGAATCGATCGGATCTATAGATGTGATGTAATCTTACAATTATGTATTCTTATCCTTCGATGAATTGATACTAGATCGATGATGATCGATCGAGAATTAGGGATTTCTTATGAAACTAGGGTTTCATCTTATTCCTTATTCTTTCGTCGATATCATTCACATTCTAGCCTCTAGTAAATTCAAGAAAGGATCGTAGATCCCTAATTTCGAGCGATCACCATCAAGAAAGCATCGCAACGAAACTAGGTCATCGATTCTTGAACTTGCTAGGGTTTACAAAGCTCGTAAGACTCAAGAATCGTATTAAGATTTGTTACATCATCATTCTATTGATCGTCTCGACTCCTTAACGAGCGGAGTTTTACTCAAACATCACAACAAGAACCACAATCGCAAATTAAGATCTAATCATGATGCAAGAATTTAAAGAAAGCAAGATTAAAGAATTTCACCTTTTATTTATATCAACAATTTCATTACAATCTCTCAAGAACTACAAGAGGAAGAACTCGATCGTCGATTTGGCTTCGCTCGGCTCCGTGAGTCGCGGATCGGCTTGGATCACTTGCTCGATTGGAGATCGGCTCTGCTCCTAAAAGGTTGAAGGGCTTCTTGCTTGATTGGTACTCAAGATCTTGAATTTGGAGTGAAATTAGGGTTAGGGTTTCGCACAAGTCTTGTCACTAGACTTGTGGAAGAAGATGGTGTAAGAAAGAACAACTAAAGATTAACTAAGGATTGATGAACTTCAACCCTTAGATCTAGGCTTCTATTTATAGATCTCAAAACCCTAGATCTAGAATTTTAAATTTGAATTTCCCTCCAAAAGTTTGTTAGCAAGATTTGAATTTCCCTCCAAAAGTTTGTTGAGGAGAAGCTTCTAGATGTGATTAGTTAGGAGCTTAATTAAGATTAGCCTTGCTTAATCTTCTTTGCTGATCTGGAAGAAGCTTCGAGAGAATTCTGGAGTTTGAAGTATATGAAAGGAATGTGGGCCCAGAGATACAAATTGTGCACTGAAAATTTATCGCTGACGTGGCAATACCGCAGCGGAACCGCAGCGCAAGCCGGCTCCCGCCGCGGTTCCGCGGCTCTTTGGGGGCTTCATGGCTTGGTTCTTATGGCACTTGTTTGGGCTGTCTCATGGGCCTTTCTCTGATATATTGATTTTTATTTCTCCCTTTGGATTGCTACCAGATCTCAAGACTTGGAGTTGGTGTAATGTTTGATCAGCAAAATGACAATTTTGGCTTTTCTTCCGGATTTTCCTGCACAATCTCTCAAGACAAGTGTTGCGCAATATAGAGATGATGTGATGCCATGAAATGCAGTCAATTTCCTTAGAAATGTCGGTTTTAGAATCTAACACATGCAATCTGATATTTAATGATTGATTTGCTAATATGTGAAATATGAATGCCGAACACTTCTAGATGAGTGCAAATGATAGGGAAATTGCCGTGTTAAGAATGCAATATTTTCGACTGATCAAATTCCCCCAAACTTATTTTCGATCGTCTAGAGAGAATTATTTTATTAAAAAGAGAAGGAGAAAATAAAAAAAGAGAAAAACTAACTAGCACACTTTCGTAGGCAACACGATTGCACTGAGCACGTGCAACAAGCCTTTAAACCTCTAGGTGTCCCTAGTAGGAGGAGTGTTGTCTCCTGAGGGTTTTCCGCGGATTGCACCCACAAAATCCAATAATAAAAGAAAGATCATGAATATTACATTTAAAGAAAAGAATTGTAAAAGAAAAAGCCTTGAAAATTAGGGTTTCCAACTAAGCTAGCTTTTCGGTTGTCATGAGCCCTATCTTAATGGTCATGAAAAGATGTCAGAAATCATGTCCTCCCTCAATAAAACATCGTCTTATTCTTCATTCCTATCTTTCTTCCAAACATCGATCATATAACCCTGTGTGTGTGTAAAGACATCCCTACACCCGGAGAATTCAATTCAAGCTATCATACTCTTGCCCATCAGCCTCAGTACTTTTTAATTAATGAATATTTAGGATTGCTCACACACTTTCATGCGACCGTTAATACTTCTTGAGGTACTAACCGACCGATTACTCATGTGCTTGCTTATTTGGTGTATTTTCCTCGTCTTGCACCACCTCAGGCATAGCAGTAACTCGCAGACCAGTTGGCCTTAGGGCACTAGGTGAAGAGGCACCCTCGCTATACATTTTTATTGCCCTCGGTGATAACAAAACCAGTGTTCATTTTTCTCACCATTTTATATATTTTTTTATTCACTTTTTTTTTATTTCCTTCATACATCGGCTTTAAGACAAGAGCATTTCAAGGTATCCTCTACTATCCCAGGCTTCAAGATGTGTGTAAGTGCGAATAGCAGGGTATCAACGTTCAAAATGTTTGGCTTCCAGAATAGAAACTATTTTTCAGACTTATTTTTATCCTCAGATTAGTGACGTCCTTCATCTTACTAACCCTTGGGACAACGGCTCATAACTACTTATTACTAGTTCGTATAAGAAAACTTCTAATTTTCTTAGTTTTCTTAAATTTTTCTAATCTCATAGATGTAATTTTTCACTATCTAAACTTTCATTATCTTATTTATGTACAAAAAATGTTTTTATCTTTTTGAAAATTTTTAAATTTTTATAGTTTTTCGAAAAAAAAATGTTTTGTGCTTATGCAAAGTATGATGCAAATGATGCGAAAATAAGCACAAACCTCCCCCAAACTTGTTTTCAACAGTGTCCTCACTGTTGCCATCCGCTAAATCTACAAAACCTGTAAGCCTGGGAGGAATTTATTAGTGGGGGCAAAATATTTAAGTGAAAAACCTCCCCCAAACTTATTTTTGGCTCAAAATTTTGTAAAAAATTTTCTTTTTAGGAGCCCGATTATATCCCCCCCAAACTTAAGCAATGTTAATCTTTGAAAATCACATGAGGGGGGGTCAAAAAAAAATCATTGGTCGATGCCAAGCTTTGCAAAGACCAAAAGTTAACACCAACCATTCAAAAATTTTATCAATGCAGTGCTCTGGTTGGTGGAAGAAGAAGTGTGGAAAGGGAAAGGGGTGGAAAAGAATGTGTGTGCGTCTCATTTTGGAGAGACAATGCAGTGAATGTGATGGATTGCTCGCATTCTTTTTACAGTTCAAAAGAAGGGGTGGAGGTTTAATTTCATTGATTGAGACATGATTCATCTCAACACCCGTGTCATTCAAAAATGCGAGTTCATCAGCGAAGATTTCCTCAAAAGTTCCATCAATACCCCGATGAATAATGTCATCACAAAGTGCGGGGTGATCTTCAGACTCTAAAAGAAGTTCATAATCAGTGTTAGTTGTTGACCCGGACATCTCGGTGGAAGAGTCCGTATGTGTATGATACATAGTTGGGTCAAACAACAACATATGAAAAGAGTCAAGATCGGTATCAGGAGGATCATCAAATTCGCTGCTGTCGACATCCATTAAGTCGACAGAACAGACCTGAGCAGTAGGTTCGGAGGGTACACTTCCCAACTTGTAAATGTTCGGCTCTATTGACCTATTCCCGAAGGATAGGGTCATAGAGCCATTACGACAGTTGATTATTGCATTGGAAGTGGCCAAAAAGGGGCGACCTAAAATCACCGGAATTTGATTCCGTAGGTTCGCTACAGGTTGTGTATCAATTACAATAAAGTCCACAGGGAATATGAATTCCCCGATTTTTATTAACACATACTCCAGTTCACCCCTAGGTTTGGTGATTGATCGGTCAGCCATCTGGAGAGTGCAATGGGTTGGCTTCAACTCTCCGATACCTAGTTGCTCATAGACTGAGTATGGAAGCAAGTTAACACTAGCGCCAAGGTCAAGTAGATCACGATTGATGTATTTTTCCCCGATAGAAATGGAAATCGTAGGATATCCAGGATCCTTACGTTTCCTCGGTAATTGTTGGGGGAAAGCTGTGTCTACTGTTTTTGCCATGAATATCTTCTTGGGCACTTAAGTCTTCCTCTTCCTAGTGCACAAGTTCTTAAGAGTTTTCGCATAGGACGGAACTTGTTGGATGGCATCTAAAAGAGGAATGTTGATGTTAACTTGCTTAAAAATGTTCATAATCTTCTCTATATGTGGACTCGGTGTGTTAGCCCTTAACCGATTAGGATAAGGTGCTTTAGCAATAAGCGTTGGGTCCATCATAGGAGAAGGAAGTGGGGGTAGACATGATCCCAAAAGAGGAGTGAGGATCGTCTGTGGAGAACTAGAAGAGATGGGCTGAGGTGGCGAGCCTTGTGGGAAACGAAGAATAGGCTCGCAAGAAGGTGGTGGGGTAGAAGAACTGGGGTCAGAATTAGAAGTGTGTGTATGAGGAAAGGTCTCAGCCGGGGTGTTATTGATTGATTTATCAGTATCATCAAACTCTTCCCCAACGTGAGTGTCAAGCACTCTTCCAGATCTCAACGTGATTGCATCCACATGATGTGAATAGCCAAGATTGGGTAAAGGTTGAGCTGGAAGTTTCCCTTTCTCTCTTGCACTTATTTCGGCTTTTAATCGTGCAATTTCTACTTCCATCGATTTAATACTCTCGCTTTGGGACGCAGAGTTTTTCTTTATATCATCGACGGAAGTCTTAATTTCAGCCGATACTTGCATGAGATTTGTCAGAAGCAAGTTTATGAATGAAGAGGATTCATCAGTCCCGGTCAACTGCAAAGGACTAGACGGTGTAAAAGTGTTGGCCGGATTTTGGAAGTTATGTGCTTGGAAGGGGTGCTGACTCAATTGAAGTGGTGGTTGCTGTTGTGGTGGAGGGACCCTTTGGAAATTGTGTTGGGTTGGAACCGTGTTTTGAGATTGTGATTGGTTCCAAGCAAAGTTAGGGTAACTCTTCCAACCCTGATCATATGTGGAGGAAGATGGATCGTTTCTAGGTCTTTGAAATGCGGCAGTGGTATGCTTATGACCTTGAAACGGACATTCTTCCGTCAAATGAAAAGGATCAGAACAGCATCCACATATAGTTTTGGAAAGTGACATTTGACTTAGGGCGGCAGCTAAAAATTTGTTTTCCATAGTCTCGAGTTTCTTGTGTATAGATGCAATGTCAGCTCTAACTCCTATGGAAATATCATTGCCATCCCTAGACGATTGACTCATACCCTCCCACTGTAAAGATTTTTCAGCGAAATTTTCTAGGAATTCCCAGGCTTCCCCATCATCTTTGGTCATAAAATTGCCTTGATACATGGATTCAAGGGTCTGTCTTGTGTAAGGAGTAATGCCCTCATAAATGATTCGGCACAATTCCCATCTCGGGATGCCGTGATGTGGACATTGGACTAACAGATCCTTGAAACGTTCAAGACATTTTGAAAATGTTTCATTTGGAAGCTGGGTGAATTGATAGATTTCGCTACGGACTCGAGCTGTCTTTTGGTATGGGTAGAATTTCTTAAGAAATGCTTTGAAGAATTCGTCCCAATTTGAAATGGAATGTGCGGTAGTGTTATATAGCCACTTCTCGGCTAAATCGCACAAGGTGAATGGGAGAAGAAGAAGACGTAAAGCATCCACAGAAAGCTGTGAAGTACCCATCATTGCGCATACATTTTCAAATTTCGTGATAAACACGTATGCGTCTTCAGACTCGAGACCGTGAAATTTTGGTAGAAGGTTGATGTATTGGGGTTTAATCTGAAAATTTTCCCCGTTGGCTGGTGGAATGGAAAGACAGGTGGAAAGGGGACCTCGTGTAGGATAGCACCTCTCTTGGAGAGAGATGCGGGGTAGATTCTGCGCACCAACGGATGGCAGCAGGGTAGTGGAAAAGAAGTTCGATGGAGACGGATCCATCGATGTGGGTGTGGTGGTGGTTAAAGAAAGGGTAAATGTAGAAATACCGACTTTTGGGTCGATCGGGGGACGCGGACTGAACAGGCACTAGAATCCTGTTGTCCAGCCTATCTTGCACTAAAAAGGGTTAGTATAAGTGGCAGCATGAATTTATAATTAGGGGAAAATGATGTATACTGGTGTTTGTTTTGAAAATTGGACGGATTTTTGAAAAAAATTATGCAACACAACAAATGCAACACACAAAACCCTAGAATCTAGTGGTCACCTAGGTCAGGCTCTAGACCGCTCCTAACTGCCAAAAGATAAGTCGCAGGATAGAATCCTCCACTGCCTCTTTGTCCCCCTGTGGCCAGGTAAGTGCCAGGTAAGTGGGAAGGTACTCCACTACATAAGTAGTGGGCCTAATTAATAACCACTAGCCTTCGACACACTTGCCTTAGACACCACAAGAAAACGCGGATAAGCAATGAATTACCCATGGCCTTCTTTTGTCCTAAGTGAGCGCGACGGTCCTTAGAGTCATCTCTAGATATTTTTTAATTAATGAGGGTAATGCGGATGCAAGTTTGTGATTTTTGGGGCTTAGGAAGGGTAATGAACTCCCCACCTAATCTGGATTTGGTCGTGCCCCTTAATTTTCCGTATTAATTATGCAAACAACCAAGAATCAAAACACGCACAAATTTTATTTTGCTTTTGCGGCGCAGTGATTATTTGCAAAGAAACCTGCACAAAATGTTAGTTGGAGCTAAAAAAGGAAAGAGGAGAAGGTAAGAAACTTACAGAGGAAAATTGGCAGAGAGAGCGCTTTACCAAGGCGCGGAACCGCCGCACTCTGGGGGTATTTACCGCGGAATCGCGGTCTCTTGAAGGGATCTCTGCAAAAATTTTTAGGATAATGCTTCTGTTGCTCCCCTTAGCTCTCTGGAATATTCACAAAAATTTTATCCAAGCTCCAATGATTCCAGATTTCCTCGCAATCAAATCACAACACACGTATTAGTGTTTGCACGAATTTAGATCTAAAAAAAATTGTAATGGAATAAATTTTTCAACTCAAATTTCAAAATACGAACAATTAGCGCACTATCCCCGGCAACGGCGCCATTTGATTGTTGATTTTTCGTTGTGTTTAACAAATGATCCCCGGCAACGGCGCCATTTGATTGTTAAATGTTCTTGTTTGTGTAATTGGGAAAATTGTAAAGAAATCACAACCAAAAATTATTTGACCGCAATCAACTACGGTGTCGGATGTAGATTGTAAATGAGTGCAGATCGTCCACAAAGACAGTGTAATAGTTCGTCTTTCGAATTAGATGAATTGAAACTTTAAAGGAAAGAAAACAAAATAATTCAAGATTTGTATTTGAAGTTCAAGAATTAGAAAATATAGAACTAATAACAAGAAAAAGATAGAATCAAGAATTGATAGTTTGATGATTTTTCCAAACCAAATATCAAGAATCTAAATGAGGCTCGTAGGAATCGATCGGATCTATAGATGTGATGTAATCTTACAATTACGTATTTTTATCCTTCGATGAATTGATACTAGATCAATGATGATCGATCGAGAATTAGGGATTTCTTATGAAACTAGGGTTTCATCTTATCCCTTGTTCTTTCGTCGATATCATTCACATTCTAGCCTCTAGTAAATTCAAGAAAGGATCGTAGATCCCTAATTTCGAGCGATCACCATCAAGAAAGCATCGCAACGAAACTAGGTCATCGATTCTTGAACTTGCTAGGGTTTACAAAGCTCGTAAGACTCAAGAATCGTATTAAGATTTGTTACATCATCATTCTATTGATCGTCTCGACTCCTTAACGAGCGGAGTTTTACTCAAACATCACAACAAGAACCACAATCACAAATTGAGATCTAATCATGATGCAAGAATTTAAAGAAAGAAAGATTAAAGAATTCGCCTTTTATTTATATCAACAATTTCATTACAATCGCTCAAGAACTACAAGAGGAAGAACTCGATCGTCGATTTGGCTTCGCTCGGCTCCGTGAGTCACGGATCGGCTTGGATCACTTGCTCGATTGGAGATCAGCTCTGCTCCTAAAAGGTTGAAGGACTTCTTGCTTGATTGGTACTCAAGATCTTGAATTTGGAGTGGAATTAGGGTTAGGGTTTCGCACAAGTCTTGTCACTAGACTTGTGGAAGAAGATGGTGTAAGAAAGAACAACTAAAGATTAACTAAGGATTGATGAACTTCAACCCTTAGATCTAGGTTTCTATTTATAGATCTCAAAACCCTAGATCTAGGATTTTAAATTTGAATTTCCCTCCAAAAGTTTGTTGAGGAGAAGCTTCTAGATGTGATTAATTAGGAGCTTAATTAAGATTAGCCTTGCTTAATCTTCTTTGCTGATCTGGAAGAAGCTTCGAGAGAATTCTGGAGTTTGAAGTATATGAAAGGAATGTGGGCCCAGAGATACAAATTGTGCACTGAAAATTTATCGCTGACGTGGCAATACCGCCGCGGTTCCGCGGCTCTTTGGGGGCTTCATGGCTTGGTTCTTCTGGCACTTGTTTGGGCTGTCTCATGGGCCTTTCTCTGATATATTGATTTTTATTTCTCCCTTTGGATTGCTACCAGATTTCAAGACTTGGAGTTGGTGTAATGTTTGATCAGCAAAATGACAATTTTGGCTTTTCTTCCGGATTTTCCTGCACAATCTCTCAAGACAAGTGTTGTGCAATATAGAGATGATGTGATGCCATGAAATGCAGTCGATTTCCTTAGAAATGTCGGTTTTAAAATCTAACACATGCAATCTGATATCTAACGACTGATTTGCTAATATGTGAAATATGAATGCCGAACACTTCTAGATGAGTGCAAATGATAGGGAAATTGCCGTGTTAAGAATGCAATATTTTCGACTGATCAACGACCTAACGAACGTTGTGATGTAGCTCATGGCTCAAATTTCTCGGGCGCCTCCCAATCAAGCATAAGTCTCTACTCATGAGCCGAGTGATGACAACCCGAAGCAACCCGCTGCCCTGAGAAATGAAACCGACTCACCGCATCCTCCATGTAGTATGCACATATCTAATAAGATGAAGAAGATGCTAAAGCTACTTCGGAAAGAGCCCGGAACAGAATGGGTAGGGCGGAAGAAGCCCACCATTCCAACTGCCAATTTAGCTCAACCAGGCTCAAAATCCCGAAAGCTCAAGAAGAAGAAAAGTGCAGCTCGACGCGAAAAAGAGTCTGCAGGGAGATCGACCATTCAAAAATATATCGATTCTCTCGAAGACTATGAACAAAAGGAAAGAACTCTAATTCAATTGAAGGAGTTCTTCCCTGTAGAAGCAGCTGAGATTCTGGAGGAGCTAGAAGAGACTCCAATGAAGAGATCCCTATAGTGACCTGCTACACCATCCATATTGGCAGCGACTCTGAGGAGGAGCTCTGTTTTTCCGAAGAAGACGAGGAGCTCGCCATAAAGGCCAACCAAATCCAGCTCAGAAGCGGCAAGGCTTTACTACCAAATCAAGGCAACGCCCCAAAAGGGAAGGAAAAACAAGTCGCTAATAAAGAAGATGGTGTAAAGCCGGCTTATGAAAATTCGACTCCTTCCTCCGTGGACTATAATGTCTTGGCTTGTCTCCGAAAGCTTCCGTCTCTCCTGAGCATCTACGATGCCTTGGTCCTATCTAAAGAGCTTAGAGATGTTCTCATTCATGCTCTACAAAACCCCGAGCGGTACCAGGCTCGCTTTACGGAAATTAATATTAAAGAAGCCTAGTACACTCTGCATACAGCCGCGGTCAGATTTAAAGATGAAGACATGTTATTAGGAACAGTTGAGCACAACTGACTGCTTTACGTGACAGGGTATAGAGAGGGAGACCGGATTAATCGCATATTGATTAATCTAGGGTCCTCAGTGAACATCATGAACTTGCAAACTCTGAAGAGTTTGTCAATGGACGTCCAACACCTATCAAGGGAAAGGATTGTCATTCAATGCTTCAATCAAAATCGCCGGCAAGTTCTGGGATCCATAGCTTTGCCGATCAGGTTCAGGGACCTACAAACTGAAGCCAAGATATACATGATCGACGCCGACACGTCCTATAATATTCTCCTAGGAAGGTCGTGGCTTCACGATTACGGTATCGTTCCATCAACTCTCCATCAGTGCATGAAGTATACTAAAAATGGAGAAGAAAGACGCATTGACGGAGACACCCAGCCGTTCGGTGTGTATGAAGTCCGATATGAAGATTCTCGGTACTTTGTGAACCTCCAAAGTAACGAGCCACAGCTGACCAAAGACAGAATGGCCTCGAAATTCAAAAGAAAATCTGAGCCGGCTGTCACTTTCAAAAGCAAAAATCCTCAAGTGCATCCGCATTTCGGCAGTGACACCGATGAGTCTGATGTTGGAAGTCCGTCCATCCATAAAAACCGCCCTCATCTTGGTAGCGATACGGACGAGTCTGATATCGAAGGCCCATCCGACAGCAAAATTCGCCCTCGTTTAGGCAGTGACACTAAAGAATCAGAAGAAGAGGATCCATCTTGCAATAGTTGTGCGGATCGGGCTCTCGTGCAAAAAGCGAAGCTAAGAGAGACCTTCGAAGTTACGAAAGGGTCCCTAGACATCACAAAGGTGCCGGAGCAGATGTGCAAAGAGCTCGATGCTTTATCAGTCTCTACCGTGGACCAGCTGAAAACCTTCTACGTTCCGAGAAGAAAGAGTGGGCAGAAGGGCATCCTGTTTTATGGGTCAAATCCTATCATGCAACCGGACGATTTGTCTGTCACGTGCCTTCCCTATGAAAGAGGTATAAGAGTCGTCCTAAACCCCAGATATTATGCGCCCGAGATGCAGGAATATTTTAAAAAGTGTGGATGTCGGTTATATTAAACGGACTCCGCAGCGAAGTTTTATGAGGGGCTGTGGCACCCGCCTCAGGTCCGAGCACTCATCGATGGACGAATCCTAGATAGATGTAGCATAGGTTTCATTCAACCTGACGTTAAGGCATGTTACATGATTCATATTGGTGAAGCCAGTGAAGAGTCAAATGATGAAGACGAGCTAGTCGAGCCAGAAGAAGCCCCTCAAGAGTTCGAAGATGGCGAACAAGCAACCTTCGACGAGCTAACCGAGGTTGATTTGGGAACTCCCGATAATCTAAGGCCGACCTACTTCAGGTCACTCTTGTCAGAGGAAATGAAAGAGAAGATAATCGCCCTGCTACATGAGTTCGCCGACCGCTTCGCGTGGACGTACAAAGAAATGCCTGGCCTCTCCCCTGAAGTGGTCGTGCATAAGCTGGCTATATCTCTTGATGCCAAGCCAGTCAACAAGCTCCTCGAAGAATGAGAAGAGAACTGGAAGAAAAGGTCATCAAGGAAACCAAGAAACTCATCGATGCCGGTTTCATTAGAGAAGAGAAATATGCGGACTAGATCGCATGCATCATCCCAGTGAAAAACAAGAATGGGCAGATCCGAGTCTGCGTTGATTTCAAAGACCTTAACAAGGCATGCCGTAAAGATGATTTCCTGCTACCGGTCATGGAAATGATGGTCGACAATACCTTAAATTATGAGCTGTTCACCTTCATGGATGGCTCGTCTGGATATAATCAGATCAATATGTCGCCCGAGGATGAGAAACACACAGCGTTTCGAACCCCTATCGGGATATATTGCTATAAGGTGATGCCGTTCGGACTGAAGAATGTGGGCGCCACATATCAAAGGGCGATGACCAAAATCTTTGATGACTTAATCCATAAGGTCGTCGAATGTTATGTCGATGATTTGGTCGTCAAAACAAAAGTCAAGGCCGATCACATTCTAGATCTCAGAACAGTTTTAACCCGACTGAGGGAATACGATCTGAAGATGAATCCTCTAAAGTGCATTTTTGGCATGTCGTCAGGAAAATTCTTAGGCTTTATAGTCCGACATCGGGGGATCAAATTTGACCCATCAAAGATAAAGGACATGATAGAGATGCCTCCTCCGAAGAATCTGACGTAGCTAAGATCCTTTCAAGGCAAGCTCACTTACATATGAAGGTTCATCTCGAACTTATCGGGAAGATGCAGGCTCTTCTCGAAGCTCATGAAGAAAGGATCTCCTTTCGTCTGGGATGCCGAATGTCAAGAAACGTTTGAAATTATCAAACATCACCTGCTGCACCCTCCAGTGCTTGCTGCTCCCATTCCAAATAAACCATTGATCCTCTATACTGCCGTGCTAGATAAGTCACTCGGTGCACTCCTCGCTCATAACAATGAGGAGGGAAAAGAGAATGCCCTCTACTACCTCAGTCGAACGTTAGTCGGGGCGGAACATAACTATTCTCCGATCGAAAAGTAGTTCCTGGCCCTGATATTTGCCGTGAAAAAGCTAAGACACTATCTTCTCGCTCATTGGGTTATGCTGATCTCCAAGATCGACCCGCTCAAACACTTAATGACCAAAGTAAGCGTAGCCGGCACAATGGCAAGATAGGCTGCCATGCTGCTTAAGTTTGACATAGTTTTTACTCCTCGGAGAGCAATACAAGAACAAGCCCTCGCCGATTTCCTCACTGCTCATCCCATATCAGAAGGGTCGCCGCTAAATTGTGAATTACCCGATGAACAAGTGCTGCACCTTGAGGATAGTGAGCCATGTTGGGAGTTCTACTTCGATGGAGCCTCATCAATAAGGACCTCTAGTAAATCAAGTGTCCCGGTGATAAAAGCGGAGATTGGATTGTTGTTCGTCATGCCAGCGGGAGGAACCCTACGATGTTATTTCGCTCTCACCGAGCCTCGCACAAACAATGAGGCTGAGTACGAAGCTCTGATAGCTGGTCTGGAGCTCACCATAGAAATAGGAATCCTTCGGCTATGGGGTTTACGGTGACTCTCAGCTTGTCGTCAACCAAGTGAGCGGCGACTACAAGATATATAAGCCCGAGTTAGCTCGATATAAAAGCCAAGTGGTGGAACTCATGAAAAAGTTCACTCATATTGAACTAATGAGAGTCCCTAGGGCGTTGAACGGAAAAGCTGACGTACTCACTCGCCTAGCCAAAGAGCTTGCTGATCCTGACATGGATGAAATTCTGATCACAGTCAGGAGCCGGATAATTCTGCCTCCGGTCTCTTTACGTTGAGAGGAAAGCGCATAACAAAAGAGTAATCCGGCCTAAGAAGTTCTGATCATTCAAGAGGAGCCCGATTGGAGAGACCCCTTCATAGAGTACCTCCGATACGACAAGCTGCCCGAAGAAAAATCTGCGAGGGTTCAGCTGAAGAAGAGAGCTCTCCGATACGTGTTTTTAAATAACATGCTATACCGCAGATTATATGACCAACACTAGCTCAAGTGTCTGTCATTGGCCGAAGCCCAAAAAGTCATGAAAGAAGTTCACTCGGGCGTCTGCGGGGCTCACCAGTCCGGCCCCAAAATGCGGCTTCAGATTAAACGGCTTGGATATTACTGGCCCACCATGATATAGGATTGCGAAGAGCATGCAAAGAAATGTCATTTCTGCCAAATTCACGGTGATTTCATTCACAAGCATCCCAATCCGTTACATCCTACGGTGGCATCGTGGCCCTTCGAAATTTGGGGCACCGACATAATTAGCCCAATTGATCCTCCATCATCCAAAGGCCACCGGTTCATATTGGCTGCAACAGACTACTTCTCCAGATGGGCTGAAGCCGTCCCGCTAAAAGAAGTCTAAACATAAGATATTCTGACGTTCTTCAGACATAATATTCTATACCGCTCCGGTACACCAAGAAAGATCATTTCTGACAACGGGCCTTCTTTCAAGAGCTTCAAAATCTCAAAGTTCGCTACTCAGCACAAGATAGACTGGAGATATTCCTTCATCTATAATCCAAGGGCCAATGGGCTAGCCGAAGCCTTCAATAAAACTCTATGCAAGCTCCTGAGGAAAAATGCTTCAGCCAACAAGAGAGACTGGAATCTTAAACTTCATGAGGCGTTGTGGGCATATCGTACCACGCACCGCACTCCAACTCAATCCACTCGATACTCATTACTTTTCAGAGTGGAGGCGATCCTCCCCCTCGAAGTCGAAGTCCAAGCTTAAGAATGGCCGTTCAGCACAAGTTGACAGAGGAGGAAAACGTGCTCCTTCGGCTCGAAGAGATCAACGCCCTCGAAGAAAAGAGGCTCGCAGTACAGCAAAATCTGGAGCTGTACCGAGCCCAAATGTAATGGGCCTATGACAAGATGGCATGTCTTCACGCTTTCAAGAAAGTCAAATTGGTGTTGGTCCTCAAAAGGCTGATCATCCCCAATCGACATGCCAAGGGAAAATTCGAACCAAATTGGGAAGGGCCGTATGTTATCGAGAAAGTGTTCGACGGAGAATCCTACCAACTAATAAGCGCCGAGGGAGAAAGGCCCATGCCACCCATCAATGGCCGATACCTCAGGAAATACTATGTATGAATGCTCCAAGTCGCGGACGAATTAAGCACACCGGACCTACGGTCTGGATAATACATCCTGTAAAACCGTATACAATACACGGGCGTAAATGGCCCCTATCTCTCCTAAAGTCCTACTGGCGAGACTACATTTAAAGTCCCACCGGCGATGAAGGTCAAAAAAAAAATGGTATGTCCACAAGCAAAATGGGCACGGATGAAAACCCGAAAAGGCTCCGTGAGTAAAAACTGCAGGACTATCGGCAAGTTTGTGGAAACCCGAAAGAGCACAAACTCGTGAAAAGAGGTAAAATACACTCGCAAACTCCTTTCGACCATATGAGGAGAAAACCCCTGCATGAGATCCTTACGACTCACAAAGGAGCAACACACTTAGGAATACCCACGATTCCTAGAGAGAAAATACACCTGCGAGATCATCTCGACTCGTAAGGAGAAAATTCTTTTATGAGACCCTTACGGCTCATAAAATTGAAAAGACTTAGGTGATAGGGATCTAAACCTGTCTCATGAGCCATCGCTCCCCAACGGGCAACGGCAAATGATGAGTTGCTCTTGGCATTGCTTCAGTGTTAGCAGTGCTGATGCCGACCAAAAAACCAAATCCCAAATCTTCCTAGGGCAAATGATGAGTCGTTCCTGGCATTACTTCAGTGCTAGCGGTGCTGATACCGACCAAAAACCCAAACCCTAAATTTTCCCAAAGGCAAATGATGAGTTGCTACTGCTATTATTCCAGTGCAGCAAGGCTGATGCCAAAAAAATCCAAATTCCAAGTTCCTTTCAAATTCAAAAGTCCCGCCAAACAAGACAGAAATCAAACGGATCAAATCAATGTCCCATCCGGTAGCGCTGCTAAGCTCAAAAGTCCCGCTAGACAGGTAGGGAACTCCAAAAATAAATCAAATCAAATCAACAATCTCTGTGTCGGAATCAAGTTTCATCGCAGAATATACGCCGTGTCGAAATTATGCTTCGCCTCGGAGTATCTGCCCTCCCAGTTGGAATTATGCTCCGCCTCATAATCAAGTCGACCAACGACCTCCCTGTCGGAATTATGCTCCGCCTCGGAATCAAGTCAACCAGCGACCTCCCTGGCGGAATCAGCTCCACCTCGGAAACAAGTCGAATCCCGACACCGCAGAAAGAAGAGCAAGTCAAATCCCACCATGACACCGTAGAAAGCGGAGCAAGTCAAATCCAATCCCTGACACCGCAAGAAGCAGAGCAAGTCAAATCAAAGCCCAACACCACAAGAATTAGAGCAAGTCAAATCAAACACCGACACCGCAAGAAGCGGAGCAAGTCAAATCAAGCCTCGACCGTCCATGTAGCTAAAATGGAAGCACCGACCGTCCACGTCGCTAAAATGGCAGCACCGACCGTCCACGTCACTAAAAGGGCAATACCGACCGTCCACGTCGCTAAAATGGTAGCGTCGACCGTCTACGTCGCTAAAATGGAAGCACCGAACGTTCAAGTCGCTAAAATGGCAGCACCGACCGTCCACTTCACTAAAAGGGTATTACCGACTGTCCACATCGTTAAAATGGCAGCACCGACCGTCCATATCACTAAAAAGGCAATATCGACCGTCCAAGTCGCAAAAATGGCTGCACCGACCGTCTACATCGCTAAAATGGCAGCATCGACCGTCCACGTCGCTAAAATGGTAGTATCGACCGTCCACGTCGCTAAAATGGCAGAATACCCTCTACGTCGTCAAAAGGAAACCCAACCAAATCAAGCTCCATATAGAGCAAGATCCATCAATTATATGCACACAACCCACAAGCGCGGTATGCATTTATTGATGGGGGGCACTTTGTTGGGGTCAAAAATTACACCTTGGTGACCAAGTTAAAATCAAAGTCAACCCCAAGCCAAGAGGGCCCAAGCCCAGGTCAAGGCCGAGCATGGAAGGGACTGGCCCCGTGAAAAAAAGAATGAAGCCATAAATTATTTTAATATAATTCTTTTTTTAGAAATAAATATATGTAAAATGGGCCAAAAGCCAAAATTTTGTAAACCCCATGGCTTATGTGCAAAAAGAGATAAGCACATAAGGCATGGGGTGGCGCAAGTTCCATTTGGCAAAGCCCAAGGGGCTATATGTAAAGTGTGTAGCCTATAAAGACAAACATGATGAAAAAATCAAAGAACTTTTTCTCTATCGAAAAAAAATTAGGGTTTCTGTGCCTTCTTCTTCTTCCTCAAGGTTCTAAACCTTCTTCTTCTTTTTTCAATTAAATCAAGAGTTTAACTCTTTTTTTCTAAAAAGAAACAGTTTTTCACCATAAAACCCTTCAAGGGGAGCTCGGATATCCCATCAAATCCCTAAAAGGGGTGATTTTAAATCTCACCCCCTTTTTCTCCAAGATCCAGCAAACAAAGAGGAGGAAGAAGGAGACTCATCTCCAAAAACTCCACTTTGGGAAGATCTAAGGCTCAAGAGAAGATCTAGGGTTTAAGGGAAAAGAAAGGGGTCTCCTTTCATCATCTCCGAAAATCTCTTGGAAGTTTACCTCCGAACAAAAAAAAGTCTTTCTTTTTAGGAGTTTAACTCCAAAAGTCAATTGGGAGTACAACTCCCAGTGCAGGGGCTAAGCCCCTTTCTCCTTTTTTTAGGAGTTTAACTCCAAAAGTCAATTGGGAGTACAACTCCCAGTATAGGGGTCTAAGCCCCTTTTCCTGAAGGCCCAGCGCCCACGTGCTGGGCGCGTGAGGCACGGCGCCCAGTGTCTACGTGCCGGGCGCGTGAGGAGCTGGCACCCAGCGCCCACATGCCAAGCACGTGAGGCTCCCGTGCGCCAAGCACGTGAGGTGCGTCCAGCGCGCGCCAAGCACGTGAGGCGCTGGCGTCCAGCGCACGCCAAGCACGTGAGGCGCTGGCGTCCAGCGCCCGCGCGCCAAGCACGTGAAGCGCCCAGCGCCCGCATGCTGGACATGTGAGGCTCTGGCGCCCATGCGTCCTTTAGACGCTATTTTCCATCTTTTTTATATATACACACTCCACAACACTGTCCCCGTTAGAAAAAATTTCTAACAGGGCGCTGCCCTGCATCCCGCAAGGGGCTGCTAGCCCCCTTAACCCCTAACCCGCTATCCGGGTTTTCTGCGGGGATCTAGCGCCCACATGCCGGGCGCGTGAGGCGCTAGCACCCAGCACCCATGTGCCGGATGCGTGAGGCGCTGGCGCCCAACGCCTGTGCGCCAAGCACGTAAGGCTCTGGCGTCCAGCGCCCGCATGTCGGGCACGTAAGGCACTGGCGCCCAGCGCCCATCGCATGCATGCCGGGCATGTGAGGCGCTGGAGCCCATGCGTCCTTTGGACGCTATTTACCCTTTTTTATATATACACACTCCACAACACTGTCCCCATTAGAAAAAATTTCTAACGGGGCGCTGCCCCGCACCCCGTAAAGGGGCTGCTAGCCCCCTTAACCCCCAACCCGCTATCCGGATAGCGGGATCCCTGTAAACTCTGTGAGGCCTCCGATATACCCAAGACCTCACAAAACACAACACACGCACATTGCACATTGAGTTCGCATTGTTAGGAATATGTATGCCCTAGAGGCCATTATTGTATGATATAGTGGATGCTTGGACATATATAGAGAAGACTTTCTTACTCGAGGTGATAGTATGCTATCCGGTTGCTCTTTATCTTAACATGTACACTTGTATTATTATACTTTCTCTCTGATACATGTTGATAAAACCCTTAGATTGTTTGCTTGACTACCAGGACTATGATGTGGATCATAATACTGGGACTTGTGTAGTCCACAAGCACATCCTTTAATTGTTCCTAGTCGATGAGATATCGAGACAGGGCATCGATATTCTAGAGTAGACTAGTGTTTACGTTTCTTGACCCTGTATGTGGCGATGGTTGATCCCATATCCATTGGTGTTTGATATCAAAGATTGTACACAGGTGCTCATTAGAGAATGGGTACACCGAACAGGACTCTCCGAGAACTCCTAGTTGGTACTATACCTATCGTTAGATAGGAAGGGTGGTAAATGGATCATTCAACGATCTGATTCGTGATTTCATAAGAATTTACTTAGTCAAGTATACTATTTCATATACCGGAAAAAGCTATGATACGGCGGGTTCCAGTTCTCTGGTGACACTGGTACAAATTAGTCTGTAGACCCGAGATCATAATAGTGTCTTGTATGGTTCCCACTGTGCTTTAATTTCCTCCCTACCACGGCTCAAAGGAGTCATGCAAACAGGTGGATTTTGGGTATAGTCCCGAGTCACATGGAGGTAATGAGCGATAGGAGGGGTTTCGTCTCTCCCGGTATAGGGAGTTGATGATGTGCTATGCTCGATTGGCTATAACAGTAAGTCCCTGGTCAGGGCTGATAAGATTTACTGGTAAGAGTTATCAGTAGTTTCTCGAACCTTTATGAGCCATACATCGGCATGACTTATCAAGTTACTAGGGTCTGACGATTCCACCCCTAGACTCGATATGCGACATATCAGACGAAGAGATCGGACTGTACGGTAAGTGTTAGTTATAGGCTTCATGGGAGTTTGGACAAGCTTGCTTGTTGATCTTCTATTCGCTCAATACCTGGGTAGCCGTTACGTCCAGCTAGTGCCGCTGACAGCTTGTGGATGACTGATGTGATCATCACCTACTGCTGGCGTATTGACGAGTTTTTAGAGTCCCACACAGAGGTTTTCTAATACAAGCGAAACGAAGTAGGGCACATATACTGATATATGGATGGGCCTGATTAAATACGAGTATGTGATGTCGTATTTTAATCTGACGGTTATTTGATATCAGTTAGGTTATATGTGATATAACCGGATTATTGAATCGAGTGTTGATTTGATAATGTGATATACAGATAAATGATATTAGTCGGTTATATGTGATATAACCGGATTATTAAATCAAGTGTTGATTTAATAATATGATGTATATTTATATTTGATATAATTATATATTAACTAATATTATTGCTCACTAATTATTTATTTAATATATATATATTAATATATATTTGATATATATATATATATTAAAATGAAGCATGGCGTTTTCTATTTTTGGAAAATAGAAATGATGAGGTGAAAAATGGGGAGACTTTGGTGGAATGGGTGTAGCATGGCTTGTGTATTTTTTTATTCATTTACTTCACACTATTGAAGCATTGTGACAATTCTTTGTTGATGAGAATTGTATGCTTCAATAAGTGAAGTAAAATGAAAAGTCGTTCTACATAATTTGATTCACACTTGTTCTTGTTTCTTGACATGAGCTCATTTGCTTTCTAGCTCTCCTTCTTCCTCCTCACCATCATCTCCAAGCTCAATCCTTCACATGAGTTGTGAAACCTTGAGCTTGTGAGAACCCAAGTGAGTTTAGAACCCCTACTTCACTATTCTATACTTGATTAGCAATTAAGTGTAGTGTGTTTCCTTTACTAAAGAGTTTAGTGATGAGGTAGCTTAAATTAGCGAAGCTTCGGGTGGATCATCTTTGGTACGAAGATCGCAAAGGAAGCTCGATCCAACTTCAAGTGGAGCCTAGTGGAGTCGCGTGGACTACTACAGGGAGCTTTTGAAGGGAAGGACATGGTCTACAAAGGTTGTACCCCCATTCTCTTTATGTAGTTTTATTGATATCATGCTTATAACCCTAATCATCTAGTTAAGATCTTGTTTAGTGTTAATTAGCACCCCGAAATTTTTTAAATTGGCATGCTTGATGCTAGTAAAACCCGGTGGTGGTGGTAATAAACACTTTCATGGTATCAGAACCAGGCTAAAAGATTAGACGATGTTAGTTGAATTGCGAAACCGAAACGACTCCGAAACAGTTAACTTAAAACCCTATTCTCTGTCGATTTTAAAACGGTCTCTGAAAATTTTTTAAACAAGTGCAAAGAGCTATGATGTATCTAGAACACCACAAAAATTTGAGGCAAATCCCAAAAATTTTGGCCGGCCACTTTAGCTAAAAAAAACGGCCTTCCCCGTTTTGCTGTAGCAAAAGACCTCGAAATTTTTTTGGTGTTCTGATCTCTGGGTTTAGGGTTTCATGTTTTTGTTTGATTTTGCCAAGATTACATGTGATGTTATTTTTGTGTTAAGGTAATTCAGAGTGTTTCGTAGTCGCAATTTTAACGTCGTTTCGGGTTTAAGTTTGATATGTGATACAATAGTTGGAATCCACATTTAATTATTTTTGTGAAAACTAGTTTGTAATTGTAAATCTAGCATGTTAGTCTCTTTTGATCGATTGCCACGAAGTTTTAATTCGGATCGAAACTCCGTCGCAATTGCGTATCGTACGCAAATACTCGCCGGATAATTTTACTAGGTAGCCACACCCCATAGCCCCGACCAAGTGACTATAGGAGAACCCCGTTGCCAAAAGCATCCACTCGGGTGCTCACAGCCACGGTGTTCCGCCTAAGTGCACTTCGTCGACGACATCGGGGGTACGGCCATCTACTAAAGTTCCCGACGAGCATTCAATCAGGTAGTCGGGAATCTTGTTGAATTACCTGACTAAGTTATTGAAAAGTGTTTTCAATTTGAAACTAAAATGCAAGGTTTATAGGTTAAGCATGAAATTCGGCATATGAGATATTTCGGGTTTATGATGTCTAAGGTATTTGTGGATTCTAAATATTGTAGTTTTTCATTTCTTTTCTGCGACCGTAAGTGTAATATATGGTGTATCCCCGATCTGGTGCTATATGTCAACGGAATTTGGGATACGCATATTTACTTACGTTGATGACATGTGATGTTAAGTGTTGCTGTGATATATTATATTGGATCGTCGTGATTGAATAGCCAGGGGATTTTGCGTGAGATAAGAGTATTTTTAAATTTTCATTCGTGTAAAAATGTATGTAATATTCTTTTATTGGAACACATCCGGGTTGAGGATGATGTCACCATTAATGTATATTATTTACTTTTCCGCATTAGGATAGACCCAAGGTGGGGAGCACAAGTAACCGGGTTCTAGAGTCCAGTGGGAGACCATTTCGAGGAGTCGAGACCGGGTCTCCTACCTCTAGACTTGGTAGGGTCGCTTGCCGCTCTAGTAGGGGTCTAAGGATGTGGGTTTGGCTATTCATCACGACCGTGGAATCCGTGTTTTTCATTATTGGCTTAATTTAAAATACGGACCTCCTAATATATCTAATATTTCATATGTTGACTTCTGCTGCTTGGTTCTGTGATGAGATCAAATAACTGCGTGTGACGAATGCTATATATATATGATATATATAATAAACGTTGCTTATATTTTGCACCCGCGCTAGTCCAGCCCCCGCTCTGCCGTTAGTTAAGTAACCTAACGGTGCATAACAGGGCCCCGTGGCAAATGCGGATGGCATAAGCGTACGTTCTATTTTCGTTTCTTTTCTGTGATATTTAGGGAAACATAAATGATGGGACTTCATTAATGAGATTAATGGAAAGAAAAGAAACCTAAAGATGTTGTAGAATCGAAATTTTAAAAGGTAGCTCTAGTTTTTGCTTTGCATGGTGGTATTCCTTGATGAATATCCAACACCCCATTCGATGAGGAAAGAGCCGAGATCCCTTCACCGGGAGTGACCTCTTTAGCAAAACTAGCAAATGCTACAACCCATTCGGTTTTGTTTTTATAGCTTCTCTAGTTCTTACTTTGCATAGTGGTATTCCTTGATGGATATCCAGCACCTCATTCGATGAGGAAAGAGCCGAGATCCCTTCACCGGGAGTGACCTCTTTAGCGAAAACTAGCAAAAGCTACAAAAAACACTCCTTTTCAAAACACTAGATTCTACAACGATATCAAGTTCATTACGTTAAGGGTTTTCTTCAAAACCAGTCGTATCCCTCCGTCATTTTAGATAAGTGCTATTTAGTATTCGCGCTGCGTTTGTTGATCTTGTCAAGGCGTACTGTGCAGTAGCTGATTAGTGCTTATCTGCCGCATATGATGCGATTGGATTAGAGTAGTCGTACGGTCTTGTTGACCTTGTCAAGGGTCGTGTGGGTGGGTTTAATTCGATCATGAAATGAACGGGTTGAACTTGGCTAGCGCTTATAATTTGTTGACCATAGTAAAGGTCATAAGTCGCTAGGGGTAAAAATAGATATTGGGAATTTCAAGTGTTGAAATTTGCAATGAAATTGCATACCTTCTAAGAGATAGTTGGATCCCGATACCCACTGCGGGTAACTGTTACTCTTGAGATAGTTTTCCACTTTACAATTAGCCGATCCATTAGGTGTCTAAGAAAGGTGTTAACGGGATTATGCCCCTACGGAAACGAGGTTATTTAATTAGTTCCATGCGAAAGCATGGGGAGACTCCCTCGGAGTGCCAATACCTGCTTGGTTGACCGATTGGCGAACTTGTAGGGTGTAATTAATCCCGACTAATCTTACCTTTTATGGTTTGAAGGAAGATTTGATAAAAACAGTAGGAACCATCCTGATTAGATAAGATAATAACCAATCTAATCTTGCAAAGAGCGCACGCTAAAGCGTTTCCTTCTCTCTCTCTCCAGGCAGCGACCAATGGCACGCCTTAATCAAAATAATAATATAGATATATTGGGAAAAATAGATAATAACCAATCTAATCTTGCAAAGAGCGCACGCTAAAGCGTTTCCTTCTCTCTCTCTCCAGGCAGCGACCAATGGCACGCCTTAATCAAAATAATAATATAGATAATTTGTTGACCATAGTAAAGGTCATAAGTCGCTAGGGGTAAAAATAGATATTGGGAATTTCAAGTGTTGAAATTTGCAATGAAATTGCATACCTTCTAAGAGATAGTTGGATCCCGATACCCACTGCGGGTAACTGTTACTCTTGAGAGAGTTTTCCACTTTACAATTAGCCGATCCATTAGGTGTCTAAGAAAGGTGTTAACGGGATTATGCCCCTACGGAAACGAGGTTATTTAATTAGTTCCATGCGAAAGCATGGGGAGACTCCCTCGGAGTGCCAATACCTGCTTGGTTGACCGATTGACGAACTTGTAGGGTGTAATTAATCCCGACTAATCTTATCTTTTATGGTTTGAAGGAAGATTTGATAAAAACAGTAGGAACCATCCTGATTAGATAAGATAATAACCAATCTAATCTTGCAAAGAGCGCACGCTAAAGCGTTTCCTTC
Source organism: Agapanthus africanus (assembly GCA_030015575.1). Taxonomy (NCBI): domain Eukaryota; kingdom Viridiplantae; phylum Streptophyta; class Magnoliopsida; order Asparagales; family Amaryllidaceae; genus Agapanthus; species Agapanthus africanus. Next base: position 930,772,487 of record CM057337.1, on the reverse strand, counting down.
TCTCTCTCTCCAGGCAGCGACCAATGGCACGCCTTAATCAAAATAATAATATAGATATATTGACCGAACCCGCTTATTATACTGAGCTGGGTTCCGCTTTTTTCTTATGATTGTCATAAGTCTGAGCAAGGAATAGGGGAATATCAGGATTCCCATGCAACCTGAACGAAAAATAAGCATGTTGTTGCATCGTCTTTGGGTGTGTTCGTAACCGAGAACTGTTTCTCGATTTGCTCTACGTCCTGGGTATTGGATACCGGATCAGGATCCCACGTATGTAATTTGTTACATAGGCTAAGAAGAGGTAGAGAAATGGGAAAAGGTGATATGTCTCTAAAAGTAGGGAATGGAGCAATTGTTGCGACCAAAGCAGTTGGCGAATATCACCTAGTGTTACCAAATGGTAATACACTGATTTTGAACGACTGTTATTACGTACCGAATATGATGTGAAATATTATATCAGTTTCTTTGTTGCATAAAGAAGGATATAACTTTGTATTAGAGGATAATGTTATGAACATTTTCCTAAATCAAGTGTTGATTGGGTTTGGTACGCTATGTAATGGTATATACGTTCTGAATCAAACCACAGTTCGAAGCATACAGAACACACACAAGAGGAAAAGTTCAGAAATGAACGAAGCCTTCTTATGGCGTTGTAAACTAGGTCATATCAATGCGACAAGACTAGCTAAGTTGCATAAAGATGGATATTTGAATCCGTTCGAATTTACATATTATGAAACTTATCAGTCATGTCTCAAAGGTAAAATGACCAAAACTCCGTTTACTGGACACGGAGAAAGAGTTACTTAACTCTTGGGACTGATACATAGTGATGTATGCGGCCCTATGTCTACACATGGCATGAATGGTTCCTCATACTTCATTACATTCACCGATGATCTCTCAAGATTCGGACATGTGTTCCTGATGAAACACAAATCTGAAACTTTTGAGAAATTCAAGAAATATAAGTACGAAGTTGAGAACCAGACGGGTAAAAATATTAAAATCCTACGATCCGATCGAGGAGATGAATACTTGAGTACGGAAATCCGTGAATATTTAAAAGAGAATGGGATTCTCTCTCAGCTTACTCTTCCGTATATACCACAGCACAATGGAGTATTGGAGCGAAGGAATTGCACCCTATTAGGGTGCGTTCTATGATGAGTGTTGCTGAGTTACCTGTTTCCTTTTGGGGTTATGCACTTGAGACAGCTACAGACCTATTGAATATGGTTCCTACCAAATCCGTGCCTACCACTCCATATCAGATATGGAAAGGAAAGAGACCATGACTTAATTATGTTAAGATATGGGGTTGTCCGGCTTATGTGAAAACACAAAATCCGGATAAGCTCAAGGCAAGGTCAGTTCTGTGCAAGTTTGTACGATATCCCAAACATTCGTGAGGGTATATCTTCTACCACACCGACAAACAAAAGGTGTTTCTTTCTCAACATACCACCTTTTTAGAAAAGGGATTTCTTGTGAAAGAAATTAGTGTTCATGAGGTAGAGCTGGAAGAAGTTCCAGCTACACAAACTATAACTGACAATTTGGTAGAACCGAAGGATTCAATAGTCCCCGACGAACATCAGCCACTCCGCAGATCTAGTAGGGTTCTTCATCCACCTGAGAGATACTACGGTTTCCTCGTAGATGGTGGGAGCGAGGATTGCATCATGGAAGATGATGACCCAACTAGTTTCGAGCAGGCCATCACAAGTGGAGACTCTGTGAAATGGCTGGATGCTATGTGATCTAAGATGGAATCCATGTACACCAACAAAGTATAGACTTTGGAAGTTGCTCCTGAAGGGGTAAAACACATCAGGATCAAGTGGATCTTTAAGAAGAAAATTGGTGTAGATGGAAAGGTTGAGACCTTCAAAACTAGACTTGTAGCAAAAGGTTTTCATCAACGACCAGGTATCAACTATGATGAAACATTTTCTCATGTCGCTATGCTTAGGTCCATCAGGATCCTACTTGCCATTTCTGCATACCATGACTATAAAATCTGGCAGATAGACGTCAAAACCGCTTTTCTAAATGGTGATTTAGAAGAGAGCGTGTACATGACACAGCCATAGGGCTTCATAGACAGTGGGAGCAGTGGGAGCGTGTGCAGGCTGTTTTAATCAATCTACGGATTAAAGCAGGCATCGCGGAGCTGGAACATCTGTTTTGATGAAGCTACAATGAGTTTGACTTCATCAAAAACGTAGATGAACCTTGTATATACAAAAAGGTTGTAGAGAGTAAGGTTGTCTTCCTCGTATTGTACGTGGATGACATACTCTTGATAGTAAATGATGTTCATATGCTACACTCGGTCAAGCTCTTCTTATCACACAAGTTCTTCATGAAAGATCTAAGTGATGCCTCCTACATCTTAGGGATAAAGATCTATAGTGATAGATCTAAACGGATGTTGGGATTGTTCCAATCCAGGTACATTGACACCATACTAAAGAGGTTTAGTATGGAACATTCTAAGCGTGGTAATTTACCCACTTGCTCAGGAATCACTCTCTCCGAAGAGATGTCTTCTAAGACTGATTTGGAGAGGGCTCGCATGCAAAGGATACCCTATGCTTCGGCAGTCGGGTCTATCTTGTATGCGATGTTATATACCAGACCGGATGTAGCTTACTCACTAGATGTAGTGAGTAGGTATCAATCAGATCCAGGGGAGAAACACTGGACAACTGTGAAAAACATTCTTAAGTACTTGAGAAGCGCTAAAGAAATGTTCTTGGTGTATGGTAACGGTGAACTCCAGGTGGAATCCTTTACCGATTCGAGCTTCCAGAGTGATAAGGACGACGGTAAGTCGATCTCGGGTTTTATCTTCACCCTTAAAGGAGGGGCGGTATATTAGAAGAGTTCCAAGCAAGATAACGTAGCAGACTCGACGATGGAGGCTGAATACATCGCTGCCAACGATGCTGCCAAAGAGGCTGTCTAGATGAAGAAGTTCATAGCTGAACTTGGTGTGGTTCCAACCATTGAGTATCTAATACCTATGTATTGTGATAACAATGGAGCTGTAACTTTGGCCAAGGAACCCCGGTCCCATCAGTGATCCATACATATTCTTATGCGGTATCACCTGATCCGGGAGATAGTAGATCGACGGGATATCGAGGTCAGGAGAGTTGACACGAAGGATAACGAAACGGATCCACTCACGAAGGCCCTCCCCCAAACGCAGTTTGAGAGACTTTTTAGGATGTTGGGTATGAGATACTACAACACATGGCCTTAGTGCAAGTGGGAGATTGTTATGAATATGTATGCCTTATAGGCCATTATTGTATGATATAATGGATGCTTGGACATATATATAGAGGACTTTCTTGCTCGACATGATAGTATGCTATCTGGTTGCTCTTTATCTTAACATGTACACTTGTATTATTATATAGTCTCTCTGATACATGTTGATAAAGCTCTTAAGATGTTTACTTGACTACCAGGACTATGATGTAGATTATACTACTGGGACTTATGTAGTCCACAAGCACATCATTTAATTGTTCCTAGTCGAGGGGATATCGAGATAGGGCATCGATATTCCAGAGTAGACTAGTGTGTACGTTTCTTGACCCTGTATAGGGCGATGGTTGATCCCATATCCATTGGTCTTTGACATCATAGATTGAATACAGGTGCTCATTAGAGAATGGGTACACCGAACAGGACTCGTCGAGAACTCCTAGTTGGTACTATACCTATCGTCAAATAGCAGTTCTCTGGTAACACTGGTACAGGTCAGTCTGTAGCCCCGAGATCGTCATAGAGTCTTTTGTCGTTCCCATTGTGTTTTGATTTCCTCCCTACCATGGCTCAAAGGAGTCGTGCAAACAGATGGATTTTGGATACAGTCATGAGTCACATGGAGGCAATGAGCGATAGGAAGGGTTTCGTCTTTCCCGGTATATGGAGTTGATGTTGCGCTATGCTCGATTAGCTATAACAGTAAGTCCCTGTCCAGGGCTGATGAGATTTACCGGTAAGAGTTATCAGTAGTTTCTCGAACCGTTATGAGCCATACATCGGCATGACTTATCAAGTTACTGGGGTCTGACGATTCTACCCCTAGACTCGATATGCGATATATCAGAAGAAGAGACCGGATTGTACGGTAAGTGTTACTTATAGGCTTCATGGGAGTTTGGACAAGCTTGCTTGTTGATCTTCTATTCGCTCAATACCTGGGTAACCGTTACGTCCAGCTAATACCGCTGACAGCTTGTGGGTGACTGATGTGATCATCATCTACTGCTGGCGTATTGACGAGTCTTTAAAGTCCCACACAGAGGTTTTCTAATTCAAGCGAAACAAAGTAGGGCACATATGCTGATATGTGTATGGGCCTGATTAAATACGAGTATGTGATGCCTTTTTTTAATCTGGTGGTTATTTGATATCAGTTAGGTTATATGTGATATAACCGGATTATTGAATCAAGTGTTGATTTGATAATGTGATATACAAATAAATGATATTAGTCGGTTATATGTGATATAACCAGATTATTAAATCAAGTGTTGATTTAATATATGATATATATTTATATTTGATATAATTATATATTAACTAATATTATTGCTCACTAATTATTTACTTAATATATATATTAATATATATGTTTGATATATGTATATATATATATATATTAAAATGAAGCATGGCATTTTCTATTTTTGGAAAATAGAAATGATGAGGTGGAAAATGGGGAGACTTTGGTGGAATGTGTGTAGCATGGGTTGTGTATTTTTTATTCATTTACTTCACACTATTGAAGCATGGTGACAATTCTTTATTCATGAGAATTGTATGCTTCAATAAGTGAAGTAAAATGAAAAGCCATTCTACACAATTTGATTCACACTTGTTCTTTTTTCTTGACATGAGCTCATTTGCTCTCTAGCTCTCCTTCTTCCTCCTCACCATCATCTCCAAGCTCAATCCCTCACATAAGTTGTGAAACCTTGAGCTTGTGAGAACCCTAGTGAGTTTAGAACCCCTACTTCACCATCCTACATTTGATTATCAATTAAGTGTAGTGTGTTTCCTTCATTAAATAGTTTAGTGAAGAGGTAGCTTAGATTAGCGGAGCTTCGGGTGGATCATCTTCGGCACGAAAATCGCAAAGGAAGCTCGATCCAAGTTCAAGTGGAGCCTAGTGGAGTCGCGTGGACTACTATATGGAGATTTCGAAGAGAAGGACATGGTCTACAAAGTTTGTAGCCTCATTCTCTTTATGTAGTTTTCTTGATATCATGCTTATAACCCTAATCATCTAGTTAAGATCTTGTTTAGTGTTAATTAGCACCCTGAAATTTTTTTAATTGGCATGCTTGATACTTGTAAAACCCGGTGGTGGTGATAATAAACACTTTCACGCATGACCAGTTTGACCCGTCAATCGGAGGTTCCTTCGTTCCAAAACTGAGGGGTAACTAACGGCAGCTTAGTCCATAACCGCCGGAGATTCGGATCCCCACAATCAATAACCCCTAGCCTACCTTAGGCAGGGAAAATCTGTAGTACGCCTGACAAGCGACGTGTATTCCCATCTCAATTGGGTGATGAAAAACACCCTACAATGGGGGAGCAATCGGCCGTTGTGATCATGGAAGTGACACATCACATCATCGTATTGGGCCGCCGTATACTCCTGACCTTCAAGGCGGTCTTAAATGCGAATCTCTTCGTAAGAGATAATTCCCTCAATATCATACAAATGACCAGCCATTGTACCTAAAAAGGGGCAAAAGAAGCGTCAACTAATGGACATGAGTTCATTTTATAGAACTAGTGGCGGCTCACTAATGATTCTCATTAAATGAGCAATGGAGTTAAAACTCCCAATATCCCCGAAAAGTGGGTTCTTTTAAAACAACAATGGTATTACTGAAACCCTAAAAAGAAAAATATCCAAGAACATCAAAAGGAAATTAATGGGAATAAAATTCTTAAAATCCCTAAGAAAAAAACTGTTAAAAAATCAAACCAGAGTTAAGCTCTGTGAATAAGAAGACAATAATGGGATTAAATCCCAGAATCCCCATACTGGAAAACTTATGGGTTAAACAATGGAATTAAATTCTAGAAATCCCCAAATGTCAAGATTGACAACAGGGTAAATCCCTAAGGAGAAAATAAACGATAATCTCAAGAATGTCCATCGATTCAAGCCCTAGATCAGGACATCAAGATCCATGATCTTCATAAAAGAAACCTCTTTTTATTCTAGATCTTTAAAAGATCGGTTCAAGAAAAGAGCTAAGCTCTGTCAAATATGTTAATGGATTAAAAATCCACTAAATGCCCAAAATATGTTAAGAGCTAAGCTCTGTTCATGGTCCTTACCAAAAATTTCGGCAGAGTCGACTCTATTCAAAGGAATTTTTGAAGGCAGAGAACTAAGCTCTGAAAGAAAATTAAATTCTCAAGAAAAGAAAAACTCAAGGAGGAAGACGAAGAAACAGTAGTCACTTCAGAGGCAAAAGCCCCATTTATAGGACGTGATGGGATCAGTTCGACTACCCACTTCCCTAAATGATCCGACGGTTGTAAGACTGACACCATTGCACTCACGTGTAAGCTACGTGAGAGCAACGCTGGAGGGCATTTGTTCCCTTACAAAAAAAAGGAGGAAAAAAAGAAGAAACGAATTCCTTCCATGTGCAAAGCACGTGAGCATTCCGGCTTTAAGGAAAATTAAAATCCATGTTTTGGCATCACGTGTTAAACACATGAGCGCTCATATGTTTTTGCATATGAACGCTGAAAATAAATAACCAAAGGCCAAACAGGCCCCACGTGTTAAACACATGAGCACTCATATGCAAAGCAAATGAGTGCTGAAAATAAGTAACTAAAGGTCCAAATAGTCCCCCACATGTTAAACATGTGAGCGCTCATATGCAAAGTATATGAGCGCTGAAAGTAAATAACCAAAAGCCAAACAGGAAACACGTGTTAAACACGTGAGCGCTCATATGCAAAGAATATGAGTGTTGAATATAGATAAGTTAAAACCCATAGTGTGGGGTCATGTGGTAAGCATGTGAGCACAAAATTTTGAAACGCTGGCTTCAGATAGAATTAAATTCTATTTAGGAAAATTTCTACCAGATCTTTCCAAAACGAGAAAGATTTTTCTCTGTTAAAAAGAGAACTTTTGGATTCAAAATCCAACGGTGATTATAATACAACCGACCAAATCATAAAATCAAATCAATTTCTTTGTTAGGAAAATACTTTCCTAATATTTTTAAAAATAAGAAAATATATTATGTTAAACAGAAAATCACTGGATGAAAGATCCAACGGTGGATAAAATTCCCCGAATAATCTTTGAAGCCAATTAAATAAATTGGTATCTCTCAATGAGAGATTTTCTCAAAACCGAACAATAATTTGCAATCCCTATATAAAAGACCCGAGACTTTAAGTCTCAGATAGAGAGACCCTCCCATAAGTTTTGGCAGCTACAACTGAGAATTCAATTCTCTTGCTAAAGAAAAATCCTTTCTCTTCTCAAAACCCTAGGTAAAGGAAAAACAGAGATTAAAATATCTCATTTGCCTAACACATAAAACTATACAAGGGTTTAACCCTCCAAAAGAACTTAGTTCTTTGTTTGAATCTGAGACCCACAAGGCAAATCTTCCATAAGTTGATAATTTAATTCTCATTGGGAAGATTTTGTTCTTCAGACTCAAGATTTATGGGGGAAACTAGGTATGAGAAAAGAAATAAATGAAAGAAAAAAGATGAAAATTATATTTCAGGAATTTAATTCCTTTGAAAACAGGGTCTAACCCTATATGAAGAACTTAGTTCTTATAAAAAAAAGAACAGAAGAACTTAGTTCTCAAAGAAAATCTGATCCCCAGATCCTCAAAACAATGATCTCGGTGATCATTAATGGTCAAAACGCCATTAAGAGAAGTTTAACTTCTTTTTAAAAAAATATACAGAGAGTAAATCACTAAAAGGTTCAGCACCTCACGTGTTTCACACGTGAGCACCCAAAAAGAAAACCTAAGCACCTCACGTGATAGCACGTGAGCGCCAGAAAGCAAAACAGATTAGTGCTTAGCACTATTGCAGCGCCGCACGTGATACCACGTGAGCACCCATAAAAGAAAACTCAGCACCTCACGTGAGCACTAAAAAACTCAGCGCCTCATGTAAAACACACGTGAGCGCTGAACAAAAGTGCTTAGCACTACATATATAGTCAAAAGACTAAGTGATTAGCACTGCTGAATGAGGGAAAAGCCCAAGACTGAGTCCAAATTGGCTAAGTCTCTGAAACTTCTTTACAGCCGAGCCCTTATGCTCTGTTGATGGATCTTAACAAAATTTAATGATTCTCAAACATATTTTTAAGTTGATCTTAGTCTCATACAAAGACTAACATATCCTTAGTTAAAATAAATTAGGCCCAAATACTCATATATTTAAGTTGATTTTAATCTAAAATCAGATTAACGTTTCTTAAATAAAATAAAATATTCTTTAAACTGACGAAATATACAACTTAAGTTCAAACCCAAATCTAAAATATACAGATTTGGACTAATCCGCGTCCTATGGGCGACGATATAAATTAGTCTCCGTATACAATCCACGGGCAACCAAAATAAACAAAATATAACACGACACAAAGTGACCTACCGGAGCAGAAGGTAGTTGTTATCGCAACGCGATAATATAATTAACTGCATGGGCTTATGCCACAGTTAAGAGCGCCCCCACAATCAAAAACCCCTCAAAAATGAGGGGGGATCTGATAAAGTCTGCTATATCGGTCGCATATATCCAAACTTTCGGTATACGGTGCTGATTGATCTCAAAAACTATCTATTACCGCAATCAAGAACGGCGTCGCTTTGCAGCTAGCCGGTGAATACGGGTCGGTCCACAGGGATGTTGTGAATTTGCTAATCGCTCTTACGAGTTAATTCCAAACGGTGTGAATGGATTAATTAAATCTAAAAACTAAATTAATCTAGGACAATTGAATTAAAGATCTAACTATCTAATTAGGGCAAGGAATTAAATTTAATCTAGGGCAGAGAATGAAAAATTACCTAGGGCAAGAATTGAAATAAATCTACTTACTTTACAGATGGCTCTCTCCAAACATCAACACAAGACTTGTCAGATCTGAATAGATGATATGAAAAGAGGTATCGATGCTCTCCAAAAGAAATCTAAATTTTATTGATAAAAAGAGGCATAGGGAGGCATGAAAAGAATACAATGATTTGGGCTTCTATTTATAAGACATAGAAATCCTAGATTACAATTGATTCGCACGTCTGCATTTACCAAAATATCCTTAGGAAGACCTAGTCAAAGTAAACTCCAAGCTTTGGTAAAATTTTATGGCTGGAAATTTTGGAACAATATTATGGTGTGAACAAATACTCCCAAACTTATCTTTTGCTCGTCCTCGAGCAAACTTATTTTTTATTCTTGACAAAAACCTAACCGCACTTTCGCAGGGAAACGCGATTGCACTGAGCTCGTGCAACAAGCCGTTAAACCTCTAGGTGTCCCTAGTATGAGGAGTGTTGTCTCCTGAGGGTTTTCAGCGGATACTACCCACAAAATCCTATCAATTTGGCTTATCGACTTTTATTCTCCAATTAGGTTTTCTAATAAGGAATTCTATTATCTTTGACTCGTAAATTATCCACCCATATTCTTCACACTTCCTCATCATTTAACTTAAGATTATATATGTTCTGCAGACCTACTTAGCTTTCGGCATTTCTTAAGTTTTCCTTCTAGGATTCCATCTCCACTTAGGAATTTTTATCAACTCTACTAAAGATACAAGTTCTATGCTTCACTCCTATCTCTTATCTAAACTCTAATCATATATCCCCACGTATGTGTATAAATCACCCCTACACTTGGAAATTCAAATCAAGCAATCATACCCTTGTCCGTTGTCCAAAGTACTTATTAGTTGGTGAATTTTTAATTGAATTTTTGCTTACACATCCTTTTATGCGACCGTTAATACTTCTTGAGGTACCAACGACCAATTACAAGATGCGTTTACACTTTAAAGCGTACTTCCTAGTCTTGCAACACCCAAGGCTTTTAGCAGTGACTCCCAAACCAGTTGGTCTAAGGCACTAGGTGATGAAGCACCCTCGCTAAATATTTTTCTATTTTTACAGCCTTAAGTAATCACAAAAACCATTGTTCATTTTTTTTTATTCACTTTTTTTTCTTTTATTTTTCTTCGTACTAAGGACTTTAGACAAGAGCATTTCAAGGTCTCTTCTACTATTCCAAGTTTCAAAGTGCGTGATTGTGCAAATTGTAGGATATACATTTTCAGAATCTAGACTTAAGCTAGGAATTATTTTTCAAACTCATACTCTAATAAAAATATCAATACTTTTCCTTTGCTTTGACTTAGCCCAAGACGTGAACCCAAAATTTGCATATTTCTAAATAAACTACAAAGACATATACTTTCTACCGTTAAACTTTAAGGAAGGTTATTTTTAGGGTTTTTAATTTACTAAGTTTAAGATCTAGTTGTTCCTAGCTAGTTAACCTTTTGTCAAACTCAAGTTAATTAGGCCAAAATTGAATACATTAATTTTTATAATTTTTGAAATATTTCAATTTTTATGGGTTTTAACATAGGTATGCAAATGCAAAAATATGTACAAATGAATGCGAAGGAAGAAGACATACCGAGCATACCCCCAAACTTAAATTTGACAGTGTCCTCACTGTCATGCCACACCAAGAGGGTCAAAATGCCGGCACTCCTCTGTTTATTTATTTATAATTTTTTTTTATATTTTTTAATGTTTTGAAATTTTTTTTATTTTTTATAGAAAAAGAAAACAAAAAATATATATACATATATACAACAAGGTTTCCCCCAAACTCAAGCTTGGCCTTACACAAGCCAAAGGTTAGTACCAACCATTCAAAAATCTCATCGTGGTAATGGTAGAGTTGGTGAAAGGAGAGAGTGGAAAGAAGAGAAATGAGAAGCACACGAGACCACATGGGAAGAAGAGTGGAATATGGTCTCGGTGGAGGAGAAGAATGATGGAAAAGAGAAAGAAGTGGAGTACGATCTTGATGGTGTAAATCGAGAGGATAAATTAGAACAATTTATGATGACCGATGTGTTAAAAGCGATTGTGCTAACCTATCAACCCGTCGAGAAATAGGGTCAAATCCCTCAAGATTCGCAAGAAAACATAGGTCCGTCGAACTTGGTATTGGAGATGAAAGCGTAACGGTCTCTTCTAAGGTCGGAACGATAGGAAGGACGAAAGGGAGTGAATTAGGGATAGTCTCATTCTCACCGTAGTAAACTGTCTCGAACTTGAAAAATTCCAACAATGGTTCGAAACGACTGTAAGCAACCGAGTCTGATGGTTCAACTAACTCATCTGAAAATTCAAAGGACTCAAACTCGGGCGGTGAGACTTCAACATCGTCCGAAAAAGTGAAACACTCGTAAGTGTCATCAGCTGTGAGAACTGTGTCAGATTCAAAGGAAAAGGTTTCAAGCTCACAGTCGTCAAGCGTGATCTTGTGCGTGGTCAGAACGATGGAAAGGAGGGAGGGTGATATAACAGTTAAAGGTTCAGGAGGCTGAATTGGAAAATCCGACACCTCAAACAAAAATGGTTCAACCTCAATATTATCCTCAAGACTCTCCTCAATACTATCCTCATAAGTCTCCTCAATAGTTAACTCATCCATGCCATTATCATCAAAATCAAGACGCATATGAAGTTCGGGAGAAACATTTAATGACTCGGGATGATGAATTGGACATAAAATTTCAATCAAATCTACTGGTTCATCATCCAAAAAATTCCCGGCGTCTATATCCTCAATCAAGTGAAAATCAATATTTTCAGACACCTCATCAAAAGCATGAATATTTATCAAATCAGGTTTTAGATTGGAGGTGTAAAGATCGAAAGGATTAAGTGTGGTTTCACTCGAAAGGGGTTCTTCACAATCTGGCAAATCAAGCACTACAAAATCACACAACTCGTTTTTATTTTCAACTGGTGAGATATGTGGGGCAATCGATGGAAAACCGGAGTTGTGGGTTTCAATTGGATAAGGGTAGGTTTGAATTGGAATTGTGTAGAACTCACTTGCTCCTCTCAAATTCTCACTCTGTCCAACCGTCTCCTCATATATTGGAAAATTTGGAGCTAGTTAGAAACTAGCTACCGGTTCACTCGGTTGCATAAGAGCGGCCATGGACGCTTCCACATTCCTAGTCATTTTGTTTGTTGCTGCAATATAAGCTGCCAACGACTGTTCCAAACTAGACATGGGTGGTGAAGGGGTTTCGGTAAAAGATTCGAAATTGTTTGGATACGTGAAACTCCCAAAAGGCTGTGTAGAAACAGGGTCTAGTGAAGGTGGGAAAGTCGGGTAGGACTGGTAGGAAGTGGATGGTTGGACAGGATTAGGATCAACATGTGGATAAAAAGGTGGATGGACTTGTTGATTCCTAGAACTAGATGAGTGGAGAGGGGTGAAAGATCGGCTGCGAGATTGGGCAATATACTCAGCAATGGACATCGGTTTAGGAGTTACAGCAGGACTTGAAAAAGTGGTATCTGTTAGTTGTATGTATGCCCTAGAGGCCAGTATTGTACAGATGATGTATATTATATTGGATGCTTGGACATATATAGAGATGACTTTCTTGCTCGATATGATAGTATGCTATCTGGTTGCTCTTTATCTTAACATGTACACTAGTCTATTTAAACTGTCTTTTAGTTACATGTTGGTAAAGCCCTTAGAATGTGTACTTGACTGTCTGGACTATGATGCAGATCATACTAGTGGGGACATGGTAGTCCATAAGTACATCCTTCAAGGTCCCTAGTCGTGGGTGTATCGAGACGGGGCATCGATATACCAGTGTAGACTAGCGTATACACTTCTCGACCCATGAGATGGGCGATGGATGATCCCGTATCCATTGGTGTTTGACATCAGAGATGGTATACGGGTGCTCAGTAGAGACTGGGTACACTGGACGGACTCGCCGAGAACTCCCAGATGGTATTATACCTCACGTCAGATGGCAGTTCTCAGGTGACACTTGTACAGGTTAGTCTGTAGACCCGAGATCGTCATAGAGTCTTGTGTGATTCCCACTGTGCTTTGATCTCCACCTTACCACGTCCATGAGGGCATGCAAAACGGTGGTCTTTGGGTACAGTCCCGAGTCACATGGAGGCAATGAGCGATAGGAGGGGTTTCGTCTCTCCCGGTATTGGGGGTTGATGTTGCGCTGTGCTCGATTGGCCGTAACAGGGAAGTCCCTGGCCAGGGCTGATCAGAGATTTGCTGGTAAGTGTTACCAGTAGTTTCTCGACCCGTTATGAGCCTCACATCGGCACGACTTATCGTTTATTGGGGTCTGACGTTTACCACCCCTAGACTTCATATGCGACATATCAGACGAACAGACCGGACTGTACGGTAAGTGTTACTGGTTGGATTCACAGGAGTGTGAGCGGGCTAGCTCGTCGATCTTCTGATCGCTTAATACCCGGGTGGCCGTTACGTTTAGCAGAACGCTTACGGCTTGTGGGTGCTTGATATGATCATCATCTGCTACCGGCGTATTGACGAGTCTTTAGAGTCCTACACAGAGGTTTCCTGGCTCAAGCGAAACGAAATAGGAGCGCATATGAGATATGTGCGGGACCGAGAATAATGCGTGTATGTGATACCGCATTTCATTCTCGCGATGAATGTTTCGATTGGTTGTATGCGATATGACCTAGTTATCGAATCATTGATTCGATAAATCGATACATTGGATACTAGTCGGTTATGTGCGACATGACCGGATCATTGAATCAAATGTTGATTTAATGATTTAATGTATAATTATATATTTGATATATTACTTTGCATTAACTAGTATTGGTTCACTTTAAATGGATTTTCTCACTTGAAGTTCACAAGTTGTATATTTGATATACTTTTGTGCACTTGATTGTATCATATTTGATGATGCATGAATATTGGCTTTGTATAAAGAATTGTACCATGGTTATGATAATGGTTAGGGTTTTGATTTATTCACTCATTTATTTATCCATTCTTTATTTATTTAAATAGATAAAAGAAAACAAAATGGTTTCTTTTTATCATGAAGCTTGTTGAAGCTTCATGAAGCTTTGACTAAAGAGACCATTTTGTCTTCATGCTTAACCCTAACCATTCCCACTTACCATGGTCTATTCTCTACACTTGACCTTAGTTAGGATATGATAAGTATTGATTTCTTTTCTATTATGAAAATACTTTTATCATATTCTATCTTCATCTTCTCCTTCTTCTTCAAGAAAGAAAACTAGACTCCATTAATGGCATCTTGAGTTCTAAAGTGAGAAATCCAATTCTAAAGTGAACCCACCTCCTATTTCTTCATCCTCTACCTCTTGCCAAGTGGTTTTGGGTGTTTTCTTCACAAGTTTCACAACTAGGTGAAGTCGGAGCTTGATCCAGTGTAGCCTCGACGTAGATCATCTTCGGCATCGAAGCCGACGACTAGTCCGCTCATTTCTCCGATGAAGCCGATGAGAGAGTTCGGGATTCGAGATGGACAGTGAGGGAATGACTACATGGAGCTAAGGAAGTGGATAACCGGATCTACAAAGGTTGTAGCTTTCTTCTTTTAGTTAAGATGTTAACCAGTTTATTGTTTCGCCTAAAATTCTAGTCGACGATCCGTATTAGGGTTTCTCGGCACTCATAAAATTTAAAATTGGCATGGTTGATGCCTTGTGAGACCTCTTGAGAGTGCCTAGGAACCCTACAGTGGTATCAGAGCCTAGCTAGAGCCTTGGGCGAAGTCTAGACGACGTTTGAAACCCGATCGAACCGAAACCCTAATTCCCGAGATGCTCTCTGGACTTTTTTCAAAAACTGGGTTTTTTCCAGATTAAAAATGCTTAAAAAATTCAGCAGGGAATTCTAAGAATTACGGTGCAAAATTTATCCCATGATCTGTTAAAAGAGCTGCGGA